>JAKSZU010000014.1:57633109-58833109 GCA_026018925.1 Tupaia tana | reverse complement strand
ATGAAGTGGTACAGAAAATGTTAATGTCTGATCATTTCTCTGAATCCATATTTTAAAAAATATTAACAAACTAGAATATGTAATTTTATCTCCTCATGCAGGTATATTAATATTGTGTATCTGTTTGTGGATGTGTAAAATATATCTACTATTATATATATATATATATAATAATAATACTGGTTGAGTATCCTTTATCCAAAATGCTTGGGACCAGAGCAATTTGGTTTTAGATTTTTTCAGGTTTTGGGATGTCTACACATACATAGAGAAATATCTTGGGGGATGGGACTCAAGTCTAAACATGAAATTCATTTCTGTTTCATATACCTTATATGCATAACCTGAAGGTGATTTTATGCAATATTTTTGTACTGCAGGGCCAGCTCATAGCACAACAGTTAAGTGTGGCACATAAAAAGCCAGATCTCACTCGGCCATCTATGGTTTGAATCCTGGCCCTGGAGGCTTGGGAAACCCACCAGACACAAATGTGTATGTGCCCCAATCCTCATGGCAGGGAGAAGTGAAGGAGAAAGGACTGAGGCATGACCATGCCCATTGGGGATTTTCTTTCCTGCTTTCTCTCTGGCTCCTTCTCTTTGTCTCTCACACACCCTCTAGCAATTAAAAATTTTTTGGTATTGCAGTATTTTGATGGCAACCTATCACATGAGGTCAGGTGGGACTATTTTACTTGTGGTATCATGTTGGCACTCAAAACATTTCTGATTTTGGATTCTTGATTAGGAATGCTCATCCTGAACATCTATTTTTTTTTTTTTTTGAGAGGTTTTTCGCTATAGGGCGCGTGCGCTCGCCAGACAGACAGAGAGAGACATAGAGACAGAAAGCGAGAAATCACCCCCCAGGGGAGATGGTCACGCCGCAATCCCTTCTCCTCCATTCTCCTCTCGGGATCTTGGGCACGCACGCACACGCGCCCGGCGTGAGTTGTAAGCCACCGGGTCCGAGACGCAAACCGCGGTCGACTATGTGGGAGTCCAGCGACATAGCCATTACGCTAACTGCTGGTTCCCCTGAACATCTATTTTTAAGGACAGTGCATTTTCTGGTCAGAGTGAGCCTAAGCCTTGGGATACTAATTGGCTTTTGTGGTAGGCAGCATTCAAAGGTGGCCCCAAAGATGCCTGCATAATTTCCTCCCTAATAAGTGTGGGAAGGTCCTTGGGAACAGTAGATGGCATAATGGTCATGTTGCTGGACTCTCACATGGCTGATCGCATTTTGAATCCCGGACCTTGTGGCTTAAACTCATGCCGGGCACGTGTGCATGTGTGTCCAAAATCCCGAGAGGAGAATGGAAGAGAAGGGATTCTGGTGTGGCCATGCCCCCTGAGTGGGTGCACCTTCCCACTTTGCCACGTCAATTTCTACTTCTGCTTTCTGTCTCTCTGGCAAAGCACATGAGCCCTATAGCAAATATCTCTCCAAAACAAGAAAAAAAAGAAAAAAACTCTAATTTTTTTTAAAAATCAATAAATAAAGGGTGGGAAGAACCTGGGAATGTCATAGGATAGTCCCCCCAAGATTTACATTATGCTGTCGAAAACTCCATCATGGCAGACTAGACAGAGATTCTCCACTAACACTGAAGAACTAAACTGAGGTGCTATGAGAAAGCCCTGCAGGTATGAGATACCTGAGGGCAATGCTGGCTGATGGCTGCTAAGAAAATGGCTGTCCTACACCCACAGGAACTGCATCTGCCAGCCACCTGGATGGACTGAGAAGAGCTCCACATGAGGATGCAGCACCAACGCCCTGATTTCAGGCTTCTGAGACCCTGAGCAGAGAACCTAGCTAACCTATGCTACAACTTCTGACCTATAAAATCTGGGCCAAGGAACCAGCAGGTGACGTAACAGTTATGTCACTGGACCCCCACATGGCTGACTGCAGTTCGAGTCCCAGACTCGGAGGCTTGAAATTCATACCAGGCATGTGTGCATGCGTGCCCAAAATCCCAAGAAAAGAATGGAGGAGAAGGATTATAGTGTAGTCACCCCCTGGAGGGGGGTGATTTCTCACTTTTTCTGTCTCTCTGATTCTCTCTGGCAAGGACATGTACCCTATAGGAAAAAAGTATCTCTCTTAAAAAAAAAAAAAAAAAAAAAAAAAAACTGTGAGCTATTATACTCATGGTTTGGGGGGAGGGAGATTGGGTTATGTTTTTGTGGTTTTTTGGTTTTTGCCATAGGATACATGCACTAGCTGGAGAGAGACAGAGAAAGGGAAAGTGAAAAATCACCTCCCAGGAAGATGGCCACACTGCAATCTCTCCTCCATTTTCCTCTCAGGATTTTGGGCATGAACACACAAGCACCTAGTATGAGTTTCAAGCCACCAGGTCTGGGATTTGAACCACAGTTGGCCATGTGGTGATTTTTAATTTTTAAAAATTTTGTAATGATAATTATTTTATTTAACTTTATTTATTTATTTTAATTTGACCAGAGAGGGATAGAGTGAGAGTGAGAGCGAGAGAAAGAAAACAAGAAAGCAAACTGCCAGGTCTAGGACTCAAACCCAGTCAACCATAAGGAAGTCCAGCGCCCCTAACCACCACGCCACCTGCCAGTCCCTCATTATTTGTGGCTTTTTAAAGCCACTAAATTAGTGGTAATTTGCTATTGCAATAAAAAGAATAAAAATAAATTTAAAAAGACTAGTGCACCTTCCCACTTTGCCACGCCAATTTCTACTACCTCTTGGCTTGATTCCCTCTTTGCTAGATCTACAGTCATCAAACTGGTTTTGAGAATTTTCACATCACACATCATATGATCAGAAGCATTTGCTGGGCCAGTTGGCACTGGTGGCCATGGCAGCTGGGTCCACAAGGTTGTAGTGCAGTTCGAGTCCTGGACCCAGTGGCTTGGGAGGCATGCCAGGTGTGTGTGTGTGTGTGTGTGCACGTGCCCAAACTCTCGAGAGGAGAATGGAAGAGAGGAGAGTGCAGCGTGGCCATCCCCTCTAGGAGGTGATATTTCACTTTCCTTCTCTCTCTCTTTTTTCTGTCAGGCCCTCTCTGGTGAGTGCACACACCCTTTAGTTTAGTTGTTCTCTGTTTTTGTTTTAAGAAGCATTTGCTTCTGAGTCCTTCCCTCTGCTGCTATAAACATCCTTTCCAGAGCTTATCAAAAAGTTCAAAACCATTTTCATCATTCTGTGTAAATTTTAAAGATCCTATGTTCTAGCCAACACGGAATGAAAACCTACAACTGTTGGAAGGAGACAATGAGTAATCACTACAGGAAATATTCTAATTATCCTAATAATACACATTTTGAGGTTGCTTCTCTAGCATCCATTTCCTTTTTCAATCAAAAGCTTCCCAATAATCCTTTCAGGCAGTGGCATTCTTGCCCCACTGTGTGGCAGTCACGTGGTAAGCCAATCAGGGCACACTATCTTACAGATCAGATCAGACAATTTGATTGGCTCAGACATGGGCACATCGCCCAATTGAGATAGGAGGCAGTACTGACTAGGGCTCTCCCAGGATAGAAGGCTCCTTGGTCCTCAGAGGTGTGCCTGAGTATGCTCCTGCTTTGGTGTGTGAGGACCTGAGTTCTAGAAATGATGCAGCAGCTGCTGCCACTGGGCGGTGGAGCCAGGAGGAGCACAAAGGAAGCCACAGAGGAGGGCAGAGCCAAGAGGCATCCAGAGCCATAAGATGGGCCTTGATGACATCCTGCCCTCTGGATCCCGCCTTCTCTAAAGTTAGACCCGTGCTGCACTCTGCAGTTATAGAGCAAATATATACTCTTAATTCAGTTTGGGTTGGGTGTTCTGTTACTTGAGAATAAAAGCTTTCTATCTGATACAGATGTGTTCCAAGATCCACCTCTACCCTAGGCCCACAAAAAATAAAATCAACAGAAAGCTATTAGGATTTAGTAAGATAGCCAAACACTAATAATACCAAAAGTCAATCGAATTCCTAAGTTCCAGAAAAAAAAAATTAGCTAAAAAACACAATATATATACCCCAAATAATCCGTTTATATTATGTATATGTGTATATAATATTCCTTTTAAAACATACCATTTGCCACTTGCTGTAATGGGGTGAGAGGGTGCTAAATTTGGGCAGCACTGGGACCACAGCCCTCTCTTCAAATCTATGTCCTGCTTTGCTCTGAATTATAAGATTCTGCCTGAGCTCTGAGTGTCTTTCTAATCAAAACAGTTCTTTTGGCTTCAGCACCTCATTCTTCAAAACAGAAAGCTCAAACACAGGCCCAGTGATAGGCAGGTACCTGACCCTGTGTGAGTTCTCTGTCATCTGCTCCTTTCTTTAACAAAGCCATGTTTTCTCTAAAAGCAACCCAGACTGATCTGTAATACCTAACTTCACCCCTAAGAAAGTGTGAGGTTTTAGAATCCCAACTCCATTTCAAAGGTCTTAGCCCATTTGTGGTGAGCAAATGGACAGTGCCCTGCCCTCCTCTCTGACCCCTTGGCAGTTTTCCACAGGCTTGTCCTCTCTTTCCTACAGTCCCGGATGGTCTCTCCCTCAGTTCTCACCCTCTGTCATCGGCTGGCCCTCCTCAGTTTCCCCTTCGGAATCCCCCCCTTCCTCCGGACCTCTCAGTGTCCAGGCCATGACTGTTCTCTACTCTCCTGTGAGTTCCCTCCAGGTGTCCTCACTTGTTCACGTCACTTCCATCCACTTTTATTCTCATAATACACAGTCTATACCTCCATTCAGACTGCAAGTCTGACCCAACACTCAAGTAATTCTCCTGAACAGTTGTCCTTACAGTGACAAACCTGTATTTACACATCCACAGCAGAGCTCCTGGGACCTGCCCCAGCTGCCCTGATGAGCCCACCCTCAACACTTCACACCCATGTAATCCCCACTAAAAACAGCAGCATCACCCACAGCATTAGTTATGTCAAACCAAACACAGGAATCTCCCAGGCCCCTCCTCCCCTTCAGTTCCCAACTCCAGCCTATCTTTCCATCCATTCCAGTCATAGCTTCCTCTAAGATTCCCCTTGGATCAACCCTTGTGTCCAGTTACTCCTCCATCCTAGTCCAGGGTGCCATCACCTCTCTATGGGCTTCTGCTCTGGTCAGCCTCCTTGTTTCCATCCTTGCCTCCCAAACCCAGGGGAGAAAGTCTTTCTAGACCAAGGGAGAAACATATGCCTGCAAACAAACACCCAGGAGGCTGACACCTGGGGAAATTACAAAGGGATGGTTTTGAGTGGTGGCAGAACAGAGCAGGAGAGCTGAGGGGGTGACAGAGATGAAGCTGGGGGAGGGGCACACGGAGGCTCTGAATGCCACGCCGAACACCTTAAAGATTAACTTGAGGGAAGTGAGGAGATGAGGAAGGGTTAAAAATGAGAACGACTGTCTAGATGTGCTCTACTGGCAGGGGAGAGGCCTTTGGGCACCATCAAGACACGCTGAGATGAGGAGAGGCGGAGGCAGGGGACGCACAACCCTGCAAAGTTGCTGGAATCAACCAGCTATTAGGAGTTTCATGAAGCTCGGGGTTTTGTTCCTATGCAGTGGAGCCAGAAGCATTTCCCTTCTATAAAAGATATAACAGTAACTTTTTTTAATACTATGAAGGGGAAAGCAGAAGAAATGTTAGTCACTTGTCATTAATTGTGCCTTAGAGGAATCAGTTTGCACAAGCAAAGACAGAGAGAGAAGAGAAAATAAATTTGCGAAGAAAGGTTCTGTTCTGGATATTCTTTTTCCCACAGATAAAGAGAGAGAGCAAAATCAGAGCCCTGGGCTCACTGATTAATAACAGAAACAGGAAGAAAAATGTGGAAAAAAATCATCTTACTCTTTTTAACATTAGAATGAGGTTTTATAGATATTTGAAAATATAAAATCTAGATTTTTGAACATCATTGTGAATGTGGAAAAAGTAATCATTTTGTTTTCTTTTTATATTTACACATTGGTCCCCCATTGTCCTGTTGGCTAATATGAAGAACATAATTTAACATAATTGGCATTGTGAAAATGAGATAAATTATTCATCCCAAAAGGACTGTTCGTCTGGATATAATTCCCCCTTCTCTGGCAAAGCCAGATAATACATGGTGGTTCAGATGGCACAAAGTACAGATCATAAAAATTTAAAATACTACTTCCCAGGATTATCAATAATGAAGAGGTTCCCACAAAGAGCAGCCCCAGGATTGGCAAGAACAATAAATAAAAGTGCAGAAGTGCTGACAAGGAGCAAGATGGTATTTTTATGAGCTGGGCTTGCATCAACCAGAAATAGATTTCAGCTGTATTTTTCAGCTCATCCCTGCAGCAAAGAAAAAGGTTCAGAGCTGGGACAATGAATGGCTGTCCACTGAGCACCTACTCTGTGCCAGATACTGCACTGGCCACCCTTTTGATGTGGATTTGTTTAATTCTTGTAGTTCTTCTGACAGCATTCTCTCTGGTTCCCAGTTCTCTCCTTTAAAATCCTGGTCACTACTAGCATTTTTTTTTTTTTTTTTTTTTGGAGAGGATTTCGCTATAGGGCACGTGTGCTCGCCAGACAGACAGAGAGAGACATAGAGACAGAAAGCGAGAAATCACCCCCCAGAGGGGATGGCCACGCCGCAATCCCTTCTCCTCCATTCTCCTCTCAGGATCTTGGGCACGCACGCACATGCACCCGGCATGAGTTTTAAGTCACCGGGTCCGGGATGCGAACTGCGGTCAACTACATGGAGTCCAGCGACATAGCCATTACACTAACTGCTGGTTCCCACTAATAGCATTTTTCAGATGAGAAAATTTTGCGTCAGAGAGCTCAGTCATTTCCCAATAATCAAATAATTGGTAAGTGGTTGAACCAATCTTCAAACTCAAAGTTGTCATGCTCTTTCCTATCAATCATGTTTTAAAGAGAGAGAGAGAGAACCCATTGTGTGGCCTGGAACTGCACCAAGAGCTGTACATCTCATATCTCAACAAACCTCTCAGTCACTCTATGAGGTAGAGGCAATTATCCCCATTTCACAGATGAAGAACCCAAGTCTCGAAAAGCAGAAATTACTTCACAACCCTACATAGCCACTGGGAGGCAGAGCCAAGACTTGAATCTAAGGTCAGATCCAAGTACTAACTCAAAATCTGACCCTACGGAACCTGGGAAATAATAGGGGCTACATCAACACTACTGAATTAATGAACAAAATATTAAAATAAATTTAAAAATTATTGAACAAATAAATCTTGTATCTAAAGAAAAAAGGTGAAGTTTCCCAGATGGGGCTTTAGTTAGGAACTTTTTTCCATTTTCCCACCAATCTCTTCACCCTAGACCCCTTCTTGGGTTCGAGTCTTTCCCTGGGCCTTTGTAGCATGGTATTGAACCCAGGACACAGGGTAAAATGTCAGTTCTCACTGGACTCTAGTAGTCATATTGTTCAACCCAGGCGTGTCACAGATGAGGAGACGGGGCCAGACAGGGGAATGGACTCACTACAGGCCACACAGTAAGGCTCGCGCAGACCCCAGCCTTGAGTATGAAGCTGCCATCTCCCAGTCCGAGGCTCTTTCCATAGAGTGACATTTCTTTCCCTTGCTGGGCCTTTACTTTCCCAGAGATAGAACGAAAGGTTAGCCAGTGTGGCCTCAAATCGACCATGAACCCAGCAGGTCTATGACTCCCCAATCCTATGGCAATGCTATGGGCTTAGATGAGATACCCTTCCATGGGGTGCTCCACAGGGGTCTTCCAGCTCCTTCTGTTCTGAGCAGAGGCTAGTTGCATGGGCAGCAATCGTAGAGTGGGCCCCTGGCTCTGCTTTTTAGGTCCTCCTTCATCCAGAGGCCTAGGGCACTTCACTGCTCAGCTCTGCTTGCTGCCTGGGGTGAACCCCTGTGCTCTCCAAAAATAGGAGACATGATTCTGGGGTTGAATTGATGATGATGATGATGATGATGATGACGACGGCTGTCACAATCTGAGCAGTAATAACACCTTTGCACTAAGCAGGCAGTACGTGCTGAGCACGCTAATAAACATCTGACCTCTGTTGTTCACATTTCACCCTCACCACAATCCTTAGGGGAAGGTATCATTGTCTGTTTGTTTGTTTTTGTAGAGGTTTTTGCTATAGGGCACGTGCGCTCGCCAGAAAGACAGAGAGAGACAGAGAGAGAGAGAGAGAAATCACCCCTGAGGGGGGATGGCCACGCCACAATCCCTTCTCCTCCATTCTCCTCTCAGGATCTAGGGCACGCACACACACGCACCCAGCGTGAGTTTAAGCTGCTGGGTCTGGGACGTGAACCGCGGTCGACTACATGGGAGTCCAGCGACATAGCCATTACGCTAACTGCTGGTCCCAGGGGAAGTTATCATTGTCATGAGAAAACAGAGGGTCAGAGTGATGGAGCACCTTGCCAGGGGTACACAACAGTAGGTAGTGAAGTTGAATTCAAACTGCCCTGCCCTAATGCCTGCCTATACACACGGGGACACGAGTTCGCTCCCCAGTGGCCTCACTAAGTGTGAAAGCGAGCACGTTAGATCAGCTCCAAGACTGCTTCACCATCTGTGAAATGTGGGTGATTTCTTTTTAAATAGAAAATTTGATACATGTTCGTGGTTTTGTAAAAAAAGGATGAAAATTATAAAAGTCTTCGAGTAGGCCCCACCCACCTCTATCCCCACTCCCCAAAACATTTAACAGTTTTTTGTGTCCTTCCAAAACTGTTTTATAAATTATAAGAATAAAATATACACACATTATGTGCGTTTCTGCAAACGGCTCACTCCATATCACTCTCCCAAAGCTGTTTCAACAGAGCAATGAGTCTGTTGCTTCTTCCCACAAGGAATGCACAGCTCTGCCTAACAGCGGCTAAGTAGTCCACACCCATGCACCCCAGTTTATTATCCAGTCCCTGCTCATGAAGCAGTCCAAGTTGCTCCCTTCTTGTAATATGTAAAAGTCTTTTCAGGGACCAGCAGTTAGCGTAATGGCTATGTCACTGGACTCCCACGTAGTCGACCGCGGTTCAAGTCCCGGACCCGGTGGCTTAAACTCACGCCGGGCGCGTGTGCGTGCGTGCCCAAGATCCCGAGAGGAGAATGGAGGAGAAGGGATTGCGGCGTGGCCATCCCCCCTGGGGGGTGATTTCCTGCTTTCTATCTCTCTGTCTCTCTCTGTCTGTCTGGCGAGCGCACGCGCCCTATAGCAAAAACCTCTCCAAAAAAAAAAAAAAAAAAAAAGTCTTTTCACACTTGAAAATGTACCCACAGGATAACTTCCTACCAGCAGGGGGCACACCAGGCAAATGGTATAGGCAGTTTATATTTTATAAACAATGACAAAATACCCTCTGAGAAACATAGCATCAAATTACACAACCAACAAGAGCACACTGAGGTCAAGTTTGCCCCTAGTATTCTCAGCTCTAGTCATTACTAATTTTTTTTCCTTTTTTTTGGTCAACCTGAAGTAAAAAATTATAAGCCAGGGTGGCTTAGTGGTGGCACAGTGGTAAAACAAGCCACTCTTCACATCTGAGTATACCGGGCATGTGTGAGCCCATTACCTTGGGGTTGGATGGGATTGGATGGTAGCATCAAGATCCTATTGGGGATGTTGTGTCTCTGCCTTTGTCTCTCTACCTCATGGAAAAATAAATAAATAAATAAAACCTCTTTTTAAATTATATTTTTAATTATGTTTTAAAGTTTTGAGAATTTTTAATATGCTTATTAGTTATTTGATACCTATTTGATGGAACTGCCAAGTCAGGACCTTTGCCCCAATTTGGGAGGATTTATAATCTGACTTTTGATGGTTTCTGAAAAATAAAGGAGCCCTATGAACCTGACACCTGCAGGAAAGGTTCATAGGGGAAAGTGTAGTGGTTCTCTGAGCTTGTGTCCGAGAAAAATAAACCCTGTGGCAAAGCCAGTGGAGAGGCCAAGGGGGCACACAGGACTCACCACAGGAGTGACATCCCCACTGTCCAACATCCTCCCAGGTCTCCCCCTTGGAGCATCCAATCCAAGCTCCATATCCCACCCTTGGACCCCATACTTCCCAGCATATTTCCCTCACTTCACACACCTTCAGAAGACATATCCTGGATGTCCAAGAGGAGAAGGGAAACTGTACCAGTGAGCCCCTTCAGCATGCCATGCACTGAACCAGGCCTACTAGCCAATTTTCACTCTTTCCCCCCTTAAGTAACCGTGTGCTTATTTTACAATACAAAGTGCGTGCACGCATGCACACACACACACACACACACACACACACACAGGCCAGAGACATTAAGTGATTTACTCAAAGCCACACAGTAAATAAATAGCTTAGCCTTGAATCCAGGTCTCTAGGACTACAGAGTACATGTGGTCTACCACGCACAATTTGGAGCCTGCCAAACATCAATTATTGCCCTCTAAATGCCTTTTTCTCCTCCCACAAGCAGATGAACCAACCTCCTCCAGAATGCACAAAGACTTAAGAATCAACAGAAAGGAAAGGAGTGTTTGTCCAGAGAATGACAGCAGGCTTGCCAGGCACATGACTCACCTGGGGCTTTGCTGAGGTGGGGTTGTGCCTGCATGTGGTTTGCTTTTTGTGGATTTGCCATAGTTAGCTGGCATCCCCAGCATACCTCCTTGTAGGTCTTGGCTGTGCTGTTTGGAGGGTTTTGTTTGTTTGGTGTATCTGTCTCTCTAACCCTGTTTCTGCATCTGTAAAACGGGGATAATGGGAGGAACCTCACAGAAGGGTTGTAGAGTTACTGTGCTTACTTAGAAAACCCGAAGGCATCGAGGCCCCAAAGGCATGTCCCAGAATTTGAGGTCTGCAGATTAATGTTCCAGCTGATCAAGAGCTCAATCCTATGACCTGAAGAAAGCCACTCAGTCACTTAGATTCAAGTCTATCTCCACCTGTCAAGTGGAGAGAGTGAGCTGGTTCTGAACTGAACAAGGGAGGAAGGGTCCCATTCACCCAGTACTTCCCACTGCCTACTTTGTGCCTGGTCTCAAACCCACTGGGCAAATGGAGCAGAAAGAGCAAACTCTGCTCACAGTCCACCTGGTACCAAGTCTGAATAAATCCACCCACCTCCCAATTCCTTCTGCCACATCCCTAGTCCCAGCTGCCACCATCTGCCTCATGAATGTGGAGTAGCCTTCTAGCTGGTCTCATGCCTTCCATTCATTTCTTCCACCACTCATGGGGGAAAGCTGCAGGAAACACAGTCACCTCTGCTTCTGGGGACACTATTCAGGTACTGTGTGGAGGACTGACTGGAAGGAAAGAGGAGGAGGGGCCCAGAGAACCAACCACGAGGCTGAGTTGGTCCATTGTCCTCAGCATGGCCCACAGCAGCCAGAGTAATGTTCCTAAGAACTCTGATCCTGTTACTCTTCTGCTTTGAACCCTTTCCTAAAATCTGCACCAAGCCCCAGAGGAACTGCTGCCCCTGTCACCTCATCTCCCAAGTTTACCCCCACACATCATGCATCAAACAAACTAGCCCCCTGCCTACTCTGACCTCTTCAGTGCCTGCCCACATGCTGGTCTCTCCAACACCTACTCCCCTTACCGCTCTACTCACCAGGTCTCAGCCTGGACTGCATCCTTGGAAAGAGCTCCTCTGACCAGCCTTCATCATGATTAGATCCCCCCACCATAATTAGGTCCAACCAGGTCTTAGCCTCTCTTCCATTACAGCACCTAATACTGTCCTTAACAGCTCTTCTCATGATTTGCATCTATGCACTTCTATTTGTGTAATGGCTTGCTAGAAGCCCTTCTTCTCCACTGGACTAGTACCTCCATGCCATCTTTCCATGGCTGTATATTCCCAGCCTGACAGAGTGATTGCCACAGAGACAGTACCCAGCAAGATTTCTGATGGATGGATGGATACGCTCTAGTGTGGTAAGTACAGCCACAGCTATACTTATGGGTGGTCAGGGAAGGGGTCCGGGAGAGCCACAGTCTGAATAGGTTTAGAGATGAGCAGTGGCTTATCTGACAAGCAAAGGAGTAATAAAGACATTCTGAGCAGAAGAGGAGGCATGGAAGAGTGTGGAAAACTCCAGGGCAGTTTCTCAGTCTTGGCACTGCAACATTTGGGGCAAAATCATTTGGGGTAGGGATTGGGGGAATGTTGTCCTTTGCAGTACAGGATATTAATAACATTCCCGGCCTCTACTCACTAAATTCCAGTAGAATTCCCTCTCTAGCTATGAAAACCAAAAATGTCTCCAGACATTGCTAGTCCATCCATCAGTGATAAACGTTCTATGTTCCCCAGGGAGGCAGAATTACCCCCATTGAGAACTGCTGCTCTAGGGAGGTCTCATATGCTGGTGTTCAAGGTACAAAGTGCAAATAAAGGAATGACACCTAGTGGGCCAGATCACGAGGGACCTGGAATGTCAAGGTAAGGATGTGAGGATGGTACCTACTGAATCAAGGCCTCAGAAGGGTCCTCATGGGAAAGGGCCTGGTTACAACCTGGGGAGGCAGAGGAGTAGTGTAGAGGACTGAGTGAAATAGGAGAGGGCAGCAGAAGGCACCTGTGAGGTTGGGCCTCCTTCTCTTCTGAGGCAGGCACCGATCCTGCCCACAATGCGCAGGGAGGGGGCCCTGAAGAACTTCCCCCAGGATCCTACCTTGGGCCTGGGAGCCTGCCTGGGGGAAAGCTGAAGGAGGAGCTGTGGCTACCAGTGAAAGCACTGGGAGTCTGAGTAAGGGTCATCCTGGAGTGGGAGGTTTCTCATCACTGACCACAGCACAATACAGAGGAAAAAGTTGGGGTGTCAGGCACACCTGGTTCCAACCTTGGCTCTTTCATTTTTTATCTGTGAAGGCTGGCAAGTCTCTCTGCTGATCTGAGCCTCGGTATTCTCATCAGGGAAATGGGTACACTGTAAGCCACTTCACAGTTATTGGGAAGAGTCACTACAGTAAAGAAATGAGTACCCTGCACACTCCTACCTGGCCCAGAGCAAGTACTTCAGAAATGTTCCTCTCCATTTAGCCTGCAAAAGGCTTTCTCATGACATTCATATTTCACATGACTAAAGAATATTTAGTGAATGAATCTAAAGATGATTTTCAGTGTCACACACCGAGTACACTCTGTATTTTCAAAAAGAAAGAAAATCATGAGTTAACAATGGGATCAAATATATTCCTTCATGATAACCATCTGGCACCTAATCAGAGGGCTGACAAGTGGGTCAGAGCTCACTTTCCTCCTCTGTAAAAGCTGTGTGAGGTGAGCCCCAGTACTAGCAGCCCTGCTTTATATATGAGGCAGTATAAAAAGCGTGCCCCAACTCCTTAGCAAGGTACATTGGTAAAAGATGCAAAAGGGATTTGAACCCACCTAAAGAGGTGGATTCAGAATCCATGTTGCTAATCACCACACTACTCTAAGCATTTAGAGGACCTTTGGCTTCTCAAGTGGAATTCACTTTCAATACATCTGTTCTAATGGTGGAATGTATTTGCTTTGTAGAGGTCATAAAATCTAAGTATTAGCACAGAGCCAGCTTTGTAGTGCAGTGGTTAAGTGCTGTGCATAGAAGACTGGACCCCATGACAGAACACAGTTAAAATCATGGGCCCAGTGACTTTAGAAACACAATACAGACAGGATAGAGAAAAGGAGGAAAAAGGATCGCAGAATGACCAAGGCCAACTGGTGATGCTTTCTCTTTCTCTCTCCCTCCCTTTTTCTCTCTCTTTCTGACAAGCACACATACCTACTGGCAATATAAATAAACAAATAAATATCAGTACAAAAAAACTGCTAACACAGCTCCCAACTCAGAGAGAGAGACATAACAGAAGAAAATCAAATCACTGTGGGTTAGCAACAGCTCAAGCTAGCAATCAAGTCTGTGGGCTCCCAATCCAACTCCTCATTCCTGCTGAGATAGAAGGTTCTGGAACAAAACCTTTTGGGTTCTACAACCAGAATGCTTTACAAACTATTTGCTTTGAGAAGTTACAATACCACCCAATTGGCCCAGAGCACATATTTCAAACATGCTCATCATCTCCATTTAGCCTGAAAAAGGATGCTTTACAAACTATTTGCTATGGGAAATCACATTACCACTCTGTACCTGGGTTTTCTTTAAACTGGATCTCAGTGGGGCTGGCTAGGCAGCACAGCAATAACATGCCACTCAAGCAATGCTGGGAGCATACGAAAGACTGCAGGTTAGGTACATGCTGGGTGCACACACCCATGGTCCTGACTAGCCAGCAGGGATGCTAGAGGAAGTGGGGACTATGGCATGAGACCTTGTTGAGGATGCCTGTCTCTGTCTCTCTCAAGAAATAACTTTTCAAAATTTGGAACAAGGGCATGGTTGTGCCACTCTACGGTAAATTTTGGATCAAAGTATCATCCCCTTATTGGGCCCTTTTAACTATTGATAAAATTAAAGAAAATTGTGTTTGTGTGTGTGTGTGTGCATGTGTGTGTACGCACGTGTGGCTTAGGGAGACAGCTAGTATTTAGGAAGTATTTGAAAAATGATAATCTATTGGTGTTTTTGTATACCATTACGTTATAAATGCATTATTATCTTTGTATATATATTCCAAGGATTTGAAATTATTTGATGCTATTATAAATGGTATCTTTAAACAAACATCTTTTTTTTTTTAAATAATTATTTATTTTATTTTTTTTTTATTCCTTCATTTATTTTTTAATTTGATCAGAGAGACACAGAGGGTGAGAATGAGAGAGAGGAAGTGAGAAAGCAAGCCACCAGATTCAGGACTTGAACCCTGGTTGGCCATGTGGGAGTGTCCAGCACCTTAACCACCACGCCACCTGCTGGTCCCAAACAAACATCATTTTCTAGTTGTTGCTGATACGTAGAACTATAATTAAATTTATATATTGACCATGTAATCAGTGACTTGATTTAATTCATTTATTTATTCTAACAGTTCTATGTAAAATATTATAGATTTTCCATATACACAATTAAATTACCTGCAAAACAAAAGAAAACAAAAAGAAAGATAAAAATGGTAACTGTTTTTCCCTTATAGTTTATTTTATGCCAGGCATTTTACATGTGAGGCTACATCAAACTTTTTAAACATTGTAAAGTAGGTGTGACCTTTCTCACAACATAGAAGAGGAAATTGAAGCCTACCTAGTAGAGAGACTTTGTCCTGGACCTCCAGGGGAGTCTCTGATGTGCCTGTATAGGGCTCTGTGGTCAAACTGGAACTCACTGTATCTTTCCCCTTCCACACATGCAGATTCACCATGAGGGCCAATGAATCAATGTATTAATTCTTCCAGGCTTTGGGACAGCTTTCTGGTACCTCTGGACTAGATAGTCAGTAGTTATTGGGCCTGTCCTCTCTCTCTCAAGGAGAGAAGGAAACTCTCAGAAGCAGGTGGAGTGAGTAAGGAGAGAGAAACTACAGAATCTCTGAATGACATGCAGGTGTATGGGAGATTAGGGGATAAAGTGACTTCACCACAATCCCTTTTCTTTACACAAGGACAGGCAGCTCTGCAAGATGCAGTTGTTGGCCTCACAAAACCCCATGAAAATAGTCACCCTTCTCTTCCCTAACTTCCACTTACAGCTGGGTTCAAATTTTAGCATTTCCAGTTAATCTTTCTGGAAGCTTGGATAACTCACCAAATTTCTATTTGTAAATGTAAGTGCATAATCCCTTACTCTCACGGGCTATGCACATCTAAAACAATGGTTCTCAACTTCGGCTGCACTTAGGAATCACCTGGAAATACTTCATCACTACTGATGCCTAGGTCTTACCCCCCGAGATTCTGATAGACTTGTTCTGGGGAGTGGTCTAGATGTCAGGATTTTTAAAAGATCCCCAGATGATCTTAATAAGCAGTCAAAAATAGAGCCTCTGATATACATGTAGCAAGTACTCAATAAACACTGTCTCTTCACATTTCTTTAGTGTTAATCTGTTTAAAATTTATTTCTAAAGCTTACTCAGCTTCTCAGGATGGCTCAAGAATTCTTCATTTCTGCCACTTTCCTGCATGTTCTCTTATTGACATCCTCTGTACTTTCAAAACAGATGACTCAATCCCCAGCCAATCAGCCAGGACCTCTATCTAGCTTTGGCTCCTCTTCTGTTGATTGGCTGGAGACAACTAGTTAAGACACACAATGCCCTCTTGGAGATGCCAATGAGAAAATCAAACAGATGGGGTAATCCATTGTTCACTCTTCAACCAGGTAACCCCATGATCTGCCTAAAAACCTCTCCCTTACAGCATGCAGAAGGCTCACATTACAAAGCCCCAAATTCTCTCTGGTAGGTCTTAAACAATAACATTCTTCCACCTGTATCCACGAGCTAACCTCTCCCCACTCGCCTTTGTATGAATGCCCACCTCCATTCTGCATGGACTACTCCCACGTCAGGAGATGTGCCTCCAGCCAGTCAATCGTTTCCAGCCACGCCTCCCCCAAAACACTCTACTCCAGTCATGCAGTTTCCCAAAAGCTCTCCATGATTTGCACACGTGTGCCCTTTGCTTTAAATGCCTCTTCCTCCCAGGGTCTACCTGGAAGATTTTTACTCACCTTCAAAAGCCCAATTCAAATGTTCTGCTCTGCAGTTTACCAACCTGTCCTCCCAGTCCTATCTCCACCTTTGCCCCCAGCTCAACAGAATTTAGTTGTTTCCAATCATGTACTTTCATAATCTTTGTAATGCTTAAGTTTACCATTCATTATATTATTTCACTATACCGGATTTTGTCATTTTGTCTTTTCATAACCAACTCCTACTACAGGGACAGGGCCTTAGCAGGTGCAAACTGAATACTTGTTGGACTGAATCCAATTCTCTGTCCTCAAATCTACACCAATTTTTGAAACACTTCACTCAAATAATCAAGATGAATTTTCTCTGTTCCCATTTAGAGCTTATTAGAATTCATCTGCTGTGATTAAAACTTTAACAAGTAAAGATTAATTTGCTTGCCCATGTATGTAGATATGAACAAAAAAAAAGAGAATAAACACTTACCATAAATCTGAAATAGCACAAGAGATGTCTTGTCTCTAGAAGGAATAACTACATTTTACAAGAAAGGGAGTATATTTAACAGAGGAGGGAGTGAAAGAAAGATTTGAGAGGGGAAATTTTGCTGTTTTATTTCCTGAGATGGGGGAGCCAGTGGGAAGGGATGAAAGGAGAGCACCTGCTTTACCTTTTCCGGAGCAGGCAGCTGTAAGTGATTAACCTCCAAGGGAGTGATGAGAGGGACAGTCTGGAAGCCATCCTCAACCGAAGGCGGCTTGGTTCCCTTCTCGCTGGGGTTACCGTTCAGCTTCACCATCCTTACGCCTTTTTTCCCAGACCTAAGGCGAGCAATTGGATTCTGGTTACAGCAGGAGGTGAGGCAGGGAAGGAGAGGGCTGATGACAGAGAAAACAGGACTGTCCTCAACAGCTTCACTCGGGTGGCTTTCAATCTAGCAGTCATTGATCTTCCACTATTTTCTGACATTGTCCATTAAAACTTCTTTAATCATCAAAATATGCCACCTTCTAATGGGACTCAACAGCCCTCAAATTTTGGAAACTCAAGAAAAACCACACACACACAAACACACACACACACACACACACACACACACATGTAAGCTAAAAAAAAAAAAAAAAAGACAGTTGAGCTCAAGTATTCATATAATCCCAGTGAAAAGCTTATTCTTAGTGCAAAATGAAATCCTATTATTCTGGGTCCCCCTGCAGTATGATAAATTTCACCTCACCACCTTGGCTGCTATTATTAGTTTTTCTTCAGCAATCCCCCTAAATCACAATAAATGTGTTCAATGTCTCTATGTGTATCCCTTGCATCATATGTAGATTGTACATGAGATATAATTTCTTGCAATAAAAAAGGCTGACTTAAGCTCGATCCTGTTCTTCAGCCATGGAATGCCTCCATTTCCTCAATAGCGAAAGGCCATTTTTTTTTTTTTTTGGTTCCATGGAAAGTTAGAAGCCCCTTTATTGCAAGATTGCCAACTAAATAAACAAATAGCATTTATTCCTCTCCAGATTCCTTGGAAGTCAGACGATGCTCCCACCCCACCCCCAAAAGCCCAGCACAACTGAATTTCTCTTGTCAATCCTGCTAATGGACCGTTATTAGACAAAAT
This sequence comes from Tupaia tana, assembly GCA_026018925.1. Taxonomy (NCBI): domain Eukaryota; kingdom Metazoa; phylum Chordata; class Mammalia; order Scandentia; family Tupaiidae; genus Tupaia; species Tupaia tana. The sequence continues at coordinate 58,814,904 of JAKSZU010000014.1, read as the reverse complement.
AAGGGCTGTTGTGGGGTGAAAGGAGTGGCAGGATATTGGGGAGCAGTTATAGCAAAAACAAATGCCTACTTACTGTGTTGCACTCTCGTGGGTCAGAACAGATTCCAGCCAATTTGAAGAGGAGAAGGATGGCCAGGAGTCCTCCCTCCTCAGGCCGCGCTTGTGGTGCTGAAAGGACAGCGCCTCGCGTGTGTCTGGATCCGGAGCTTCTGAGAGCAAGGCGTGAGCAAGCGGGGAAGAGCTCCTGGCAGCTGCCTGCCTGCTTGCTCGCTCGCGCCCCCTCCCACTGGGGAACGGGCTCCCACACCATCTGTCATCTGGCACCACCTGCTGTTTCTCATGCATGGCCACAACCACTGCATGGGACAAAACGGTTTCAAGAAAGTGGGAGGGATTCTGGACACACACTCACACAAATTAATACACACGATCCTACAAGTAATCCTTGAGCCTTTGGGAAAAGTGGAAAAGCAGACATTTTCATTAGGACCACCTTCTTAGATATTGCAAAACGATATAATGAAACACAGAAAGGTTCAAAACCTACACCATGTCAGGACAGAAGGGAAACTGATATTCACTGTGTCGCTCCCACGTAATGGGCACTTTTCCAGCCTCTTTCAGACCGATTCCCTCGTTTGCACGATGTGGTTTCTAATAGTACCTACACGGTGGCTTTAGTGTGAGGCATGAACGAGATAGCATCGGGAAAGCATTTAGGCAGAGCGGGGCACATGGCAAGACTGCACAAACACAGCTACTACTCTCACAATTGTGCTGTGGACAGACAGGCCACCTAAGGCTCCAGAACTATTGGAGCACCGGAAGTGGGACTTGAAGCCTGGTGCACTACCACCAAAGTTTGTGCCCAACCCATGATATACGGCTTCTCTATCGATGTCTGGAATCAGTGAAGGCAAAGTCCCAGTGTCAGCTCTACCAAATTCTAGCTATATGGCTCTTACACATTTTATGTTCACTCTCTAAGTTTTCATTTCCTTATCTCTGGTGTGAGAATAATGACAGTTTCCCTGCAGTGGTTATGAATATGAGAAGAGATGGTGCTCAAGAAAATGGGTTTTAACTTGGGGACAAGATTCTGGATAGCTGAATTATTTTATCCCAGGGGACAGCTCTGACACTCTAAGTCCTCTCAGGCTGACTATTGCCACTGGACTCTCCCAGCTGTGGTTCACATCACTGCTGGCTGTTAATCACCAGCTGCTGTGTTGTTTATGGTGCTCTTTGTGAGGTCTAGTTGTCTTGGCATTTGTAACAGCAACTCTTTTGCTTTCAAGGGTATTCTGGTTTGCATGATTTTTTCCACACTAATCAGTGTATACATGCTAAGCACACACTCTACTAGTCAAAAGGCCAAGAGGAAATATACCTGTTATCTGTATTGTTCAATGATGAAATTTGTGTACATGTGTGTGTTTAAGAGAGGAGAGAGATGTTTTGGAGACAAGAAAAGAAATAACATATCAGAGTTGCACAGGCTGCTGTTAATAGAAGTATGTGCATATACAAGAGGGAGGTGTTCCAATAGATGTTAGTTCCCACCCCTCCTTTTTACAGACCTGGATGATTTTCAGGTGCAAGCATTATCTAAGGACAACATAACAACACTGTCTACATAGACGACCATTGTAAACACTGGATTTTTTTTTTTTTTTTGTGACGTTTTTGCTATAGGGCATGTGTGCTTGCCAGAAAGACAGAGAGAGACAGAAAGCAAAAAATCACCCCCCAGGGGGGATGGTCACGCCACAATCCCCTCTCCTCCATTCTCCTCTCAGGATCTTGGATATACACACACGCACCCGGCATGAGTTTAAGCCACCAGGTCCAGGACTTGAACCGCGGTCGGTTACATGGGAGCCCAGCGACATAGCCATTACACCAACTGCTGGTCTCAACACTGGCTGTTTCATCTTATTATTATTACTCCAAAGGAAAAATAAATTCCCTTTCACATATCTTATGATTGATTCGCAAGCAGAAACCACACTTTAATAATTCTTGGGAGTCCAGTGAGGTCCAGGAGAAAGAGCTAGCGCCAGTGGAAAATTCAGGTTTCTTGATAAGTGAGGCCAGAAGAGAGGTTGCCAAAATCCTAACAAGATGGAGGCATGGAGGAGAAGGGACTGTGATGTGACTATACCCCATTGGGGAGTGCTTTTGTGCTTTCTCTCTCTCTCTCTCTCCCTCATAGGTTATGAATCCTCTGGCAATGAAAAAAATAAAAATTGAGATACAAAAAATGTTCTCTGACCAAAATAGAATTAGACCAGAACTCAATAACCAGAAATAATATCAGAAAAAATTCTCAGTTTAACAACACAGTTCTAAATAATCTATATGTCAAAGAGAAATTATCTGGAGAAATTAGAAAACATTTTAACTGAACAAACATGAAAATTCAAGATACCAAAATTTGAAGAGCACAGCTACGGCAATGTTAAAGGAAAATTTACAGTATTACTTGTGTACACTACAAAAGACGTTCTCAAATAAATAATCTAAGCTGTCATCCAAGAGAAAAAAAAGGCAAAATAACCTAAAGCAGGAAGAAGGAAAGAGATAATAAAGAGTAGAAATCAATAAAGTGGAGAACAATAGAGCAAATAAATGAAATCAGAAGCGGGTTCTTTGAAAAGCCCAGTAAATTTGATAAGCCTCTAAAAAGACTGACAAAGAGAAGAGAGAGAATACACAAATTGTCACCGGCATGAATAAGACAGGGATAAAATCACAGAGCATACAGATGTTTAAAAATAGTAAGGGACCACTACAAACAACTCTGTGTGCATAAATTTGATGAAGTATATTAAATAAACCAATTCCTCAAAAACCACAAGTTAACTAACCCAGGATGAAATGATAACCTGAATAGTTACAACTGTTAAGGAAATTGAATTTGTAGGTAAAAACTTCCACCAAAAAAGAAATCTTCACGCCCAGATTATTTCAACGGTGAATTAAACCAAATTTCTTTTAAAAGAAATAGCACAATCTCTTCCAGAAAACAAAAGATGAGGTAAACAGTTCCCAACTCATTCCACAAGGCTAACTGAAATCAAACCCAGACAAAGACAACACAAGTCAAGAAAACTATAGGCCAGTATACCTCATGAACACAGGTACAAAAAAATCAATCTTCAATAAAATATTAGGAATTCAAATCCTACAATAGACAAAAATAATAATACACCATGAACAAGGTAGCTTCTTCAAGGAGTACAATTGATGGGAAACTGCATTTAATAAAATTTAACATCCATTCGCAATAAAAACTTTCCCAAAACTAGGAATAGAAAGGAACTTCCTCAGACTGACACAGGGCATCTTTAGACACATTACTATTAACTAAAATTCATAGTTTATATTAGGGTTCAACTTTGTGTTGTACATTCTATGACTTTCAGTAAATGTATAATGACATGAGGCCATCATTATAGTAGTACACAAATAATTTCACTCTTCAAAAAACCCCCTGTGCTCCACCTATTCCTCCCTTCCTCCTTCCAATCCTGGGCAATGACTGATTATAAACCTGCCTTTTTCAGTATGCTATGTAGTTGGAAATACAATATGTTGTCTTTTCAGATTGGCTTCTTTCACTAAGCAATGTGCATTCGAGGTTCCTCCATGTCTTTTCACAACTTGATAGCTCATTGGTTTTCAGCAATTTCCATTGTGTGGATGTACCCTAGTTTCTTTATCCATTCAGTTATTAAAAGATATCTTGGTTGCCCCCAAATTTTGGCTTTTATGAAAAAGCTGTTTACGCTGGACTCCCACATGGCTGACAGAGATTAGAGTCCTACACACAGTGGCTTGAAAATCACACCAAATGCATGTGCGTGCATGCCCAAAATCCCAGGTGGAGAATGGAGGAGAAAGGATTGCAGAGTGACCATCCTCACTGGGGGGTAATTTCTCACTTTCCCTCTCACTGTCTGTCTCTCTTGGGCAAGCACACACACCCTATGGCAAAAACATTAAAAAAAAAAAAAAAAAAAAAAAAAAAAAAAGCTGCTTTAAACATTTGTGTGCAAGGATTTATGTAACTATAAGTTTAATGCTTTTGGGTAAATACCAAGGAGGGCAATTGCTAAATCATGTAGTAAGGGTATGTTTCTTTTTGTAAGAAACTGCCAAGCTGTCTTCCAAAGTGTTGGCGCCATTTTGTATTCCCACCAGCAAACGATGAGCGTTCCTGTTGCTCCACATCCTTGTCAGCATTTAGTGTCAGTGCTTTGAATTTTAGCCACTCCAGTAGATATGTAATGGTATCAAATTCTGATTTCAAACAGCTGCTTTTGTATTTTAAGAAAAATTCTAATTGCTTCTAGCAGAAGTACTGCTAATAAAAGCTCTCCATCATACCAGAGAAAAATTGGAGACTTACTCTCTCAGATTCTAAGTTCAAAACTCCTAAGGAAGGACTCTATGGGCCCAAGTAAAATTCAGTGCCTGCTTCTGATAAAGAGATTTGTAAGAAAATGACAACTCCCATTCAAACCCCATAGTTAAAGTGGACAAAAGCATTTTTTTTTTTTTGAAAGAAAGCATTTCTACAAAGTGAGGAGTATTGAGCATTCCAAACAACAGATATCTATCTACCACAATGGCATGCTGAAGAGTTTAAGGTTAAACTTTGCCTTTAGCTTAATAATGCACCCTTAGGCTGGCTCTATGTCCAGGTGGTTAAGGCAGCTAAATCCTACGTGACCAACCCCACTGTTTGAGTCCTGGACCCAGTGCCTTAAAAAATATGCTGGGCATGTATACATGTGTGCCCTAAATCCTGATGAGACAGAAAGAGAGAAGAAAAAGGATTGCAGCATGACAATTCACAGGGAATGCTCTCTCCCTTTGTCTCTCTCTCTCTCTCTCTGTCTCTATTTCTCTCTGGTTATTATATGTGCCTTCCCACAGAATTTTTAAAGAGAGTAACAATAATGCACCTTTAGGTCAGTATTGACATTATCCTGGATAAAATATAGAAATATTTCTTCTTTTGACCATTACCTGACTTTATGACATTTACCAAAAATAATTGACAAAGAATATTTTTAAACCCATGTTTTTAAAAAGTATAGTATCATATACACTGTTTTCACTTATAATCTTCAAATTTATGTTGTTTCTGACTTTTATAACCATTTTTCTTAATAATTGTGAATACAGTACAGGAATTAAGAATGCAGTCTCTGGAGCCAGACTGACTGGAATCAAATCTGAGTTGTGCCACTTGCTAAAGATTTATAATCTTAGATAAGTTATTTAACCATTCTATCCCTTAATTTCCTCGTGAACTGAGGACTCTACTAATACTTATCACATTGGTTTTGATGAGGTAATCTGTAAGGGTGAAAAAATTTACTCATATTATCAGATAAGAATTTTTGAGAACCAACTTTTAATCAGTTTTATTGTTTTAATTTTCTAATATAATACATTGTAGTATATTCTTTTCTTCATCATTTTTTCTCTTTTAGTTTTCCAACATATTAATTTACACTTTATAATTTTTTCTACATGTCCTCCTTAAGTTTATTTCATTTTTCTGTTTTAAACTTTCTGGCACAAATACCTGGTTTCTTGGTTTGTCTTCTTCCTGTTTGTTAATGAAAAAATTAATGCTACTGCTTTAATTTATCTCTGCTGATTTATCTTTTTTTCCTAGTATTTTGTAACTACAGATTTGCTTCTCTCTTTGACTCAAAAAAGAAAAAAATGTTTAATTTAATTTCTAAACATTTTGATTGTTGCTATATGTATCTTTTGAGAGAAGCTTCTAGTTTTATTACAGATAATCCAAGAGTGCGGTCTATGTATTTTCTTCTTTGGGAATGTCTTAAGTTTTCCTTATGGCCTAACATATGAATAATTTCTGTTACAATTCTCTGGGCATAAGGAAAGAAGTCCTGTTCTCTATAAGTAAATATTTTTATACATAACTATTAAATAATGTCAATTATTTATTTTATTTAAATCTTCTATGCCCTCATTTTATTTATTTATTTATTAATGTCTTTGCCATCAAGCATCTGAGCTCGACAGAGACAGAGACAGTGAGAGGAAAGGTGAGAAATCACCCCCCAGGGGAAATGACCACATCACAATTCCCTCTCCTTCTTTCTCCTTCTGAGATTTTTGGGCACACACACATGCACACACACCCAGCATAATTTTCAAGCCATGAGGTCCAGGACTTGAACCATGGTCAGTCATGTGGTGGGTTGAGTGCTTTAGCCACCATACACCTGCTGGCCCCCATGCCCTCATTTATTTCTTACTTTCTTGATCTGTCAAGAATTCAGAGTGTTCTTATTTTCCATAAGTATTGTGAAATTCCTCCTTGCACTAAAACTATGATATTTAGCACATAGTTTCATATCCCATCTTCTTGTAAATTTTGCTTTTATTAACATAAAATAATTATTAGTCTCATTTAGTATTTTGTGATTTTAATTCCTCTTTGTCTAAAATATAATTTTCTATGGTGTATATTTAATGTTCCCAGTATTTTAAAATTAGACTTGGTATCTTGAGTAGGTCATTATAAGTAATCATTTTAATGTAAGAATTTAACCCCTTACAATTGGTTCCATGCTGTTTCCTTCATTATTTTCCACATAGACTTTTTTCTCCAATAATTTGGAAGGGATACATAATTTTCAGTTATTTTTTAATGTCAAAAACCTATTTGAGCTGACATTCATCTCCTAGCTTCAGAAAAGAAACAAATTCTTTTGATCTACCTAGGTGACAAATGAAATAAGCAGCACATGTTTATTTTCCTTCTAAATTCCTGCAATTCCTGCTTCTTCTTTCTCCCATATTTATCAGTACAACTTTATATGCTAAACCCAAGTCTTTATTTTCGCTGATGCATATTTTCCCTATTTTATTTCCATTTTCTGAGAAACTCTTGCCAGAATTGCAAGTAGGAGAAAAGTGTATACAATGTGGATCTTTTTTCCAGAAGGCCCCAAATGATGCTTTATCTGAAAATAATTATTTTACATACTTAAGTTTCAAAGGATCTCTGGTGCTTCTGAGATCAGTTTTCATTATATCTTAGCATTTAGTGTTTTGTTTTGTTTCCATGTATAAGTATACCTCCAATAAAAGAGATGATAAAAGCACTTTAAATGTCTCATTATAAATCTTGTTAAGTTGTCAGTTTCAGAACGTTATTCAAAATTTAATGGTCTGATAGGGATATAAGCTTTTTAGAAATCTGTTCTAAGAATCTCCCAGAGGCAAGAATAAAAGGAAGCTGTGCTCATACTATTGCTAGGAGCTCTATATTTAAATTTCAAATAATAGCAGTCAGAAAGCTAGGAAAAGCATGAGATTTTTCTTTCTACTTTTGATTTAAGGGAGAAAAGAACAATAGAGGAGCAGAAAGGCGAGTGGCAGAAAGACTGGTCAAAATTCCTCCTCTGACTGGCTAGAAATAGATGAAGAGGGAGATTCTTTAAATAAAGGAGGCAAACCCAGGGATGAAAAATGGCATCAACAAGCAGGGTAACTTACAAAGACCCTTCCAATTAAGATGTAGAAATCCACTTAGAAAAAAAAATAAGGTCTTAAGAATAAAGGCTTTTTGAGAAAGTTCTCATATTTTGAAATTTATGTCTTTTTTTAAGAGAGTTTTTATTGCTGTTTTTTTTTGTTGTTGTTGTTGTTGTTTTTGCTATAGGGTACATGTGCATACCAGAGAGAAAAAGTGAGAAATCACTCTCCCTTCCCCCAGAGATGATGACCACACCACAATCTCTTCTCCTCCATTATCCTCTTGGGATTCAGGGCATGCAAGTTTCAAACGGCTACATCTGAGACTCAAACTATGGTTGGCCACATGGAAGTCCAGGTCCCCAACCACCATGCCACCTGCTGGTCCCTGAAATTTATGTCTTTACTGGGTATTCCAAGAGACTATTTTCCAGTTAAATACTATTCATTTGTCTCTTCAAACAAATGTATCCTCCTCTATTATAAGACAAATCACAACCTTTGAGTTGAAAGGTTCTGGTTACTGGACAGGTTTCCCCAAAGTCAACTCTGAGAAGCTCTGAATATGGCAAGTTTATTAGGAAGTGCTCTCAGGATGAAGAAGGGAAAGATGTAGGATTGGTCAGAGGGAGAATGTGAGCTGTGATAGTTTTAATCAAGTCTGGCCAGTCCCATGGGTAACTATGAAGTTGGGTGGCCATTCTTAGTTGTTCCAAGAAGAGGTAAATGTGGGTCCACTACCCCAAGAAAGCATGACCTTGGGCAAGATGGCTCTCCTCCACTAAGGCCAATGCACAAATGAGGCTGGCAGCTATGACAGCTAAGAGCTGGTAGCCACCTGCTGAGGGACAAGAGACACTCAGTCCTGAAGAGGGATCTATCGGGCAGCACAGCATCCACTATCAGGTGTCTTAGGCTGTCCTGATGCCATCCTCAAGGAACCTCTGTACAATGAAATTCTGACAATGTTACTACCTTGCTTAGAACTCCTCAGAGTCCTTTCATTTTAAATAAAGACCAGAATCTCAAATTTGGCCTATAAGGTTCTTTATGATTTGTCTCCGGCCTACTGCATGAGCTCCATCTCCTCCCCCTCCTGTAACTACACTCTAGCTTCCCTACCTCCCAAATACGTACTCCTTCCCAATCCAGACTTTCCACATGATGTTTCTTCTAATGTTCTCTCTTCAGGGAGTGCTTTTCCTTCTTTTTTAAGTAATTTTTAAATGATCCTTCAAAACCATTTAAAAATTACTTATCCAGAGAAGTCTCCTTTGAGGCCCAGATGAGATGTAACTCCTCTGGTATATACTCTCTTAAACACTGATGTTCTATGTGGAAATACCTGTGGCACTTAAAAATTCCATGGTTAGTTGAATAATTATGTTTTAGTGAGAATAAAAATTGAGTTTTTTGCAATCGAAATATAAACAGCCAGGGAATAGATGGGTATATCTGGTTCATCCCATATGATGAAATATTATGCAGTTGATAAAAATATTATACAGTAGTGATAGCATGGGAAATGTTTACAATATAATGTTGAGTAAGAAAATAAATCAAAATTGTACAGACATGACCTCAACTACGAAAATGTAAGGACTGAAAGGAATAAAAATACTTACATGGTTTTTCTCTGGATGACTTTGTTAGTGTTTTTCATTATTTTTAAATACATTGCTTCTTATCTCCCCCAAAACATGCAATTTGTTTTTAAATCAATGGGGGTAAATAAGAAAATTTTCTGCCAGAAAAAAAAAAGTCCACTGAATTCTAGAAAAATACATTTTTTTGTAATTTTTAAACATTGGATTTATCAATGACTAGTAAGCCAACAAAATAAAATCAAATTATTGATTATAAGTTTACTTGGTGTTAGGAAGACCTTGTAGAAAGTTCCTTGGATGGGCCTACACCCTTTTGATATACAAAAAAGGCTTAACAGATAATAGAGATCTACTGCTCTTAAACAATGTGCAAAAGGGACATGAATGCCTCCTCCCAAAAAAGGGCTATCCATCCCTAGCAAGGAAAGAGAAGTAGTATTTGCAAATTCTTCACAAATCCCTCTTTGGAGAGCAGGTAGGTATGGCTGCTTGATATTTTTATATTAAGGAAAAGATCATCCCTCGCTGACTTATATAAGGTAAGAAAGCCCTTGCCTCCTTTCAGTCCACTCTCAAAATATTGTAGTTGGCAAAGTAGTTCTGTAAAATGTTAGTCAGTTCTTGTCGATCTCTGTTCAAAACCCTCCAACAGATTTCTAGACTAAATCTAACTGAAGAAAAGAAGTCCTCTAAGTAGACCAATATAACCTGGCCTCTCTCCTCTCTCCCTCTTACTCACTCAACTGAACTACTTCTTTTTCTCCCATTCTTCAGCCTCAAGACCTGACCCAGGTGCTCTTGTGCTCTTTCCTCATGTATTGCTTTGGTTTTCTTCATAACATTTTCTTTTTAATACACTCTATGTTTTACTTATCATCTGTCTTCCCTGAAGACAAGTTATTTTGTATGTTTTGTACACTTTTGTTCCCGTACCTGGAACAGAACATAATTGATAAATATTACATAAATGATCAAATGAATTAATGGCTGTCTCACTTGAACCTGACTCACATAGGGTAAGAGATTCCTATATGGATGTCACCACTCCACAGTATCTGCCCTGGACCATTACATAACTGAAGACTCCCACCTTCAGGTAGGAGTGGGTAGTACATGTTTGCTAACTTCTTGGCATAGATCTGCACACTGAAACTACATCTCATTCAAAACCTAACAAAATCAAAGAAGACCTATATTGTTATGGTGACAGTTTTCCCTTAACTGATATATAGACTCAATACAATTAAATAAAAATCCCAAGAGGGTTTCTTGTAGAAATCAGTATGCCAATTCTCGAAATTATATGAAAACCAAAGAAGCCAGAATAGCCAAAAAGAACTTTTTTGGGGAAAAAAAAAAAAAAAAAACTTAAGTTGTAGGACATACTACATAATTTCTAAAATTACTATAGGTAATTGCAGGACAAACTATCCAACTGATATTATAGCTTCAAGACTGTTGTACTGGAGAAAGAATAAACACATACATTAATCAGTTGAACAGAACAGAGCATCCAGAAATAAACCCACAGACTCTGGGTTAATTGGTAATTTTTAAAGAAAGCTTCATTGAGCCAGTAGGTGGTGTAGAGGTTAAGGTGACTGGATCCCACTTGACTGCATGGTTCAATCCCCAGGCCTGGCGGCTTGAAAATCACACCACGCATGTGTACCCAAGATCCCTTGAGAATAGAGAAGAAGGGACTGCAGCCTGGCCATTCTCCCTGGGGGTGGGGGGGAGCGATTTCTCACTTTCTATCTCTCTCTTCAGTGAGCACATGTTAAAAACTTTTTTAAAAGAAAATTTTATTATGTTAGTATCATAAATAATACTTTAGTGTAAAAATGTAAAAATTAGAATTTGTGGATTTTTTTGAGATAATTATAGATTCAGAAACAACTTTAAGAAATAGATCCTGTGTACTCCTTAGCCAGTTACCCCAATGGTGATATACCGTAAAACTATAGTGCAAAATCATATCCAGGACATTGGCATTGTTACAGTCAACATACAGATTTCCATCACCATGAGGATCCTTCACATTGCCCTTTTATAGCCACAAATACTTCTTTCCAACCTTAGCCCCATTCTTGACCTCTGGCATAGTTAATCTCTTCTCTATTTCCATAGTATTGCCACCTCAATAATTCTGTTTAAATGAAATGAGATGGTATGTAATTTGGGGGAATTGGGGTTTTTTACTTAGCATAATTCTCTAGAAACTTACTATCATTGTTTTATGTAGTATTTGTTTCTATTCATTGGTAAGTAGTATTCTATAGTATGAAGATATTACAGCTTATTTAATTATTCATTCATTAAAGACTATCTGGCTTGTTTTCAGTTTGGGGCTACAACAAATGGTGATATAAATATTCACATACAGGTTTTTATGTGAACATAAGTTCATTTTTCTGGGATAAATTCCCAGGAATGTAATTGCTGAGTCACATAGTAGTTGCACATCTAGTTTTTAAAGGAATTGCCAGACTACTTTTCTAAGTGGCTACAATATTTTACATTCCCATCAGCAATGTATGACAGTTCCAGCTACTCTACATCCTTATCAGCTTTTGGTATAGCCAATTTTTAAATTTTTACTCATTCTAATAGATTTATAGTATTAATACATCGTGGTTTTAATTAACATTTTTCTAAATGCTAATTTTGTTTTGTTTTGTTTTTTGGGGGGGAGAGGTTTTCACTATAGGGCACGTGTGCTCGCCAGAAAGACAGAGGAAGAAAGAGAGATAGAAAGTGAAAAATCACCCCCCGGGGGGATGGCCACACTGCAATCCCTTCTCCTCTCAGGATCTTGGGCACGCACACACATGTGCCCAGTGTGAGTTTAAGCCACCGGGTCCAGGACTTGAACCACAGTCGGCTACATGGGAGTTCAGCGACATAGTCTTTATGCTAACTGCTGGTCCCTGGTTTTTTTTGTTGTATTTTTGTTTGTTTGTTTGTTTTTTGCTATAGCACATGTGCACTCACCAGAGAGACACAGACAGAAAGAAAGAAAAAGGGAAAGTGAGAAATCACTTCCCAAGGGAGATGACCACACCACAGTCCCTTCTCCTCTGTTCTCCTCTTGGGCATGCACACACACCTACCTGATGTGTTTCTCAAGCCACCAGGTCTAAAACTCAAACCACAAGGTCAGCCATGTGGGTTCTAGCCACATTAACCACAATGCCACTGGCTGGCCCACCAATGATTTTGAACATTTGATTCATGGGTCCATTGCCTTCTGTATGTCTTCTTTGGTGAAATATGTCCTAAGAAAATGGAGAAGAAGGGATTGGGACATGGTCATCTCACCTAGAGTGGGGTGATTTCGCACTTTCTCTTTCTCTCTGCCTGTCTCCCTCTGGCAAGCACATGAGCCCTGTAACACAACTAATATTAAAAAAAAAAAAAAAAAAAAAGATATCTCAAATCAGTATTCTAAGCTCCCACCTCAACAATATAGAAAAGAGGAACCAATGGATGGCACAATGGTTATGTGGCTGGACTCCCACATAGTTGACTGAGGTTCAAGTCCCAGACCCAGCCACTTAAAATTCACATCGGGTGTGTGTGCATGTGTGTCCAAGATCCTGAGAAGAGAATGAAGAAGAGTTGCCATCCCCCAACCCCGTGGGGGATGATTTATCACTTTCTGCCTGTCTCTGTCTTCCGGTAAGTGCATGTGACCTATAGTAAAAATCTCTTTTTGGGAACCAGCAGTTAGCGTAATGGCTATGTCACTGGACTCCCACGTAGTCGACCGCGGTTCGCGTCCGGGACTCGGTGGCTTACAACTCACGCCGGGTGCGTGTGCGTGCGTGCCCAAGATCCCGAGAGGAGAATGGAGGAGAAGGGACTGCGGCGTGACCATCCCCCCTGGGGGGTGATTTCTCACTTTCTGTCTCTATGTCTCTCTCTGTCTGTCTGGCGAGCGCACGCGCCCTATAGCGAAAATCTCTCCAAAAAAAAAAAAATCTCTTTTTTAAAGAAAAACACATTCTCTCTCTATATATATATAAATATATATATCTATATATCTATAGATATATATATCTATAGATATATAGATATATATATATGTAGTGTGTGTGTGTGTGTGTGTGTAAGTGTGTGTATATATAAAAGATAGCAAAAATAATCCCAAAATAAACATAAGGGAGAAAATAATAAATAAATCAAAGAATTGAAAACAGGAAGACAAGAGTTCCTAGACAGCCAGTAATGAAAGATAGTGAATATCAACCGGCCATCATTCTGTCATCTTGGTTCTCCAGTGTCTCTTGAGCAGTAGATTGTTTCCAATGGGCATTTAGCATAGAGTCCAAAAATCTTCACATTTTGTTCCCACTCCCATATGTTCATCTACATGCCTCTATTCCTCTATCATCTCCAATCTTCTATTTTTGGACCCCAGATAAGATGGCCATGTCTTTGGCCACTGCCCTATAATCCATATAGATTCTCATCTTGGGCTATTGTGTAAGGTGATGACCAGGTATGCTATTCACAATTCTCCCCTTTTCCCTTTCTACTATCTTTCAAGGTCACCTTAGAACATGGCTATAATTCTGCCACCATCTATACTGGCTTTCACTCATGACAAAACTAACCCATTTATAAACCGAAGCTTGAGCTTTTCCTCCTCTTTCAGACTGGTTGTATAAGACTGCCCATACAGCCATAGATAAACACAAGCAGAGGAAGAAAAGGGATTATAACTGCTATGGGTGACATAAGGATTAGAATGCCCACTCATGCAGCTTGCTCATGCTCTCTGGTCTTGGTCATCTTTAATATAAGATGTACTACGAGAGGACTTCACGCATTTGTGGAAATGGAATTAAGTTTATCTTGGTGCAAAAAAAAATTGAAATCATCCATAGTTTTTTATAATACATATTTTACATGAACTTTCTGAAGATCCCCTCATATTTCTACTTTGTAATAGTCTGCTGGTATTACAATATTCTGACTTGATGAGCCTTACAGAACTCTATTCACAAAGCAAAGTTCTAGATGCACAGTCACTTGGTTGGTACCTCTAGGCCAAGTAATCTAGCTCTATGAGCCCACAAACATGTTAGAAGCTATTTTTCAAAAAGAAACTTAGTTTTATGCTGTGAATCACATCAGCTTGATCCTTAATACCATTACAGAGACTATTAGACTTTCCATAATTAATATACATCTGTTCCCACTACTGATGTCTTCAACATCATAAGTTCTTCCAGATCCTATCACCCAAGCAGCAGGACTGTTTCCATCACAGCCTGGACCTACTGCAGATACTTTCATGCATTGGATCCCACTTGAAGTTGACAGTCTTTTGTGCCAATATATGGACCAGATCAGTATTCTTTTTTTTTTCCTTTTTTTTTTTTTTTTTTTGGAGAGGTTTTCACTATAGGGTGCGTGCGCTCGCCAGACAGACAGAGAGAGACATAGAGACAGAAAGCGAGAAATCAGCCCCCAGGGGGGATGGTCATGCCGCAATCCCTTCTCCTCCATTCTCCTCTCGGGGTCTTGGGCACGCACGCACACGCGCCCGGTGTAAGTTTTAAGCCATCGGGTCCGTGACGCGAACCGTGGTCAACTACGTGGGAGTCTGGCGACATAGCCGTTACGCTAACTGCTGGTTCCCCAGATCAGTATTCTTAAGTGAGGAATGTATTGCTTCTAGAACTATAAAGAGGTCTATTACACATGTGCTTCATTTTCTATGGTAAAAGATTCAGGGTGTATGCAGGTTTTTACTTTAGAGAGAATATCCTGGAATACCCCTGACCATTGGATCCCCAAAAAATGTCACTTAAGTTTTTTTCATTGGACTTATAAAATATTCAGGCAGGACCCTGAATTTTCACCCTCAGGAGCACATTTTAACTAGGCCTCAAATGTACTTACTTGCCACCTCTTGCATGACCTGCCCAACCTGCATAAGGTTATCAACTTAATGGAACAGTGTGTTCTCTGGAACGACCAAGCAGCTCAGACCTCTTTGAACTACATTATGATGAAAGGTAGAAGAGCTGACATAGCCTTGAGGCAAAACTTTAAGTAAATATTGCCTGCTAGGAGAAGGAGTTCATGAATATAACTGTTTCTGGACCTTTTCTGATAGCAACAGAAAAGAACGCATTTGCCATATCAATGGCTACCAACCACATTCTTGATCTACCCGTGATAACCTGTTTAGCACATCAGCTATGGTCCTGGCTACAATTCAGTTAAGTCTGTAGAATCTACAGGTCTTCAATGGTAGCACTAATCTCTGCCATCCTCCCCTTATCCCACAGAAGGTAATCTTGGTTTTCATTTGTTTGTTTGTTTAATATCTTCACTGAGAGGAGAGAATTCTTCACTGGTTTTAGACAATTCCACTTGTCCTTCTCCATATGGTAACTTTTACTCCACAGGACAAGTATCCAACATGGGAGTTCATCCAACTTCCAGGTATATCAAAGCCAGCCATAAATTTGGGGGATTGGCAAGATGACCACTGGTAGGTTTTGGCCCAATCGTGGGCCAAACTTTAACCAAGAATTCCATTTACTTACCTAAACATCCCCACTATAATATGGGTGTCATGAAAATGATTTGCACCTCCAGGTATCAGTACAATTCAGAACCTGGGTCCAATAATCCTGAGTGTTATTCTTCTCCCAATTATCCTAAGATATATCCCCAAATCTGCAAATCACTTATTCTTCACAATCTTATATTCATGCCCCCTCAAAATCCAAAGGATTTAGCAGCTTGAAAATTTACCCAGCATACTACAAAAAAGTGGCATAACCTTCCATGCAGGGCAACTTTGGACCCTGCATGGCATGCAAGGCCCAAGCAATCTGTTCAGGTAATGTGTCCTTCAGCTGGAAAAAGGTGGATTTGGTAGTCACTAGAAAAATATGCTACCACAAATCCTAGGCTACAGCAGTCTTATTAAATAAAGTTATAACCAAAGAAAGAAACTATTGTACTGGCCAGGGTTCTCCAGAAAAAAAGAACCAACAGGATAAATATATATTAAAGAGATCTATTACAGGGAATTATCTCACACAATCACAAGACAGAAATCTCACAACATACTGCAAGCTGCAGACACAGCTAGAAGACTCAAAAGCAGGGAAGCTAGTGGAGCTCCCAGTCTGACCACTAGAAAATCTCTTCCCTCCTTTCCCCACTCTGCATAGTTTAACATGAAACAACCACTGCAGAACCTAATACGGAAGTTGCAAATACTAGATTACTGTGGCCTAAGAGTTGTTAGGAGGCCACAAGTCCAAGTGTCCTTGGGTAGTTGCTGGTATGACTCCAAAATCCAAAAAAACTTGGACCTTGCTGGAGATACATAGGGGACCAAGCATCAGGGGGAACAAAACACACCAAAGGTCCAATCACACAGCAGAGTCAGAGCAAGTAGATGTGAAAGCTAGAGTGGAACATGCAGCAAACTCTGAAAGAAAGGATCTAGAAAAAGGAAACGGAATCTCTCACTTCCTGTGATAGTTCCTCCCATGTTCCCAGTCATTGGATGGTGCCAACCCACACTGAAAATAGGTCTTCCTCTCTCATGCCACTGACTCATACGCCAATCTAGTCTAGCGACACTCTCACAGACACACCCAGAAACAATGCTTCACCAGTCATCAAAGCATCCCTCAATCCAGTCAGGTCGACACTCAAAATGAACCATCACATTAAGAGTTATTTATAGGGGTCAGCAGGTGGCATGGCGGTAAGGGCACTGGACTCCCACATGGCTGACCGAAGTTTAAGTCCCAGACCTGGAGACTTATTCTCTCTCTCTCTCTCTCTTTCTCTCTCTCTCTGTCCCTCTCTGGTCAAAATTTAAAATAAATAAATAAATTAAATTAAATTAAATAATTCTTTTAAAAAGAGAATTCTTTACAGTCCTTACATCTTGTACTATTTCATGAGAATTTGTAAACTGACACTTCGTAATACCTTTGTAAGTCAATTGAAGAAGTCCATCTTAATGCTCCTGAAATGAATGGATGTCATGACTATTATCATCCTGGATATAAAAGTAAAGAACCTGCCACCTCAATAGGAAGAAGCAACTAGTGTACATAGAGTTTGACCATGAAAACAAACCTTTATATGTTTTTCTCTTTCTCTCTTAAGTTATATCTAGGCCTTTGATTCAATTTAGGAAGAGAGACTATACCAGCAGAAAGTGGAAAAAATAAAGTAGGGAATAACTGATTACTATTAATATTGAATAGAAAATAAAGGAATTTCACTTAAAAACACTTCTATGCTTCCAAATGATTTTAAAAATTTTAAACCTGTCATTCATTAAGATTAAAATAATGTATCAATTAATTAGGGGCCTGGAAAGGAAGGGGGTATCTCTTCCAATCTTTGCTTCTAAATACTCCATATTATATATAGTCCATTATAATATACCCTTATTATAAATGCATACATTTGCTAGTATTCCTTAGGATAAAAATATGGCTTAAAATAATCATTAGTTTTAACACCCAAAATAATTGTTGCTATTTAAATTGCGTTTTTTTATCATAAGATAATTGAGAAGCTTAGAAAAATAAGGAAGCTAAAATAATTTATATTAATCTAAGTTTAATTTATAACAACTATGTCTAAAAGAATGAATAATACAGTAGTTGCAAATTCATTAATAAAAGAAAGTTGCAATTTTAAATGCATACAATTAAATTGATAAGCTAATTAAGGTTTTATGTGTAAGATTAATTTAAAGTATATGGTATAAGTATTAATTCTGAAAAATAACATTTGTATGCATATTATAACAATATTTAACTAAAGCATTTATTAGTTTACAAAGAAATACTATTAACTCATTAAAAAGGTAGTTTTTCTACTCAACTATGAGAGTCCCAATTCCAACAAAGCACACCAAAATTAATATATAAAATAATTATGATTCAATTTAACATTTCATCTTTAAACTCCTCATTATCTTCTTTGGGAACAGATCCAAAGGCAGGTTAATCCTAAATTAAAAAATTGAGTTTTGTTAATATAAATATCATAGCCAGTAGTCACTAAAAATTTTTAACATTTCTAAGACTGAAACGAGTTAGATTCTCCTTGCATTTACTGTTTTAATTATTTTTGCTTTGTCTAGTTGATCATAAAGTTTCCAACGGACTCAATATATACCTCATTCTTTTCTAGTCCAATTCCTGCCAGTACCCTGAGTGACTTCAACAGCTCCATTTACAAGAACTGAATTACAAAATCACTATTTCTCAAGCTTTTATCTCCAGTCCACCTCAGCCATTTGCACATGTCTACTTGTTAGACACTGTCATCACTTGCAATGTGTGCCTTACTTCTAGATGCTGGAAATCTTAAAATATTCCTAGCTGAGATATCTGTACTCCTCTCTGTACCCCTACATTCTTACTGAGCAAGGTCTTTGCTCTTCTTTGAACTGCCAATCCCTTGATGTCCTGCAAGCTTCATTTACCTCCCTCAGTCACACAATCTTATCTCTCATTACTCTGATTAAGTCCTCAGAATTACTGACTCTAAAATAAAAAAATTGTCCTCCTCTTATACATTGCTCGACATTCCGCACTTAGTCTTCTCCTTTCTCTCTCTCCATGCTGGCATTGAGGTTTTCAGCTACATCTACTTTAGAACTATGTATTACCTTTGTGCAGTATGGATATCACACTGACTTCAATGTAACAGTTACAATTGTTTTCTCAGAATTTTCACCTGGGTACCTCACTATTACCCAAAATTTGACATGCCAAAATTAAATTCAGTACCTTCAAAAACTGAGTTCTTTCTCCTAACTTCCTTACTTCTTATTCATGCATACTCAAAACCCAAATCAATCTCATCTTTCTTATCCCCTCTATCTCATCATTTGTCTCCTCTCCACCCTCTCTACTACTCTTATTCTTATTTACTTTTCACTTGGACTGCTATTATAATCTCCAGATTTTCTTTTTACACTGTTTCATCTCCACTCCAAATCTACAGTAGCTCCATTACTTTAAAATGTTCTATACATGAATAAAGAACAAGATGTTTGCATAATCTCTTTTTTAAAAAATGCATTGATACATTTTATGTTGCTTTATTATATATACCAGAGGTTACATGCATTCAACAAAGAAAGAAAGAGAGAGGGAGAAAGCACCTTCAAATGGAGTATGGTCCCACCACAATCCATTCTCCTCCATTCTTCCACCTTGTCAGGATTCTGGGCATATATACATACATTTCAAGCTACCAGGGCCAAGACTCAAATTGCTATCAGCCAGGTGGGATCCCCTTCCCTTTACTTTTTTTTTTTTTTTTTTAGATTTATTTGTTTATTTAATTCCATTTGTTATTATTTTTTAATTTGACCAGAGAAAGAGAGAAAGGGAAAGGGAGAAACCAAGCCACAGATCCAGGACTCAAACTACAGTCGGCCATGTGGGAATTCAGTGCCTTTAACTACCACACCACCTGCCGGCCTCCCCCCTATACTTCTAAGCCACAGGGCCAGTTTTGCATAGTTTCTTTATTCTTCCATAAAATACTTATTAATTATAAAAGAAAAAATAGTAACTATAAATGAGAAATAAGTTAACCAAGAGATCAAAGTTACCATCATCAAGAGATCAATGAATATCATGTGACTCAGATGTGATACTCTGAAAAGAAAACATTTCTTATATAATGTTCCAGCCCAAAATGCATACGATAAATCAAATCAGAAGAAGGCATTAACAAGTCTGAAGGAACAGTCTGAAAAGTAACTACTCTGTATTGTTCAAAACTGTCAACATCATAAAAACTTGTTCAAAACTGTCAATATCATAAAAACTGGGAAAGGCTGAAGAACTGTTACAGATTAAAGAACATCAAAGAGACATAATAGCTAAATGCAATAAATGACCCTGGACTAGCCCTCATACTAAGAAAAACAAACAAGCAAACAAACAAAGAAACATATTAAAGACATTATTGGAATAATGGGAAAAATTGGAATAAAGGTTATAGATTATATAAAAGTTTTATATCCATGTTAAATGTTTCCTGAATTCAATAAATGTAGCACAAAACAGACCCTTTGGGGCCAGAAGGTGGCATGGAGGTTAAGATGCTAGATCCCACATGGCTGTCTGTGCTCTTCAAGTCCCAGATTCAGAGGCTTGAAGATCATACTGGCGTGTGTGTGTGTGTGTGTGTGTGTGTATGTGTGTGTGTGTGCGTGCGTGTGTGTGCGCGCACGGGCGCATGCCCAAAATCCTGAGAGGAGACTGGAGGAGAAGGAATTGTATGGCCATCCCCCAAGAAGGTGATTTCTCACTTCCCAACCCCTTTCTCTCTCTCTTTGGTGAGCACACACACCCTATAGCAGAAACAAAAAACAAACAAATAAATAAATAAAAATAAAACAGATCCTTTTTCTGGGTATATATAAACTAAAGTGTTAAGAAGAAATATTTTATGAATACAGAGAAAGGGAAAGAGAATGAACAAGCAAATATGGCAAGATATTAAAAAATTTCAGGTAAAGATCTACTGAAACTCTTTAATTATTCTTGCAACTTTTCTACACATTCAAAATCATTCAGAGTAAAGGTTAAGAAAATGTCCCATGTTTCTTCATTGCCTACTGAACTGAGGAGAGATCCTAGGCCCAAAATTCAACTGAAATTTTTTGCAATAAAGCCTCAGTACACTTCTATACCTCTCTTCAATTACTACCTGAGACAATCTTTAATCAAACTGTATATTTCTTAAACATTTTCTTGGGAATCCATTAATTTGTTCATGTTGATGTGCAAAATTTAATTTTCTCCTCACACTCCCACTTACAAATATCTGTTTTCTATTTTCCAGGATCAATCTTGTCTATTACTTTCCAAATTCCACCAAACTGGATGTTACTGTTCCCTAAGAGTTGAATGAGCTTGAGTGATTAGTAAACCAAGGATACAATTGAAAGGGAAGAGCTGACTCTGCAGCACAGTGAGTAAGCTCTGTACATAGGGAACCAGACCCTACATGACCAGCCACAGTTAAAAATCCCAGACCCAGTGGCTTGAAAAACACACCAGGTGCATGTGTGTGCATGTCCAAAATCCTAAAAAGATGGAGAAAGGGAGGAAAAAAGGACTGCAATGTGATTACACTCCACTGGGAATGCAGTATAGTATAGCAGTTAAGGCGACTGTATCCCACATGGCAAACTATGAGGTTCAAGTCCCGGACCTGGCACCTTGAAAAACATGCCAGGCACATGTGTGTGTATATCCAAAATCCCAAGAGAAGAATAGAGGAGTAGGGATTATGGCATGGTCAACTTCCCAGGGGGTACTTTCTTGCTCTCCTTCTCTCTTTGTGTCTCTCTCCAGCAAGCATACACACTCCACGGTAAACTTTTTTTAAAAAAAGTAACTGTACAATAGCCTAAAGAAAACTAGAGATTCAAGGAAATGTAAAGGTCACACACCCAGAAAAAATAATTTAAGCTATAAAAATCAGAGTTATCTCAGAGTGAATATGTAAAAAGAGAATGGAACCAACAATTACTCTTAGGACGGCATTTGTTACTAGGTGGTAGCAATAGGGACAAATGAAAAATACACAGAGACCCAGCTGCAGAGGGTGGAATACTTAAAGTACGACCATTTGGGAGACTGGAGGCCACATAAGACCTGGGTTTGGTTCCTCGGCCAACCTGAACACAATGGGCATGAGTGCACAAGCCTGTAATCCTGGCTAACTGAGAGGCTGAGGCAGGACGCAGGATCTTGCTAGAAGGCAAGATCCTGTCAAAAATGCCTATCTATGTCTCCCTCCCTTTCCTTTTTCACTCTCTCTCTCTCTCTCACAAAAGAAAAAAAAAAAGCATAGAAAAACACAATGAAAAGGCAGGATGAGAACCATGCCATAGCTGTCAGGACCCTAAGAGAGCATTACATAGCTTATAAGACACAAGAAAAAAAATTGAAGCAACAGCAATATAACACTAAATGTGAAAGCATGTTCAAAAAGAAAGAACTAAGCAGAGATATGAACAAAAAGAGTAATATTTTTTACAAAACATGGACAATGGAGAGAGCAGTTTCAGTAGCGTGACAGAGATGGAATCTAAACAAAATTTTAAATGTTATCAGAGGGGGCCAGATGGTGGCAAAGTGGTAAAAAGCATGGTGCTCTATGAGGCAATCCCACATGGAAAAGTTCCTGGTTCTAGTCCAGAGACCTCTGTGAGTATGCTGGTCATGTGCTTGCCCATGACCTGGGGCTGACTGAAGGTTGGGGGTGGATCATGACATCATGGATCGCTTCCCTTTGGGGATGCGTTATGCCCTCTCCCTCTCTCGCTCTTTCACTCATGAAATAAACAAACTTGGGAAAAAAATGTCAACAGAGTACCTACTATATGCCAAACATTGAATTTAAGGAAATATTCTGAAATTAGTGATGGGTATACACTAAGGATAGAGAAAGTAGGGCATAAAATGCAAGAGAAAATATCTATACTTTATCATTATTGTTTAAATTCTTACCAGAAGATGATAAGAAGATTCATCTTGTGTAATCTGAGTCTAGGAACAACATAAAATAAAAGGAAAATTCAAGCTGGCTTCTAGTATTGGTTTTCCCATTAATAACTACATATCAAGGAATATAAGTGGATTTCAAAAAGCTCGTGGAAAATTGAATTAAAGTACAAATTTATTTTGGTACAAAAAACTGAAATTTATGTAGTTTTTTTCATAATTCAGATTTTCCACAGATAATTTTGAAGACCCTCGAAAAATTTAAAATACATTTTAAACTTAATTATTAGCTTTATTTTAAAAAAAGACTCAATGCAAAATAATCAATTTACAAGGATACCTTTCATTTATAAGAAGTCATTTCTGAAAAATATAACATATTATCTTAAATTATTAAATAATTCTTACCAGATTATGTTCATTAGTCTTGCTGAGGTACAAAAGAAAATGGACAATTCCCAGGATATATAGTAATCTGGGTTAGCTCTCAGAACAATGGCCAGGTTTTTTTGTACATTGTGCTGCCTAGTCAAATCTATTCAAGTCTCTTAATCTAAAAATATATCTGGGGCCAACAGGTGGCATGGATGTTAAGGCACTGGATTCGATATGGAATTCCTAGACCCAGCAGCTTGAGAACACACTGGGCATATGCCTCTGTCCCCAAAATCCTAAGAGAATAAAGAAGAAGGGATTGCAGTGTGGTCAACCCCCCGCTGGATGATTTCTCACTTTCTCTCTCTCTGTCTTTCTCTGGTAAGCACACATGCCTTCTAGCAATCTTTTAAAAAAAAGGAAAGAAAAAAAATCTCACTAGTTTTCTTCTTTCTAATCATCCCCGTTTCATTCTCTTTCTTAACTGGATCAGAAAAGTGAAATAAAAATGTCACTGACATGAACATTGGCTTAGAAACTATTACTGCAAACAATTTAAGCCATTATTGATGCAATATTATATGAACAGTAAGCTTCTAGTGCTACTTTGCTTAAAAATGACATTTTAATTATTATTTTATGAAATATTCTTCACAAAATTAAATACTACAGTTTCATTGACTGTCACTTAGAAGTTGAAATTGATTGACTATACAAAGACCCCACAGAAACATTCATCATGATAGCATACTAGCACATGCTTGTGAAAAAAAAGAAAATGATTTTATCAAGTTCATTTGGTAGTAGGTGGCATACATTTTATCCAATTTAACTTTTTGATAATTCAAAACTTCTGGTGTTTTGTTTTGTTTTGTTTTTAGTTTATCTACTTTCTTCTTCTATGAGCAAAAAAGAAGAGACAGATAGACAAGTATCCCCAACAGGGTCTTCTTGCCCCTGCAATTTACCTCCAGCCTCTGCCAGCTTCAGACAATGGGCACACATGCACCCAGCATGCTCAAGGAGGGGCCAACAGGTGGGAAACCAGAGGCAAACCTGGAAACTTCTCAGGTGAGTCAGCCTCACAGAGTATCGTGTTATTGCTACACTAGCACCCAGCCCTCAGAACTTCTAATTGTTCAAATAAACATACTATATTGCACCTAATTGTGCTCTGACCACAATATAACTCAATACATCTTTAGAACACAATTTTAATTCATGAGCTGTTTTCCAAGAATGAAATAATGATATCAAAGCTATAATTCAATGACAGATTTTGTTAAATGAATTACACTGGACTGCAGAATCCATGGAAAGAAAATGACTACATGAAATGACAAAGACTGTATAATTTTATATTGCAGTTAAAATATTTTTGTTTATAATATGAATGAGTTTTATAATCTGTGTTTTAAAAATGGCATTAAAATGTAAATTGATGGACCAGTAGGTGGTACAGTGAAAATATAATGCTCTATGATGCTAAGCCCACATGGGAAGGTCTTGGGTTCATAACCCAAGGGCTCCCTATACATGCTGGACACACACATGTGCCTGGGCTTGCTGAGGCTGAAGATTGATCATGGCATGAAGACCCTGTTGGGGGTGCCTGTAACTTTTTCTCTGTTCTCTATCTCACAGAAGAAATAAACTTTCTAGAAAGTTACGCATAACAAACTACGTTCATTTTGCTCAATAAATTCCAGTCAATGCGTACCTTCTGTACTCTTCCACTGATACCTACAACTATGCCCTCCATTATAAGTCACTGCTTGAAGATGTTTTGTACTTTTAGTTTTTATCAACAGTGATAAAATGATAGTCTCATTTCTATTCTGCATACTGAATGTGACAACTTGGAAAACTACTGGTCTGTGACCAGCAGTTAGCATAATGGCTATGTCACTGGACTCCCATGTAGTCGACTATGGTTCAAGTCCCAAACCCGGTGGCTTAAACTCATGCCGGGCACGTGTGCGTTCATGCCCATGATCCTGAGAGGAGAATGGAGGAGAAGGGATTGCAGCGTGGTAATCCCCCTGGGGGGTGACTTCTAGCTTTTTGTTTCTCTGTCTCTCTCCATCTCTGGCAAGCGCACACGCCCTGTAGCAAAAACCTCTCCAAAAAAACTACTGGTCTAATGTAGTCCAAGGACAACTAAACTTACATAAGCCAGTCTTCTTGAATACAATCAAAAGTGTATTGACTTACTATTTTTGTCCATTCTTTGTTTCTAGTAACAGAATACATAGACTGGGTAATTTATAAAGAATAAAGGTTTATTCAGCTCGTGGTTCTGAAGGTACAAAGTCGAGTGGTCACATCTGGTAAGGGCTTTCTTGCTGGTACAGACTCTGTATAGTTCCGAGGCAGCGGAGGGTATCACATGGCAAGAGGACAAGAGCATGTGTCAGCTCTGGTCTCTGCCTCTTCTTATAAAGCCACCAATATTCATTCACAGGGGCCCTACTCTAATTATCTTATCTAACCCTAAATCATCTCTCAAAGGCCTTACCTCTGAGTATATTAGCTGGATTAAGTTTCCACCCTCTTAATTACATCAGAATAAAAACTAAACTTCTACACAAAAATTTTAGGTGGATACATCATACCATAATACTTACTTTCACTAGATAATCCTTGACATTTTAGCCTGAGCCTATATTTTTCATTTTCTTCAAGCATTCTAGAAATGACTTTGTATACTGTATTCCATATCGCAACCTTTAAAAGATAAGCACAACTAAATAATACTGAACAGACAAAAAGAAATATATTTTGATATAGGTGATTGAGAGTGACTCAACTGTGTTTCATGCCAATTTATATAATCATTATAAAGTAATATAAGCACTTAGAGAACTGAAACGTCCTCTGATTTCTTTTTTCACTTCCTAAAATTTCTTCCCTATAGTATTTAAATTAACTATCCTGGATGACATTTCCTTTCAAAGGTAATATCTGTAAAGTCCTACCTAAGTGGTTCCAACACATTCAATTTTGAAAGGTGATAAAAATAATGAATTTCCATTCTGATGTTTAAACCACTGGGCAATAATTTGTTTTATTTTTTTTTACTCTATTTTATTCTACTTAAGAATTAGGTATTTCTCCTAGGACATACCAAAGCAAAATTACTGGAGAGCATGAATATACTAGAATAGAAAGAAATAGAACTGTGAAATCAAATAGACCTATGCTCAAATTCTGACTTTGCCACTTACCAGCTGCTTGAAACTGGGCAAGTGTTTTAACCTCATCTAGGAATAACTTCGTGCACTAAATTATTAGAATAAAAAATTTATATGTATGTAAAGCACTTACTCCAGCTACACATAGTAGTTAAAAGTATTAATAAATATTGCCTATTGCTCTTCTTAGCCAAAAAGAAATGTTTGAGGAAGAAATATTCCAAAATATTCCTATATTCCAGTGGGAAAATAAGTCACTCAAATATACTTGGTGCCAGTGTTAGTCACTTGGAATATTATTTTATAATATACATAGATTATAAGCCAAATAAAATCAAAGCTCAGAAGCAACACAATTTTGTGTGTTATTATCAACTAATGACTTCTTTAAACTGAAATACAAAATACCTGGTGGCAATTAAAGGTTAGGATAGCATCTGATCTTGAATACATTTAAAATACTCAATTTATCATGACATTTGGACAACAAGCAGTAAGAACAGTTCAGAGTAACAGTTCATGTTTGCCAGCTTTCCTGCTAGAAATTTAATATTTATTCCTTGCCTTTGAAAAGAGCAATGACACCAATGTAGACACATTATTCTTTTCTATGAAATACATAATTTTCCTCTTATGTACTACATTACCTATCACAGTTTATTATATTCTATGGAACACATATCATGCCTTGAAAAATCCCCCAGTGGGTTACATTTTGATTAAAATGTGCTTTATACCTTCAAACACCAGAATAACTAGTCTTCATGATTAATAAATATTTCCAAATCCAATTTCATTTCTGCCAAGTCACTTCTATTTTCTCATTCTAGAAAATTAAATTATTCAAAAGATGGAATGATTTGCACTGTCTTGAATATCTTCATACATTTGTATTTAAAGAGGACGATTTAAAATTCAAATATCACTAATTCCCCCTTATAATACTATACCTTTTTCTTTTTTTTCATTATTTTTGAAGCTTCACTCAATGGCATAGGAAAAGCAAACTTCTTGGCTGCATCCTTCTGAATTAAACCTAATTTTTAAAAAGAGAGTGAAAAAGGTAAATTACCAAGATAAGCATATATTTTAAAGAGTTCACTAGCCTAAGAGTAGAGACCATATAAATATCTCTTGAGATTTCTTTGGGAATTTTTGTACTTGTTGGTCTATTTCTGATTATTAGATAATACTGGTTCATTTACTAACTAGCTAATAATACGCTGAACCCGCCCCCCCCCAATCTAGAGATAAGCAATTTTGTAAGTACCTAGCAAATCATACAACTTATTCCATCTCCTTTCTTTCCTGATTTGTAAGGTGAGTCTAAAAAAGGCCAGCAATAGAATAAACAAATACCAAAAAACACGTCTTGTCGCAGTGTGTTTATAGACCTCCATTCTTTTTTCAGTTCAACTCCTGATATACATTATGCTTCCAACTACACAAAACACTTCATAGTTCCTCAAATATGTCTTACTCCTACCCCTCTTAACCTTTGCTCACACTCTTCTATCTAGCTAGAACATTGTGCACATGTGGACACACACACACCTGCCAGGCAAATTCTACCGCTTCAAGATTCAGCTCACGTTAACACCTCCTTTCTACAGCCTTTCTTTGTACACACCACCACACGTAGCAATGGCTACCAGAACACCTTCTTCACAGTATTTAGCACATTCTTATAACATGTATTTATGCTTCCTCCACTAGGCTGTGACTCCAAGAGAGCAATGATCATAAATGTCTTATTCATCCTTCTACTCACACTACCAGACACATAGTGGTACTAACAAAGGGTTTTTCAAAGTAAGCTTCCTGACTTAACTCACAAGCCATGCTGTCTTCTCAAATGTTAACTGTTACAAAAAAACCCTAAGAGCTTGTGTTTCCAAAGGCAAAATTATAAAACAATGAGCATGTGCTCCCTGAAAACCTTTGCATTTGCTCTGTCTGAAACACTTCCCTAACCTAACACCTTCCCATCTTGTCCTGTCTTATCATCAGCTACATCTTTCTTCTACTCATTCAATATTTAGCTTTCCAGGGAGCCTTCTCTGATCTTACAAAACACGCTCTGCTCAGTGGTAGGATTTATCACATTGTTTTCTTTAGGAGTATGCTTTATTCTTCATTAGCACCTAGTATCAAATCCTGTAGATACTAGATACACATAGGCATACCATTTGTTGAATGAACTGCAATAGGCTTTAAAATAGCACTTCCCAATTCGTGAGAAACTTGCCACTGGTTCTGGGTGGGGCACATAGCACTAAAGAACATTAACTCACACGGTGAGAAACTCTTTCCCTTTCTAATTCTTTTTAATCTTATTACCAAGGAGGAAATCTAAGTTTGGTAAAAGGATCTCATTAAGACTTCTCCAAGACTTGCTAATCTCCCTTTATGACTGCCGACAATCTTCAGCAGATCATCTATTTAGCTAGAATTTAATATTGTTTTGCCTTTATTAGATTTGTTTTTAATTAACTGCTATTTATGGCAAATGGTATAGGTTTTCATCTGAGGTAATGATGTAAATTGTTTTAAAAAGAAAGTTAAAACAAAAATGTTATTTGTTTAAGGAAATAAATATTAAGTGATAGTATAGATTATATGCAGATATGGCATAGAAACATATTTAAAGTTTAGAGAACTCTACTGTTCATATACTCATATTAAGCCTTCCCTCCAAATGCCAACAGCTTTTAGAATAGAGTTGCATTATCCCTAAATGTTTCCTGTTTGTAAATCTTACTGAATCTAGAGCTATACTCCTTGAGGGTATGATTGGACACATAAAATCTATCAATAATCACTTAGAGATTTAAAAGAGTATAGATGTATAAAAGAAAAATAAATTCTCTTATTTAGTATAATTCACTGAGGCCAACTCCAGCATATACCATGAATTTTGTCCAAAATGACATTTTAAATCTTTCTGTAGTACTCTTTGTATACTCGGATCCAATCAAACTATACTTCTAGTTATTCCCTAATCACTGTCCATCACTGATCTACTCAGTGCTTTGATCACGTTTTTCCCACCTATAATTTCCTATCTCAGCTCTATGTACAAATGTCATGGAGCTTCCACCACTAAGAATCCTTCCCTGATTCCCTTGTCTTCAAATTTTCCATCATATCCAAAGTATTCATTTGTATTTCCATAAAGCATTCACCATCCTCTATTATATGCAAATTATGAACATACTTCCCATGTTCTGTGAGGACAGGGAGTCAGCCTGGTATTAGTCGTCTTATTTTTCAATTTGACCAGAGAGAGACACAGAGAGGAAGAAAGAGGGAGAGAGAGAAAGGGAGAGGGAAAGTGAGAAAGCAAGCTACTAGGTTTGGGACTCAAACTGTGGTCCACCATGTGCAAGTGCCCAGCACCTTAACCACCACTCCATCTGCTGGTCCCCTAATGCATCTTAATACTGGACTATTATTGGTCTCATAGATTTTGTTTAGATTATTTATTTAACTTTACTTATTCATTCATTTTTAATTTGACCAGAGAGACACACAGAGAGAGAGAGAGACAAGGTGAGAAAGCAAGCCACCAGATCCAGGATTTGAACCGTGGTCAGCCATATGGGAGCATCCAGTGCCTTAACCACCACACCACCTGCTGGTCCCTTAGATTTTTATTTTTTAACAATCACATAAGGAAGCATTTATTTGAGGTTTAACATGAAGTCATACAAATAAAATTTGTATAAACACAAATCCACATTGATTCATAATGCAGATAGCAAAGGAAAAAGTAAAATCAAAGAAAATTAACTGGTGGCTATATACAGATGGGCACAGTTTTATCTTATACACTAGGAAAGTCTTTTACAAAATAATCATCTTAGATGGACAGAAGACCAATCTTTGGTGTGATCCTGAAAGATGGGTTACTTTAACATATCCTCCTGTTTTCTCCAATTTCCTTCTTTAGTATGGCTAGTAATTGTTTTGGTGATTGCCAGCCCCTCAAGATGCTTTGCCATAAGTACTCTCTTGGCCATTATAGTCTCCATCTCCCTGTCCATATCTATAGTTCCCATAGTAATATCCAGTATAATCATATCTTCTATAGCCACTAGTTTTGACCACCATAAGCACTATTGTAATTTCCATATCCTTTATCATAATAGTTATTAAATAATTGGTTCCAATTATTACATTTAAAGCTCATAACAAGCTCTATGATGCTCTCCATAGGTGGCACAAGTGTCATTTATCACAAATTTCAAAGGGAGAAACTAAGATGTAGGTATGTCTAAATTACTTGATATAGTAAGGGCTGAATCCCAAATCACCAATCACAGATTGCCATAGAGTAAGGTTTGTCAACTATAAATAGTTGTACATATAATATTCTTAGAAGTTCAGAATCTAGAGACAGATTCCTTTGCATCTTCAGCCCAATGAAGTTCTAAGATGTGAAGCGTAAAACCTTTATTTTCCAGTATTAAGAGGGTAAGAGCATTTATGTCATGGAGATGGTAAATAGTACATGTACACACACACACATAAACACACTTGCCTTATGGTTTTAAAGCAACTGTCCTGGTATTTGTTGCATGAAATTAACATGTCTAATATTGTATATAATAAAGCTGCTGATAAACTGAAGGAAAAAAAAATCATTGGTTCCAGTTCTGGCTCTGACCTGGGCCATGACCCCTAATACCACCTCTTCCACCAGCTGCTGCACCTCTTCCTTATTTTCATTGTTGTTGCTGCCTATATACCTCCTTGGGTTGTACAACCTTCACTTCACACTTCCCAGAATCAATTTGATGGTATCTGCTTTCTAATAATTTCTTTATTGGTTCTTTGTCTATATATGTGATAAATCAATTCATTTGTTTTTGTATCCATGGGAATTTCAATGTTTTCAGTCTCTTCAAAGGGTCCAAAATATTTTTTTATTTGTTCTTCAGAAGTATCTGGGTTCAATCAACCCACAAAACGTTTTTGGAAGGCTCTTTCCCTTTTTAATCTTTGACCCTTCTGGTGTCTATCAATGTGCCATCCAGTTTGTGTTTTTTCAGTTCCAAAACCTTATCAACACTAGTAGCACAAATATAGATCCTCTTGATCTTCTAGTAACTTGATCTGTTTTAATTGTGCAGTCTACAACTTCCCCAAATCAAGACAAATATTCTGCCAGATCTTTCTTGCTTGTAACCTAGCTCAAGCCTCCAATAAACATTTTACTGTCATCTTACTGATTCTTGCTGGTGTTGATCTTGGATTCTTTCATTAATTCTTCTATGTTGCTGTAGTTGTTCACATCCTCCATGGTGGCAGAACTGTTGGCAGGAGGATGCTGGCGTGCAGTCTGGGTGGCAACAGCAGCAACAACCGAGTGTTGTATCAGACTCTTAGATCTTTAGGTGCTAACGTTAACATGGTGTCTCTCCAGGATCCATTTCATTCTTTCTGCTCTTAGTGCTTTTTCTCTTTTTTAAAAAAGCTAAAAAGATCCCTACCACCACCACCATCACCACCACCCTACTCTCTTCTATTTATAATACTCAATAGTCAACCTGCTTTTATTATGCAAAGCTGCTGGAAACCCAGGGTTAAAAGTATCTTATACTACCCCTGGATTTTTTTAATTACCACCACAGAGGCCAAGGGAAAAAAAAAAAAAAAAAAAAAAAAAACTGAATGCCTTTAACAATGGAGCCTTTAGAAAGACCTGAGTCCAATAATCCCCTGCTTAATCATAGAAATCCTTCTCAGAAACAATCAAATTATACAGAATACAGTTCTATGTTTCTAAATTATCAAAGTAAATTTAGTTCTGAAAGGATACTAAACAAAATATTTTTCAACTTGGGCTTTAGTTTAACCTGTCCCAATTCAATCTCTCCTCCACAGCAGCAATGGTCTAAATCTGACCCCATCACTTCTTTCATTCAAAACCTTTCAATGCAAAACTTCTGGATAGCTGAGAGTAATGGCAGGTGTGCGGTAATAAACTTCCCAAAATTTCATCCTTAACAATTTCCTTTCACATTTCAAAAATCAGTAAAATCACTCCTTCAGCCTTACTTGAAGACAGAGAATGCAAAATAATTGAGAGTAGAAAGAGAATAAACATTAAACCACAGTGCTATGATCCCATATGCTTTAGCCCAACTCCAAGCAGGGCTTTGGGCCAGCAAGGAGGAGAGAAAGGACACTAAAGATAATAAAAAGCCTGGAGATGAGCAAGAGCCACCAACATAGAGTAAGTCTAGGACCAGCAGTTAGCGTAATGGCTATGTTGCTGGACTCCCATGTAGTCAACTGTGGTTCGAGTCACAGACCCAGTGGCTTAAACTCACGCTGGGTGCGTGTGCGTGCATGCCCAAGATCCTGAGAGGAGAATGGAGGAGAAGGGATTGTGGCATGGCCATCCCCCTCGGAGGGGTGATTTCTCGCATTCTGCCTCTCTGTCTCTGTCTTCCTGGCGAGCGCACGAGCCCTATAGCAAAAACCGCTCCAAAAGAAAATAGTAAGTCTGCCCTAAATCTGAAAATATTAGAAAATAACCAGACAGGTCAGAGCACAAACTAAAGAAAAGAGATTTCAGTTTGTGATGTAAAAGACTAGTCACCAAGCAGTCTCAAGTATGCAGACTCATTTTAAGAGGCAATCATGAATTCAAAAGACACTCTTCCAATGGCATAGTTTCTGGGGGAGGAAAAGAACAAAAAGAATGAACCATAAATTAAATCACAAAGAAAACACTAGTAATACCCATAAAGTAGACATTATAAACAATACTCTGGTCACAGTGCAATAAAACTAGTTCATTAACAAAAACAAAACAAAAATTACAAAATATTAGAAAACATTTTATTATAAAAAGTTAATATCAACTCCAATATGAATAGTGTAAGATACAGTGAAATTACATTAATAAAATAAAAATAACAATGAGGAAATACACTACAAATTATTTTAGAATCTATGAGACATATTTAAAGTAAAGGTTAAAAACAAATACATTGCACTAAACACTTATAAATAAAATATACAAATAGGTGAATGAAATTTGCTGCTCAATAAAAGTACAGAAAGGGGGCCAGCAGGTGGTGTGGTGGGTAAGGCAATGGATTCCCACATGGCTGACTGCAGTTCGAGTCCCAGACCCAGCGGCCAGAAAATCATGCCAGGTACGTGTGCGTAAGTGCCCAAAATTCTGAGGAGAATGGAGGTGAAGGGACTGTAATATGGCCATTGCCCTTGGGGGAGGGCATTTCTCACATTCTCTCTCTCTCTTCTCCCACCCCCAGCAAGTACTAGGAGTATTGGAGTGCATCCCCTACCAATAAGGAATTACACATTCAGATACCTACACCAGGCAAAGAAGTTCCAAAAAGGAAAAACTATAGATCACTCTCCTGAACACTGGTGCAGAAATTCTAAACAAATTATTGGTAGAGTTCAACACTGCACTGAGACATCATAACCAAGTAGGACTTACTTCAGGAATCCAAAATTGGTTCACTATTAGTAGGAAATTCACTTATATTAAATTTCCACTGGACTCTCACATAGTCAACCACAGTTCAAGTCCTGGACCCAGCAGCTTGCGGCTCACAATGGGCACTGTACATGCATGCCCAAAATCCCAAAAGGAGAATGGAGTAGAAAGAGGTGACTCTCTGTCTCTCCCATGAGCACACGCATCCCATAGCAAAAATCTCTCAAAAAAATAAAAAATCTTAATAAAGCTGTTTAGGAGGGGGAAGAAAAGGGAAGTAGATGCAGAATTTTTGGGAGGTGATGGAAAAGTTCTCTATAATGATTGTGGCAGTAGTTACTAAAGTGTATACATTTGTCATACCACCTCAAAACATACAAAAATCAGGGCCAGCAGGTGGTACAGAGGTTAAGGCAGCTGGATCTCATATGGCAGACTGAGCAGTTCCAGTAACAGGCCACAGGCTGGAAAAACAACCTGGTAGGACCAGCCAGGTGGTGTGGTGGCTAAGGCAGCTGGATTCCACATGCCCAAATGTGTGGTTAGAGAACCTGGCAGCTTGGAAAGTATGCCAGAGCCCTGTGTATGCCTGCCCAAAATCCCAAGAGGTGAATGGGGGAGAGGGGACTGCACCATGGCCATCCCCACTGTACTTTACCTGACTTTCTCTGTCTGTCCCCAGAAAATGCACAGACCTTATAGCAAAACAAAAACAGAAAAACACCCTAGGCACACATGTGTCCCCAAAATCCTGAGAAGAGAATGGAGAAGGGATTGTAGCATGGCTGGGTAGGGGGGGATGTCTCACTTTCTGTCTCTTTCTCAGTCAGTGAACACAACCTATAGCCAAAAAATATTTTAAACACACAAAATTTAATAAATAAATTAGTATATGAGGGAACTTCATAATGTTCATGGAAAATTAGTATTATGAATAAACTATGCATGGATTTCAAAAAAAAATGGCTCAATATAAATAAGCTCATGAATTCCCTTTTCCCACAAACTCTCTCACTAGTAATTTAATAAAGTTGACTTAAAATAATTAAATCAACAGCCTCTATACACAAAACACAGGGCATTATTGAGGAGGAAACCCATTAACAATGGTAAAACAGATGAAATATATTTAACGAGATACAGGGAAAGCCTATTTTTAGTTTACAGCACTCTTCAAAGACGCAAAAGTGGGATGACAACGGAAAGGCATGCTCCACTTTTGGTAAGAGGATGGCCACTTCGGACGCCCGCTCTCCCTGTCCGTCCCTGTCCGTGGCCCTGCCACTGCGATGGCCGTCGGGGGACATGCCCAGGACACTAGCTGTCACTGGGCGATGTGAGGGGTCCTTTCCACACCCCCTCCTCAGGCCCCAAGCTCGTCGCAAACGGCCTGCAGCGTGCGCCCGCCGCCCTCCAGCAGGCCCCTGAGGTGACTCCGGCCTCTCCTCTGGCCCAGGGCGGCGCCCCAACCCCGGCCCGGCAGCCCTGGGCGCGGCCTGCACGCGCGCCAAGATGGCCGCCAGGCCCCGCCCGCCTGCCCGCCCCGCCGCGCCACCTGCACGCGCCGCCCGCCGGGGGCCGCTCCGCGCGCTCGAAGCCCGCGACGGGGAGGAGGCGGAGGCCGCGCTCGCAGCGCCAGGTTGGCCCGAGCCCCTGGCCTCCTGGGCTTCCCGCTGCTCCTGGCCGTGGCGGGCCCCGAGCCCCGGGCACCAACGACCCTGCGCCCTGCGGCCGCCCAGCTTCAGGACTCCGCCACACCGGTGTGAGCCGAAGCGGGTCACGTAGACGAAGCGCGCCAGGTCCTGCGCCGGCTCCCGGCCTGCCTCGGCCATCGCGGCCTCTGTCACAGGGGCCCTCGCCTCAGCAACGCGGCCACGCGGAAAGGAGCGAGGGGACTGGCGGGCCCGACCACTGTGAGGACGGGAGAGGGGTGGGCCACGGGCTGGACCACTGTGCCTGGGCGGGGGGGGGGGAGGGAGTTGGGAGCCCACGGGGCCGGACCACTGTGCCTGGGCGGGGGGAGCCCACGGGGCCGGACCACTGTGCCTGGGCGGGGGGAGCCCACGGGGCCGGACCACTGTGCCTGGGCGGGGGGAGCCCACGGGGCCGGACCACTGTGCCTGGGCGGGGGGAGCCCACGGGGGCCGGACCACTGTGCCTGGGCGGGGGGAGCCCACGGGGGCCGGACCACTGTGCCGGGGAGGGGGAGCCCACGGGGGCCAGACCACTGTGCCGGGGAGGGGGAGCCCACGGGGGCCGGACCACTGTGCCTGGGCAGGGGGAGCCCACGGGGGCCGGACCACTGTGCCTGGGCGGGGGAGCCCACTGGGGTCGGACCACTGTGCCCGGGCGAGAGGAGCCCACAGGGGCCGGACCACTGTGCCCGGGCGGGGGGAGCCCACGGGGGCCGGACCACTGTGCCTGGGTGGGGGAGCCCACGGGGGTCAGACCACTGTGCGTGGGCGGGGTAGCGAACACAAGTCTGACCGCCGTTGTGGAGAGAGGCCGGGCCAGGCTCTGGGCCACCGTGTGTGGAGTGCCGGGGAGTGGACACAGGCCAGGTATCTGTGCGGGCCGGGGTGCAGTTTAAGGGCTGTACTTCCGACGAGTGGGCCTCGTACTTGGATGGGGCGGGAAATCTAAGGATGGGAGTTGGGGAGCCGGCATTCTGTGAGCTGGAAGGACCGGGAGTCGGGAGGATCACGCTTCATGGAGGTGGGGGGTGAGGAAAGCTGAGAGGGGGAGCAAGCAGTGCTTTTGGGGAGGATGGCGGGCCTGCTATCCAGAAAGTGGTGCTAGAGTTTGGGGACTGTATCACTTGGGGTGAAGAACTGAGACTGGGGAAAAGGACCCAGATCCTTGGGGGATCCTCTCGTGGCTAGGTGCGGAGGGAGTTAAGAGCGACAAAACCACACTGGCTCGGCCTATCTGGAATCTTAGCCAGAAGGA
Source organism: Tupaia tana (assembly GCA_026018925.1). Classification (NCBI taxonomy): domain Eukaryota; kingdom Metazoa; phylum Chordata; class Mammalia; order Scandentia; family Tupaiidae; genus Tupaia; species Tupaia tana. The sequence continues at coordinate 58,778,219 of JAKSZU010000014.1, read as the reverse complement.
ACTGGAGGCTTGGGGGGGGGTGAAACAAACCCTTCGCGGCTGGAAGGCACCCGTGGGGCATTGACCTGCCAGGTGGTGGTGGTGGACCCCGCGCAGAGGACGGGCCTGAGACCAGCGTTTTTCTCAAGCAGACTACAGCCTGACCACTTCAGGTTAAGGTATATTCAGACCAGCCACTTTCCCCTCTGTGAGCCTCCAGTTTCCTCAGATAATTGGGTAGTGAGAATAAATCCAAAAGAAGCATGTTAATGATCTGGCACATCATAAGAGGTAATTTCCTTAGACTTAATTTTCATGTAATGTTTACTGAGCACCGAGTCGGTGAGGTGCACATTTTAATTTCTGTACGTTTGAACTTGGCACAAAGCTTCCCATTGACCATCTCTAATCCATGCAGCATTTCAATGGCACAGGAACCTGGATTCCAAAATATGGAGTGACTTCCCCCAAAATAATAGGCAGACACAGAGACACTTTCTTAAAATAAATCTTTGTTATTGACTTACACATATATGCATAAAAGTGCACAAATCAGCATATAGTGGCATTCTCAGCGCTACATGCCGTCATGTGATACCTACTCAGAAGCACTATATTTTTGCACAGTCACCATGCTTTATCTCTCCTAATCTCAGACATCATCCATGAGGTTTACACCCATTGCATTTTGCTGCTTTCACTCAAGTGTGTCTGAGAGATACATGTTATTGCTGTGAATTTGAATATATTGCTATTCATCTATTTATTCAGCACATGGGTATATCACTATTTACTCATCTCTTCCGCTGTTGATGGACATTTGACTGTTTCTAATTAGGGGCCATTATTAATAGGACTGGGATAGCTATTTGGGGAACTGTGGACCCTTCTCTCAGCAGCAATACTCACTGAACCAAACAGTACTGATGCTCAACATTAGAACTCATGAAGGGCTGGATATTGCTACCAGTGTCTTGAATTTGAGGGGCAGAGAGCGCATAGGCCTGCTAGCCAGTCCGGGGGAGTACCTGGACTGCTGAGGAGGCTGTTTTGTATGCCATACTTTGGGCGGAGCCAGGGTGGATGAACAGTTCTTAGTCTCTGGCATTAAGAGAGACCAGTAGACTTTGATCATTGGGGTATTCACCTCAATTATCTGGATCACAGGGGCCCCTCCTCTGTGCTGTATCCTGTCCTCTCAGGGCTATGGAGATACCAGGTTGCCTGATACTGATTGTATTTTATACTCCATGTGTGCATCGGCTTTTCAGATACTGATGAGCTTTGGGGCTTGGGCCCAGGACAATGTGTGCCCTGAGGTGGTATAGCCATACAATTTCCAACAATGAGTGCCAGCTCCCTGTGAGTTTCATTGCTCTCCTGCAGTTGGGAAGTGCTGGGGTTTGGAGTTTTGGAGGAGAGTCCATCTCCCTTTCTCCCTTGTGGCATCAGGGCTCTGAGCCTTTCTGAGTTCAGCAGTTGACTCCCTCTTTACATCTCCAACACATGATTTGGTGGTCCTAAAACTTCCCAGTCTTTTCTTGAATTTTGTCTGTCCCACCTGGCTTCTCTGCCTGAAACCTAGACATTTATTCAAGTTTTTTGGCCTTTCTTCCTAGAGAGATACCACAACAGGTGTCTCCGCTTCTCTTCTGTCTACTTCCAAAATTTTTTCATCTTTATGCTTATAATACCTTCTATAAGAAGCATATAGGTCATTTTCTAAAATATATGTAAAACACCATAAGACATTAATATTACTATTTATTTTATACAGTAAATACTCTTTTGGGTTTACTAGCCCAAAGTACTCTTTCCTTTGTTTTTCATTCATTTTTATATAGTCATACGTCCAAGTAGAATTGTTTTTCTCTACGTGAAGAACAGTCGTTACTTTTTTTTTGGAGAGGTTTTTGCTATAGGGCGCATGTGCTCGCCAGAGAGACAGAAAGTGAGAAATCACCCCCCGGGCGGATGGCTGCGCCGCAATCCCTTCTCCTCCATTCTCCTCTCGGGATCTTGGGCACGCACGCACATGCGCCCGGTGTGAGTTTAAGCCACCGGGTCCAGGACTCAAACCGTGGTTGACCACATAGGAGTCCAGCAACATAGCCATTACGCTAACTGCTGGCTCCAAACAACCATTACTTTTTACTTTAATGTGATTCTACTGGTGATGAATTTTCTTAGTTTTTATATGATGTATATTTTTAAACTATGTTTTTAAATATTCTGGGTATTGAATTCAAGGTTGCCAGCTATTTTCCTTCAGCACTTCGAAGATTTTCTGTTGTCTTCTGGCTTCTGATATTTCTTCTGAGAAGTAAGCTGTCGTATTTCTGCTGTTTCCAAAGTAATGCATCTTTTTCCTCTGCATGCTTTTAAGATATTATTTTTGTCTTTTGCTTTTCAGTAGTTTTACCATTATGTTACTAGTACGAGTTTCTTTGCATCTACCTTGTGATTCTTGAATCTGTAACTTGATTTTATTTGTTAGTTATAGCAAATCCTAGGCCATTCTCTCTTTTGTTACTGCTTTCATGCCATCCTTTCTCTTCTTTTCTGAGGCTTTAGATATGTTAAATCTTTTTTGCTCTATTCCATATATCACTTGTAATCTTTTCTGTAGTTCCCATGCTTGGTTCTCTTAATGTTTCTGTCTGGTTATTTTCTATTGATCTATGTACCAGTTCACTAATTCTCTCTTCAGTACTATCTAATCCATTAAACTCCTTTACTAAGGTATTACATCTCAGAGTTTTTCCTCTATGGAACTCCTGTTTCCATTTTGTTTAATTTTTTTCTCAAGACTTTCTTTAGAATATTCTCTACAACATATTGATCAGAATGATTTTCAATGCCATTATAACTGAGATCATTTGTGTGTGTGTGTGGTGTTTCGGACAGGATTTCACTGTGTTGCAATTTTCCTGCCTTAGTCATTTGAGTAGCTGAGACCACAGGTACGTACTACCACACCTGGCTTTTTCAGACAGGGTCTCACTGTATTGCCAACACTGGGATTAAAGGCACATAACACTGCTCTCAACTTTAGAAACCAGTTCTCTCTCTGTCTCTGTTTTTGTTTGTTTGTTTGTTTGTTTGTTTGTTTAGGTTTTTTTCCCAGTCATTGCATTTGAATACTGGTGCTCTAGGTAATTTTTCATTAAATGACAGCTATTGTGTAATAAAGACTGTAGAAATCATTTGAGTTTCCAGATGATATTATTTTTCTCCACAGAGACTTTGCTTTTGTTTCTGGCAGGAAGTTAAGACAGGGGCAATTCATCTTTCTCTTATCTGGGATTGAGTGGATTTATAGCTGGGTTCAGTCTTTATTAAAGCTGGTGTTTTTCTTGTTTGGTCTTACTCCTTATACTATAGTTTTTCAGATGTTCCAGTTTAAGGTCGAGGATGTTTACTAGGGCCCTCCTTGGCTGGACCTGAACTTGTGTTTGTTCCGTAAGTCCCACAAGACTACCTAAAAGCTTTGCTCAACTACATGACTTCTAGGCTTCCACTCACAAATCAGCTAATGTCTGGTGAAGGCAGAGCTGCACATTGAGTTACCACAGTATGCTTCTTCTCCCCAGCATTTTGCCTCTCCTCAAAGTCTTACCACCTCAGTAGCTCTCCAGTCCTCTTGAATAGTTTTGTTTTCTTTTAATTTGCTCTAGGGTGAGTGTGCTTGCCAGAGAAGGAAAGGGCAGTGGGAAAGAGCCCTGAGGGAGGATGAAATCCCCCATGCTGCAATCCTGTCTCCTCTGTTCTCCACTCAGAACTTTGGATATGCACATCTACACACACCCTGCATGTTTTTCAGGCCACAGGGTCTAGGACTCAACACAGTGAGCCATGTGGGATGCAGCCGCCATAACCTCCATATTACTAGCTGGCCCTTTTGTTTTGTTTTAATCCAGCGTTTTATTTTTGATTTGGCAGAACAGACGACAAATACGATAGAAACTCTTGGGTCGTAGGGAATGCCATGACATGTTTTTCTATGTAAAAATGGGTCATGACTCCGCCGAGGACGTTCCCCTAGCTAGGAGAACAAGGATGGAGGAAATGTAGGAAACAAAAGACTAAAGCTACTGTGAGCCCATTGAGCCCATTTTGGCCTGTCCTTGTGGAACAGCCACAGATCTGCCTTGCTTTCTCTGTCACCTGGAGCCTTTCCTGTGTTCCAGGAGGAGTCAGGGAGGATGGCAGCTGACAAGATGCCCAGAAGATGACACAAGAGCCCAGTGGGTGAAAGTTCTCAAAGCCAGCCCCTCTTCATGGTTCAGATCTCAGCCTAAAGGCCCCTCCTGAGAGCAGCCTCCCTGGATCCCTCTCTCCAAAGCAGCTTTGTCCCCAGTCCACCCCTCACACATTATCTTTATCTTTGTCTGAAATCATCTCTCCTAGTTCTGATCCCACCCTGGCCCCCACAACTGCTACATGACAGCAGGGAATTTAACCTATTTATTCCCTCAGCATGTACCCAGGCACCTGACAATGCCTGGCAGTCATTCCACATTGGATTGTTGCATAAATGAACAAATAACTGAATGGCCAGACACACTGCAAAGGAATAAGTACAGCAGGGCTAAAGGTGAAAATCCCACAAGCACTGTCTCTTCTCCACAAGACCATTAAAGTGAGCACAGTCCTTCTTTTCCTGATTCTTCTCTCCTCCCAGCTCTGCTCCTCTCTCCACACCATCCCCTGCTCATTCCTCCCAGGAATTCCCCACCTCCCTCAGAAACCTCCATGCATCACCAGGAAGGGCCTGTCACTTCATTCCTTGGTGAGGGCTTGAGCAATGCTCAGTACCTATTTTCTGCTCTGTCCTAGCTTCTGGAGAGGGAGGTGGTCAGACTTGAGTCTCAGGAATGACTGGGAATGTGAGTGTCCCAACTTCAGCTAATCTCTCCACATAGCTGTTTCTCTGTGCTTGTTACCTAGGAAGGAGAAACATGAGTTTTCCTCAGCCATGCCAAGGCCAAATTTCTAAGGAGACAAAGCTATTACTCCTGTGAGCATAAACTGGGCCAGACCTTTAAGATCAAACTTCTCCCTTTCCCATCCCACTCTATTGGTGCCATTTCAGAAGAAATCAGACCTGATGTTAACTGTGTTTCTAAGGGACAGCACCAGTTTCCCCAAGGCAGCTTCTACTGGTTTCCTTTGCCTCTAGTCTTCTCATAAAAGGGAGCGAGGGCTTGCTGGTTCATCCTACCACTCACGTGTCAGATCCAACATTTCCTTCTACTCCAGCCAGCAGTCAGCCCTCAGCATCGGGCTCTGCCACCTCCAGTGTCCCACTGACCCGACAAGATGTTTTCCACTTTTGATGCGTGTTCTCCCCTCCTTGGCTCCTCGTTGCTCTGAAGACAAAATGCAGTCTGTCCCCTTAAGGGCCCTCGAAGCTTTGGAACCTGCTGTCACTTCAGCCTTATCTCAACTGTGCCCTTGGCTTCTAGCATTACTGAACTTCTTTCAGTGCCTCAGAGGGGTTGAGTCTGATTTCATCTATGACCCTTGCAAACATCATTCGGAACCCTACTGGGACCCCCTTCACGTCACCTCAGCAACTAACTCCCTCTCACTCCCTCAGAACTCAGTTTACGAGCCCCTTCCTCCCAGAGTCTCACCCTCTCTCCGCTGTGTGCCAGCACCTCTAGCACTAAATAGCCTCCCAGAATCAGCGGAGATGTCATTGTTGCCAGTTGCAATCATCTGTTCACAGGTCTGCCTCCCCAGCTAGATCATGGGGTGGGATTGCATCCTTTTTGTTCCTTCTTCATGTGTTCATTTGTCCTCACCAGTTAATGGGCCTGCGGAGGTCAGGAGCAACGCTTCTGTCCACTGCGACATCCCCTATATCCTGTGCAGCAAAGCACCTCACACTGTGAGTGCGAAGGTTCACACAGCCCCATGTTTTCCTCCGTACCATCCCCTGAGCACTTCCCATGGGTAAGCTTTAAGCATTCATATCATTTGAATTCTCATGACTACCCTGTGAGATAGGTACTATTATTCCGTGAGGCAGGGACTGTTATCAACCCCATTTTACAGATAAGAAGAGGCAGGGGAGAGGTTAAGCAGCTCAAAGTCACAGAGGGAGGTCCCTGAGAGTGGATTTAGACTCAGGCATTGTGGCTCCAGCACTCACCCCCTTCATCCCTACCCAAGAATACTTGTACTAATTTGAATATGTCCCTCAAAAATGCATGTGCCCAGCCATGGTAACTAAGCTCACCTTGGTTGAATTGAATTATGATGTCAAGAGGTGGAACTTGGAACCGGCAGATGGTGTAGTGGTTAAGACACTGGACTCCCACATGGCCAATCATGGTTCTAGTCCCAGACCCGATGGCTTGAAAATCATGCTGGGAATGTGTGTGTGTGTACATGCCCACAATCCCAGGAAGAAAGGATTGCAGTGTGGCCATCCCCTCAGGGGGTGATTTCTCCCTTTCCCTCTCACTGTCTCTGTTTCCTGCTGTCTGGCAAATACAGGTGGCCTATGGCAAAAATCTATGACCAGAAAAAAGAAGAGATGGGGCTTTGGAGAAGTGGGGATTAATCATGTCAGGGTGGGGTCTCCATGATTGACTCCTGGTGGGTTTGTAAAAAAAATAAAAAAGACACAAGTGGAACATGGGCCATCCACTCCTCTCAGCCAGTTGTGATGCAGCCAGAAAAATCCCCACAGAGGGCCCTGGGTCTGGAACTCCAAACTGTGAGTGGAATAAGCCTGTTTTTGTGTTGTTGTTGTTGTTTCTTTAATCACTCAGTTTCAGATATTTTTTGTTATTAGCAATGGAATTAACTAGAACACCTGTCCCAACATCCGTCACATTGTATTGTAGTCATCTCTCTCTTCCCCTCAAGTGAGCTTCTCCCTGAAAGGAACAATTGAACAGAGTGGAGAGATTAATGGCCAGCCGACTCTCAAAGGCGCCTTTGTAGTTGCTCGGCTACCATCATCCAGCAGGTGGCAGTCACAGCTCCCAGATAAAATCATCTCTCCCGGTTCCTCCCCCTTTAAAGAAGCAGCAACTCAATTTTTACCATTACCAAGAAACAAATAGCCTGAATTCAAAACATGCCTCTGAGCTTTTAGAAAATGGCACTTGGAGAAGGATTTCTTCTCATCCACATGCCCAGAGGTGGGCCGAGTGTTCCGGGCTGCTGGTGCCAGGGTGAGTGGTCCTCAGGGCGATGCGGGAGGTGTCTGAAGTGCCAGGAAGGCCAAGATCAATCGTTGACTACATTTGTAATTCCAGCCCACGGAAGAGATGACTGGCTCCTGCCCCCCCCCCCGCACCCCCGTCAAACAGCTGCAGGGGCTGAGAAGAAAACCAGAGGACACGTATTCCTAGCCATGAATTCCATTTGGCCAGCAGCAGGCATGGGGACATATGGTCCCTGGGGGGACATCCGTGACGACTGTCAGAAAAGGGCCTTCCCACCTCCTCTGCGCCTGGAACGCTGTTCCTTCACCCTCCATTGATCCTGCCATACGCCCTGGCAGCTCCCCCTGTGTTCCTGAGAGGAGAAAGGGGACTGATTCCAAGTTGGGGGTGGGCTAGAATGGCCCCTCCTCCTAAGCCACCAGGCTTTTAAAAGGCAAATTCCAGGATTCCTCTATGAAGGAAAAGCCTCAGCCATTTCCCTGCCTGGGGAGAAGCAAAAGGGGAGTTTTGTGGGTTGTTTTTTTTTTTTTTAATGAAAAAGTTGTAATATATTTAAACACTATGTTAAACGAATAACTGCTGTTGACCCTCAGAATATTTTGGAACACAATTACAGGACTTTGGTTTTTTTCTAGAGGTCACGTGTGCTTGCCAGAGAGAGAAGGGGAGAGAGCACCCTCCGTGGGGAATGGTCGCACAGCAATCCCCTTCCTCCATTTCTCCTTCCTTCTGGGATTTTGTCCATGCATGCACATCACCCAGCGTGTTTCCCACAGAGCACAGTCTGGGACTCAAACCATATAGTTAGCTATGTGCGATCTGGCTGACACAACCACCAGGTCACAGAGACAGCCCCAAGACTTACTAAGATGGGATTGTTCTTTAATTGCCAGAGGGTGTGTGCACTTGCCAGGGAAAGACAGGGAAATAAAGAGGAAGAAAGAAAGCAGCCCCCAGTGGGGCATGATCATACCATAGTCCCTTCTCCATTTCTCATTTCGGTTAGGATTTGGGGGCATGCACATACACATGTCTGGTATGTTTTTCAAGTTGCCAAGCTGGGATTTGAATCGTGGTTGGCTGTGTGGCATATCTGGCTCCCTTACCCACCAGGCTATGGGGCCAGCCCTGAGACTGGGTTCTTTCTGTATTACGGAGGATGTGATGATGGTACCCAAGTATAAAGGTGTATATCCTCACGCTCCTCGGGTCAGGGGCTCTCCATGGCTATTGTTTAGCTTCAAGGTAATGGCAACTGTCTTCATTGTCAGCCCTTTGTAAATGAGAAGACCTTGAACCACAGGAAACCTACCCCAACACTGAAATTGTTGGGACTGGGATGGGAGGACTCCACCCAAATGGGGAACCAAGAGGCAATTCTCTAGACTTGATGGCAGGAAAATTAAGCATTCTCTCTCTCCTTGCTGCCTCACCACCATCAGGCCAACGCACACACACCATGACTCCTGGTTATCGAACCCAGCCTTTAATTAAATTGCCTGGGTCGTCACTTCCATTTCATTTTCCTTCCATAAACCCCCCTCTAAATACGAATAATGCATAATCAGAATCAGACTGCTCAATGCATCTAAATAACACTCATTACTTGTTAAAGAAGAATCTCATGCCCTTTCAAACAAGCAGGGAATTTCGATGAGACTTCAGAGGACAGGGAGGGGGTTGGGGTACAAATCTCCCTCATAAGCAATATCCTCCTTTCGCAGGTTCTGTGCGTGTAGGCAGGATTAGAGGAGGTCTTATTTCCTTCTGATTTCACAACAGCTTTGCCTTTGTTGAAGTGTTCTAAGGGAAAGGGATTACTAATGCATTCTAAGTTGTGTTTCCTCCCAAAATAGCAGAGCACGTGGGATTTTGCCAATACTCAAGGCATTTGTGTGTGCCCCCTCACCGCCCACACTTCTTCCAACATGTAGCCCCAGCGCGGCCTCCATTCTGCTGCCACCGTCCTGGCTCATGGCACCATCATCCGCGCCACCCTGTCATCACTCACCGAGACCACTGCCTTTCCTCCTGAGTGGTTCTCCTGCCCCACTCTTGTTCCCTAGCGTCTGTTTCTTACACGGCTGCCAGGATGATCACCAGTCAGTTCACATCTCCCCTACAGCTAATCTTCAGCAGCTCCCCCTTCATCTCACTTGAAATAAAACTCAAATCTCTAGCCTGGCTGACAAGAACCCGCCTACCTGGTTCCCGGATGTCTCTGAGTTCAGTTCCCGCCCTCTCTCTTTGCTCCCAGTGGCCAGCCACACTGCTCTTTCCTGCCTATTCATCAAGCTCAGTCTCTCTGTAGGGCGTCTGCATGTGTTATTGGCCTTCAGATTTCAGCATGACTTCGTTCTTTTTCTTTCTCTCTCTCTCTCTCTTTCCTTCCTTCCTTCCTTCCTATTCTTCCTTCTTTCTCTTTCTTTTTCTTTCTTTCCTTCTTTTCGTCCTTCCTCCTTTCTCTCTCTCTCTCTTTCTTTTTTTCTTTCTTTTTCTTTCTTTTCATTATTCTGATCTCAGCTGAGGTTGAGGCTGTCAGGCCTTCTCTACTCTCCCCATTAAAGTAGCCCCGCTCCTTCCTTGTCTCCACCATATTTCCTAGTTTTATTTTCCTCACAACACTCAGCACTGACACATTCTTGTCTTATCTCCCCTTCCCGAATGTAAATGTCAATAGGACAGGACTTCCTTCTCTACTCTCCCCATTAAAGTAGCCCCGCTCCTTCCTTGTCTCCACCATATTTCCTAGTTTTATTTTCCTCACAACACTCAGCACTGACACATTCTTGTCTTATCTCCCCTTCCCGAATGTAAATGTCAATAGGACAGGACTTTTCTGGTTCTGTCCCCACAATATCCCCAGAGCCTTGGATAGGGCACGTTCTTGGTCGTATGACTGAATAAGTAAGGAAACTTCCTAATATAACTTTCCTTTATGAATTGACAACTTTGACTGACATCAAAATTCAGATTAATGGTTCTGTGAATAACAGTTAACACCTTATCTTCACTAGGAATCCTCCCAGCCACTTGGGTTGGCTGTGGGCATCATATTTCACTAAGGCTCAGGCAACTGAAATGACTCACTGAAATCACACATACACAACAAAGACACACACAAACACAAACACACACACACACACACACACACACACCCAAGAGCTTAAATCCAGGGCTTTGTCTCCAGAACTTAAATGTTAAGAAGATACTTCATCTGTTTTGTCCCCACGGTATCCTCAAGACCTAATGATGACAAATATTTATTGAAGAAATAGATGAAAAAATTATTGAATGAATGAGCAAACTTGGATAAAATTCACTCTCTGAGATGAAGGAAAATTCTGAAATTCTACAGAAGCCCGTCGGTCTTGTCTGGCTGGTCTGTTGGGGCAGTGGGTGGGAGGAGCCAGCTCTTGCCCTACTCCTCCCGTCCCTGCCCAGAACCCGCTTGGGTGCTCACCCACATGTCACCCAGGCCCCAGTCTCCTGGCACCTACACGCACTTCTCTTACTCCAAGGTCTGAAAATTCAGAGCTTTCTGAGGAACTAAGCTGTACTAAGCAGCAGCAGCGTGGAGCTCACCTGGAAGCTGGCTAGAGCAGCTGACCCAGAGCCTGCCTGTCAACATCTCCCCAGGTGACCTTGTTGCCGTGAGTGTCTGAGTGTCCAAGCCACCTTTATCAGGCATTCCTATCTCTGTTTTCCTTGGGAAAAGTCTGAGCCTTGGAGCCCATTAGCAGTCAGGTCCTCCTCCTGAAGCTCCTCTTAAGGGCCATTTTGAGAGCTGGTCTAGGAAAGAACTGACGAGGGGATCCTGTTAGTCACCCAGCAGCATTTTCCAAGCCCCGCTATGAGGAAAGCACACGAAGAGCCCTGAGGACACAAACATGAGCAAGACATTTGTACCCGCCTTCCCCACAAAGGTAAACACGCGAAATGTAACGATAATTACACATGGTGGTAAGTGCCAGCCAGAAGTGCTTTTATTTTAAGTCGTTTTTTTCTTTTTTTTTTCTTTTTTCCTTTTTTTTTTTTTTTTTTTTTTTTTTGAGAAAGAGAGTAAGAGAGAAAGTTGAGGAATCCCCCCCCCCCCCAGGGGGGTGGGCGGTGGATAGCATGGCGTAGTCCCTTCTCCATTTTCTTCCTGGGATCTTGGGTACATATGTACACATGCCTGGTATGATTCCCAAGTCACCAGGTCCGGGACTCAAACCATGGTCGGCCACGTGGGAGTCCAGCACCTTAACCACCATGCCACCTGCTGGCCCCAGAAGTACTTCTGATTACAAATAACAAGTGATGAGGGAAAGGGCTTTAGAAAAAATGATCCAAAAAAACAACTGTGCATGGCCTTGTGGTTAAAAGAGCCAGGCCCCACATGGCCATGTTGTTCAAATACTGTCCCCACAGCTGGAAAAACACACCAGAGGCATGTGCCTGTGTGCCCAAATCTCGATGGGGTGGAAAGATGGCGGAAAAGGGATTGCTGTGTGACCACACCCCACTGGGGAGTGCTTTCTCCCTCCCCCTCTCCTCCTCTCTCTGTCTGTCTTTCTGGCAAGCATACCTGCACTCCTGGAAAAAAAAATGAAAAAGAATGATCCAGGAAGTTCTCTAGGAGAGAGAAGGAAAAGTCTCAACTGAGTCCCGCGTGAAGAGACAGCTCCTTTTGAGTTGAAGTGAGGGAGCAGGTGGAAAAGGAACTGGCAGATCATTTCACACCAAGGAACTAGCTAGTAAGAAGACCCTGCACCAGGAAAGGGATCTTGCCTCAGACGCAGGGAGAGACACACACACAGAGCAGTTGGAGCGCAGCATCTAGAGGGCGTAACAGGAGAGGAGCTTGGGGTGGAGCCCAGGCCCAGATCCTGCAAGCCTCAGGGACATGGGAAACTGGCAGGCTGCATTTCCAAGCAATGGGAGGGTGTGGAAGAGCCAGATTTCTGTGCCGCCTAGCTGTGGGGTAGGGAGTGGGAGGTTGCAGCAGGGTAAGGGCAGCCGCTAGGTGGTGCAGGTGGTTTCTGGAAAGACAGGGTATTCACTTAATTTGACCCTCCCCACAGTCATAGGTGGTGTCAACCTACAAAGGAGGCTGAGGCTTAAGTGAAATAAAAGTGGTTCTAACCAGGGTGTAGGATGAATTCACACAGAGGAACACTCCAGCATCCTGGACATGTGCCATGGAAATGGCCCAAAGAGCTGCTTTACATAACACGGGGAAGGGCTAGAAGCAGGGAGAGTATAAGTGGTTTGGCAAGAATGATTGGCTACACCTTAGTTTATGGATAAAGAAGGGTTGCATTGAAAAATCTAGAACCCTTTTCAGGTTAACTTGCATAAATATGGGTGTAACCAAAGCCTCAGGCCAAACAGGCTATTTAAAATTGAATGAACCTCGCATTCCAGGCAGTCCAGAAAGCTGCTTTTTTTACTTTTTCAGTGGTATTGTTGTCCGCTCCACACAGGGACTGCAGAGTTGGGGCTGGGTAGTGTAGGTCATTTTTCAGAACGGTGGAGGGGCTTTCCCAAGATGGTAGCCACGCAGAAGGGCCAGATCTGGGACAGTCAAGACAGTGACAGGGAGCCGCTGCGTTTGTCTGAAGTTCCTATTTCAGGACTCGTCTAAGCCTTACCTCCGCCTGAGGATGGAGATACTATGGTCTGTGACAACACGCACCCTCAGGAGGCTGTCTAGTGAAGGCCAAGTTTCTGGCCGTCAAAGGCCATTCCAGGGCAGGAACCGCAGTGGTGTCCGTCAAAAGCTGTGTCTCTAACAGCAAGGATCCCTGTCCTGGGGGTTGAACCAAACTTTGTCTAACTCCCAAAAGTCACTTCTACTGCCTTACGTGGTACTGGGCCCACCTTTACCTACATTTTGCCATTTATGAGGACAGAGGGGAAATAATTGAGGAACCTAACATCGTGTTTCCTCAGGGCCAACAGATAACGTGGAGGTTAAGACGTCTGATCCCACGAGGTTGACTGCACAGTTCAGGTCCCAGACTGGCAGCTTTAAAAACACACTGGGCACATGATTCATTTTCAAAAATAGTTGAACAAAAGTTGCCTAACCAGCTTGCAGATGTGACAGCCCCAGAAAGTACACATTCCCAGAAAGTTCCTGAACAAACGAAACCCTAAAACAACAGTTCGCCCTTGAGAAATGACTTCTCAAGACGTGGCTGGTCACCAGCCCTTGGCTTCTCTGTACTCCCTGGCTCTCCTTCCTCTGGACGTTTGGTGGGCCTTTGTCATGGGCTTGTCCTGAGCCTGTGTCTTTCTGTCAGATAAGAGAGGGAAGGGGACAATAAATGCCTAATAAGGGAATAACGAAACTTAGGCTATGCCCAGGAAGACTGTATACCCCATAGTACTCAGCCTGAGGAACTGGGGAGAGCCTTGGGCACTGGGAATAATTCGCTTGTTGTAACCATTCCTGTGCCTGTCCATCAGACCCCCGATCTTGCAAGACTGCCATTAAAGTCTCACTTCCCCATACATCGTGTTTCCGTGTCCTCCTCACAAGTGCGCGCCTAAGATCCCGAGGGGAAGATGCATTGTGGTGTGACCATTCCCTTCCACCCCCAGGGATGCTTTCTCACTTTCCTTCTTTCTGTCTCTGTCTCCTGTAAGCACACGTGCCTTAAAGCAAAAAGCAAAAGAAATATTCTGTTTCTTCTAAGGTAGTATCACTGAGCTGTCAAGAGGCACAGTCTTATTCCCAGCCCGCGTCCTCTCTCTTCCTGCTTCTTTTCCTAAAGAGAAAGATTTGTGGCTCATCCAAAAGTCTCCAGAAAACCAGAGTCCCAGGGCACGGCTGCTCTGAGTCTGTGCTCAATTTAGGAGCACGGACTCAACACCCTCTGCTGTGGCGTGTGATTCCCGTGTGGGAGGGATCCTCTTGTTCCTAAGATGGAAAGAGCGAGATAACAAGAGCTGGGCTTCGCAGCAGCAGCGTGGAGCCTGGCTCTCAGCCTTTCCTCCATCGCCATGGCAACCACTGTGGGCTGAGTGGGTGGGAAGTGGAGAGTCCACTGGGAAACTACCATGGGAGAGGGCTCCCAGGGGTTCCTACCTGCTGATCAGAGCAGTGCCAGCTGCATTCCTGGCCTCCAGCACAGACGCTGCCCTTCGTCAGTGGATAGACAGTAGTAGTGACAATGAGCAGGGCAGGGCGGCAGTGTCTATAATCCCAGTTACTCCAGGGGCTGAGGCAGGAGGATCCCAAGTTCAGGGCCAGCACTGGCAACTTAGCAAGACCCTGTCTCAAACAAACAGACAAACAGCAGCCAAAGCAACACTAATGATTATAAGAGTTATTGAGTACTTATCCTTGTTCGAGATACAGTGTTGCCATGGGAACCAGAGTATAGGCCCCAATTTCCAAAGAGTATGGTGCTCACTTTCCACATGGAATTTAAAGAATACATATAAATAAAAATATAAATACAAAATATACACAAGGAAAGCCAAAAGGAGTCCAATCCCTGCATCCCCACAAGTTGCCTTTTCCTGGGGCAAAGATGGGATGGGTTGTGATCAGGAGGGTGGAAGACCTTACACAGGATCTTCAAAAAGTGAAGGAACAATGTATATTATGAAAAAAACTGCATGAATTTTTAAACAATTTTTGCACTGAGGTAAACTCATTTTCATTTCAGTTTTCCACGACCTTTTTGAAGTCTCCTTTATACTCCTCCTGGCTATGGGGCACGTATGTGTGTGGTGAGGCTACTGACTTCTGGACACAAAATGGCATTTGATAATGGAACTCTGCCTTTCTAATCTTCTCATCCTTCCCATTCTGCCTGTTCTTCACTGTAACCCACCCTTCTCCCTCCTACCCTCGTACATTCCTTAGGAAGGGCTGTGACCCTGACTTAAATAGGACACTTACGTGACTAAATCTGAGTCCCCGTGTGCATCCTTTACAATTGTAGAATTTTGAGTTTGGTCTTTGTTAGATTTAAATTTGGGAGGTAGGGTTAAAAAAAAAAAAAAGGAGTTGCTGATAACTGTATTTGGCCATGGTCTAACATCTCCCTCAGGATGTTTGCCGCAAATCTAGGTTCAAACATTCTAAATTGGTTCTTCCAGTCTCTACAGCATCACATCTGTTCAAGAACAGCTGTTCAGGCTGTGGCAGGGATCAAAGCTGTGCGTTCCCGAGTGCTGGTGCTCTAAAAATGGCAAATACTTCTTCCCTTTCGAGTGTGTGTGTGTGTGTGTGTGTGTGTGCACGCTCACATATCTATGTATCAGGAATATGGATTCTCTGCAGAAGTCTATTTTGATGCTTCTGACATCCCAGTCTAGAAGTCAAATGTTCAAATGTTGCTTTAAAATTCATGACACATCAGTAAGAAAGCCTTTCTTCTGTTTCTTTGGATTTCAAGATTATTTCTGTGAGCTTACAGAGACCATGTGAATTATCAAAGGACAAGATGCATGAGAAGATCCGCGATTGTTCTATACAGGATGTGCTGTTCAAGTGTAGTTCTATAGAAAAAAGTAAAACCCTTTTTTGTTGGTGGATTTTTCTTGAATCTATCTGTATGTGTGTATATGCATAGATTATATATACATAGATAATATATACATAATCTATACCTGTGTGATTATCTACCCACCTATCTAACATCTATTCACCTGCCTACCTGCTCACCACCATTAGCTAACTAAATATGCTTTCTTGGCACCCATATGATTTTAGTTGGTTGGGCCACTTCTTAGTCCCCTGACCATTCAGGAGATGACATAACTACAACAAAAAGTAGCTATCACATTATTGCTAAGGTACCCTTGTCAAAATAAAGAGTAAATGATTTTTAGATAGGTTCGTAAATGATACACATCCCTTTGATATTAATTCTTCGTGATTTGGTGCAGGAGAAAAAAAAAGAGATTTTAATAAACTTTCTTCTGAAGTTATAAGGGCTTGGGTTTGAATCCAGCCTTTGCAGATGGGTTGACTTTACTTTTTAACTTTTAAACCCTGATCACCTTAAACTAAGGTTAACAGTATCTACTGGGTTGTAGGAGAAGTCATGACACATTTTTTTTTTTTTGCATAGAAAAGCATAAAAAAATACTCATGACTTTTCTGACAAGCCAATATTTCAGAGGGCTGTGGCGAGGCTGAATAGAAGAAGCCTAGAACCCAAGGCCTGGCACTGGACAAGCGCTCCATTAAGGCCAGTAGTGGACATCATTCTTACTCCCTGAACTGCTTGTGTCTGGAGTTCCTGGGCTCAGAATACTAGAGAAGAGCATCCTCTTTTTCCTTAGTTCCTACCACAAACTGATGAGTCTTTCCCCAGCGGTTAAATGAAAGAGGAAAGAATTGCACTGAGAAGTTTGCACTTCCCTCAGATGAGTAAAAATGACATTTCAACTGTCATTGCCCCTACTCTGAAAAGGAATCCTCAATTCTAGTCACTGAATCACAGACATGGGCTTAAGGGAGGCCAGTAAGATAGACCAGAACCATGGAGATGGACCTCAGTTGCCTGGGCCTGCCAGAACCTCAGGATTTTGATGTGTCCTGGTTACCTGCCACCCCAAACCAATGGCATGACCTTGAGTAACTCTATGAACCGGGTCAGTTCTCAGGAAGGAAGTGGCTTCATTTTAGGACTCACAATCAAAATTCATATTCTCTTATTTTTCTTTCACCATTTCTATCGCTATACTTTCCAATATGACACTTGCGCAAAGATTAGGTTTAGGAACAAAACTTTAAGAAAGGATTATGTAATTTTATCATTATTATTATTGTTGTTTTAATTTGCTACAGGGTATGTGTACTCACCAGAGGACACACACAGAGAGAGAGAGAGAGAGAGAGAGAGAGAGAGAGAGAGAGAGAGAGGGAAAGTGAAAAAGCAAGCCACTGGATCCGGGATTCAAATTGCGGCCAACCATGTGGGAGTCTAGCGCCTTAACCACTATGCCACCTTCTGGCCCCAGCACTTTATTTTAAAAACAAAACCTTTGTAAAATCCTGATCCTGTCTATTGCTAATCCAGTGGCAGAGAGGTTTACAGGAGAATTGGAGTCTAGCTCTCACCAGGTCCTAACTATGTAGCCTTGACCAAGGGCCATATCTTCTCCAAGACGTGTTGTCTTCTGCACAACATCTCTCCTGTACACGTAAGTGTCCGACATGCAACAGGTGACACCACTACCAGCCCCAGAATCCCATGTGTAGTCACCACGGATAGCTTCTCTCGGGGTGTTAGCCTCACTCCTGTACACGTAAGTGCCCAACATGCAACAGGTGACACCACTACCAGCCCCAGAATCCCATGTGTAGTCACTGCAGTCCCTCATGCATGTCCATCTCACCATCCCACACCCCCAGCACGTCACTGGAATGCAATCTTCAAGCACAGTTAAACACACAAGTGCTGTATCACTTTTCCCTCAAACACGGGAGGTGAATTATGTTTTCACTCTTCAGGTAAGGGGGCTTCAGTCATTACTGGATGCCGCTTTTTGTAGCTTCATAGGTGGATATTAACGCCACCACGCCTACCAGTTCTCTTCCTGCGTAACTTGTTTCAGAGTACGTTTTAAATGTCCTATAGTGGTTAGTGGGTTCTGGAGAGTCATTCCGGGTATGTTGGGTTTCCTGCTTCCCTCCTTTGGTGTTGCAGGGGGGTGGAAGAAGAGTTGAAAATAATCTTCAATTGGTGACGTTTGCTTGATCACACTGAAATTTTTTGTATCAAAGCTCTACTCCTAAAATAGCACTCCAATGAAAGGATCAAGAAAGCTCAAGCTTGGCTTTTGGCATTTGTATTCACTGATTCACCACCTCCACCTCCACCCCTCATCTGCCCACAGCAGTTTTTCAGGACGCTTAATGAGATTACAAGCGATAAAAACACACGGGTGGTTTGCGAGCTCTCTGGATTTGGACACTGCTGTTCATTTTTAACTTCCCTGAGACAAACTGTACTTTTCCAACTCTGGTCACCGTGCTGAATCATAAAGAGACACTTTTTCCAGAAAGCTAACAATGACACCCAATTTGACTAGAGAAAGATTGAAACTTAAAACACCCTAAGACTAAGATGTGCCAAAACACAATGTTCCCTAATAAGAGAGACCAAATTGGTACTGCTAGATAAGAATTGATAGTGGGCACAAATGTTCATTTTCTGAATTCCTTGAGTTATTCCAAGCCAGTTGTCCTAGTGCATGGGGACAAAGGGTACTGAGAGGATTTGCAAAGGAAAATTTTGAAGAAGAAAATGATATGAATTTCAGAAAGGTAGACAGCATATCATGAGAGGGCAGATTCATAGCCCAGGTTGCTGTGTGAAGACTGTGGCTCTCAAGAGAAATAAGGGCTGGTCGGAGCACAATCAAACTAGCTTTGCAAGACGACAGTCCGCCGTGCAGAGGCAGAGGAATGTCTCTGTTTCTTTCTTCCACAGTGGGAGTTGAGGGAGGAGAGAATGAAGGAGATAAATTGGAAATGGGGAAGGGTTAAAAGCTAAACAAGTACCTGGAACTCCAATCAAGTGTAGACAATGGAAACGGCTCTGGATAGGACTGAGAAGGGCCAGGGCCGGGTGCTCTTACAAAATGCATGTATGGAAGACAAGTGGCATTTCTTTTTTTTTTTTTTTTTTTTTTTTTTTTGGAGAGTTTTTCGCTATAGGGCGCATGCACTTGCCAGAGAGAGAGAGAGAAAGCGAGAAATCACCCCCCAGAGAGGATGGCCACGCCACAATCCCTTCTCCTCCATTCTCCTCTCAGGATCTTGGGCACGCACGCACACGCGCCCGGTGTGAGTTTAAGCCGCCAGGTCCAGGACTCGAACCGCAGTCGACTACGTGGGAGGTCAGCGACATAGCCATTACGCTAACAGCTGGCCCCGACAAGTGGCATTTCTAAGGCTTCCTGATGCAAGTGAATATTCCAGAACTTAAAGCAGAACACTCGAAGTGTGGTCATGAAATCCTTATTACCTATAAGCAGAGTCTATAATCAAAGAAATGTTCAGGGAGACCACTTTCAACAAAATAGATAGGTTTCTTCATTGAATTATTTCTCAAAGCCTTAATAAGCTAATTTGAATTCTTTTGATTTCCCAGGAAACACAATGCCCCATTTTCTAAGCCTGTTTAATGATTGAACTTCTCTTTTAAAAAATTGTTATTATTTTATTTGTTTTTAATTTGATCAGAAGCAGGGGGTGGGGGGAGAGAAAGGGAGAAAGCAAGTCACCAGGTCCAGGACTTGAACTGTGGTCGGCCATGTGGGAGTCCAACGCTCTTAACCACCATGCCACCTATCAGGTCTAAACTTTTATCATCAATTTAATTGCCAGAAGGTATGTATGGTCAACAGAGACAGAGGGAGAAAGCACCCCAAAGTAGGGGGTGGTCACACTACAACCCTTTCATGTCCCCTTTCCTTTGTGATTTTGGACATGCACATGCCTTGCATATTGAAGCCACCACAGGGGCTGGGATTAGAACTGATGTAAGCCATATGGGATTCAGCTTCCTTAACCAGTAGGCTATGGGGCTGGTCCAGAATCATCTGGAATTGTTTTTTGGGTGTTTTTTTTGTTTGTTTGTTTTTTGCCATAAGGCAAGTGTGCTCACACAGAGACAGAAATTGAGGGAAAATGAAAAAATCCCCCCAGGGAATGGTCATCCTACAATCCTTTCTCCTCCATTCTTGGGACTTTGGGCACATACGCGTGCACATGTGCCCAGCGTATTTTTTTCAAGCGCTGGGTCCAGGACTTGAACCATAGAGTCTACCATGTGGGATCCAGCACTTAACCACCAGGCCACCCGCTGGCCCTCTTTGCATGTTTTTGAGATATAGTCTTGCTATGTTGATAGGGCTGGTCTCCAAGTCACAATTCTGCCTCAGCCTCCCGAGTAAACAAGATTACAGGCATAAGCCACTATGCCAGCTCAATTTTTAATTTTTTGCCCTTTTCTTGTGAGAAGGACTATTGTCCTCTGAAGCTCACAATATGGGAAATAAATAATAAAGTTCCCTGTGTATCATTCTTTCTTTATAAACTGCAGGAAAAAAACTTCACTGACACCTTTAAAATATTTGATTTTTAAAATAATAAATTTACTTTCCCCATGACATTCCCTCTTCCATGAGAGAACACCTGCAATGTGGTCTTGATGCCACAACCCACCCCATCCTCAGCCAGCCCTGGATCGTGCCAAGCATGTGCCCAGCATACCAGGGAGGTCTCTGGATCTGACCTGGGAGCCTTCCCGTGTGGGATTGCCTCACAAGAGCATCGCATTTTACTGCTGAGCCTCTGTCTGTTCACCTGCCATGACTATCAGACTTTGTGTAATTTTCAAACTTAATTAAAAACATTATTTTATGTACTTTCTGAACTGGGTGTGGACACAAACCCATTACCCAAAAAGGTTATAAAATAACTCAATTGTTAATAATGGTGAGAGGCTAGCAGGTGGCATGGTCATTAAGGTGGCTGGATCCCACATGGCCAACTGCACGGTTCGAGTCCCAGACTTGGTGGCTTGAAAAACACACCGGGGACATGTGTGTGCATGCATGCCAAAATCCCCAGAGGACAAATGGAGATGGGATTGTGGGCTCCATGAAGGGCGCTTTCTCCCATGTGAGGAAATGCAGCCCAGGAAGCTTTTCATGCCTTTTCCACTCACCATTCTGATTTAAAAACCCCAGACGTATTCCACCTACTCATTAGTTCAAGATAGTTGTCATATCACTTACAGTTGATGTATCTCTTGCCTAAAATAGTTCCTAAAATTAAAACAACTAAATATACTTATGTCTTTTTTATTCCTTAAAATGCGAAAACCGTCCCAGTATGCCTAAAGCTATTATGGAGGCAGCAGCCAAGTGCCACCCACAGCTCTGGTGTTCCTGGGCCCTCAGCGCTCTTCCCCGAGCTCTGAAGTAAGTTCTGGCTTTCACCACACAGGAGAAAGGGGAAGCTGCCCAGCCAGAGCTTCTTCTGTGACCTGGTGCTTCCAGTCGATCCTAGAATTGCTGGCCCAGCCCTTACCCTAAGGAGTCCCTACTGTCAGAAGGAAGGCATTCTGGGAAAGACAACTTAGAAGCAGAAGATCTCATAGCTTGTCTCAGGCCCACAACTGCTTCTTCCAGTCTTGAGAATACTGAACTCAGAAAAGAAGCAGATACTAAATTTTGCAATACAGGATATTTTGGGGTATTATATTTGTTATAGTAAATTCCTAAACGTTTGAAAATGCCCTTTAAAATAAAACATTAACACATCACAGTATTCAGAAGTCCACGTGATGAATGGACCAAATCAAAGATAATACTTTTAAGATCATTATCCCAGAGGCCGTATCTTGTGACTTGTGAGGGTCTGGTGAAGAACTGGGAGTTGAAAGTCAAGAGTGGTCAGAAATAGAGGCTTTCTATTGACAAAGAACCACAATCAAACCCAGCTACTGACTTTCATTCCTGAATAAATACTTGTCCTTTTATTTTTATTGGACATTTGGCCTTCAACAGGCTACTGACTGCTCAGATCGTGGGCCAATGCACCATGCATTTTTTTTTTTTTTTTTTTTTTTTGCTATAGGGCGCGTGCGCTCGCCAGACAGACAGAGACAGAGAGACAGAAAGCAAGAAATCACCCCCAGGGGGGATGGCCATGCCGCAATCCCTTCTCCTCCATTCTTCTCTCAGGATCTTGGGCACGCACGCACACGAGCCTGGCGTGAGTTTAAGCCACCAGGTCTGGGACTCAAACCGTGGTCGACTACGTGGGAGGCCAGCGACATAGCCATTACGTTAACTGCTGGTCCCCATGCATATATTGAAGGCTGTGAATAACAAGGACTCTGCAGAGCAGCACTGAACTCACAGGGCTGGCCTAAAACGCTACACCCCGGGGGCATTTCTAAGCTTCCGTAAGCGATCCACACTTGCCATGACCACTCACACATAGGTCTGAACGTCTCTGCCTTGCGCCAAGTACATTAAGGCATTCCTAATTATTTCTTAAATGTTGTATTTTCCCAACCATGGCTGCATAATCTGCTTATCATGAAACAAATAAGTATATTAAAAGAAATCTGAGTTAAAAGTTTTATTCATTCAACATCTCACATTACAAATATTTAAAAATTATATGCATACTGGTATAAATAGTCATTTGCAAACTATTTAATAACATTAATTTTCCACTAGCACTTCAACAAATGAACTCTTTTAAAAAAGGAACTGTGTTATATAACTTAAGAGTAGAACATACAAAAATAGGAACTTAACGTGAAAATGACTTTAATAAAAAATGAATTACCCTTATTTAAAATGCTATAATAAATACTACAACCTCCCCATACACAGTAAAAACTATATGGAAATTCAGCCAAGTAGTACAATTAACTGACATACTTAAATAACTTTTCCTTCTGATAATATGAGCAATACACTGGAAAAAAAATTAGGGATTAGTAAAAACTAGACACCCACTTGCTAAAAGTTTCACTTCCAAAAAATATAACAAAAATCTGATGAAAATTATAAAAACTAATTATACTTTAAATTTTAAAAATATAAAAAATAAAACAGTTGAATACAATATTGTCCCAATTCTTACAATGCTATCAATCACAGTAGCTTTAAAATAAGATAATAAAATAAAGCAAATGACCAAAACCTCTTTTATTCCATTTTTAAAAATAATCTCAAATTTACATTAGTAGAAAGATTGATTTCTGATTCTTTTCTTTAGAAACACCAGCAAGAAAGAGGATTACTCTTAACAGTAGAAAATGACATTTTTAAATGTCTGCAATTAAAAACAAAGAATTACACTGCAAAGATCTTTCAAAAGTTTGAAATAAGTATTGCACATAACTTGAAGTTAACTTGCCACAATTCATCACATTCAAGTTTTAAATCACCTTTTAACAGAAGATTCAACTCTTCAAAACAAAAGGGGTGAATTATCAAGTCTTTCCAACAGCACTCTCATAAAATGCTAAACTCATTCACTGCAAGTTTTATTTTGCATTCTGCAGAGGTCTGTGTATGGAGAAGTATATATATTATACCAAAGCAGGGGGCCAGAGGGGAAGGGAGAGGGGTCCTTTACATAGAAAATAATCAGAAACACTTTATTTTACATTGCAAAAATAACCATGTAATTACTCTGTAACTACATTGTAAGTACATGGCTGGTGCCATGCTAGTGCGCTAGAACTACATGCTTGGTAAATTGAAGTGATACCCTAAAATCTGTAAACTAATTACATGTTAATTATGTTTGAGTTACATGGTAACTCCCAACTACAATCCCATGTAATCTGAAGGACATGTAATCAATAAAGTTCAGAGTAATAGATAATCATTGTTTTATGCCCTGTAAATTGAAGTGTAACCAAATAATCTGTAAACACGCTTGTCACACAATCACAAGTAAGTATTAGTAGAATAACAATTTCTTACATTAGTCATGCATTCTAACATTACACACCTGTCCCACGGCAGGCTATTTTTTTTCTTCTTATATATAATTTAAAAGAGCAGACATCTCTGAATCAAACACTTAACATCAATTTATTAATATTAAAAATGGCTAAACATTCACCAAAAATGTCTGCGATTTATGAATAATTTTAAAAACTTAGTAAGAAGCTGTAGACAATTTCGTTATTTTAAATTTCTACCCTATGCTTATGTATTTAATTTTCTTTTTTAGGAACTACAGTGTTATCTGTCATTTTCATGCGAATTTTTTTTCATTAATTTGTGACTTTATTACATAGACTATTTCTTAAATTATAGGTACACCAATAGCTGGTGCTGGGGGAGGATGTTTAAGCAACATGCTTTCTCTTCTCTGCAGACTCTAAAATAGCATTGCCAGTGCACAACATTCATAATTTAAAATGTATGCAGAGCACTGAAATGTATAAAAAGCAGAATATAAGAAAATAAAATTTATTAAAATTATTTATATTAAAAAATGAAGTATATGAAGATCTCTCAGTAATAAAAGTACAAAAAGCTACTCTTTGCAATATGAAAAATTGAGGTATTGCATAAAGAGATATCCCGTCAGTGAAAAGTGTGCCTAAAAATGTTCACTGTTGGAAAAACAAGATATACAAAAGTAGTGCATAACAAATATACATTATGTGCATGACAAAATAAGTTAGCTACAAAAACACTGTACCGAAATTCAGCAGGTCATGTACAAAGGGACAAATTATTATTCAAAGCTAGTTCTCAAACAGTGTTATTTCTTGTTAACTCATCACACCTGTTTACTGAGTAGGAACAGCACAATAGCACACCCCAAGCCACCTACAAGCGTGAAAAGAATAAAAAGAGGCAAATGAACATTCCAATTAGAATTATGTAGTTCAGGAGAAAAGAAAAAAAAAGTCCCTGACCAGCTACGCAAGAGCACCTTCCATCCGCATGACTGCTTTCCGTTTGCAGGGAATTCTTTAAAAGCAGCTCCCTTTCTGTTTGACTATTAGACAGCAAATGCCTCCATTTTGACCTTTGGAACTTAACAGGTGTAGTTCATTAAAGCCTGTATTAAAAATAAAGGACTGCTTTTCCTAAAGAGAATCAGTAGGGGTCATCAGCCAGGTGGTTCCACAGCAGTGCTGGGCAAGTCTTTGGTTTTGAAGGATCCAAGATGGTACTGTTAGGTAGCATAACTAGCAAGATTGCCGTAAGATTTTTTTTTTCAATATTTTGCACACTGATAATAATCCTTTTAACGGTCGATAGGGCATTTAATAAGAGAAGGTCAATTAAAATAAAATTTACTTCCATGACTAGGGCTTCAAGAGACTATTTTAAATTTACCCCTGAAGCATACTGTTCAACACATAATAACGCCTTTCCAAGCTAGAATTTTATTTATAAGAAAGCATGCATTACTTGATGAAGTTGGCACTTCAAACACTGACTATGTCCCATGCTAAGTTCTGAAACTGCAATGTTATTTTATTTTATAGGAAGAGTAAGATAAACATACGTACCTTTGCACAGATTTACACAGTTACTTAGCTCAACAGTGCAAGACACTCTGTAACTACTTAACTTTAAAAAAATTGTTTTTTTCATTTTCTATGTTACAACTAAATTACAGGATACCCAAAAGTAACTTTAAATCGAAAAGTAAGCCAATCAGCAGCCAATTTGTACATTGGTTGTGTCTTCCAGTTTTGGCTACAAGTTTACTGTAACACAAAATTCAAAATTATATCCTTGAGGTATCTCTAGATCTGTTGTTGTTGGTTTCTTTTAACGTCAAAATGGAGAGCAAAGGCTGACACCTGATGAGTGTTAGTAAATTAGGATATAGAGTTTATATATAAAACATCAAAAATAAAATTTATACATTTGTTCTTCAGGAGAGGAAATGCTAGTTTTCCCACCAGTTGTCATTAATTCTAGCTTTGGTAGGTTTCCTGGGGCTGTGACCAGATAAAGTAAGTTAAATAAATAAGTGCACTCCCCTCAGTAGTAAATTTATCCAATTTTTACATTCTGAATTTTAAACATTGTTTAAAAGAAAATAAACCTAGCTCTGCCTACTTTGCTACTTTTCTTCTTCTGATGTGGTAGTAACTTTGAGGCATAATAGAATTATATTCAGCCTCAATACCCTTAAAATTAATTATAATGCTGTTCAATCTTGCTCATGCATTTGTTTGCTTTAACATGCTCTTTCCTGTTAATAATTGTTAACTTCCTCCATTGCTGTTAAAAGAATAAAAAGGGGATGGAAAAAAGAGACAAAAATGATGGAAGAAAGAAAAAGGCATAAGCACTTCCCTGGGGGAAAAACTGTGTCAGGATAGACCGATAGTGTTATTGTTGCATGGTTATTTTAATAAAAGTATTCTTATATGTTATATTATTAACAATAATTTAATTAAAAAACCAAAATACTCTATTGTTTCATTTCTCTTTTAATATTTCTCTCTCTCCTCTAAGAAAATGTTGCAGGAAGTTTGAATCCTCTTGGTCTCCAGCAAAACAAGAGGAGAAAACTTCCACGCAACATGATGGCGATACGAAAAAGGAGTTCATACATATTGTTTGCAGTGACACAAGAATCTATAAAACACCTATATTATAGGTCATTCTTTTCATTATACTATTGTTAAGTTACAGACTGCTACAAAAGGACATGCCAGCGTGAAGAGATCGAGGAAGGGGTCAGAATTAACAGAAGAGTGCACTTATTCTGAGGCCTGAAAATGAGCACTGTAGTTATCCTTTAGTTCCAGCGGAATGAAATATGCCGAGGGCGGTCGCCACCTTCCTTCACCAGGGGCTTGTGGAACTCCCTGCCAGCACGAGAATGGATAGCAGCCCAGCAATATTCACAGTAATACTGCAGACAGGTAACATTAGCACAGAAAAATGGAGCAAACTTTCCCCCACAGCGGGCCCCCTGACATTCATCACACAGCTGATCATCCAAGACATATGGCTTAACTTCCACCTGCAATCAAAAACGAAAGAAGGCAGTTTACGACCAGGCCACTCTCACCATGTGTGTACATGTCTGCCCACTGTCTTAGTGAATCTGTCCCAAGGTGCCCCAAAGGGCGGGCCAATAATTTATTTACTGAAATGGGAGTCTTCCTTTTAAGAATGTGGTACTAAGGCTTTCAATCTCTCATTTAACTTTTTTTTTTTTTTTTTTTTTTTTGGAGAGGTTTTTTGCTATAGGGCGCGTGCGCTCGCCAGACAGACAGAGAGAGACAGAGAGACAGAAAGCGAGAAATCACCCCCCAGGGGGGATGGTCACGCCGCAATCCCTTCTCCTCCATTCTCCTCTCGGGATCTGGGGCACGCACGCACACGTGCCCGGCGTGAGTTGTAAGCCACCGGGTCCGAGATGCGAACCGCGGTCGACTACGTGGGAGTCCAGCGACATAGCCATTACGCTAACTGCTGGTTCCCTCATTTAACATTTTTGGCTTATTAAATAAACAGACTTTAAAGGAAAAAAGGGATTTCACCAGAAAATAGGGTGAAGCCAACTGCTCAGACCAGCACATCATGACATTAAGCACAGAGAGATTGTCTTAACAGATGCAACCCCATTTTAATTAGTGGATCTATATTTCTGTCCTATGTGGAACTATCATGTAAACAAAACCAACTAAGAACTTGAGAGTTCCACAAAACTGTACTCTGACGTTCCAGTTGGTGGGAAGATGCCTGACTTGTGCATCACAAGCTTCTGAGCTGTCACAAAGCCTGGCTCGTGGTTTCTATTCTCAGAGTGCACATCTTGGGTCATAATCACCAACATGGAACTCTGGTAAAACAAGATGCACCCATAGTACTCATAACCTAAAACAGTGCTTTGTTCTTTGCCAGTGAGAATGGTTTACTTGAGTCTAAAAGTCAGAGGTGAATTTATAACCTTGAGCCTGTTCCAGTGTTCAATAGGCCAACCAGTCATTTGAGCCTCTCAAGTATTAAAAATAATCTGGCTATTAATTCACCAGCAAGAAAAGAGAGTTGGTTATTTTTAGTCTTGAAGAGACTCGTGGTTAAAACTCTCTTATGCCAGGGTCTCACCACCACTGGTGCCATCCGGTTCCGACAAGGAATGCCGACTAAGATTAGCCTTGAGCCAGAGGAGGAGGAGAGTGGCTTAGAAGACGAGGAAGCACAAGTGTAATAGAACGTTAGGCTCTGGCTCCTGGGCCTCTCCACAGCATATGAAGAGCGGTAACAACACTGATATGAAGATGTCAAAGTGCAGGAACAAATGGAATCTGAATTTTGAATAACTAACCCAACTGAAGCTCACATGAGGAGCAAGCAGTGAGTTGTCGATGCTTTCAGTGTACATAAAAACAAGTAGGCATATCATGGTGTACTGTAACTCATCATACCCCTTTCGCCTGGTGTTTACACCTGTACCTTTCTCTGTGATCCTGTCATAGGGTGACCACTGCTATCTTAAATTTGTTACTGCCACTGAAGTATAATGTCTTTGTAAGACATGAAATGTAAACAGTAAGTGTAAATCACTAATAACTGGATTGTTTCCACATCACGAATTGAGAACAGCATGACAAAATCAATGAAGACTTTCTGAGCATAATACCTCAGAATGCTGAATATCAATGTCAGTGCTAATCAAAGTACCAATCTGCCATGAAATAAAAAGCTTAGGCCAGAGTATAAATCAATGTGCTTCTTCCTTCATTCAGGTCCTTCTACGAAAAGAACTGTCAGTTGGACTGCAGGTTGTGCTCAGTAATGCTGTGGAACACATTCTGCTGTAAATTGCCATCTCACCACAAGCTATTGATAATAGCAAACCATTTACAGATTGGCAGTCAGTTCACTGGTCAGGTTTTGAGTAGTACTGGTAGAAGATAGAGCTCTGCCTACTAGAACATAGATTCATAAGGTCAGGGACTAAAACATTTGCTAAATGTACAATACAAAGATAGGAAATAAATCTGGGCAAATAAGCAAGCCACACAGTGGAATATAGAGTTTCAAATACAATTCACTGGAAGAGAAGACAAGACTTTGAGGTTTTACTCTAGCATTGTGATTTGGAGAATAAATCCAACAAAGGTGAATAAAAAGAAGTGCTGAAAATAATGCTAACTAATTAATATCTAATTTCAGGAAAACAGACTACCAATGAAAAAATGATTTCTTTTACTTAATTTGTTACAATGGAAGATTTCTAAGAGAGATAGTTATAGAAATGTACTTATTGAATCGCATGTTGCCATAGCGCATTGAGAACTAAGGCTTGCTGAGGTATTCATGATATCTCAGGGGTAAAAAAGGGGCAGGAGATCTCAAGGGCATTCACATTTGTACATGTGATATAAAGTACAAAGGATTCCAAAAATATGTATTGAATGATTGACAAAGTGAATGTATGGAGGTGACAGTTTTGGAAAGATTACAGTAACTCATGTAAATTGCTTGTAGTGTTCTAGTTGACTACTCAAAACACTAGGAGACAGATAAATTCATAGGAAATTTTTAGGTGTATTATAGAGCATGTATCTAATTGACCCTCTAGGCATCAATGTCAGCTGTCAATTTAGGTTGCATAAAATTTCCCCATTCAAGAATTGTAATGACACATTTAGAGCAGTATTTCTAGAATTTTCCAGAATATAGCCTAGGACTTACCCGTTTATCTATCTCTCCATGCTGCAGCTGAACAAAGCGGGCACTGATAGCAGCTATGTAACTCTGTTGATTAGAGAATGCGACTCGCCCAGCTCCTTTTGGGTACTTCAGTTCAGGGTCAGTATCAATTCCAGCATAGCACACACCTCCATATAGCCGATCCATTATCATTGCAAGCTCCACTAAATAAAAGAAAGGAACAAAGCGGGTATTCGAAATCAGAAAATTTCATGTGGTTGTTTCATGTGTACTCCGAGTTCATGTCATAATAGTTTTTGAAAATCAAATATTAGGACAACGAGTCCGTTACGTTCATCTTTAATCTTTTAACTATGGGTGGGAGCTCTGTTAGGTGTTTCACAATATGTTCTGTTTCAGTCTTCACAAAACCCTATGAAGTAGATAGCAGTTTCTGAGGAAAAATGAGTCACAGAGAGGACAATCTGCCCAAGGCTACTGAGGGTTAAGTGACAGTGCTGGGCTTAGTCCTCAGGCATGTCTGCTCTATACCATGTGGCCACCATAGATCTACCAGTTAACAATGTATTGCTTACTATAATTATTTAAACACTGGAAAACTAACTGGTTGACTCTTTGGGAGCCCTTCAAGCTTATCTCCATCAAATCTTATGGCTTACCCCCAGACTAGCTATTCACTGATTTTTCATATAAAAACTTGAAATAATGAATGTATCTCCTTCATGAAACTTTTGAAACTGCATTCTAATTCATTTTTGGTTCCTTACTTATACTATTAAACTTCAAATTACTTGAAGATGCAAATATAATTTCTTCTGTAAATACTACTCTGAAAACACAAGGCACTGCTGAGAATCCTATTGTATTCCAATGCTCAGTAAACGGCTGTTGAGTAAATGAGGGCATAGAAACACCAAACATCTCTATACATAATCTATTTTAATCTATGAAGGGGCATTTTTTTTTCAGATGATGATTAAGAGTGACAACTGGTACTAGGAGGCTCTACACTAAGCACTTTGCCTTGGTTATCTCATTTAATCCTTAAAAGAACTCTATGAAGTTCTGCATTCACTTTGCACTCTATTTGACAGATGAGGAAATGGAAAACTAGAGAAACCATATAATTTGCCCAAGGTCACTCACATATTTACCAGGAGCAGAGCACATGAATTTAAACCCAGGCACTTTGATTCTAGAACTCTCACTCTTGGACTCACTCAAATGTTTATGAAGCATTTATCATGAAAGTCTGTATTTTTCATGGAAAAGGATAGAGAGTTTTGTGTGTTTGTTCATTTCTTTAATCATACCAGCTCGTAGTGGTCGAGGAACACCACCAACAAATATAGTTTTTCGTGGGTCAAGTGGCTGTGAACCATCCATCACGAAGTCACTGTCACTGAGATTCCAAGGCCGAATCTGTACCTAAAAAGAGTGCAAACCAAACTGTCTCATTCTCAATATAGGCAATCTATTGGGGGGATGGTTCTTAATAATTTAAGAATCACAGAGTATTGCATTTTAAAAGCAATAATCCATGTCACCAGAAATCAATAAGGCTATAAAACTATTAAAAACAATGTATCCTAATCCTTCATTTCATTTTTAAGAGTAAATTGAGCCAAGGTGGAAAGTTTAGTTTAATTGCTTATTATAAGCCAAATCACTCAATATGGCCTTCATAACTTACGAGCAAGTTAGCTGTTTTTTCAGCTTATTTGAGCCTCTGGCCTATGCAACCCCCCCATATCTACATAATTTGAAATTAGCATGGTATCTGATGCCCATCAGTAGACATTGCTAAGTAAGTAAATTATTAGGCCATCGGGAAAAACCATGACAGATTTTTCTATGCAAAAATGCTCCATAAATAAAATAACTCTTAAAAAAACAAAACAAAAATGTGTCATGACTTCCTGACAATCCAATGGGATTGTGTGCCCAATAGTGTATGTTGAGAAAACAGATCCTGATACTAACTAATCTTGCATTATTTCAAAACATTTCAAAGTAAAAACAATGATATTTGCAATATACTTTATGATAAACACTTCATTGTGTCCATAGCTCAGTCAATCAAGAACTGTCAATCTTACAGAGCCAGCAGATGGTGTATTGGCTA
Source organism: Tupaia tana (assembly GCA_026018925.1). Taxonomy (NCBI): domain Eukaryota; kingdom Metazoa; phylum Chordata; class Mammalia; order Scandentia; family Tupaiidae; genus Tupaia; species Tupaia tana. The sequence goes on along the minus strand of JAKSZU010000014.1, from coordinate 58,746,758 downwards.
AGGCACTGGACTCCCACATGGCCAACCATGGTTCGAGTCCTGGACCTGATAGCTTGCTTTCTCACTTTTCCTCTTTCTCTCAGTCTCTCTCTAGTCAAATTAATAATAATAATAATAAAATTAAAGAAATAATTCCTTTTTCTAAAAAAAAAGATATCTCACATAAAAATGTTTGCATTTATTTGTTGTTACAAATGCCCACACATAGGCTATGGGTTGATAGTGGGGTATTTCCAAACAAGCACAGCAAAAAGTACTAGGCCAAAGATCTCACATCCAAATACCTATGAGGCTGGCAGGGAACATAAACAAGTCAAGCATCAAGAGCCCAGGACCAAGAACACTGGAATGAATGTTCCCAATCTACAAAACCCCAAGATACCATAAGAAGCTCCACAAATTACTGCTTGAGCTGGGCCCATTGAGGACTCCATCTAGCACTGTACCCCATTTGAAACCAGGTGCTAGCTGAGTGACAATAAATTGTTCAATGTATCTGTACACGTACTTACACAATTCATCTTTTCTGGGAGAGTACCATATGCAAAATGTTCAGGACAATATTGGGTAAAATCTTGACCAAAGAGAGTAGCAAGATAGAAAGATACATGAGGTGACTTCAAATGTTCATGAGAGCCAGCAGGTGGCACAGCTGTTAAGGCAGTTTGACCCCACAGGGCCAAGTATGTGGGTTCAAGTCCTGGACATGGCAGCCTGAAAATCATGCCGGGTGTGTGTCTATGTATGCCCAAAATCCAAAGAGGAGAATGGAGCAGGGACTGGCATGGCCATCCTCCTCAAAGGGTGATTTCTTATCCCCCTCTCTCATCTTTGGTGAGTGCACATGACCGATTACAAAGTGAAAAAACAAAAAGTTCATGGAAAGGGTCTGGGTGGTGGTAACAAGGTAACACAACACTCTATGAGGCTGAGCCACGAGGGAAAGTTCTAGGATCACTCCCAAAGACTTGCCTAAACACATCTGGCACATATGTACCCATCATCAGGGGCTGGCTGGAACTGGGTGGATTGTGGATTAAGAACCCTGTTGGGGTTGCCCCTGCCACCATAGAAGAAAGAAACAGACTTCAAAAACAAAGGCCATGGAAAAATGGAAGTAAGGGGTCTTGTTCTATAGCCTGGTGGTGGAGAAAGCCAGCTCCCACATTACTCTCCGAGTAGTTTGAATCCTGGCTCCAGGGGATTTGAAAACATGTTGGAGCATGTGTGTGCGTCCCCCAAATCCAGCAAAATGAAGAAATGGAGAAGGGACTCAGCCTGACCATGCCCCACTAAGGGATGCTTTCTCCCTCTTCCTGTCTGTCTTTGTGAGCACACACATCCTCTGGCAAATTAAACAAACAAACAAATAAATGCAATTAAGGTACAAGTTTACTTTGGTACAGAAAAACTTTTGAAATTCATGTGTAATTTTTTGGGGGCCAGCAGGTGGTGTGGTGGTTAAGGGTACCGGACTCCCACATGACCAACTATGGTTCAAGTCCTGGACCTGGCGGCTTGCTTTCTCACTTTCTTTGTCTCTCTCTCACTCACTCTGTCCCTCTCTTGTCAAGTTAAATTACATAAAGTTCAATAAAATACTTAAAAAAATAAAAAAAGAAATCCATGTGTAATTTTTTCATAGTATGCACTTTCCATGAAATTTTGAAGGCCCCTCATACATATATTTGTCATTAGATTTCTATTATTGAGCTACCTTACAAAAGAAATTAGGCTACTAATCTTAGTGTCGGGAAAATGCGTAAAGTCTTTTGATAGGAAAGATTTGGAGGAGAAGGGACCAATATTTCAACTAATCAAAAAAAAAAAAAAAAAAAAAATTCAGTGTCAAAGTGACATGTACAAATGTACAGAATGTCATTGTTAAGAGCTCAAGAACAATAAAACTTCTAAAATTAGATGTTACTTACAAACATGCCAATAAGTATATCAGACAGATCAGAAGATCTGTGGATTTTTCAAATAGAGCAGATGAAAAATGGCAAAAACAAGAAGCTATCTTATGCTAGACTGCACTTACCGGCTTATCCTTGATAGTAGGACTTGATACACACAGGTAGAGTTTTCCATCTTCTTCAATACATGCATCAATTAGAGCTTGAACAGAGCTCTCATCTTGAAACAGCAGGAATGCATAGCCTGATAAAAATAAAAAAGGCTTAGATACTCTTTTTGGTAATTCTTCAGAAAAATGGAAGCATAAATTAAAAATGGGAAAAAAAGTAACAAAATCAAAACCAAAGTTAAACAATATTCATACCAATAATCTGAAATATTAATATATGGTTCATTTTGATGGTATCATGAAACATCTTTTAGATAAAAATTAAATTTAAATGGGACCAGCAGTTGGTGTAATGGCTATGTCGCTGGACTCCCACGTACTGACCACGGTTCAAGTCCCGAACCCAGTGGCTTAAACTCATGCCGCGCGTGTGCGTTCATGCCCAAGATCCCGAGAGGAGAATGGAGGAGAAAGGATTGCGGAGTGGCCATCCCCCCCGGAGGGTGATTTCTCGCTTTCTATCTCTCTGTCTCTGTCCTTCTGGAGAGCGCACATGCTCTATAGCAAAAACCTCTCAAAAAAATTAAATTTGAATTAAGAGTGTATTAGATAGAAATTTTAAAGATGCATTTGGGGGGTTGGCAGTTGGTGTGGTATTTAAGGGCACTGGACTCCCATATGGCTGACCACAGTTTGAGTCCCAGACCTGGTGGTTTGCTTTCTTACTTTCCCTTTCTCTCTCTTTTTTTTTTCTCTCTCACTCTGTCCCTCTCAGGTCAAATTAAAAATAAATAAATAAATACACTAAATTAAATAAACAAATCTTTTTAAAAAAGGATGCATTTGGGAAAACATTACGTTTAACAATAAAATAGTTTACAGTAAAGGTACATAGTAATAAAAAGGCTAAACATCAGATAAGACTAAATTGTACAATTAAGTCTTGAGAATTACCTTTAGGAGGAAAATAGGATTTGCTCTCTGCTTTATGAGGCCAATCCACAATCAAAGGGCCAAAGCGACGAAAACTAGCTGTGATCTCATCTAATAAAAAAAAAAACAAAGCAAATAGTAGATTTAAAAATTTTTATGATTTTTTGGAAGTAATGTTTTTAAAGTTTCTAATCTACCATCTATAATAACAGTACAAAGACTTCCTGCATCTCCTTCATCTAGATTCCTCAACTGTTAAATTTTGCACATTTCCTTACACCTTCTTCCTTCCCTCTCCTCCTTTCTCTCTTACCTGTATGCATGCATAAATCAATCTATTCTTCCAAAGAGCCATCCCTCCCTCTGTCATCTTGTTCTGACAAATGCCCTATAATCCCCAAACATGGCTGTTGGTACCTGATCAAGGCAAAAGCATTCCCTTACCACCTTCCAATCAGGAAAGCAGCATTAATAACAACACTACTATCTAATTCACAGATGCCATCCAAACTTTTACCTAACCCAACACTCTCGCTTTTTGCCTTCCTGATGCAGAATCCTATCCAGAACATACTGCGTACTTTGTTGTAACACCCCTGGAACATCCGTCTTTTTCAATCTGGCATAGCTTCTCATTCTTTCCTATCTTTTTAAATTCATATGGCTAGGATGACAGTCATAATCTGAATGCTTTAGCCCCCAAAGTGCGTATGTTGAAACTTACTCCCCAGTGTGAGAATATTTGAAAGTGGGACTTTGGTAGATGATTAAGTCATGGGGGGCGGGATTATCAGTAGGATTAGATCCCTTATGAAGGAAGCCCTAGAGAGATCCCTCACTCCTTCCACCAGATGAGGACATGGTCAGAAGATGGCCATCTATGAGGAAGCAAGCCCTCACTAGACACCAAATCTGTTGGCTCTTTCAGTTTGGACCTCCTAGTTTCCAGAACTGTAAGAAAGTTCTGTTGTTTATAAACTATCCAATCTATGGTATTTCGTTACAGTAACCTGAACTGACTTAAGGCAATGACCCTCAAACTGGATCTATACTGTTTCCTCATGACCAGACTCATGGTATGCATTCCAGACAATAATACCACCGTAATGATGCTGCCATCTAATCGTACTGCTTAGCAGAGTATTCTTGTTCACCTGGTCTAATTGATACCTCCCTTGTTTCTCTACCAAAAGAAACATTTTCCCTTTGTATTTGGATCAGTATTTTGCAGGGCGAAATTGTGTTATTCACCAATATCCTGTTCCCTCATTAGCCTTGGAATCCACTGAAGACTCATGCCTGTATCTACCATAATGGTTGCCAAGTGGTGAGTATCTATTTTCATCATTCCTCCTATATTTGCTATTTAGTATCACACAGTCCTGAAGAGCTTCTCATACTGTCCCATTTATTCATTCATTTATTTATTTATATCACTAGGGACCTATTGTATTAAATAGATTTTGATCTAATTCTCTCATTTATTTTTATGCTCAATTTGTCCCCCAAATTGTTTCTGATTTGACCAGGGAGTGCCTTTCTGACCTGTCTTTATCATCCCATCATTCTTTTGGCATGTCCTTACTTTCTGACTCAAGAAAATATCCAGACTCATCTTGTTCTTTCCCTGCCCCAGCTCTAGAATCAGCCATATTTTCCAAGATTTATCGGTCCCCTTTAATGGCAAAATATAGTTCGAAACTAAGATTTGAGGGCTTCATTTGCTCATTACATGGTATTTAGAAGGCATGCAAATATTTTTTGAATGAAATAACTTTCTTTGGAGAGATTTTTGCTACAGTGCCCATGAACTTGCCAGAGACACAGAGAGAAATTAAGAAATCACCCCCCGGGAGGGATGGTCATGCCGCAATCCCTTTTCTTCCACTTTCCTCTCAGGATTTTGGGCATACACACTCAAGTGCCCAGCATAAGTTCCAAGCCATTGGGTCCGGGACTCGAACCACGGTTGGCCATGTGAGAGTCCAGCACCTTAACCACTATGCTACCTGCTAGCCCCATTATATAACTTTTAAGATCCCCTGTCTTGTAGTACAACTATAGGCTAGTTTTCAAAATTTCATACTTAGTCTAAGATTTTAATTTTTTTTATAAAAATAATGAACATTTATGGAGCACTCATAAAAGGCAGGGAAGAAATAAAAAATATGTCATTGCACTTGGCCGAGGCAGCACACAGACAAAAGGGCAGTAGGCACCTATGTTTGCCCACAACAGTAGAACCCTTGTTGAGCTTTCCCAGTGATGGTTCTTTTTCATCCAGTCCAAAGCCTTACTTCAGCAGGTTCCCACAGTCCTGTTCCCCTTCCTTCTGTGACCTAATACTAAAAACTATGATAGAAAGTAGGGCAAGAAAACAATGCAAGTGAGACTGAATACCTGAAACCAGAAAGGATAACTGTCACAGCAAAACTATCTGTGAGGTTCCTCCTGTGTGCTGCAGTCTGGGCACCCTGCTATAATCAGTCCTTTCTAAATATACCTTCATCAATGTCAGGAGGCAATCCGCCCACAAACACTTTGCGAGAATATCGTTCCACTCTTTCCCCGTTCTGGTGAGTGAAGCAATGAGGTGAACCCAGGCCACTATGAAGAGGTTGATCCCCACGACCATCATCCAAGAATCCATCTTCCATTGGAAACAATGATGACTGACCTGGAATAGAAAAGCAGGAAAAAGAGCTAACAGAAAATGCTCCTTGCTACTGATTATCATGCACAGAAACAAGGCAAACAGCAGATTGAATAAAACTGCTTCTTTTTCTTTTTCTCAATAGTAACAGGCTTGCTTAGATATGTTCTTGAATTCCTACCACCTTAAAGGTCCCAACTGAGTCAGAGAGAAAGGACATAGGTAAATGAGGGCTGCTCAAGTGTCCCACTGAAACTTCAGTGAGAGGCAATGGAAATACAGTGGGAGAGGGCACCCGTGAGAGCAGCTGGCAGCAGACTGCACTGCCAGGGCCACTGGCAACCTAGATGACATGTCCAGTATGGACTCAATTTGGCTACGACATGTTGGGTCACTTAAATTTCTTCAAAATAATAAAGAAATTATCAATAAATGCAGGGGGTGTGTGTGAACAATTTCCTCTAAGAATGTGCTTACAATGTACAAGTTGATATTTAAAGTGAGCACGTATTTTAGTTAACCTTAATTAATAGGATATAATCTAAATCCACTTAAAGCAGTTATTTGACTACTAAGTAGTTGTAGTTATACAACTATATGTAGTCTTACAGAATTTAAGATTTTTAGGCGTGCTAAAGATATATTATTATTAGCTGAGTATTACCAGATTGTTAATCTAAAAGCTAGTCATTAAATTTACTGTTTGAAAAATCCTATCATCCAGAACATATAAGCAGAAAATACCAGAGATGCCCAAGTGTGGAATAGTCTTCCTGTTTTTACTGACAACAAAATAAGAACTTTTACATCATTCGCAAACATGGAGCTACAACAGCTTCAGAACTTCCCAAGCACTCTTTATCACTTCTCAGGCTCCCTGCTAGCTCTGGGTACAAAATAAGGAATTTGCTAATGGACTCTCTTGAAATCTATCTCAAGTGTTCTTCCTTTATTGAAACATTCCAATGTTCTTTTGTTGCCCACTTGCTTTCGATTTTCATTACTAAACACAAATAGCAAGCATATCTGTTACAAACTCATCCTATAATACTGTATGTCAAATACAGACTAAAAAAAGACCATAAAACCATAATCTTCAAAAAATCACTTACATTTTAAATCTCAATATCTTTTTTGTAAAAAGGCACAACTACTGTATTAAAGATGACAAAAATAAGGCTTATTCAGGCACCTCTAGAAATAATCCTTTAACATTCCCTAAAATTTCTAGAGCTTTCCTCGTGTTTGAAATGTATAGGATTAGTCATTTATTTAGCTCCTCTCCTTTAAGTGAACTTATTATGCTTATTTACTGTGGAAAAAAGAAAGTAGACAGAAGGTATTTAAGTATAACTGAACTTCCAGGATTATGAGGTTTTCTGAGCCTGGTCTGACTATATTTTCTTTCTTAAAGATTCTTCATTTTTTTCTGAGAAACTCCTTTCAAAAAGAAAACAACAACAAAAAAGGAAGTAAATCCTCAGCTATAAGTAAATGGAGTGTCTAATTAGCATAGGGAAATCATTTTGATTCAAATCCAAAACCTGTCATTCTGATTTCTCTAGAGCTTATTAACTTCTTCAAATTATAATGTCTAAAATGTTAACTGTAACACAGAAGATATATAGGGATCAAAGCTACATTTTATTTCCCTTCTCCCCTTCCCCATAAAGCTTTAAAATGGAGCAAGCTTGAGTCCTCTCCAAATATAACGGATACATTGAAAAGTTAGAAACAGTAATGTTACCTCTCCTTCGCCCATATGTCCTTGCTGCATGTCAAATGAGAAAAAAAACAAAAAAACAAAAGCCTTTCAAACATTGTCAAAATAATCAACTGTGATTTTATCCACTAGCTTCTGAAACTGAAAAAAAATAATTGGCTATATTTTTCATTTCTGGTAAATATCTCAAAAACAAGAAATTAGATGGTGAGAGGTAAATTCAATGCATTTTTTTTTAAGTTCTTCAAGGACACTGTAAAGTTTAATTGAATCTCACTTATTTTAATTGAAACTTTCTGCTATGATTTTGCCAAAGGCCCAAACTCATGAAACTAAGGCAGTATGTAACTTGATCTAAACCAGCTACTACCATGTTAATTACATTTTCTTGTAGAATTTCCTGCTTACTAGCAATTTAGTCAATACACCAATTAGACTCATTTTTCATCACTACAGAACAAACAACAATTTACAGTATTTCTCCGTTATCCCTGATAAAAGAAAATCATAATAAAATCTTTAGAAAATATAAACATTTTTAGCCAACAGTTTCTTATCCCTAATCAAATTCTGTACCAGTCCAAAACATTACAAAGGAAAAGGTTTGGCATTTATCACCAAGTAAATAGCAGCTAAGGGAAAAAGTAATTAATTATCCAAAAATATAGTTATATTATACCTGAGTACTCAGAATACAATATAAACTTTAAATCAGGAAACTCTTGAGAAAATGTCTTTCCTGAAACAAATTGCCATTTGTAAGACCAGCCTGCCCAAAGGTGTCAATTTGATTCAACAGGGAGGCACTGTGGACATGGACATGACCTTGACCTCAAGAAACCAGAGCCCTTGAATGCCAGTGGGCCACATAAGCAAAAATGATGTCAGCCCAAGCCTACGGCTGTATTAGTTATGTGGTGAGTGGAACAGGAACAGAAAAGAGGAGGAACAACTGGACAGGCTCTGACGGGGAGTGGGGAGTCAGGGAGTGGAGGGTGGGGAGTAGGGGAGTAGGGAGTGGGGGTAGGAGGAGGTGTATGTGTTGGGGGAGGGGCCAGTGTGGGATGGTGAGATTTGAGGTGGATCTTGAAGGAAAAAAGAGGAAGAGCAACTCAGGCCCGGCCAGAGCAGAAGCATAAGGAACAAGTGGAGACTTGCCTGGGGGTGAGGTCTGCACAGGAAGCCGTAGTAGATTTTGGAGTTAGAAGGTAAAGCACCTTTAAGTAGTCACTGCATAAACTAATTGGGTTTTTATTATTAATCATCTAGATAAATGTTATGTAAGTAAAACTCAGAAGTACCATGGATTTTCCAAAATAAGTTATATTTCACATTAAAATTCCTACATTACTATATATTAGGTCATCTGGAAAGTCATGACATATTTTTCTATGCAAAAATTAGTCATAATTTTTCCCACAACCTAATATATATATATATGTATTTTTTTGGAGAGGTTTTTGCTATAAGGCACAAGCACTCACCAGAAAGACAGAGAGAGACAGAGAGACAGAAAGTGAGAAATCACTCCCTGCCCTAGGGGGATGGCCTCGATGCAATCCCTTCTCCTTCTTCTCCTCTCAGGATCTTGGGCACACACACACACATACCCAGCGTGAGTTTAAGCCACGGGGTCTGGGACTCGGACCATGGTTGACTACATGGGAGTCCAGTGACATAGGCATTACGCCATCTCCTGGTCCCTCAACAACCTTACTGGAACATGGAAAATGAAATGTATAACATCGTATACCTTTTCTATATTACATTTCTAGATAGTATTGGATTGCACCCAAGTACTTGAGAAAATATGTTAAAACAACATAAAACCTCCCTCAAATGGTTAGGTTTTCACTTCAACAGGTATCAAGTTTGGAGGGTGGGGAAAGGTATTTTCTAACTTGGTCAGTCAGTCAAAGGTTAAAAAGACAATTGACATCACAAATGCACATGCTCCTCTCAGAACATTCTATCCATACAACTGTGTCAAATACAAGGGAGTTTGGGGAAAAAAAATTAATGATTCTTGCTTCTGTCAATCTTAAGAATTTGATTGATGTTGCTTGTATTTCTGAGAAAACAGGTATTTTAATAGAGTAAATTTTTTACTATTATTTTAAATTTACTATAGGGCACATGTGTTCACCACAGGGATTGAGGGTGGTCAAAAGGGTGACAAAGCACCCCCACCTCCCACAACAGTGGATGGCCACACGGCAATCCTTTTTCTTCCTTTCTCTTCTCAGGATTTGGGCATGCATGCACACCTGCCTGGTGTGGTTATCAGGCCTCTGATCCAAGACTCAGACCATGCAGTTGGCCATATGGGATTGAGCTGCTTTAACCTTCAAGACACCAGCTGGCCCCTAGAATAGGCTTTTAAAGAGCTACAGAAAACATGAAAACTCTCACTACTTCCATTACGTCAAAAATAAACACAGTTTCAGGAATGGTAAGGGCTACAGAGCAACAGCTAAAATCGAATGCCCTTGAACTCTGATTACGCACTGTAAAATTAAGCTAGCTAATAAAAAGTAATTGAATTCTGAGACTAAATTCTAAGACTATTTAGACATTTTCTCATATTAAAGGAAAATAGGCTATAGTGTACAATGTTTACAAATATAGACAATGCTCAATTAATAGGGCAATTAATGTAAAACAATAATAAAAAACAATGATCTTCTTGAACATGGAAAATGAGGGCGGGTAAATTTTGATGTTCACTTAATATGATAGTTTATACATTATTTTCAGTGTAAATTTTGACATACATGATACACAGAAAAGTAAATAAACAACAAGTTCGATGGATTTTACACAAAGTCACCAGAACTCAAGATATTAATAGAATGCTACATGATGTCACCTTATCCTATATATAAAAGGTATACTAAGCACCCTTATCTCATTTATTTCAATTTATACTTGGCATTAATATTATAATGGAATATTTGTAACGCTCTCCCCACATTTTTGAAGAAAACACAGATTTCCAATGTGTGTTGCTTTCTATTTGATATTTCTCAAACATCTGAGGAAATAGCAAATTAAAAAAAAAAAATAAAAAGGCTTACTTATGTTTTTAAAACCTACATTTTGGAAAAGCTCTAATTCAGCTGAAATAAACTCTGCTCAGAATTTTCCTATAATTACCAAAGAGTAGACTGTTAAAAGCTTTAAAAAATATATGCCATTACCACTCAATAAAAATGTCCCAGTCCCCATTAGAGTTCAAATGAATACTATTCATGTTTATCTACTTTTATTTTTATTTCTTAGCTTCAATTTATAAAGTCCTCAATAATTTAATGTTCAGGACTAACAAGATTTAAGAATGTTAAACTGGGCTTGTAACATTATGGCCATAAATTGTTATAACTTCTGGATCCATGTTATTAGATCTAGCGATAAAGACTTTATTTTCAAAATGTCTTTCTAGGATTGCTTACAAATGATTTCCTTGTTATCAGCCCAATATTAAACACGAAATTTCCTCTAGGAAAATATTCCATTAATTTGTGCTGTTAGACTTGCAAAGAAGGTGCAGAAAAACTTGTCAGGACATTTCTCTCTCCCTCTCCCTCTCCCTCTCTCTCTCTCTATATATATATACATACATACATACATACCCATTTCATTATAAAAATTAAACAATGATTTCTCATAAAATCTAATCTACTTTATCTAATTTGTCACATTTTAATTGTCAAAAAGGACCCCCCCCCTCCAATTTGCCATAAAGTACATGTGCACTGCCAGGAAGACAGAGTAATAGAGAAAGAGAGAAACAAAAAGTGAGAAAGCAGTCCTCAAGGGGCATGGCCTTGCTGTAATCCTTATTCAACCATTCCTTCCTGGTTTTGGGATTTGAGCACATATGTACATACACCAAGAGTGTTCTGCAAGAGGATAGGTCTAGAATTTGAACTATGCAGTCAGCCATGTTGAATCCAGTCACCTTAATCACCAGGCCAGAGGCTGGCCCAAAACTAAGTATTCTGAATAGTAATATATTTAAAGAAGAAATACCTAGTATGCAGCCATTAAAATGTAGCACATATTTCTGTGCTGATATCTAAAGTTCAGATGCAGTTTTCATGAAGTGTCTAAGTATATGTTGTATGATATTTATTGTATAAATTTAAAAATATAGAAAATACAAATAGCTACATGGGAATACACATAAATCTTTTTTCCTAGAAACAACCCAAGAAAGAAAATGGGATGGGAAGAGAAAGAAGGTTTTCACTTCTTATTTTATCCCTTTCTGTACTGTTTATATTTATTTATATTATTAAATCTATTATTTATTTATTATTGTGCATGCTATGTTGCTATATTTCTCAATGGATCCTTTTTGGTTTTCTTCTTGGTACTTAATATTAAAAACAAGCAAATGGGGCTGACTTTGTAGCTTGATAATTAAGAAGACCAGATTCCACATGTCTGACTGAGCAGTCCAAGTTCTGGAATGGGCAGTTCAAGTTCTGGACTTGGTAGCTTGAAAAACACACCAGGCACATGTGCATGTATGGCCAAAATCCCAAAAAGGGGAGAGATCAACAGGAAGGGACTGTGCTGTGCCCATCCCCTATGGAGAAGTGTGTTTTCTCCTCTGTCTGTCTCTGTCCCTCTCTGGTGAGTGCATGTACCCTCTAGTAAAAACAATACAAAACAAAATAAAACAAACAAATTTAAAAAACATCCAAGGAAAGGTTATATTAAAGAAAAGCTTCCTTTGCTATATGAGAGCATCCAAACAACTCTGTAAAGAATAGAACTTTAGGCCACGATGGATAAAACATCACTGGGTTTTTAGACAGCAGTATAATCTGATCCTACTCACGTTACTCTGGTCTACCTAAGGCTATCTACTTGCACATCTCACTGCTCCCATGGAGAAGACAAATAGATTAATTTTTTAAAAAATAGAGAGGAGAGGTTCATATGAAAGATGTTATCAAATAACTGACTTTTCCAGTAGGAATTAAAAAAAGGGGAGAGGTGGGGGAACTAGCCAAATTAGTAAACCAGTTAAAAAGATATAAGTCAAATGTTCAAAGCTAAAAGGAGCTAATTTGTAAACAAAAGAACAGATGGTAGAACCAAAAAGAAGACACAATCTTTTTTTTTTTTTTTGGAGAGGTTTTTGCTATAGGGCACGTGCGCTTGCCAGACAGACAGAGAGAGACAGAGAGACAGAAAGCAGAAAATCACCCCCCAGGGGTATGGCCACACCACAATCCCTTCTCCTCCATTCTCCTCTCGGGATCTTGGGCATGCATGCACACGCGACCGGCGTGAGTTTAAGCCTCCGGGTCCGGGACTCAAACTGCGGTTGACTATGTGGGAGTCCAGCGACATAGCCATTACGCTAACTGCTGGTCCCAAGAAGACACAATCTTAAAGATCAAGGCACACAGTTCAACAAAGACACAAAGAACTATTTTAAACAATTTTATAAATCGACCTCCAGTTTGACACGTTCATTGTCACAAAACTAATTCACATATATTCCCTATATCACATCAGCCGTGTTTATTTCAGCTTAGGAAACATTCAAACAATGTTCACAGATATGACAAAAATATCATCATGATACACTTTTGCGTAGGAAACATAGAAAATTAAGTCATTACTTTCCAGAAGACCCAGTATTATTAGTCGTAAAGAGCTCCCCTACAGAAGGACAGAGAGAGCAACTCTAGTTTTCATGTATACCTACAGCTGCCTTATTTATAAAAGGGGGACAAATGAGGACATATTGAAAGATATCATATGTATAAGGAATGGTCAGATGGTTGCTCAATAACTAATCTTCTCCCTCTCTCAAGAATAAACTTATACACGTATATTCTTAGTTTAATCTTTAACAATTACTCTCAGCCTTTCATTCTAAAGCTAACAATTACAGACACTTTAGCGTTTACAATATGCTTTCATATTATCTTTGTCAGGACTAGATCTTTCAACATGTTCCTTATTAGTACCATATTATATATATTTTCAGTAACTATACATTTTTGTTAGGTATATTCACCCTCTTTTTGATAGATTTCTGTCCCCCTCTCCCCACCAAGCAAAAAAATTTTCTTTTAATTCCAAAGAACTATAATTAAGAGATGTTGCTCTATGCTAACTTTCAAAATTTTGTATTAACTCCACTCCTGGGACAAGCAAATATTTAGTCAATGCTTCTAAGTGAATAGACATCTTCAGAGAACAGGATGCACATACTTGAATGTGTTAGAACCTAACTTTTGGTTTTTCTCTAACTTTTCCCTGCCACAAAGTTCATTTTTGAAGCAGCTAATCTTAAGGGCTAAACCAGCGGAATGGAAGGCTGGGGACGGGGGAGATAAAAGTACAATGAGCAGGCACCTTTATACATAAGTAATGGTGGTTGTATCTTCATTTTCTTGGGTATCCACCTGTAGAAATATGAATCTGAACCCCTATCTGTCACCATTAACAAAAATCAACTCAAAGTGGATCAAAGATCTAAATCTAAGATCACAAACTATAAAAATACTGGTGGAAAACACTGGGGAAACTCTGGGAGACATTGGGGTAGGCAAAGACTTCTTAAGCAAGACCCCCAAAGCACAGGCAATAATCCCCCAAAATAGACCAGTGGGATTACATCAGATTAAGAAGTTTCTGCAAAGCAAAGGACACCATAATTAGTGTGAATCAACAAATCTTGGAATGGGAGAGAATACCCAGGGAACTCAAGCGGCTTACCTGGAAGAAAATTATTAACCCAATTAAAAGATGGGAAAATGAGCTGAATAAACAACTCTCTAAGGAAGACATATGAACAGCCAAAAAGCATATGAAAAAATGCGCAACATCCCTCATTGTAAGGGAGATATAGATCAAAACCACAATGAGATACCACCTAACCCTAGTCAGAATTGCAAAGATTAAAAAAACAATAATAAGAAGTGCTGAAGGGGATGTGGTGAAAGGAGAACACTCCTACATTGTTGGTGGGAATGTAAATTGGTCCAGCCACTATGGAGAATGATATGGAGGTTCCTCAAAGACCTTCAAATAGAACTACCATATAATCCAGCAATTCCACTCCTAGATATCTACTCAAAGGACAGGAGAGCACTCCGTCGGAAAAGCGCTTGCACAACTATTTTCATTGCAGCATTATTCATGATTGCTAAGACATGGAACCAACCCAAGTGTCCACAAACAGATGAATGGACTGAAAAATTGTGGCACACATACTCCATAGAATACTGTTCAGCCATATAAAACAACAAGGCCCTGGAATTTGACAGAAAGTGTATGAACATGGAAGATTTGTTGCTGAGTGAAGCAAGTCAGGCTATGAAATAGAGACAGTGTATGTCTCCACTTAACATATACCGACTGTCCGCACTCTATGGTAGAGACTGAAAGACTGGAGAACATAAAAGTATTAAAAATTGTAATGGACACTGGAGACAAAGTGGAAAGAGAGTGTGGGAGGGGAAGAGCATAGAAAAGGAAATTTGAGGGCAAAATGGAGATGTAAGACACTTGTGGGACACAGATAAGGTTTATTATCTGTTGACAACGATGTATATAATAGTCTCAACTAGGCTGGACTGAGATGTATATCATGCTGGGTAAAGTTTCTTCATAATCTAAATGATGTATAGTGATTTAATGTATGAATAATAAAAAGAAAAAGAAAAAAGCTTCAAACTGGGCAAAAGAAAAATTAACATTTTAATCTGATATTCATCTCAGAACTAAACCAAGACACATCAGAGGAATTTGAGGTAAAACTGGCCTTTATTTTACCTCTCACTTTACTTAGACTACACTAAGTTTCAAGCTTGCCTTTCCTAAACATAAAATGAATATTCTGGGACTGGTCCCATGGCCTAGTGGTTAAGGGACCAACATCCTACATGGCTAAGCGTATGGTTTGAGTCCTAGACACAACAGCTTTAAAAACATACCAGGCACATATATATGCATGCCCAAAATCCCAATGAAATACAAAAATGGAGAAGGGATTGCAGTGGGACCAGGCCCCACTGGGGAGTGCTTTGTCACTCTCTTCTATTTCTCTCTTAACAAGTGTTTACATCCTCAGACAAATATTTTTTAAAAAGATATTCTTTTTCTTGGAGAGATTTTCGCTATAGGGCACGTGCGCTCGCCAGATAGACAGAGAGAGACATTAGAGACAGAAAGCGAGAAATCACCCCCCAGGGGGGATGGTCACGCTGCAATCCCTTCTCCTCCAGTCTCCTCTCAGGATATTGGGCACGCACGCACACGCGCCCGGCGTGAGTTTTAAGTCACCGGGTCCGGGACGCGAACCGCTGTCGACAACGTGCGAGTCCAGCAACATAGCCATTATGCTAACTCCTGGTTCCCAAAAAGATATTCTGATCATACTGTATTACATTAAGTTCACTAGTACAGGCTGAATCATGTCCCCTTTCTCCCCCCATTCATATGCTGAACTCCTGATCTCTGGTACCCTAGAATATGCTGTATTTGAAGATAGGGTCTTTAAAGAAGTAATTAGGTTAAAGAGATCCTTGGGGTAGGCCCTAATCCAATGTGGCTGGCGTTCTTGTAAGAAAACATGCACAGAGAGAAAACCAGGTGAAGATACAATCATCTAACAAAGCCAAGGGCAGAGGCCTCAGAAGAAATTGACCCTGGCAATACCTTAAGCTCAGACTTTCAACATCCAGCATTGTGGGAAAATACGCACTGTGCTTATTATGGTAGCCCTACCAAACTCTGAGCTATAGCTACACATTTTTAACAATATTTTTTTCTTTCTTCAATGATAAAGAGAAAGGGGGGGGTTCTCAATAGGGCCTTCATGCAGTGATCCACCCCCAGCCTTAATGGCCTGGGGCATAGGCATATGCAAGCTCAGTATCTTTAGGGCAGCCCCAGGACCCCTACAGGGACATTCCCATGTGGGCTCAGTTGCACAGCTGCAGTGCTACCATCTGGCCTTGTTTTTTTAAAAGTACATTGAAGGTCCAAGATTGTCCCCTCAAAAAAATTTCCCCCAAAAATGTCCCTCAAAAAAGTCTTTACAACTGGGACCAGCAGTTAGCATAATGGCTATGTCACTGAACTCCCATGTAGTCGACCGCAGTTTGAGTCCTGGACCCGCGTGCCCAAGATCCCAAGAGGAGAATGGAAGAGAAGATTGTGGTGTGGCCATCCCCCCTTGGGGGGTGATATCTCGCTTTCTGTCTCTCTGTCTGTCTGGCGAGCACATGCACCCTGTAGCAAAAACCTCTCCAAAAAAAAAAAGGTCTTTACAACTAAAAACACAGCAGTGCATTCAATAATTCCCCAGGATGTGTTACAACATTCTTAGCACAATTATCAATGATTATTTGTTGAATTATACCAGCACTGCCTTTAAAAAGTCATGAGTGACACAGGAAGGTCATAGCATAGTACAAAAACTGATGACTGAGCATGCAGAAAAAAAAATATGTAAGTAATTTGATCCATAGATGAGTAAGCCCCTTCTATCTTTGTACAGGCAAATTCCAATGATATTCCAATATAAGATGTTGAAAATAACGCTGAGTTTTTTATTTATTTAGAATTTAAACCCTACTTATTTCCAAAAGAAAGATCAGTAAGGAAAATTTCAAAACATAAATATATTTTGGGGGAAATTAACTATATTTTTTCTTTGCAAATAAGGGTCAGTAAAAATAACCTATTTTTTTTTTTGGACAGGTTTTTGCTATAGGGCGCGTGTGCTCGCCAGACAGACAGAGAAAGACAGAGAGATAGAAAGCGAGAAATCACCCCCCGGGGGGATGGCCACGCCGCAATCCCTTCTCCTCCATTCTCCTCTCGGGATCTTGGGCATGCACACACACGCACCCGGCGTGAGTTTAAGCCGCCGGGTCCAGGACTCGAACCGCGGTCGACTACGTGGGAGTCCAGCAACATAGCCATTATGCTAACTGCTGGTCCCAAATAACCTATTTTGTAAACAAAAGGATACTAATAGAGAAAAAATGAAAAGTACTCTCAGAATAGACTAAAAAAAGTGAATTTAGTTTTAAGGAAACCCCATTTTTAAAAATTATTTACTTAATTTTTATTTATTCATTCATTTATTTTAATTTGACCAGAGAGAGACACAGAGAGAGAGGGAAAGTGAGAAAGCAAGCCACCAGGTCTGGGACTCAAACCATGGCCAGCCATGTGGGAGTATCCAGTACCTTAATCACCACGTCACCTGCTAGCCCCGAAAAATCCACTTTTAGAAAGAGTTTATTTTCCTCATCTCAACTAAGAGAAGTCCTAGAGGCAACTAATCAAACTGAACAATTTCATGAAGAAATTAGAGCAAAGAAAAGTTGATCACTTTGCCTAAGAGATAGAGTGGGAGAAAGGGAGAACGCATGGGCCACTGTCATACCACAACCCCTTCTCCTCCATTTCTCCATCCTTTCAAGATGTGGGGCTTGTACGGCTGGCGCCTGGTGTGATTTTCAAGCTGCCAGGTCTGAGACTCGAACCACACTGTCAGTCATGTGAGATTCAGCTCCTTTTGCCACCAGGCCATTGGGCCAGTCCCATAAAAAATAGTTCTTAATTCTTCATTCACAACAAACCATAGGCAAGGAATTAGAAGATTTTTTGCTTGAGTAATGATGAGAATACAGCTACTTATTCAAGAACACCTCACAGAGTTCACAGGACTGAAAATGAGCTTTGGTAAATGGAAAGCAATATCGACTCCCAGAAATGTAAAATCCACATTCAACAGAGTAAAATGAGCAAGAAAGAAGTAAACAAGACCTCTGTACGCACAGTTATTTTAAATTATAATACTGAAAAAGAGACACTTTAAAATTCTTGAATTCTTCCTATGACTAGATGCTCCCACTCTTCCCTGTAACTTTAGCTGCTTAAGCATATATGCATTGAAAGAGAATTCAACAGGATATTAGTGAAGAGAATCTACTGAAGACACTGTGAAGGCAGTAAAACTTTATATTTCATGTTCTGGTTAGACAGTAAACTGGGAGCGATCTTGTCCTTTGCACTGCCAAGCACCATGGTCTTAGGCTGCTTTTTACTGGTTTAGATCTGACTATTTCCCCATTCTCCTGGAACATTTTTCCGGTTGCATGGAAATGGCTTCCATGTTGACATTTCAAAGTTCACTGTACAGAAGCTAGTGCTAGACAGTCAGTCTGCACATGTCATTACAGGATTCTCATTTACTTTTTTTTTTTTTTTTTTTGGAGAGGTTTTTGCTATAGGGCACGTGTGCTCGCCAGACAGACAGAGACAGACAGAGAGATAGAAAGCGAGAAATCACCCCCCAGGGGGGATGGCCACGCCGCAATCCCTTCTCCTCCATTCTCCTCTCGGGATCTTGGGCACGCATGCACACGCGCCCGGCATGAGTTTTAGGCCACCGGGTCCGGGACGCGAACCATGGTCGACAACGTGGGAGTCCAGCGACAAAGCCATTACGCTAACTGCTGGTCCCGGATTCTCATTTACTTTTATGGTCACCAATTTCAGGACAGGGAATCAGTTGTCTCTCAAGTTTTTTTGTTTTGTTTTCTTCTTCTTAAGTTGCTCCCACAGTTTTGAGGAAAATTGTTTTTTCTTGAAATAGCTGATAGATTAACAGAAACTTGCAATTATCATTACAGAATAAACTAATGTCATTTCCCCCTTGTGGAAGCACAAATACTGCATTTCTCACCTAGTACTAATTTATTTTTGTGAACTTCACTAGGGTAAATCAATTATCACTTACCATTAATAAGCAGAGAGCTATCGGATCCTGGATATGAATAGTTTAGACGACCTGAAGGTGAAAGAAGGCCGTTACTAAATTTATTTTTTTCATAGATGGTTTATATTCAATAACAGAGCTGAATATCAATCAGCATGTTTACCAATATTCAAAAAGAGAAAGTTTGAAAGTGGGAAAATAAACTCTCTCACATTTAACTACTAGGTCATTCTAACTTCCAAAGTCCCATCCAAAGTACTTTCCTCATACCATTATGTTCTAATAACAACTCATAACAATCTTCACATTTTTTAGCTCCATAAATGTGAAAACGTTTTTCATTTACGTTGTTTTTGGTTGCTTTTTATACGTACGTAATTAGCAGTAATATTGTCCTATGTGACTCATAACAGAAGCGCCAGACTTTGCCTATGTACATATACAGACATACTGGTGGGTTTGAATTCGGGTCTTTGGGAGTCAGTAACAGAAGGTAATAAAGAACATTTTGTTGTTTTTACACATGATGAAAAATATCAAAAGCCAGTGGCAAAGGAGGCACTCAATAAATGTGGGTTAGTTTCCTTCAAATTTTAAAGTGGTTCAAAAAAATCCATTTTTGAAATGAAAATGGGCACTCAAGATAATCCTCAAAAAGGAATTGTGAAGGTACTAAAATTCTGCTTGCATGGGGGCCAGAAGATGTCATAGCAGTTAAGGTGCTGGTTCCCATATGGCCAACTGCACAGTTTGGGTCCTGGACCTGGCGGCCTGAGAAACACACCAGGCGCATGCACTTGCCTGCTCAAAATCCCAAGAGGAGAATGGAGGAGAAGGGATTGTGGTGTGGCACGGTGTGGCCATCCCCCCTATGGAATGATCTCTCACTTTCCCTCTCTCTCTGTCTCTCTCCAGTGAGAGTACATGCCCTATGATTCCAACCCCCCAAAAATTCTGCTTGTATTAACTGTCTTTCAAATTAGAGCCAAAAGTAAATGGGGGAAATGACACTGAGATTTCTCTATGTTTAAGGAATTATATTTCTAATTTGGAGTAGATTCTACATTAAGTTGAGGTGTCTAAATGACTAATCTTTACTTATTGCATACCATGAACATGGTAAGTTATAAAATAAAAACCACTATGGCAACATTTTTAAGTCTTTATACCCCATGTGCCCATCTGTATCCACCTTTACAAAAATGGTGGAGCACAATAAACAAGTTTTATTTCTAAAGAACCGACAGGAGAATGTGCTAATTGTCTACTACACTCTAGCGCTCTATAAATCAGGAGCTAGTGTGATAAACTAAAACTGACTCAGAACTACAGATATTCCTTTAGAAAACAGCAGTCTAACCTCTCACCCCCCACAGAATCATGACTCTCATAGGCTTTGGAAACGCGGTAAGCAGAGGTTCTTTCATTCCTTGAGACTGGGGCAAGACTTCTACGATGCCAGCAGGAACTCTACCTACTTCCACTGAGCACTCCAGGAACCAAAGTGAGTATATGCTATCAATCCAAGAGCCATATATTAACAACTCTTTAAAAAGGAATTCTAGGCCTTCAATGATTCAATGTTCTGTTTCATCGAAACAGTCTCTGCAGAAATGAAGTCATGCCATGAAAAGAAAAGAAGAATTCTCCATTGCCAGCAGCTTTAATTAATCTATATTAAAAACCTGGTGACTAATATAAAACAAAATTTGAACTTAACAATTTTTCTACAATTTAAAGCCAAATATAAGGACCTTTAAAATTATTAATTATCCCATTTAAAATTTCAGCTTATTCTTATTTAGAGAGCAGAGATAGAGATGGAGATAGAAGAGAAAAAGGTAAAAAATACTTCCAATATTTTCTCCCTAAAAGTTAATTTCATTTATTAATGCTAATGTACATAGCTATGTATCCACACTGAGAGAACTGTTTTAACTACAGCCTGGATCTTATGATTTGTCACAAGCATATTTTTAAAAAAGAGTAGACACAAGAACAAGACAGGAACTAGAACATGACCTTAACTGTTAAAAACTGGGAGGGTGGGGAACAGAGCTGCTTCTGAATCAGGGAACTCAAAGTGGCAGCTGATTTTTTGTAACGGAACATGTGTACACATTTTATAGCTGTAAAACTCTCTGGTAAACGAGCGAACAAAAGCTACCCCACCAACCATTTTCCTTATCAGAAAACATTTTTTAGAAGATACTCTAAGTCACATTATAGAAATAAAAATACTTCATTATTGCATATTAAATGAAGCTAAAGTTAAAGGGAAACGTTTTATTTCTAAGGCAATGTTCTCATATTTTTAATGCTCGCATGCCAGCTGAAACTATGGCTGTTTTATATGAAGCATAATGCCTCTAAAAGGGCAATAAACAATGAGAATCCAAAAGACAAATTACCAAACTGGCTGACCTAGTTCAACGAATGAAGCTCCATCTTACCAGAAACTAATCTTTTGAAAACCTTTTGAGGAGAGAGAGAGAATATTTAAACTCAACAGGCACAAAAATGTCCTTAATTTGTGAGAGTACCTTTGCACACACCTCTTCAAGAGACTTGCCCAGAAGGCAAGTGACTTTTGACACTTAGCTCCTTAGTCTTCCTGAATTGTGTTGTTTAGCTAAGAGCCTGACAATAAAGAATCACTAGCAAAGTTTGTACTTGAACTTTGAAAGTGATACTTGTTTTTATACTAGTTTTCTGACCTGGCCTTGTCATATGATTCCTGTCAGGCTAGAATCAATTTTGGTCTCTGAGTAGCAAATATACCTGTGACATTTTGTCAAACAATCAGTAATTCTACTTCCATTTAAAAGTATAAGCAATGACATTAAGAAACCCTTTTTCTTTTTAGTCTTCATAATGCTTCCCTAACCTGTCCATCTACTCTTCCATAAATTCTTTCTTTAACTAAAATATCTAAAGTGTGACCCATAATCTATTATGGATAATGTAAATCACATCCTTTCTGGAAATCTTTCGAAAGCTCCCATTATAAATGCCATGGGAACTTAGTCTTCTACAAGCCTTTAACACTCTCCTTGTACTCCTTTATTTCTGTTCTAATATCCTTTCTGCTCTCTGGATGCCAATTTACACCAACATTTCTGCATTTTCTATTTTGTGGCTAGCTTACTTACTCCCACAACTAAGACCATGGCCCTCATTCCATGTTTCCAATGGTGTGTGTGTGTGCGCGTGTATGTGTGTGTGTGTGTGTGTGTGTGTATTACTTATCCCCTTCATAGCACATACATACATTTTTTTTTAAGACTTTATTTTTTTCAGAGCAGTTTTAGGTTCACAGCAAAACTAGAGGAAGGTACAGGGATGTCCCCTCCCCTGAAAGTGCATAGCTTCCCCTACTATCAACATTCCCCACTAGAGCGCCACATTGTTACAGTCGAAGAACCTACATGGCATATCATCATGCCCAGTCCACAGTTGACATTCGCTCACTCTCGGTGTTCATTCCATGTGCTTGGACAAATGTATAATGAAATATACCTAGCAATATAATTTCATACAGAATAGTTTCACTGTCCTAAAAATCTCCTATGCTTTGCCTACTCATCCCTACTCATCCCTTTAAGTCTATTGTTTCCATAGTTTTGCCTTTTCTAGAATGTTATATAGTTGGAATCATACAATATTTAGGCTTTTTATATTGACTTCCTGAACTTAGTAATATGCATTTAATATGCATTTCCTCTATGTGTTTGATAGTGCATTTCTTTTTTTTTGTGGGGGGGGGAGAGGTTTTCGCTATAGGGCGCGTGCGCTCGCTCGCCAGACAGACAGAGAGAGACATAGAGACAGAAAGCGAGAAATCACTCCCCACGGGGTATGGTCACACCGCAATCCCGCGCATTTCTTTTTGGCACCGAATTGTCTGGAAAAATTCCAGCTTCTTTATCCATTTACCTACTGAAGGACATCTTGGTTGTTTCTAAATTTTGGTAAGTATGAATAAAAGTGCCATAAACATCCATGTGCAAGCATTTGCATAAGTTTTCCAAAGGATTTTCCAAGCTTTTTCTTTTTCCAGTTCACCTTTCCCCAAAAGGAAATCTCTTTTAAAATAAACTCACCAACTTTTATAACTAACTACACAGCAGCAGTCAACCTTCTTACATAATTGTTTCAGCTACTACCCAACTATCTTATCTCTTTTACATAATACCTCCCCACCAGGAGTGAAACTTTTGTTTATCTTGTCATCCTGAGTTTCGTGGGTGGCACCAGGTGAACATTCAATAAATTCATTCTATTAAGTTTAAAACACAGACATTTTTTAAATGAGTAAGATACAGTAAGATAAAGATAACTGAAATATCTGAATGTGAACATAATCCAGTGCCTAAAAGTTTTTTTTTTTTTTTGAACCCCTTTAATTTTGCCAGAGGGCACATGCACTCCCAGAAAGGAGAGGGTACAAGTGGGGAGAGAAAGCATCCCTCAGAGGATATGGCCACACTCCAATTTCTTCTCCTCCATGTCCCTCCTTTTTGGATTTTGGATGTGCATGCATATTTACCTAATGTGTTTTTCAATCCACCAGATCCAGGACTTGAATCACACCGTCAGCCATGTGGGATCTAGCCACCTTAACCACCAACTGACCCTTAAGTTTTTGTTTTTTTTTTTTTTTATAATTCATCTATTTATTAATATAACCCAGGTTTCAGAATTGAGCTCCTTAAGAGAAGAGGAAAACATTAGGGTTTCAAGTAAATAAATTTATTTGGTGAGTAAAATTCAATTTTTAAAGGTTCTTGTTATAAATATAAAAATTACTGCCTGATCAGCAGTCCTAATTTTAAGGGACATTATGATAGGAAAAGTGGTAGTCTCTGGAGGCCAGCTCTGGCATTTGGAGCCAGGAGCCTGGCATACATCACACAGAAGGCAAAGGCTATATTTGGTGACATGACTCAACTGAGCCAAATATAGGCAACTGATACAGTGTGACTTTGGGGAAACAAATTCTACAACCTAGAAAAGATTCATATTCCAACTAGGCAATTCTAAGCTAAGCATCTTCAACTTGGAGAAAATCAATATTTATCAAAAAGATTGACAGTGTGGGTGAATAAAGGAAGTGCTTAAAAAAAAATAAACAGTATCTCAACCACATCCTTTTAAGACACTAAAGTAATCTAGTCAAAGAAATAAAAAGAAAAAAGACTAGAAGGAAATACTATATTATATTAGCAATCTGTGTGTGTTTATCTATCTCATAATTAGATAAATGTTCTTAACTAAAGAATAACCCAGATATTATTGCTACAGATGATTTAGTAGAAAGTAATACAATAAATGCCACCTTTTCAAACACACAAACATACAATGAGAAAACATCAAAGTTCTACAGTAATATTAAATTTTATGGTGTCACCTTCTCTTTTTCAGATTCATGCCAGCATTGTAGGTGACAAGACATAGACCGAGGAATGGTAACTCTATAAAGTCATCCAAAACTTTGCCATATAGTCCTATAAAACAATGTGTAGCATGAAATTCTAAGTTACATTTTTTGATTGACTCATACTATAAAAACTTAGATACTCCAAGGGGAAGAGGAAAGTTTAATGAACACCATTAAAAATTTCTAACACACACATGAATATATACAGACACGTATATGTGTGCATCCTTGTGTGTGTAGACATTCATGTTTGTTACCATTTAACTAGATGTGCTCCTCCTCTCTCTGCTCCTAATTTTATTTAGTTTACATGTAAGTAAATCAAAGCTGTTCTGCTATAAATAATTGTTTAACGGAGGTATTTTACCAACTCTACACATCTGCTATTTTTACCAACATTGCCTGAGACCTGCAGCAAGATGGCACTGTAGGGACCTGGCCAACATGCAGCAAGACTCAAGAAATGCATAACTGGAGCTGGCAAGTGACATGGTGGTTAGGGTACTGGACTCATATACATGGCTGATATGGTTCAAGTCCTGGACCTGGCAGCTTGCTTTCCTACTTTCCCCCACTTCCCCATCTCTGTTTAAAAAAATATAATAATGATAAATAAAAATTAAATACACAATTCTTTTTTAAATAAAGAAATATATTATAAACTCACTAATTTTGAATACCAACTTCATACTTATTCAAATGCAGAATACATATCATTATGAACTGATCCAGTCATGGTGGTTTACGCTGCTAAGATGCTGCTGTTCCACAGGCTGGAATCACATAGAAGGCTTAAGTCTGTTTCTGATCCAATCTCATGGCCAGTCACAGTAGTAAGCATATGTAATTCCAGTGACTCAGAAGGCTGAGGGATGAGGATTGCAAGTTTGAGGATGGCCCAGGCAAGATGACAAGACCCTATCTATAAAGACCCAAGTATGGTAGCTTATCCCTGTAGGCCTAGCTACAGGTTGAAGTAGGAAGATTAGTAGACAGAGTGAGACCTTGACTTCTAAAACATAAATAAAATATATGGGTTGTAGGGAGTGGCTCAAATCTGAGCAAACATGGTGATAAAGGTCATGCAGAAATTCGGTTACACAGGCAGTCATTTGCAAGGCAATGAACACCATTAACATGCAAATATGCTAGCTTTCTCTGTGTTCCAAAAACTGCAAGGCAATACTGGGTTAAAGGAAGCCGCATGTGTTAATTAGAATTGGCCCAAGAAGATTAGAGAAAACTTACATAGAACTACATGGAGCCAGGTGTCTTTGCATCTTTAGTCAATTAACATCCAAAAATAATGGGCTTTGCATTCCATTTTCCTTTTCCCCATTTTCTGCCCTTTAAAAAGATAAACCTGGGAATAATTCTGGGCTGCGGCTGCTTCCATCAGAGGAGTCGGGACCACCTGATCCCTATTTTCCTCTACTTGTATGTCTTAGTGTGTTTATTCTTATGTTTATTTTCTAATCCACAGCCACCCCTCTTCAGAGCACATGTTCATTCAGTCATGTGGGACACAGCAGTGGATGTATGAACTAATAAAAATGTATCCAATATGTTTTGTTGTTTAATGATATGAATATATTGGGTCATCAGAAAAGTCATGACACATTTTTGCATAGAAAAACAGAAAAATACATCATGACTTTTCCAATGACCCAATCATTTTAAGTAATTTATTCTTTCACCTAAAAATACCTACCCAAATCAAAACCAATAATCTTATTCTACTCTGTGATTGTGCTACAACCAACTTCCAATAAAGATATTTTCATGGAAATCACTAAGGAGGAACTGTCTACAACTATATCAACTGGAGAGTCTTGCACCCTCTCAAAGAGCCTTTTAAGATTTATTAAATACACAAACAGAAACATACAGAGTTTAGGCAAAACGAAATCCCTCTCTGGGACAGATCTGGCTTTCAGTTTAAAATCCAGGGCTTATAAAAATTCTAGAGGGGAGCAGCAAATGGCATAATGGTTATATCGCTGGATTCCCATGTACTCAACTGTGGCTTAAATCCTTTACCAGGTGACTTAAAACTCATGCCAGGTATAGGTACATGCATGCCCAAAATCCTGAGAGGAGAATGGAGGAAAAGGGATTGCAGTGTGACCATCATGCCTGGAGGGTGATTTCTCACTTTCTGTCTCTCTCTCTGTCTCTCCAGTGAACACACACATCCTATAGTGAAAATCTCTCAAGTAAATAAATAAAAGGGAAAACATTCTAGAATTCTTGCCCTTTCCTATGTCCCCACACTATTTTCCTTCCCTCATTGAGGACTGTAATCAGTCAGAACCACTGGTCCATAATTTTAACTTCTATGTTATTCCCTCTGTCTAGAATGCCCTCCTCATTCTGTCCCCCAAGTCTCACCACTCAACACTCCACCCTTTGTCTGAGCTGTTCCCATCTCAGGCCTCACATCCTATGGGAAGGGAAGTCTTCTTTGTCCCCCAAAACTACCTCTCTGTGATTCAGATAACCCTATATGGACCATACAGCATCTTTAACACTTATTACAATGTATTTAAGTTACCTATTTTAAGCTCCTTCCTCTAGAACAATGCAATATTTGAGGATAAATTTTGGTTTTGGATCCCACCTCATAGAGCAGAGCAGAGAAGGTGCTCAATAAATAGCTGTTTAGGGAACCAGCAGTTAGCGTAATGGCTATGTCGCTGGACTCCCACGTAGTCGACCGCGGTTCGCGTCTCGGACCCGGTGGCTTACAACTCACTCCGGGCGCGTGTGCGTGCGTGCCCAAGATCCCGAGAGGAGAATGGAGGAGAAGGGATTGCGGCGTGACCATCCCCCCTGGGGGGTGATTTCTCGCTTTCTGTCTCTATGTCTCTCTCTGTCTGTCTGGCGAGCGCACACGCCCTATAGTGAAAAACCTCTCCAAATAAATAAATAAATAAATAAATAAATAAATAAATAAATAAAAATAAATAAATAGCTGTTTAATGAACAAATGAAGCAAAATCAGCAACTGATGGTCTCTCTGACATTTAAATACATACAGTAAAAAGGG
The DNA here is from genome assembly GCA_026018925.1 of Tupaia tana. Lineage (NCBI taxonomy): Eukaryota > Metazoa > Chordata > Mammalia > Scandentia > Tupaiidae > Tupaia > Tupaia tana. The sequence continues at coordinate 58,719,164 of JAKSZU010000014.1, read as the reverse complement.
TAGAGTCAGACCAATACTCATCTTGGAACATAGGTTAAATTACTTAGCTTTGGTGAAACTGAGAAAATTTATCACTTCCATTTACTTCACAAAGTTGTTATAAGATATTTCTGTGATAATTTTTCCAGAATACCAAGAAAAGTCCAGCAATATGCAGTAGGTGCCTAATTAATACTCATTCCTTTCCCCTCCCCAAATATGAGCCAGAGATAACCAACAATTTTCCACTCATGAGGGAAAGGAAGAGGAGGAGGATTCCTTCTGGATAATAAGTCTCAAACTGAAACTTTGGAGAAGGCAGTGGGAATCTGGGAGATTTGCAGCTTTATAGAAATCAGTTAGTGTATTGGTTACAAATAGGGATATATTCTTCTCTGAGGCAGAGAAAAGGAAAAAAAAACCTAACTCCTTACTTTTATCATAACCAAACTGGCAAAATGGCAGAAGGATTTTAAGATACGAATACTTCAAAAATTCAAACTAATATTTTTCATTTTAATAAAACCAGGGAGGATTTTCCTTCTACGCCAAAAAATCAAACTTCATTTTTAATTTGTGATAGTATAGTTGAAAAACAGATCATAATAGTAGCACAAGGAAATAACATTTATCTATAATATAAGCAGTCAGTAGAAAACGTTTTACAACTTGCAAAGGGCTTCATATGGGCTGCTTTGACTGTAACTGAGGGCAAATGCAAGGTTGCAAGATCTAAATGCATGTAAGAATTTCAGGCAGAAGGGAATGTCTTGGAGAAACTAGGAAGGAAGAAGCTGACCCAATAAAGGAATTCAAAAGATTTCCTACTGCCAGTAAAGCTAACAACAAACCAGCAAGCAGGAAGGCTATTTTTATCCTTGCCAGAAGCCTTTTGACTCTGGATGCTACATTTAGAGGACAGAGCAACAAGATAACTTGCCTTAAGAGGACCTTACGATACAAGTGTTTTAAACTCTAAAAAAAAAAGCATACTTTTTGTCCAAACTAAACCAGCCAAAGCCAATTTTATATAGATAGATAGATAGATAGATAGATAATATAATGGAAAGTGAAAAAACAGACCAATGCATTGCAGAAAAATTTTATGTAATCCAGAAAAAAAAAAAAAAAAGCCAAGGTAGAAAATTTAAATTCTCCTACCTTGCAAAAAGGTTGATTTAAAGCATATAAGAAGCACATTTTTAAAAAGAACCCATAAATAGAGGAGGAATATAAAAGATGGGGATAAACTTATGAAATCCCGATGTACCACAAGCTAACTCCTGTAAATGACTGAGATATATAGAAACGATTTAAAGAAATATTAATTAGACTTTTCGCTGACCACAGAAACTAAAAATTAAGAATGACTTTCTGACAACCATGATTTTATTAAAGAAAAAAGACTATTACCATAGTGATGAATAACTGCCTTTAAAAGTGATTACTTCCATCCAAACTCCAAAAATCAATCAGAAAAGTCACAAATTGGCTTTCTACATACAGTCCTATCATCAAACTTTAATCATTTATTTAATATAATTTCCAACAACTTTTTGAACCTTAATGAAGAATGCACTTGAATTTCATACCTGTTCTAAGAATTCCACCTTTTATTATTTCTCAGACCCAGTCCCTATTTCCTCCTATCAAGGCTCTGAGTCTTCCTTTTAGTCATGAGCTTTCAAAATTACAAAATGAACAGGTTGTCCAAAAATGTCTGCTAATTATTTGGAGAACAGGCTTCAAGGAGACTAGGAATCTTTGTTTTTGGTCCCTGATATATTCCAACAACCTAAAACAGTGCCCAAGCACCCTGCAGGTGGTGGATGTATATTTGTCATATTATCAGCCACAGACAGCTGTGAGTTTTACATATACATTCAAAGTCAGTGATAGTGAGGATGGGAAGGGAGAGCAGTGTATCTGAGTCACGTGCAGAATACACATGGTTAAGCCCCATGACAGGTCTGGTGAATCAGTGTCAGGGAAGAGAAGAAAGCTAGCTTGGAAAAGTTCTCTCAGTTATTCTATCTTGCTCTCCACCCTCAATAAGGTATTCTTCAATATGAAGCCAGACAGGGTTGGATCTGAATTATTTATAGAAGATTATGATGATAAAATACAGATTAAATATTCTGTATCTAGCTCTTAAAGTGATATTAAGAAATTGTAATGCCTATTCTCTGTCAAAACATACTAAGACAAAAATGTTTACATTTTCTTAAGTTTGTTTCCCTCTTAAGACAAACACAATAAAGACCTAAGCCACTGAACCTGGAGCCAGAGGCTCTGTTTCTACCTTGACCCTCTAATTCAGTAACTTTACAGAAGCTACTGAATGTCTCTGAACTTTTATTTTTCCATTTTATGAAATGGAGATAACAAATGTCATATATAAGGCTATCAGACGGATTTAGGTTAGAGATAATTCTCAGGAGGGGCACCAAATGAAAGTATAAAATGGTATCAGAAGAGACCTTTCACTTGGATCTGGTTAACACTTCTTTCACACAGAATGTTCAAGTCTTCCTCAAAAAGGGAAAATGCAGGTCAGCAACAGGTATCCTGACACATACAATATGCTCAGATATTTGTAAAGCGGGAATATAAACAGAAGCTAAAATGGAAAGTACTTCCAAACCACTGCCATGTGACACAGAGCCAAGGTACACACCCTCTGCACCCTGGTCATAAAGTTCCCTCAGCCCCTCGGCATTGTGCAGGATGTAGCTTGAATAGCCTGCACTCCCAGCCCTGCTTCAAAGGCAAAAACATGGTGTCCAATGTTAGAGATGAAGCTCCAAAATGCTACTTGGTGGAGATGACAATGTAGAGGGGGTAAGGGACCTCTTCACTCCTCTGTGTTCTCCTCTTCCTTACCATTTCCTCTATTACATTTCTCTTTTAGATTACATTCTTTTTTATAATAAGGAACATTCTAATGACAGGAGCACAAAGTAGAACAATTTGAGAGGTTTTCTAGAACAGTATTTCATAACCTCTTTATAATTCTTAACACTTTAATCAAAATATTTCATAAAGGTTTCCATTCATAAAAACTGAAGATCCCTACCCTACTGAGTACTATAAACAAAACAATAAAAACCTTAATAACAAAATGTTACTATGAATTCAGTAACACCGTTAAATGTATTTTGACTGCATCACACTGGTATCTACATACCTTTAGAAGATAACTACACATACACAAGTGACATATTTATCATCTAACTAAAAATGCTTGGTCATTAATAGGTCCATCGAATAATTACTATGACTGAAGAGGCCCACCTTCAATGAAAAGAGAGCAGAAATATTTCATGAGGTTAAACATACATGCACCTGGTGTGAGTTTAAGCTACCGGGTCCGGGACTCGAACCGCAGTAGACTACATGGGAGTTCAGTGACATAGCCATTATACCAACTGCTAGCCCCCTTGGCCTATCTCAAAAAGACAAGATGGGACTAGAAACAAAGTCTCACTTAACTAAGTCTGACTGATTTCTGGTTATATGTCTTCTATAAGCTACTCCATATTAAACATACCACATCCAGACTCACATTTTATTCAAGTGCTACTTTCAGTCATTAAGTTATAAAGAAGACCTTCAATTTTGTAATATAAACTGTACAGAATTGTTGACAGTAATCTAAAGATCACTAAGTTCAATCCTTCCATTTACAGGAGGAATCTAGGTCTGGAAAGAAGTGACCATTTTCAGACCATGTAACTGCTGGTGGCAGAGCCATGAATAAACACAATCCTACTAAATGCTTCTCCTTTGAGTTCTTAACATTTGGGATGACTGTAATATGCTAGATTTCAGATCATTACAATAAAGACATCAACTACTTGATCTAAATATCTGTTTAGTCAACCTGGACAGACATTTATTATCTGGAATATTAAAGCCAGTAGAAATTAGATTTATTTTAAAATTCTTTCTACAGCACTTCAATGAATCATAACTGCTCTTCAGAATTAAAATTTACACTTTAAAAGAAGAAATCATTACTGTGAATGCAAATGTCATTAACAGTGGTAAACTCAAATTTTTAGTTCTTTGTGTACAGTTCATATTTGTTTAGAAATAAAAATCAGAATTCTCTATTTTAATTTTTTAAAATTCTGTTATTTTGCCTGGTTTCTTAATTTTAAAAAGTTCAAAAATTTTTGGTTTTTATTGTTAGCTTCACAAGTACTAAAATGGCCTCTAATTGGTTGATTCCTCCTCCTCTTTCCCACTACACAGCAACTTCCGTCTGCCCAATTGGATTCCAAAGAGACTATGGAACTGCTTTTCCTTCAGAGTTCCACCAATGTTCTTAGCTAACTAGTTACCAGGTAATACCAGCAATGAAACAAAGCCCTGCTTTTAAAACTAAGTGCACTGAGGTGAGACCAAACGCAGAATCAGTCAATTAGACACAATAATGAAGCCTAGAAGCATCCTAGCCTGGCCATCTCAATATCTGATTTAAAATGATAACTAGTTTGGGCCAACAGGTGGCATAGTAGTTAAGTGTTGGACTCCCACATGGCTGATGGTGGTTCAGCGGTTCAAGTACCAGATCTGGAGGCTTGAAAGTCACACTGGGTACATGTGCATATATGCCCAAAACCCCAGAAGGAGACTAGAAGAGAAGGAATTGCGCATGTCTATTCCTCCTGGGAGGTGATTTCTCACTTTCTTTCTCACTGTCTCTCTCTAGAGAGGGCATGTGCCCTATGGCAAAAACCTTAAAGAAAAAAAGGTAACTAGCTTAAAACTAGTTAGAAAGCATTTGTTTTACAAATTGTACTGCTAACTAGCAACAAGTTTGCTAAGTGTTCTCCCTTTTTTTCTTTTTAGCAGTGGGATAGTAGGGACAGTAGCCACATAAGCAAAAGAAATAAAAATAAAAAAAATATCGCGAGTCAGGCATATACAGCTGATAAATTAATCAACTGTGTATACTATTCAGGTAGAAATTCCATGCATATCAGGAAGTAATAATTTTGTGGCACAATTGTGAACTGTCCCCACCTTCCTGTTGCTAATTTGGATGTACAGAGAATCTGGGATATTTTTATGACAGCTATGAGTCAGGAGGCATTACTTTCCCTCCCCCAAAGTCAGCCAACAATACAGTCCAGGATTATATAACCAGATCAAGGAAAAGCTCTAAGACCTTCATAGACTATAAAGGGCTTTTATTAAGCAAATATGAACATGTAGAGCTGCTTTAGTAGCTGTCAGGAAATGAGACAGTCAAGAGTCACCTCTCTATAGGATTTTATAATATACCAGGAAAAAAAGGAAAAAAAAAAAAAAAAAACAGAAAAATAAGTGACACCATAAAAGGTATATAATACATGTACTAATTTGGATGGGGAACATGAGCAAAATGAATTCCTGTGTTTTGGAACTCTTTCTCTTTTATACAGCACAAAGATTCATAATATTTATCTTCAACAAAGTCCGAAAATCTTACTAAAGTGTTCTTTATATTTCATTTCTGAATGAAGACAATTGATATTTTTACCTGTCCACACAGTAAAAGCCCATGTTTAGTAAGCTGTACCTAACACCTAAGTGTCACAATGTAAACCTTAAAGCAAAGCAATTGTTAATTTGTTACTACCCAAGTGTTGCTTATTTTCTGTTATCTCTAAGTATCTAACATGTCTTATTTACTCCTTTACCAAGCCCTGTCCCGAAAGTGTCAAACAAAATTTAAGTCACAACAGACACAGAATAGATAAGCCTTAATACAACTGAAGGGGGAAAACAAAGGTTAATGAGTTAAAAGAATCTTTTGAAAAACCATTTAAGATCTTTAACCTTCTAATAATATAATATGAAACATTTACTATTATATTTTCTCTCCTGCCCCCTTTTACCTTCACCTCTCACTCAGGTAAAAACAGAGGTGCAACAATATTTTAAGATGACTATTCATTCAATTTCCATGGACTCAAAACAGGATCCCTTGGGCTTGGTGTTCAGGATCAAGACAAGAGGCCTGCTTAAAGTTCATTATGGACCCACATCATGGATGACATAAGACAAACTCCCCCTTTGTGACAACTGTTTATATGACTTTCAGTACAAATAAAAACAAGGGTCAAAAATTCTATCACAAATGTGAAGAGGGGACAGAAGGGGTCAGTACTTTGAACTCACCAGTACCTGTTAGGTAAGTAAATAGGGCAGGTGAGGAGCTGGCCAAAATTCAGATGAATTTAGTACAAACTGAGGCTTCAGCACAAGAGAACAGAACGAAAAAGACCTCAATCCAATCCTAAAAGCCTACCAGTGTTCATACACACCAGTTTTTATCCCTCCCAAACATTTCTCCTTTCCCCTCGCTCCCTAAAACAAACAAAAAAAAAGAGACAAAAACAGCAGCAATCTCAAATCTGAAAAACTACAGCCAGTCTGTCCAAATACACCAAACCCTAACCAAAACTAAGCCAGAAAGTAGGCAGTTGTTCGAATTAAGACTAGGCCCTATCGTAGTAATACAAAGAAAACCATGCCACTGACTTCATCCTCTCCCTCCTGGCAGCATTAGTTACCTCAGCACAGAAGCTCAGGTCCCATTCTACCGTGCAACTAAACCCAGGCAGAAGAGAAAGACTGTTTAGGATGTTCCATCTCCCAGTCGGGAAAGGGAGACTGCAGCGGGAGAGGAAACTAGCCGCACTTCTGAACAGCCACACACTACGCTAATGGTAGCCCAGATTAAATCTAACTCTTTGCTGTAAATGTCGCTCCAGGACTCCGGAGGCTTCTGGAAGTGAGGCAGTTTCCTCTCTCAGGAAGCCCTCTGCCACCCCCCGCCTCCCCCTACAATGCTTCCAATCACTTGGTATCATCCAAAAAGAACAAGAAAGAAGGAGCTCTGTTCAGAAGGTTCCAGCCACGCTTGCTGGGCAGCTGCCTAGCAGCTTCTAAACCCTAAAGACTTGTAATATGTAAAGACCCCCCCCCCCCCACCTCAATTTACCAGATGACATTTGATACCATGTAATAGTAATTTATTTGTAAGGAGAAATCTGACTATCAATCCAAGTAAAATGAGTTGGTTGTGTTACCCATTTCTTCTCCATGGTATTTGAATATCCTCCCACTAAATGACCCTGAAAGGAAAATGTCCATTTACCTTGAAAAGTTTGGCATGGGGTGTGGTTGGGGTGCAGAGTAATCTGTTCTCCAATCGCCATAGGCAAATCAATTCCAATAGAAAAAGGTTAAATGCTGTAAGAAATGATACTCCCCACACTGCTCCTGCCTGAAATAAATTATTCCAAAACTAAGACAATAGAGTCTACTTTCATAAGAACTCCTTTCATTCTTTAGAATTTTATTCCCAGATTACTTCAAATTTATAACCTAAGAAACAAAAATAAGTGACAAAACTTTGCCCTATATTCAGCAGCTTTCATGGCAGGTTTTCAGAATTATCTCTCAGTCTACATAAAGTCAGTATCCATTGAAAATATCTGCTCTGAAATATCTTTATCAGTATACAAGATCTGTTCTCTAAGACACAGAAGTAAGTGACTACAATTCGAAGAAGAAAAATTTTGTTTCCTGGCTATTATATATTATTATGTCTTCTTTTAAAGTAACACTAAATTCATTTTCTCCATGTTATAGACATAGAATTTACATAATTATCCCAACATTCTCTTCCACTGACATAAAACTTTACAAGAAATTAATGAAACAAAGCTTTGTATACTAAACTTTCAAGGTCTTAGACAGAATATTATAAATTCCTTTGCTTAGCAACAAAGAAGAGAGGCACAGATGGAACCATCACTTGCTCACTCATTTAAGCATTTCTTTCAAACAAATTACAGCAATGAAAAATAGTGGGGGAAAGGCCCCTAAATTTAGTATGCAGATAAAGAAAGAAAAAATACCAAAAGTACTTTTAAATGCAAGGTCACAACACCTTTGGCAGTCAAGAATTAAATACATCACACTTTTGGATTAGATCCACACCTCTTAACATTCATTTTTATTAAATAAAATGCATGAAGCAAATGAGGCAGCACCGTGTTTAACTGTATAATATGTTCCCACTATTTACTCTACATATGCAGTCGGCTTCTTGGACAGCATAGGAATATGTAAGAGACTGGCACTTTAAACGAGTGACATTTCTGAAGGCAGTGCTTGTTGCTTACATTCAAATTAAGTATTTGAACTGCCTACAACACAGGCATTGTGGTGGATATGCTGAGTGCCCCTTTCCAAAAGATGAAAGCAGAATACATTCTAGCATGGTAAGAAGAGAAAAAGACTCTGCTTCCACAATACTCAAAAGAAAACATGATGCTATTCTCACTCCTATCTTAATATCTGAAGAACTACTATGTTTGGACTGTTTACAGATGACCTTTGTTCTCTCAATAATTTTGTTGCCTCATTTTGGCTGTCTACTGGAATGAAGCAAATTGGATGTTAAGTTGTTTTCTCACATTGAATTTTAAATACTCAAGTAGGGCCAGCAAGTGGTGTGTGATGGTTAGTGTGGCTGGATACCACACAGGTGACCATGGTTGGAGTCCCAGGTACCTCAGCTTGAAACACTCAGTACAGGCCCAAAATCCCCAGAGGAGAATGGAAGCAAAAGGGCTTAGCATGGCCATCCTCCTCTCTGTCTCTTATCTGTGTCTCTCTTCGGTGAGCACGTGGTTCCCATAGCAGAACTATAAATAAGTAAGTAAGTCCCTCACTCATTCACACACACACATACACACCGTCATGAAATTGTGGACTGCCACATTTTGTATGGTATTTGATAATCTTCAAGCACTATTTTATTGCCTCCTTTTCCAGTGCTATTTTCCTCGGTTTCACTCTTAAAATTTCTACTTGGTTTAAATCTATATCCCTCCATTCTCTTCACACACAGGATAGGAAAAAAGGTTCCTTAATTATCAGAGGTTTCTCCTACTATCCACTGAATAAATCACCACTTTGTTATTCTTTATTTCACTATGTCCAACCTATGCTTCAGAAAGCTAAAAAACAGATGTATTTGCATGTGGTTTTAATCTATTTCATCCTGCTCCATTTCTAAATAATAAGCATCCATTTCACAAAAGAAAAAAACACAAATAATGGTAAGGTACAATAGTCCCCAAACAATCATCTGGTTGAAGAAAATACTTGATAAATCTATTAATACTGAAGGAAGGAACAAGCTGGCACCTTCGAGATAAAATTCAAAAATCACTCGATAGCTCAGGCTCTTAGCTTATAAGACCAGGGTTGTACAATAAGGAAAATGAAGTCATTCTCTCAGGAAGAGCTTCTGTGTAGTGACACTAGCATTGTTTATAAAGGCAATTACTATTTTCTAGATAAAAATAACATACAGAAATGCCAACTGACCAGAGACAGGACATGGAGATAAGGTATGGGAAGACCCCTTTCCTCCCAAAGAGCTTATCCCCCCAAATGTGGAAAAACTGATAGTAGCCTTAAAACTCTTAGAAAAACAATCTAAAAATAAACTATAAAAAAAATCACTAAAATAAATTATGAAATGAAGCCTAAGTACTCCTTTTGAACATTTGTTAAAAGATAAAAGGTTTCCAACAAACCAGTTGGAGTCAACAACACATTCATATTGAAATTCAAAAACTATATTTGAAGGTTCCTAGGCAGATTAAACATCTTGTTTGTTGGTAGTAAAATTAAAATTTTTAAATCCTATTCCATCAAGGGAGATTTATTTTCTCAAATGGCAAGTACAAATTCAGTTTTCTGGCTTTTATTTTTTTATTATAAATTAAATAAAGCCACACCAATAGATACAACTTTAGTTGTTGTATCAATTTTAGGCTTTATTTAAACATACAAACTGCATATTTATAAGAAATATTAAATGCAAGATAAAAATAAACAGAGTTATTTATAAAATATTCAATGAAATTATTTTTAAAACAAAATGAACCTAAATATAAAATCTGTCTTCATATGGTAAGCTATTTAAAAATCAATTTACAAAGTCATCTTTTTTAAAAGAATTATTGTATTTAACTTTATTTATTTGGTTAGTTTTAATTTGATCAGAGAGGTACAGACCAGGTATAAGAAAGAGAGAGAAAGTGAGAAAGCAAACCGCCAGGTCCAGGACTCAAAACTGTGGCCAGCCATATGGGAGTCCAGCACCCTTAACCACCCTACCACCTGTTGGCCCCTACAAATTCATCTTTTGTAAATGAATTTTTTTTGAGAGGCATATTGTTCTCTATTAGTTTCACAGAAGTAATGCCAAGTTTTAATTTTCTATTTCTAAGGAAGCAGAGCACTGGGAGAGATATATTATTTATTTTCAAAATGGGACTGCAGATTTTAGATACTTCAAAAGAACAATTTGTTATTTTTTAAGCAAAGTGTATCAACTTTAAACAAAATCTCACAATTGAATTGCTGGTAAATCAAGCCTAGTGTTCCTAAAACTACTCTCCAAATCAGAACAGAATTTGACAAGAAAATAGTATTCCCCTGGCAAAAACTGCATTTTGACAATGACAGAATACAGTGATATAAAGTTTATGGACTTGGTTCTTTAGAAAGGAAGGAAGGAAGGAAGGAAGAAAGGAAGAAAGAAAGAAAGTCGAGAATAACTAGCATTTTAGGACCATGCACTCATCTTTGAATTCATTACTCGTTGAAGGAAAAAACAAATTTCACTTAGTATACCCAAAATTCACTTAGTATACTAAAGCCACATCAGCACCTAAACTTAAACTAAAAATGGCTTTCTCATTTGATGAGCAAAAATGGATATAATAGCTGTTTCATAATGATCCACACCATTTGTGTATAGTCGATGAACAAAGAAATATGTTGAAGTTTATGGACAGATGATTTAATCCTCACAACCACCACAAACTATAGGGGCAGAGTAGCAAGATGAATCCAAATTTGATTCCACACCCAATGGTCTGTCCATTTTACCATGCTGCTTCTCAACAATCACAATGATACAGAAATCTTAATGTTTCCAGACTACATTGATCAGACAGTATTTTTTTTTGTTGTCAGACTTAACTTTTGATTATCCCTATAGAATCAGCTTAAAGAAATTTAATTGACATAGAAATTGGTAAGAAGACATCAAAAAAGAATACAGAATAAAAGCAGAACTTTACAGAATAGCTCATTTAGCAAACTATAGTAAAGAAACCCGAGAGATGTCCTGGCTAAAACTGATCAATCAAAGAAATCCTGCTAATCTTACTAGAATAATGTGTGTAGGGCCAGCAGATGGTGTAGTGGTTACATGGCTGGACTCCCACATGGCCAACCGTGTTTCAAGTCCCAGACCTGATGGCTTGAAACCACGCTGGACATGTGTGCCCAAGATCCCTGGAGGAGAATGGAGGAGAAGGGACTGCAGTGTGGCCATCCCCCAGGGCGATGATTCTCACTTTCTCTCTTACTAATTCTGTATCTTTCTCTCCAGTGAGCACATACACCCTAGGGCAAAAACTTCTAAAAAAAAGAAAAAAAAAAGAATGTGTGCAAAGGCATATCTAACCTAAGTACTAAGCCTGAATTAGATGCATACCTCCTAGAAACTTCACATAATTAATTGTTAACTCTACTGCTTTATAACCTGTGAGTTTTTTAAAATAAAAACCATAGGCACTCACCATGAAAAATTATTTCTAGTTACTTCTTATCCCTAAATTCTAGTATACGGGAAGCTCTCCAAACAAAAAGTTTGGTAAAGGAATTAAATACATTAAGAATAGAACAATTTCTTTCAGCTACTTTTTCTGTACTTAACTTTTTATAAATTTATTTTATACATTTAGTCACTGTACATCACCACAGCTTGTAAAATGAATTTTCCCAGCCTGTACTTAACTTTTAATTTTGAAATAATTGTAGATTCACAGCAAGTTGCAAATAATAATGCAAAGAGATCCTCAGTATCCATTACCCAGTGTGCTCAAATGGTAAAATCCTCTAGATCCACAGTAAAAATCAGAAAACTCTCACTCCAATTCAGACTTTATTCAGATTTTCCCTTTAGCTACTTTTTAAGAGTGTACAGTTTTTCTAGTGCTAGAAATACCTTTGGTGTCTTAATTTTTCTGATGAGAAAATGAAGAGTTGAAAAGGCTGAGGATTACCCAAGTTCAAGTACTAAAAAGTAGCACAAATGAAGCCATTTCTGAATGAGATCCTTTCCCCTCAGAGTGTGCACCTGGGTGAGCCATCTACCGGAACTCCATGAGACATTCAGTAAAGACCTTCAGAATATTCTTAAAGATCTCTAAATACTCTTAAAGACCTTCGAAATACGCTTATTTTAAAGTTACCTCATCAGATGGATACATATTTTTTTCCACAGCATTTTTCTCTCTCTCGAATCTCAAAAGCTTTTCTCATGGGGAACCAGCAGTTAGTGTAACGGCTATGTCGCTGGACTCCCACGTGGTCGACCGCGGTTCGCGTCCCGGACCCGGTGGCTTAAAACTCATGCCGGGCGCGTGTGCGTGCGTGCCCAAAATCCCAGGAGGAGAATGGAGGAGAAAGGATTGCAGCGTGACCATCCTCCCTGGGGGGTGATTTCTCGCTTTCTGTCTCTATGTCTCTCTCTGTCTGTCTGGCGAGTGCACACGACCTATAGCGAAAACCTCTCCAAAAAAAAAAAAAAAGCTTTTCTCATTAAAAAGTTTACTATTGCTCTACTGAAAAAGACTGAAACGTTTTATATCATCAATAACATGTAAAACTAAACTCAAAGGAAAACGAGGCTAAGGCTGGTCACCACTTGAAGCCACAGTCTGCTTTGCCACCTTTGACATCTGTGCAAAGCTCTATGGCTGGCACAAAGCAGGCTCACAGACATGAATAAATGAATGAACGAATGAATTACTTAAATTGAATAACCAAACATAAAAAACATTCCAAATTTCTCTTTAAAAACTCCTGCTTTTTAGTAAACACATTTTTGGGAAGAAAACTGTTTTGTTTTATAGAGTAATTTTCACAAAATCAGAGGTCTGGCCCTTACTTTGGTAATTTTCAACCCTGGCTACATGTTAACATCACCTAAGACATTAAAAAATAACATGCCATGCTCCCATCCCACATATGTGGCAGGGCCCAGACATCTGTATTTTATTTTTAAGGTTCTCCAGGTGATTCTACGTTTCTGATTATAAAGAGGAAGAAACTGAAACATACTTAAACTGTCTCCTTCAAGATAACAAAGCCAGTCAGTAACAGAATTGAGACTGGAATCTAAGTAAGAATAGTAATTTAAAAAAAACACAATACATAGAAATAAATTCAAGAATTACAAAACTTCATTTTAACTTTGAAACTGTTGGCCATTATTTGAAAGATGAAACTAGGCAAAAATAAAATCTATTGATATTTGAACTCTTCCTGATATATAGTCACTGTTGTATGTGGATAGACATAGAGAGGACTTCGAAAGTTCATGGAAAAAAATACAAGTTTATTTGGCACAGGAAATTTTTGAAATCCACACTTAGTTTTTTCATAATACCCATTTTGCATAATTTTTTAAAGAATGTATAAGTTCGAGGTACTGAGAAGTTTTTGCCTGATGTAAAACCATTAGGCATATGGTTCATGTCTTTGAGTTGACAGTGCACTCGGCGCAATCAGTATGCTAACAGTCTATTTCATTGATAGTATGATGGGTCTACTGTAGAGGCCATCAAATATGTCTACATGTCTGACTTCTTAACAAACAGAGGTACATGTGTGAAACTGATAGAATTTACTGGATACAAAATATGGCTCCAAAGTACTGGCCATATTGCTCAGTAGAGTAAATAGATAATATTTGTAACTATTTACTAAAATCAAATATTTATAATTCTAAACATACCTTTAATCGAATCATTTTCAGCTCTCATTATGTCAATGAGTGAACTCTCCAGTGAGTGCATGTCAAATGTCCGTGGACGATCCTGTAACACAAATAGCCACAAATCACTTTCTGAAATAGCATTTAAGTATAAAAAGGACAATAGGTTGCATTTCATGTGATACAGATCAAAAAGTAGCAATTTTACTTCCTCTCTGCAAAAGGTATGGTATTACTGCATATTATTATTAACACTTAGGAAATATCAAAACCCACAAATGTATGTACACAGGGTTAAGCAAAGTGTTTTGATTTCTAACAATTTTAACAAAAGTATCATTTTTACTCATAAAGCAGAAATCATTACAACTAATTTCTGTATTAGTTAAGAATATTAAAAATGTTTAAAAAGTCTTAATCTTGCCTCTCACTTAAGATTGCAATAACATGCAAAGCTTTCTAAACTTGTTCTAGTTATCTACTAAACAGTGCCTATATGTGCTATTCCGAATAGCTATATTTTCTTATAAACCAAGGTTTGAAAATAGTTATTAGCTGTCTTTAAGAACACTAAATGTCAAAGTATTCTAAAATAACTTTCTCTTATCATGAGAAGTCATAACAAGATAAATTATACCCTTATTTTAAGAAAATAAAAATACTATTATATCCATCTTTATATTACCAAGACTGTTCCTGAAAGTGAATAATTTACCTTTTCTAAAGATTTATTATTTATTTATCTATTTATTTTTAGAGAGATTTTTGCTATAGGGCATGTGCCTGTACCAGAGACAGAGAGACAGAAAGTGAGAAACCACCCCCCACCTCCCCGGGGAGATGGCCACACCACAATCCCTTCTCCTCCATTCTCCTCTCAGGATTTTGGGCACGCATGCACATGCAATCCAGTGTGAGTTTTAAGCTGCTGGGTCCGGGACTTGAACCACAGTCAACTACATGGGAGTCCAGAGATGTAACCGCTATGCCATCTGCTGGTCCCTCTAAAGATTTATTTTTAAAATTAATAACCCAAATGGAAAGCAAACAACTCCTCTCAAAAATACACACAAAAAAAATCATCTTGGTAGAATCTTCCCTCTACCAATAGAAAAATAAATCTGGAATAATGAAAACGAAGAGCTGCTCTCATTACTTCAAGAAGGTCTTCTGAAAGAAGAACAAGACAGTAAACTGCTAAAGCATGTCGTCCTGACCTACTCACCAATGCAACAAACTACTAGGTTCCCAAACAACCCAGTCATTACTTCTGCTAAATAAAGGATAAAAGGACACTGATCAGAGTTAGAATCTGGAAAACAAAACCCAAAGACATTCCAATTCATACTGACTATATCAACTTGTGATGCTAGACTTGACTTTGCAGCCAATAAAACTGAAAGAAAGAAAGGGCGTGGAGTACATTGCTGGTCTAACACCCTGGATTAACCAAGCATGTTTCAAGAGTGGGTGAGGAATCCTAAAATATACAAGGTCCCAACTGCTTTGGCATTCCTCAGGATGAAGAGTACTAGAGATAACTAAAATTAAAGTTCAGCTTGATATGTTAAAAGCAGGAGATGAAAACATTTCAAAATTAAACTCTAAGAGGAAGCAGTAATACATGCCTCTTACCCACTTTAAAAATAAATACACACACACACACACACACATGCAAAGACCACTGCAAGAGTAATAAAGAAAAAGGGGCTTCCAAAAGAATCTGACAAACAGGATTCTACAACTTTATCTTCAAGTATATTTTCACTCTTATTTATTTTTTAACTCAAAGCTTTGGCTTTTTTTTTTAATCTACCCCATATTTTTTATCTTTTTTTTTTTCAAGTTTGAGTAGCACATATACTCCATGGAATACTATTCAGCCATAAAAAACAAGGCCCTGGAATTTGAAAGGAAGTGGACAAATATGGAAGACTTGTTGCTGAGTGAAGCAAGTCAGGCTATGAAAAAGAGGCACTATATGTCTCATCTAACATATTCCGACTGTCCACACCCTTTGGCAGAGACTGAAAGACTGGAGGAAACATAGCATTAAAAATTGTTATGGACACTAGAGCCAAAGTAGAACGAGAGTGGGAGGGGAAGAGCATAGGAAAGGAAATTTGGGGAAAAAAATAGAGAGGTAAGACATTTGTGGGACACGGATATGGTTTATTATTCGTTGATGAGGACGAGTATAGTATTCTTAACTGGGCTGGACTGAGGTGTATATCATGCTGGGTAAAGTCTCTTTACAATCTAAATGATCTATAGTGATTAGATGTATAAATAATAATTAAAATTAATTTAAAAAGAAAATACATAAAGAGAAAAAAGTTTTGAGACCTTATTTTTCTGTCTTTCTAGCTAAGTTTTAGAATCTCCAGACTGACACAGCATATCCTTCACTGTAGAGCATTTCTCTATCCTCTTGACATTTCTCTGCACTTCTAAAACACCTCTCACTGTGTATGATAGTTATACTTCCCTGAAATAGGGACCAGTCCTCCTGACCTGACCTCCTTATGTTCACAGAATAAATTGTTTCATAATGCACTTCTTTTTTTAAGGTTTTTACCACAGGGCACTTGCGCTCTCGCTAGAGAGAGACAGAGAGGGAAAGTAAGAAATCAGCCCCCAAGGTGGATGGCCATGCCACAATTCCCTCTCCTTTCTCCTCTTGGGATTTTGGATGTGCACACCCAGCATGATTTTCAAGTTGCCGGGTCCAGGACTCAAACTTCAGTTAGCCAAGTAGGAGTCTAACACCTTAACCACTGTGCCACCTGCTGGCCCCACAATGCACTTTTTACTCCCGCATTGTGAGTAATCCAAAGGCAGATTTATTTGGATATAACCCAACATTCGAAGTATTTAGAAGAGACTATTGTAGGTATTTCCCTCCCCCCCCATGAGAGGGCTGGGGTGGGGATGAAGATGGGGAAGGGGGGACAGATGCCTTAAAATGCCATTCTACCTCAAACTGGTATGATTCACTCCACAGTATTTTTCCCCGCCTTTCCTGCCAAACTTTTCCTCATCATCCTTATCTCCCCACAGGGTCTATGGAGAAGCAGGGAGACATATAACTAGAATAAGACCTTTTAAGGGTTAGCAGTCATAAAAGGGAGATTCTAATCTGTCGTATACTTGCTCATGTCAAGCACTGAAGTAAATCAAGACTATTATTGCATATTCTTGTGGATGTGAGACATAATTTGAGGTTTAAAGTTCATACAAAGTTATACTATCTTCTTCCACAGGAGCTGGATTTGTTCTCTTTCGGCATCTAGGGACCACATCCATAACAGGGCCATTCACTACCTCCGCCTCCAACACGAACCAGCCTTGGAAGGAATAATTCTCAGTGTCTGTTCACTTGGCTGTGTCCTTTGTGAGTTTTCTAAGGGCAGGAACTACACTTCACACCAACGTTCACAGAATATTGACCTCAAATACCACAGCCATTGAGACAGCCCAGAAGGGTCTCAGGTGGCAGAAGCTCCATGGCAGACAGCAAGTTTATATATTACCATTTTATTTTATTTTATTTTTTTGGAGAGATTTTCGCTATAGGGTGCGTGCGCTCGCCAGACAGACAGAGAGAGACATAGAGACAGAAAGTGAGAAATCACCCCCCTGGGGGGATGGTCACGCCGCAATCCCTTCTCCTCCATCCTCCTCTCGGGATCTTGGGCACGCATGCACAAGCGCCCGGCATGAGTTTTAAGCCACCGGGCCTGGGACGCGAACCGTGGTCCACCACGTGGGAGTCCAGTGACATAGCCATTACGCTAACTGCTGGTTCCCTATATTACCATTTTCTGTGTGTCATGATGTGAAACAGGTTAAGAAACACTGTCCAACACCTGTTTCATTGTGCCTCACACAGTCCTAGCAGGAAGAAGGCATGCAAATGTTTGATAAATCAACAAATGAATTCTTTCAAATAATTGTGAAACATTTAAAATACTACTTCTCTCCTACTTCCTTACGTTAAGGTAGATTTTCATATTCCCCCATTTCCAGTATAGAGTGGCATGTTTTCTTTTGCCAGAAGAAGAAGAATGGAGTGGAAAAAGAAAACTTAGTCTATTAATTGTTTTTCATGTAACTAAAGTAATAAGCAATCTTGTCGATTTCTCTGACTTGCATTTTACCAACCACTGAATGAATTATAAGAGCATCAAAGAGAAGAAATTAAGAAATATAACAGTGTTTTTATTTGGATTGTTTTGCAAGAGTTGTTTCCAGTAAGTCAAGAATCTTCTTTAGCCATAAGTTTCTGGATGTGGTACAGATTCAGTATCCCTTATCCAAAATGCTTGGGAAGTGTTTCACATTTCAGATATTTTCAGATTTTGGAATATTTGCATATCTAAGCGAGATATCTTGCAAATGGGATCCAAATCCAAACACAAAATTCACTTATGTTTAATGTACACCTTATATACAATATCCTGATAGTAATATCATATAATATTTTTGTATTGTAGCATTTTTACCATGACCCATCACATGAGGTCAGATATGGACTTTTCCAATAATGGTATCATGTTGGCACTTGGAAATTTTCATATTCTGGAGCATTTTGGACTTCAGATTTTCAGGTTAGGGATGCTCAGCTTGAACTAGAATTTCATAAACCACTTCATATCCTATTCACCCCATACACTGGAAACATATTTTATATGACTTGAAACATAAAGATGCTTGCTAAATTAATAACCACTGGCTTCTAGCTGGCAAAGTACATTATAACTAAATCCTAGAGGAAAATTTTAAATTTCAGTAATCTTTTATGGGACGAAAGAAAACTCCTGTATCCATTTTACACTGACATATAGTTTTCCTTTAATTTGTCATGACTTAATATAGAAGTGACAAGTTGATACCAGTATATAAGCTCTGCTCAATTGGTACACTCAGATGCAATGTGTTGAGAAGTATTCTCAGGCTCTATATGAATTCGGAAATAAACTGCTTTAACAGATGCTGATTACTTAATACAAGGTATGAAGCCCGACAGCCAGCACAAGTACCACGTTCTTGCCAACCCTGGACTAATGAGCATTCTTTCCCAAAACACAAACTTATTAACAATTATATTTATTATAAGCTACTTTACACTTATATTTTTCTTTTTTAATTGCCAGAGGGTACATGTGCTTACAAGAGAGAGATGGACAGCAAGAGGAAGAGAAAGCACCCCACAATGGAGAGTGGTCACAGTACTCCTCCTTCCTCTCCATTTCTCCCTTCTGTCAGGATCTGGGACGTGCGTATATAAATGTCAGACATGTTTTCTTATGCCACCAGGGTGGGGTCCAAACTATAGTTGGCCCCATGGGATCTGGTTGCCCCCTTAACCACTAGGCTATGGAGCTGGCTCTACTTTTTATTTTTTATTTATTTATTTATTTATTTATTTATTTATTTATTTATTTATTTATTTTTTGAGAGGTTTTGCCACAGGACGCATGCACTCACCAGAAAGACAGAGAGAGACAGAGAGACAGAAAGCAAGAAATCACCCCCCCCCCTCAGGGGGGATGGCCACACCGCAATCCCTTCTCCATTCTCCTCTCGGGATCTTGGGCACGCACGCACATGCACCCGGCGTGAGTATAAGCCACCGGGTCCAGGACTTGAACTGCAGTCGACTACATGGGAGTTCAGTAACATAGCCATTACGCTAACTGCTGGTCCCAACTTTTTATTTCTTATGAAGTTCTGGTAATTCAAAGAGTTCAAAAGTCATGTATTTGTGTCAAGTAAACATTCTATTCTCAAAGAGAGTCCAAAGTTTATCATTCTTGATTTACTCCCTCATTGGTCTTTCCTGTCCATTTTTAATATGTGATTTTAAAAAATCCTAAAATATGTTTGTGTCATTAGGAAGTAGAAAGGTAGAGACATAAATAAATAAGTGCAAGGTATAAAAACAGCATGGACAATGCTGGTTTTCCTATCCAACAACCAGAGTCAAGTCAAAGAAATAACAGTGCTTTCAGGATCAGCAGATGGTGTAATAGTTACATCACTGAACTCCCATGTAGTCGACCGTGGTTCGAGTCCTGGACCTGGCAGCTTGAAACTCAAGCCAGGTGCATGTGCATGCATGCCCAAAATCCTAAGAGAAGAATGGACGAGAAGAGATTGTGGCAATCACCCCAGGGGTGATTTCTCGCTTTCTGTCTGTCTGTCTCTCTGGAGAGTACACCTGCCCTATAGCAAAAAATCTCTCTTTTTTTTTTTAAAAAAAAAAAGAAAGAAAGAAAGAAAAAAAAATAACAGTGCTTCAATTTCCATATTTCATTTTCTAATTTGGCCTTTTTTGATTGCTAACTGAACCAAATATAACCACTGACCTATTTTCTAGGATCCACTTCCCAGAAAACGAAACTGTGAAGTAGAAACGTTGCTAAGTGACGGTATTTCTTGATTGAACTTGAGCTAACGACCAAAATATGAACACCAGCATCAATCAAATGAGCATTAGACAGTAATATGTGCCTGGCATATTATGTGAGCTTGGGCACTTTCATCCTCTAGACCAAGTGATCCATAAAAGGAAGGGTTTTGATGTCCCTTTCGTAGCTCCAAAATACATCTGTATTCTATATAGCATATTTCAATATTCTATGATGTCTGTCTAGAATTTAAATTATAATGACAATTATGGCAGAAACAAAAATGTAATGAGAATGACTAATCAAAGTTCATCATTTTTCGCCCACAAAAAGGCTGGGGTCCATGACAGATTAATAAGAAAATGAACCTTCACAGTCTTAAAAGGACAGTCACTGCATTTTCATGATGCTATACATAATGCAAAATAACAAGATTTTTCAGGAAAAAGATCTACTTAAAACAATTTGTTGCAGAGAAAGGAAGTAAAGTGCCCTGATTTTAGATAAAAGGACAAAGAATCTCTTATAAAACAAAAAACACCAACAATTCTATTTGTTTGAATCTAACACTTCCAGTTTCTCTTGGCAGTCTTAAGGGAGAAAAAGGAGGAGAGCAGAACTACTCTTTATTAATATCTAAATACCTGACATTATTCTGGTACATTATGACTATAGGTTGAGCATCCCTAATTCAAAATTCCAAAATCTGAAATGCTATAAAATCTGAAACTTTTAGACTGTCAACATGACATCACAAGTGGAAATTTTCACATCTGACCTCATGTGATGGGTCACAGTCAAAATGCTGCAATATAAAAATATTGTATGAAATTACCCTCAGGCTACTTGTAAGATGTGTATGAAACCCAAATGGATTTCAACTTTGGACTGTGTCTTATCCCTAAGATATCTCATTATGTGTATGCAACTATTCCAAAAGCTCTAAAATGTTAAACCCTTCTGGTCCCTGAAATGTTAAACCTTCCTTGTCCTTGAAATGTTAAACCCTTCTGGTCCCAAGCATTTCAGATAAGGAATACTCAGTTTATATTGTCTTAATTAACCTTTGAATCTCCTAAGTTCAATTTTATAATTTGTTTCAATAGCAAACAAAACAAAACAAAAAACAACAACCTGGGACTAAAGAAAACTTAACATGGTTTACTGCATATAGAGGTTACTGTATAATGTAGTAGCAGAGTTAGGATTCAAGTCTAAGTCTAACTCTCACTCCAGGTGATGGGTAAGTTAATTTTAAAGGACCATATTAAGACATACATTTCAATAAAGGAGGCATTCTGCTTTAAGGGCTCTGAGGGCATGAATGAACTGGCTAGTACTGGCAAATAGTCGGCATTCAAAAATTACCTAACAAATAAAAAAAAATGTAAAAGGGCAATAGAGGATGATATCAGAGATATTAAAACCATAAGAGAATAAGGACTTATTTTCCTTCTCCCTGTTGGGATAGCAAAGAGCTGTGGCACACAAATCAGAGACACACACCAATATCTCTAAATTACCTACTGCTAAACACAGCAGTGGATGTGATAGTAACAGTAGTAATAATACAGCAGCTGGATGTACAGTATATGATATGATTAATATTTATAATATTATTATATAAGCTAAGAAAACTTTATTGCAATGCCTGGACTTCATTTCATTTTGTAATCTTAATTTTTATATATTCAGTCCTTCATAGCCCTAGGTTCTTCACCCATGAATGCAATTTTCTTGAAACTATTTGAGAAAAATCAAAATAAAAAATAACAATATTTACAATAAAAGAAATACATTTTAAAAATACATATAACAACTACTTCCATAGCATTTACATTGTTACCAGGTATTATAAGTAATCTAGAGATGGGAAAGTACATAGGAGGATATAATACATAATTTTATATAAGGAACTAGAGTATCCATAAATTTTGGTATCCACAAGGGGGTCCTGAACTCATTTCCTTTCAGATACTGAAGGACTTTATTTAAAATACTGAATTGAATGTCAGTAAACGGTTGGTTTTAATTTCTGTCATCTCTACTTCACAGGATAATTTCTAAAAAAAAAAAATGAAAAACATAATACTACTATGAAAATCAAAGTTAATCAAAGTAACCTTCTGACAAAAACAAAATGATCATTTCAAAGGACAGGATCTTTTCGTTTTAATATATAGGTGAATAAACCTTTTTGCCATGGGAAAAAGAAAGACCGACATCAGCATATAGCTGAGAACAAGGCTTTCTGTAACATTCCAGAAGTAACCACAAGAAGCACGTGAACCTGTTGGTCTATTACTATAAGGAAGAACAACTAAATTGTAATTATGCCACAAATCAAAATAATCATTCATGCCAATTTTTTTTTTTTAACATCCAGATGGATGATCTAAGTTAGTGTTTCTCATACTTGAGAGTACATCAGAATCACCTCTAGGTCTTATTAAAACACAGACTACTGGGTGAGCCTCGCCTTAGTTTCTCATTCAACAGATCTGGGTAGGGCTCCAGAATTCACATTTCTGACAAGTGTCCAAACAATGCCGGGATAACACTTTGAGAACCACGGGTTTAAACATTCTATTCAACAGGTTACACTTTCATTAGATACTAATGGTGTGAAGTATACTTTACATCCTGATTGACTGGCTGTGGTATAGTCCATCCTAAATATTCTACAGGAAATATTTGAAGGTATTTTTAAGAAGGAAAGGACTTTTCCTACAAAATCTAAAACAAAGTTCTTTCTTCCAAGTTCTAACATACATACCTTGGGAAAAGATTACAATCAAGCTCAATTTCAACAAAAACAAAGTCACTCTTTAAGAAAAGATGCCTGAAGATGTGAGGGGTTCACCATCAAGAACAAAACAAATATAAATCTACAATATATATAATTCATATATTCAAGCCAATTTTTTTTTTTTTTAACATCCAGATGGATGATCTAAGTTAGTGTTTCTCATACTTGAGAGTACATCAGAATCACCTCTAGGTCTTATTAAAACACAATATATAATCTTTGGCACGTACATGCTTGGTATCTTAAGCATATGGCTACTTATTTCACTCCATAATTCAAAATATCTGCCTTTCAGGTATTTACTAAAGATGTGTCTCCTCTCTTGAAACTATAAGCCAGCCATCTCTAGTCAAGAGGAAGAAAAGATATACTAATTACTCATTCCTGTAGAGTCTACCTATTTATCAAGTCACATCAGCAGAAAACAATACTATATTTCTTTGTCCCTGTTTACCTGCCTTTATAGAACTGTTTTAATAATACGATGTCAGAGTTTAATAAATAGAAAATGTTAGTATCTGCCACTTGTCAAACATCTGTGAATATTCTTGTAAAACCTGTTATCAAGGAAAATTCATTATGTCTGTCAATGCCCCATGATTAGAGACCCACAAGGCAAATTTCTCCCAGAAAGGTTTCACTCTTGTTTAAAAGTATGCTTAGTTTCATTAGAGAATAAGAGTTAGAAAACTCATCATACTTTATTTTTTGTCTTAAATGTTGAAATGGTCATAGTTATTTCATGCTCAGAAATAATTACTCTCAGCTTAAATTTTCTCCTCTAAATGTACTCCTTGCTAATCACACCACCACTCCACTACTGGTTCTTTTTATACTTGAGTTAGTGTGTTCTAGCATTGTTAGACTGAATTTAAAACAAAACAACCAATTAAATGTAATAACATTATTAAGAACCAAACCCCAAATTCAGTTACCCTTTTTACTTATTCTCTTTGTATAGAAACATAAATTACTAGGGTCATCAATTCTCAAGACTGTTACATACCTATATCAGGCTATGTAAGTTTTGCTTTCCATTTTAAACTTTCCCTGGTGAAGAAGGGAAAGCAAAATATTTTGGTTTAAAAGGAAAAATCTAAGCCAATGTGTCAGCTGCCAAAATAAATAGGAAGTTTCAGATGCCAGTAAAGCCCATAATTAATCAAGGTTAACTATGGAAGTTTTAATCTAAGATCTGCCAAAATGTAAATATTCTTCTTGGATTAAATAGGTAATTCACAGATCAAGAATTGTTTATATAGTCCACTTTCAAGATTCCACTTCCAAATGGCCTTCACGTCCCTGTGCAGGCAAGTCCCTTTACCTTTGGATCCCTCTTAGCACTCTGATAGCTCATGATATTGACAAGCTCTGTTACAACTATCCCTCCACTAGCTTCAAGCTTCACTCATCCCCATATACACATGTTATGTGAATATTCTGTAAACACATCACCACAAATATGAGGGTACTGCAAAAAAATTCATGGAAAAATGGATTTAAAGTGCAAGTTTATTTGGGGCAAACATTTTTTAAAATCCACATAGTTCTTCATAATCTGCATGTTCCATGAACTTTTTGGAGATCTCTCATACGGAAAGTGGCTAAAATGTTCCTGCTGGTTCTATGCTCTGCATCTTACATGATGCACATCTTACAGGAGTCATCTATCTTTTACATACCTTCGTTTCTCACAACCAACATGCAGTGCCAATAATCACTATCCTCATTTTAGACAAGTGCAACTATGAGAAGTTAACTAACTACCCTCGAAGTCACACAGTAAGTGGTGGAGTCTGACTTCAGAGCAGAAGCTCAGAAAAGTGGTCTATTTAAATGAGCCTCATCATGACCTAGAATTTTCATTCTTTCGACAACTGTACAGTATGAAGTTATTATTCATTGTATATGCCTGACCTGAATGGAGACAACAAGTGTGAGAGGCTGAAGTCAAAAAGGGAACTATCTGAAGTAGGAAAAACCACATTTAATAGCATCTCATATTTTTTTTTTAGCAAGTTCCCTCTTCAGTCACTACTTTTGCATCATGACCTACTTAATGAGGTGCAGTCTTAGAGATCTTCGATTACTAAATGTTCCCTAACAGAATTACAAACTATAACTAAATGCATGAATGTCTTCAAGATATTACCCTGACTGGATTAATAGTTTCATTTGGTTCCTACGTGAACTGACAAATCAGAAGATCTCTCCAGAAAGCTTTTGAGAAGTTTTTCTTTTATTTCACTTTAACTAAATTAATCACTCATTTCGAGCTTCAGAAGTCCTTAAAATGATGAACATTTTTTAATCATCACTTATTTCTATTAAAAAAATAAACTGGAATTCTAGGCTTGATTAGTCCATATCTGCATCAATAGATTCCTTTTTCCTTAAAAATCTGTTCCTTCTAGCCTTGCCAGGGAGAAATAACTAAAATTTATTAGAAGGGTTGAGGTCGATTCACTATTTACTTTGCAAGTGATCTTGACAATGGAACTTTGATTTCATCAGCAAAATAAGAGTAATAATACCTCCCTTATAAAACCGTAGTGAGGAGTAAATGACATACAGTATGGGGTAGCACATGTACAATGCCTGGTAAGTGGTAGACCCAGTCCATAAACAGTCTCACTGTCCCTTCTCTTTGGTACAATGAAAAAGAGCATGCAATACATTTTCAATTAGGAATTGGTTATATATGAATAATTAGGCTGTTCTATGTTACTCCTTTAGCATATTTTCATGGAGATAATAAAAATAAGCCCAAACCTATGAAGCCAATAATATCAGTATAAGATTCTTCCTACCTAGTAAACTATTTAGAGCAAGACGCCATTAATTTAAGGAAATTAGGTAAATAGTACTCAAACCCAGCCCTGAGGAATGAAGTCCTGAAGACCCCAGAAGACCCGAGGGTCAGGGTTCTTCTTCTCTATGTATGCAAGACCTGATCAAGGTCCAGAGTCAGCAGGAAGAATGATCCACCCAAGCGCACAACCTTTATTTCTAAACTAAGGCGTGTATCCTATATCCCCTGATGGTGATCTCACAAAGCAGCCTGTGCCCAGCCCAGAGGCTATCTGGACCCTCACGGCTCCCATCCCCCACAAACATAGCTCTCAGAGTCTCCTTGGATTAGAAGGCACTCCTCTACGCTCAAGTACAGAACAGAAAGTCACCAGACTGTATACTTTGAGGAAAAGGATCACATTTGCCATGGTTAAGTATTTGTAGCTGATGATTCATTGAAAGCATCAAACATGTACATTGACAGAGTAAGGAATGAAAAAGTTTGATGCAGTCCAAAGGCCTACAAAAGACCCAAAACTTCAACAATCCTCTTAAAGAATAAAAGCAAACAAAATTACAACAAAAAAAATCAGTCCTGCCATGTTCACTTGCTCATTCTTTCTCCCAGAGGTCCTGACCACAAGTCAATTGATGACTGAGTCTAGAAGAAGGCTGAGATAAAGAAAACAGTACAATCTTCTCCCAAATTTCTGGTCACTAGCTGATGTTCTGGTGTTCTAATTGATCTCCCAATCCCCATGGCCCAGAAGTAAGAGATAAGGCCAACAGTGATTTCCTTAAAGACGCACCAGGTTGAACAGTAAAACTGGCCGAGAAGGAACACCAGGAATGTGGGCCTT
Source organism: Tupaia tana (assembly GCA_026018925.1). NCBI lineage: Eukaryota > Metazoa > Chordata > Mammalia > Scandentia > Tupaiidae > Tupaia > Tupaia tana. Next base: position 58,692,437 of record JAKSZU010000014.1, on the reverse strand, counting down.
CTTCAGTTTCTCACTCTCTTTCTTTAAAAACAACTTGAGGGGCCAGCAGGTAGCGTGGTGGCTGTGGCACTGGACTCCCACATGGCCAACCACGGTTCGAATCCCAAAACTGGTGGCTTGAAAATCATACCAGCTCCTGTGCACGCATGCCCTAGATCCCAGGAGGAGAATGGAAGAGAAGGGATTGTGGTGTGGTGGGTGATTATTCACTTCCCCTTTCACTGTCTCTTAATGTCTCTCTCAAGCAAGTATACTCACCCTATGGCAAAAAGCTTAAAAAATAAATAGGGGGTCATCAGGTGGTATAATGGTTAAGAAACTGGACTCTCACATGACTGACCACAGTTCGAGTCCCAGAACTGGCAGCTTGCTTTCTCACTTTCCCTCTTTCTCTCTGATCAAACTAAAACAAACAAACTAACAAACAATAAAAAAACATAATGAATAAGATTAAACAAAAAATAATTCTTAAAATAAACAAAAATAAAAATAACTTGAAAAAAAATTAAGATTCCCTATCTTTTAAAGATAGACATTGAGCCATTTACAGATGAAATGATTACCTGGGAACTGCTTCAAAATAATGTGAAAGAGGAGAGAGAAGGTCAATAAGAACCAAAGAGGAAGAGATTAATTGCTGAAGCCAGGTGACATGTACATGGAAGTTTGCTGTATGTTTTGTCTTCTATTGAATATGTTTAAATTTTTTCATAATGGAAAATTAAAAAGACATGAGAGGGATGAGAAAACTTTACTAAAAAAAAATCACTGTTTTTGAGCAGTAATCAAGGAAATAAGGATATTTAACCTAGCCCAGTATTATTTAAATACAGTGAGTTTATTTTAAAAGTTATAATTTGTTTATAAAATTCTCCCCATTTAAAAGTAGTTTCAAATTGTCACACACAATTTATACAGGTATTCATATTTTAGGAAACTGTGCTATTGGCAAGACTTTGAATTAATATTCCCATTTATGACTTGCTTTCTTAAACAAGGTAATCAAGCCAAACATTAGACATATCTCACTTTATCCTCAAAAAGACCAGACAAAAAGAATGAGAAAACAAAGCATCATGACAGTGGAGTACTTTGTTTTAGGTCACATGGTCAGTGGTACATCCATATTTCGAATATAGATATGAATGTTCATAACCAAAATCAGAATATTTTATGAGTAGTAATGATCTTATATGGTTTTCTTCTTCTTCTTCTTCCTTCTTCCTTCTTCCTCTTCTTCTCCTCCTTCTTCTTCTTGGAGAGGTTTTTTGCTATAGGGCGTGGGCGCTCACCAGACAGACAGAGAAAGACAGAGAGATAGAAAGCAAGAAATCATGCCCCCCTCCCCCCAAGGGGATGGTCATGCCGCAATCCCTTCTCCTCCATTCTCCTCTCAGGATCTTAGGCACGCACGCACACGCGCCCGGCGTGAGTTTTAAGCCACTGGGTCCGGGACACGAACCGTGGTCGACTACATGGCAGTCCAGCGACATAGCCATTACGCTAACTGCTGGTCCCCCTTCTTCCTCTTCTTTAAGGTCTTATAAACTATAAAATGACAGCAGGTATTTTACTAACTAGTACCATGATACTGTTAACTAGTTGAAATTTTCAAGAATACCTGGGAGAATTATTATTAAAAAATGCTATGGGGCCGGCAGGTGGCATGGTGGTTAAAGGCATTGGATTCCCACATGGCCGAGGGCAGTTTAAGTTCCAGATCTGGCAGCTCGCTTTCTTACTGTCCCTTTCTCTCTATCTTTGTCTCTCTCCGCTCAAGTTAAAAAAATAACAACAAATGGAATTAAAGAAATAAATAATCCTTAGGGGGAAAATACTATGATGTTCAAATGTTAAAAATTATATTTCAAATATAAATATAGCTTTTAAATGTATAATACTAAGGGACTAAATTTAGTTTAGGTCTATAAAAAGTGATTGGGATATATCTAATAGATATTCGGCAAATAAAAATTGCCCAACATCAATACCCTACAATATGGAAAGTACTTGTACAGCTTAAGTCTTTAACTTTAATAATTCAGTTTGTAAACATGAGAAAGGTCCTATAAGTACCTGGTAGAGTTTCTCTTTGACATGTAATGGGACCTGAATTCTGCTAAATTTGCCTTTTGTTGTGCTATTTTGTCAGAGAATATAAATATGCACATTATATACAAGTGCAAAAGGTAGTTTAAACAAATGTATGTTTATAAAATTCTGAATATTTCCTAAAATTTTCTAATTTTAATAATGTGGTATTAATGACATTTGCATATTGTTTTAGTTATGTCTAAAGTTTAATCTGTTAGTGTGCCTTAAGGTTTAAACAGTGTACAGATTAAAATGAAATGAAACTATTGAGCTAGTTGATAATTTGTATTTAATATGTGTGAGGAAAAATTCATGTTCAGTATCCAAAGATTAACACAGTTCAGAAATTCATTACAAAATATTTTATAAAATAATTTTATGAAAGTCCTGTGTCTAGTCCATAACATAGCAGATGCACAATGTGTGCGAAATAAATTTTTTAAAAACATTTAAAAAACTTAACTCCAGAATAAAAGCTAAATTATATCAAATTCAAATTTATGATACCATTTTCTACTTACCAAAAAAAAAGACAAATTCTTCACTAAAATGTTACCCCCATTAATGTATACTAAAGTAATCATATTTTCTAAAGTTCTTAATAAAACTATCACAGACAAGGTCTTTCAAAAACTTAAGAAATAGGTTTCCAATGCTAATGAAAGTTTAAGCACATACACTGAGTCCTCAAAAAGTTAATGGGAAATACATATTATTTTAAAACTATGTACAGATTTTACCATTTTTTTTGCATTAATAAAACTTCTATTTTAATTCTATATTTCTACAAACTTTTGAAGTCTCTTTATAGACAATTATAATTATCAAGAAAATTGATAATTCTGCCAAATATTTTATATCTTGAATTGTTTCTATAGCTTATTCAAAAGAAGTACACTGAGAAATAATGCATATATAGTAAGATAAGCAAAACTAAAAACTGTTCAAAATTTTTCATAGGAACTCAAGTTACATTTGTAATTATTTAATTTGATGATTTTACTCAATTTAAGCCTTATCTTAAACTTAAAAAAATTTGGGAACCAGCAGTTAGCGTAATGGCTATGTCGCTGGACTCCCACGTAGTCGACCGCGGTTCGCGTCCTGGACCCGGTGGCTTAAAACTCACGCCAGGCGCGTGTGTGTGCGTGCCCAAGATCCCGAGAGGAGAATGGAGGAGAAGGGATTGCGGCGTGACCATCCCCCTGGGAGGTGATTTCTCGCTTTCTGTCTCTATGTCTCTCTCTGTCTGTCTGGCGAGCGCACGCGCCCTATAGCGAAAACCTCTCAAAAAAAAAAAAAATTTAAAAAATTTAAGCTACCTAATATAGCCACATATTTAAGATAACTCACACTAACCCTTGATTGTTAGGTATTATTATCTTGAGGTATTATCTTCCAGAATTTAAGGGATTTACTCAAATCACAAGGTCACACTGCTAATTAGAATTCAGAGTCAAACTTAAGTCTGTCTGGATACACAGCCTGTCTCTATTACTACTTTTGGTCTTACACAATAGCCTTCCTTGGTAATTATTCACACTTGCCTTTCAGAAACTAAGTAAAAATAAGTTCTACACCTTTATCTTTCTATCCAGTAAATACTTTCTGAAAATGTGAATGTGAGACTCACTCTGTTTCAATAACATAAAATATGACTAAAAAAAATCTGATGAGAATCTACAGTTTTTAAAAATATATCTTGCTCTACATTTATCAAAGGAAAAACATATTTTTAATTTTTGTATGACACTGTTGAACAAGTCAATATTTAGAAAAGGACCAGCTCCAGTGTGACAGTTAAGCTCTCTACAGAGGGATCTGGATCCTATATGGCTCAACATGGTTCAAGTCCTGGCCCCAGCAGCTTAAAAAATACACTGATCATGTGTGTGCATGCCCAGGATCCTGGCAGATTGGAAAAATGAAGGGAAAAGGATTGTGGTGTGACAGCCCTTGTCTCTCTCTCATGCATGTATACACACCCTCTGGTATAAAACTTAAATAAATAAAAAATACAAAAATAAAAACAAGTTTTGTCCCAAAAAGTTTAAATGAACATTCAGATTATAGGTTCACTGCGTTAAGAGAAACGCATTATCCACATTATCTCATCTGTGATAAGACCAAAAACCAAGGTCCAATACAGTGCAGAAAAATATGATAGGGGATCTTCAAACTTCTTTTTCTTCTAACAAAACAAAGAAAAGTTACGTGGAAAATAAATGTAAACAATTAAATTCAAATCTGGGCATATGTTAACTATAAAACTAATTTTCCCTTTTCTTTTTTTTTGGGGGGGGGGAGAGGTTTTTGCTTTAGGGTGCGTGCGCTTGCCAGAAAGACAGAGAGAGACAGAGAGACAGAAAGCAAGAAATCACCCTGGGGGGATGGCCATGCCGCAATCCCTTCTCTTCCATTCTCCTCTAGGGATCTTGGGCATGCATGCACACGTGCCCGGCATGAGTCTAAACCACCAGGTCCAGGACTCGAACCACGGTCGGCCACATGGGAGTCCAGTGACATAGCCATTATGCTAACTGCTGGTCCCTAATTTTGCCATTTCTCATGAACACCAACAGGGACTTCTTTCAAAATCTTAAATCATGCACTAAATAGCATCTTTCTAGTTTCAAGTAGCAACATCCACATTAGCCAGGCTAGTAATAAACAGGTTTTTCCTGAAAGATGTTAGAGCAATGTGTCCATCACACTGCATGGCTTCTCTGAAGACTACAACAAAAATAATTTAAAACAAACAAACAAAAAAAACTCTACCTCTACCCCAGAATTGTTTTGATTCCATCATAGCAGTTAAATCTAACTGAAAGACCTATTTACAATGAGGAGGAAAACTGTATCTGGTTGGCTTTTCCCAAAATTTTTCTAATATCTCAATTCTACTAGAACTGAAACTATCCAATCCAGACTTCTAAATCAAAGAAAATATTTCCTCTGCAAAGATCCCTCTTTGAAACTATAGTAAGAAACAAAAGTGGAGGTGCTGGACCCCCACATGGCCAATGTGGTTCGAGTCCCAGACCTGGTGGCTTGCTTTCTCACTTTCTTTCTCCTCCCCCCCCCTCACTGTCCCTCTCTGGTCAAAATAAAATAAATAAAGTTAAATAAAATAATTATTTTTAAAAAGAAACAAAAATGTAATAAGTTTGCATGTAGACAATTTTAATAATTCACCATGGCTTTCAGAGTTGAACACTGCAGCAACTTTCTATTTATAAAGATAAATTTAAGGATCTATCAACTGACAACACTAAGAGGGTTATTAAAATAATATGAATTATATGCCTGGTTAAGACAGCAAATATGCAGTGCTTGTGTCTAAAGTAAGAGCAAATGAGCTCTAAGTAAAATCCTAAAGTGTTTCTCATCAATCAAGTTTTAGGATAATCTTTGTGATATACAGATTTTGTCCTTATTTTGATATATGTTTTGGTCTATTTCCTGTTTCTTACCTAATGGAGGTGGGCACAAAACAGAGCTGTAGATAAGAGGGTGTCAGCATACATACTAGCCAATTCTCCTTTACTTTCCTGTAAGGACAGAAGATCTAGGCATGCCTCCAAAGAAGTGTTATATTCAAATATAATTACTGGCAGGTGTCCCAATATATTATTTTGTTTGAACATCAGAATTCCAGGATATGTTTGGCAAGAGAAGCAGGATTCTTTTTCCCCCTTAATGTAAGGGTCAGATCATGCCTATAGACACATGAGTATGAGCCATATTTCTTCATTTTGAAATCCAAACAATAAAAACAAGTATCACAGGGTTGAGAAATGTTATGTAGGAAGTGAAATAACGTATGTGAAAGCACCTAGCCAGTGCCTAATATTTAGTATGTACTCGAAATTAAAAACTAAAGTATTGACTTAAAAATTATCTAAGTTTAATATTTAAAGTTGATTAACAAATATAGTCTGTTTTTTTCCATATTCAAAACTCTATCTACAATCAGTTTTTGATCATCATGTATAACTTTAGAATTTTTACTCTCATTTTACATGCTTCTGGAAGGCATTCCTCCCACCTCTATCTGTACTATGATTCTGTAAAGAGGTGTTAAGATATAATGGTTAAGAGCCAAATCTTGTGTGTGAATAATAATGATAATAATTTCTACCTCTTAGGATTAGTGAATGAATTAAATAAGTTAATATATGTAAACAGTTAGAACATAGTAGGCATGTTGGCTACTATTAAATTCACATTTATTTAGTTGTGTCTAAAAACAAACTGAATCATGCCATCTGAATTCATATGGTGAATCTTTAAACTAAGCAAAAATAACTTAGAAACAAATTTTAACACATACACACACAAACCTCCAAAATATAATGCCTTCCCATATCAGTTATTTGGGAATATTATTCAGATTTTTGGAATGTCTGCTTGTACTCCATGAACATGGATAAAACGTAATGTTGAGATTAGACAAAAAACACTAATTCAAATGTTAACATTAATTTTAACTTACTGTGAGTACCCAAACCTGCAGTAAACAAAGCTAAAACATCATTCTGGTTCATTTCTAATTAAACATTGGCCAGTATCAGTTACAGTTCAAGTAAATAATTTCCTTTTAATTTAATATCATTCTATTGATTGAATACTAATATTATAATGTATCCAAGTAGGCTCTATCTTATCATTTCTGTGGTATATTTTAAGATCTCTCTATAACACTAAGGAAACCTTTTACAAAGAACAATTAAAATTGAATTGCTAGTACCTATAGCATTTCTTTCCTAAAATTAATAGTGTTTATGTTACAAATTTAAATAAGCTAGGAGTGTTTAGAAAGAGTGTGAGTTGGAGTTGACAGCAATTTAACTAAATTTCACAGTAGGTTGCCTTAGAATCATAAAAGGAACTTCAGGGATCACCTAGGTTACCTACCATGTTTTATCAAGAAATTGAGGCTGCCAAATGCTAATACTGACAGTGCCAAGACGACTACCTAGATCTCCTGGCTCCTAGTCAAGTAAATGTTCCTTCTAATGTTTTTCATATTAAATTTAACCAAGCAATCCATATCAATTCAAGAGGGTACTTTTTGAAAAAAACAAACAAACAAACAAAAACCAAAAACTAATTATAAAGAATTACTGTTTAGGGAACCAGCAGTTAGCGTAATGGCTATGTTGCTGGACTCCCACGTAGTCGACTGTGGTTCGCGTCCTGGACCCGGTGGCTTAAAACTCATGCCAGGCGCGTGTGCGTGCGTGCCCAAGATTCCGAGAGGAGAATGGAGGAGAAGGGATTGTGGCGTGACCATCCCCCATGGGGGGTGATTTCTCGCTTTCTGTCTCTATGTCTCTCTCTGTCTGTCTGGCGAGCGCACGCGCCCTATAGCGAAAAAAAAAAAATCATTTAAGTAAACAAGAGTAGTCAGTTTACTTCTTAATTTTTTCAAACTCATCCAGAAATTTCTTGTCAGAATTTTATTTTTTTATTATTTTTTAAAATTTGCTAGAGAGTGAGTGCACTTGCCAGGGAGAGACGTGAGGTCAGGGGGTAGTGAGAAAGCACCCACCATGGGGATGGCTGCAGGTCAAGATTTGGGGTACACATGCTCCTGAGTGTGTTTCTCAAGCCACTGGGTCTGGGACCTGAACCATTCAGTTGTCCATGTGGGATCCAGTTGCCTAAACCACCACACCACCAGCTGGCCCCATAGATTTTTTTTTTTTTTTTTTTTTTTGGTCAAATCACTTACTTCTCCTGCGACTTTCAAATCATCCCCTGCTTGCTCTCTTCTCTGTGCTTGCTCGCTCTGTCTCTCATGCACAAATGCACATGCTCTCTCTCCCTCCCTCCTAAAAACAGTGGGGATGGGGAGCAGAAATCAGAAATTTTCTTTCTAATCCTTCTATATTTGAGCCAGGTACATTGACCCATCCATTTTGTATCCTCAATAGCAGACAGCAATTTTAAAGGAAGATTTGTTTCTAGGACTACTTTTAGTATAAATCTTAGACTATTATTTCATAAATCAGCTTAATCACCAAAGAAACTGCCTGATCAAAAGATTTCACAAGTTCAAAACATTCCATTAGCCCAATAAGAAAAAATATTAATGTGCACATACACATTTTTTTTTCATTTTCTCAAACTGTCATTTTTCCCAAAGCCAACTTTAGCAAAAGTCAGTAAACCAAGAATGGGAAACAGACCATGAGGTCACATGAATTCATTTTGTCAGGGTATAGTAGCAAACTACAGAAAAGTGTGTTCAATTCTGACTTAAGTCTTTATTCAGTTAAAAATGATAAAATGCTGTATTAGATTTTTTAAATTAGCAATACAGGACTAATTCATAAGAGTTACCTCTTTATCACATTTCCTTTAAATGTATGTATAAAGGAATATTGAAAGTCTGTTTTTAAAAATAGACTTCAGGGACTGTCAAAACCCTGAGCAATATTTTACTAGACTACTTTTCTAAAAGCAAATGACAGTAGCTTTTTGACAGGCAAAAAGTCATCTTTTAAAATCTAAAATAAATTTAACAAAATATTTTAAGATATATTACACCTGAATCCTTAGGGAAGGAATAGCTATTTAACACCTTGGAATGACCTAGAGTTCTCTTAGCAAACTTCCCCTTCCCCTAAGCAAATTGCAAATTAAAAAAGATGATTCTGGTTGTACTAACATCATATTTGGAAATGCTGCGACTATTTAGTAATCTGTTTCACCCTTGCAGAAAGATCTCTAACATAACCTTTTAGATGTGGCATGGGTATATGTACACACACATATGTATACATATTTTTAATCCTTTTTTAGCCTAGAAATTATATTTTTAACAGCTGTGTGTTCTTAAGCGAATTATATCTTTCTGATACTCAATTTTTTCATCTGTGAAATGGGGATAATAAAAGATATTATGTGGGGTTGTTGTAAGGACTGGTTTAATGTTAAATTATTCTCCCCTATAAATGTCCTAGATGTATAAATAATCATTCCCCCGAAGTACACAAATTTAATGGGACATCTGGTGTTCAACTATGAAATTCCCTTTATCTTATTTCTATCAAAACTGGCTTCCCATGAATTCAAGAGCATCAAACAATGTGACTCGTGCCATGTAAGAATATACTGGTAGCATGAAAGACAAGTGATCTTTGCCTGGATCTATTTTTAGGAATGGTTTAATTATCTACACTCCTACTGTTAACACTGAAAAATAAACAAATGGGTGAAAGACATCACAGAGAGTCACTCAGATCAACAGTTTCATAGTATTCAAAAATAAAGAGGGATGAAAAACATTTAGATTATTTCTCTCTCACTAGTAATCCTTACCGACAAGGCAGGCCAGAATGTGTAGAGGTTTGAGAGGAATTTGCCGAACTGATCAATTCAGACTGCAAGGTTCAGAGGTTCCATGTTTAAAATATAACCAGTGAGAAAACTGTAATCCAATAGTTGGTTTTCAGTAAATCTACCTCACAGTGTCAAAAGAAATGATTTTTTTTTTTTAGTTACCTAGCTACTTCATATGGGTAGAAAACAATCATGAGTTTATTTATATATAAATATATTAAAATATATTTATATCTATACTATCTATTATTTATTCTCACCTAAAGTGGGGAAAAACTGATCCGATTCTCTTGTCAGGCAAAGAAAGGTATCATGGTTAACAATTATGACATCACCAGCAACCTGATATTCATAATTATCTATAAAGATTAAACCTACAGCTAGAAAACTGCCAAAGGAACAGCTGAAAATTTTGTACCCCTATATACTCCTTTCCTGTTAAAATAAAGTGTGGTAACTGACGCATTTTCTATGAAAGAAGAGCTCTGATAAAGCACGAACAATTCAACCTCTCTCGCTACACCATGCCATTTCCTTATTCATCTTATTCTATTAATGGAACATAATCTTACCGGAAAAGGAAAAATGTTGTCAGCCCTGTTCAAGCTATCTTCCATCCAGGATTTAGGAGCAAAGGCCGAGCTGGGGCGAGCATACTTCTGGAGTTGAATATGATTGCTTGCAAAATTTTTCTTCAAAGGCGAGATGGAGTTCAGGGGTGTTATTCCACCATTCAGCCCTCTTCGGTGATCTCGGCCCTGGGAACCTCCCCAGCCACCATAACCACCACCTCCTGGGCTCCAGGAAGAAGAGGGTGTTGGAGAGGGACTCTGGTAGCTGCTCCACGGAGAGGGGGGTTTGTTAAGATTATTCGCCAAATGAGGCAGCTGGTTAAAAGCAGCGTTTCTATGTGTGAAGGGTGGGGGATGGGGACTGGCAGGAGACCTCCTTTGCTGCTGATGCTGGCTGTGATGATGCTGGAAATGAGGGTGATGAGGGTGGTGCTGCGAGAGAGGCCCAATCTGAGGGGAGAAGCTGCCTCCGAAGCCAGGGCTGACATGGTGGGGAAAATTTTGAAACAACAGAGCACCGTTATTAGCCGAAGCGGCAGGGACCCCTCCCTGGTGAAAGAAACTTGCATCTTCGTTGATTATTGTAGAGGAAGAAGGCGCTATGGCCGCGGACCAGTTACTGAAACCAGTAAGAGAAGATGCACTGGATGTCAAGGGTTGGGTCGAAGTACCTAGCCCCGTGGCTTCTTGATAATCAAACCCTGTCAACACTGGCGACTCGATTCTTATTTTCTCCTTCCCATTGCCGTTTTCAGAAGAATTGTCCCCTTGATTTTCTTCAGATTTGGCCTTCTCAGTTTCAGGCAGTATTCCAGCTTCCTGACCTGGACTCGGGGAAAGCTGCTGCTTTTCTAAAGGGTCTTGCTGTTCTTGTTGCTGACTTTTTGCTTTTTCTGACCCCAGGATCTCATCCTGAATGTTATGGGTAGCTGGAGCAGGAAAGAGCCAAGCTGACCCAGCACTGCTGCCATTGGCAGCTGTGTTATTATTTATAAAAGCAGCAGGGCTGGGGGTGGCATTTTGGTGATGGTGTGGAGGCTGCAGATGTGGATGGAATCTGACTGGAAAAGCAGATTTATTCCCAGTATTGCTTTGCACTAGCACTCCAAACCCGTAATCCCCCATTTATTATTTTTAGGATCAGAATCTCACAATAAAAAATGATAACCTGATCTCTCACGCCTTTTCTTCCTCTACCCAAAATTTAAGTTGTGGGTTTACTTGAAATGTCTTATTTATAGCTAGCTTAAAGATCACAAGTTATCACCCTAAATAGTTCTGATTTGGAATTATGGTCTCTGAAAGAAAAAAAAAAAAAAACACAAAAAAAAATCTTAAAACACTGACATGAATCCAATTGGGCTTATTTCTAGGAGGAAATAAAAATGAAGAGGGTAAAAATCAAGTCTTTGGTTAGTAAAATAGGCGCTTTCTTTTTCCAAAGGAAAATGTACATGAATGACAAAAACACAGCTTCTCAAGCATCTATGGATGTAGAAGAATAAGCATTGCGCGGAGTAAAAATATATTTATATATAATTTAACAATCACATATGGTCTTCCTCAGCAGTTTAGATTCACTCACATAAAAATTAGAATAGGCTAAGGGGAGAATACGTTCTTTTCTTGGCAGCTTGGTTAAAAAAATCAGGAATAATTTAAGAACATTATATATTATATATTTATATATATAGATTATATTAGGTTATCTGGGGCGGGAGGTGAATTCCTGGTTGCAGGAGAAGAAATCAGCATTGACTAATGGAAAGATGATTGCAGGGAGGTTTCTGCTGTTCCTGGTCCTGTTTCTGCTCCTTCGCAGGGTGCAGTTTTGGCCTCTGGGGCTGTTCCTGAGGCTCCGGGTGCAGATCTTGCTGCGGTCGCTGTTCCTGGGCTCCCCCCGGCCTCCTCTCCCCCATGAAAGGGGTCAGAAACACCCGTTTCTTCCTCTTGGTTGTGATGGGGTGGGGGTGGGGGTCGCGATCAGGAGGGATTAGCGAGACTCGAAGAGGGCTAGCTGGCGGCCCGGGGGTGCGGGGACCAAGGGGGCGCCGACCTGGAAGGTCCTGCGGTTTCTGCCTCTTCCCCTCTCTGCGGCTCCGGGTTTTTTTTCCCTCATGGGACCCAGGGACAGTTTGTTCAGTTCTCTCAGTTCGATTCTCCGCAGCGAGGGGGAAAAAGAGGAAAACAAGGAAAAACCCGCTACTGTAGTTGTTCTAATGGAGAAGGGGCTCCCCTCTTGGCCCTCTCTCTCTTTTCCCCCCAGATCTCTTTTTAAACTATAATTTAAAAGGCTTTTGTTTCTCCTCACGGTTGCTGGGCCGCCGCCGCCGCCGCCTCCGCCGCTTTACCCCGGTCCCGCAGTCCCCACTGTCGTTGCGGACTCCGCCAGGCTCTTCTTCTTTCCTTCTTCCTCCTCTTCCTCCTCTGCTGTCGCTGCTGCTGCCGCCGCCGCCGCCACCACCGCCTCCCGGTGCCCGGGTCCCGCAGCCGCGACTGAGTCCTTCTCCTCAGGACCGAGCCGAGTGAAATGACAACCAGCTGGAAAGACCAAGAGACACTTCCGGTTCGAAAAGGGAGGAGTGAGGGACCGCGGACACCCCACCCACCAGCCAGAGGGCCAATCATGTCTTAGAACCTAAACTAGGCCACGCCCCTTTGCTCGGAGCACCTCCCAGGAAGGTCGAAAAGTTACCTCGAGAGACGCCCCTTCCGTCAGCGTCTCGCCTTGAGAGTCCGGGTGCCTGGAACCCGCTCCCACGGCCCAGAGTGAGCGCAGCAAGTAGCCATCTTTTGTGTGGGCAAAGGACTCCTTCGCTGTTTATCTTCTCTAACCCAACTTCGCAGGAGGAACACAGAGGGACGCGCCGACGAGAATTGATTACCTGAACACTACGGCATGGAGTCAAGATGCTGGAGATCGAAGCGGAGACCCGCGAAACCGGGAGTGAACGAGAGGACTGCCCACAGTAAACGTGGTGTCCCAGGCGTCTCGAGCCCCGCCCCAGAGGGATCTGGAAGGGGAGGCGGGTCTTCCCAGCAGCTGCGCGGTGCCTAGAAGTGCGTATGCCCTTACCCAGAATGTAGACCTCACGAGGGACTCTCCGTCACCTTCCATTCCGCTCCGCACCTCCCTGCGTGTCTCGGGCTCGCGTCTGATGCAATCTCGCAGGCACAGATACGTCTGCTGTAAGCGACAGTGGCTGAGCCCCCATTCCGTAGCTTTCTAGTCCACCTCACGCAGTAGCAGGTGGCCATTTCCTAGACGAAAATCCCCCATGGCCCCCATCTGGTCAGCCTTCTAGACTACCTAGTACCTGAAGGCCAAGGGCCAGTATATCTTAGGGTCTCATCTCCCTCCAGACACTCTGGATGCCTTTGTATCTGCCCTTTCCTCTCTTTACTTGATTAACTCCTATTTAGTTTTAAGAATTGTTCAAACATGGGGCCCGCAAGTGGCATGGTTGTGAAGGTGCTGGACTCCCACAGGGTTGACTGGGGTTCTAATTCCAGACCTGGCAACTTGCTTCCTTGCTTTCCCTTTCTCTCTCTGTCTCCCTTTGGTCAAATTAAAACATAAAAATAATAATAAGTGGAATTAAATAAATACATAATTCTTTTTTTTAAAAATTGTTGAAACACAACACACCGTCTTCTGAATTCTGTCTTAAATATGTCCATGACTTGTACACCTTGTGATTGTTTCTCACACCGTTTTGTAACAGGTGCTTAGGTCTCCCAGACCTGTGCTTACTGCAAACGCTTTAATAAGCGTACTTCACACACAAGAGGCATCAGCGAAGGCACACTGAAGAAGTGAATGAACCAAAGCAACAGTGACATCTTTAGTGAGTGACAGCACCCCCTTCCATGTCTGAATTATGTGTTCCTTGGGCCATTTGGTTTGGAGTTCATATCTCAAATGTTCATCATTTTGGTTATTTATTTGCTACTCAAGAGCTCCACATATTGTCCATTTTTGTACATTCCTGCTGTGACCGTCATCAGGGTGGAGGGTAAAGCCTTGCTCCTAGGACAGCTCCCAGCACAGCCAGAAAAGATGTTGAATATTTGGGTAAGCTGGGTGACATAGATGTAGTGCCAAGCTCTGTGATTTTGGATCCATCTGAGAGATTGGAGGGTTCCTTCCAGTTTGACTTGCACACTCTCTCCGGGTGGCTACAGCATGTCAGGAAGGCTGTGGGAAGGTCACAGCATGAGACCCTGTTAAGGATGCCTCTCTCTTTAGCTCAGAAAAGAAAAAAAGAAAGAAGAAAGAGAGAGAGAGAAATAATTAAATCAGGGTAAAACCAGAAAGAATTTTGGCAAAACTTGGAGGAAAAGATATTGAGATTAACAAATAATTTTATGAACAAAGGTCACTTCCATTTCATTTGACTAGCCTTCCCCCAATGGCTCCAACTCCTGTCACAGAGCCTCAGTCTCTTAAACCACAGATACTTCCAAGTAGACCATCTTTTTGGGCCCTTAACCAGTGTTTGTTTACTTTTGTTTGTTTGTTTTTAATTACCAGAATGTGCATGCACTCTCCGGGGGGGAGGGGCCGTGAGGGGGGGGGGGGAAGCATCTCCCAATGAGGCATGGTTACCCCACAATCCCTTCTCCTCCATTTTTCCATCTTGTCGAGATTTTGGGAACGATCACACACATATGCCAAACGTACATGCCCACATGTACATTTCTGCCCCTGTGATAACCGTCAGGGTGGTACGTTCAAGCTAGGGCTAGGATTTGAATCATGGTTGATCATGGGAGATCTGATTCCTTTAACCACATGGGAAATGCTGGGTTCCTGGGTTCATAGGAGGTGTTTAAAAACCATCAATGCCTTACTACCATATTAAGTGCAGAGAGCTACTTCACAAGTGTCCTTTGCCTAGAAGCAGGTACACAAGCAGGAGAGGATGCAGAAAGCTGTCTCTGTAGGAGGCACGTCTTCTGTGTCCAGAGCCACAATCAGGTGCTGCCAGGTCAGTCTGATCTTTTAAAGCCAAATCTAGTGTGGACGGTAGATTTGGGCTGATCGCTAGAGACACCAGCCAACTTCTGGCTAGGGACTGGCAGCAGCGGAGAAGGCAGGGGTAAGTTAATTCTCTTGGGTCAGTTGCCTCCTCAGAAACCCAGGAAAGCTAGCTCAGGACTGCTTTCCTTGAAAACATTGAGGCCTCAGAAACTGTCCCATGGTAACCATGACAACATTTCAGCAGCTCCATTTAGGATCTCCAAAGGGATCTACAGTTGCAGATGAGTGCTGGCTTGAACACTGCTGGCAAAGGAGAGCCCTCTTCATGAAATATGCTCAACAGGAAGCTACTGGGCTGACGGGAAAGCAAGCTCTGCCCAAACATTAAGGTGCCACCAGATGAAACAGAGCTCCCTGCCTGTCCAGGGTAGGGGAGGCTGACACACTTGCAGAAAAGCTGTGTCTGTGGAATGCCTGCACCCTCCTGCTACTGCCCAGCCCCTCTCTGGGGTTTGAGGTCAACCACACCCCAAACCTGGAGCCTCCCAGGAAGCAGGGCCTTAATATCTCCTCCACCAGCCTCTTAAAGCTCAGCATGTGATATAAATCTCACCCTGTAATCACGTGGGTGAACTCTGCCCCACTCCAGCTTTAATGTCACTCGCCACTGCCCTCGAAGCATACATTGTCAGCCTTTTTCCAACAGCCCACACCCGAGCTCCTTAGTGGCCTGTCTAATGACGTTAACGATCAGAGCTGCCACCCCAGGCTGCCCAGGCTGTGCACTGTGCAACTCCGTAAGGCACCACCACAGTGAGCACTGCCACTAGAGTGTTACCGTGCATCGGCCTCAGCTCCTGCCCATGCGATACCCAGGACCATCACACAAATACAGTAACTACACCCAAAAAGGCCACCAGATACTACTGTAAATTACATGAGCTCATGCTCATTGCATGTAGAAATACTTAAAGCCATCAATCATTTTAGTGTTAGTGGCCCAGGGGGTTTCTATAATTGAATTGAAGGACACAGTGTCCTTGGTGTTGCTTTTAGTTAGTGAGCTGCAGTAAGAAGACAAGTCTGGGCAGGTATATGGTCCAGTCCCCCAAGAGATTAATGTCCAGCAGGCAATATTAATAAGCATTCTAATGTAATGTATAATGTATTTGTTTAATGAACATAAAAAAAAAATCAAAGGCAGGTCCTGAGAAGGTAGGGGAAGAGAGAGACTGAGATTTTAGAATATTCTCTTTTCCAAGTATACCTAGAAGCTTGCTACCATAAGGCAAACTGGACATATACGAAATCAAGTTCCGAAAGCAGGTTTTATTAAACCCCACCTCTGATTCTCACGTGGTTTCAATATTGGAAAGTGTGCATGTTTACTTAGAAAGCACCATTGTTTTTTGACATCTAATTGCTGGGCTGTGTTTTCTCCTTTTGTTTGTTGTTTTGCAACCTGTAGAAGCCCTCCGCATTTTAAACACTATTTTCTTCCTGCCTTCCCATTTGAGGTATTATCATTAACACAGAGACCATAGTTAATAAGCCATTCTGGTGGGGAGTGGTGAAGCCAGTTCCTCCAATGCATTGTTATTGAATAAATGGTTTGGAAAGGGTCAGGACACAGACATGCTTCACTTGAGATCCTGGCAAAGATTTAGGTGAGCTGGAACAGAAAATTGACCTTCCAAACTGTGACGTGTATCACATGGGCTGACTTGGACTCTTCTGTGACTCCAGCCACCATTGTGGGCTGGCCTCTGACCTTGCTTACCCCTTCATGTTCTGATTCCACACATTTCGCTTCCTGTATCAAAACCAGGGCCATGCAGCCAACAGCTGCCATCTCACACCCTGTGGCTAGGCTGGAGGGCTTTTATCTGCACTGCTGGGAAAGGAACAGCTTTCAGAGCTTGCAGAGAGATTGTAGAGTCCAGAGGTCAGAGATCTGGGAGTTGGAGACCAAAATTCTAGCTCCAGTATAGCCATAAACTCATAGGCACTGGTCCAGTTTGTCTGATGATTTCCTTATGGTCAGAATAAAAAGAGTTTTGATTCTAAACCCTTAAGCAAAAAAAGTACAAAAAAAGTCATCTGTATGTGCTTTAAAAACATGAAAATGTGCCTAGCCACAGTGATGCCGGTGTTAGGGTACGACTGTGTGACATGAGAGCCATAGGGGAAGGCAGCAAGTTCAGATCCTGAGTCAACCTGAACATATTAGACACACCCAGGCCTGTGGTTGTGATTCTCGCTGGCTTGAAAGCTGGGGTGGGGGCGGGTCTCGGCATGGCGAGACCTGGTCAAGGGTTCCTGTTCCTATCCCTCATCAAAGAAGTAAACTTTAAAAATATACTAAAAATGATCCAAATGTTCATCCAAATGAACATTCTTTCTTTCCCTCTTCTTAGAGTATGTATGTTACTAAAGAAAAATGGTAAGAGTTGATTCCTAAGCATCTAGTCTCCAACTCTGAGTGTGTAGGAGAACCACCCAACCAGAGAGCCAGAGGTTCTCAAAAGCAAAGTGTGTCAGCCCTCCCTAGACTGTCACAAGATAGTCTGATTTAATTTTCTCATAGTGTTTTCTCATGAAATTATAGAGGCTTTCCTATCATAATGTAAGAGCACAGAAAAAAACAGAATAAGAATTGCTTAAAAAAAAAAAAAAAGAAAAGAAAGAAAAAGAAGAATCTTTTCTCACAGAAAAAGCTTGAGAGGCCCGCCTCTGGGCCCGCGCGGGACCGGGGCTGCCCGCCTCTGGGCGCACGCGGGACCGGGGCCGGCGCGCTGGGCCGCCCGCCTCTGGGCCCGCGCGGGACCGGGGCCGCCCGCCTCTGGGCCTGTGTGGGACCGGGGCCGGCGCGCTGGGCCTCTCGCCTCTGGGCCTGCGCGGGACCGGGGCCGCCGGCCTCTGGGCCCGCGGCCAGCGCGCGGGGCCGCCGGCCTCTGGGCCCGCGCAGGACCGGGGCTGCCCGCCTCTGGGCGCACGCGGGACCGGGGCCGGCGAGCTAGGCCGCCCGCCTCTGGGCCCGCGCGGGACCGGGGCTGCCCGCCTCTGGGCCCGCGGCCAGCGCGCGGGGCCGCCGGCCTCTGGGCCCGCGCGGGACCGGGGCCGCCGGCCTCTGGGCCCGCGCGGGACCGGGGCCGCCTGCCTCTGGGCCTGCGTGGGACCGGGGCCGGCGCGCTGGGCCTCTCGCCTCTGGGCCTGCGCGGGACCGGGGCCGCCCGCCTCTGGGCCCGCGCGGGACCGGGGCTGCCCGCCTCTGGGCCTGCGCGGGACCGGGGCTGCCCGACTCTGGGCACTCGGCGCCTCTGCTTCGCGTTCCGCAGTCGAGGCCGCCCAGCCCCTGCTGCCCCTCCGGCGCTGGGTGTGTCCCATGCTCGGCGCCGACGCTGCCTGGCAGCACTCTGACCAGGCAGGCGAACCGGAGGTGGCGCTGGGTCCCGCGCACATTCGCGTGCTCGGGGGCTGGTGTGTGCCCGCTGGGCCCGCGCGTGGCCGCCGGGCCTGAGCGTGGTTGCGCGCGCTTGGGGCTGACGTGTGGCCGTCGGGCCTACACGTGACCGCCGGGTCAGCGCATGGCCGCTGGGTCTGCGAGTGGCCGCTGGGCACACGCATGGCCCCCAGACTGGTGAGTGGCTGCCGGGTCTGAGTGTGGCTGCCGGGCCCGCTCCTGTGCATGGCCGCTGGGCCTGCGCCTACACATGGCTCCCGGGCCGGAGCGTGGTCACTGGGCCGGCGCACGCCGGGCCTGCGTGTGGCTCCCGGGCCTGCGAGTGGCCACCGGGCCTATGCATGACCTCCAGGTTGGCGAGTGGCCACCAGGTCTGAGCATGGCCGCCGGTCCTGTGTGTGGCCGCCGGGCCTGTGCCCGTGCGTGGCCGCCGGGCCTGTGTGTGATCGCCGGGCCTGTGCAGGGTCGCCGGGCATGCGCCCACGCGTGGCCGCCGGGCCCGCGCATGGCTGCTGGGCCTGCGCCCAGGCGTGGCCAACGAGCCTGCCCGTGACCGCCGGGCCTGCACGTGACCGGCGGTTGCGAGCAGCAAACTGAAGCCGAAAACAAGGATTAAGATCTTGCAAATATAAGCAGAAGAAGGAAACCTTGGATGTCTTAAACCAATTGAGAAATGTATGGTATAGGAGGATTTTCGCTGCCTATGGGCAGTGAGAAGGCGATGGTACCAGCCCTGCATTACCTCAGGGAAAAATAAGAACTATTCTACCATTCTTAAGGAAGCCAGATACTCGAGGATGACTCACGCTGCAGATCCCCACAACACCATCCTCGGTAATCACAGGATGGATGCTGTGCTGCAGCAGCTGATAACCGTCTCTGCCTACCAGAACTGCGTTCCTGAAACTGTACTCCATAGAGACTCACCTACAACTGCGGAGCTGCACGAGACCCACCCTTGACCCAACCCTGAATAGAACCTATGTTTCCTATTGTGGAAAACTTTATGAGCTCATAATTGAAAAAGGAAAAAAAAAAAAAAAAAAAAAAAAGGATGAAAGATCTGGAGGGTATGGTCGCAGGGATGGCAACTGCGGATGCTGGAGACAGCACGGGAGAGGTAATGGGAATGAATGATGGAGGGCGGTTCAGGGAACGATCATCACGTTTGATGGACACAGGGGTGAAGGGTGGTCTGTTGAAGATGATGTATGTGGGGGTATCATTGTCTTGGCTAATGTTAACTATACTCATGCTGGAAGGGACCATGCTGTACACTGTAAAGATGTCCAATGAAAAAAAAAAATAATGATAACATTATCGGCACTCTGGCAGAAGGAAAAAGATCCAATGATATGATAGCGGAAAGGATAAATGTGGATGCCGGAGCCTGTAAGGGAGGGGAGTGGGTGGTCAGGAGAGGGTGGTAGAAAGTGGGCGTGGGGGGCAAAAGGAGGAATCAGTTAACACCAAAAAAAGTAGAGTTCTCTGTTGAAAACTATATACATATATGTATATTGTATACATCATAATGGGAACTTTATGTAAAATGAATTTAATTAATCTGAGAAAAATAAAATAAAATAAAAAAAAATAAAAAAAATAAAAAAAATAAATGAATGTTTAAAACAAAACAAACAAAAAAAAAAAAAAAAAAAAAAAAAAAAAAAAAAGCTTGAGAGAGGACCAAGGCATTGATGCAGTGATGAAACTTGACACTCTGAGGCTGTCCCACATGGGAAGGTTCTGGCTTTGCATCCGGAGGCCTCCCTGAGTACACTGAACATGCACGTGCCCATGCTCCAGAGCTGGCTGAGGCTCAGAGTGGGTCGTGGTGTCATGACCCTGTGGGGGGTACTGCCCCTCTCTCTCTGAAGAAATAAATAAACTTAAAAAAAAAGTTTGGGAGTTAATATAAAACTGGAAGGGTGAATTTCAAGGAATCATCAGAAACCCAGGTCCCTTCCGGCTCACTGTTCTCCCTTTCTTGAAACGTGACTTCCCCTTTTGGATCCCAGATGGCTAATGAAGTTCCAGCCATCATGTCTGCATTCCAGAAGAAGGATGGAGATAAAGGTGAAGGACAGACCCTTTCTCTTTGAGGAAACTTTTCAGAAACTATTCAGAAGTTTCACACATCAATTCCATTTTCCTCCCACTGGCCACAACTGAGCCAAAGGCCTTAACTAGTGGCAAAAGAGGTTGGGAGATATGGTCTTCATTGTTTTAGGTACTTTAGTTAAAAATCAGGGTTCTGTTACTAATGAAGGCATAAACAACTATGCAAGTCAGTGCTCTCATTTTGCAGTTGAGGAAACTGAGGCTGAAAGAAAGGCCTTGCCTAAAAATAACCAGTCATTTGCCAAGTATCTGACTCAGAACTTTTTCTTCTGCCAAGTGGTCCTCAAATTTTGGCACGCATCAGAATCACCTGGAGAACCAGTTACACCAGACTAGAATTTCTGATTTGATGAATATGGGGTGGAGCCCAGAACATACATTTCTAGTAAGTTCCCAGGTGATGCACATGCTGCTGATTTGATGTACAAACTCAGAACCAGTGGTCCTCAGAACATCCTCACCTGGCTTCCACAAGATTCTCAGTTCTGCAGTAAGGCCTCGAGTCCATAATACCAGCTGCACCCAATAAACCTTCCTCCCAGCCTTGGTCCTCCTCCCATTTTCTCTAACCCATTTAATGGTGCCATGATTCATTCTTTCGATTGCCTTAGCCAAATTTAGGAGTCATCCCAAACTTCTCTCTCCCCTTTCTCGTCCTTTTATAGCTGCTCTCCAAGTTTTCTTTATTTTCTTTCCTGCTTAGCGTCTTTTTCTTTTTTTTTTTTTTCCTCTCTTTTCCCAGCTTTGGTTCAAGTTTAATCATTTTTCATCTGATTTTTTTTTTAATTTTTAAAAAGTGTTTTGCAGAAGTTGTCTTCAGGCATAATTCCTGACTTGGTCCACCGAATCTTTCTGAATGAGGAGTCTGATTATGTTACTCTCTCACGTAAACAATTTCGGCGGCTCCCTCGAGTACTCAACTTTATTTGTCAAACTTTAGTGAGTTCTATTCCAACATTACAGTGTTTGTGTATTCATATAGCTTCTGCACTATCATGTAGTTCGTATTTTTCTATACATTGACTTAGTTTTAAAAATTAAATTAGGGTTCTTACTGATTGACCATTCAAAATGGAATGACTTGCTGTAACCCAAAGGCAATAATTAAAATGAAAAGAATGAAAACAAACTAATGATACTGGATTTCTCCTAGATCCTGTATGTGTATGAAAGGGCCTGAGTCTGTGACCTTCTTTCTCCTTGTTAAAAAGGGAGATTATTGAAGTTGGACAGGGTATTAAAGACTTCCCAGCTTCATTTTAAAAGATCTTCTTTATATAGTTAGAAGGACTGAGAGAGATGGGAAAAGAACTAAATTTCTCACTGATTTAAGATTGAACACTGCCGTGTCTCTGTGCCAGCTGCAATCCTCGCCTGTACCCCACTTAAAGGACCCATGGTTTGGAAAGCACTGCCAGACCCCTTTACCTGGCATCAGGGCTCTCGACCACCTGGCACCTGCCTGGCATTTCAGCAGCATCTCTTGCAACTCTCCAAGACATTAGTCCAAGCACCTGGAAAAGGTTGAGTTTCCACAGACGCAGTCAGTCATGAATGCTGTTTGCTGCAAGTACTAGAATGCAACAGTGCCTTAACAAGGTGAAACGTGCCTGGGAGAGTATTTTTCTCAGTACTAAGAAGACTAGACGTGGGTGGGTACTGGTGCTGGCAGGCCCGTGGTGTCAAGCTTTGGGTTAGAATCTGTGGTTCTTGGGCTTTCCATCAGGGTCTAAAGATGTCTGCCAGGTTCCAGTCATCATGCACAGTGGCATTTGGAAGCAAGATACAGCTGCAAAGAACCCTGAGTTTCTCTTCAGGAGTTTTCCCCCTTCAGGGAGGAAAAGTCTTTCTCAAAGGCCTGCCAGCATATTTCCTGTTATATCTTTTTGATCGGAACTGGTTCACATGGTCTAGGCCAGACTTGAGCCCACCTTCCCCGAGACCAAAGAACCTGAACCTGAAACAGGAACAAAATCTGGATTCTGCCAGCAAAGGAGATGTCAAAGTCTTCAGAGGAGTCGACAAGCATCTCCCATGCTAACCACACAATGTCTGAAAGGTTTCTATGTGTGTCTATTTGCTAAGAATGTCTACTTTGTTTTTCTGGGGAGCTTGTACTTGAGAGTCCTTCCAGTGACCTTTCCTCATCCCCGAGCAGTGTCTTCTTGGATGGCACAGACATTGGCCACATCGTCGGCTCCTTGGTAATTGACTGGATCCCACCCACTCGAGCGGCTGTAGCAGATCAGAGACATTTTTCTTTTTTCTGTCCCCTGGGCCTAACATCATGCTTAGCAATAGCAGGCCTTCCATAAGTGTTCTTCCCATTAAACTTATCAATCCATTGTTTCCTTTCTTCTATATAAGTCACAAGTAAGTTCAGAGTAATAAATGTTAAGTAAAATTTAGCAACAAGCAGACTTGGAAACACTTTTCAAATGGTGCTCTCCATTTTATCCTTATTTTGCATTGTTGGAGTGGGGGTTGGGAATACAGCAATTTTCTAATAACAGACAGGACATTAGTACTGGCTGAAACCCACCCCAGTGCTGATCTTATGGCAAATCAGTCACTGTAAATCCTGGAGGGTGATTTTATAAACTTAGTAAACCATTGCAATCTGTGTAAAACACATTGTACAGGGTGATAGCTTCATTTGGCTGAGTCATCCTAGATAGTGTTCCATGGTTGCATTAAGCTAGCCTTTATTGATATACCCTAAGTGTTAAACAGCCTCTTAATGAAGTGGATTGCCTCGAAGCCATTGGATAGTACACATGCATGCACTCACGCACACACACACAGAGTTATCACCATCCAAAAACAACTACAGAGGCAGTAATTATATATATTAATGAGGAATATCAATACAATTGGATGAGCCAGTTTCTAATGCAGCTGAGCTGATTCTCAGTAATGGGCTTCTTGAAATGACCTAGCCCACAGATGTACCTTCAGGTTCAACAGCCCATGTAAAATATAATAAATGCATAAATAATTTAGCAAGGGAAATAGGTAACATTCTGGCCACACTTCTGTGCTACCGTTATTTAAAAGGCTGGCAGCTTGGTAGTTAGAAGCCACTATGTCCAGGGGTGTTTTAACTCACCATTCGCTCAGAGTTGAAATGAGGCAGAGGAGAGCTTCAGGCCCCTAGCTCATTTTTTATTTAGAGGCAATATTTTTTTAATCCATTCGGCCATTTAAGTTCCAAAAATAGAAAGAGGAAAAAGAAATAAACACACTTCAAATTTAGAAGTTTAGAGACTGCTTGGAGTCTTCATTAGGCAGAGTCTGAGATACATTTTTAAGCAACATTTTACAAACTTGTAAAATGGTGAGAGTTTAAAAATTAGCCTCTGTGTGAATGTTTCTTTTTAATCCATACATGATGATTTCTTAGTGCTTTTTAAAATTCTAGTCCTTTTTACATACTCAAACACAGAATTTGTAGAGTATTGTACTACCTATCTTATTTATTATTCAGTCAACATTATTTGTAAATGGACTCAAGGTTTTAAAACTTATAGGGAACCAGCAGTTAGCGTAATGGCTATGTGGCTGGATTCCCACGTAGTCGACCGCAGTTCGCGTCCCGGACCCAGTGGCTTAAAACTCACGCCGGGCGCGTGTGCGTGCGTGCCCAAGATCCCGAGAAGAGAATGGAGGAGAAGGGATTGCGGCATGACCATCCCCCCTGGGGGGTGATTTCTTGCTTTCTGTCTCTATGTCTGTCTGTCTGGCGAGCACACGCGCCCTATAGCGAAAAAACCTCTCCAAAAAAAAAAAAAAAAAAATCTTATATAAATAAGATGAAAGGAAAACTGCGTATCATAATGTAAATAGAAAAATCAATATGGCATGCCATAAGCAGATGCTGTCATTAAGTTTTTTCCTAATATATGATGAAATAAAAGCAGATCAAGGCCTACAGCTGTCTACTAATCAAAACAAAAGACGGTTCCTCTGTGCATTGTCCAGAAATGAATCAAGGACTATTAGGGACGCACAGCTTACTAGTTAAAAAATGCAGAACTTTTAAATTGGGCAAGATTGGTTCAAGTCCCATCTCTGCCACTTGACAACTGAATGATTTGTGAGGAGACCTCTGAGCCTCAGTTTCTGCATCTGGAAAATAAGGATAAGAATTAAACAGTTCGTGGAGAGGGCTCTATACATAATATGTAGAAGTAATACATGTGAAGTCCTTGGCTCAGCCCCAACCTGTAACAAATGGCCACACAATGTAAGCCCTGATCATTATTAACTTGGGCTTGGGGAACTCTGGGTCATCACAGAACCAGATGCCAGTGAACTCAGCTCAAAACAAAATGTACTAAGTGTCTACCTCAATGACGGGCTCCGTGATAGGCCATGGAGACACGGAGATAACTATTGAAATGACAGTCATGGAAAGAGACAATGATGGCAGTATACATGCGAGTCACATATGTAAGAGCCTTGTGCCTTGGCCAAGTGGCAGGTCAGAGAAGACAGACGTGGTCAAAGCCAGCATCAGGGAGGAACAGGCCTTCCCTGGGGGCTTTGGAGACACCCAGCAGCACCGGACAGTCCCAAATCCACTGGATTTCTGCTGGGGCTCAGCAGGTGCATAAATTCGAACACTCATACAGCCATGGAGACATACCCCCATTTACTTACAAGCTCAAGTGACATTAATAAATTGGGGAATATTTTCAAAACTAAACACTGGTCAAGCAACTACAAAATGGAATTTTAAATGTCTTTCCTTTCATAGAGATCACACACAGGTGCTTAGACATTTTTGTGGAGTAATTTATATTAGTAGTATCTTGCCAACATTGTAAAAATTATGCAATTTTATAAGAAAACCCAGATTTGTGTAATCTCTAAAAACAGTGGGAGAAATGACCATCTGAATCCATGTCCTCACATAAGGTAATTGGGGCTGGAGTTGAGTGACTGCAGCTATCCAAAGACGGGATACTTGCTCTTTAGTCTGCCAGGGTTTCTACCCAGCCAACCAATAATATTGCTCAAAAACCAGGCAGGTGGAGTCCCTACCCTTGGCCCATGCTTTAAAGGGCCATACTCTAGCCCTCCTCCGAGTAGGCCCTTCCCCCTAGTAGGAATATATGGGGGCAAGGATGCCAGCATTGCCTCTTCTAGACCATGTGGCTGGGACTGACAGACACTACAATTCCCCGTGTAAATGATCAGATCCTGCTTTCAAGAGCCTGCAGAAACTGCTGCCTTGGTTAATTCTCCAAGGGTAAATAGCACTGAGTACACACCCAAAAAACCACCAAGGAGAGCTGGTGTTTTTTGGGGGGGCAAGGGAGTGAAAAGATTGAGGCTCAGACATGTAAGCCAGGGTGTCCTCCCACCTGAACAAAGCCCCTTGCTGTGCGCAGTGCAGCCAGGCATGGGACGGGAGAGCAGATGGTGTATTGTGGGGGTGGGGGCCTGGGCTGGGAACCAGTTCTCCACGGCATCGTCTCCAGGCAAGGCAATCCGAGGAGCCTGTGGATACTAAATTTGACCTCGGTCTTTCAGGTCACTATAAAGTATTTGTCAAGGCAGAGACTAGAAGTTATTTAGATTTGTTCATTTGATTACTAGTGAATATTTAGGCAGCTGGCAGGTGGGTTTCCATTTATACTCACCCTGAGCCTGCACATGTGAGCAGGTATTAGGAGGGAGCCTGCTGACGGCTTTCGCTCACTGCTCACGCTCGTTGCTGCCTGCCCTGGCGGTGTGTGAGCATGTGGTTTTCGCTAGTCTAGAAGCATCTCATGGGTGGAAAGTATGCCCGAACTTATTATATTTTATCCCCTGCCTTTAGTCCAGTTCCCAACACAGGGTACCCAGTTAACAGTGAATGAACCACCATCTAATCTGAAAATTGATATTTTTGGTCTCTCTTGGAATCTCTGGTTATCTCTTGGAATTATTTTCTCCTGCCACACGTGTATGTACATCTCACAGAGTACTTGAAATTCTCTCTGTAGAGACTTGATTAATTACTGTAAAAAAATGTTGTTATTTCTCTTCTTCTGATTAAAAATGAATTTACCTATATGGAAAAATAATTTGAGAAGTTTAAAAAAGTAAAGAAAACCACATGTCACTCCAGCTGCACTAGAGCATCTATTATTAATATTTTGAAATATGCATTTCCAGTTCTTTTTTTCGTACATTTCTTTTCATGGTCATGATCTTACCCAGAGATTGCTGACACCGAAGTTGCCACGTTCCCACTATTTGAGTGATTTTCCTGCTGCTGTTTGCCATTCTGTGATACATTTTAAAAGATCAATTGCATAAAAAGCTTCTAAATTTCCTGAAGAAATACTGAAGTGAGGAGTGTTCTGAACACTTTCCTGAGAAGTGAATGGGGTTCCAGCTCATACCTGGGAGGGCTGTGGTCTACTGTACGTACCAACAGCTCATGGTTCTTAGCAAGATCACGACTGCCGATGATGGCCAATTAGTAGCCACCTAATTTCTTTACAGCTTTTTTTGTTAAGCTCTCTGTGACGAAAGTTGCCTGTGCTTTGTCCCTTCTCTTTAGAGTCCTCCAGACTGCCATACAGGCTCATCCTTGTCATCCAGTCGGTGGGCCACAGCGTCTGTGAGAAGATGCCCAAATGCCATGCACCGTTGACAGCCCAAGACTATCCATTTTAATGAGGGAGAGATGACTAACTTCCCAGTCGCAGTAAGCATGTCAAGCCAGTAAATATGGGTGCCATGGGGACACTGAAAGACAGGCTGCTTTTACTAGGCCCTGGCTCCAGGGAGAGCTTCCAAGAAATAGAGACCTTTGAGTGTTATCTGGAAAGGTGAGCAGGAGCTTGGCCGGCACTGAGGGGAATCGGGTGTCGGGCTGGGTCTCTCCGAGGTTGGGGCCAGTGGAGGGGAGAGCGCCTAACCCACATTTGCGGACTGGGCACTGTGAGTTGGCTGGGGCTAGTCCTGAGGAGAGAGGTGGGCAGGCTAATGGAGCAATGCATACACAGGCCTTTGGGTGACGATGTCCTGTGTATCAGAGCACTTTACCACCATGTCCTCAACAATTAAGCTTACATCCAAGGCATTCTAGAATTCTCTAATAAAATCTTCTCAACAATTGGGGAGTATCCTTTAAAATTAAAAGTTTTCTATCACATGACCTAGAAATTCTATTACTTGGTTTCAAGCTTGTGTCAAAGGGTATACACCTCCTGGATTATTTGTGAAAATGAATTGGGGATGACCCAAATACGTATGCATAGAGGAATGGCTACATAGACCAGTCTGTGTCCTTCCCACAGAAATGAATGAGAAGTGAGAAAGGGTGATATGATTCCCATGTGCACAGGAAGAGCCCCAGGACAGACAGCTGAAAAAAATAAACAAGTCACATCATAGATACAAAATACGTTGCATTTATGTACAGAATCCACAAACACAAAAATATGTTTCCAGGCTAATCGGTAGTAGGTGGTTAGGGTGTCTGGATCCCACATGACTGACTGAACATTTCAAGTCCCAGATCAGGCAGCTTGAAAAACACACCAGCTACACGTGCATGCGTGCTCAAAATCCCGAGAGGAGAATGGGGGAGAAGGGATTGCCATGACCACACCCCTAAAGGGTGCTTTCTTGCATTCCTTCCTTTCCCTCTGTCTCTCTCTGGTGAGCACAAGAACCATCTAGTCAATTTTTTAAACAGTTTCCTATGGTTAAAAAGGTATGCAAGTGTTTCTTATTTCATAGACATACGACTTTATATGAGAACACGACAACTAGTAATTGCTTTGCTTGGGGACTTCTGTTAGACCGAAACTGTGGCTATCTCTGAAGGGTTCAGAGTTTGGGGGAGGTGGTTAAAAGAGTCTTAGGTCTTAATTTTAACACTGTTTTTAACAAGGAGAATGTGTTCTATAGGTTTCTTGTGCAATTAAGGATTAATTAAAACAATGAAAATGCTCCAACTCTCAGGGTCAGTCAGTACCACCTATTTTGAAATAAACTGAGCATCATGAAACAAGACACTCTAAAATACTCCTGACCTGTGGCCCAATAATTTTCCTTTTAGGAATCCATCCAAAGGAAACAACCCCATATAGTCACAAAGAGTCTCATAACAAGATGTTCGATGCAGTATTATTTATAAGGGTGAAGAAAAAAAGAACAATTTGGGGACCAGCAGTTGATGTAATGGCTATGTCGCTAGACTCCCATGTAGTCGGCCACAGTCCGAATCCCACAGCCAGTGGCTTAAACTCACGCCAGGCGCACGTGTGTGCGTGCCCAAGATCCTGAGAGGAGAATGGAAGGGAAAGGATTGCGATGTGGCCACCCCACCTGGGGGGTGATTTCTCACTTTCTGTCTCTCTTTCTGGCACACACGCCCTAAAACAAAAACCTCCCCACGCCCCCCCAAAAAAGAACTAAATGTTCAATAATGAAAGAAAGCTTAAATGATAAGTACAGATGCGTGTTGGGTAGCCTTTAAAGCTCGTTATGGAAAAATTTGTACTAATTTGTAAAGAAGTTAACAAAAAAAATATTAAGTTGGAACATTAAAATGTGATGTAAGTACAAATACACATATACAAGACCCTTGAGGCTAGGGGAGGGAGCCCAGGAGAGCCATCTGGTCAGGCCTCATATTTACCAATTTAGGCTTTTGACATGCTCTTTAAAGGCAATTGTATGAAGAAGCACTAGGATGCTCTACACACAGTTACACACAGTCCCAGATATACGTGTGCCATTTATCATGTGACTCTCAATAGCTGTATGTACACACCTAAAATACAGCACATTTCTTTACATTCTGCTTTAGAATCGCTTCATGCTGGAGCTTCACAGACAGAGAAAGCCCAGGGAGAACTCACACTCCCAGAGCCCCCTCCTCGCACAGGCATCAGGGCAGGGACAGAAATACCCCAATGTCAGCGAACGTGCTGGTGGTCTCTTGGCAGTGGGATTATAGATTTACTTTCAATGGATGGTTTTCAGCTTTTTCTGAATTTTCTACAGTGAGCATGTGTACTTCTTTCATAGTTTAAAAATAGCTGCTGCAGTGAAAACGTAAAAACAGAAGAGGAAATGCCCTCCTCTAAAGCACAAAAGCGGCTCCTGGCTCTAGAATGTGCCACATCGGGATGTGCCCGGGCGGAGACCTCGGCAGGCTGGCACCAGGGCCAGCCAGAAAGAATGCAGCTGGACCCTGCTCCAGTGTGTCACAGAAGGGCCAGCGGGGACTCCTGCCCCTTGTCCTCCCCATGCTGCTCTTCGGGGTGAGGCCAGGCGGGCAAGATGATTCTGGTTCAAAGCTGGACCTGGTGTGTGGAGATGTTAGATAATGCAGGCTCCTGACGGATGGGGTGGACCTGGGCCCCGGCCCGGTGGCTCTCGGTCAGTGTGGGAGGGCAGCTCAGAGGCAGGGGAAGCCACATATTTGCAGGAGCAAATGGGATGTACCCAGGTTGGGCTGATAAATAAATCCCTTTATTGGGGGACTTCAGAACAGAGGGCTGATTTGCATAGTAGACAAGCTGCACATGGGATGGCGGGCACACAAGGGTGAGAGAAGGCACGGATCCCGGGGTTACAGTGGAGTTTCTTAGTGGAGCTGGACCTTACACGTGACAGGTTCTGGGAGTGCGCGTGTGTGTGGGTTTATAACACGCAAAAGCGAATATCCTCTCTCACCAGTGCCACCACCCTCCACACTCTCCACCCCCACTCTGCAGCATCTGCAGATTTCTCTCCCCACTAACAAAGCGGGTGTAACTGGTTCTATCAGCAGAATAAACACAGGTCCTGGCTGTTTCCCTCCTTGTGAGGAGCTGGCTGGAAAGCACATGCGCGGCTAGGTCAGGGAGTGAGCGAGTGTCTGCGCCGCACAGCTGAGGCTGGGAGCCAGGGCCCTCATTAGAGGAGGCTGCTCCTACTTCCAGCCTCGGCCTCTATTCAGTGGAAGCTGGTCATTACACACATGGTGCGTTTTTGCATATTAACCAAATTAAAATAATAATATGTTCTCTCTTTTCATGTGCTATCCTGATAAATCCCAATTTATGAATGAAACATGCTGATTAGTTAGTGAAAAAATAATTAGTCCCAGAATGTGCTTCTAAGTTGGAGACTTAATGAATGCACACAAATACGTTTTTCCAAGCCCTCAGCAGATTAGTCTTTTAAAGGAAAATAGTCATACGATGTGTTTATGAGAGACAAGTGATGCAGTCGTCGGATTTTATTTTTCTCTCTCTCTGGCTGTGTGGGATGATGTTTGGACATTATCTAGTGCCTTGTCAGGCTGGATTGCTTTAGGAATATGGGTGTAAGCTGTGGTTGACATCCCACTGAGTTTTGATGTTCAGATTGTTCAGAGAAAGGTCTCAGCTCAGAAGCTCCTTCTGCCCTGGAGAGACCCTTAGGCTCTGTCGTGGAGCTTCCATTTCTGGAGCCAAAGGTTAATTACAGAAAGACGGTGGGAACCAGTGAGTGGCCTTCACAAGACCAGTGTCTATCAGGTTTTTGTCGTGTTCCCCAGCTAGGAAAACTATTGGGTTTCAGATCAAATCTGGATGCTTGGGCCAGTGGGACTCAGAGGACCCAGGCACTGTCCATGGACCAAAGGGCACGAGAGGGCTGCCACGCCGCAGTTCAGCCCATAGACAGCTGGGCGCCCCTCACTGGACGTGTGTCCTCAGCGCACTGAGCTGCCTACTGCGGCACTGTGTCCTGCATGGAGGCACGGATGGTAAAAGTCACCAGGCATGTGTAGACTGCGGTAACTGCTAGCTGTTTTCATTGCTCTCCAGCCTTGTTCACTGTGGCTCCGTCACACCCCCTCTGTTTCATTCATTCACTCATCATTGTTTCATTAATCCCGCAGACGTATCCAGGGCCTCTGGGCCTGTGCGGGATGAAAGACCTGGAGAGTTCCCTAATGGACTCTCTCTGCTCCCTCACTGCCCTTCCTGTCCCTCAGTCTGGAACGGCCCCCTCTCCAAGTCTGCCTAACAGACATGCCCTTCACGACTCCGCTCACGCGTCACCTCCTCCACGAAGCTCTCTCTTCTACCATGAGCTGATAT
This sequence comes from Tupaia tana, assembly GCA_026018925.1. Lineage (NCBI taxonomy): Eukaryota > Metazoa > Chordata > Mammalia > Scandentia > Tupaiidae > Tupaia > Tupaia tana. The sequence continues at coordinate 58,660,769 of JAKSZU010000014.1, read as the reverse complement.
TCACTCGGTTCCATAGAAAGGCTGGAATCTGTTCTGAAAGGTCAGGCAGTCACTTGGCATGGTTGGAAAATTACCTCTGAGCCTACCTCCCCCTCCCCACTCTGGGCACGGCATTTATTTCCGCCTTTGCTCAGAAGGGCAGTGTGAGGATCACGCATCTTGCATCTCGGTAGCTAGCCCTGGGCTGGCCACTCGAAGATATCAGTAATGGGAAGGAGAGGAGATGGAAGGCAAGAAAGTGCGGGGAGAGCTGGTGTATTTTCAGCCCACGTGCTGATCACCAGAGGAAGTGGCCACAGGCTATAAAGCTGTCTTTATAGACACCTCCCCCAGCCATCTGCCCCCAAAACTTTGGCACAAGAAATTTCTGCCTTTCCTATAAAAATTTCAGCTCATGTGAAAATCATACGTAAGTGCTGAGTATTATCTAGGTTTTGCATTTAGAAAAAAAAAAAATCCCTAGCTCTTGCCGGTGTCCGCTCCATTGTCCGGCCCTTTGAGGCTCTGGGCTGTGAGTGTCCGTGCCAGTGTGTGTGGCTGAGAATGGGCGCTTTATGTGCAAAGGAAGCAGGCTTCTCTTTGGCTAGTTCTCTGAAGCCAGCTGCCAGTCACAGGGCTGGCTGCCTTGTCGGCTTCAAGGAAGCCTCTCGGCTGTGCTTAGCCCTGTACTGAAGAAGCTGTTGCCTTTCCAGGCAGGCCTCTGGGACACCCCCTGGATTAGGAGTGCCCTAGAGCCATGGAAGGCCCCGGGCCCAAATGCCAGGCCACACAGCACAAGGGCATAGGGCCCTTACGTCCTCCCCCTCAGGAGGCTGTGTGCTTGAGGTGGAAAGGAGTCGGGCAGACCTGGGTACAAATCTGGCTTTGCGTTCCCAGCTGCATGTCTGAGATCATCCTTAACCTGTGTCTCAGTTTCCTCATCTCAAAAATGGGGAGAGCAGAGTTAGCACCTCAATAGAGTCGCTGTGAGGCATAGGCGAGCTAACTCAGGCCTGCGCATTTGTGAGCTGACACTGTCTAGGTGGTACTGAGACATGAGGTTGACACTGGAGTGTTAGGCCAGGCACCAAGGCATGACAGCCGCTGCGCCCCACACGGCAGGAAACAGCAGCCACAGGGAGGACTTAAAAACAAAAGTGCAAACAACTTGGTCACATACTTCTTAAAGCTCTTCTCTTTGGAGGGTAGAAAAGGGCTTAGGTGGGCCTGAAGGATGATTTTGGGGAGACTTCTTTAGGAAAAGAGTCTGTGCTTTCGCTCTTGGCCCTCAGACATAATGGCCCTCAGGGAGCTTGTTCTGCATGCCCTTCGTTGGGGCCTGTGCTGGGCCTGGGTCTTGCCTCATATTTAAGGACACTGCAGTGGCTGGTGGCAGCAGAGGGGAGGGAGTAGGGACTTGCCGTACAATGTCAGATGAGAGGTAGGTGAAGCAGGGGTGGGGTGGGAGGGTGTCACATTGGGAAAAGCAATGTAGGAATGTCAGCCTGGGGTCACTGGGAAAGGGAGCTTATCAAGAAGGAAATATCTGAAGGGAGAGGCCAGGAGGGGGAGGAGCAGCCTAGCCAAATAAAAAGCCTGCCTATGTTAAGGGGGCTGTAATTACAGGTGGGCTACCAGGCCGTCTCCAGAAAACCTCAGTGCACTAGTGTACGTGGGAACTGTCCATACAAACCATGTCAGGCTCGGAGAGGGCAAAGCCAGCCTTTGACAGCTCCAGCTGAGAACCGTCTGCTTCCCTTACCTCCTGTCCCTTCTGTCTGTGTTCCCACAGGATCCTTGTTGGGCCCAGAGACTAGCTAAACAAGCTGGTGGGAGAACAGGAATGTCAGACCCACACATCCTGCTGGGAGCAGACCCTAGTGGGAAGAGGGGAGAGGATGGAAGAAAGAAATTGAGCCAGCGTCCCAGACCTCAGGACACCACGGGCTCGGCTCGTTATTATCTAACAATGACTAGGAAACTCCTGAGTCTGCCCACATTCTCATTCAGGAGCAAGGGGCTGATTCTACACCATGAATAGAGCCAAAGGGAAACGGGCAGTTACTTTTGATGAGTTTTGCTTGTTCCATGTATTGGATACATTATCACCTTGCCCAGCATTAACTATGCGCTAAGCACTGTGCAAAACACCTTATAGTTTCAAAATAACCTTTGGAGGTAGGTGCTATTATAATCTCCATTTCTGCAAAGGAAGGAATTGCGGTTCAACCTTACTCAGGGTGCAGGGTGGGTAGGCTGGAGCCAGGACCTGGAGCCAGGCAGTTAGGCTCGAGCTGCAGTAAACCATCCTGCCACACTGCTGTCTCAGGAGGCAGATGAGACAAGGTATTCAGCCAGAGCGAAAACTGTCCCTCACCTCCAAGAAAATGCTAAAAATACTTCAGGAGTTTACAGGGATTTTCGCTTTCACTTTCCTTCTTCAGGAGAGGATTTCAGGAGACGTGCTATTTCGGTTAGAATGACTTGGATTTTAAATATGGAGACCCACGTGAGATAGTTTAAGGAAATGAACAAGTGAACAAATAGCATAACGATACTGGGGTGTTCCGCAGCCTCCATCCCCCTCCTTACTCATCCGCCTCCTTTTTTGTCTGCACACTCTCCATCTGTTTTGCAGAACACGACCACCTCAGCTCCCAGGTTGAGGAACTTCAGTTCCAGGTCTAAGAAGACCATTGGCTGAATCTTAATACAAACTAGAGAACGACTTAGTTACATGTTCCCAGTGAGCTCCTTCTAGGTGCTGGCCTTTATTTTAGGCACTTGGGGTATGACAGCACACAAAAGAGAAAATAATAATAATAGTAATAATTTTTTAAAAAGCAGCCTGCCCTTATGGGGTATTCCTCTCAGTGAGATTCTGGTTGATCTATCTTGAGTCAGCTGACCTCTTTTTCCTGCCCAATGATGGGCGCCCCGGGGCGGGGTCAGAGAGTCAGGCTGGGTAACCGGAGGCCAATTTTGGGGACTAAGCTAGGAGTGGACTCCTGCACTGCTGGTTCCCAAAGCCACGCAGACCAGATGTCGACACAGATACAGTCCAGCTAGATTGAGCATAGCTTCGGCCCCTCCGCCGGGTCACTCCACGCTGCCAGATTCTGTTGGTTTTCCCAGAAGGGCCCCCATCTCTGTAGCCTTGTCTCCAGTGTCTCTCAAAGTGCTTTTGACACACAATTGTTCTTCATTCCACTCCTTTTGTGTTGGATGAAGACAGATCTTATTTTTCTTGCTGCTTTTTGTCCTTCTCTCCTTCCTGAGTGAACCCCTTTAAGGAGGAAATGGGGATGTCCCCGGCCCGGGTACAGGCAGCAAGCTGAAGCAGAACGAGGGGGTGACAGAGCGCTCAGAGAGAGTGTGGACTGTGCTGGCACTGCTGTGCCCAGATGGTCCTCCGAGCAGTGACACTGCTTTATACAGCTGCGCCTGGCTGAGGGCACCCAGCTACACAGCCTTGTCAGAGTGTCCTCATCCTTCCTTGTCTTGCAGGCTGGGACGGCAGTGACCTGGACAGTCGGTTCCTCTCTTGCTTCCTGTGACGGGCTCTGGTAATGCCAACTGCTGCCTTTCAATTGGCTGGATTCTGGGCCTCCCTACCTTCCTACACTTTTTTCCTGTCTTTTTCTTTCTTTTCTTTTTTTTTTTTTTTAATACACGAGCTGCTGCGCATTCAGTAATGGAACAGATTACATCAGATGCTGCGTTTGCCAGCCTCAGCACTAAGCCACGGACCTCGCTGCTGCGGCAGAGAATGACAGCCTCCCGTATATCAGAGTGGAGCTCACGACGCAGTCCTGCACAGTCCATGGGGATCCCCAGTTTCGTCAGTTGAGAAGCATGGTGCCCTCTTTTTCTGGCGGTGAAGGGCATGGATGTGTTTGCTGAGGAGGCCAGCCACTTTCTGTGCATGACCTTCTGCGTGTAACGTAATGCCTGGTGCCCCAGTTTCTCATGTAAAACGAGGTTGATAATGGTTTCCTCGCTGCATGGTTGTGAGTTGAAGTCAGGATAACATATGTCAAGTGTTTATCACGTTCCTGACACACAGTGACAACCCGATACATAGCAGCTATTGTTACACTATTTGTTACAGCCTTTTTTGAATTCTGTCCCCCAGTGTAATGTCATGGCAAAGTGACAGTTTGCTAAAACTAGGTTTTGCAGTCAAACCTGCAAAGTTGTGACAATCACATATACCTCTAGGGTTGTTTTGAGGATTAATGGGATAATGGGCATAATCATGAAATGTGTATAAATGCTTTGCAAATTATACTCACCGAATCTTCACGGTAGCTGTAAGAAGTAGATCCTGTTATTGTAGGCATTTTACACATGGGGAATCTGAGGCCTCAGCAGGTGTTCAAGGTCACAGTCTAGTCAGCAGAGAGGGCAGGCATGATAGAGTAAGCATGCCTATTCACTGTGCCAGCCACCACTCTCTACTGTACAGTCCAAAGTGCCCAGAACATAGGAGGAATTCAAATAAATGTGAGTTCTATTTCAACACATTGCACGTGTGTAGATGACAAGGCTGCAGAGCAGAGTGAATGTTTGGGGCAGTACTCAGAAATTGTTAGGAATGAAATCAAGCCAACGATATAAACTAGTCAGGTGAAGAGCACCTACTGTGTGCCAGGTGGGGTGTGGCATGTGTAATTGCAGAAGACTCCCGACAGCCACCAAGTAGGTGAGCAGGTTCTGCTGCTGGTTCATGTGGATTTTGTCCACAGGTATATCTGAGGTTCCTGATCTCAGATTAGGCCTGAAAGCCATTTTTCCTAAGAAGAAAAAAAGTGACTCTTACGGCTAACAGGATGTGCATGGACTTAGAAGGACAGCCTTGTTACGGCCAAACTTCCAGCCTTATTTTCCACTGGTCCAGAAAAATATATGCACAAAGCAAATATTCTCCAGGTTGAGAATGTGGAAGTGTCAGTCAGGAGCATGCTCGAATTAGGGGACTCAAGGAACATTTCATAAAGGAGCTGACAAGGGTGTGGGGGACCCTTGAGGTACAGTGCAGTTCTCTAGGGCTGGTATAGCTGAATGCTGTCACCTCCTCCAAGGGGAAGGGGAAGGGGACAAGTGCTGACCTGAACACCGAGACAGATAGCACTGTGTGCGGGGGCACTGGCAGGAGCTGTGGCCTTTGGTCCAGGGGCTCAGTCAACCTACAGTAGCCCAACAAAGTGGACACAGGGGACAAATACCCTGACCTCACTCCCTCACCCCTTCCCGCTTCCCACCTGTACTACCCTTTGTTGGAGCCCAGCCAGAAACCAGTAAAGGGACTCCATGGATCCAGTTCCCTGAGATCACCCTTCCAGGGGCACAAAGAAGGGGAACAGGGTGGAGCGTAGGTTGGGACAGGCAAAGGGAGGATTTTGGGAACACTGGTTCTTAACTGGAACTGGAGAGAAGCTGTTGTCCCCTGGAACTAGGATTTGAAAGCAAGATTGAGGGGGCTTTAGGGACCCCATCAACCGTGGCCTGTTTCTGGAATTGTGGAGAAGGGTGGTTGGGGCATGTGAGGCTTGTGCCAGCCAAGATGGAAGCCTGGCATTACCTTCTGTCCCTCCACACTTGGGATGGGTCTCTTAACCCACTGGAACTGAATCAGGTATTAAATCCAAGTTTTCTCCATGGCTGTCCACTTAAATGCTAAGAATAGCCAAAGAGGACTTCACAAGCCCAGGAGGGACTCTGATCGCCAACTCCTTTGTGTCCTTCAAACTCTGCTCAGACATCACTTCTTCTGTGATGTCTCCCCTGATGGTTGTCTTATGTTACTGGTATATGTGAAACAGACACCTCCACATACACACCAGCATAAAGCAGAGACCCCCGCAATGGCAGGTCTTACTCGTCACTGTATGCCCAGACCCTGACACAGGGCTGGCATATTGTAGGAGACCAAGAAATATTAGGCTTTTATGTCTCTGTAGCCTTCAGTGGATTGCAACTGAACCAGCCTTTATTAAGCCCCTACCACTTTCCAAGCACTGTCAGGCCATTTTCACATCAATTCTCTAATTTAACATTCCCAATAACTCTGGTTATATTATCCTCATTTTTACAAAGAAGGAAACTGAGGCTCAGAGAGATAAGAGACAGAAAGTGGATCTGAATAGCTTCCCCTTGCCTAGTCTAATGCTCTTTCTCTTTCTGCTCAGAAGCTGTCCCTTGATTGGCCACTAAGCAATTGCTTCATGCATATGCATGAGATGACTGCATGAATGAGCCCAGTGACGCCCATGAGTGAGTGAGTGCGTGTGTGTGTGTGAGAGAGAGTTGTGAGTGTGTGTGTGCATGCACATGTGCTTTGTGAAGCTCTGGACCACTCATTGCTGGTGTGGGCCTTCTCCAGTATTGTCCCATTTTGTCTGGTTGCCACCAACTAGAACGTTCACGGATAGGCTCCCGTTAAGCCTCCATTCAACCCACCCTGCAGTATGGCTTGGTCTCGCTCAGTCAGGCGGGTGCTGTCCCTGGACTCTGCTGTAAACTGAATGCAAGTCGCGTGGCTTCTCTCTACTTGGTTTGCCCCAGTGGACTCAGAACACACACCTTTCTGACGGTTTCTCCTGTTCAAAGTGAAAAACTGAAATTGTCAAGTGGTTACCCTTCAGTTGTTCTGCACAGGAGCTGCTAAAATCCTGTTTGGTCACTAGAAGAGCCCCAGCACACCTTCACTTATAAAAGAGAGCTAAGGGGGCCTGCAGGTGGCATGGTAGTTAAGGACTCCCACAGGGCAGGTTCAAGTTCCACGCCTGGCAGTTGGCGTTCTCACTTTTCTCTCTCCCCACAACCTCTCTGGTCAAATTTAAATAAATAAATAAATAAAGTTAAATAAAATAATTCTTTAAAAGAGCGAGAGAGAGAGAGAAAAGATTAAAAGCTGATCCTTACTAAAAGTATTCTTTATGCCTTGGACTTGCATATGTTTCTTTCAGTCTTCGTAGCAGCTCTGAAGACAGGAACTACTGTTAGTTGTATCTTTTAGGCAATGGCCTGAGGTTTCAGGTGGTGGCTGGTGCAAAAGTCACGCAGAGAGCAGTGGCAGGGCCAGGGCTGAGGGCAGACCGGGACGTCTGACTCTTGCCATGGATGGGACCAGCCCTCGAGAGCTGGCTGCTGCTTCTAAACCACTGGCCTCAATCACAAGCCTGTCACCCCAATTCCTTCTCATCACCTTCTGCCCTATTTTACTGAGGATTCAGGGCAGATCCGGATCTGGCCTAGAAAAACATCTTCCTGACCCCTCAGAGAGAAACGGGACTGTGTTTCTAGGCTGTTCTGTAGAAACGAAGGCACTTCCACCACAAGCGCTCCTCCCTGTGAGTCCTCAGGACACTCTGGCTCTTGGTTAGGGCTCATTGCAGTCTGCCTGCTTCATTTCTGCCCTGTCGCCCCTTCTCCGCAGGGAGCTAGCACTTGAGGGCAGGGCCTCTTGTCTCTTTTCACACCCAAAGTCTCTACCAGGACGTTTACTGAGCACCAGTTGTGTGCCAAGCACCACGTCAGGCACGTGCACAGCCATGAGGCTTCCCCTCTGAGTGTCAACTCATGCGGAGTAGCTGGAGGGCTGGCCCCTTTTACAGACGAGGCTACTGAGGGGAGAGCGCTGAAGGAACTTGCCCAAGGCCACAGAGGAGGGTCAGGGTGGAGCTGGCATTGCAGCCTGAGCGTGGTTTGCTCGGCTCTGCGGGTCCTGCTGCCACACTGCTGAGTAGGTGCTCAGTCTAGGTCTACTGAATGAAAAGACGAAGTGAGGAAGAGGAGGAGGAATATTGAAAACGTTTCAAAGACAGCAAAATAAAGAGAAACAACAGTATATTTCAAAGTCGTAAACGGTGGAAGACTAGAGAAACGGTCTAGGATCTAATTCTGTCTCTCCTGAGGTGACGAAAGAAAGGCACACACCCAAGGTCAGAGAACGAGAAGCATGGAGGGAGCCCGAGTCCAGCCTCAGAGTGGGTCTTCTACCGGCCCTTCTGTGGGGAGAGAGGCGCGCAGCTGGGGACACGCCCTGGGTGTCCACGCGGCCTGTGCGCTCCGGGTCAGGCCCAGGCCAGTTAGACAGTGCGCCTGTACGCAGTGCGCAGGGACGTTGGGCAGTCACTGCCCTTGGAGTTCAATGACTGAATTCCAGGTCTGTTTCCCAGCTGCCCAGCCTCAGGTAAAACCTCTCATCTCTTCTAACCTCTGTTTTCTCATCTGTAAAACGGGCACGACAAGGTTCGTTATGTCACAGGGCACTGGTAAATCAAGTTACGTGGTGACTGTAAGCTGACAGGCTCAGTTTAATGTCTCCCATGTTGTTCTGCATAATCCATTCGTTGTAGGTGAGGCCTGGCCGAGTAGCCCCTCCACCAGCTCCGCCTCCCATGAGTGTTAGCACCGAGAGGCAGTTCAGAGCAGGGGTGCCAGGACTCTGGAGCCGGACAGTCGGGGTTTAAATCTGGCTTTGCCATTTCCTTTTTTTTTTTTTTTTTCAGTTTTTGTTGTAGGGTGTATGTACTAGCCTGAGAAAGAGAGAAATCACTTCCTAGGGGAGTAGCCACACTGCAACTTCTCCTCCATTCTCGCCTCAGGATTTGGGGCACACAGACACACCTGCCCAGCGTGATTTTTTTTTTTTATTTTTTTTATTTTTTATTTATTTTTTTTTTTGGAGAGGTATTTTTGCTATAGGGCGCGTGCGCTCGCCAGACAGACAGAGAGAGACATAGAGACAGAAAGCGAGAAATCACCCCCCAGGGGGGATGGTCACGCCGCAATCCCTTCTCCTCCATTCTCCTCTTGGGATCTTGGGCACGCACGCACACGCGCCCGGCGTGAGTTGTAAGCCACCGGGTCCGAGACGCGAACCGCGGTCGACTACGTGGGAGTCCAGCGACATAGCCATTACGCTAACTGCTGGTTCCCCCCAGCGTGATTTTTCAAGCCACCAGGCCTGAGCTTTGAACCACGTAGTCATCCATGTGGGTCCTGCTGCCTTAACCTCCATGCCACCTACTGGCCCTGGCTTTGCCATTTCCAAACTAGACGACCTGAGGCAACCAAACTTTCTTTGCCTCAGTTCTTCCCACCTGTGAAGTGGGAATAATAATAGGAACCTCAGTGCTAAAGCTCTTAAGAACACAGTAGTCCCTGCAAACCCCGCCTGGCACATAGCAAGTTTCTAGAAAATGTGGCTTGTTGCAGTGTCATTATTGTTACTCCGGGCTGAGAGTTTTCTTCCCGCTGCATTTCAATGATTGGGTTGTCCCCTCCCCCATACTTCAGCTGCTAAGCTGGAGGACCCAGATCTGCAGAGCAGAGAGAAGACAGCCTCGACAGCCTCATCGTCTTGCAATGATGTCAGGAGGGCTCCTTATCAATAATTGAACAGTTTTTCCAGGAACCCAATCTAGCAAGTGCAGTGCCCTGGCTGCAGTGGGGCCTGGCTGGCTGGTGTTCCCGGAAGGCTCTGGGCAAAGGGGATTGTTATCTCGTTGCTGGTCCCGCCTGCTCTGTGGGTGGAGGGGTCTGGTTGCTGTTGGAAAGGCTCCTGCTATGGGGTGGGACTCAGACTCAAGCCCTGAAGTAGGGTTCTTGACCTTCCCCCGGGTCCTGCCCTCACAGTTCTGCTCCGACAGCCCTATTCCCCTCCTGGTGCCTGCCCCGGGAGCTGGGAGTCATTCTGATAGCCTCCCTGCCTCACGGCTCACTTTCAAGCTAGTGACAAGTCCAGATGATTTTGTTTTTAAATGTACCCCACATCTGCCCCCATTCTTCCATGCATGTTACCGCCACCCTGGTCCAGGTGTGCCTGGACACCTGTGGCAGCATTGTACTGGCTTCCCTGATCCCCACTCTGCAGGGCTGTCCCTGCCCCACTTTCCAGCACACACACACACACACACACACACACACACACACACACACACAAACACACATACCAGCTAAGAATAGTATTTCTAACATGCAAATCTGGCCATGTGACCTCTATAACTAAGCCCGCAATGCTTCTGTGTTCTTAGGAAAATATTCCGTCCCTCCATGCCATCTGCAAGGCCAGCCTCTGTCCAACTGCTCCCTGAGCCCTTCGGGTCTCCATTCGTACTCTGTGGCCACACTGCCCCTGTGTCAGCGCCCGTTCCATGGAGCTACTTCCTACCTCCAGGCCTGCGCCCTTTTCGTTTTTGCTTCCATGGCTACCTTCTGCTTAAATAACAGTACACCTGTTTAGAGAAGCCTCCCTGACCCTCTGGTCTAGAGCAGGGGCCCCTCACCTTCAGCATTTCTTCCCTGTCACAGCCCCTGAATATTTCCACCATGAGACTCATTCCAACCAGAATAATTTGTCAACCTATTGGCTTTTTTTCTGTTTTTCACTTATCATTTGTCTCTCCCTCGAGCAGGTGAGCCTGTAGACACACAGATCCTGTCTGTCTTGCTCATGCCTGGTACCTGGCAGGTGAGCAGCAAACCCTTATTAAACAGAGGGAAGGAGGCTGGGAGCTTATGTGGTACCGTGGGATGAGCGCTGAGCTTGGTCCCCGCTCTCTTGCCTGCTGTCAGTGTGTGATTAGGCATGCGGGCATACCCCTCTGATGCTGTGCTTGGAGTCAGGGTCTACCCCAGGCTCTGCCGCTTTCTGGCTATGTGGGTGTGGGCAGCTCACCTTCTCTCTCTCAGCCTCCTTTCCTTCCTCTGCCACATGAGGAATGGACTGCACCTCCCAGGAGAGTTGGCGTGATTCCGTGAAGTGTTTGGAATCCATGTGTGAGGCTGGCATCTGCCACATTCTGGGTGATGGGAGGGACCCTGAGGACAGAGGTGCCGAATTCCACCAGCCTCTGCACTGAGTAGGGCAGGCAGAGTGTGTGTTCACCCCAGGATCCATAGCTATTCAGCCCGAAGCCTGGTTGGATGGCACCTCACTAATGGAAGCAAGCCAAGCAACACCTCGAGTGTCTGCCTCTTCCTTTGAGTGAGGAGGACTCCCTCTGGACTTCATTGAATTTCTCTTTGGGAAAAGGCTGCCAGGGAGCTCTGAGAGACCTCATATGCTCTGTTACAAGCTTTTCTTCTGCACTGTCCTGTCTGCAGCAGGGACTGGCTGATTGGTCTTTACCAAGCAAACTAAACACAACGCAGTGGACTATTTACGGTACATAACTGGCCTTGCAGGGCCCCTGAGAGGAGCTACAGGTCAAGAGTCTTTGAAATTGGAATATTTGTTGTTTTGTGTGTTTTTGTTTGTTTGTTTTAGAGACTTTATCATAGTAACGTCTGGAAAATATGATAAAAATAATTTTTAAAGTACTTTTTTTTTTTTCAAGATGCTTTGCACCAACATCAGCACTGCCAGTGATAAGAAGGGTGCCACATGACCCAACACCACAGGAGCTGGTGACATTTAGGTTTTATGACCATGAACTTCCAGTTGTAAAAACACCGTTACTGCTGCGACTCCTGTAGGAAAAATAATTTTTGTTATTGTGACTCTAACGCTCTCTAGTACAACCCCATCTCTTTCTTTTTGATCCCATTGAAACCATTTATTTTATAACCATGCCTTCGAAGTCAGAGTTATTTTGGCATTAAAGCCAGAAAGGGCCATCAATACTTAGCAGATATGCTTTTGTCTGCTTGCCAAAATGCTGGGGTTTTTTTTCATCTTTGAAAAATATTGTATGAGTAAAGAGCTTAGTATAGTACCTCATACATAGTTCACAGTCTATAAACACTAGCTGTTATTATTCCTACTTTATTAACACTAACATATATGCATGTACTTTGTAGACTCGGGCTCAGATTCTTTTCATGGAATGAGTAAGCAGGAAAGACATCCTAGGAGTCTGGAGTACCCTTTAATTGGATGGAGCGAATTTGGTTCCTGGGTAGGTGACCTGTAACAGTCACTCGATATCTGCCAGGCAGCAACTGGTTCTTACTCCTTAGACTGACCCATGTAAGAAGCCCCTCGTTGGATGAAAGGAGGGCACCCATGTACGCATGCACCTGACAGGCACCTCTGAACACCTGAGCACATTTAAGTCTCATGGCAATTTTGGGAGGCAGGACTTCTGTTCCCCAATTCACAGATAGCCAATTCAGTAAATCACCAGAAAAGTATAGCTAGAAAGTGTCTAGGCTGGATTCGAACCCAAATCGTTATGACTCTAAAGACTACAATTATCTACCTCCTAGAATAGATGCTCAGATCTTGACTATTTCTTAAGGATCCTGCAGCAAACGTGGACTTGGAAGTCTGTGTTTGTTTAAAAGCAGCATGTTAACCTTTGATTTGTTTGCCAGTGTCCATTCCCCATTTTACAGGCAGCCCTGACTTCTCTGTCTTAGCTGCTCGGGTCTCTCATCTGTAACCTAACCCACGATCCTAGCAGAAGCCAGTCAAAGGAAGTTATCTGCTGTCAGGGCTGCTTAAATATTTCATGGTGGCCTGGATCGCTCTGCTCCAGGAGCGAGTAAGACAGCTAATGGATCAGCTGCGGGCCCCAACTGTCCGGGGGCAGGGATGGACGGCCTAGCAGAAGAGGTGAGCATAAGTGGAGGCCTTGCTAGGGACGAGCCTTTGTGCTCATGGGGGATCAAATTTTAAAATGCTGGCTTAGGTGGGCCCTTTAACTGGACTTAATCTGTAGATGGGTAAAGTGAGGCTCACAGAATTGAAGTGATGTGTTCTAAGTCAACCTGAATGTAATGGCAACTTTGGGGCTTGATCCCAGGTTTTCCCGTTTTAATCTAAGAGAAATAACAGCTTATTAGAAAGATCTTGGACCAGGAGAGAGAGAAAACCTGGCTTCTCTTGTGTCTCGCCTGCTGCCTATGGTCCGATCACTCACTCCCCTGTCTGAGCCTCCGTTTCCATCAATTTAGGGATCCATGGTGCCATCGCCAACATAAGTCCCCCCCCACACCTACCCCAACAGCAGATGAGGAGGGGGTTGCTGGCAGAAAAAGTAAGGTGATGGACGGGGGCTGACAAGGCCATTCCAGGTCTGTGCCCTGGGTGGCAGCCTAAAGACCAGAGTCATGGATCCTAAGCAACAAAATGAGCTGCAGGCCAGAAAGCTCTTACGTGTTGGCTGTGTGCGTTTTAAGAGTTCATCTGCACAGGAGAGGGCCGATGCTTGGGGAGGTATCACGGAGGGTAATCCACTGCAAGTTGCTTCTGGGAGCTACAGAGCCAGGGTGCTAGGGAGCAAGGATCCTGAATTCAAAAAGAGGGAGGTGACGATTTCTGCAAGGTGGCCTTTAGCAAGATAGGAAGGAAGTGCTTGGTTTTAGAATACCAACTCCTTCCCACTCATTCAGAAATGGGTCATCGAGTACCTGCTGTGCAGATGCCAGGCACCAAGCATCCCAGAGACCTGCAGCGAGTGAGACAGACGCGTCCCTGCTCCCTTGGGGCCTATGTGTTAGTGGTAGGTGGGGGGTACTGTCCCTAAACCAGGTAAGTTTCATGAGTCCCACGGGTTCTGTAGAAAATAGTACAGGATGGGTTGGAGTGACTGGTGGGGGGGGGGGGGCATGTCCAACAGGGAGGTACCAGGAGTGACCTCTGAAAGGGACCTGAAGAATGAGGCGGGGTCGGCCATGGGGGGAGGGACCGCCAGCAAAACTGTAAGAGGAAAGCCTCAAGGCTGTGCATAAATTAGGAGGTCTTCAGCTGAAAGTAACAGAAGGCCAAAGTCAAGGTGATTTAAATGATAAGGACATTTTTAAAGTTCACTGAGCTGGGAGTTTGCAAATTGAAGGACAAGAAATGGGGAAACAGTGTTGCCCAACCACATCATCAGGGCCCAAATTCCTACTGCTTTGCTCATCTCGGCACCCCAAGGCTGGAACCCCTCATATGACCTTCAGTACCAAACATATCCAGACCTGAGTCTAGAGAAAGAAGAAAACTTCTCTCTCTCTCTCTTTTTTTTGAATTATTTTATTTAACTTTATTTATTTTAATTTGATTAGAGAGGAACAGAGTGAGAAAGGAAAAGTAAGAAGCAAGACCTCCAGGTCTGGGACTCGAACCACAGTCGGCCACGTGGGAGTCCAGCACCCTCAACCACCACACCACAGCCAGCCCCAAGAAAGCTTCTCTTGAGTCTTTTTCGGAAAAGAAGAAGCTTTCCCCAGGAGCCCCTTAGCTCCCTTTTCCTTAGACTAGAACCAGCTCTCAAGGCCAAACCAATCACAAATAAGGAAAAAGAAATGGCACTATGATTAATTGGGCATCTAATTGGGATGGTTAGGATAACTCATGCCAGGTGGGCAGAGACTTACCGAATCAGGGTTCTGTGAGAGTGTGTTAACAGGCAACCACTGGGTCCTAGTACAAATAGGAGCGAGTTGGTGGTAGAGGCAGGAGGGGAGGGACGGGTGGAACTAGGTGTCCTGGGAGGGGGCAGGTTCAGGGACGAGAGCAGGATGGGTGCTCCTCTGTGAGAGGTTGATGAGGACGACATACTCCACACATGGAAGGTGCCAACCGTGAGGAGGCAGTTATTTCACGTCACGAAGAAAGAACAGCCAGTAGCAAATGACTACAGGCCGTCCATTGTAAAATATCGTCTGATGTCCAAGATGTTAAAATCTAGAGGAAAAAAACCCTTATGTGTGTCGGAACCGTTGAAATACGGTGCTACTGACTTCCAAGGCAGAGGCAGGATTGGAATTTGAGTCCAGTTTCTGTTCCAGTGTTGTTTATTTTTTTCCCCAGCATGGTGATAGTTTCTGTAGGATTTCTTGTGATCGTCTCTTGAGAATGGAGCCAACGTGTTTAACTCACATGGTGGGATAGAAAGTAATCACGTGGCCTGGAGTAAGAGCAAAGGAAGTCTGAATTCCTCTGGGCCACCCAGTTACGGTGGGAGAACTGGGGAAGGCCCTGCTGTTCCCCAGTCCGCTTCCTCTGCACTGTCTCGGGTGCTCAGAGACTTCCCTGTGGCAGGGTGCATGAGTCTTTCTGCTCACCCCACGCACAGGGGGTGCCCAATCAATTCCCTTCCTTCCTTTCTCACAAATGGGGAAAGAATCAAACAGAAGTCCCAGAGATAAAAAGAACCTTTGTCTCGACTCGTCTTCAAAACACACTTGCTTTAGTAAAGCTCCATCTTGCATTTTGCCACTGAGTCAACAGAACCTAGAAATGGACACCACTTAGGACACCTCTGCACGGTGGCCAGTAGGCTCTCGCCAACCTACCACGAGTGACCAGACGCACTTGCCATTTCAGTCAGTCACTAAGTGCTTCCCTCAAAACCTCTTGAGGCTACAAGGTACCAAATGTTTTGAGTTAATTGGCTTCTATTTTCCTTCCTGTACGTGTGCCTCGGTGCCTTTTTAGGGTAAGATTGACTCGAGGAGTCCTTCCTGAATTCTGGCAGCCCTGATTCGACTTGGAGTTAATTATCTCTAATACGCTGTACAATTCCCTCTGTACCTTTTATGACATGGAGTTGAGGCATAATTTATCCAAGTCTATCACTGGAGAATCTTTTTTAGAAGAAGGAAATTATGATGTGTGTTATAACAGTCAATTCAGGTGGTCGATTGTTTATTCACTAGATATTTAGCAAGGGCACAGCACTGGTCTCTTACAATTCATTATAAGGTAATGTGTCACAGGCCTGTCGGGTCAGTATTCTGATCCCCATTTAGCAAAGGGAAATACTGAAAGCAGAGAGTAACTGCATGTACTCTCCCTGAATTCATCTGCTCTCTGCCCTCCTTGCCTCTCTTCTCCACCTGGGTTCTGGTAATGGGAGGCACCAGCAGGAGAAGGTCTGTCTGCCTCGCCCCTGCCTGGTTGGGTACTACCGTCTGCAATTGCTGTGTCCCTCCATGACTGCAGTTCTGATAGACTCCAGTAATGCCGCCATCCCTTTGTCCCCCCAGTCCTAGAGATGGTAGCAGCCCTCTGTTCCTCTTCTCTGTGTTCCTCACCATCCTGGTGAGTTCTCTAACCCTCCAGCACCTCCACACTTGTCCCTTCCTGAAGGTCTGAGCTGAACCACTGGGTGGGGGCGTTTCCTCCAGGACCCTGACTGATACACTCCTCTAAGACCATGTGGGCAGCTGATAACCAGGTGGTGGGCCTGGGAGGTCCACGTTCTACCTCTGTCCACCTCATTCTGCCTTCCCACCCCTGTTATTCTAGGAACTTTTATCTGTTTATTTGAATAAGAAAAAGCGAACTGGATTTTATCTCCAAATTTCTCTGTTTTTGATAGGACACTTAGAATAAATCAGACCTTTTTAGAATTCAGTGAGAGCACATATGTTTTGCCTTGAAAATTTTAATCAAATTCACCCAGTAGGAGTCAATCATCTGATTCCTTTTGAAAGACTCTTGTCCAAGGGTAGAGTCAAAGAGCTCTGGGAAGCTGTTATCTGTTTGCCTTGGCTGCTATAACAAAAGTACCACAAACACAGTGGCTGGAAACAACAGAAATGTAGTATTCTCTCACAGTTCTAGAGATCAGAAGTCTAAAATCCTGGTGTTAGCAGGGCCAAGCTCCTTCTGAAATTCTGAGTAGAATCCTTCCTTGTGGCTTCCTAGCTTCGAGGGGTTTGCTGGCTGTTCCCTGGTCTGCAGCAGCATCACTCCCACCCCTGCCTTGGTGGTACGTGTCACTCGCCTATATGTATCTGTGTCTCTTCTCTCATAATGCGCAAGTCTTGTGGGATTAAGCACCCCTCACTCCCTTCCTGTAGTATGACTTTGTCTTAACTAATTACATTTTCAATAGACCTATTTCCAAATAGGGCACACTTTAAAGCACTAGAGATAGGACTTCAATATATCTTTTGGGGCCACACTGCTTAACTCATAACAGAGCTATTGCTGAAGACTGAGGATTGACTTGGGGGTGGAGAGATCCAACAGCCACTTGGAGACTGGTTTAGCAAGAAAGAGTTAAATAAAGAAAAAGATCAGGAAAAAATATAACAAATACATTTATAGGCAGCCCTCCCTTGCTCAGTTTTTAATGACCACAGTGTTTTCAGAGCAAAGCAATGTTTTCATAGACTGACTCACATCAATGAAGTTCTCAACAGGAGTGACGAGAATGGTAGTAGTGGAAACTTAAGAGATGTGAACAATTGAATACAGCATCATTTTTATAGACCAGGGAACAGATACATTCACTGTATATGTGTGCATGTTTGTGGCTGGGGAATGAAGGTAGCTGCCCCCTCTTTTAATCCCATTTTCTTGTCCTTCAGAACAACGTTTATTGATCTGCACCAGCCTGGATAGCATGCAGGGGTGGGAGACTACAGGGTAGAGAGGCCAAGAGAACCTTGGGGCAAAGGGAGAAGGGGTCTGGAAGAAGGGAGGACTGTAGAGATGCAAGAATCAGCACCTTTTCTCTGCCTGTCTGCCTGCCTGCCTGCCTTCATCTGTTCCTCTTCTAGGCTTCCCCTCTTCTTGACTGGCTCCCAGTATGTCCTATATCAAATCCTGCTGAAGAGGTCCAGATGGTGTGCATCAGCAAAACACAATGCTCTGAGGCTGACCTACATGGGGTGGTTCTGGGTTCACATCCGGGGATCAGGAGATCTCCCTGAATATACCAGGCACACCTGTGGCCACCATCCAGGCTGGCTGAGGCTGGGAGTCGATCATGGCATCCCGACCCTATTGGGGTTGTGCTCTGTCTGAATGTTTCCTTCATGGAATAAATAAATTAACTTAAAAAAAGATAGAGAGAATGGTTAGCAACCAGGCTGCCTGGTAATCACAAGTTAAATGATTCAGCCCAACAGAAGCAAGGGCCACCCAGGGGATATATGGTGTGAGGAGTTCCAAAAAGACTAAGTGACTTACCTAAGATCCTAAAGTGAGAGTGAGGGCTGATCACAGGTCTGGCTGGCTCACTTGAATACATTGAGCTGCCTTCACTTACTCCAAAAAGACTATTGATGTATTTCATGTCCGTGATTCCCAAATAAGTAAACAATTGAATCAATTTCCAGTAAATATTTATTAAGGACCTATTATGAATTCTCTTCTGTACCAAATGGCTTTTGAGGGTGTACAAGTAAGAGAAGGTGCATATAAAAATGGCTGCAAATCCTTTTGCCTCTTCTCTCATGAAGAGGTCAAATCTGTTTGAGTCTGGACTAGCTGGTAACTTGCTTTTACCACGGAATGCAGCAGAAGTGATGCTATGTAACTCCTGGAACTGGGCCTTAGGAGATCTACAGCTTCCACTTTCATACCCTGTGATACTTACCATCCTGGAATCCTGCCTATGTCACATACAGAGACCACATGGAGGAGAACTAAGATGCTTTGGTTGACAGCCCCAGCTGAGCTCCTACTAGCCATGAAAATGAGCCATCTGAGCTAAGTTGAGCCTCCTGGTGACTGCAGTTCCTATCTGTATCATGTACAGCTGAAGAACTGCCCAGCAGAGCCCTGTCAACAAAGAGTCACAAGAGATAATGGGTGGTGGTACCAGAAGTGGGTGTAATGTTTATGTTGCTGGGCTCCCACATAGTCGATCACAGTTTGAGTCTCAGATCAGCTGACTTAAACACACATCAGACGCGTGTGTGTGCATGCCCAAAATCCTGAGAGGAGAATGGAGGAGAAGGGATTGCAGCATGGCCATCTCCCCCAGGGGTGGGGGGGAATTTCTTGCTTTCTGTCTCTCTGTCTCTCCAGCAAGTGCACACACCTGATAGCAAAAATCTCTCCCTCTAAAGAGAGAAAGAAAGAGATCATGGGTGGCGCTTGTTTTAAGCCAGTAAAGTGGGATGGCATGTTATGCAGCAAGAGGTTACTGAAATGTAAGGCACGTTCTTTGCCATACAATAGGTTATGAACAAAATCCTGGAGTCAGTGTGTTGCTCTCTATTGTCTTTATATGTTTATTTTCTGTTTAGTCCAGAGTTCTGAGTCCAGCAGGAACTCAGAGGGCTCAGTGAAGGGCTTTTTGCTAAGGAATGTCAAGATTAAATCTGCATTTTTATGAAGACCATTTTGGTTGTGATATAGACAATAATTGGAAGAGGAAGAAACTGAAGGCCCAAACACCATTAGGTGGTCATTTGAAATGATGACAATGTTAACCCTTGAAGTTGCAGCAAAGTTGGGGGATAAGCATATTGGAGAGAGATTGAGAATGTATAGACTGTGAATCTCGGTGATAACAGGGGTAAGAGAGAAATAGGTTAAGAAGAATATCCAAGTTTCTGACTCAATCGACTGAGTAGATAACAGTGTCATTTATACAGATGAAGAACTCTGGAGAGGGAGGACAAATATGAATTTCCTTATTTTTGTAGTGGGCAATAGCATACAGGAGTCAGTGAGTTCGAATCCACCCTCCAATCCTCTGCTCATGTCATTTCTCTAGTTAAGATCCTTCATGATGTCTCCATTCTCTATAATATGACTGTGCCCCTTCCATTCATAAGTTGAGATTTGGTTTCTATTGTTGACAGTATTAGGATGGCAGAGACTTAGTCCAACTATGCTATTAAGAGGTGAAACCTCAGAGGGGTGATTAGGATTGGATAAGGTCGTCAGGGTGAGGTCCCATTATTACTCTTCATGGCTTATTAAGAGAGTGCATGCATGCATGTGTGTACACACACACACACAAGCACACACCCCCTTACCTCTCATCATGCGATGCCCTGCACCACCTTGGGACTCTAGAGGGAGTCCCCATCAGCAAGAAGGCTCCTGTCAGAAACTGCCACTTAACCTTGGCCTTCCAAACCCACGAGCTAAGGAAACCTTTGTTCTTTATAAATTACCCAGTGTAGAATTCAGTTACTAAGCAACAGAGAAAGGACAAAAATCCCCTCCTTCCAGGATGAAGACCACAGTCCTCTGTGACTTGCTCCTTACCCTCCAGCCTCCTCCACAGCCTTGCTCCTAGAATTCCAGGACGTGTCAGTCCAACAAACACCACACTCTTGGCTGTTTCAAACTTTTCCTTTCACCGTCTTCTCGGCCTGCATGGTCTTTTCTCTCTTTGTTTAGCCAGTTCTTATTTTTAAAGATTCAACCATCACCTCCCCTAGAAGCTCACAGTAGGTGCCAGTCCTCCAAGATCCAGAACGCCCTCGATTTGCTTCTAGGGCTGCCCTAAGCAGATTCCAGCGTAATATCCTGTTTATGTGCCTGGCTGTCCCACTGGACTGAGAATTCCCTGAGTATTTGTGTCTTCAGAGCTGCCCCAGACCTGGGCCAGGGCTTCCCCGTGCATTACCTCACTGGCTCAGCTGGACTATTAGCGGCACTGTTATTACTGTTGTTGCTTCTTTTGTAACAGAACGTTCCCGAGGCAACACCTGTCCAAATGAATTTGTACCTGGACTGCAGGAGAGAGAAGGCCAGTGTTTCAGGACTGAAAAGCAAAGTGAAGTACAGACCCGAAGTTTGCATACATCTTCCTGTGGTAGTGGCTCAGTGGGACAATGGTCCCCAGGTGGGATTTCACAGCTAAAACAAGTCCCAGAGGACACACAGGGGTCTGAAGAGTATGAAACTGCATAGGAAAATTGGGGACCTTCAGCAGAAACTAGCTTCTGAGAGGTAGAGTTGCTCACTTATCCCCACCTGCTCCGTTCCAGGCCCTTTGCCCAGACTGTTGCTAGTGCAGGCCCCTACATACCCCCAGAGCTGTATGTCCCGGGCCTCCCTCCTAGGGCCATGTCTCAGATTGCAGAGCTGTGAACGGAGAATGGTCGTGTGGAGCAGTAGGCTGCTGGCCCTCTGGGAAAGGTGATTAGGATAGGATAGGGTCATCAGGTTCCCTGGAAACCTCCCATTGTCCCTGCCCTTCCTTAAGGACTCTGGGCTGCAGGCTCGAGGGGCGGGGAGTCAGATGGAAGAATAGATGCTGCTGGGTCCTCCCATCCGCATTGCAGCCTTGGACACATCGCAGCAGGGTAGGGTGAAGGGGGAGCAGTTGCAAAATACTGGTCAGAAAAGGCATCTGATACAGAGGTGAACTGCATGGTGTAAGGCTGCAGAGAATGGTGTGGAATGAGGAAAATTAGGGACGCCCTGCTCCATCTAAAGGGAGTAGCTGCCACTCTGTTCCCACCAGTCCTTGTCACAGGGAATGTTGGTCCAGGGTGGCCTCATCTCATTTTTCTTCAAATGGACCTAGAAATCAGAATTTCAATCTGAAACCTCTCTATAGTTTTTTTTTTTTTTTTTTTTTTTTTTTTTTTAAATGTTAACTCTCTTGCCAAACAAAACACAGGGGCCACAGGAATTCAGCTGATGACTGTATCTACTGGTAACCTGTGTTCCAAATCATAATCTCTGTCCACTCATTTGCAACTGCAAGAAGCCATAGAATCAGCCTTTTGGTAAATGTCTCACTGGATCTGGGAAACTAATAAATCTGCAGGCAGAGTGAGGCAAAAGAAAGATTTTGGAAATCATAAAAAAATGGACTTGAATCTAGGCCCCACTATTTCTAGGTAAGTGGTCCTCACTGAGCTCAACTTTCCACATCTGCAAAACGGGGGTGGCAGTTTCTATAGACACTCAGTTGCCTGAAAACAACCATCCAAATGCCCACTCCTGATCCTTTCTGACTGATGTGAGTTCAAGGGGATGAACTTGCTAAGAAACAGTGAATGTCCTGATGGTTTAAGCCATTCTTTCTCGGATCTGATGTTGTATCAGAATCACCTGGAGGACTTATCAATGATTGCTGACCTCACTCCCCGAGCTGATTCAGTAGGTCTAGGGTGGGACACTTCTGCTGAGTTCCAGGGTGAGACCAGGATGCAGTGAGCCACATTCTGAGTGCCCTTCTTTAGGCCACTGTCTGCCGGATATCCTGGTACGTGCTGCTGCAGACCTCTGGCCAACAGGAGGGCCTACTGGGGATGGCACTGAGGATGGGCACAAAGAGGCGCGCGTCCCCAGTGAGGGCCTAGTGTTTATGTGGGTAGACATTAGTTACTTTCTGCCTTCCGTTTTCATCTGAAAGTGCTATAGTCCACCAACCGAGCCTGCTACAGGTCTGCTTGCACTAACGGTGTGAAATACACCTGGAGTACTTCTCTCAAAAATAATCCATTATGCTAATGATAAAGACAATGAGTTTCCACTATGCCACTTCCAACAGAATCACTTCTAGCGTGCGCGAGAAACCGCCCCAAAAAGTGCATTATGGACGTCTACCTTTGTATGGCATGTCCATTCAAACCTTGGAAAATGGAATCTGTTCAGACACAGCCCTGGCTTTACAGTGTAGGGGCTTATGACCGAGGGTTCAACATATGAAATGTCCCTCTTCCTGGAAACTTCCCATGTAGTGACCTTGAACTTCTCTTAGAGACTGGACCCCTCCTCAGCCATGCCTGGAAACAAGACATTATTTACCATTATCTCCTGGTGCAGTCAGTCTCCTTGAAGTCTCCGGTACCAGCTGTTCTCAGGACTCTTGGCATGCTGTCCCCCCCATCCCGTGACCACTCTCCCTTGTATTTTTTTCCTTTTCAAGGATGTCTCTGCTCATACTGCCCGTCGAGCCTTTTCCTATTCCCTAAGTCCTCAACATTTTTCTTTTTCAGTCTGTGGCTGGCCTCTTCTACCCATTGGAAGGGCCTTATGGGGGGGGGGGGGCTCACTAGGAAGAGTCTGGCAAATGACCCCTAAGAGGATCCTCTGGCCTGCTCTGGCCGTCTCTGGGTGGAAGCAGCTGCAGAAGGGGCCGTGTTCAGAGCCTCAGTGTGCATGTCCGTCGGTGCACCCGTGTCCGGTTAAAATGCTCACTCTAGGATGACGCAGGCCTCTGTGAGCATGGGTCTGTCTGGGCTAAGAGCCAAGCTTCTGCGGGGGTCTAGGTGCTGCTACTGGTCCATGGCCTGCGCTGCCCACTTAGGCGGCTACTAGCCACAGTGGCTGCTGAGTACCTGAAGTGTGTGCTAGCCGAACTGAGGTGTGCTGTCCAGGCAGAACAAAGGCTTACTATAAAAAGCAGCACGAAATTCTCACGAATAATTTTATCATTGATCCTATGTTGCAATGATACTACTCTGGATATATTTTTGGGGTCTGGGTGAGGCGATGCTGCTGCTGAGCCACGTTTTGAGTGTGCCTCTGTAGCCACTGTTAGCTGGATCTCCCGTCCGTGCTGCCGGACACCTGAGAGTGACGGCGGGGCTGGTTG
This sequence comes from Tupaia tana, assembly GCA_026018925.1. NCBI lineage: Eukaryota > Metazoa > Chordata > Mammalia > Scandentia > Tupaiidae > Tupaia > Tupaia tana. The sequence continues at coordinate 58,637,595 of JAKSZU010000014.1, read as the reverse complement.
GGAAAGGCATTGAGGATGTGCGTGGAGACAGTGTACGGCGCAAGCGAAGCCGGTGTTTATGTGAGTAGACATTAGTTACTGTCTACCTTCCCTTCTGTTAACAATAAATTACCAAAATTAATTTTATGTGTTAACATGTGGGCTACTGGTATATTTTCAATTCCACATGTGGCTCACATTGGTATTTGTTAGCACTGTTTCAGACCACGCTGCATGCTCTCACCCTGGGGACCATGCCCAATAGCTATGAGCTTATTTCTGGAAACTGTATGGGTTCCCTCTCCAGGTCTGTCCTCCTGAGGCTGAGCAAGTTAGTGGCCAAGGGTGGCTATAGGCAAGGAGGTGGAGTGGACAATGGGGCTTGGACATGAGGCTCGGATGCCCTCACGTGTTTTTTTCACTCACGAGGCCCATCTCAGCACAGGGTAGAGACCGAGGTGGGAAAAGAATTGGGGGCAGGGACCAGGTTTGGGCTGAGGTACAAGCTTCCTTAAGTCATCATGTTCGACCCAGAATTCTGAGGCATCTGAGATTTCTAAATTTGATGTTGGCCTTCCCCATCATTAGGCAGGTAGATTTGTCAAGGTATGCAGACAGAACATATTTTATTTAAGAGTTTGTTAACTTGATTTATAACTTTTAATACTTCCATGTGTGATATGTGGGCCTCTGTACTCTCGCCCTGGGCAAGGGTGGTAATTATCATGCAGGTTTGTAAGGGCTGTGGCGCAGGATGTACATAGCACAGTGGGACCTGGCAGAGGGACGCACTCGGCCCGGAACAGAGTGGCCTTTGACAACAAGGCGCCCTAGAGGCAAGGGTCATGCCCACAAGGACAAGAAGTTAAACCCATGTTTCTTCAAGGCACAAAGGCAGGACAAGTATCCTGGGCACCCTGATGAGCAACACAGCCAACAGCCTGACCTCCTCCATGGCTGCAAATTTGCAACCAGGGAGCATCTGGGTGCAACACCATCCACCTGCTTCCTTCGAATACACAGAAGAGTAAACACTGCAAAGGCTCAGGCTCTGAGCTGGACCAGTCGCCAGCCCTTGTTCTTTGAAACCTACCACTGGCAGTGCCGTGCACAAGACTATACAGCATAGTGGTGAAAGGGGAACTGTGGCACAAGACTGCTTGGGTTTGAATCCCAGGTCTTCCTTGCTGGGTCTCGGTTTCCCCAACAGTAAAATGGGTTTGATACTAATAGTTTCAGGAGAGGATTCTTAATACGATCAATTGAGATAGTATTTGTAAAGGCCCTAAGGAGCTATGTGGACACCAGTTCTTACCAATTTCGTTTACTAATAGGACACTAAGGTGTGGAGAGGGGAGGTAATTTTGCTTAAAAACCACACCTGGTTTCAGGAGGGAGCTAAGGTTCAAACCCATCTGTCCCTTACTCCAAAGCCCATACTCTTTCTCATTGTCACGCTGCTTTTCACATCAGACACAACGCTGTCTCAGCTACAAAGATAAATTCTCCTATTTCATGTGGGGTGCATTTGCTGAGCTGGAGAGAGGGCTAAAAATAACGCTAGGTGTGAATCTGATCCAGTGAGAAGGGAGTGCCTTAGTTAGGCTGGGTGCCGATGGAAAGGCCCAGCTCCTCTGCTTCCTTCCTGCTTTTTCCATTGAAGGCCATTGGTCTGAGAACACACCTGAGCCTGCAATGAGCTTCTGAAACCATAACTGTGATGCCGAGAAGGAAATCTTGCTGAGGCCTCCCGGACCCAGCCTTGCCACCTGCTATATCCCCCTCTCCTGCCAGGTTCTGCCAGCTGACTCCCTGTGCTCCAGCTCCACAGAGGCTTGTGTGATCCAAGAATGAGCCAAACCGGAGCCCTCTTCAGGACCTTACACCCATGCCCAGACCCAGGTGGGCCCAGGTCTTCCCAGCACTGGCTGCTGGCTCAAATGTCACAAAGAGACCCTCCAGACCACCCTTCCTAACGTGGCCTCTTCCACCTTCCCAGCCTGACCACTCACCATCAAGCATGATGTTCAGCACTTAGCACAATCTGAAATGGCTTTGTCCATCTGTCTCCTGCACCCTGACCCTGTGGAGTGAGAGCTGGCAAAAGCCAGGCTCGGTGTCAGTCTTGTCGCTGCGTCCCTGGAGCCTCCAATATGCCTGATGCCAATAGGCCTCAAAAATACTGAGTCGTGGGAAAAGTCATACATATTTTTCTGTTTTTCTATGAAAAAATGTGTCATGACTTTCCCAACAGCCCAACAGTTTATGAATAAATTGATGTATGCATATTGGCACAAATGAGCAGAGAAGAGAAACCTCAGTTCTGGTCCCAACTGTGTCACTAACTTGCTTGAGCACTCTGAGTCTCATTCTTCTCAGTTATAAAAGGACAGGGTTGCGCTAGATCGAGGTATTTCCAAATGCAGTTTATATTAACACCAAACGGTGGGAGCAGGAGGATCAGCACTCATGCTTGCATTGAAAACAAGAAGAAAACCACTCTGAGATCCAGGGGAAGTGGATGGAAGTCGCACGTTCTGGAGCCCAGGCAGTGGGTGGGAGACTGTGACAGATGTGCAGGCCAGAGAGAAATGAGTCAGCCAGGCTTATCAGAAGCCAGCAGATAAAGCTCCCAAACACTCAAGTGACAAACTGTCACCAGGAACCCAGGCAGACTATAGAGAGATATATGTGGTGGTTGAAACGTCCGTGTCTCTGTCTGCTTCTCACATACACACATACACTGCCCACCCCCTTCATTATCATCTGGGTTTACCAGATTATGAAATTGCGACAGATTTTTAAAATATTTAACGTTTTGATAGATCGCCTTCCCAATAATTTCATATATAATTGACTCCACGAGCAGCTTACAATGATACATACAATATTATGTGTCTGATACTGCAATAAACTAAAAAGCTATAAGGAAAAAAATCAAGATTAGGAAAAGATAGATTTGATAAAGACCAAGAAGCAAGTTAGAACATAAACAAGCAAATAAAAGATTACAGGCTTCTAGCCAAGTTGAGTTATATACTTGGCTTTGAGCTCCCTAGTGGCCACAATAAAAAGGAAAACATGATAATACTTGAAATATAAAAGAAATGCAATGCTACGTTATTTGCATCATATTTTTCTTTAAAGGTATAAAGTTTTCTCAGGAGAAAAACTATCTTGGTCACCTATATTGGAAAGATGTGGTTTACATTTTTTAAAACATTGGATAATCAAATAGACATAAACAAAAATGTTGAAGAATATACACCAAGCCGTGGTCATAGTTCTCTAGGTAGTAGGATGAGAATGTTAGTGACTTCTTAATGTGTATCTGAATATTCTAAATATTCTAGAATGCATGCATATTGAATTTAGAATCAGAAAAATTTGAGTTTTAAATTTTTGATTGCAGTAAAATGAACATAAAATTTACCATTTAAAATATACAGTTCAGTGATATTACATACATTCGTAATGTTGTGCCCCCATCGTGACCATTCTCTGTAACTCTTCTCATCTTCCACACCATTAAACCATAGCCCCTCTTTTCCTCTCCCCTCAGCTCCTGGGAACCACCATCCGACTTTCTGTCTCCATAATTTTGACTACTCACAGTGGATTTATACAGAGAGAGAATTAAGCAATGTCATGTTTCCAGTGAAAAAAAGATAATTGTATCAGGAATCATGTTATGAAAGGGATAATATATTGTGATTAAGAAAGGGAGACATAAGGAAGGAAGACTGGGCTGCTTATGTCAGCAAAATGTGTTTGGATCTGGGGGTATAAATTCATTAATCCAATAATCATGCATTTAAAAAGCGACTCTTCCTCTAGGTAGAAAAATGAATAAAAAGAACTGCAATTTCTGGGGTCCAATATGCACCTAGCACTCCACTAAACACGTGACCTAGTAACTCAGCTCTTTACCAGACCTGAGAGGTAGGCGTACCGTCCCATCAACTGATGCTTTAAGCTAGGTCCTGTGCTTGGTTGGGGAGCACACAGCTCTTAGCTGTTGTTTTCTGGCCCCAGATCCCTGGCTCAGAGCATGACAGGCCCCTTTCTTGGGCCACCATGGGATACATACTAAGGGTATGTGTGATGGTTCCAAGCCTGTTTTACATCATGCCAAACCCAAAAAGAAGAATCTTGTGGGATTGAATGTGCAAGCATGGCCATATCTTTTTCAGAGGGAGAATTGATCAACCCATGAAGATAAAGCAGATCTCTGTAACTTGGTGGCTTTTTAAAATCAAGGTTAAAAAAAAAAAAAAAAAAAAAAAAAAAAAGCCCAGTTGTATTTTCTGGCAAGAGTGAAGGACAATCTGACTGACAAGCCCTGGGCACCAGGCGGTTTGGTAGGTTTCTATTTTTATTGGTTTTCTCTGTATCGCGCCGTAACACCGGCCTCAGTAGAAAACGCACATGTAAAATGAAAATACTGTTGTTGGGAGAAATCTACAGTACGCTCTATGCCTGTGCTCGTGCTGAGGTGTAACCAAAGGTTCTGGAGTTGAAAGACTCAAGTTCAAGTTCTGATTGTGTCCTCACTAGATTCCTTCGGCAAATTACTTCGCCCGAGTCGTAATAGCGCTGACCCTCCAGGATTATTGTGAGGGTGAAGTGAGATGCTGGCTGTTAAGTGTTTTTTCCCATGCCTGGCACACAGCGGGTGCTTTATAGATGAGAGTTCTAATTATTCACTAGCTCAGATGACAGCGTCCCTGAACCAGTCCAACCGGCCAGGGTGATGCTGGACTCTGATTGGACAAGTCTGGGTCATGGATTTACATTCTGAAAAGATGTTCCTGACTGTACACAAACTAGGGATTGCAAGAAGGCAGGGGCATAAGTGGGGAAAGCGGTGAGGAGATGACTGCAGGCATCTGGGCGGGCCATGCTGGTGTCTCGAAATAGGGTGGTGATGGCAGTGCCCACATTGAGGTCCAGGCGTTGCTTCTGCCAAGCTGCTAGAGAGGAATGAGTTCTCCCCAACTGTGCTGGTAGCTCTGTCCTTCTGCTCCATGGAGTCAGGACAGGAAGGAGGAGAACACTAGAGGGCCAAAGGCTGAGTAACACTTACCATCAGACGCTCTTTTCTATACCAGGTCAGGGCACCGAATGTTACCCTTCTTGGCATCTTGGGTTTCTAAGAAAATACAGCCCCATATATGGAGGACGTCTTGTCAAACTAGAAGCAGAGTCAAAGCCCTACTGCCAGTCATGCTCCTATGGGCCCCCCAGTGTGTTTGGGGTGCTGGGAACTCTTATCCACAGCCTCTACTACTCATCCTTGCTTGCAAGCAAGTCTCTGGGTTTCAAAACGGGAAGTAGCCCAACTTGGGTTTCAACTCTTCCTGACAGCTTCCCTTCCCACAGCCCCTCCTCCAGACAAAGTGAAGAGGCAGCTGTTTTGCAGAGATCGAGAGAACACCCTTCATGGAGCTCTGGGGCAGGAGATAGGATGTACAATGGAGGAGACCCAAGGAGGGGACAGCATGGCAGAGCTGTGTCAGAGCCTACCACCTCTGCACAGGGCACATTGGGATTGACAAAGCAACTCTCATATAAGGGGGGAAAGGACATGAAAAGCATTGAAACCCGGCCATGTCCCGGGCATAAGGTTATAGAATTTCATCTTGGAGATGCCTCTTAAGGACCTGAGAGGTGAGCATTTTGCATCTCATTTAATGGGCTGGGAGTTAGCACAGCCAGTATTTAAATCTCTGCCTGACTCCAAATGTCCATACATTCATCGTCAATCACCTGGTTGTTTTCACCTCCATAATACCCCATGACTCCAGCTGATTTCTTTCCCCCACTGAGTGAAGTAAACCAGAGGGGAGAGTAGTGAGAGACCACCAGCTTCCACTGCTAAGAGATAAGAACAGTCTTTTAACTGTGTATACACATATGTACACACATATGCATGCACTTTGCATATTATTGAGGGGAATGAAAATGTTAGGGCTTATCACCATGGGCAGAGCTACCATTCATCATGCCGATTCCTCTCTTAAATTAAGACAGTGTAATTTCCTTGAAGTCAGGAAGCACCTCTATCAGCTTCATCTTGTTCGCACAAAGGATGGTGCCCCATCAGTATCTCACACATGGCAGGTGCCTCCTGCATATTGCTTTAAATGGAAATGAATTGCATTATTTGTTTTATCTGTGCCTCACAGTTCTTTGGAATTTAAAGGATTGCCTCATCAATGTTAAAGAGCTCTTCAAAAGGGAACATTTTCTTTAAACTCGAAGGGGTTGGTAAACATTAGCTTAAAGGAGCAGTAAGGCCGTGATACCCAGGCAAACTGTGCAGGGGCACAGTTCTCAGAAGGGGGTTTCATGTCTAACTCATGGACGACGGTGCTGTGTCCATGACACTCATCTGTCTTCCAGCTGGAATTTGGCAAGAGCTTGACCAACACTCCAAGAGCTCTCCAGCTTAAACTAAGGCTTATCTTGCCAAAGTTCCAGTCATCAATCAATGTCTAGTCCCCACCAGGCGGAGGATAGACCACTTGCCTGTAGAGATGGTTAAGGAAGCTGCCCGTGGCTTCCGGGAGTAGCTAGCGAGGGTGGGAAAGACATAAATTCTCAGGGAGAAGTGGTGGCTGTGGTCTTGGTGGAATTAGAAAATGAGGAGCTATTGTCAATGGCTTCATCCAAAGCAGCGTATGATTTTAAAAAAGAAAAAGGCACATAATGAGGGCAATGTTACCTCCTCGTTCATCCTGAGTTGGACTTGAAACAGTGATTCCTTGTGTTCTGTCTTTTCCATGGGACATGATGTGATTGTGACTGAAGTACATTGAAGAACCCAAAATAACTTTCCCTCAATTTGCTGGATGCTCAAGAATACTCTGGACCCTCTTTTGTTTTGAGTTAGCCATTTGGGAGCTTGGCGCCGATCCTTGTGAACCATTCAAACTGAGTGAACCAGAAAAATGTCAGGAACCACACAAGGACATACAGCACAGTTTAATTAGTTTAGAGAGCGGGTGGGTCCCCCCCTTCACCCTAAACATCACTCAAGCAAATTGTTTTTTTTATGGTCTTGTTAAAATAATTTCATGGTTGCAGTTTTGTTCTCATGCTAACTGAGCAGGACCGCGTGGGTTATTAAAAAGGGTAGTCAGCCTGGTGAAGGTGGGTGCATTCTCTTTGCTTTTAAAAAACATAGGAGTTTAATCACCTGGCTTGTGCAATGACATATTAAAGAACCCAATCTTGAATGTCAGCGCAAGGCTGAAGCGCCTATTAATAATAGTTGCTAGCTAGGAAATTCTTCTGCTGACTTTGATCAGGAATTTTCCATAGTAACCGAGGCTGCCCACGGGTAGCTGGGCAGTGGGGATTTTCATTCCATTGTGCACATTTTTCTGTTCATCGTGGGATGGAGAACATTACTTACTGCCACGTGTGAGCAGAGCTGTGCTCTCTGCAAGTAGAAACCTGGTCGTGGCTCCTCCTTGGAACAATTCTCTAAAGAGACTGGAGAACTGTTTTCTTTCAAGGAACACAAGGCACCAGTTTCAAGATACTGGTCTGTTGAGTTTAATTCCAGGTTCCTAAATCTTCCTGGTTCATTGTCTCATGATATAAACCTTGCAGTCATGATGGGATGGGCAGTCAGGGAAAGACCTCCACCTTAGCAAGGTACCAGGCTCTGATTCCATGGACATCATTCCCTTTCCAAAGAAACTTCCATAGTTCTCCGTGGCCCATAGGATAGAATGTAGCCCGATGTTCAAGGCTGTTCATAATCTGACCACAAACAATTTCCTCACACAACGCAGGCACCCAAGTGACTCTTTGGACTTTTTTAAGAAAGGCTCTCCTCTTTGCCTTAGAACATCATTCTCCATACATGTTGGACAAAATCCTTTTCATTTTCAAAGGGAAAGTTGCCATGGAGCCTTCCTCACAGACTGCGTAGGGGGCCAGGTGCTGACTCAGCGGTAAAACAGAACACGCTGTGAGGATGACCCATGTGGGAAGATGCCCGGTTTCCAGGGGCGACCTCTCCGAGCAGAGCAGTCACAGTTGTGCTCATGGTCCAGGGCTGGCTCGGGGTGGAACATGGTGGGAGTGCTGTCTTGTCTCTACCTCTTTCTCTCTCTCACTCATGAAAGAAAGAAAATTTTAAAAAGACTTAAAAATAAAATGCCATGCAATGAGGACATTGAGGCTGCCTCTACAGACCTCTGACTAGCTACCCTGTCTGAAGTATTTAAAGAAGGTGTATGAGTTTCTGAGTGTGTTCACGTAGTAGAAAACCACCTGTTAGGAAATTTCTTCTTCAGAGAAGATGGCAACTCCCCAGAGCTTTGCTGCCCCTGGGAACAGCCTCACTTGGGACTATATTAGGAATGCATGGCGTCAGGCCCCACCCCAGAGCTACTGAATCAGAACCTGCACTGGAACCAGAGCGCCAAGTGAATCGTTTGTCCACTAGAAGTTTGAGAAGCACTAGACTGGAGAGCCCAAACACTGTGAGGATTATCTTTCATTCTTCCTTGCTACACGGCTGCACAGCCAAAGCAGCGTGGAATACTTTAATTTTTTTTTTTTTTTTTTTTTTTTTTTTTTTTTTTTTTTTTTTTTTAGTTGGCTATAGGATGTGTGTGCGCTCTGGGAAAAGAAAGAGAAATTACCCCCTGGGGGGGGATGGCCATGCTGCAATCTCTGTTCCATTCTCCTCTCGGGACTTTGGGCATGCATGCTCACACTCTGGCAGGTTTTTCAAGCCACTGGGTCCAAGACTCAAACTGCACTGTTGGACATGTGGGATCCAACTGCCTTACTGCCACACCACCTGGCTGGCCTTGGAGTGCTTTTAGTATCTCACACACACACACACACGCGCGCGCGTAGGCCCTCTCTTTTTCCACCTAGTATAGCTGAGGCACTAATGGAGCCTTGTCTGGAGCTGCAGCCCAGGATGTCCCCTCATGGCTGCTCTCTGCTGCATGGCCTCTTTTCAGAAGTCTGGCCTAAGCTTCTTTAGAGCACGCTGTTGGCTTCTAACTGGGAGAAAACAAGTTCTCAGCTCCTGAAAGCCTGAGCTGGGAAGCCCCAGAATGTCACTTTGCCACATTCTACTGGACACGCCATATCTAAAGGCCAGCTCTGATTCAAGGAGAAGGAAGATAGAGTTCACTGCTTAATGGGAGAAGCAGCAACTAACTTGTAGCCCACTATATTTAGTTTATTATAGACACCAAATGAAGGGATCTAATGAGGAATACCTGAATTCCACTCATCTGTCAGCTGGTCAGATTAGCAATCTCTGTGGCAGCCATCTGTTGCTGCTTCTGCTTGACCTCCATGGCTGGGGTTTTGTGGGGGACATCAGCTTTGCTCAGCTTCCCTGCTCTCTCTGTGATCTCGTTGGAGGGGAGGGTGGGAGATACAGGTGTCTTCCTGTTTCAGCTATTTTGCTGCCAAAGATGGAAGAGGCTTGGGAGGCTCGTTTTGTGGTATAAAACAGCACTTCACAGAGTTCTGTAGCGCTCAGAAGCTGAGGTAGTGAAGGTCTCTAATTAGCCCAATAAAACACTGATGGATCTCTTTACCCTTGATCATCAAGCAGATGGTTAAAAAAAAAGCTTGGGGAAATGAATGAAAAATAAAATGACTGCAAGATAGTTATTGTAATAATATTATTGTAGTTTTTATTAGTTTAATAACAAATCACTTTCATAGCCATACTTGGTTACAGTCTACAGAGTCCTCTTTCAGGGGCATTATCTAATCCTTTGCGATCACCCATCAGGGGGGACTATTACTCTATCCTACAGATGAGGAAACTGAGTCTCTAAGAGTGAAAATTCCCCAAGGTTAAGATAACAAAATAGCTACTGGAATTCAAATCCAGAACTCCTAGGCACAAAACTTTTTCATGATTCTACTTCAGAAAATTTCTTCCAGGAAAGAATTTCACTGAACATGCTTCAATCAGCCTAATAGATCAGGAAAACCGCAGTTAATTCAGACATACGTGACAGAGTGTGTCCTCCAGCCAGCGGCATCGACTTCATGTGAGAGATTCTTAGACATGCTAAACCTTGGGCCCCAAATTACACCTCCTGACCAGTGCATGCATTTTAAGGTCTCAAGGCAACTCGTATGTACCAAAGGGTTGAAGAAGTCCTGATGGAAAGCCATGCTTCGGAGTCAGACTGGCTGGCGTTAAATCCTGCCTTTGTCACTTCCTAGTTGTATGACTTGGGCAAATTGTTTTGTAAACTTCAGTCTCCTTTCTATAAAATAATATGTTAAAAAGCACCTGCTTCCCAAGGTTATTATAACTATTTCACAGGTTTATTCACATAAAGTGTTTAGCAAATCACTGGCTTATAGTAAGTGCTCAGTAAATGTGAGCTACTTTTATTATCCTTAAAAACACCATTCTAATCAGCCAGCCAGATGGCCTATGAATTCCCTTTGTGAAAAGCAAAATTCTATAAATGCACGCGTGCATGTGCACGCACAGCAAAGAGTGAGCCGACGCCATTGCCCTTCAGTTGCTCTCAGAGCAGTGAGTGCCGGAGAGCAGAAACAGAAAACCAGACGACCAGACTTCTCCAACAGCAGTATCCCCATGGAGCCCACACTGTCACTGGCTAGATGGGCTGTTTGATGAGGTGTCACAAGAAAGAGGAACAGTTCTGGAGCTTGTTAACTAACTGATGAGTCAGGGGCGACAGCGACTGAAGCGTGAAGGTGGGAATACACAAACAAGCTGAGCACGGCCAGGCCTGCCAGGGCACCCTCCCCCTCTTTGGTCCCATGAGAGCACAGAGATGTCTGCACTGGGTTGACGTGGAGAGTCTCAGGGAGGACTCAGGGGTCCGTCCTGGGGCAACAGGAGGCAAGGGGCTGAGGGAATGACCAAGTCAGGCTCTGTGGGAAAATGCTGGGCTCCAAGTATGTGGGGGCAAGGGAATTGATTCCCAGTTTGGGGGAAGGAGAGGAGTGACAGGACAGATGCCAGGAGTCAGGAGTACACTGGCGAGAGCCCGTTGAGATATTTACCGTAAGCCAGACTGACGTAGGGCCAGAGCTACGATCGTGTCCCAGGTCATGGTAATAACAACAATAACAACCTGTGTCAAGTGCTCGTCTCGGCACTTCCTGTGCATTAACTCACTGCATCCTCGCAAGTGTATGGAATCACCACCATCCTCCTGGTGAGAACACTGAGGCAGAGAGATGGGCAACTTTTTGCCCGGCGTCACACAGCTTGCAGTCGGCAGAGCCACATAATTCGTTCTCAGAACCAGTGCTCTGAACTAGCAAACTCGATGGGCTATCAGCTGGTCTTTGATGTTCCTTTTTTGGGGAAAACTGATGTGTGAGTGGGTCTGTTTGTCTTAAGGAACCTGAGGGAAAAGTGGGGTTGTGACCCTGTCTTTGAGAAGGTGCCCATCTGCTCTGATTTCCCTTTGTCTCAAGGTCAGTCCTCATGGGGAGACACGAAGGGCCCTTTCTGTACTGCACAGAGCCGGTTTCTGAGAACACGGATGGGCAAGGCACTGGATGTCCCCAGAGAGCTCAGGGACTCATCACTGCCTGTTGGAGACATACAGTCAGAGAGGGCCAAACCATGGAGAGGCCGCCTGTCTTCTTGGCCAATGAAACCAAGATGGCAGTGGGTTGGCATCATCTCTCCTGTTGCTAATTTCCTCTATACCTTACGTTTTTGTGAATTTCCCCCCAGATCTGGCTTTAAGGTACCTCACTTACTTACCTTCTCCCATTTATCTCCATGCTTCTTCAAGGCTCCTTTTTTATGTAGATTGCAGATCTGGTCCCAAATTAAGAAGCAGCTAGGGCCAGCCAGGTGGTGTGGTTGAAGCAATTGGATCCCACATGGCCAGCTGAGTGATTTGAGTTCTAGACTTGGTAGCTTGAAAAACATGCCGGGCATGTCCACTTGCTTGCCCCAGAACCCGAGAGGAGAACAGAGGAAAAGAGACTGTGGTGCAGTCAGTGCACCCCCCCAGGGGGTGCTTTCTCACTTTCTCTCTCTTTCTCTCTGTCTCTGGAGAATTCACATGCCCTATGGAAAATAAAAAAAAAAAAAAAAAAAATAGAAGAAGCAACTCTGACCAAATTTCATCCTTTCTAGTATGTGGTTAGAAATGTGCCATGACCAAGGCTTTCCCAATGAGCAAGGAGATTGTGAAGGCTGGGTAAGACTGGCTGAGAGGCTTACTGTCTTACACAACAGTGTAAAGAGACTTGGACTTGGCTTGGAAGATATCTCTATAAACCTCAGTTCAGGTACCTATTCTCAGTGGGATCTGGGTAGTGACTTACCCTCTTTCAGTGTGAATTTCCCTTCCCTCTGTAAAATCCTTTACTTACCCCAATTGACTCAGGGGCCCTGCATGATCTAGGCAGGCCTGATAACTTCTCCAGCCTCATTTGTCATATTTCTTCATAAATTAAGATTCTATGTGTACAAATAACAGATGAAGTCATAAGGACATCTTTTGTTTCCTTACTGAGAAGTCTGAGAGTGTTCTAGGGTTGCTTCAGAAATAGATTGATGTTCAGATAATTTCATATGCTAGTGCTCTCTGCCTAGAATGCTTTTTTTCCCCCTTTATCTCCCAAACCCCTACTTACCTTCAAAGAATCAGCTCTAGGATACCTTTCTTTACTACCACTTCCACTCTCAGGACTGGATTAAATGGACCTCCTCTCTATAAACAGAAAGTGTCTTCCTTAAGCTTTTACCTAGACTCTAGCACATAACCATACAAAAACAAGTACTCATTGAATGAATAAATGAAGTGTCACCACCTCAGTTATTGTGAAGTTGAAAATGAGATTGCAAATGAAAAATGACGTAATTGTTAAACTATAACTTCAGCTAGCAATTATTGTGTATTTACCATGTGCCAGACACTGTTCTAAACATCTTAACACGTAACTCATCTAATCCTAACAAAAACCCTGTGAAGTAGATCAATAGATTATTTTTTTTTTTTTGAGAGGTTTTTGCTATAGGGCACATGCGCTCGCCAGAGAGACAGAGAGACAGAAAGCAAGAAATCACCCCCCAGGGGGGATGGTCACGCCACAGTCCCTTCTCCTCCATTCTCTTGGTATCTTGGGCACTCGCGCCCGGCGTGAGTTTAAGCCTCCGGGTCTGGGACTTGAACCGTGGCTGACTATGTGGAAGTTCAGCAACATAGCCATTATGCCAACTGCTGGTCCCAATAGATGATCATAAACTAGGCTTTATTGAAATAACAAACAATGTTTAAATCTCAGTGATTTAAACAACACAGATTCATTTCTCATCTAGGTTCAATGTCCTTTGTGAGTTGAAGAAACCTCTACTCATCGTAATCTCAGGAACTCAAGCTAACTGTCCTAAGGTTACAACATCCAAGACACCTAGCCTGCTTCTTTGGTCAACATGGTAGTGGAAGAGAGCATGGAAAACCCATGCAGCATCATTCGAGCTGCAAGGGAGGCTAATAAAGCGTGCACCTTCCTTTTCTTGTATGTTACAAGACTAATATGGACAGGGATGATAAATGGCTGTTGGATGGTCAAGCAACATTAACAGCTACATCCCTAACAGAAATTCTGTTCCTATAGCACACCAATCTGCTCAATGAAACCTCTGTTCATCATAAACTCAGGAACTCAAGCTAATTGTCCTAAGGTTACAACATCCAAGACACCTAGCCTGCTTCTTCGGTCAACATGGTGGTGGAAGAGAGCATGGAAAACCCATAGCAGCTCTCCATGCTTCTGCCTAGCAGTATGCACGTCACTTATACTCCATGGCTCAGGACAAGTCCCATCATTATAGCCAAGTCAAAAAGAGAAAGGCATTTTATGTCCCCACGTAGTATATATCGAATGTCTGCACTCTACTACAGAAACAGAATACTGGACAGTGTGAAAGCATGGAGAGCAACTGTGGATACCAGAGACAGCACGGGAAGAGGGTGAGAAACGGCACAGGGTGAGAAAGAGGGAATCATAGAAAACATAGAAAAACGCATCATGACTTTTCTGATGACCTAATCATTTGCTCATGGTCACATAGCTGGTTAAGTGGTAGATACAGGATTCAAATTTGGCTTTGGTAAATTTGGACACAGGTTATGAAATTTTTCCTGTAAATGGTCAGAGGGAATGTTTTAATCTTTGTAGACCATGTGGTCTCTGTGAGGTACTCAGTTCTGTTGTAGAGCAGAAGCAGTCAGAGACAATATGTAAAAGAATGGGCGTGGTTGTATGCCAATAAAATTTTATTTATAAAAGTATAGGGCGGGCTAGGTTTGACTGTTGGGCCATAGTTCGATGACTCCTAAGAGACTCCTTGTTCAGGATCACAAGGTTACCTTGAGCTCTGAAAATTGTGAAACGAGCAAAAATGTGAGTTATAGCCATTTTCTACTAAATATTTGCTATATTACCTCCCCAGATGGTGAGAGTTAAATGATTTCACAGACTTTAATGGGTCACTGAGCTTTCATCCAGCCAAGGTTAAGGGTAACCAGCTTCTCTTCAGAGCCTGGCTAATTATTACTGTACAAGTTTAAAGGGAATGACAGATAGCTAATTTTCTTACTAAAAATGACAACAGGCACCATACCAAGGACTAAGCAAGCCACTATTAAACCCCCATTAACTGTGTGGGGTCATTCCGATGGCACAGTCACCGATGGGACAATCGTTCTGCTGGTCTGTGCTAACCAGCAATTGAAATCACTGGGAGGCTCTGGGCACCAAAGCAGGTTTTTTTCTGGGCCACCTAACCCAGACCTTGTTTTTCCAGCTGACACTCTGCCTGTGTCAGCTAATTCCTACTTTGGAAAATGCATTCCAGGGCTAATAAAGACTTTAAAGTCACACTATTTTCCCACCATGTTATTAAAACCCAAATGGCTTTGCTTATTCCCAACCTGACCAGGAGATTCCCTGGCCAGCTTAGAAATTGCCCGAATGTCACTGAATCAGTTTCCAATTGGAAAGATAAGGTCTGTGGTTAATTTCATTCCATGACTACTTGGTTTCTAAATGATCCAGCTTCTACGATGACAAGCCAGTGAGTTAGGGAAGATCAGAAAAGAACATGAAGACCACAATTTTACTAGAATGGGCGTATATTTGAAAAGCTGTAAGGCAGTATTCATCTTCGCCAATTACTAACTAGCTGTGGGAAGCTGGGCAAGCTGGTTCGCCTCACTGAGCCTCAATTTCCACATGTATACAATGGTGACAATGAGAGCAGTCTCCCAGTGTGGTTGTGAAGGTGGCGACATGTAAGTGTCACTCAGGCCCTCCCTGAAGGGCAGCGAGCGTGGAGGATGGAAGGCCCTAGGTCTGGCCAACCCAGAAATAACTGAGAACTGGCTCTGGGAAACTGGCAGAATCAAATCCAAGCTGGGCCGTCCAATATAATTGAAAATTAATCAGGAGAAACATTGACCAGCCAGAACAATTAGAATGTGCTAATGGAAACTGCCTACCCTGAGCCTTGTTCATTCTGGAATGGCGACCAGTGCTCCCCAAGCTGATCCACAGCTGCCTCAAGGGAGGAGGGCGACGTGGGGGCGGAGGGAGAGTGAGCCTCGGTTTGGCCTGTCTATCTTTACCATCAGTTCTCACGGACACATTGCTGAGCTCACCAGAGGTGGCAGCGAGGCCGACCGAAGGGGCCGGGGAAAGACCTGCAGGTATTTCCAGCAAAGCAGGGCATTGAAGTGCAGAGTAGAACAAAACCTTGCCCTGGGCCCCAGCTCCCCAGCAGCAGAGCTGCATCCAGAGGGCAGGACCAGAAGTTGAGAAGCATGGATGGGATTTCTAAGCTCAACTAGACCTCATGCCTCCGTGTTTCAGATAAAACCGAGGCCCAGGGATGGATGGTTAGCGATTTGCCTAAGGTCGTCTAGACAGAAGGATTGTGGTTAGAATCCTAGGAACTCAACTCAGGTCTCTTCCTGCTGATTTCTCTACCTTGCCATCCCTTTGGAAATGGGCCAGACACTGGAGCTGGAAAGGCTGGGGCTATTTTTTAACAGAGCAGGGACAGTGTAAGGTCAAGGAATCACATTTCCCACTATGATAATACCCACACTGGGGCAAGGGACCCTCCCGTTCCGTTCACTAAAGGCTATATTCAAGTATCCCCACACAGAGGGAAGGGTTAACTGTAGATCCAGAAGACTGAGCAAAAACACTCTTCTTGCCTGCTTTGCTTTGTGGAAATTTTTCTAATCCTAGCCTGCTATCTCCTGGCTGTGTGTCCTTGGGTAAGTTACTTACCTACTCTGAGTTTTGATTTCCTCACCTGCAAAACTGGGGTGGTGGTAGCATTAAGAATCTTGTAAGCTGGAAAGTGTTAGATAAATGGAATGTTTTGACCAAGAGGATTTTATTTGTAAAGCAGATTGAGTCAGAGAATTTCTGGTCAGTAGCAGGTGTCTCCATTCCTTAAATAAGGGTAGAGAAAAAAAAAAACACCAGGTCACCATTTTACAGAGCCTGGGCCCTCCTTCCTGTTTTAACAACCTCCCTGTAAACAGTCTGGGGGAGAGAAAGACTCCTCCACCAAAATCTGCAGTGAGTTGCATTCCGGGCAGGCTCACCAATCATTAGCCAAGCGATCTTGTTTATCCTGCCCCAGCCCGGAATTTGGCCTCTTACAAAATCCCAGCTACAAAAGAACAGGTTGGACCAAAACTATTTAGTGAGTGAAGGAAGGCTTCCAGGAGGATGACTGTGGGGGTGTTTGTTAAACAGACACCAGGCCAGGGCCCACCTGCCAGGCCCCAGCTGACCTTTACACTGACATCGATTTGAGAGTTTGAGCTGTGATCTGATCCCCAGAGGGGACATATCCCAGCTTTGGATCATTGTCAGTCCTCAGTCAAAAGTTTGGTCTTTTCTGTCAATGAAGGCAATGTTGACTTAAATTATTTGCCCTATGGAAGGATTAATATTTGTTGGACACCTTCCAACTTCCTCAGAAGTTCTCTAGGAAAATTTTTCAGAAGCATAAGGTAGGCTTCCAATCCATGAGTTGCTGGCCCGAGGTCATAGAGCTGGGAAGGTAGAGGCCACAGGGGCAGCTGCTGTTTGTGTCTGCTGCCAGACTTTGCCTTCTCCTCTTCCTTGGGATGACAAGCCCAGCTGCCTGTCCACCTGGGCTGAGCACAAGACCCAGACTAATCCAGGCAACAGACACACCCTCCTGGCAAAGCCAAAGTGGAACATGTGACCAAGTAGAGTCAATCAGACATTGTTTTGAGCATTTGACATCCAAATGAGCAAAAGTTACATAGAATTACCTTCAGGAAATGTTCACAAGGTATATATGAAACATAAATGAATTTCATGTTTAGACATGGGTCTCAATCCTATGAAACTATTCAAAACTGAAACAATCTGAGATCTGAAATCCATTGTCCCAAGGGATGCTGAACCTGTAATAACATCACCCCCTACCCTTCACTGAGAGCCTTCTGTGAGCTGTCACTTAGTGACCAAAAGCTGAGTGAGTTAGTGCCATAACTAGTCCCACGTCACAGAAGTGTGGACTCTAGTGATCTGGAGGTAGCTGTGGCAGTCAGTGCCAAAATAGGATTTGAACTGAGTTCTCTTGACTCTAGAGTCCACAGGTGCAGCTGCTCAGCCATGCAACTTTCTTTTGTATGTGAGCTTTACTGAGTGCTTAAAGACTCTAACTTTAAAATATGCTGTCCTAATCTACCATTCATTCTATATTGAACTCCCGATCTGTGTCAGCTTCCAAACTGCCACTGAAGTTACAAAGATAACCAAGATTTGGCCCTCACAGGTGAGGAGCTCATGAAATAGTTGACTCAGGCCTTGGGGAGGTTTGACTGACCAGGAACAGTCTGGATTAAGGTGAGCTGAGGGCAACAGAAAACAGGTGCTCCTTGGCCTTTGATAAGGTTACATCCCAATAAACACACTGTAAATTGAAAATGTTGTGAACTGAAAATGTATTTAAAACAGGATAGGGGCAATTTGGAATTGCACTTGAGCTTCTCTGTTTCTCCGGGATAGATCAGCACTGTATCTATTAGGAATGTCTTTGGCTGCAAGTAATGAAAAACATGACTCAGTAGTTTCCTTTCTTCTTTATTCCTCTCTCTCTCTCTCTTTCTTTTCTTCTTTCTACTTTTTTAAAGAGGGAGAGCGAGAAAAAAGACACAGTGAAAGGGAAAGTGAGAAATCTCCCCTCCCCCAGGGGAGACAGTCACACTGCAATCCTTTCTCCATTTTCCTCCTGGGATCTTGGGCATACACACACATGTGCCTGGTGTGAGTTTGAAGCCACTGGGTCTGGGACTCAAACCACCATTGGCCATCTGGGAGTCTAGTGACATAACTGCTATGACATCTGCTGGCTCCTATGCTCCCTATTTCTAACAAGACTTCTAGAATGGGAACCTGATAATCTCGGTTCAACAGTTTACTAATGCCAGGGCTAGTGACTCTGATTCCCTTGGCTTCTCCTCTCATGTTTGTCACTCAGAATCACATGGTGCCCATCATGTCTGTGCTTAAGGTAAAACGAAAGTGGGAGAAGGTGTATTTTTTCCCTGGTAAGCAAAAGGTTTCTCCAAAGATCCCACCCCAGACTTTCTCTTAAACTCTGCTGGTCAAAACTGTGTCGCCTGATTGCAAGGGATGCTGGGAAAATATTTGTCACAATCAGCTTAGACCCATAGTGATTTATCACTGAGGCTGACCTGGTGCTGTTGGCAAGA
This sequence comes from Tupaia tana, assembly GCA_026018925.1. NCBI lineage: Eukaryota > Metazoa > Chordata > Mammalia > Scandentia > Tupaiidae > Tupaia > Tupaia tana. Next base: position 58,618,831 of record JAKSZU010000014.1, on the reverse strand, counting down.
AGAAACGGGGACTGAACACTAGATAGGAAATGAACAGTGTGTCCTATGGTCATCACACCATCTCCAGTACAGCTGTCTTCCTCCTATTGCCATCATGGTTAACACTTAATGCAGGTCCATAGTAAGTATTTACAGATATTTCGACACTCTCAGAATTACCCTAGGAAGTAAGTGCTCTTATTGCCCCACCTTAGAGATAAAGGAAGGAGGTTACAAAAGGTCAAGTGGCCTGACAGTGTCACGCAGCTCTTAGGTGGGAGAACTGGGATTTGGATCCAGACTGCACATTTCCAGAGCCCACATTATTTAATGCTTCAAAAAACTGTCCCCAGAGAGATGGAGCTTTCTGGGCCTGAACAATTCAATGTCACAGCCTCGAACACCCGTAGCCTCTCTAAGGCCTTTTGGAATTTCGGGAGGGCCATGCCTTCATGATTCCCATTGTCCCCATTTTCTCCATGCTGGCCTGACACCTATTTCACATCCACGTGGGCTGGAAACTGAGCCTCCTTGTTAGTTTCCACAAAATATCAACTGACAGCAAGCATTTACTTAGCCGTGTACTGTAACTGAACATTCGGGGGCCAAAGAAGAAGGACCACCTTCCACATAGCCTTTGGTTAGCTTGCTGACCTCAAGTTGTCTCTTCTGTTTCTTCCTTCCCAGAATTCTCCAAGAATTCCAAATTCTTTTCCTTCTGTGATGTAAAGCAGTTGGGCATCTTCTCTCCAATGTGGGTGGCATGAAGCAGTAGTGGGTGTCAGGCTAGGTGGAAGCTTGGCAGATGATGAGTCCTCCATGTTCTTGCTAGTATGCATCCCACATGGGTGGCCTGGTCTGGTCCAGTGTCTGGACTACTGCTTACTGAGGGTGACAGAGCTCGACTGGCCTGTGGCCGTCCATTGCCAAAGACCATGGTCCCAGTGTTTGCCTTTGGCTCTATAGTCTATCACAACAGCCTTTGTCAGACAGAGTCTCCGTGTCCCTTGCTGGGGTCTCTGGGAACTTGCAGAAAACAAACACACTGCATGTTGCCTCCTTCTGCGGAGGCTGGCCTGTCGCACCTGCACCAGCTGTCTGTGGCCTGTGCAGCTCTACCCCGGAGCTGTGCAGCAGCTGGCCACATGCAGGGAGGCGTGCCACAGCTCCTCGCCCCCACCCCACCCCACCCCATGTTCTGAGGAGCCTCTTTCCCACCTCGGTGTTTCCACCATGCCCTCTTCCAGGTTCTTGCCTGATTTAGAAAAACCAGCTTTACGTGTGGTTGGTCTCATCATTCCACCACCATCTTCTTAAGGAGCAGGACTCCCCTCTTCTTCGCCTACTCTCAGCTCTGGCCTTCCTGCAAGTCGAGCCCTTTCTATCCTCAGGGGCCTTCACCCTGCCCTCTTCCTCGAGACCATGGCAGTCAGGTGACAGGCATATGACAACATACCCAACAACTTGTCAATCAGTCACCGGAGGTACTATTTCCATTTCGATTCCTTTGCCAAACCCTCCTCGGCAGAACGAACGGCCCCACTGAACAGTTGCCACCCTCCTGACAAGGCAGTCAGGGTGAGAAATGACAATGCCCCCTCTGTTACATACATTCAGTGCTGATTATTATGATATTAATTATTCATCTAGTCAGTCACAGAAGAAAGGCGAAACACAAACAATGCAATTAAGAAATGCAATTAGTGTGGCCATGTAGGTCGCCTCCTCTTCCCGCACCTTGGTGAGCAGAGCCCTGTGTCTGTCACAGTGACGCCCGCCGGCATGCCGGCAGCTGTGGTTCCTGCACGCTCCCCCTCTTGCACTCCTCCAAGGTGTCCATTTTCACTCAAATTTCCCCTCCAAACAACTCGTCAAAGAAATGGCAATTCAAACAACATTGGAGTGCCAATTTTACCTCTTCTGACAAAATACATAAAATGATAATATGCGGGGTACGAACCCTTTGACAACAACTTGGCAGTGAGATGTGAGAGCTAGTCAAACATATTCATACCCTTTGACCTAGAGTTTATCCCACAGAAATCATTCCTGAAAGGAAAAACTGCCACATGCAGGTTCATTATAGCGATATCTGTAATAGCCCCAAATTGGCAACCTAAAAATCAAATGACAGGGGAAAGGTGAATGCAAATACAGTACCTCAAAGCAGTGTAATATTATGCAGTCATTAAAATGACGGGAAGATTATGTGGCAACAGCAAAGTGCTTGTAATTGGATGTTCGGTTTGAAAAGGCAGGATACAAAATTGTCTTTCGACAAGTTCCCCTAAACCGCCCATGCCCTGTGTTAATTCAATCCTGACCAGCTGGTTTTCCCTTTCTCTCTTCCTGGTCCAGCTCAGTTCAGGCCTCATCGTGGCTAGCAGGCATTTGGTGGAAGTCCTTTGAACCAGCACACTCCCTAGATAATGTGTTCTGGAGGACAGGGACTCTATCGTATACCCTGTTGGCTGGCACTTAACAAAGGCCGACATACTCGTTGAACTGAAGAATCGATGACAATTTCATCTATTGTTTATTGAGCACCTGCTATATAGCAAGCATCATGATTAGCATTTCTTCCATACTATTTCACATTATTTTATTCTGAAATAAACCCATGTGGTTGATATGACTTCCTTAGCACAGATGAAAACTGGAGCTCAGAGAAGTTGCCATATGCCCAAGGCCAGTGAGGGGAGACAGGTTTTGAACCCAAGGCTGTCGGACTTCAGAGCCAGTGTTTTGTTCATTCACCATATATGGCATGTGTGTGCACCTGGGCTAATACAGATATTTGGAAAAATAAAAGTGGGTGGTTCATTTGGCTGATGAAGAGTAAGATGGTGGTTGATGTTTCCCCTGTCTTGTACAGACTGAGTTGGACCTCTGACTTCAGACGGTTCAATTTATGATTTTTTTTAACTTACCTTGGTGTGAAAGCAATGCACATTCAGTAGAAGCTGTGCATGGAGTTCCCATATAACCACTCTGATCTTCACTCGCAGTACAGTGTTCCGTAATGACGTGAGCTAGTCCACACTGCATTAGGAAACAGGCTGGGGAGCAGGAAGTCTGACTGTCGGCCTCAGGTGGCATCTTACTGACCCCCCGGCCCCGGCCCACTGTGCCGGAACAGTGAACTGCTCACCACCATGCCATGCGGCTCTGCCACTCTGCTCGTGCTGTCCTTGGTGACAGCTGCACGGGGGTCGTCCTCAGTCCCATCTCATGGCAGGGGTGCACCGCGGGATTGTGGAGTGCACAGAAGGGCTCATGTGCCGTGGCCACCACAGCCAAGGCCAGCTTAGAGTATAGAAGGTTGATGGTTTCGCTCTGGGAGTTGAGACAGAATTCAAAGAGGATATTCATGAGACTGTTTAAAGCACGTGTCTCATTACTGTACTGCTCTGCCTATGTGTTATGAATGAATGTTTTTAATAAATCTTATCATTGTCTTAGGACTAGTGCATAACTAAATTGCCCCCCCCCCCCTTTTTTTTCAACTTACCTTGGTGTGGAAGCAATGCACATTCAGTAGAAGCTGTGCATGGAGTTCCCGTATAACCACACTGTTCTCAGCAAGATGCCACCTGAGGCCGACAGTCGGACTTCCTGCTCCCCAGCCTGTTTCCTAATGCAGTGTGGACTAGCTCACGTCGTTATTGAATACTGTACTGTGGGTGAAGATCAGAGTGGTTATATGGGAACTCCATGCACAGCTTCTACTGAATGTGCATTGCTTTCACACCGAGGTAAGTTAAAAATTGTTTCAGTGTTGAAAGCATGGCTTTGGTGACTCCACATACTTTAAATATAACCCAATTAAAAAAAAATATTTTTTTTGGCACATCTTCAAAAAACTCAAAAAAACCTAAAGTGACTAAGGCCCCTTTTACTCCCTGAGACATTCAGGCCCCCAGTGTCTGAGCTTGTATGGGACAGAGACAAACTCATGTCTCACCTCATCTGGGAGTGTTCAGGGTACTTGGGGGTGGAAGCCATTCCTTGTATTGAAAATAAAATAAACTAGCTAGGGAAGAGTGGAAAATAAGATGAAAGGAGACAAAATGTAGATTTTTTTAAAAGGGCAGTGGAGAACTTCCATTTAAAAATGGAAATCACCCCTATTCATTTATATACTTCTTTAAGCCCCACAAAATGACAATGGAATTAAAAGGTGGAAGTTTATAAAAAATAAAGAGAATAGGAGCTTAGATATGTCAGTTAAATGTTTGTGCAAGAAAAGCAGATAGATGAGTAGTAACCACTTTTTCCAAATGGAGAAGGCTTTAACCGAAGCCTGTAAGAGAGAAGCCAGAGGACCTAGAGCATTTCAGAAATTGGAGGTACAGGGGAGCTCTGAGGTGCGGTGAGGAGCAGAGCTGAGAGCAGTAGGAATGGTGGAAAAAGCAGAAGCACCACCACCACAGCTATCATACTGTCATCACCAGCCATCCCCACCGCCCTCTCCATGACCATCAACGCCATTGCTACTGCCGTCGCCATCACCACCTCCACTTCCGCCACCACTCTAACCCCCAGCCACCGAATTCAGACAGATGCCCCTCCTCTATCACAAATAAAATATGGGATGCTTTTCTTTCTGGAGGAGAAGATGAGCCAGAGAGACACTAGGTACCGCTCAGGATAGGGCCAAAAGTCTTTGTCTTATAGGGGAATTTAATGAGTTTTATATTTACCCAGGAGAACCACACTGACAGCCAGGGAAATAGCCCCCAGGCAGGAAACAGGAGACCTCCTTTCTGATCAGACTAAGAATAAAATCAGTACACTGCTCTTTCACTCAGTAGTGAAGTTCACCACTCAGCAAGCCCCATTCACCAGCTTCCAGACTAGCTTTTCAGCTCCTAAATATGAACACCAACCAAAGCCAGAAGACAACTGGACAAAACATTGGGGACAGAGCAGAGAAAAGGAACCCAAAGGTGACAGAGACAATGCTGAGCAGAAAACACTGCCAAGGAACAATAAGAACCACAGAAATATTCTCAGAAAGAGAAGAGTGGCTATTACACACCTAAGGTAAGAATAAAAGGCTATTGGAGCCCCTGGTGGTGTAGTGGTAAGGGCCCTGGACTCCCACATGTATGACTGTAGTTTGAGTCCTAGATCTGGCAGATTAAGACACACTGGGCACATGGGTGTGCATGCCCAGAATCTCAGGAGGAGAATGGAAGAAAAGGGATTGCAGCATGGCCATGCCCCCTCGGTGGTGATTTATTACTTTCTCTCTCACTATCTCTGTCTGTCTGTCTGTCTGTCTCTCCAGGGAGTGCGCATGCCCTATGGCAACAACCTTAAAAAGAAAAAAAGAGGCTATGAAAATGAAAGGTCAGGGGCCAGCAGGTGATGTGGTGGTTAAAGTGCTGGACTCTCACATGGCCGACTGAGGTTTGAGACCCAGATCCGGTGTCTTGGGAATCACGCTGGGTGCATGTGCGTGCGTGTCCAAAATCCTGAGACAAGAATAGAGAAGGGATTGCAGCATGACCATCCCCCCAGGGGCTGATCTCTCACTTTCCCTCTCTCTCTTTTTCTTTTTCTTGGAGAGGTTTTTGCTCTAGGGCGTGTGCACTCACCAGAAAGACAGAGAGATAGTGAGAAATCACCCCCCAGGGGGGATGGCCACACTGCAATCCCTTCTCCTCCATTCTCCTCTTGGGATCTTGGGCACACACACATGTCCAGCATGAGCCACCGGGTCCAGGACTCAAACCGCGATCAACCACATGGGAGTCCAGCGACATAGCCATTATACCAACTGCTGGTCCCTCTCTCTCTCTCTTTTTCTATCTCCCTCTGGTGAGTGCATGGACCCTATAGCAAAAACCTTAATAAATAATCATAAATGATATTAAAAATCAAAAAATAAAAGGTCAGAGAGTAAGAAAGAGCACTTGTGAAAAGAGAGTAAAACAGGAATTCTAAAGATCTTTGCCCCTCAGAGTGTAGAGAGGGTAGCAAAATGAAAATTAAGATTCGGGCAGCAGAAAACTGAGTTCTTATCAATCTGTGCAAAGACACATTTGAAAACAAGTTATGTCTTAATATGTGCTGTACATTTACTCTCCTGCTAGAACATTATCCTCATTTTATCCTAGGCATTATTATCTTCACTTTATGCATAGACTCTCTAAAAGGTACGGTTTTAGTCTAAGCCATGGAGACAAGTCAGCTTTGTGAAATGGCCACATTTCAGTGGCTCAGCCTAGCGTATGGCCCAAGTAGCACTGCAACTTTCTTGGCCAAGATACCAAGTGTTAAAAGATAAGTCATCGTCCAGGGGCTTGGACGTGCTGTTTTCACATTATCCTTGACTCTAAAGCACATGTGGTTTTAGAGCAGTTTGTGGAGCCTCCTTTCCTGGTGTGCTGTGGCCAATTTGCAGTAAAACCATAGCATTGGTGGAATGAGAGAGCGTGTGTGTTTTAGATGGAGAAATAGGGTTCTATAACCCTATGATACAATTATCATCCAAATTTGCAAAGAGCCAGAGCATTGGGTTTTGGCAGGATTGTGAGTTGCTGGGTCTTTTGTAGTCTGACTCTATGTAGGGGTAGCCCTTAATAGACAGCAGAACTCCCCAGTTCCAGGCACCAAAGGACTTCACTTTCTTAGGACTACCTTGTAAATTTTCTCCCGCTCTCTTGGATGAAACCTCTGAAGGGTGGAAACAGACATACCTTCATTGGTCACTCATCTTAAAGAGTAAGTCGTCCCCAGACACTTCCATAACCAAGAATATCCTCACTTCCATAATTAAAATTTCCAGCCTGGGTAATTGAAGAAACTCCAAAGTTTATTTAAAGTGAAGGCATGTCTCTTCCCCACATTGGGACTGGCTGAGGGCTGGGTATAAAAGGAGGGGGTCCTCTTTCTTTTTTGCTTTCTAGGACTCCCCTGGCTCCTTTGGGTAATATGGAGGGTGGGCTGGAGAGAGCCAACCTCCCTGGTAGCCATGGATCCAGGCAGAGGGTTAAACCTGACCCTGTCTCCTTGGTGCTCCATGGGTTCTTGGAAATCTTTGTCACTGGGGGTCTCCCAGCTGTGGTTTCTGTAGGGGGGACTTATGTCTGTGGCTGGCCTTGTACCGGTCCCCATCTCCCCTTCCTCTGTAGACTCCTCTTTGGGAACACTGCCCTGGGTAGTGCGGGCAGCCTCCAGCCAGATGTGCCCTCTGCTTGCTCCGTGTACCAAAGAAAATGGCGCATCCTCCGCCCAGTCACCGCCGAGTGTTAGTCATTCTCTCTGGCTGCCCGCCTCTCCTGCCCAGCTGAACAGCTGTCCGGCCCAGCTTCTGGCCCACAGACCTCTTGGACAGGGGTGATAACCAGGCCTACGTCTCCCCCCAGGACTCCAGAAACACAGGCCAGGCTCTCCAAGTGTCCTCTGAGATCTCCAGCCACAGCTGAAGGTGAGAAGAAAGTGCGCCCAGCTGCCGTGAGGGGGCCGCTGGAGAAATGCTGCGGCATTTCAACACCTTTGTCCAAGGAGATCTTCCATCTCCGTCTCTTCGGCCTCAACACTTTTGTACCCTAAGTGGGCACTGCTCAGGGTTGGAAAAGTGGATTTTGTTCCCTGCCTCAGTAACTCCCGCAGAGACGGGGTCGCTCCTTTCTTTGGACTGGGCAGAGAAAATGCCGCCTACTGCTTAACTCAGCTCCTCGGGAATCTGCAAAATGACCGTGGGCAGGTCGCAAAGCAGTCTGTCGGTGCGCGGACTCGATGTGTGTAACGGGGGCGAGAACGTGTCTATGCGGTCTGCACCTGTTCAAGCTTGTGGGGAGTACGAGGGGCTGGGACGTGTGTATAGAGATGCACACCTGCCTGTGTGGTGTGCGCACATGACTGCTGCAGGTGCACATGTGTGTGCATGAATGTGTGCGCATACGTGTGGGCCTGTCTGTGTGCTGTGTGTGAACATACAGGGCTCCTCCGTAAACCCGAAGCCATTGGTTTCCCCGGGGCTATCCTTGTTCTGATATACAAGACCCTGGGCTACCCTTGCAGGCCTCTCCGGTCAGTCTGAGCAGAAGGCACCTGAGGCCAGAGCTTGGGCCCTCAGCCCCGGGGAGTGAGAGCTACCCACTCTCTGAGGTATGGGTGAGGTGGCAGAAGGGAGGAGGAGGGATTCCAGCCGCCCTTAAGCTGGGCAAGGCATTCACCGTCCCCCTCCCCACTGAGTAGCCAAGAACACAGACTTGATTTTGCCTTAAAACAAAAAGTGTCTCTCTTGTTTTGCCTCTGAACTGAATGCAAGGGGAAGAGGGAGAGAGTCCTGCCCAGATGACCCCATTTGTGACCTCAGGTTGTTTCCCCCACATCTTTGCAAGGAGCCACATGAGCAGCCCACGGGGGCCTGAGCACCTGCCACGTGACAGGCCCTTCTCGTGTGTGGTGTGACGGGGCAGTCCGAGCACTCGTGTGTGTGTGCACGTGTGCATTCAGGTCGGGGGGGAATCGAGTGTGTGAATGAATGTTACTGGAATGTCTTTCTGGAGTGCCAGGGCCCGTTTCCATGGCAACGCACAGAGAAAGCCCGGGCATCAGCGAAGTGCTGCCAGGTGCCAGGGCCAGGGCCAGCTTGCTGCAGCACAGGAAGGAAAACCCCACTCACACGGGGAGCCTGGGAGGCTCGTTCTCTGCCGTAAAGACTTTGCCGTTCATTCCTCTCTGTGTGACCAGCGAGCTCGGCCTCCCGGGGATAAGCATTTGTATCTTGGCCTTTGTGTTACAAGATTCTGGAGCCCACCCCAGTGCCCTGGACAAACAGCATCCCTGTTAGCAAAGGCGCCAGCTGGAGGGACAGCTCTGGAAATGGTGCAGAAATGGGGAGAAGCCCAGCTCTCCAGGGTGGGCCAGGCCCTCAGGTTACCCAGGAAACCTGCCGAGAGGCCGCCGCACCAGCGATGCCCTTGCCTCTGGGGAAGGTGCAGCCCAGCGAGGCTCAGCCGGGCACGGGCTGAGGAATGCCTGTGGCTGTGGCCTCTGTGGGACAGGCACAGACAGCCCAGATATGCAAAGGAGCACTGGAGCCTCTGTGGACAGCTACACACCCGCCGATGGGGAAACCGAGCCGAGCTGGGAGATTCCAGGACGGGCTTCCTGCATCCATTTATTAACCCACTGGCTTACTGGACACACCTCCACTGCAGACCCACCATGTGCTTGACGCTGGGCTCTTTAGAAACAGTAGCTCACGATTCAGACAAGATCCTTGCCCTCATAGAGCTGACATTCCAGTGGGCAATTGACAATGGAGAAGATCAGCAAGTGGGGGTGTGGTGTGTGAGACGGAGACAGACAACCACAGAGGGGGTGCAGGATCGGGAGGGGCGTTACTCCTTATGAGAGAGACAGCGAGGTCGCTCTAGAAAGACCTTCAAAAAGTTATCTGGGAAGATGGAGAGGAAAGTCATATATCAGCAGAAAGAAGGTTCCAGAAGAGAGGGTGCAAAGGTCCTGGGGCAGGAGCCTGCTAAGCATATTCACAGAACTGCAGGAAGACCAGAGAGGCTGAGCAGGGTGGGCGAGTGGGACGGTGGTAGGACTTACGGTCACCGAGCTAACACCGCCAAACCGTGTGGGCCTGTGGGCGGGTAAGGACTTCGCTCTCGCCCCGAGTGAAAGAAGACACTGGGGGTTTTGATTAGAGAAAGGACATAATCTTACTTGCACTTTTAAAGAATTTCTCTTGTTGCTCTTTGGAGACTGAGTTGTTGTGAGGGAGGTTCGAGACAGAATGAGGGGCGATCTAAGATCCCAGCCAGTGGCAACCGCTGTTCTACTTTGTCTCTATGAGTGTGACTGGACACCGCATTTACATGTCGTTATACAACGTTTGCCCTTTGGTGCCGCCTTCTTTCACTTAGCATGATGTCTTCAAGGCTCATACCTGTAGCGTATTTCCTTCCTTTTTAGGGCTGAATACTATTCCATGGCAGGTCCACCCCACATTTCACTCGGTCATTCACCCACCGATGGACGCTTGGGCTGCCTGTCTCTTGGCTGTTGTGGATAGCGCTGCCAGGAACCCAGCGTACCAGTAGTTCCTCGAGACCCTGCTTCCAGTTCCCCGGGGTATATACTGTCCATAGCACCGTGATGGCCGAGGGGGCTGCCGTCTCACCCAAACGGAACACATCTGGCAGAGAGCACAGGCACCACTGCCAACTGCAGTTGTTCTGAGCACCACACATGGAGACCGGGGTGTTAAGGGGGGTGGGAGTCGGCGCTGTGACCTGAGGGAGGGAGGAACAGTAAAGAATAACCAGTCCTGCCCGAAGGTGCTCATGGAGTATTAACAGAAACCAGTCTTATTCATCAAAGGTACTTAAATGGATGGTGTTAATGTGTTCAGAGAAGATGGAATGAATGCCTTAGAACTATAATGGCGAAATGATGGTAATGACGACTGTTTTTGACTGCATGTTTACCCTGAGCCGGACACTGTCTTACTGAGCCCCTCACCGACCTGCCGTGTAAGTGCCGTCTTACTCTCCTTTGCAGATGAGGACACGGAGGCGGAGGGGTGAGCTCCTTCGCCCAAGGTGTGTAGCTGGCAAGAGTTTGGGTTAAGCCAGCTCTGCCTGTCTCAGGCTGATACTTTTGTAAGGCACTGCCCCACCCACCCTTGACCCTGCCCTCAGATCCCTGCACCTTCCTGGTCAGCTGAGTGAATCAGGCCGAGGGCCAAGGGGTGGCCTGGGCCACGCCCCATCCCCACCGTGCAGACCCGTCGCTGACACAGGCACCAGTGGATTTCAACACTCCACTTTCCTCATCTTCCTTTCCCGGCACGTGAGCTCTGCCCCGGCGCTGCAGGAACCAGCCAGGGCCAGGGAGCAGGCTGAGATGGCGGCCGACCTCACCTCCAGCCTGGCCTGTCACCGTCGCCTCCCCTCAGCTCCCTCGGCACCCAGTCTCCCCAGCAATACGGTCCCACACAGCAGCCGGAGCCAGCTTTGACAAGTGTCAGTCCGATGGCGGTGCCCACAGCTACAATCACTGTAGTTTCCCACCCTCCTAGAGTCAGTCAGGCTCTCCGCCCTGGACACCTGGGTCCCGCCCAGTGCTGCTCCCACCTGCCTCTCCCACTGGCCTCTGTCCATGGAGGCTCATCCCTGTCGTCCGTCCGCCAGTGTCCTTCCTGTGAAGGCTGACCTCTGCGCCACTGTCTGGAGGTGCCACATCTCGTTTATTCCCTCTCCCGTCTATGCGCATCTGGGTTGTTCTCACTTCCGGCTGCCGCGAACAGGGCTGCCATGGCCGTGCCAGAGCAGGCATCTGCTCTGAGCCTTGGGGTCCTGGGGATAACACAGCCCCTCGTGCTGTTTCATGACATGGTATTACCTCAGATCACTTGGCGTGTTCCCGTTTGCTCACGTGTTTTCCGTCCCTCTCCTGCGGCCTCCTGGGACACGGGAACCTTGCCTGTTTAGTACACGATGGCTGTTACCGTCACAGTCGAGTCCCTCGGAGGTGCTCGCTGAATGGGAAAGAATGAATGAATGAATGATACTGCAGATGGGCCAGCCTGTGGGCACAAGACAAGTCATCTCTACTTCTAAACGAGGGCCTGTCTGAAACACCGAGATGACCATGGGCATTCCCTGACATTTCTTAAATGCTCTTTTCTTTATCGGATTTAATAACAAGCTTCACAAAGGTAACATGGGCACCAGAGACCGTGGACATGGAAGGTCGATCATGCGGCCAGAACTTGGAGAACAGGGTAGAATGAGGGAGAAAGCAGAAAAGTCCCGCCAATCTGGCAGGCCTCACGTCAGATGAAGGGAAGGCTGGAAGTGTCCTGGGACCAGGTACCAGCCCTCCCCTGAAGTACTAGTCCCATTTCTAGCCCTTTCCTTTGCCTTGCCCTGAGCTCCTGGGACTGCTATGAGGAGGAAAAGCATTTCAGGAGAGAAAGCAGCCCCATACCTTAGTGAGACGCACAATGTCTCTGTGTAGCGAGTTCAGGAAGAGAGGCCTATGCTGGCTGCTTTGCTCTCCTGGGCCAGCACTGATGGTGTGACCTGGCCTCTCTGCTGTCCTGCCAAGGGCCAATCTCCTGTCTATCCTGTGCCCGCCCTCTCACAGGCGTACATGTGTGTGCACGTGTGTGTGTGCACACGTAAGAGAGTGTGTCTATGTATGAATGTATACGTGAGTATGTGCCTATGGATGTGGGGTGAAAGCGTGTATGTCCGCTTCACTGCATGCTCTCTGGACTTTAACCTGCATTCAATTCCTATTGGACTTTGCCATTTATAATCTGAGGGACATTGGGCACATCACTTAAACTCTCTGAACCTGTTTTGTTGTCCTAAAAAAAGAAAAGAGAGAGAGAGAAAGAAATAAAAACTCCTTCCCCCCCAGGGGATTTGAGAATGAAATGGGCGAAGATAGTCGCTTTTATTCATCTGGAGGAAAAGTGCGAAGAGGAGCTATGCGTTGACGGAATGCCAGAGGCAGTTCACTCCCTAGCACAGAGCGGAAGGACACAGCCTGGCTTTGCTTAGTGTTCTACATTCATTAATTCATTGGAGCCTCACTTCGTGTGAAGTCGATTTATGATGGTCAAGTTACAGGTGAGAAGCTTGAGCCACGGAGAATCACAGGTCACACATCTAGCATGCAGTGGAGCCGACATGTCACTGGAGGCCTAGGGACTTAGCCACTGTCCCCTCCCCTCTAACACCGAAGGATGCTTGAGAGTCAGACGACGAGGCTGCTGGACCAGGTGCCAGGCAGAGGACACAGTATAAACAAAGACCCAGAGAAGAAGGATGAGTGTCTGTGATTCTGGAGCCCAGAGGGAAGGTGAGAGGGCCAGGGTGAAGATTGCGGCTGGAAGACGGGCAGCCATCAGCTCATGCAGGGCCTTGAAAGCCGCACTGAGGAGTTTGGGACACATGTGAAAGTTAAGGTCAGATTTGAGCTTATGCAAAGAACTTTTGCATATCCAACAAAAACCTAGACCTACCCCAAGGAGGAACCCAGAAGAAACAGCAGTGGCTTGGGCTCTGAGAAGTGTGTCTAAGAAAGCAGGAACCCATAGAAGTCCTCCTGACCACACCCACCTCTAGGAGGTGAGCCTGCTATGTCCTGTCTGCAGGTGGGAAGCCCAGGAGCCCACACAGCTGTCAGTGAAGGACCTAAATATGTGGCCACAGGGACCTCCTAAAATAGGGGGGTTGCTAGGAGCAACAGGTGCCATGCCTATTAGGAACACTCTCTAGCAGGACCAGCATATGGTGTAATGGTTACATCACTGGATTCCCATGTAGTCGACTACGGTTCAAGTCCCAGACCTGGTGACTTAAAACTCATGCCGGGCATGTGTGTGTGCGTGCCCAAAATCCTGGGAGGAGAATGGAGGAAAGGGATTGTGGTGTAACCATCCCCCATGGGGGGGGGTGTGATTTCTTGCCTTCTGTCTTTCTGTCTCTCTGGTGGGCACACATATGCACCTTGTAGCTAAAAATATCTCTCTTAAGAAATTTTAAAAAGAAGAAAGAAATACTCTGTAGCAAAGTGTCAGAAGCTTATTGCTTCTACTCTCACTCTTCTTTCCTGGAGTGCAAACAGGTACCTAGGAAGTGCTCGGTGACAGGCTGCCTCCCTGGCTCCCGTATTTTAAAGGCCTGACCTTGAGATGAGTATGCTGTAGGGAAGGGGGAGCAAGCCAAGTGGCTGCAGGTGCAATGCGACAGAGACAGAGGCTGACAGTGTCCACTGCAGCGGGCTGAGTGGCACATCTAACTCTGGAAGGCCAGGCTCTGACCCAGCACTACAGACAGGCCTCTCTACAGGAGCCCATGCAGGAGGGACGGGAGAGCAACAGCAGGAACCGTGGCTCCAGCAAGGCTTCCAGCCGGCAAGGCTGGAAGACCATTTCTGATGGGAGCCTCCCAGAGAGCGTGCTGCCCTGGTGAAGAGGGTCCCTCTTACCCCATGAACTGCTGAGAGAACTTCCAGCCACCTCGGCAAGACTGTGGACTCAGGGTCAGGTGTAATTAGACTTTAAGGAAGTAAACTTAAGTAACATCTCTTACACAGTCAAGGCTATGGAGTAGCATTCAGACCTCCGGACACGTATTAACAGGACGTTGGCATCACACTGGGGACTGTTTGATTGCAAGGAACAGCCTCTAACTCAGGAAAGTTCCCATGAGAGGGAACTGGCCCTCAGGATGCAAAGCCAACCCACAGACTCAGGCTGCAGACAAAGCACTGGGCTGCAGGGGAGACGAAGCCACTCACTGTCTCTGGGGGGCTCCAGGGTCCCTGCCCCGCTTCTCTCCGATCACAGGCTCCATTCCCCTCTCTGCAGGTCTCCCTTCCTGCCTCTCCCCCAAGCCCCCGGCAGAGATTCCAGTGAGCAGCGCGCAGCTGGGTCCAGCCCTCCACCACCTCCCAGGAGGCAGGAGTGCAGCGATACGACGTACATCCAGTCTAGGGGCCATCGTCACTGCAGGTGCCGATGGGGTCACATTGCAGCCAAACTGCAACCGTGGGGACAATTTACACATCCGCAGCCCTCCTTTCCCCACTCAGTCTACCCTGAGTGTCCGTGTTCTCGAGAAGAGGCATACGCTGAAGACCTCGAGCGACAGACTAGCGGCAAATGTAAGCTCTTGCTGTATCAGGGGAAAGCTCCCATTGGCTCCACTTCTTAAATTCTTCATTGTCGTGGGACTAGCAGTTAGCGTAATGGCTATGTCGCTGAACTCCCATGTAGCTGACCACAGTTCAAGTCCCAGACCCAGTGGCTTAAACTCATACCAGGTGAGTGTGCATGCATGCCCAAGATCCTGAGAGGAGAATGGAGGAGAAGGGATTGCAGGGTGGCCACCCCTCAGGGGGGTGATTTTTTGTTTTCTATCTCTGTCTGTCTCTGTCTTTCTGGTGAGCGCACGTGCCCTAAAGCAAAAACCTCTCCAAAAAAAAAAAAAATTCTTTATTGGTCATGTCAGCTCCGAAACATGGTAGTTTAGAAGCAGTGGAACTCATCCGGAATTTTCTCTTGGAATTTTAGCCCATAGTATGTGGTAGTTACATGAGCAAAATCATATAGCTGCTTCTGCAGATGTAATTGTTTTCAATATATGAGTGATGAAAAATATTTTGAGTTTCATTCCAAAAAATGGTGGGAGAAGAATTGAGTGGCATCTCAAGCATCCTTATTCCATCATATGACAAATACAATCCTTCAAAGAAATTGAGCTTCCTCATCTATCAAATAGGGAGACAATGTCAAAAAGGGCCTACTTTGCAGAGCTGACGGGAGGGAGGAAGAAATAAAGCACACAGAAGAATAAGGGCTTATAAAAGATTTCCTCTCTTTATTAGGTCATCAGGAAAGTCATGGCGGATTGTTCTATGTAAAAACGCATCAGGACTTTCCCAATGGCCCAGTATTCCCTGGAGCTGAGGGATAACACCATCTAATTGAACCAGGGCTTCGTTCTCTCGGTTTACATTCTCCAAAAGATTTCTCTTTATTGAAGTATGTCCCTCCAGAGTCAGGAATCTTCCAGAATTGGGTTGGCTGGGGCTGGGGGTGGGGTGGTGTCACGGGAAATAAACGTGGCTACAAAGGCCAACCATGAGGTGATGGGGAAGGTGGCTGCAAAGAAATCGGGACCAGCAGGTTTGCAATGGCACATGTGTCTGCAATCAATAAGAAGATTCTAGAGCCTCAGTGCTGGCAAGGCCATTGAGATCATCTGGCCCAGTTGCTCTATCACATGATAGAAACTGAGGCTGAGGCTCCATTTGAGGTAACACAGCAGATTGGAGGCTGTTCTTTTTTTTGAAGAGATGTTTGCTATAGGTCACATATGCTCACCAGAAAGACAGAGAGACAGCGAGAAATCACCCCGCAGGGAAATGGCCATGCCACAGTCCCTTCTCCTCCGTTCTCCTCTCCCCACCCCTTGTCCTATGCAAAGGAGCAGGAGGCCTGCTGAGGGGGAGGTCAGCAATGAGCTCAGAGCAGGTGAGTTTGTGGTGCCACGACCTCATCCTGTCAACACCCTGGAATCCCAGGCTGCCGGAAGTGCTCGGCCTGTCCCTCCGCCACCCAGCCTGGCCGCCCGGACAAGCAGGTTCCGCCATTCCTTCCAGCTAAGCAGGTCTAGTGGCCACGTGGATTCCTCCCTGTGTGCCTCTGTGCGGGCGCACCTGGACTTGGAAGGCTTCCTTCTGCTCCACCCTCCATCCGAGTTCCACGGCCCCTGAGGAAGGCCACTGCCCTGGAGGTCTTCGCTCATGCCTGCCTCCACCACAGCCCTGCGTCCCAACCGTAATGTCCTTTCCTCCCTCCGAACTCAGCTAACTGTGGCCTGCTCTAACCATGGGAGACGGAATTACAGGTTGCTTGCTCATTTTCATTGTCTTATAAGCTTTTCCTTGAGGTTGGAAGAATCATCTTAAACATTGTGTGAGCACAGAGCCCTCTCGCTGTGGTGCTAGGTGCTTGGGGGGATGGGTAGTAAACATTTTTTTTTTACATTTTTTAAAGAATTACTTATTTACTTAACTTTATTTGTTGTTACTGTTTATTTATTTTAATTTGACCAGAGAGAGACAGAAACATAATGGAAAAATGAGAAATCGCAAGCCACCAGGTCTGGGACTCAAACCTCAGTCAGCCATGTGGGAGTCCAGCGCCTTAACCACTGTACCACCTGCTGGCCCAGTAAACATTTGTTTAAGGAGTGGGTGAATGGATGAAGTAATTGACTGTCAGGACACTTCCTGCTTCCTGGAGTGCCAGGACCTGGACTACCGGTAGCCTTCCTGCCGCCAGGACGTCCTGGAAACGTGGTGAGGTTCGCGGGGAGCCCGGCAGCAGCCTGTCCTGGAGGCGCGAAGCCTCCCACGGCGACTGGTGCTCGTTACCGCTGGCAACACCTTGCTGTCACTCCTGCTTCACCGGCGAGGAAACTGAGGCCCAGGGGTGGAACTGATGTGCGGGCGTCCCCAGGGCCGCACCTACCTGAATGGGAAACCTGACTGGCCGGGCTGACTCCACGGCTGTGTTCTGCCCTCTCACCTCATGCGCAGCCCTGTGTGCACTGGGCCCCCAGGAGGCAAATGGGCAGGACATAGCCTGGACCCCCAAGAGTACTTCCGGCCTGCTGGGGTGTGACTGGAGGCCAGCCCTGAGACACCATTGAAACCCAGGGTCCCGCACATATGCATCTGGACAGAAGCTGAGCTGGGGACTTTGGGAGCATGAGGAGAGGACCCCTCTCTGCGTAGCGAAATCCCTGTGGTCCCTGTAACTTTCAGAACTTCCCTGTCAGACAGGGAAGCAGTGTTAAACCTGATTAACTGAGTCTGTGAGGTGCCCCAAAAGCCACTCGGAGCCCAGATGGGGAACCTACTTCCCAGCCTCCTCTCTAACTAACCACTGCTCTCTCCACTGCCCTGCAGGGAAGCCCCATTCCGAGGGGTCAGTGCCTAGTGCCCAGACATGCCCTCCTCTGGCTGCCCAGCCGCTGCTCAGGCTGCTTCCCATACGTGAATGCCCTTCCCCTGTCCACACTCTGCAAGGCCCAGCCCGGATCTCACCTCCTCTCAGAACTTGCCTGGATCTGGGCCAGCCAGCAACATGGTGGTAAAGGCATGGATCCCACATGGTCGACTCTCTGGTTCTAGTGCTGGATCCGACAGCTTGGAGAACACACTGGGAATCTCTCTGTTTATCAAGCTCTAATTTAAAATCTCTTCAAACAAGAATGCAAGTGCCTGACACATCACAGTGGCTTAGACAGAATGCTCTGGAATGAAAGGGCGCTCGGTAAATTCGGACGAAATGCAGGTGCGAGTGAGCGAGTGAAGGCATGGTCTCTAGCCTGCCTCTCTCTGTTGTTGGAGGGTTCATTTCAGGGAGATAATCTACAAGGTGCCAGTGCAGAGTTGGGCACGGAACAGGGGGTGGAAAGTGCATGAACCGCTTTGAAGCAATGCTGTCTTCCAGGCCACACCCGGCCAGCGCAAGGTCTCCTGTAGCAGGCCCGACTCCAGGGAGCTGCCCACTGACCTCCAGAAAGGAGCAGCCTGACACCCTGCCCAGTCACCTGTTCTGCTTGCTCTCTTGCTGTCCACACCGCCCCATCTTCCGGGACCTGCAGTTGGGGGAAGAAAAAGGCGGCGGAAAATTCAGGTCAAACCAGATGGCAAAGCTGTTCTTTCAATCAGCGTTTATGGAGCCCGGGGCTGGGGTCACGAGTCATGGCTGCAAAACAGGCCACGTGGTTCATGGATAGGGCAAATGCCAGGTCAGGGTTCCACTCGAGGCCTTGTTGGTGCCAGCTGTCATGGCTCCACCTCTGAGGTTCAGATTGCTCACTTGTAAAATGTGATCATTGTTACACGTCAATCTGCAGACAAAATCAGACGAGTTCTTACCCTAGTGCACCTTCAAACAGCGATTAATGTATCACCGTTTGCATGTACAGTGAGTATGTCTTCCATAGACGAGTGGTGTACAGGTGCACGTATGTGGACATCATGGATATCCCATAATAGGTCACAGTTTGGCCTTTATTCTGAGAGTCTGCCCTCAGTCTGCTTTTAGTTTTTGCAGTTGGAAAGCTCAGGGCTCTCGTACTCCCTGTTTCCTCTGCTATACTCCTTCCCCTGCCCTATCCACTCCCACCCATCCACCGTGAAACTCTCTTCCTCACGGACTTCAGAGCTTTATCCAAATGTCCCCTTCTCAAGGACGTGTCCACTGACCACCCTGTGGAAACCTATCCCACCCCCAGTGGCCCGACGCCTTATCCTGACCCGCTTGTCCTCCAAGGTCCCCACCCCATCTGGCCTGCTGTTTATTTCCTGTGTGGCTGTCTGTCTGACCCTTCCCAGGGATTTTGTCTACCTTGTTCACAGCTGTATCCCAGAGCCAGAAAGAATGCCTGGCACAGAGTAGGCCTGCAATAAATATTTGTCAATTGCATAAACTGTTAAATGGATATTTGTTTTTCAATTTTTTTTTGTATTTTCTTTCAAAAGAACGAAGCAAGCAGTCTTATGTTGGCTCTCAAAATTTGAACCTTGAAAAGGAGGGGATGTTTCCAGTCTGTGAAATCCTTAAAGCCCTGACAAAATGCAGGTAGAAGTGTTGGCGCACGTCATTGCGTGTCGTAACTGGTGATGAACACCGTAAACAAATAGCCGTTCCCCTCCTCCTCCTGTTCCCCTGCTCTGCCCACCTGCCCCCTCCCTCCCGTCCTTATCTGTCCTCGCCAGGCTGTCCCCAAGCTCTGCAGAACTCCTGGCCCACACCAGCTTGTCCCCACACTAGGTCAGGAACCCTCTGTCTTCTCTATGTATCTAATTGACTTATTTTCTTTAGAGATCCTGATTACAGACCCAGCTTGAGAGACCCGTGCCTGCCTAGGCCAGCCTGCCCAGGAGACCGGGACACCTGTGTGGGTGGGCCTGGCCCTGAGCTGACCGCTCTTATGATCTGAGGCCACAACTAAAATAAATGAAGGGTTTTTGCCTATTTGCTTTTCGATCCCTGGCCTTCTGTTTAGGAAAGCCCAAGCACTAAACTGCAAGGACGATTCCAGCCCCGAGCACGAGGTGCGGCAGCAGACAGCAGGGCCGAGAGGAGTGGGTGCTGCCGGAAGGGCAGGGCTGGCATCAGCACCCTGAGCAGGAGCCGGGGAGGTCAGACACCAAGCAGGCTGACTGAGAGGCCCGGGGCCAGAGAGGTTCTGGGACTGAATTGGGAGCTCCTTTGGAAATAACAAAACAAAAAGCTGACTTTTTCCCTGACTGTGTCCGGCTCCCCAGACCAAGACAAGAGGGCCTCCAGGGCTGGGCCCACTCTGGCCTTCCCTCCCCTGCCCCCCAAAAGGGGCAGTCTCAGGGAACCAAGAGATGTGTTCAGTGGAGACCCACACACCTCCTGTCCTAGTGACACGCAGGTCCCCAGGCCCCTGGGATACCCTGCCTAAATGCCAGAGCCATGTCTGAGCACCCACAGGCCTCTCCCTGGTCCATTCTCCCCAACGTGGACCACGTAGCCAGGGGCTGCTCCCCCAGGCCTGAGAGCTGACCCGGGTGGGTGTGTTCGGGGGTGGGGAACATAGCCTGGTGCGTGGGCTGGGGACCCCAGAGCCCCTCCCAGAGCAGGCGAACATGGGAAATGCAGAAAGCAGCCCCAGCGTGCTAGAAGATTCTAGCAATCCTGACCTGGCCCTCCAGGTAATGAGGAAGCTCCGTTGCCACGTTAGGAGCTCTGACAGGTTTGTTTACAGTTGACAGCTTGCTAACTTCTGAGGGGTGTAGAGTGCGGCCCAGGGTGAGCCTGCAGTCCGAGGGCACCGCTGGCTGGACGGCCTCCAGCGTGGGCCGGGAGGAGGGCTGTGGGGACAGGCGGGAGGGCGTCTCCTCGCACAGGCGTTTTGCACGCTGGGCCTAGGTGGGCCTTATCATCGTTTCGGCCTATGAGACCTGAGCGAAGGTCACAAGCAGTGAGTTTGAAAGGACTAAAGGAGGGGGCAGGGGACATGTTTTTGGTTTTCCCGAGGCACTCCTTCAGCACCTGTGGGCTTTCCTGGCTGGGCCAGCTGGGGTGTGCAGGGGCTGTGTGCCTCTCCCCGGTGCTGCTACAGTCCAAACTTCCACTGTTGACTTAGCTTCTCAGAGAGGGCCTTGATTTAGGGGTGGGGTGAGGCGACGATGCGGAAATGGTGGGCGGTCTCCTCCCAGAGCCAGGCTTCCCTGTATCCTCCCCGGAGCTCCCTTTCTCCCTCTGTCTTTCCCCGGAATCCCGGAGTCCTTGCTGACGGAAGTTCCTCTGGGAAGGAGACCCTCCCACTGCATGAGCTTCTGCTTAGTTGTTCCTGAGGAAATGATCTGAAGGGGGTTCAGAAGACCTGACAGTCTCCCCTCTGGAACAGGTCAACACTGGTCCCCTCTGCCGCCCCAGGCTCATCTGTCCTCCAGGCCCGGGGCAGCCCCCAGGCCACCAGCGCACTTGACACGCTGCGTCCCCCAGGTTGCCTTTCTCCACCCACCCAGCCTCCTCCCTGGGAACTAGCGCAGTCAGTCCTGGCTCCCTCGGCCCCCACTTGCTCCCAGGCTGTACCCTCCACCCTGCTCTGTACTCCCCGGCCCCTGCGCTTCCTCCCTTCAAAGGGCTCTGGATGCTGCGGCTAACTGCCCCGTCTGTCCGCCGGCTTCCTACAGAGAGCAGCGTGGGGCAGGGTTAGACTTCAGTCACCTCTCCGTCCCAAACCCCAAACCGCAGCTTGGACCACGGCCCTCTCCCCGACGGAATGCGGGGGGTGCTCAGAAAAGGTCTCCGGGGTGTGCAAGTCTCCTCTCACACGTGGGTAACGGTGACCACTAACGTGGCCTCGCGGTTTCCATGCCCAAAGGGGACCAGCCTTGACGGTTATTATTACCCCGTTTATCACTGGATGTCGAGATGCACTAGACCAGCTTTCTGGGTGACTCAGCCAGCACCCCAGGCCCGACTCTTACCCCTCACCTTGGGGCTGGGGCCTCTGTTAAGCTGGGACAGAGCCACAGCAGCACCTGTTCTAAAATGGCCTACCGGTACACAAGTGGTGTCTGACCTGCTTCTCAACACTCGCCGGCCCTCGCCCTGGGTGATGAGGAAGAGGGGCTGGACGAGCTGGGATAAGGAGGCTGGGTGCCTCCTCCCAGCGGCCAGCGGAGGCCCAGGCTGGCGGCATTTCTAGGCAGGAGCTGGCCCAGCTCCGGGGACACTCCAGTGCAGGGCTGGGGCTGCTGTGGAGGAGGCTGGTTGCAAAACTGTGTGCGTGGCAGCCTCCCTGCTAAGTCACGCTCCTGCGGCCTGTGGGGCCAGTCAAGGGTACAAGCCTGACAGTGCTGGCCTGTGCCGGCCCCGGGGTTTCCTGGCCTTCACAGCTGAGCCTTGCTTGGGGGGCAATCCCCTTTTGTAGGGTGCCTTTTGGTTTTGATTTGCCCAGCATACCCCCTTATTTGAGTGACAGGACCCGGTTTTTCATAGAGATCCCCCATCTCAGCCCATGTGATTATAGGTGAGGTTGACGTCTCTCCTGTCCCGCGCCCAGCATCAGGGATGGTGACATGGCCCAGGCACTGCCAACCAGAATACCCATTCTCAGCTCTCGGATGGGGGTACGAGGGAAGCACTGCAGAGGAGGCCCAGTTCCAGGACTTCTGTGAGAAGTGTTTGGAAAGAGACCGCCCTTTTCTACAGGGACTGCTAACTGAAGCAGCTGGCCTCGATGTGTTCGGTACTCGCCTGAGAATCAGGACACCCCGGGAGAGCGGGACAGCAGGGGGCCGAGGTGTCTGGGCATGTACTGCTCCGCTTCTCAGCTGTGTAGACTACACTTCCTTTAAACATTTTTCTTTCTTTTTCTCTTCCTTTCTTCTGTAAGCGAGACATAGAGGAAGAGACCGAGGGAGGGAAAGTTACCCCCAACAGGTTACCCCCTGAACAGGGCCCTCACACTGGGACCCATACCCCATAGGGCCCCCAGCAGCAAGAGGTACCCCCCAGCAGGGCCCTCACACCCTATGAACAGGGCCCTCCCTCTATACACTGGGACCCATACCCAGCAGTCACCCCTGAGAGGACCTATACCCAGCAGGAGAGGTACCCCCAACAGGGACCCTACCCACACTGAACAGGGCCCTCACCTATACCCAGCAGGAGAGGTTACCCCCCAGCAGGGCCCTCACACTGGGACCTATACCCAGCAGGAGAGGTTACCCCCAGCAGGGCCCTCACACTGGGACCTATACCCAGCAGGAGAGGTTACCCCCAGCAGGGCCCTCACACTGGGACCTATACCCAGCAGGAGAGGTCACCCCTGAACAGGGCCCTCACACTGGGACCTATACCCAGCAGGAGAGGTTACCCCTGAACAGGACCCTCACACTGGGACCCATACCCAGCAGGAGAGGTTACCCCTGAACAGGGCCCTCACACTGGGACCTATACCCAGCAGGAGAGGTCACCCCTGAACAGGGACCCTCACAGGAGAGGTTACTGGGACCCTATACCCAGCAGGAGAGGTTACCCCTATGTTAACAGGGCCCTCACACTGGGACCCATACCCAGCAGGAGGGAGGTTAACCCCCAGCAGGGCCCTCACACTGGGGCCCATACCCCAGGAGATAGGGCCCCCAGACCTATACCCAGGAGAGGAACAGGGCCCTACTGGGGCCCCCCCAGGAGAGGTTACCCCTGCAGGGCCCTCACACATACCCAGCAGGAGGGTTACCCCCCATACTATACCAGCAGGAGAGGTTACCCCTGAACAGGGCCCTCACTGGGACCCTACCCAGCAGGAGAGGGACCTATACCCATAACAGGAGAGGTTACCCCTGAACAGGGCCCTCACACTGGGGCCCATACCCAGCAGGAGAGGTCACCCCCAGCAGGGCCCTCACACTGGGACCTATACCCAGCAGCAGCCAGCCCTAGGTTATGGGCGTGTGTGTCCCAGGTGTCTTCAGGAAGGACTGCAGATGTGAACTCGAACCTTTCCCCGTGACTCTGCCTCGCCGAGCATGGTTTCTCCTGCACCACTGTCTGGCTCTAGATGGATACTTTCTTCTTTGCTTAAGCATGTTTTAAACTTGGGCTTCTGTCATTTGCAAACAAAATATATCTGACTAATACGACATGGATCATATTTATTCTATCTTCTCTTCGCCGAGATTCTTACTCTCCATGGCTTGTGTTAGGCTTCGTCAGCTGCCTTGACATCTCCAGCCCTGGATTAGGGTAACGAACTACCCCCCCCCGCCCCCCCCCCCCCCGTAACTGAATGGTGACAGGACTAGCGGGCAAGCTGCTGTGTGTTTATTCCAGTGACCCAGCAGCTGCCATTCACATCTCACTGCCCAAGAGACCTTGGAGAGTCAAGGAGACAGGGACTCATACGCGCTCAGGAAGCAGCAGGGCTCAGACCGGCCGCAGAGCAGTTGGCCACAGTCAAGCCTCGCCCTGCTTCCTCTAACTCAGGCGCTGCCGCTGGTGAGGCCTGCCCGGGTGTTTCTCTCGGGGACGGAGATTCGGAGGGGGAAGCCCAGAGCCCTGAGCTTCCTGGATACCTTTTAGAGACACCAACTCAAATTTTGGCTCACTGTTTATTTTTTGCCCTCACCTTCGTTCCCCTCAGTTTCCATACAGGCTTGAGTTTCCTGACAAGTTCTTGCTGGCCATGCTAGGGTGACAGGCCCACCTCTGCGCAAGCGCCAAGGTCAGGAATGGCCTCGCTGACCGGTTGCCTTGGGACATAAGCCCTGCCCATGTCTGTGTCAGTCCCCCTGGAACTGGATGGGTAGAAAGGGGGGCAGACGATTCCCTAGAGGCATGCCAAGGTTCGGTGACCAGAAAGGGTGGCCACTCCCCATCCCCTTGCCAGACCTCAGCCATCCAAAGTACCCGCTGTCTACGTGACCCCGCGGTGCCAAGCTCTAGGCTGAGCACTGGGAGGACAGAGATCGGGCACAGACTTGCCATGATCCGGGCAGTGAGGAGCTCACCTCCGAATGCCACAGGCTCGGGCCACAGCCAAGGAAGCAGTTGGTTTACTTGGGGTGTGGGAGGAGACAGGGAGAAGCCATATTGAGGAAGTACTGTGCTTCACAGGGTGCGGCCGGGAGTTTTCACCAGGAAGACGTGGTGGGGAAGCAGCGTCTCTGGCAGAAGGAACAGCATGGGTGGAGGTGCAGAGGTGGGCAGGAAAGGAGCGTGGCTAGGGGACCGTGTGAGACGGGGCACAGAGGGCAGGAGGGCCTTAGCCTGACGAATAAAGGCGAACGAAAGCGGGAAAGCAGGCTACGGGTACTGCACTTTCTATGTGTGAGCCATGTGCATCAGGCCGGGAGCAACTTGGCACTTCCCCACTCCAAGCCTCCCCTCAGGAGAGGAAGGGTTAACTCAGAACAAGATGAAGAAAGGCCAGGAAGTTGAGTACGACTTGAGCGAGAGAAGAGGGGCTGGCGAGAGGGCAGCAAGCCCAGGACGGGACAGGTCAGTGAACCAAATAAAAACTGCCAGGTCAGGGCTGCACTGGACCTTGGAGATGCAGAGATCGGCAAGACAGGGCTTCTGGCCCTAAAGGCTCACAGCCTGGCCAGAGAGACAGCCAAGAAAGGGCAAAGCCAGAGTGGGCTGAGCTCTGTCTCAGCAGAAGGCCATGGGGCTTTGGGAGCAGCAGGAGCACCTGCCCCAGACCAGGGTCTCAGAGAAGACTTCCTGGAGGAGGTGACACTGGACCTAGCCCTTAAAGGATGGGTAGGAGTTTATGACCCAGAGACGGATGAGCTCTCCTAAGCCCTGCATCCTCCTCTTGTCAGACTGACTCCATCGCAACTGCTTGGCCACCATCCTTCCTGCCGAGCTCCACGGGAGTGAGCTGTCTGTCGTACACCTGCAAGACCGCCTGACATTAGAAGGTGTGCACATGGCACAGAGAGAGCAGCCAGTTCACGGCTCAGCAGAGGGGGCAGACAGCAGACGCACGAGCGGCAAACCTGGGTCCGAGGTAGAGGCAGGGTCCAGGGCAGGAACAGCCCGACTCCCATCTGAGCAGCTGGGCTTGTCCCCTGGAAGAAGAGGGATGTGATGAAATTTGCATTTCCTCATTTATTTGACAAATATTTGTCAAGCACTTACTCGTGCCAAGTATTGTGTTAGGTCCCAGGGATACTGTGGGAACGAGACCAGTTTCCCCCATGTGGGTTCAGTTTTCCCACATTCTTATGGGAAAACAGAAGGCGCACTTGTGACTGAGAAATCTTTAGCTAATGCTGAAGGGTTAGGTGGAAAACAAAGATGGGCAAGGGGCTAGAAAGCGATGGTGGGGAAGGGCTGGCCCGGAGTGGGTGTGACCCTGTCAGGTAATCAGGACTGGGTTTGTCACCCGGAGCAGGAACCTGACTCACAGTGGCCTGTGTGGGAGTGTATCTACGTCTCTCGGCAGGAAGTCCGAGAGGAGGGCCTTCCAGGGCTGGATGGATGCTCCCAGGTGATGTGGAGAGACCAGGTCCAACAATCGTGCTGACCGCCTCCGCTTCACCTCTGAGGCTTTAACATTTTTAAGTTTCATGTTTGATCGACACATAGTCCTTATACATAAATATGCACGGGGCATAGTGTTTCCTAATGATCAGAGCGGGGCAGTTAGCATATCCATGTCCTGAAACCTTGGTCATTCCCCTGTGTGAGGATATTCAAAGTGCTCTCTGCTAGCTTTTTTGAAATAGATGCACACGGTTGTCCTAATAGCTCGTGCTGCGCAGCAGCCCTGGAGAACCTCTGTCACATTGTACCTGTTGACAATCGCTCATCAGCCCCCATACTTTACTTTTTTTAAAAAAAGAGAATGAATTCATGTATTTTATGTTTACCTAAAAGTACATAGTTTAAAACACTGATGTTGATGCCTTGCGGATATGTAAAATTCTCTAACCAGAGAAAGCTAGGGAAGTCTGACTTTTTGTGAATATGCATTTCCTGAGGTGGTAGAAGGGCCCAAGCCACATCTGGGCTGATGTGACCAATAATTCGGTGAGTTAGAGGTGGAGGAAGGAGCGTGTGCGTGCACGTGTGTGCGGGCAGGTGGGTGGGCATACGTGTACCCAAGGTGACTCCACCGAGCTGATTTAGTAGAAGCAAGTACTCAAAGCCGGAAGTGACCACGGATACCCCCATGCCCACCATCTCCCACGGAGAACTTGGGAACATCTGAGAGAGTGCATCAGGCTTCTGAAATGTCACGGAGCGAGCTGTGGGACAAGCTGGCTTTGGCTGCCATTTGGTTTATAAAAGGGTCACTCTGGGGCAGTGGAGGGGCGTCTGGAAGATAAGGAGAGCCAGCCAAACATCCTCGGAGAGAGGGTGAGGCTGGGCTAGGGTGGGTGATGGCTGCTGAGAAGGGGGGCAGCTTTGAGAATTACCTGGGAGAGCGTCGCAGCAGGGACACTTAGATGTGGCCCTAATGAAGGAATGCCCTGAAGTGACGGCATAAAGGGGGTCCTCCCCCTCTTCATGGTCCCCGGAGAGCTCATCTTTAAGGCATCGGGGATGTGGTGGGCCGAGTCACCAGTCAGGCTCCCGTCAGAGTACTTCAACAAGGTGCGTTCAAGATGGCTCCCGGGCTCTCTGGGTGCTAGCAGCTCTGAGGCCAGTCAACCACGGACTCCAAGGGGTGGGCCGTTCATCAGTGCCATGGGGACCAAAACCATAAAATAAAAAAAAAAAAAAAAAAAAAAAAACATGGCAGCAGCTCTTTGAGGAGTTTTGGGGGAGGCCGACCAAGCAACTCAGGCCTCGGGTTCTAGTCACGAGACACTTGAGGATCACCGGTTGGTAGAGAGCTGTTGGGAGGTGGAATAAATTGCCCTAAAACTCTTAGGTCTGTGATTGTTGTTCAGCAAGGAAAGGAGGCCATGGGCTCCAAAATGTTTCCTTTCTAACAGATTCTGGCCACGTTTATTTTTCTCTACTGCAGATGAACTGGTTTCATTAATCAAATATTCCACCCTTCCTGGGCCAGGCACTGTTCTAAGGACTGGACAATACAACAGACACAAAAATCCCTGCTCTCACAGAATTTAAGCTTCTAGTAGGAGGAGACACCCCGAATCCAAAATAAACATGCAGTCTATAAATAGCACGCTGGTTGCTTCCTCTTGTTTTCCTATGTTGGCAGGGCTCTGTGAGGCTCCTAGCGCTAACTGCTGTGCGCATACGCCCTTCACTACGTAACCCACGTCGGAATTCTGCCGCTTGCTTCTTTGTGAAGTGAAAAAAATGACTTGGTTCAGACACGTGCCTGCTGATCAGTCAGCAATAGGCAAAGTTACAGGCACCTGTCGCTCCCCTATTTCTCATTCAAGCAGTTGGGGGAATTAAAGGCAGAAGCATTAAAGGCTCAGAGGTAAAATGTCTTGGACATGTGTCATTTGATGAAAAAGACCAGGTATCCCACTCATGGGCTGCAGTGGTACGCAGAGAGCGGTGGTCCACATTTGCTATCGCCTGACTGCGAGACCACCCACTTTAAGCTCCAGACCAAGCCGGTTGCCATGGAGAGATATGCGTATGTCTCGTGGCGAGATGTGAAGTATACAGCTCTAGATAGGTGACAAAGCACTTTCCTTTTTTTATTCCTTTTTTAATTGCCAGAGGGTGTGTGTGCTCACTAGACAAGACAGACTGAGAGAGAGAAATACCCCTCAGTGGGGCATGGTCATGCTACGGTCCTTTCTCCTCCATCTCCCCTATCCTGCCGGGATTTGGTACATACCACACCAATGACGTTTTCAAGCTGCCAAAGCCGGGATGCGAGCCATGATCAGCCCTGCGGGGTCTGGCTTCCCTAGCCACCAGGGTTCAGGGTCGGCTGACAAGGCACTTCCACATTTATTATCTTACTCCGTGTGCCACGTAGGTTCGCTAGATTTAGCAAGTAAGCTTGCAGGACATGAAGCTAAATTCGAATGCAATATTTAGGACATACACTAAAAGGAAATATTAATTATTTATCTGAAATTCAAATTTAACTTGACTATCTGTAGTTTACCTGGCAGTCCTACCTTTACAACCTTCGGAAGTAGTCAGAATTGGGGCCAGCAGATGGAGTAGTGGTTAGAATGTTGGACTCCCACATGGCCAACTACGGTTTGAGTTCTGGACCTGGCGGCTTGAAAATTACACTGGGTGTGTGTGTGTGTGTGTGTGTGTCTGTGTGTCTGTGTGTCTGTGTGTGTGTGTGTGTGTGTGTCTGTATGCTCCAAATCCCAGGAGGAGAAGAGAAGAGAAGAAATCACTTTCCCTCTCACTGTCTCTCTCTGGTGAACAGATATGCCTTGTGACAAAAACTAAAAAAAAAAAAAAAAAAAAAAAAAAAAAAAGTAGTCAGAATTAGCATTCCCATTTGATCACTGGGAATCAGGAAGTGTTGATAAATGACCTAACATCAATAATGGAGCAAGGGGTGGCAGACTGGCCCCGTCCTCCTCACTGGTCCCCAGGAGAACATTTGCTCCTGGAGGTTACCTTCAAGACCTCAGGGACGGCTGAAATCAGATGTGAGGCCTTTAGCGCTAGAAGGGCAGAAGTTCCAGGGGAGGCCCCCCTGTTGGGGTCAACCGCTGGCTGTCGGGTAAGGCACAGCTTTCATGGCAGAGGGCTGGGGCAGGGGTTTTGATCTTGGTTGCTATTGTTTTCAGTTCGTTTACTGTCCCAGGGCCTCAGCACCCCGGCCACCAGGGCTGGAAACTCAGGAAGCCATCTGGAGCAGCATGCTGAGTCACAGGGGCCTGGAGAAAAACAAGAACATCATGACGCCAGAGCAGGGGGTGGGGAGAAGTCTCCCTCGAGATCGCAGTGGGCACCGGAAATAGAAACTGCTCCCTTTGAAGCATCTGTGAGCAGGCCCGAGTCGCTAACAGCTCACCGCGCAATTTTAGCTCAGTTCCTACGAAACGCCAGAGTGCGTGTGAGCATGTCAGTAAGTCAGGTGGAGAGGAGCCTCCTATGGTTTTACCCCATTTCGTTCTCTTCCATTTTATTTTTTCAGGGGGCCTCTGCTCAAATCCTGACTCAGCCTTTTTCATCTCTTCCTACCCATCTGCCTTTGGGCAGTTTATCTAAACTTTCTGACCCTGCTTTCTCTTTGATAAACATTATCTTTGTCTTATTCAAATAGCGTGAGGGTTTAAATAAAATCTCATTTTAAGAAAGCATCTTGCAAAGGCCTAGCACACGTTAGTAAGTGATCAACAAATGGTAGGTCTTGTGAGCACAGGGTTATAAAAATAATGTTCTGGCAGGTTGGGGTGGGGATTAAACGGGATGGCATGTCTTTGCGCTCAAGCATCTCTGAACTAGCTCTTAGTAAGGTTTCAGCTAAAGAGAAAGATTTCTTTCTCCTCCTGCCCCTGTCCTGGATACTGGGGCGACTGGTTCTGATCCCCCAGAGTTCTGGTTAATAAGGCTAGATACACACACCTTGAATGCTTACAGACACCCATTCATTCCATTCCATAGTTTTAACATTGTACAGGTCACCAACTCAGCCTTTGCTGAGGTACAGAAAAATGCAGTCTGGACAACTAGTACAGTCTTCTTCTTGTTCTACCTAACAATTCTTCTGGGCCAGGCACGATGCTTCCCGTGCATCAAATCCTCAGAGTGATCCATTCAAGTACTACTATAACCCCCATTCTACAGATGGGGAAACTGCGGCTCAGAAGAGTTGTCTATGTTGTCCAAGTGCACAGAGCTCGTAGGCAACAGGGTCAAAGCTGAATCCCAGCCCTGATGCTTCTGGAAGTCCTGGTGATCATACTAGGGACAACTCCCAGAGGGAGCAAAACACTCAGCTAGAGATTGGAACTTACTTGTGCAGATGGACTAGGAACAGCACGAGGG
The DNA here is from genome assembly GCA_026018925.1 of Tupaia tana. Classification (NCBI taxonomy): domain Eukaryota; kingdom Metazoa; phylum Chordata; class Mammalia; order Scandentia; family Tupaiidae; genus Tupaia; species Tupaia tana. The sequence goes on along the minus strand of JAKSZU010000014.1, from coordinate 58,588,383 downwards.
AGTAAGATGATTAAATTCTGAAAGACTGTAACCAGGTGCACAGCCATTGTGGGCTGGGGCAGGATCCCTGAGACTATGCCATGGAGGAGGCTTTCTCAAAGGCGGGGGTGATAAAGAGAGGAATGCTTGACCTGGAAAAATGAAATGAAGCAGGGTATGGAGCAGACAGGTCGAGCACAGATATAGAGGACATGGCCAGGTATGTGCAGAGCCCAGTGGCAGGTCACTTGGTAAGCCCAAGCTGTGTTTTGGGAGCAAAAGAGGAAGATCGAGTTGGCAAAGCCTGCCTGAGGCTGACTGTTACAGTTTCCAGATTGGTGAACTTCTCGGCTGGCCAAAGTGACTTGCAACATTGGTATGTCACTGCTTAGAGGATTCCTGCATACACTATATTGGGCCTGATCAGTGCTGCTCAAAGTTTCTGTGATTGAAAAGGAAGGAGGTTTCTGCAGAGTAAGTGGGTATATCTGCTTTGGCCAGTGACCTCAATCTTAGTTATCCTAGATAAGAGGAAATGATGACATTTCTATAACCTTCAGAGGGTTCCCCTAAGAAGGCCACAAGTTAAATGTCATGAAAGCAAACTCAGAGATGGTACAGCCTTTCTGCAGTTTATTTTGACAATAAATACCAAGAAGATTAAAATCACACAGCCCTTTGATCCCGCAATTTGACTACTAAGAGCTGATCCCAGGGAAAAGGTCACGGAGAGGTGAAAACTACATGTGTGGACAGAGCCGGACACTGGAATGTAGAATGGATTTTCTTCTACACACAAGAATCAGAAAGGCCTCACTTAGCCAATAATGGGCTTGGTTAAAAATGACTAGATCCCTACAATGGAATACTACATTGCCATTCAGCATCAATGGGCTCACTTCAGTCAGTGAAAAACATCACATTACGAAACATTAAATACAGTTTGATCCCAGTTTATAAGCACGTTAACTCAATTCGCTCCCTTCTTGAGTCTTTAATAGGTATGTGCTCTGTGCCAGGCACTGTTCTCAGCACTGGTGCTATAGAAAGGAACACAAGTTCTGTGTATTATTTGGGGGAAGACCGTCAATAAACAGACTTGGAATTAGCCAGATAATGTTCAAGAGTAGCACAAAGCCATGAAGAAAATCATGTAAGATGGACCAGTTTCGAGTGAGTGACAAGGGAGGGATTATCCAAGGAGGTGGCATTTCGATTGTGACCTGCATACTGAAAAAAACAATCATGAAGATTTGAGGAGAAACATTTCTGACCAAAGGACAAAAGGCCATGGGAGATGACGCAATTGGAGTTTCTGGGAATGGAAAACAAAAAGAAAGAGAAATACTATGTGAGGAGGAGGGCATGGACGGGAACATCAGTGTGGGCCAGATTGACAGAGTGAATGCCAAGGTAAGGTGTTTGCATAGTTTGGAGTTTGCTCTAAGTATGGTGGGAAGCTACTGGATTTTAAGTAAGGCAATGATTCTAGTTCTACTTGGTCACACGATGAGTCCCTTCTGCCATCCTCCAGTCTACCGAATCCCAGGCACCAGGACACATCAGTGTGTTTCAGGCTGACTAGCCTAGGGATTTGAACCATGGTCACCCCATGGGATCCAGCTTTTCCTGAGCAGCTCATTACCACTGCACCATGGAATTGACCCTGTATTTATCTTTACATATCCAGAAGGAAGTATACCAAGCAATTTGTAGAGATTATCGATGTGTAGTGAGGTAACAAGCCCTTTTTTTGCCTGTGTGCTATCTCATAACTCCCAAACTGTTGAAATTAGAAACCAACAAATAATGATTTCTACGTTAAAAAAAAAAAAAAAAAAAAACATTTTCATGGACCTTACAGTCTCATTCGCTTTTCATGATAACCCTGTGAGTTAAGCCAGACCATTTTAATTACCTCCATGTTTTGTTGGTGAGGAAATTGGTTAGTTGGTGCGAGGAGACTCAGCAGAAAATGGCCAAACTGGGCCTGGATTCAGCCCTCACCCAAGTTTCCTGATTTCCTACACAGTCAGGCTCCTGGCTGGTTCTGCATTAGACACAGACACCCACAGGCCCTAGAAAGAAAGCTATGGAATGCTGTCCCTGCTTAACGGAGGGAAAGAATGGACTGACAACCCCTGGCTGTACATGATAGGTGCAAAAAGGGTCTTCTCTACAAGGTAGATGTTCAACAAGTATTTCTTGAGTTCATGCAATAACTTGCTTTGAGAAAAATGCCACTCTTGGGGGTGGTTTAGGTGACTTTGTGATTTAGTAGCTGTGTGTCCTCCTCTGTAAAACAAAGGTCAGGTTCGTGCTCATTGCCGAGAAGTGAGGGGATGAGTGTTGGCTCTGGAACAGGATTATCTGGCCTTGAGTCTGCGTTTGCCATGCACTGCCAGCTGTGACCTACTTGGGCTCTTCTCCCTCTGTTGTGCAATCCATAAAGTGGGAGGAACCCTATTCGCCTCCTAGGGTTGTCGTAAGGTCTAACTGCATACAGAGGTCTTGGCACATACTATGCGCTCCGCAAATGTTACGTATAGTAGCAGAGCGCTACAGGGCTGTGGGATGGACTCAGCGAGCGGCTTTCAGAGGCCCGTGAAGAGCTTAGCAGAGTCTCAGTATCAGCTGCTCCTGCTGGCCTCCTCTCACCCCGACTGCCCTCGCTCCTGCGTAGGGGGTATTCACAGGACTTGCACTATACATCTCCTTGTTTAGAGGATAGACTCCTTTACCCACCCTTCTCTAAGTTTATTGGTAAATCCCTCTCCCTACTCAGGAGGTTTCTGTCTGTCCAAGGTCACCTGAAGAATTCCTTGGCATTTTCCATTGTCTCTTTCTCTAACTCATTTAAGGGGACACCTTTTAAATTCAAACTTGACATTTGTTTAATGACATGAATACAGCTTGTTCTGGTGAACAATTCTGGGGTCACTGTCCCTTTGACCGCTACCCTTGTTTTCAAGCTTCCATTGTTTGAGGTTCACCAATAATTTTGCTGTAGTCACATACCACATAGTCCAGCTTTTAGCTTTATTATTTTGTTTTAGCATGTCTCTGATTTGAAACTGAAAATACATTTCTTCCAAAAGAAAACTTAGTGCCATAAAAGAAAAGCCAGCACAGGTTGAGTAACCCTTATCTGAAATATTTGGGACCGGAAGAGTTTCAGAACTCAGATTTTGGAATATTTGCGTATACACGATGAGATATCTCGGGGAAGTTATCAAGTCTCAACATGGAAGCCATTCTTGTTTCATCTACACCTTATACACATAGCCTGAAGATAGTGTTGTACAACACGTTTGAGCTGCAGCGTGTTCACTACTGCTCATTATGGTAGGTCAGGCATAGAATTTTCTGTTTGTGGCATCCTATCTGTGCTCAAAGCTTTGGATTTTAGAGCATTTCAGATTTCAGATTAGAAATAGAAGATACCCATAGAAAAAGAGATCCCAAAATAGAAACAAAAACAAGAAGACATGCCATGCAAATGATACAACCTTTTTTCTTGAATTCTATTGGAATAGGGTTACTGGTTGAAGACTCCTGTGCTTGAGGCCTGTTTGATTTTTATTTAAGAGGGGAACTTGGAGAGGTGTTCAAGTTGTAGAGAGGTGCTGAAGACCTATTAGTAGCAAAGTGAGATTTTCTCCTAAGTGTAACGGAGAAGGATTGAAAGAGAATTTGAAACGGGAAGAAATTCTTTACCTCAGGACTTGATGTTTTTATTCCTTAGCTTTTCACTTTCTAGAACATTCTCTTCCCAGCTAGGGGCAAGGTGCCCCTTTTATATGATTGAGTTCTTCATTGAGAAGAGTTGCAGAGAGAACAGTCCAGTCAATCTTTCTTGCTTATTACATGCTTTTAGGAAGATTCTTTCCTGGCTTTGAAAGGGGAGTGTTGAATTAGAGAAATTGTCTTCTTTGAAGATTTTTAGGCCCAGGAAGTCTGTGAGGCTCCAACTAAAAGCTAGTTTGGCTTCTTAGTCCACTTGGGTGCTATAACAGAACACCATAAATGGGGTGCCTTAAAAACAACAGAAATTCGGGGAGCAGCAGATGGCGTAACAGATACATTGCTGGACTCCCACGTAGTCAATCATGGTTTGGGTCCCAGACCTGTTGGCTTGAAATTCATGCTGGGGTGTGAGTGTGCACATGCCCAAAATCCCAAGAGGAGAATGAAGGAGAAGGGATTGCAGTGTGGCCATCCCCACTGGCAGTGATTTCTCGCTCTCTGTCTCTTGGTGTCTCTACGTTTCTCTGGCAAGCGCACGTGCCCCATGGCAAAAATCTCTAAATAAAAGAATGGAAATTCGTTTTTCACAGTTCCAGAGTCTGGAAAGTTCAAGATCAAGGCAGCAGCAGATGCAGAGTCTAGTGAGGGGCAGCTTTCTGGTTCATGAATGCCCCCCTTACCGTGGAAGGGACAGGGGCTCTATGGGTCTCCTATATGCGGGCACTAACTCTGTTCATGAGAGCTCTAGCCTCATGACCCAATCACTTCTAAGGCCCCACCTCCTAATACTATCCTTCACACGTGGGATTTCGACATAGGAGCTGGGCGTGGGGACAAACTTGCAGCCTCATCTGCTGAAGGTACAGGATTGAAATCCATCAAGAGGGTGGCCCTGTGGAATGGTTTGTTATTGGATTGCCATGAGGAACAAAGATGTGGGATCGTCACATATCCACAAATAAATTCACGTTTCCTGGGGGTGGATTTTCTGCTTGGTGAGCGGAGCAGATGGTCGTGCTTCAGATGAAAAAGGAAGGAAGCTGCTCACCCCCCTCTCTCTGCCCATCGTAGAATTCAGTAAGAAACAACCAGATAGCCTGCTAACTATGGGTTCTGTCCTGTTCCAGAAGCCCCTGCATTCCCTCCTGAGGATATTTCCTTTGTCAGAGAGCCTGGGAGGAGCCGCCAATGCGCCACCCTGAAATTTTCCTGTTTTCATGTCTCTTCCTGCTCCTAAAGCAACAGAGACCTGCCTCAGCTGTGAGCTGCACGTGCTTCCTTAGCCTGGTTCCAATCTCCCATCCTATGGCAGCCCCACTGGGATTTTCTTCCGGCTAGCTAGTTACCTAGCACATAGTAGGCATGCAGAAATGTTTCTGAGGGGAAGAACATGCCTGATGCTGGCTGCCTTCCCAGTTCACCAGACCACAGTTTAGCTGACTTCAGTATATTATAGCTTTCTCAGGCACCCGGGTAAGAGGTGCTTGAAGGCTTTCCACATGCCGACACCGGTAGGGTGGTCACTGTCTTGATTTGCCCCTGACTCTCCTGATTTTAGTGCTGGAAGTTCACGTCTCAGAAACCCCATCCCCACCCCAGCCCAAGGCAAATGAGGACGACTGGCCCAGCTACTAGGCTGGGTATTAGGGGAGGTTCCTGAGACAGAACTTCTAGCAATGAAGCCAGGAAAGTCAGAGGCAAATCAGCCTAGTAAGGGGGCCGTCGTGGAGAGTATTTAAATTAAACTATCTCACAAATAAATGTGTCATTCCGGACCTTGGTGAGTGCAAAGGAGAAGCCAGCTCTGAGCTGGGCATTGTATAAAGAAGAAAAGATGCAGTCTCAGCCTTAGAGAGAAGCCCTGGTTGGTTGCAGCTGGGAGAGAGGGACACGTGGCTTATTGCATGTAACTGGTGAGCGCGAGGAATCTGAAGCTGGCACTCTTATCCCACAATGCACTCTTTCTATTTTGATTGAGGTTTCGAGCATCAGAAACCCACTCTGGTGAATTAAAGAGAGAGATATATTGAAAAGGCATCGGAAGGAAAAGCTGAAAAAGTGCTTTGGAAGAGAGAAACAGTAGTTTTGTAGGGAATAGAGATAGTAAAAATTATATATATATGCACATATATATATATGTATATATCACACCAGAGAGGCCGGCAGGTGGTATGGTGGTTAAAGGCACTGGATTCCCACAGGGCCAACTGCAGTTCGAGTTCTGGACCTAGCAGCTCAGTTTTTCATGTTCCCTTTCTCTTTCTGTCTCTCTCTAGTCAAATTAAAAACTAATAATAACAAATGGAATGAAATAATATTTTAAAAAAAAAAATCACACCAGAGCAAAAGAACATGCTTTGTTCTACATTTCCATTAGAAAAATTGACTCTGGCCATTCCGTGCCCTTGGGTCTCTCTGCCCAATATTCTAATTCCAGGAAGAAAGAAGCCGATGGCCAAGTTTGGGTTTCATGCCAATCCCTTGCTAGGCTGGGGTGGGAGCACCATGAGAGAAATTGCCCCCAAACAGAGCAGAGGGCGTGGGCAGGGCGAGTGCTGTGGGAAATGGGCAGGCAAGATGCCGGGAAGGGGGAGGGCCTTCGCTGCTCTCTGCTCCTCTTCAAGAAGTCACCCAGACATAGTCTCCCGGATCTCCACGTGGCGGTCATGGCCCTTGGTGCTTGGCTCAGCTTGCCCTCTGTCTGGGGTACTCTGAGACTGTGGATGGCCCCATGTCAACAGCTCTTCCCAGACACCGTGCCGTTGTCGCCTTGGTGCATGCACCGTCCTTGCACACAGTCGCACAATGGCTGGCACAGGGAAGAAACTCCGTAAAGTATTACTGAGGGTTTTTTTGGAGAGTTATAATGAGCACGTTGCCGAAGCTGTCCCCAACCCCCCTTTAGAGTTAGACCGGAGGAGAAAGTTGAAGGGTTCTATTCCGTAGCGTGGTGACTGCAGTTAATGATGACAAATACTAAGAACTATTGTGGGATGGCTTCAGCGATTCCAGTTCTTGGTGTTTCAGACAAAGAATTGAACAAAACACTCCAACGATGAAAGCAAAGGGTGGTTTATTAAGAGAGAAAGTTCACTCCCGAGGGGCGGGAGCGGACCAGGGGCCCTGGCAGTTACCTTGTGTGAGACTTATCATTTTTAAATCTGGCTTGTGTCAGTTGGTCATTGGCTGGGCCCACTGATGGTTCTCATCTCATTGGCTGTATCAAATCTGGCTGGGCCCACCATTCGTCTCATTGGCTCTATCCAACGGGGCTTACTCAGCTAGACACCCTCCACTGGGAATCTCCCCCTACTCTACCTTAGCGGGTAATTTCCTGTCCTGGGCAGCTTTTCTATCTAGCCACATGAGCAGACACTCCAGCCTTACCCGCGTCCGTCTCCGAACCTTCTCCTGCTTCTGAACGCTGACGTTTGCAGCACACACGGTAACTGCGTTTGGGACTGCGTTTGTGAACTAGCTCGATTCAGCCATTCCACATGTAATACACCTCAAGACATCAGGTTGTGCCGGGTAAGTGTCTACCATTTTACGTATCAAATTAAAAATAAGTAACTTGGGGGAAAGAAAGCACACGGGGCCATGGCGATTCTGTTCCGGCCCCCAGTCCAGCCAGTCTTCCTCTTGCCTCTCCAGCACGTGGAGCCAGGTCTCAGCCGGCCTAGCCATTCCTGTCACTCAGGCTGCCTACTTGGCCGGTCCCTAGTGCGGAGGCTGAGAAGCCCCGTGGCGCAGGGAGACGTCACTCCCACGTCTTAGCTCACGAGCCGTGCTTGGAGGAGGCCATCCTGACCTCCCGCCCATTCCCTTCCCTCACGTGCCCTGTGGTGTTTCCTTCCTGGCACTTGGTCGCCACCAGCAACAACCCGTTTGTTTGCTCAGTCGCTTGCTCGGTGCCCATGCCCGATGACCAGCCCTGTGGCAGGAGGCCTCGTGGCCTTTGCTCCCGGCCGGCTCCCCTGCACGGGGAGCTGCACCTGGCACACAGCGCCGTGCTTGGTAAAAATGTGTCGCAGGACCATTTACTGGAGGAACGTGGCCTCAGCTCCTCCGTGACAGGGTCAGAGCTTGGCAGGGAATCCCAGCTGGGCTCAGGCTGGCACGTTCATGTGTGTGTTTATTTCCCCACTCAGTTCAAATTCAGCCTGTTATCTGCTGGCCGGGTGGCCTTTGTCAAATGTCCTCAGCCTCCTGGGCCTTGGTTTCTGCACCTCTAAACTGGGTCTATGCTTATTAGCTCCCTTTTCTCAGAGATGTGGTGGAGAAGAAATAAGCAGATCTATGACACCCTAGAGAAAAAGCCTGACTCAGAAGAGCCTCAGTAAATGTCATCACCATCACCACCGTCTCCATCTTATGGTTTGTCTGGGGCAGGCGAGGGCAGGGCAGGGCAGGCGAGAGGAGGGCAGGGCAGGCTCCAGGGCCAACCACAGATTAGGGCCAATGCAGTGTGCAAGGCCAAAGCTGGCCCCATTTGGTTTTGCCAGCACTTGCTCCAGGGAATAAACCGATGAAGCCTTTATCCACCCCTGACTTGGAGAGGGAGGCAGAGCACGTGGCTTTAACGTGGCAGATGGTGCTGTCCTTGAATTAGGAAAGCAAAGGCAGAATTACAACGCTCCACGGCAGGGCACCCAGCCGGCAGGGGGAGACGCAGGGTGAGGCAGGAAGGAGAAGAGGAGGGAGGTGTTTCAGTAGCTAGGCAATGGTGATTCTCGAGGGTAGCTGGAATAAAATAACTTTGCAGCCAAAATTAATTTTAGGATCTTCATCTTATATATGCAAATGAGGCCCAGAGAGGACGTGTGAGTCCCCAAAGCTGGGCAGCGGCAGAAGACCCACCTGAACAGTATTGTTTGTTGCTGCCTGAGGCCAACACCAGCGGCAGAACCTGGCCCTGGGCTTCCTGGTTTTGGCCTTCTCTGCTCCACCAAGGACTCTGCTGGACATGCCCCCAACACCCAGAGAGAACTCAGGGCTGGGCAGAGCAATCCAGGGTCCTCTCTGCAGTCACTTCCTTCCTGGCACATTAGGAAAGGTTTGAGCCACAGCCCTAGAGCCATTCTGTCTTGAACCCCAGAAACTATGGGCCAATTTCTTACGCTTCTGGAACTTCAGTCTCCTTACCTGTTAAGGTGAGAAAACAGGTTACAGCTCCTGGGCTTGCTGTGAAAATTTGACGGGTTAACTCTCACATGAAGTTTCTCATCCTCAACTTGGTATGTAGTAAATGCTCAATAAAATGGTAGTTCTTATATAGCACAGGATTGACATCAGGGTCAACCACCCACTAGGCTGTGAATTCTTTGAGGGTGGCACCCATGTGTGGTACATCTTCTGTTGTCTGTCTTTGCATGGCACCCGACACCCGCTGGAGGCTCAGTCAATGGGGGTAGCTGATGACCGGCCCCTCGGAGACGCCCACCTCTCAGGCTGCACCGTGAAACTGCTGGGCATGCTGCCGGGAGCGCGTGTGACTCTTTGTCACTAGTTTAGACTTTCATCCTAAGTGGATAAAGCAGCCCTCCTGTCCAACGGTGAGCCAGCCTCTCCATGAGGGCTGTGTTTGTTTTCCCAGCCTTTCTCTGCAGCGAGGAACTTTCCTGAATCACACCGTGGGCGATTTGCATTTAGATTGGTTTTCTCTCATTATAGAAATCTCTTAGGTCAGCTGGAGTTTCCATTTTTCTCAGAGTCAGTTTGGAGGCTCCATTTCTCGATTGAGGGTCCCTCATGCCCTCCTCCCTCTCGCTGACAGCGAGATGTGATCATGTATTCTCACTGTGAAGACCACGGCCCAAATCCCATACACGCTTGGACCGTTTCTCACCGGAAAAGGGGAGGAACCAGGGAGGGTGACTGGAGGCTCCTGGCTCTGCTTTTGCAGGAAGGAGACCCTGAGTCGGTTCAGCGTCAGGTTCTCGAACTCATGTTCTTACTTATTTCAAAACCATTTACAAAGATTGCTACTGATGCTTGGAATGCAGAAATGGGTAAGACACGCCTGCTGCCTTACAGGCGCTTCCTGTCTAGTGAAGGAGGGAGAAAAGCAAACTTTAAGAGAATTATAGTCCAATAACTGCTTTAATAAAGCTTGGACTAGATTCCAGTCAGAGGAGGCTTTCAGGTAGTGCTTATTATAAGACACAGTCACACACACATACATACATGCACGTACACATGCACGTACACTTTCATACATGCACACACATGAACAGGTGAACACTAGCTAACATGTTTATAGAGCTCTCTGTGTGGACAGGTACTCCTCTAAGATATCTATTTCTCTATCCCTCTATCTGTCCACACACACACAGAAATGTTACAAATTATATACTTATATATTGAGTCGTCAGAAAAATCATGACAGATTTTTGCTTAGAAATATACATCCCAACTTTTTCAACAACCCAATATAATGTGAAAATTCATTTAAAGCCGATGACAGTCATGAAGAAGGTGTCACGACCTCGGGTTACAGGTGAGGGAGGTGGAGCACAGAAGAGTTAAGGCACTTGCTCAAGGTCATTGCTAAAACCTCAAAGCTCACTTGAACCCGGCAGCCCGGCTGCAGAGCCTGTGCCCTTCGGCTGGGCTGAGCGACTGATGTGCTGTTTTCTAGTCTAGCTCACCAGCCGAGGCTCTGACCGAGAGCCACGACGCTGATTTCCGGACTTGCTGTGAATCATGGTTTGTGGAGACTGAACGGAACCGTAGAAGGAATGCCCAAGTCCGCCTGGAGATTCAGAGAGAGGTTCACAGGGAGGAGGAGCTCGTGTTCGGCCTTGAAGCAGGACTTTGCCAGGTGGCTAAGAAGAGCAGAGTATCCCATGGAGGACGCGCGTGTGCCCATCCCTAAAGCATGAATGAGCAGGGAGGTGTAAGTCAAGGGAACCCCAAGGAGCGGACCCCAAGGAGCTCCGCAGTGCTCAGGGTGATGCCAGATGAGCAGGTGGTGAAGCTGGCAGAGACCAGTTCTGAACAGGACTTGAACATGCACAGGAGCACGGGCTTTGTCCTGGGGACCGTGGGGAGCCATGGAGGAGTTCGAGCAGGGTAGGGACATTTCACAGACAAGGAAACCAGGCACAGAGAGGATCAAACCCTAGCCACTGACGCCAGACTAGTCAGTGGCAGAACCAAGACTCGGGGCTCGGGCGGCCCACCCCGAACTGGGCCTCCAGATGCTCTCCGAAACTGACAGGCCCATGGGCTGCCCACAGCCGTCACGGCAAACCACATGTTGGCCTAAAACATAGCCGAGCCTGGCAGGGCCCTGGGAATTGTTCGTCCTCTGTCTGCCTGGCACAGGTATTGAAAACGAGCAGGTGCGGGGATGAAAACTCATCTGCTCCAAACCCCAAGCCAGCAGGCACAGAAGAGGCCCGTCTCTCTGACCTCCCTGCTAGGGAGCCAACGGGTGTCGGAAGCGGGTTCTGATGACGTGAGTGTATTCAGATGTGAGGGCTTTGTCATCTGGGGGGGGGGGGGGGCTGAGAACGAGAGGAGACAGATGACCTTCATGTGTGGACCCTGAAAACGTCCATCGAGGGCTCCTGACTGCCTCACCCCTGTCAGAGGGCACCCTGGGAGGGCGCCAGGCACAGCAGCAGACAGTCTGAGTGCCCCGGACGTCATGCTCAGGGGGTGGATCAGGGTACGCTGGGGACACTGAGCAGGGACGTCTGCGTTAGCCTAGGTGGAGGGGCCTGGAGCCAAGCCCAGATTATCTTGGGCATAGAGTGGTGGCCAAGGATATTACGGGCAGAGGGAACAGCATCTTCAAAGACAAGAGGATGTGAGGTCACCCTGGAGGTGAAGAGCCATGCAGGGAGCTGGCAGAGGGGCTGGGGTCGGGTCCTGAGGATCTCTGCCACCAGCCAGCCACCTGGACCACTCTGTGCTGAGGCCACTGTGTTCTCAGCTCCTCCCTGCAAGCAGGGCGGCTGAGTTCTAGAGAAAATGCACAGCACTTGCCAAGAATGTGGCGATGCCAAGAAGCTCTGCTGACGTTGCATCCTGAAATAAAGTGAGCCCTCGCCGTCTACCTGCAGTCTGTCCATTTCATCCGGCACGTCCAGGGCTGAATTCGCATATACTCACTGAAAGTTTGCACGTGGGTAGACGTTAACATTGCCAGTATCCCTGCTGCATCGCGGAAACAGTCATAGCTCCCACATGGGGGCCCCACATCGTCCGACGATAGGCTTAGTGTTTTATACATGCGCTTTCATTGACCGCCGGAGCAATTCGAGCCTCAGAGAGGTCCATTAACTTCTCAGGGTCATACGGTGTGAGGAAAGGAGCCAGGACTTGGCGCTCCATCTGTCTGCCATCTGAGCCCAGGGTCCTTCCACTGGGCATCCCAGCCTTGACACCATATGATTTAAGGACTTCATGGATTTCTGAGAACATCTTCATCTGTTATTATATTTGCCTCTCTAAAAAGCTTTAAGGTAAGGAACCTTGGCCCAGAGAGCTAAAGCATCCTCCTCAAGGTCACACAGCTTTTGAAGGGGTAGATCGAAGACTTGAACTGAGGGCTTCCCACTGCCACGGCTGTGCCCTATTCTGTTTACCAGGGCTCCCAAGTTCACAGCAAGACAACAGACAGCTGATGTTCCACCCCGGGATAATTCTTAAAACAACTGGAAAACGTGTTCTCCTCGTCTCTGTACTGGCAGGCATTCATCAAGCAACCCAAAGACGAATACCCAGGAGAGCAGAACGTGCGGATCCCAGCCAAGCTGACATCATAAGGAGCAGGCCGTGCCAAGCAAATTTAATTTCCTCTGGCAGAATGGCGGGCGGCGAGATAAGGCTGAAGCCACTGACGCTGTCAGTTTCTCTGATTCAGGAGGACAAGTTAGGTCAGCTGCAAGGGAACAACGGGCGGGGAGGAGAGGGGGACAAGTCACACCACACACACCCACACAGGCATGCACACACACAGGCACAGAGAACACACAGATACATACACAAAGACATGTCAAAAGGCACATGCATGTGGGCACACACAGATAGACTCACACCTCCCCAAAGACATGTGCAGACCCACAGATACACAGTGAGGTATACACAGATACACAGACACACCCCCAACTCAGCCATTCACACACTCACTTACACACGTAGACATACAAATACACATACTTAGATACACAGAGGGACACACACGCAGAAGCACACATGTAAGTATAAACACATATAGATATACAGAGAGACACAAATGCACACACACAGACACACCCACCTGCCTCCCCCATGGACAGACACGCCAACACACACAGATGGAGGTCCACTCGTGCTCCTACACAGATGGGCACACACACGTTCATACACTCACAGACAAACTCACACTCCAGGGGCCTGTAGGCACTGACTCTCCTCAAATCCCCTTCTCCGTGTCCTGGTATCCTAGAGTGGCATCCTTTCCGAACTGGAGACTGGAAAACGCATCCGCTAGATGTCCGTGGGTGTCCTTCCCCTGCCCACCCTGAAGGCCTCATCTCGAAGCTGGGGGACCCACCTGTGCTGCTGAGAAAGGACACGAACTTCAGAGTTCAGCTGGCCTCGTGCCCACTGGGGCTCAGCCTCTTGCTGGCTGTGGTGCTTGGGCCCGTCTCTCACCTCTTGGCCTCAGTTTTCTTACCTGTAGAAGGAGCTGACCGTCCCGGCGATGAGCCACTGCACTGGCTCCCTGTGAAGCTCTGGCTTCCAGAGAGGAACGGCCTGTGCCAGTTCATTTTAGCTATTTGAATGTCTGTCCCTTGCCCAAGGGGTAGGCTTGCCCTGCATCTGTCAGGCACATGGTAGGTGCTTGCAGATAGTTGTGAAATGAGTGAATCAGACGAACCTATATCCTTAGTGGCTGGCAGAAAAAAATGTGCCTGTCAAAATCTATTGAAAAGAGTAACACATGAAATTATGACCACATCTGCAGACTAGTTTCTGCTAAAATGCCAGGCACACCTATTAACCCCTTCATCCTCTCCATACCATGAAATAGGCATTCATGGTAGGTGAGGAGACTGAGAACCAAAGTTCAGTCACCCAAAGCTGCTCAGCTCCTTGGGTGGCAGCTCCAAGCCAAGCTGCGCTAAGCCCTGCTCAAAATGTAGCAACGACAGACCCCACAGACAAGAGGATCAGGGAACATTTTCCCTGAACCAACACTCAGCAGATGGCTTCTACGGCCAGCTGCTGTGTCCAGGCGTGACCTGAGGATGGATCGTTGCATTGTCTACAACCCCAGGGTGCCTTGTTGGTCTCCAGCCTCTCTGTCTGGAGCTTTCCATGACAGCGCGACCTCAAGCTCCTGTTTTCTCATTCGAGGTCCCTTCTGTCCCATGGTTTTCCTCTCTGTGTGCGTAAACTGCACCCCTAGTCAGAATCTGTGAAATCTTTTCTCCTTGCTTTTGCGTTGGTTCAACATGTGGGTTTAAAACTACCAACCTGTGGGCCAGTGAACCTGCTTTGCATAACCACCGAGTTCGAAGGTGATTGCCTGGTTGAGCCTCTTGCAAATCCTGAAAGTTTCCTGCCTCTACTTTTGCATCAGCTCAGACCTGCTCAGAGCCCCTCTCCTCCACCCTCACCTCCTAGTTTTCCTGAAAAAGAGAGGGCTTTGTGGGGAATCTTTGTCTCTGTCGAGGGCAGGTGAATAGGTGCAGACACAGGGACAGAAGACATAATCCCTACCTACAGAGGAAAATAAAAATGTCCTAAGACAGTGGCCCACTGGTATGCAGGGAGTGTGGCGGGTAGATGATTCACCGGGCCGGCAGGCAGGCAGCCTGACGCAGGCGTGTGCCACAGCAGTCACCCCCTCCAGCAGGCAGGCTCCCCTCTTACACCCAGCGTCACAGGCCGGCAGGACCAGAGCAGCTGAGGACGGGGGAGGCTCCGTTTCCGTTCACTTGAACCCAAAGATGTCACCAATGACTTAAGACTTTTTCTTTTAAGTATTCTGTTGACTCGCAGCTGTGAACTCTATTTACTGGGATAGTCCTGTGAAAACAGAGCAGAGTTTTAAAAACAGGTAGTAACCAAGTAACCCATATTTTCCCTACTCAGGATATCTTAGAAAGCACTCTATGGTAGAGACTGAAAGACTAGAGAACATAAAAGTATTAAAAGCTGTAATAGACACTAGAGACAAAGTAGAAAGAGAGTATGAGAGGGGAAGAGCGTAGGAAATTTGGGGGGGAAATGAAGAGGTAAGACATTTGTGGGACACAGATAAGGTCTATTATCTGTTGACAAGGATGTTTATGGTGGTCTCAGCTGGGCTAGACTGAGGTGTCTATCATGCTGGGTAAAGTCTCTTCACAATCTAAATGATGTATAGTGATTTAATGTATAAGTAATAATTAAAAATATATAAATAAAAATAAATAAAAACAAAAACAAAAACGAAAAAAAAAAAAATCCCTCTCCATCCCGGCATGTGTCATAAATCCTATCCCAAGCCATTCATCTCTTAGGCTTGCCTTGGTCCGCCCTGGGCGTGTTCTTCACAATTTACCATGGGCCCAGCTGTGGCGGAGTGCTCTGCTAGATGCTGTACTCGGCTAGGGACACCCGGGAGGCCGGGCTCAGAGGCCGGGCCAACCTAAAGGGGGGTGATACGTGCCTGCAGTCCCTCCTCCCAGAGCCAGGAGGATGGGACATAGTGAGAACCTGTCTGGAAAAACAAGAGCAAAAACAAACAAACTCACCCTGTGGAGCAGAGGTAGGGGTTACCCTAACAGTTACCGTGTGCCGACACTTAGCAAAGTCTTAGAGAACTCACGAGCCCTGACTCTGGCCATTTTAGACACCCTGAAAGGGCATTTCTGAAAGGAGAAATGACCTGCTCAGCAGAAAGGCCAAGATTCAAAGGCAGGTCTGTGTGGCCCCAAAGGCTGTGCCCTTCCACACACCCCTGTTCCCTTCCAGATGCTTCATGGGCCTACTAAATGACCACTAGATCCACTGTACTCTGTCTACACTGGGTCACAACAATGTCCTCTCAAGTGCCAATACTAACACACCGTGGGGTCTGGAGGAAGTGTAACGCTCGGGGAAAGCTGGCCTATTTCATGGAAACAGACATGTGGGATGTAGTGCCCATCTTGCTAGCAAGAGGACCAAAAACCCACAGCTAAGGATGGCAGGGCAGAGAGAGAGAATCGGGTCCTGATGAGTTTGCTGAGCCCCTGAAATCAGCCTTGGGACTCTCTTCTTCCTCGAGTTTTAATGTCTGTATTGACTTGGGCACTGTTAGCTATATTTTCTTCCTTTTTTTTTTTTTTTAATCTGCTGTTGAAAACATCCTAGGTGATCATAGTCCACAGTAACTATTGGAAAGTCCTAGAATTCCAAGGCTGACTTGTGATGCGGCTGTTCTAGAACCTTCCATTGAGGTTCAGAACTACAGAACTGAGAGGTTCCTTAGCTACAGGGTCCTGATTCCAAATCGACTTTCAGATTAAACTCTCTTCTCGTCTTCAATCTTTCTCTAGGAGTCGCGTCAGGCCAATGTATAAGTGCGAGGATTGGAGGTGATGGAGTGTCTTATCTCCATGTCCCACCAGATACCAAGTCCTGTGGACTCCAGTCTCCCGGGAAGCCATTCCCTGCGCTCCACCTTCATCTTCCCTTGTGTGACGACTGCTCCACTTGGTATCTCTCTCCAACCCCTCCTCTACTCTGGCTCAGGAAGAAAGAACTTTCTAAAGCACAAGGCCGACTGTATCACCATGTGCTTAAAAATCCTCCCATGAGTCTACATTTCTTGAAGATAAAATCCGAATGCCTCAGCCTGGCCTCCAAGACCTTCGGTACTTGATTCCCACCCTTTCTCACCCTTCTCTGTGGTGACTTCTGGAGACACAACCTGTGATCCCTTCAAAGAGACACACCAGCCCCCATTCTGACCAACTCCTCACCTCCCCACCTTCCCACAGGCTCTCCTCCTCCTGCGGCAGGGCCTGTCCCTGCCTATGGAACTCCAGCCCTGGCCTCCTGGAGGGTAGCCTGAGGGGCTGCCTCCTGGGGCTCCCACCCCGCCGCAGGCTTCCCTTACCACTCTGCGACAGTGATCTTCTTACAAGCCTGTGCCGGCTCCCCCAGTGGGCTGCAGTCCCTGAGGACAGGCGCTAGTCCTTCAAGATTTGTGTCCTCAGCACCCAGGACAGTGCCTGACCTATGGCAGGCCCTGATAAATGCACGTGGAATTTTCAGGAGGGGTGGGCAGTCCTGAGAGGGTGGATGGCTGCTTTTCTTTTCCTGTCTTGGCTGTTAAGTCAGTGGGGCCCTACTGCGTGAGGGAGAAAGGAAAAGAAAAGGCGTCTTCCTTAGCTTTTCAGCTTCCAAGGCCAGGTTCTCAGGAGATTAAAAACAACGGCTAAGCCGAAACATTCGGAGGAAGATAGCAGGAGAAAAGGCTCACTCTCCTGGCCCCGAAGATGCCCCCCAGGCTGGGGCGGAAAGGAAATTGGAGGAGGAGTGATAGAATGTCAGCTTCCCCAAGAAAGAGGCCTGTGTGCTCCTCAGGCAGGTGCGGGACAAAGGCAAGTCCCCAGAGGCATGCTCAGTGGGCTCTCCCAGCAGAAAAGAGGAAGGTGCCCCAGGGACACAGGCAGGACCAAGAAAGCAGAATGACCACAGGATGTGATAGGAGACTCGGGGCTTCGGGGCTTCATCGCCTCACAGCCTCTGTGGCACAAGAAGTACAGAGATTCCCATGAGCCCCAGAATGTCACAGAAACAGCAGAGTCACCAACACGGTTGCAGACAGAAAAAAGGGACAGCTCTCTGGTGACCTGCATTGACCAGTGACTCAGAGTGATAAATGCCACGGACAGGTGGCATCACAGAGCAGGTGGCCATCTCCTGTCACTCTGTATAACAAGCATGAGTGCCATCTCTGGGAGCAGGCGGGACAGATCAATGGAGACTGAGTTGCTGCCCACCCAGGCTGAATGGAGGCTGTGGAAATAGGAACTGATACAATTAGTCATGGCAGAGAAATTGATATTTCTCCCACACCTGAGTTTATGGACTGAAATTATACCCCCTATAAGCAAACGAATGGCCACAGATGAGAAAAGTAACGGGGGGGGGGGGGAGCCCACACACATCTGGGGCTGTGACCTTGCCTGAAATACAGATCCGTCTACCCTCTGCTTAAGAATCCGTGAACTAGGGACCAGCAGATAGCGTAATGGTTATGTCGCTGGACTCCCATGTAGTGGACCACAGTTCGAGTCCCGGACCCAGTGGCTTAAACTCACGCTGGGCGTGTGTGTGTGCCCAAGATCCCGAGAGGAGAATGGAGGAGAAGGGATTGAGGCATGGCCATCCCCCTAGGGAGTGATTTCTCGCTTTCTGTCTCTCTGTCTCTCTGGTGAGCGCATGTGCCCTATAGGAAAAAAAAAATCTCTCCAAAAAAAAGAAAGAATCCACGAACTAGATCAAAGTCTCTCTGTGTAAGGATGACAGCTCCTCCTGTTAAAAGGGCCAAGCACAGGAAGCCAGACGTTGCCCGAGACGTGAACGGCCAGAGCCCAGGGTTCTGCTAGGATGCAACCTTCTGGGGCCTCCAGTGCATTCCAGGCACCTCTCCGTCTTGTAACTGAGGAGAAGGGTGGCCAGGAAAGGCTTCTTTGCCAAAGGAAAAAAAGAAAAGAGAGACTGGAGATACAATCTGAAAATGAGCAGAACCGGCGGGACGGGGGAGTCTCCAGGCAGACAGGCGGGCACGTGCAGAGGCCCATGGGAGCAAGGAGCTGGACCTGCGGAAGGAGGTGGGCCTGTGCGTCAGGAACTTGGGCTCAAAGGCAGTGGACACAGCATGACATGTTTGTGCTTCTAGAATGACTCCCTTCCCGCAGACCTCCCCGTCCTGGCCTTCATGCCCACATGTGAGCCCTGCCCTTCGGTTTGGGCTGAACCTCGTGCCTTTTTCCTATGAGTGGAAGGAAGGAGTGATGGATGCCATTTTCAGTGTTAGGCCATTTAGGACGTCCATGTTTCTCACCCCCCTCTCTTCCTTTCTCGCTTGCTTGTTCTGATGAAGTGTGCTGCCAGGCTGAAAACTGCCCACGGAGGGGCCCACACAGCAAGACCGAGGAGCCGCAAGCCAATGACTGCCAGCAGGAGGAGCTGCGTCCCGTCATCTGCACGAGCTTGACTGCAGAGCTGCCTGGTGAACCCTGAGATGACCGCGGCTCCTGCTGATACTTTGGCTGCAACCTGTGAAGACACTGAGCCAGAGACCCGGCTAAGCCGCACCCGTATCCCTGAGCCGTGAAGACTGTGCGATAATAAACCTGTATTGTCTTACAAGCCACTAGGTTTGGGGGAAATTTGTTACACAGCAGTAGATAACTAACACAGCTGATAAAGTGGGCAGATAAGCTATTTTAGATTTCCATGGATCTCGGTAGCGCTTAAGACTGCTCCACGCAGGTTATCAACCTGGCACCCACATTAAATCTGAGTTTCTGATTCTGAACCTTTTAGATCCACGAAATCTCCGTAGCATCTGAAGTTGGACATTAACCAATGTTTGATCTATTAATATCAGAGGGGTAGGTGAACAAGGCAGGTGGGGAAGGATAGAGATTAACCTTTGCTGGTGACCTGTCGCACTCTGGTGGGATGTTTTGCTGATTGCTGAGTCGCTCCTTGACCCTTGTGTGGATCAATGCCCCCTGAGGGTGCAGCTAAGGGACTGGCCCAGAGATGCACAGCCAGTCAGAGGCACGGCCGGTGCTGACTGGGCTCTGCCTTCGAGGCCAGCCGCATACTGCTGGCTTCTGACACTACTTTTGCCAGTGGCTCTTCCAGAAATAGCTGGTCCACTGGGTGAGGACCCAGCACAGATAGGCAGACAAGCTGAGCTGCTTTCCTACCCCTGGGAAACGTTCGCATTGCTGACCCCCGGCAAACCTTCTCAGTGAAGGGAAGGAAGCTGCAGCATGGGCTACGGTGGAGGCGACAGGCCTCTACTTCTTACTAACAGGGCCCTGGAGGACTGGGCGTGTCCACTCAGCCAGGTCACTGCCTTGTCTCCCTTTCTCCAGGGGGTGCCCAGTAAGTCAGCGGCAGTCATTGGGAGAAGCTTCTGGTAGAGCTGTTTTTAGAAGCGTTGACTCATAGACTGCACCCTCTTGCACTCCTTACCCCTTGTTTGTGGCTGGAATGGGATTTCAATGGCTGGCTCTCCCACGATGTTCTATGACCTCGTGGTAGACTTGACAATGGATGCCATGCTCCGAGGATAGCAGAACCCAAAGACAAGACCGAGACTTGGGTCCTTGGGAGGCGTGGCTGGAGCCACCATTATGACTCTTGACTGTGTCAGGACTCCTTTCACATGAGAAAAAAGTAAATCCTCCTCTTATTTAAGCAACTCTTATCTGGGCTCTATGTTACAGGTAGGTGATACTGGCCCTAAGTGATACACTTGCATTCTTTTTTTTTTAATGCCAAAGGGTGTGTGTGTGTGTGTGTGTGTGTGTGCCAAAAAGAGAGAGAGAGGGAGAGAGAGATCACCCCAATGGGACTAACTCATGCTGTGACCCCCCCCCTTCTCCATCCCATCAGGATCCTGGGCACACCTGCACATGTGCCCAGCATTTTTTTTTTTCAAATTTCCAGGGCCAGGAGTCAAACCAGGGTCAGCCAGGTAGGATCTGAGTCTCTACACAGAGCTTAACCACTGCACTATGGGGCTGGTCCTACGTGCATTTTTAGTAAGATATTTTAGCAGGATTTGGGGACTCTGTTTTTAAATTTCCAGTACCCTAGCCTCTCAGATAAAGGTTGTCCCTTATACTCCCCTTAGTTAAAAGCTGTTAATATGCAGGCCTTCCAGAGGAGAGGGGGATGGAGATTCCTGAGCACCTACTTGACCTCCTGCCTGGACCGAGCTCCTGTTGTCTGTACCCACCTCCAGGGAATCTGTGGGGAGGGAGTATCACCCCACTTTACAGGTGAGGCCGGGGGAGCTCAGGCAGACTACCCGGCTCCACGGAGACTCAGCTAAGGTGGTAACCCAGGTTTTCTCTGCCTTCTGGGTGAGACTCAGCTCCAGTTCAGGAAGAAGGTGGGGCCAGTTGGGCCATTTGGAAGATGCTGAATCAGGGTGTCCATACTACCCCCAAATCCACCTGCAGCCAGCCACAGCCTCCTCCATAGCAAGGTGATAAGGCAGACAGCCCAGATGGCCGTGCTGTTCCTAACTGGCTGCCCTCCTGTTTACTGGCCATCTGGCCTCAGCTCTGTGATGCTCTGGCTGTCCCTCCTCAAGGACCCCGTTAAAGGGGCAGAGGCCCTGTTGGCTTCAGTAAAGAACTCCTGCTCCCAAGCCTGTGGATTCCCAGCCTTGGCCCGGGCAAACCTAACAAAGACAAAGCCAAACCGCAGGGCTTTCTGGTGGCAACACAAGTCTGTTTCTAACCTCGGATGAGACTCTTCGAGAGAGTGACCTGTTCCCAGCACACATGTTCCCACCCCTGGCGGAAACGCAGTCAGAGCAGCCTGACTCCTTGGCAGGCTCTCAATTTCTCCACCGAAGCTTGCTTTATCCCGTTTGAAACTCCTCTGTCTGTCCCAAGAGAGACTGCAAATACACTCTTTCTAGGAGCTGATGGAAAATTAACCCACATTAGGAGAGAGCTAGGTGATGCTGAATTGGGGACAGGAGGGCTCATTTGAAAGGGAAGAAAACGTGTTTTTCTGTAACCAGGACAAGGCCAAGCATGCCTTCCCTCTATTGGCTGGAATCTGTGCCAGCCTCACAGTGGCACCCGTGGGTGTGCTGAGAACAAGCTCTGGATCTCTATAGAGACCATCAGCAGGGTACTAGGTGTCTTATTCCGCTATTTCAAGAGAAAAATACCCAGAAGGTCACAGGAAGAAACAGTAGCACAGGGATTCCAATGTGCAGATATGTTTAATGCTTCCCCCGGTGCCCGGCACTGCCTTGGACGCTAGCGGTAGCCGGATGGGCCTGGAGAACCGGCCTGCGCTGGAACGCATCGCGCGTCACGTGTGCGTCCGTGATCCGATTTCTCGCTCACAACAGCCTGGAGCAGGCAATACTGTGACCCCAATGCTGTCACTGGGGCAGGAGGCCGAGGGGCGGTGATTAGGTTACTTGCCCAAGTGCATCCGGAATTTGAAATGAGGGCTGTGGTCCCACCTGGAAACGGAGGGTGCGTGTGGTGGGGATTCTGCTCAGGGAGCCTTGGGGTGAGTGAAGGGAGCCAGAGAAGGCTACAAAGAGACTCTCTTACCTATTGTTGGCTTCAGGGCCAAGGAGAGGAGATAGCACTGCTAGAGTCAGGGGGGACTGCGGCTGAGGCAGCCGGGCTTGGACCAGGCCAGGCAGTGGCTGGAGAGGGATGGCACGCCACTAGTATGGAGGTTGCCATGTTCGTGCGGGGTCGTGGCCTCCCTGCTGGGTGGAGGAGGCAGGGAGCTATTACTGCATTAGTTCTGGGTAACAGTGGAACTCGGAGGCTTGCACTAGGTAGCATTTCTGTTTGTTGCTCACAAGTCAGGATAAATCGTGCCCCGCTGGGTGGCTGGGCTTCCCTGGGCTGAGGTTGGATATGGGTCTGCACCATGTGCCCCTCCTCCAGGACAGACAAAGGGACATGCTTTTCTCAAAATGGATACCAGGAGCACAGAGGACCAAGCCACACAGCACGTTGAGACCCTCACTCACCCAGAGCCCCTCATGTTGCACGGCCATGCTCAGAGTCAGTGCCGTGGAGAGCCCGACCGTACCTGTCAACTGAGAGACTGGGAAGGCGAGGGCAGCTGTACAATCCCGTCGGAGGGCAAGGGAGAGCTGGAAGCAATTTTCTAACCTATCACATCCCCTAAAGGAAAGTTGAATGTAAATACCAAAAGAGGTGTACATGGAGGTTAAAAATAACCAATACTGCCATATTACAGTTTTGCAAAATATGGTAATATCCATTCACTGAATTCCTTATTGTCCTTGACTTAAGACAGACACGCTGGTCAGTGGGGCAGGCCTCTGGAGGAGACGTCATGACTCTGAATCCAACAGTGTCCTCTTTATGACATTTATAAACGTGACAGTGATCACATTCAGAGAAATGACCGCATCGGGGGTCATCGCCCAACTCCGGTCCTATAATGAGTGGCCCATGTGAGAGTCTGCATCCAAGCATAGGATCTCGGTGGTAATATAGGTCCTGCCCACTGTGGTTTAAATCTCGTGGGCACTTGATTGGGGGACTTTACTTAGTTCTGTGCTAATCACAGCCCCTCCTACAACCTCGGCTGCCTCGTCTGCAAAACGAGACTTAGAAGACCTGGCTCAGGTGATGCCCAATTGGCGACAGGATGGCTCATGTGAACAGATGAGCATGGTAAGGACTGAAGGCCTGGACCGGCCTGGAATACCCAAGGTGCTCAGTGCACGCTGGTACCCACGCACCCCGGCCTTAATCAGCAGGTATGCCCATTGCCTCGTGGTTCTTGTTGCCTAAAAGGTCACACTGCATCGGGCATCGGGCATGCCCAGCAGAAAAGCTGAGTCACTACAGAATAGGGAAGTCTGCTTGCCCTGCGTGTTAGCCCTCATCTTGCTTAAAGGGGGACTCTGACTAATGGTAACACATCCTGCAAGAACCACAGGAGAGGAAAAGGAACTTACTGTCCTTCCTAATGAGAAAGTTGAAGAAGCAGCTTGTCAGGGAGGACAGAATCATGTTCAGCTGGGCTGGCAACTCCAGAACAGGAGGAGTGAAACGGACCGTGCTCCCGGCCTTCCTTCCACCTGACACCTCCGTTACATCAGCTTGGAGCAGGTGGTGAACCAAGCAAAGGGACCAAGGGGTGAGAAAGGAGAGGGGTGTGGCGCATCACCAACACACCCTTCCTCCTCACAGTGTCCCCAAACGGCCACTGGTTCCCCTGGCACTGATCTGAGAGCCGCCATCAACAAAGGCCAAAAGCCACTTAGCGTGCGAGGAAAGCCGGATAGCGTGAACCAATTCCCCAGCCCCAAGCTGTCTTCCCGCCCCTCTCAGGAGCAGCTCAGGTTTCTGGCCCAGTGAACGCAAGCTGGGGCCTCTCCACGCAGATCTGGTTACACTCCAGTGATACCTGCCTGGGCCGAGGACACCCAACAGGAGGAGGTCAGACTCTGGCTTTCTGGTGACCCCAAAATGAGGGCCTGTCTACTGGTCCTGGAAACTTCTACTGCCACATCCAGGCCTACTGCTATCACCTCGCCCTTTGCTTCAGATGGAGGCCATGGCATTAGACAGCTTTGATTTGAATCATGGATCTGCCGTGGTTTCTAGCTCTGGGACTTGAACGGATCACTCAGCCACTCTGAGCCTGGGTTTCCTCCTCTGTGTGCGGGGATAATAAAAGTATCCAGTTCTTGCATTTATTAGGAGATGTAAATAGATGAGCCATGCAAACTACTTTACACATTGCTTGGCTCACACTAAGTGCTCCACAAATATTAGCTGCTCTATCTCTTATTGCCAGTACTGCTGGTTAGGACGAGCTCTGTGCCGTGTTGCCCAAGGTCGTCTTTGTTAGACCCAAATGGAACAATGAGGAAGTCTAGTCAGCCATGTTTTAGAGACAGACTTGGGGGCCCAGGTAAGCAACTCCAAGCGCACAGTGAGCAGGTGGCCTGAGTCACATCCTCCTCCTCCCGCCCCTCCTCACGGCACTGAGCAGTGTGCAAAGCGTTTCCACGTGTATCCGTCTCTATTGTGCCAGGCTGCCGCAATCTGTGTGCAAACAAAGAGCACCAGGTCCCTGCAGCCCCGTTTCATTTGTCTTGTTCTCTCGCAGTGTATGCTGGGAAGCTCCTCAGAGCTCTGGGAAGCCTTGACAATTGGCATCCTTCCGGCAGGTTTTCTAATGTCCAGAGGAAATCAGCCCCGGCAGCCTCTCCAACATTCAGTTTGCCCTTAAATTTCAGCCCAAGCCTGAGCAGTGTCTCCTCTGTTCCCTCCAGGTCCAAGGAGAGACATCTCTGCCTCGAGGTTTTTCATGTGTGTGGAAGGCAGAGCAAACGCACATGGTACGGGGGCTTCCTCCTAAAGGGAAGGGAAAAGGAGGAGCGGGTTTGTCCACGTCGTGCCCGAGGCTCTGAGCTTGGTGCTGAGCATGAGGGTCACCTGTGCTGTTATGTATTTATTGTTTTCTAATAAACCTAAACTGAATTGTAATTCAAACCAAACAGTATTTTGCCTAAAAACAAAACAACAACCCCCCAAAAACAATAAGCCACGAGACACACGGTAGAGTGAGGGGGGAATGTGGGAGCATAGATTTTGGGCCCAGACAGACCTGAGTTCAAGTCCCAGCTCTGCCACGCTCTAACCCTAAGTCCTTGGACATGTCACTGAATTTCTCTGGGTCTCAGTCTTCTCATCTATAAAACAGGGACATACCAGCACTTCAAGGGCCCTTGTCAGATGTAAAATGAGATGACGTTTATCAAGTGCCAGGCACAAGAGATAGTGTTAAGGGGAACTATTGCCATGGGGTGACTCCCCGGTGACATTTAAGGAAGAATCCCAGGATGGCTCTGCTGCTGAAGGGAGCCCTGAGAAATCTCTGGACCCCTCCTCCCCACTTTTCGGGTGGGGAAACTGAGAGCCCGAGCCGTGAATGAGCTGGAAATAGATAAAATGCTGCAAATGCCCTAGACAGTCCGTTCTTGAGCTCTTTCGGGCCCAATCCTACTGACTCGAGGGACTGGGAAGGGTTGAACAATATGGTCAGGGTTTCTGAGACTTCTCTCCAAGGGCAGGGCCCACAACCCGCACCCCAGGGTGGCCAGTGCCAGTCAACAACACACCTGCTCTACCAGAGGATTTGGGCAGAGCCAACTGGGGTTCAACTGGTCCTTCTCCAAGGCTGTGGCCAGTCAGCAGAAGGTGGCCCTGGGCCGGTCTCTGGCAGTGGAGTTTGGGTAGTGCCATCCTCACCGGCCCTTTCAGAGACCAGTGCCCTGTGGGATAGAGGTTGCCGATGACACACCACAGGCCCTGTGCTGAGTGCCTGCCCGGCGCTCGCTTTGTCGGTTCCCTGATAGACCCAGATGGGAAACCGAGGTCGTGGGGCTCCAGTAACCCACTCGAGGTCACACAGCTGCTCTGTGGAGGGAAGGGGACATCCCTGTGTGCATCTGGGTTGTCATTTCCTCCTCCTAGAAGGACACAGGTCATTGAATTAGGACCTACCCTGATGACCACCCTAACTCTGTAACCTCTTCAAAGACACCACCTCTACAGACAGTCACGGTCTGAAGCACCAGGAGTGAGGACTCCATCACATGAAACTGGGGAAGGGGACATGGCTTTGCTGACTGAGAAGGGCGGGGTGGCCTTTAGGTCTTCCCTCCGTCCCCATGGGCTCAGCCTATCAGGGGCAGGCAGAGGCCAAGGACCGGGGCTCTCACTTCCTTCGTGGCATGCACAGACAGGTTCCCACTGGGTTTCCAGCTGCTCAGAGCGCTGCCCAGGTAACAACTCCTCCAAGAGGCCTTCCCTGACCAACCGCCCTTTAGGGAGAACTCCCTCCCCACCCCACACACTTCTTCATGGCGGTTGACCTCTCCCAAAGTCGCTATGAACCCCGAACTTATCCACTCTCCCTGTGCTTAGCTGAAAGAGCAACCCCACAGAGGCAGAAATGTGACTTTGTCCTAACTATGTCCCCAGCACTTAAAATAGCACTCTAGCCAGGGGGTGGGGGCAGGGCATTTTTAGGGTAATGCCATTATTCTGTGTGACACTGTCATGGTGGATATTTATCATTAGGCCTTTGTTCAAACCCAAAATTGAATCCCAAGCTAGAACCTTTAGTTAGTGATACCGTGTCACAGTTTTCTGGTCAGTTGTAAGAAATGCACAACACCAGTGCACTGGGTTGATGGCGGAAATGGGGTGAGGGTAGGGGGATAGAGGACCCTTTCCCCTCATTTTCCCATAAGCCTTCAACTATTCAAAATTAATAAATTAAAAGTCTACTATGTACACACACGAGGCCCGTGGTAGATTCTCTTTCAACATTCACTCATGGCTAAAATAACCAACAGGCCTGCCTCCATTTACGAAGGTTTGCTCCGTGCCCTGCACAGGCCTCTAGAAAACCTTGAAGACGTGCGAGGCATAGACCCTGGAAGGATTCCAGAACTCACAGGAAAAAGCACAGGTCAGTGGTATGTAGGCCAATAGTGATTAAAATGCAAAGTCGATGGCAAACACGATTTCATGACAAGTTCCTTCTCGGTGAAGCACCTGTCGGGAGGCTGTGCTGCTGGCCACCTGCGGACAGGCCCTACCACCTGAGGCTGCAGGAAGGCCTTGCGGCCAGTACAGCAGGGGTCAATCGGATTTGTGACTGTGGTCCGCAGTGCTTGGTGAGTCACCTTCAGCACTCCAATGAGAACATAGGAACCACAGGGCCCACCTCACGGGCTCGTTCTGAAGATTGAATGTATTAGGAAAAAAGAACGAGTTTCAGGCTGAAACGATTCTAGTTTGCAGTGCTCGTCCTGCCACTGACAAGCTTTAAGAAGATTCTTAATCTCTCTTAGACAAAGTTCTTTCATTTGCAAAATGGAAATAATTACAGTTCTTACCAGATAGAATTGTAGTGAGAATTTTTTAAAAATAGCTCATGTAGAACCAACTAATGCTGTGACGGCAAAGGCGGCTGGATCCCACAAGGCCAACCCCACAGTTCCAATCCTGCACCCGATGGCTTAAAAGAACACATCAGGCCATCATGTCTGCCCAGAATCCTGAGAGGAGAACGGAGGAGACGGGATTGCAGCATGGCCACCGCCCCGGATGCTTCCTCCCTTCTCTCTCGCTCTCTTTCCAGCAAGCACACATGCCCTATAGCAAAACAAAAGAAAGAGAAAAAGAAAGCACGTGTAAGGCATCTAAAGAAAACGAATGCAGTAAGAGCTCACTGAATACCGATACTTTAAATAAGATACTAGAGGGGTGGAGTAAATTGGTGCGAATTTTGGGTAATAATGTAGCGGATCAGATTTAAAATGTACATCCCTCTGGCTCAGCAATTCTGCTTTCAGGAATGTATCCTTTGGATAATTGGAGACATATGGGTGAGAACACCAACTGGAGAATTGTTCGCAACAGCAAGTGCTGGACAAGTCCCCGATGCCCACTGTTGGGGAACTGGTTACGGCCGTCCTTCGCTGCCACAGCCACGAGACACACATCTCTCAAAGGAGAAATACGAACCTGTGTGCACGTGCACCAAAGGCGGAGCACACTGTCAGAGCAGCAGGGGGTGAAGACTTGTCCATAAAAATGGGCCAGCCATGGGAACCAGCAGTTAGTGTAATGGCTATGTCACTGGACTCCCACGTAGCCGACCGCAGTTCGTGTCCCGGACCCGGTGGCTTAAAACTCACGCCGGGTGTGTGTGCATGCGTGCCCAAGATCCCGAGAGGAGAATGGAGGAGAAGGGATTGCGGCGTGACCATCCCCTCTGGGGGGTGATTTCTCGCTTTCTGTCTCTATGTCTCTCTCTGTCTTTCTGGCGAGCGCATGCGCCCTATAGCGAAAAACCTCTCAAAAGAAAAAAAAAAAATGGGCCAGCCGTGGCCTGGTGGTTAAGGTGGCTGAATCCCACCTGGCTGACCACAGGCTTGAGTCCTGGCCTCAGCAGCTTAAGAAATATGCCAGGTGCCTGCCCCAAATCACCAAGGGTGGGAACGATGGAAGAGAAGGAATTGCGCATCACCGTGCCCGTGGAGGCTGCTTTCTCACTGTCCCTCTCTCTCTCTATCCCTGTCCGTACCCTCTCAGAAGTTAAAACAGAAAAGAAGAAAAAGGAAAAGGTAAAGAAGGAAAGGAAAAGGAAAGAAGAGAAAAGAAAAGGAGAAAAGGAAAAGAAAAGAAAAAGAAAACAGAAATATTCTAAAAAGACTTTTAAGAAACTGTTAACCACTAAACCAGTGGTGTTTGGCAGGGGCAAGTCTGCCACCTGGGGGGACATTTGGCAATGTCTGGAGACCTTTTGATGGCTGTCACAAATGGGGTCACCTAAGAGCTAGGGGTCAGTCAGGCTCCTAATCACCCCACAATGCACAAGCCAACCCCCACCCCACCACAGCAAAGAATTATCTGGCCCCAAACGTGAATAGCCCCTCAGATGCAGGAAGGAGGGCTTACTTTCCTGCCATGCTTCCCTAGTGCTTGAACGTGTCACGGGAACAGCAACAGGAACTAACCACCTGCTCCCAGCTATGAGGCAGTGCACCCAAACAGGCCAGCACACAGTAGGTGCTCACGGGTGTTCTCCGTCTGTGAACCTGTTTTCATATCTGCGGAGACGCGCTGCTGCCTGCTCTCAGGGACTCTGCCAACTCGCTTAAAACGTAACACTGTGTCGCTTGGTGCTCCCATGCCCAAGGGGTGCACTGCAGGGCTGGCGGAGGGAGCCCCAGGGATGTGCCCGGTGTGTTCAAGGGCCGGGCTGCCGGCAGGCAGAGGGCAGGTGGAGGCTGGAGCTGAGCATCAGGCTTGCACTCTGGGTGCGGGTCCTGCAGCTGTCACAGACAAGGGGCATGGGGCTCCACGGAGGCTCCTTGGAACAAACAGTCCTGCCGGCCATCTGCCAGCACTTCCTGTAGGAACAATGAGCGTGGACACAGACCCGGCGGTGTGCTCAGCTGGTGACCACGTGTGTGCACCTGAGAGTCTCAGCCAGCCGATTCCAGCAAAAGCAGGTCCAGTGGTTTGGGGAAATGTCTGCTTTCCTAAACGTGAGATATCAAAAGCCTGACCTGGGGAGAGCTGCTGTTGACGTGTGCACATACATTTTATGCACGTTTTCCTGTTTAACGCCCACTGCACCCAAGGACGAAGGAGCTGTCGTTTTACAGGTGGGGCGATAGAGGCTCAGAGAAGAAGAGTCTCACCATCCCAGACGTGGGTCAGGACCCAGCTGGCTGACCCTGAGCACCTCTGCTAACTTGTCACCAACCTGCTTGGGGATATATCCCTTCCTCTGCCACTGGTCAGTCTTCTGCTGGAGGTTGAAGGCCCTGACCACTGCTCACTTCTGAGAAACATACCCTGAGTTTAAATAGCCGCACGCTTGCCTGGAAAAGAAGTGCCAATGTCCCCACCGCCGAAACCGACGCGCATTCCCGTGACACTGGGACTGACTTCGCTGGTGCCTGACAGCTGCCAGGTGAGGTATGGACACACAGTTATTTGATAGGTGGCCAGTGCAGTACTGAAAAGTTATTTGTTGTTTATCTGAAATTCAAATTAAATTGGGCATCCAATATTTTCATTTGCTAAATCCGGCAACTGTCAAAGCAAGGAAGAGATTAACTGTTCGCTCTGTTTCAAGGAGCTGATCTCATCTGAGAGGGATTTTACATTTGCTCCATCAAAAGTCTTGTTCACTTTCCATGGGAGCTCTACACGGCTGGAAGGCCGAGGGGGTCGCGGCCACTGAGGATCCCAGCAAAGTCTCTGGCTCCTGGGGTTTACCCAGGCCGGTTGGGAGAGATTTTTCTGGAATCCATTTGGCATGGGGACCATGAAGGAGAAAGGGTTTGGAGTAGACAACAGAAGCTAATGGAATTTAGGTTTCTGGACGCCCCTCTGGCAAAGACCCCATCTGAAGCTCACTGCATATCTGTAAGTTCATTGTTCTTTTTTTAGAGAGGGACTGCAAATTGTAGATGCTCAGGGCCCCTGGGAGGACTTGCTGAGAGGGAGGAGCCTCCTCAACCAGCAGTCGATGCCATCTATGGGACGCTGTGACATGCCCAGCCGTGGATGCACGTAATCCTCACCCAATGCCCTGGACCAGGACGCATCAGGGCCGTGCAGCAAACAAGGAAGCTGAGTTTCAGAGCTGTGCAGTCATCCCCCCAAGGCCATCCAGCGGGGAAGCAGCAGCCAGGGCCCTGGTTCCCTGGGGCTGGCGGGCAGGAGAACGTTGGCTCCCTTAGGGTCCCTTCAGCTGGGGCCCTAGCCAGAGCCAGAGCAAACAGAGGTTCTGGGAGCAGGAGTGAGAGATTCGGGGTTGTGTTGAGAACTAAAAATATCATCAAGCACGCATTTGGTGCCTGGCTTGGTTGCTAAGAGGCTCCACAAGCATCTTCCCGTGTAGCTCTAGCAGCAACCCTGTGACGTCAGTTTGATCACGGGCTCGTTTTGTAGAGGAGAGCTGAGGCTCACAGAGATACTGCAAGTGCTAGGGCACCCAGTGGGGAAGGGGAACTGGAATCCGATGCACAGCCTTTGGAGAGAAGGAGGGTGCCTGGAGTCAAGGCAGAGGCTGATCACGGCTCCTGCAGGGCCAGGTCAGGGACACTATCCACATCCTATTACTGCTGCAAACGGCCACAGCTCAGCTGCTTACAGCAACCTAAGTCCATTATCTTTAAAGGTCAGAAGTGCAAACTAGGGCTCGCTGGGCTAAAACCCAGGTGTCAGCCAGCCTGCGTTCCTTCTCGAGGCCTTAGGGAGAATCTGTCCCCTTGCCTCTTCCTCGGTGTCTCCCACACTCTGTGACTGCTGCTTCCTTTCTTCCATTTCTGTCTGCAAAGCCAGCAGCACAGTGTCTTCCAGTGTCTCTGATTCTCACTCGAGGCCTCCTTTGCCTTCCTTTCGGGACCCTGGCAATGGCACTGGCTTACCTGGATGATGCAGAGGACTCCCCTCTGAAGACCCTTGAACCTCACATTTCGTAGGCCCTTTAGCTACCAAACGCAACAGAATCACAGGTTTGGGGATTAGAACATGGGCATCATGGGGGTGGCATCATTCTGCTACCAGAGCTGCTGTGGCCATCTATGGCTTTGCCTCTGTTCTGGGGTGAGAGGTCAAGTCACCATGCTGGAGAGGGGGTAGAAGTGGGCTGTAGGTGAAGGCAGGCCGTGGAAACAGGTACCCGCGGTGTGGGGTTGTGGGGTGGCTCCCAGAATGCTCTGCCCCGAGAAGTCCTTGCCCAAGAATATGAGGAGACCCTACTGGGTGCAGCCCCAGTGGGGTGGGGGGGTTCCCACTAACTGAACCACATCAGGGGCCACATGGCTGGGCATGGTGCCTCGCAGGAGTGCCCCGTAGGCCTGCTTCATAGGGAGGAGCCCAAACAGGTCACGTGCTGCATCCTGGCAGTTGGGTCATTTCTGGCCAGGTTGGAATAGTGTAACCTTCCACCCAGAGGCTCCATTCCTATGAGCTTCACCTACACATAGGCCCACTAGTGCACAAAATGATGTGTACACATTAATTACTGCAAGATGATTACTAAATTGGAAGCAACCTAATTGTCCGTCAACAGGCCATGATCTTGGTGGAACAGCCATGAGGTGGAGTCCTTTGCCATCATCCTGAAGGTGAAGATGGTCTTTACATATGGTTATGAGAAAATCTCCCAGACAAAAGTAAGATATAGGGTGCTATGCTTAGCATGCTACAATTAGTGCGAAAATGGGTGAAGGGAAAAATATAAATATACATATTATCTATATATATGCATAAAACATCACTGCAAGGATGTTAAAAAAAAACTGGTAGAATTGGCTGCTAGCAAGCAGTTGGGTGGCTGAAAGATTGAGTGGGATATTTTTTTATAACTGACTTTTCTTCACTTTAAAAATTTTGAATCATATGAAAAACACATTACTTGTGAATAAACAAAAAACTAGAACATTGTTTTAAAAAGTCTTTTGAAACCATATGCTCACAGAAATACTTGATTGTCTGAGTCTGAAGAAATTTGACCACCTGAGCCCTGCTAATGCTCTATCCTGGTCTTGGGCCTGGGCTCCTGCCCGTGGCCCCTTTTAAGGAAGAGGGAAGCTGGGGGCCCAAGACAGTTAACTCCGTCTGTGCATTCCTTTCTCATACACCAGGGCCAGGCAGGCTGAGCACACTGCAGTTTCCCCACCTTAAGGCCCTTGCACCCGATGGCCCCTCTATCTTGCCATCTTGCATTCCTTTTGACAGACAATAGCCATGTTATGTTCTCTTCTTCTTCAGCATGGGGTGAACTAAATTTACCAGGCTCCCTTGCAGCTAGGTGTGGCCAAAAGTTGGAATTCCGGCCAATGGGATGTGAATGAAGTGCTGTTGCCATATCTAGGCTCAGACAATGAAAACATCTCACGCACAGTCCTGCTCTGTCCATCTGCTCTCTGAAGAGAAGAGACTCTGGAGACCTGGAGGAAAGGTCAGGCAGAAGGGGTCTGGGATCCTAAAGGACTATGTGGAGTAGAGTCCTGCTATCTTCCAGTGGAGTGTGACATGAGCAAGAAACAAATTCATGTTCGCTTAAGCCACTGAAATTGTTGGTTGGAACAATAATTGGCCTACCCTGACTAACACTCTGAATAACTCTGTTTCATACTTCAGGGATTTAAATGTCACTTTGTCCTTTGGGCTCATCCCTCCCCCTTGTTTCCTAGGGTGTCAGGAGGTAGGACAGTAAAAGAGTAGACACAACCATGGTGTGTGCCTGGGACTTGACCTGGATTAGGGCTCAGCAGAGTAGATGGGTGTTACACTGAATATTGTACTTGGCTGCAATATCTTGGGGCTTACGTGCAACGTCCTTGTAAAACTGAATGCTGCTTGCAGTGAGAAGGATTTAGTTTTCCCTACCTCCTTACAAAATGACGGAGTCCAGTGGCCATGGATGAACCATTCTATCAAGTTCCTTTCCCAAGAGAAAGACAGTATCCTTTTGGGGATTATAAGGGCCATTCCTAATCTGCAAAAATTATTTTTTTTCAAGGCTTGTTTTATAGTGATTGATATAATTAATTAATCACTAGTTAATTTATTTGTTCACCTAACTTTTACTAAATGCCTTCTCTGCAGCAAGCCCTAGGCTGGGCATCAAGTGTGTGAAAAATAACACCCTACTGTTACCCTAAGGGTTGCAGTCTAATGGGGGAGCCAGATCTAATTAGAATCCAGTGTACTAAGTGCGAGGGTAAGATCTCTATACGGAGGTCTGTGGAGCCCAGAGGAGGGGCCCTAAACTTTACTTGAGAGGTCTGATCTTCTCCAGGAATTAACCTGGAGAAGAAAAGGAGAAAAGAAAGAAGGGACTAGCATTTGGAAAGATGGAGAAAGGAGGGAGCACAGACTATTTGGGGGTATTAACTTGACCTGAGATGAAGCCTGCAAATATTAACAGCCCCAAATCAGTCTAATGGCCTCCTATATTCTTTGACTTCCTACTGTACAGCAATCGAACCAGACATCAGTAAACCTCACTACGAGGTGGGCACTAATGTTCTCTCCATGTTATTCATGCTTAGTTCTACGGACCAAATGAAACAGGCCACCCCTCCTGGCCCCCACAAATTCATGTGTTGAAGCCCTACCCGCAATGTAACTGTATGCGGACAGGGCTGTAAGGAGGAAATTCGGGTTAAATGAAGTCAGTTGGGTGGGCCCCATACAGGAGCTCCATGGTCTCTGCATAGGATCCAGCTGTCAAGACAGACTTTAAACCCACAGCCTCTTGGCCAGGCACCAAGCACGGAGTCTATTCCTGCTCATGCCCAGAGAGTGGCCCCTCACCCATCCATCCCCACTCACTCTCTCACTTGTTCATGAGCCCACTCACTCATTTAGCAAAGGCTCACCCACGCCCCGTGACCGCCTCTGTACCAGGCTCTGTGCTGCAACCTGGGGACACAACCTGAGCAGGAGACGCCCAGTTCCTGCTCACAGAGCTGAGGGTCTGAGAAGAGAGTCACCATTAAACACGGAAGTGGGCGAGGCGGCCCGAGAAGGGCTGAGTCCTGTGGAGACAGTGAAATCAGGTGAAGAACTAAAGCGACCGATGAGAGGAGTGAGGGTGACACTTTCAGCCGGGGTGGCTGGAGAAGGCCTTAGAGGAGGTGACTTTTACAGTGCAGCCAGGAGGATGACAGAGAACCAGCTCGGGAGAACAGCAAGACAAAGCCTGCAGTGCTTGGAGAGGTCGGAGCACTGCAGGAGGGACCAGGAGACTCTAGACCAGGGGCAAGTGGCTTCCATGTGGCTGAGGGCGTGGCCTGGCCCCACCCACTCCACCCCAGCCACCAGCGTCCGTCCCCTTCCCCAGGGGCCTCTCTGGGAAGCTCACGGACAGCTGTGACATAGTCAAGGCCCTTCCCTGTCGAGGGTGGGTGGGGCGGCATGGGTGCTGTCACGGGTCGAGGAGTAGGGCCTTCCTGCGAGGACAACAGCCGTAAGTGACCTTGGCTGGGCCTCCGCATTCCTCAGATCACGTGTTTCTTCTCCAAGCCCAGGGCTGAGAGCTTTATTAAACTTCCGTGCTGCGGCAGAGCAAGTTCAAAAGGCTCTGAGGTCGCTCAGCAGGTCCCCAGGGCCGACGGGTCCAGAATTCATCCTTTGTCTCCAGTTTTTGTCCAGGAACCTCCATCCTAGGTGGTCTCTCTCTCTCTCCGAGTACACATTTTTTTCTATTTCTGAATTTTTAACTTACCCTGGACTTAAATAAGCTGGTATGTGGTGAAAAGAGCAAGATTTTATTGGACCGTTCTGTTTTACTTTTATTAATATTTAATCTTCCCTGTAAGCACCCACCCATCCATTCGTCCATGCAGTCATTTATTCATTCAACTAAACAATTACGAAGTGAACACTCTGAATTACCAGGAAGACCAAGTAGAGGCCTCATCTCTCAAGAGCTCAAGACTAGTGAAAGGGTCAGGGCATGGAAGGGTTAGAAAGGACTGGTGGGTGGGGGAGGAAGGAGCAGTTACAATAGTTACCATACAATGGTTGGACCCCATAAAAGCATGAACAAATTAGTGTTGGAGTACAGAAGACAAAGTCACTTGGGGAGTCAGGAAAGGCTTCCGAGAGGTGACATTTGAGCTGGGCTTTGGAGAATCGATAGGAGTTTGCTGAGCAAGTCATGGATGGAGACTTATAATCTGGGTAGAGAGACCTGCATGTGCACAAGCTCCGCCATCTACAAGGCCTATTTCTAGAGGAAACTGGATGGGACTAAGCTGAAGAAAATAGAGACAGCTATCATTGATCGCTGGGAGTGATCAGTGTATCCAAGTGGTTTCCATGTATTCACTCGCCCACAAGCTCCTGCAGTGTCATTTCCCCCATTTTATAGATGGGGAATTTGAAGCTCAGAATAGGGAGTCACGTGAACCACCCACCCACCCGCCCCTTCTTCTTAGGCCGAGATGTTAAGATGAGGACAATCATGTCAAAGAGCCCCCGAAAACCCAAACTTGCCCAGACTCTGCAATGAGGTGGCCTGGCATTTTAGAGTTCTCTTATCCCTGTCTCCTTCCACCCATGTCACGCAGTCCTTGTCTCAGCAGACCCCACGTTACAGAGGGCCATGGGAGGAACAGACACTGTCTCATTTCCAGGGCTAGTCCTGTTTGCAGAGCCGAGGGCTCGTCGACAAGAGAAGGGGCCTCTGCAGAGGCAGGGAAGCCGGGCGTGCTGACGGGCACATTCTCCGAGGTCAGGCAGTAGTCTAATTACAGACCGGCTCTGTAATAAGAGGCCCGGGCTGGCTGGGGCGACACATCATGGCTCTGGGGTCCCGGCCTGCAGGAGGGCTCTGTGGGGGCCGCCAGCTCAGCGTCTAGCTGTCTGCAGACCACACACATGTTGACCCCAGAGACAGTGAAGGAAAGACGGGAGAGGACCCACGCTGAATACCAACCGGAGGCCTCAAACTAAGCTGGGTCTTTATCTCCACTCTCGTGGAGCCTCCAACGGCCTAGAGAAACAGAAGAGAAGAGGGATGCTTCCAGCGGTGAAGCAAGGTCCTCACAGTCCACACATAGGGTGGGGATTCAAACTCAGATCAGCGTGAATCTAAAAGCCTGTTTTCTTCCCAGGGGGAAATGAAGGCAGAGGCAGGCCCATTCTGGAGGTGATAGAGACCATAAGAAACAGGAAGGAGCAAGCTTGGCTTTCTGGGAACCCCCCCAGTATATGCTAGGCAGGAAACTGAGGCATCAATTTGGAGGATAAAGCGCAGGGTGACATCAGAAATCTGGAAGACTGGGAGCTGTCGGGTGGGCTCTTGATTTTATCTCTCTCCCTCCTTTTCTTCCTTCCTGGCTTTCTCTGCTTTTCTTTCTTTTTCTTTTTTTTTTTTTTCCTCTTTCTTTCTTTCTTTTTTTTTTTTTTTTGAGAGGTTTTTGCTATAGGGCATGTGCGCTTGCGAGAAAGACAGAGACAGAGAGACAGAAAGCGAGAAATCACCCCCCGGGGGGATGGCCATGCCGCAATCCCTTCTCCTCCATTCTCCTCTCAGGATCTTGGGCACACACGCACACGCGCCTGGCGTGAGTTTAAGCTACCGGGTTGGGGACTCGAACCGCAGTCGACTACATGAGAGTTCAATGACATAGCCATTACGCTAACTGCTGGTCCCTTTCTCTGCTTTTCTGAGGGTATAAATTCCTAGAGAGATGATTCACCCTTGCACCGCCACCTCACCACCACCACCACCCCCCCACCCCCCCACCCCCCGCTATATCGCAGGTCGTCACCCTCTGATAATCACCAGGAAAACTCTCCCACGTGTCTTCCTCGCATTTTATAGATGGAGAATTGAATGTCCAGGTAGTTCTTTAGGAAGAGAGCCATTTTGTTTTTGTTTTTGTTTTTTGCCTGGACTTTGGGTCCTGTTGAGATGAGACTTCAGTCCGTGGTGGCTTTGATGCATCTGTGTTAGCCAAGGAGCTACGACTAACCTTGAGCAACTGCAGGAGCCCTCGTGGCACAGAAAACGCCGCCGTCACGTGGGCTGCACCTCCTCAGCCTGTCGTGAGCATTGCCAGCTTCTGAGTTATGGGAAGGGGTGGTGCTGCCTCTCCTGAGCTCACACCTCGGCATCGATCCCCCATTCTGGCTGGAGTCTGGGTCTGCCCACAGGACCCCTCCCGTCATGTTCCAGGCACGTTTTAGAGCTCGTGAGGGGTCTTCCTGTTTGCCCATCCTGACCAGACATTTCCTTCCTGTGTCTGAAACAGATGAGCCAAGTCTGGAAGGAAGCAGAGGGGCATTTGCTCTCGCCTCTGGGAGCCTCAGTCTCCTCACATGCAAATGGAAGGTGATAA
Organism: Tupaia tana; assembly: GCA_026018925.1. Classification (NCBI taxonomy): domain Eukaryota; kingdom Metazoa; phylum Chordata; class Mammalia; order Scandentia; family Tupaiidae; genus Tupaia; species Tupaia tana. The sequence goes on along the minus strand of JAKSZU010000014.1, from coordinate 58,550,498 downwards.
TCACCACCCTTCACATACCAGCACGGAAAGCTTGCATCTTGGCCTCTTGAATAAGACCCTGCCCTTTGAACCCTGGCCCTACTGCTTGCCAGCTGTGCCTCCTTTAGCCTTGATTAGCTTCAGTCTCCTTGCCCATGAAGCGGGAATAGTGATACTCTGAAATTCACAAGATCGCATTAAAACCAAACGAGATGGCCAGGTGCCGCCGGAAGTGCTCAGGTAGCCGTTTAAAAGCTCTTCACTGAGCACCTACTCAAGACCTGGAAATGGAGAGGCCTTGGAGATGCTCAAGCTACATACCTTGAACCCTTTTTTAGGAACATGATCTTTTAGGAACACAAGTAATTTTTTTATCATCTGTGAACAAGAAAAGACATTGTCACATTAGCTCCACAGCAGCTCTTTTTCAAAAAAGAGAAAGGCCTGGGGACATGACCGTGGTGAAGGCTGGTACCAGAGTCTTCTCTCCTAGTTCCCTAACATTCTTCTGGTCAGTAGCCAAGCCTTCATTTGGTCTGCTGGCCTGTGGTCCATTTGTAGGTATCGGTGGTGGTGGGCAATGGCTGTTGCTGTTGCTGCTGATGGTGATGTTGATGATACCTCCTTGGAGTGAGTGAACTCATTAATGTCCTTAGAACTGTCACGTAGTAGATACTCACCACCTCAGGGGTGGCTGGCCAGGGCAACTGCAGGCCTCCACTTTTGCGGTGAGGGGCACCTTGCATCGTACAAGCAAATTAGCTGTGGGTTGGGCACCCCAACAAAACAAGTAGTGGTGTTGAGAGAGGGTTATGTTAGAGAGGCTGGAAGGGCCTCTCATGTTTGTTCTTAGGCCACACCTCGTCATCCCTGTAGCCTCTCTCGCCTTGCTGTGAAGTGGAAGCAGCTGGCATTTCCATGGTAACCAGGCAGCAGCCACTGTTAGCTCACCTCTGAATTTTCTGTAGCAATGGCAAAGCTTCCCAAAACATGTTATGAAAGTGAGAACCATGAGCAGAAAATTATGCCAGGCAGCTATGGGGGTCTGAAAGGGAGGGGTGGTTGTGTTTTCGACCTTTTTGGCTAAACAAGAATGCAGCAAAAAAAGACACAGGACTAACCCAAATTTAAGCCCAGGGCTAGAAACATTACCAAGATTCACCTAGGATGAGACACACAGAACAGGGATTGCTGTTTCCAAAATGCACAAATGTACCATGTCGCTGTTACCTGCCCTGCCGGGGAAGCTGCCAGAACAAGGCATTCAGGCGAGAAGGAGGGTGGGGCCTGCTGATCAGCTGGATGGAAGTACTCAAAAGCCATATTAGAGAAGACGTCATGGAAGGAAGGTCTTCAGCAGATTGCAAAAATTCAGATTCCCAGAAGATTCTTGGATTACTCACTTTGCACCTGGCAGCAGGAAGGTGGCCCCATGTCCAGCATCATATCCACTTCATAATGATCCAGGGTATGGGTTTGAGCCCCAGATAGAACTGATCCACTGTGTAGTGGATCACACATTTGTAGTTGGTCACATACTTGATATTAACACCTCTAGTAGTCACATTAATAGAGTAAGAAGGAAGTGGTAAAATGGATTTTAATATATTTGATTTAAACCAATACATACAAAATATTTTATCAATATAAAAATGATTAATGGAGGCCCAGCCACCATGGTGCAGCAGTAACGCGAGCACCTTGCAGTGCTGGAGGCCACGTGGTTACCAAGGTTTGGATCCCAGGTTGACCTGAAAAACACACTAGGTGGGCACCCAGTTGCCCAGGATCCTGCAGAGCTGGAGCAAGGGGGAAAGTCGACTGTGGTACAGCAAGGCCCTGTTGAAGGTGTCTTTTCTCGTCCTAAAAAGACAAAAACAAAACATCCAAGCAAAGAAACAAGAAAGTGATTAATGCAATGTTTTATATTCTTTTTTCTTTCTAAATCTTAGAACGGGCTGTATCTTCTGTCTTTACAGCCCGACTCTGTCCGGGTCATGTGTTTCCAGTGTTCCACAGGAACCCATGGCTCGCGCCTACCTACTGGATGCTGGAAATTAGAGGTGGGAGCAGGGGTGTGTGATCTGCTTTGCCTCAGGTCACACAGCGTGCACACTCTTCATGGCTGGGCATCCAACCAGGCACCATGACATGGGAAATGGTTTGAGCAGTGAGCATGGTCCTGGTGGTCTGCTAAGCAGGGCTTCTCAACCTCATGGACATTTGGGGTGAGAGGGTTCCTTGCGGGCAGCTGTGCTGTGCACCACAGGATGTTGACAGCATCCTTGGTCTTCACTCACTAGGTGCCATTCACATCCCCTGAATTATGACCACCAAACACGTCTCCAAACATTGTCAAGATGGTCCCTGGCCCACCCCATTTGAAAATCACAGTGCTAAGTAAGACAAAGGGATGGTGGTGGGGCGGTGGGGCGGTGGGGCAGGGGAGGAGCTGGGTTGGCTCACGTCATAAAAGGTTGGGAAGGCAGGGTGAGGCTAGGCAGCAGAGACGAGTGGAATCAGCTACTAGAATATTGCCAGAACATTCTTCACTGCTTACTGTTGCTTCTCTAGCCCTATCAACCTCTCTCTGCTCTATGAGGGTAGAACCAGGACTGCTAGTGGTTCCCAAGTGCACAGGTCTCACCTTTACCCCAGAGGGGACTCTGCCTCCTTGTCATTAGTATTCATCCCAAATCTCCTAAGGCAAGGCTCCGATCGGCCCAGCCTTGGGCAGGCAGGAGGCAGGAGCCAGGACCAAATGGTAGCAGCCGGAGGAGTAGCTCACCTGAAGGAGAGACAGAAGTGCTGGGAAGGTCAGAGAGTCATCCCCCAGGGCAGCAGGATGCCCAGGACTCAGTCACAAGAGAGGATTATGGTGGAAGCAGCACGAGGCTCACTTTACTCCTCAGCAAACAAATGCAGCAGGTGAGATGGAGTGGGCCATGGGCTCGAGCCCCAGATGGAACTGATCACACAGTGAAGATGGTCCTCCTCATTACACTTCAGCTTTTAGAAGCCAAATCTCATTTCCTCCTTCTGCTGTTCTCCTTAGCATAGAACAGCACACTGGCTATTCCAAGACACCCTCCACCCCACTCAGGAGGCCATGGGGCACAGTGAGAAGACCTAGAGCACCCTCGCACCCTGCTGTGTGACCTTGGCTGATGATTTCATTTCTCTGTGCTGTCACTTCTTTATCTGTAGACTGTGGGTAGTAATTGCCACCCCTGTTAGCCATAAGATCACATGAGCCTATAATTGCTAAGCAGGAGATACTTAATAGGTGCTTAATAAACCTCTTGGACTTCCTGTTGGTAGCTCTCTTGTCTCAGAGCCACCGCCCTGCTTGCTGGAAAGGACATACTAGCCTTCTGGCTCTGAGAACCGGAAGTACTTGTCAAGTACTTCCTGTGGGTCGTGTGCTTCTCTAAACCCTGCATGTGTGCACTCACTCCTTCAGTGACCTTCTGAGGTAGACTAACACAGGTGCTCCTTGACTTATGATGGAGTTACATTCTCATAAATCCATAGTGTGCTGAAAATATCGTGCATTGAAATGCATTAACACACCTGAGTTACTAATAATTACTACCTTTGATGCGCTCAGAGCATTTAACATTTTTAGCCTAGTTGGTCAAAATCATCTAATTCAAGGCATATTTTACAATACAATACTAGCTCATGTAACTTATAGAGTACTGTCCTAAAAATGAAAAACAGAATGGTTGTCTGACAGTCAAGGTATGGCTTCTCCTAAATGAGTACGGCTTCTACTAAATGGATATAATTTCTTGTGCCATCATAAATGTCAAGAAATGTAAGTCTAACAATTGTAAGTTGGGGAAAACGTGTATTAATTTTTTTTTTCTAAGTGAGACAGCACCCCATGGGGAAAGACCATGCCACAATCCTTTCCTCTGCATTCTTTTCACAGGATTTTTGGCACACATTACACACACCTGGTGTGTTTTCAAACTACTGGGTCTGGGATTTGAACCACACAGATGGCTATGTGGGATCCAGGTACCTTAACCATTATGTTACTGGCTGACCCTCATATCCAGTTCTAATCCAGTCTGCTGCCTCCACACTGGAATGCCAGTTCCTAGAAGAAAGTACAGAGAGATTTCACACAACTGGCATGTGGTATTAGAACTATGTCACATCCTCTGACCCACACACAGCCCATCACTCGCCATCCTCTTGCCCTTTGTGTTTCCTCAAAGAACAGGCCCGTCCCTGACCTCAGGTATTTATTTACCTATCGGTTTATCCATCGCAGATCCTAGAAAGTGAGCCACGTGACAGGACCGCTGTACGTGGGCTGGAGTGCCTGCACCATCCCCACAGGCAGGTGCTCATTCTTGCCTAAGTGAATGAGTAGTAGGTGCTCAACGTGCTTTTTCAGAAAATCAGCAACTGAGCAGGAACTGGAGTTAGGCAGTTACATGTGCCATTGCATTACGTCCCCACATGCAGCTTTTGAGGGGAGAATGACCTATCCCTTATAGATCACATGAGAGAAGAGAAGTGACTTGCCCATGGTAACACATCTAGTTGGTGACACTGGTGGAACTTAGGCCTGTTCTGCCTGACGTCAAAGCCTGTGCCTATAACATAAGAGGACATGAGGAGAGTAGTCTGCTCACTTCCCCAGAGGAATTGAGGCCTCGTTGTGTCCGGGGTAGGGATAGCTCTCAAGTTCACAATCCAGCCACCAGAGGCTAAGGGCCAACCAGATTGACTTCAGGGAAACGCCCTGCTACACCTGTCCAGTGAGCAAACCTACACTACGACTGAAGTCATTGGCCTCTACAGGAAGGTCTGGTAACAGCCCTGAGGCTTTCGGTTCTTAGCTTTGTGGGAGCCCAGAGAGGGGAGGTGACTGCCCAGGACCACACCACCAGCTGGGTGAAGATTTGATCCCAGTTCTGCTGTGGTTTTCCCAGGCTATTTCTCTATGTTTTCTGTGCCACTGACAGGTCCTGGAGTCAAATCAGAAAGCCTCCACTGGCTTCTGGTCTTATTCCATTCCCCCACAGCTTTGCTCTCAGGTCTTCAGCAGCTATTTTAACTTCAGCCTGGACCTCCTCAGTGCCCCTTGAGTTTTAATAAGGGTCTCCAGAGACTGAAACACTTTGGATGACTGATCAAATAAACCTCGGGAAGAAATTCCAGGATTTGGGCCCAAAGATTTGGTGTGGTTGGTAGCCATGATGCTCTCCTCCCACCACTTCCTTTTCCTGGAAATCGCCCTGCTGCTGTGCCTTCTAGCTGAAGAGACCGTATCTTACATGGTCCTGCTTCCCAGTCACTGTTGATTGGTTCAAACTGAGCCAACCATGGCACCGCCTACCTCAAGCTCAGTTTTGATAGGTCCAATCTAGACCAATCAGAGCCCTTCTGTGAGATTCTGATACAGTAAGAAATACATACCTATTTGGTCTTTCTCCCCAGTTGCTGGCACAGCTCCTAAAACCCTTGTAATCTCCTGAGTGATAGGGTGACAGGAGCATGTTTTATTGGAATATTTGGTCTTAGTTCCTGGCTCCTGACATATGAGCTTCCAAGACCCTTGGAATCTCCAGTAATGAGATTCTCTTCTTTATGCAAATGAGATGACTTTGGGCTCGTTCTCTAAACAGCATCAGGATGAAGTCGGTCACCAGAAAGACAAGGCATGACTGGAGATTGGAACTTTCAGTCCCACCTCCTGACCCCAGGATAGGAGCAAAGGAGAGAGGCTGGAGGTTTGGCTTCCAGATTGGTAACCACACATGGAGGAGCTGGGAAGGTAGCATGCTGCAGACGGCATGGCAGCTCTGGGACCTTCCCCCACACCTGCCCTGTGCATTTCTCCCATCTGTCTATTCTGGGTTGTGTCCTCTATAATAAACTGGCTATGGGAAACTAAGTGTCTTCTTGAGTTCTGTGAGCTGTCTCAGCACAATAAGAAGACTGAGGAGGAAACCTATGGTTTACATATTGGCCAGAAGGATGGGAGACTAAAATTCATAGCTGAAGTTGGGGGCAGTCTTGTGGGACTGGACCCTAAACTTGTAAGCTCTGACACTAACTCCAGGCAGGCAGTGTTAGAAGTGAACTGAGTTGAGACCAGCAGTTGGCATGATGGCTACATTGCTGGACTCCCATGTAGTCTACTGCAGTTTGAGTCCTGGATCTGGTGGCTTAAACTCATGTTGGGCGCATGTGCATACATGCCCAAAATCCAGAGAGGAAAAAGGAGGAGAAGGGATTGCGACATGGCCACCACCCCCCAGGGGGAGATGTCTTGCTTTCTGTCTCTCTGTCTCTCACTGTCTCTCCAGTGAGTACACATGCCCTATAGCAAAAATCTCTGTCTAAATAAAAGAAAAAGAAGAATTGAACTGAGTTGTGGGACACCCATTTGGTGTTGAGAGTTGGAGAAGGATTGTTGTTGGTCTAGAAAACTCCACACATCCGGTGTCAGAAGAGTTCTGTGAGTTGAAACAAGCTGTACCTTCTCTGGAAATCTTTGAATGGGAACTGAGGGAAGAGGTTAGGGCCCTCCGGTGATCAGATGTGTAAAGTGCTTACTCAAGGATCAAGGGAAGACACATTCTTGGATATGTTTGATCTGCATCCTTGAGACCATCACAAAGAGAAGCCATTTTCCAATTCTCTTGACTTGTGAAGTCAAGCATCCTTGCAGCACTCAGCCCCAGGGCACCCGTGTGGCCAGTCCCATGTGCCCTGAGAGTATGGAAGCGGTCCAGGGTGATGGCCAAGGTGCAGACTCTGGTGTTGGCCTGTTTGGGTGGGAATCCCATTACCGACTGTGTGACCTTGGACAAAGCTTCTCTGTGCTTTGACTTTCCTATCCAAAACTGAGAAAAATAATATCTTCTTTATATAAAATGGTGAAGGCTAGAAAAGATAAGACAATAGAAGGTGCCCAATAATAGCTGCTATTTTTAATTACAGAGTAAATACTTTTTACTTCGGAAGTTGTCAGGCACACATGGCATTTAATTCCCTGCAGATGCACAGGACAGAGCCAGTGGGGGGGACGGGGGGCAGTTATCTTCTGTTCATGCCCCGCCTGCTTCCCCCAGGGAGTTCTCCACGGACAGTCTGACCACTCAGGGGCTGGCCTCACTTTGGTTCACATCCCCCATGGAAGGTATCACTCCCCGCCCATACCTAGCCTGAGCCTTGCCCAGCTGGGCCAGGGGTGGCAAAACCCAGAATTCCTGGCAGAGCCCAGAGCCCACGAGTGATCATCTGAAACCCGCCCACAGCGACGCCCTCCCACACAGGCCCGCTCCCTGCGCTCCAGGAGGCAGGCATGAGCGCGCACCAGGGCTCACAGCCTCACTGTGAGCACGCACACGCACAGAGACACACCCACGCTGTCCGCCCTCTCACAGACACTCCGCTTATAGAACAAACTCACACGCTCAGAGGATGTATTTATACCCTTGAAGCCAGACCTCGCAATTCTGCATGGGACCAGGAGCGCCTGCGAGTGCCCCCACACACACACACACACACACACACACAATGCACACGCACAGGCTCCCAACTCCAGCTTGCTTCTTGCCTTAGCGCTTGGCAACACTAGAAAGCAACCATGGTGCTTTTTCTTTGTTTTTTTGGTTTTTTTTTTAGTCGTATGTGTTGTTTATCCCCTCCTCTAGAGCTCGGTTTATGCTCCTGACGGCAGGGTTTGTTTTCATTTTGGTTCTTTCCTGTTTTGTTCACTGCTTAATTTCCAGCATGACAACGCCCGGTCAAAGCAGGCAGAATAAAATGCGGTGTGATGGCCACCTCCTTTCGGTCTCTGGCACCACCACGAAGCCCAGATGGGGGCCCTGAGAGGGTACGAGAAGCACCCACTAGCACGGGGTGGTACCGAGCCACAGCATCTCAGACCGTGTGCTGCCGGTGCCGTGGGCCTCTCCCCAGGATGTGGGCTAGAAGAAGCTCACTGCACGGTCTGCCCCGCTGCTCGTCTCGAAGTTTACGTGCACCGAGACCCACGTTTCAGCCAGCCAGCGACTGCGCTCTCACAGGCCGCTTTCAAGTGGGAAGGACGCCATACTTGTCAAAGTGCTGCCTGCCTGGATCCTCAGACGGCCTGTCCTTCGGCCGAGGACCTGAAGCTCAGGAAGGTGATCACCCCACCCGTGCCTGGGACCCCACCTAGTGAGCGGCTGGTGGCGGTGCCAGCCTCAAGGACCTGGGTGGCCCCAGGGCCCTAGGCTGAAGGAGGCATAGACTCCCAGCCTCTGCCGTCCAGGAACAGGTTCGGTTTGCTCTGCCAGAGAATCATACCCCTCACCACTCTGCCTCTCTCCCTCTTTCTTTCATTCAGCTAGTATCAATGAACACCCACTGTGTGCCAGCCACTTCACTGGCCACGAGGCTGTAGCCCATCCTGCCCCCACGAACGGCCTGTTATAGAAGTTCACGGACCCCCAGAGGAGCACAGGTGGGGGCCTCAGGGTCCAGAAAGGCTTCCTTGAGAAGGAGTTGATGTCCGTAGAGACCAGCAGATTCTCAGAAATCAATTAAGTGGCAATGGCGGAGGGGGTCCCTGTGCTGAGGTCTGCAGCTCAACAAGCCCAGTGACTGGGGAACTCACCCCACCCACCAGTCAGCTCCGGGACACACCCTGCAGAGCCAGTCCTCCTGAGGCCACCTACACTTGGCAGAAAGGAGCGCCTCCCAGCGTCAGCGGAAGGCGGGCTGCTGCTGGGCTTGGCGGGACCCTTCCCACCTGCCCGCTGCCTGGCCCGCCTCCACCATCTCCAGGGAAGCAGGATTCAGCCTCGGCCTGATTGATTAGCTTCATCCTGGATCATCCCAGATGCTGGTCTCATTTACTGACCCGCCTGAGGGCCGGGAAGGAAATTCATTAGGCCCACAGAGCTCATGGCCAGGCCCATCTGTCTGGGCATCTGCCTCCCCTCCCCTCCCCTCCCTTCCCATTGCCTCTCCGGCTTTTCACTCCCTTCCTCACCCCTCCCTTCCTAGCCTCTCAATTGCAAAAGAGGAGATTCCTGCCTGCTACCCTGCTCAGGGTTACCAAGGCAATGACACCATGGGCCGCTGCCCACACCCACAGAGACTTGACCCAGAAGCCAGGAGGCGGCACCCTTGGGGCCTCTCTGCAGCACCAGTGCAGCACCCTGAGGCTCCCCAAGGCCTCAGCCCTGACCTAGGGGACGCGGATTTCCATCTGGGATATGAAAACCTCCCTCCCCCTAACTGGCAGCAGGAACATCAGACCTGCCTGTTTAATGCAAAAGATCTTCCCAAGCAAGCCCTGTGGAGATAGGGTCTGTGGACAGACTGCCGCCTGGAAAGCCAAAGGCAATGAGGGCCTCCGGAGCGTTTCATCCCCGCACCGGCAAGCGGGGTGCTAAGAAGGATGGCGAGCGGTGCTTTTTCTTTTAATGTGTATTAAGGATATAATACATATATATATAAATTTATAGCTAGCATATCTATCCCTTGTTTATGTAACATATGATTGCTTTGAATAAAGTTAAACTAAATATTTACATTAAATTTAAAAATATATTTCTTTAAAAATAAATAAAGAGAGACAGCTACTCTTGAAGAGGTCTAGCCACTCACAGGCCTCCCCTCAACCTTCCAGCCAGCCAGGACCATGGGCACACCCGGGACCTGAACCTGGGCCTCCCGTGTGGCTCTGGACTACGCTGCAGTGCGCTACCAGTGTGCTGCCACAGCTGGGCCGGTATTTACGTTGTTAAAGCCATTCAATTTAAAGAAAAATGTTACATCATGGCAGGTATGTAGTGTTTGACAAAGAACTTAACAGTTTAAAGCATATTATCATAAAGACTAAGGCAGGGACCGCGCTGCCAATGGGAATGTTTTCTGGGATGAAGCAAACCAGGACTGAGCCAGCGCACTTCCTGGGGGAGGTGTGACGCCAGGTAGCTTGCTAAGCCAGCACCTGCCCTCCTCATCCAGGACAGCCTCCTGTGACCCCAGAGTTTTAAACAAACATGGCCTCAGGCCTCAGTAAATGTTTGGTCCCAGAGACTCGCTGGCAGGTGGGTGAGGCCTGAGGCCCTCTATTCCTGACAGCTGGCATCACAGGGCAGCATGGTGGTGGGTGGGGGATGCCTGGGCCCAACGCCTCTGCCTGGGGTCCCCGCTTCTGACCTAAGGAGATGCTGAGCTCCTCAGAAGCTCAGAGAAACAAATGAAGAGCCTCATCGGCAGCTTCTTCGGTGTGGGCAGAGCCCTGAAATCTGTCTCTGTCTCTCCGTCACACACACACGCAGAGTCACCACTGCACCCAGCCACCTCTGCACACGGGTACACACAGACACACGGCCCACACAGACACACTTTCACGTTTACATGCAGACAGAATAACTGCATATTCACACACTCACGATCACCTCAGACACGCATAGATGCACGCCAACACACACGTACACACTTCACACGCACCCCGATACTACGAGCACAGCTCACGGTCACCTGCCGTACACGCACACGTGGACACACAGCATCAATTGAGTCTGACGGAAACATGCATCAGATACATTTGTCTGTCGACACAGAGGCGAGCACGGAGAGGAGGAACGACACCAGGTGTGCAAAGGCAGACACCCACAGCGGCACTTTTCACACACACGCATCCACAGAGCCACTAGCACACATGCGGGTACGTACACACAGGTGAGCCCACACACACACTCATGAGCACGGAGGGTGCACACGTGTTCTGCCAGCTGTGGTAAGAAACGGCCCCGCTCCAGCTTGGGACCACGGTGTCAGACCACGCCTTCTCTCCACTGCCAGGTCCCCGCTCACAGTGGCTGCCCGGGGCACTGAGCTGAGCCGGGCAGGTGGGAGGAAGACACTCCGCCCTCTTAGTCAGCCCTGCCCTGCCCCAGGCGCACAGGGAGCTCAGAGGCGAGGGGAGTCAGAAGGAGACCCCCCACTGCCCAGAGGCCTGTAGGTGTGACCAAGACCACATCGGGGCAGTCCCCACCCCACCACGCACCCTGTCTGCTGTGACAGCATGGAGCCAGAGGCCCACAAAGGCCATTTAAGGCAGTGAGTCCACCAGACCCCAGTTCGAATGCTGCTTCTGTCACCCACAGCGGTGGACGTTGAGCAGGTCACGGCACCTCTCTGGGCCTCAGTCTCCTGGTCTGTAAAGTGGGTGTAACGTGATACCTAGCTCAAGGAGCGGGGTGAAGAGTAGCTGAGTGGTGAGGACAGCCGCTGGCACAGCGCCGTCACACGCACACTGTGCACAGGCGCTCTCGGCCTTGGCGCCGTCAACATTTCGGAACGTGCAGCTCTTTGTTGTGAGGGGTCCTGGGCTTTGCAGCATGTTTAGCGAGCTCCCTGACCTCTACCCACCAGGCGCCGATAGCAACCCCCTCCGGGTTGTGACAGCCAGTGTCTCCAGACACCGCTGAATGTCCCCACTGAGAACCGTGCTATAGATGTAGGCTCCGTTATGCCTGCTGTCGTCACCGCCGCAGTTGGGAGTGCAGTGGTGAGACGGCCCTCAGACAGGGAGGGACCCCGCCCCAGTGAGCCAGTCCCCTGCTGCTCTCTTCCTCGCCCTTCCTCTGTCTCTGCTGAAGCTCCTCCCCAGGCCCACCTGGGCTGGCTGAGCTGCAGGAGCCGGAGGTCCAGGCACCTGCAGATGGACCCTGAGGGAGGGGCTGGCCTTGCTTCTCAAGGACGAGCAGTCTGGCCAGTATAGCACACACCTGGAGTTTCCATGGGAAACCGTCCGGGTGCACCAGCATCTGGGAAAACACGAGCGGGAGTGGGGCGAAGAGGACTGGGGACATCAGCAAAGATCACACAGGGCAGCCAGGACAGGACAGGCGGCTCATCGGGACAGGCTGGCCATATCTACTAAAATACCTTACAGGTACCTGTTGACAAAGGCATTCCTCCCACGGGGATCGCCCTCGCTTACAAGGCTTACAAGTACAAGGTATCTCTTCAGCATTATCTGCAGCAGAGAAGATCTGCAAACAACATGTTCGTATCCAAGTGGGGAAATGGCTGAACGAATGGTGGGTCACCCAAAGTGGAATATTGTGCAGCCGTTTCAAAGACCGTCACCACATGGCCAATGATTCGAATCAACGTCGAGGCTGGTGTTGTTAAATGAGAAAAACGGGCTTCACAATAATGTCTATAGCGGGCTCCCACTTTTTGGTAAAACGGTTGGTAAAAAGCCCTATTTTTAGTACATGTCTGAGTCTGAAGACTGCTAACGTTCATTTCTGGGAAAGAAAGGTGGAGTGAAATGGGTGGGGAGAGATTCATTTTCCTGTGCACGTGTGTATGTGTGGATAGGTCCATGTAATCGTTGCATGTTTTCACTCATTTTATGAGTGTATGCTCCTTTGTTCATTTCTTTTTTTCCCCACTGTCAGAGTGTTTGTATGTGCCAGAGAGAGAGAAAGAGAAACAGAGAGAAAGAGAGAGAGAGACGGGCCGTGTCCTGCTGCAGTCTGCCTTTCTTCATTTCTCCATCCCATCAGGATCTGGGGCACACATGCACATGCGCCCACCTGTGTCTCTAGTTGCCAGGGTGGGAGACCCCTCAGAGCCATCCTTTGGGAGCAGTTGGATTTCCTCACTAAGCTGAGCTTGTCCGTACCCCGGGCATGGCCCTGGGCTGGGCACTCTTGCCGTGCCCCTGCAGGAATCCGGCATGCCAGGGCCAGGAGGCATGTGCGAGCACGTGCACGGTGGCACTGCTCACGAGGGCACAGGCGGGAGCACCTCGAACGTCTGCGGAGAGTAGGATGTGCCAGGACGGGGCTCAATTTCTCCCCTGGAGCACAGCACAGCAGAGAAAACGGAGACTGTTGCACGACGGGCCCCGTGCTTCCCTAACCCAAGGGAGCCAGAAGCAAGTTCCAGAGCACGTATGGGTGATCCATTGGTACAAAGCCCAGACCCGGGCGGAACTAGCCATTCATTCTTTAGGAATCCTGAAATAGGTCATACACGTACAAAGGAAAAGCAAGGGAGTGATAATACAAAGTTCAAGATAAGACGGCATAGACCGTAACTTTATAAAAAAAAATTATTTATCTGTTTATTTGTTGTGATTTTCAAGTTGCTGGATCTAGGACTTTAACCATGTTCAAACCATGTGGGAATCCAGCACTTTAACCATCATGCTACCTGCTGGCCGTAGACCGTAACTCTCCGAGTAAAAACCCTGTGGTTGATTCCTGCCTATACAGCCGACTTGAAGAGAAGGCAAATGAGTGTGCTGCGCTTGTTATAGCCGAGGGCGAAGGTCAAACCCTCAGTGCGCTCTCTCCTTTTCCCATGGGATGGCAGGTTTAAAGCACAAGCGTGCTCCACATACACGACACTGCTGACACCCTGAAATGAGCTGCACAATTATACCGATTTCAGAGATACGCAGAGGTGTGACTCAGGAGGTGACGACACTTGTCCAGGTTACCCGGGATTCCAATCCAGGTCGCATGACTCCAAAGCCAGAAACCTGACTTATCTAAAGAACCGAAACAGGCCAGGTGGCTGGGGTAGAGCGTGGGAGGGCCGGCTGATGGCAGGACTTGGAGGTCAGGGCAAGAAGCGTGGCTTTTATCAGTGGTACCCTGGGAGCCCGCAAAGGCTTTCTATACAGGGGAGTGACGAGGCCACATCTGCGTTTTATAAAAATGTCTCTGCTGCTGTGTCAAGAATAGATCGGGAAGGTGCAGGCGTGAAGGCAGAAAGCAGCAGAGAGGCTGTGGGCTGGACTGAGCCGACGGAGGCCAACTGACACGGCCCTGAGACATTTGGGGGACAGTCACAGAATTTGACAATGGACTGAACTCGAGACTTGAGGTAAATGGAGAGGTCAGGGTTCATCCTGGGTTTTGATTTCAGCAACTGAGTAGAAAGTGGTGACATTTGAAATGACCAGAGGAAATGCGATTTGGGGAAAACAGCATGGATGCCATCCAAGTCCAACAGCCTCTTTTATCAAATAGGGCCCCCAGTTCCTTCCCCAACCCCCACACTTGAGTACAACAACAGCCACTATGCTGTGTCAAGAGGCAGCCCTGCCCTCCAACAGAGACTGCGTTCCTGGCATGCTCACGCCTCAGCCCTCTTTTTCCTTAGGGTGAGTTCTTTCGCAGGAGGCATCTGTGCACTGCATGCCAAGTGACACCCTGTGGGCGTGCCCAGGCCTATCTACAGCCTTGAGAAGACCCCCATGCTTCTGACATGCATTCCTCTTGCCTGCTGTGAAATCCTCTGGTCGTCTTCCTTTTTCCAGGTCAAAGAGAATCTGCACAAATCTATACCAACCTGTGAGCTACAAAAATAACTGCTTGGTCTCCTAGAAGTCAGGTAGTGGCCATAAAGGAACTGCACATATTCCCCTTCCCCTGAGCATGACCTGGCTTCTTTAAAGGGTTGTTTTCACCGGAGACAGTGGAGTACAGTTCTTAGCCAGTGGCCTTCGACATCAGGCAGGTCTAGGCTGGCGTCGAGCCTCAGCCATGTTAATAGCTGCAAGGGAGGCAGAGCACAGGGCCTGGCTTCCCCAGGCAGGAGGGGAGGAAAGGAAAGGAAAGCATTGCCATGTTAATAGGCGAGGTACCTAGAGCCAGTAGCTCAGGGCTTGGCACATAGTAGGACCTTAATCAGCGGGAGGTAGTAGTGATTTGGAGACACTGAAAAAAGGGGAGAATTTTGGCTGGAAGAATTTTGACTGTTAGAGGCTTTCCTGACATTGTACAGTACAGGCAGAGGTAAACCGAGACCTGGAGAAATGGAAGGGCTTGCTCAAGGACCCACGGTGGAGGTAGAGCCCTGAACCACATGCCACCCCCCGACTCCCAGCCAGGTCTCTGTGCAGACCCCCTCGGAGGCTGTGGCGCGTCAGGGCAGCAGGACCTACGCAGCGCGTTCTCAGTGGATTGCAGGGTTGGTGGGGAGCATAAGCAGGTGTTCCGTGGGTTCGGTGGGTCCTGTTCATCCACCAAGTGTGGAAAGCACAGTGGTTTGGAAAAATCTGAACTAGTTGCCACAATTTCCAAATGATGAAATCTCCTATAATAATTGGAATTTTGGAATGTTTTAAAATTTTCTTTTCAAAATCAGAAACCATGCTACCCAGACCTGTATTTTCCCTTGGCTACAGCAGTGGGAGCTGACCTGCTGAAGCGGCCTGTGGGTCTGTGCTCTCTGGTTTGCCACAGTCCCCACCCCTCTGTGTCATCTCCCAGACATTACAGCCTGCTGTCACCTGAAGTTCACCATGCACTTGAACTCTTATGTTTTGAACATGTGGTCCATTTCTGTCATTTCTGGGACCTGCTCTGTCCTATAAACATGCATTTGTATTTCTGGGCCTAAATTGTCTCCTTTTTAAAAAAATGGTTTAGGAGATAAAGATATATACACACTCCAACCCCTCTCTCCCATGTTACCTGTTGTTGCGTAATCCTGAGTCATTTTGCTCAAAATTCTCCTGGCCAATATGTTCCCTCTGAAACCTTCCTCCCGCATCCACTTGGAAATAGAACGCCTGCCCACGGCCGCAGTTGTGCCCTTTCTCTCCATCCCCCGGTTCTCCTCTTCTCTTTGGGATCCTGCCAAGGGTTAGGGCCCCATCCCTCTACGTTCTTTCTTTCCTCCGCCCGACCCCCCATGTCCTACCTTCAAGCACCCGTCCTCTCTCCTCCCTGGGGAAGCCTGGCCCTGCGCTCTGCAGAGCTCGCCTCTTCTTTACACATCCAGTGGGCAAGGTTATTGCTGCCAAGTGCGCTGTTTGTAAGGGGTGTGGGACGGGGTGGGTCAGATTTCTGGGCTTCCTGGGCAGAAAAGACAATTACCAGCTCCTTACTCCCATGATTGGCTCCGGACAGTGGGATAAGGAATCTTTACTTACCTCCCCTCTGCTTTCAGGAGTGAAATGAGGCTGTCCTGCCGGCCCACTTTGGCCTCGTCTCCTGCCTCGGCTCAGACCTGCACTTACAAACATACTCAGGCTTCCCAGCTAGCCTTCCTGCCTCCAGCTCAGCCCCTTCTGTCCCATGTCACCCTGCCTCAAGCTTGCCAGGTCTCTTGCCTGCTAAAATGCCATCAAGACCTCTGCATCTCCTTCTAAACGAAGCCTAAGCTCTTGGCTAACCAGGGGGTCTGCTTAACTTCCTGTCGTTTCTCCCCATGAGCAGCTGGCACCCAGTCCAGGAAGCCAGGAAGCTCTCTATTGGCCCTCCACTTGGCCTGCACTTCTTTTCTCATCCAGAAAATCTTCCCTCACTAGGATAATGTAGAGGGGAACGCTCCCTCCAGTTCTCCAGGAATCAGTTCAAATCCCACCCTCTCCCTTGACTCTGTCTGACACGTGCCCCCACAACACGGTTTGATTGCTCATTCCTCCTCTACTCACAGTCCTCTGCTGTGGCCTGCCTGGTTGTACTGTCTACACATCCGGCTCCTCCAGACTCTGAAGCTCTCAGAGAGCCTCTGGCTTATTTCTGTGTGCCCCAAACCTGGTTCAGGGCTTAGCATGAGGCTACCTAATAAATGCTTGAGAAATGAAAATGACTTAGTACTGAATTTCAGCAAAGACAGAGAGAGGTTCTTCTCGGTGGGAGGAGGCAGTCCTAGGGTCTTTTAAGACTATGTCTCCTGCTTCAGAGGGACAAGGGCCTTTCTTCAAAGAAATGGTCATGGGCCTCCCTCCACCCTTGCCAGCCACAGGGCCCTTCCTCCTCTTGATTTCTATCACAGAAATAGGTCGTTCCACTTTTGAAAGCAATACCCTCAACCACACAACATCTTGAGTTCCTATTGACCATTTTCTGAGTGTAGATCTTTTGACTCCAGATGGATATTAAGTTCCTTAAGATCGAGCCTGTGATATTCATCCATCCCTCATCCATCTAACCCATTTATCCAATCATCCAACCATCCAACCACCCGACCATCCATCCAACCATCCGGCCATCCATCCCTCCATTCATCCAACCATCCATCTCTACATCCATCCACCCCTCTATCCAACTACCTTAAGAATCTTCACCATACTCCATACCCTAATGGGTACTAGAGAGAAAATGTAGAGCAAAATCAGCAGGACCTTTGACCTCAGTGCAGCTAACCTACAGACTGTGGAGGAGACACATAAACTGACAATCACAAATAAATGTAGTGTTAGCAGTGACCGGAGCTGTGAAGGAGAAATCAGCCGTGCTTGGACACCTGTATCCAGGAAGAGGGTCCTGGAATGAGAGACAGGAGAAACCCAGCGCCACAACAGCCACGAAAACGTGGGAAGTGTGGAGCCGAGAGGCAGGTGCAGCTTGGCACGGTGGCCGTGGGCAGGAGCCCTGTCTGCACTGCCGGCAGGAAGGCAGCGGTCGTGTTTAGGTGGCATTTACCCTGATCCCGCGTTCCAGCTGCTTCCCTGTTCACTCATTTCTACGAACACGCTCAATAACATACGTGCATTTTTCTTGTGATATCATTTTCTTATATAATGCGGAGTGTGTATTTATATACATCTACGTCTGTCTATATATAATACATGGGCACACACACATGGGCATGAGTGCACGTGCACTGAACTTCTCGACAGTCGGTTCCGCTCAGAGTACCCACGGACGTGCAGTCATCCCCATCAGGACACTTGCTAATTACGTAACGCTCACCACCTACCTTTTATATTATATTACACAGTTAATGACACAGATCCTCTACTAAGAGAACAGCAGGCACCGTCTCTGCTCTTTGTTACAGTCCCCCTCGGTAGGTTGTTCCACCGTTCTACAAACATGCAGACTGAAGCTCAGGGCTGTGCAGTCACTTGCCCAGTGCCACACAGCCTGGGTAGGGGAAGGCAGCCCAGGACTGATGACCACCTCCATGCTACCCTTTTCTGGTATTTTCAGACCCAAAGGAGACTGAAGGGGTGGCCAGACAGCTGGCGGAGTCAGGGACCGCCTGTGGCTGCTGCCGGGTTTGCCTCTATTTACAGAAAGAGCCATTCAGGGAATGGGGACCATGACCTTGGCTGCACTGACCAGCTGGGCTCTGGGGATTGGATGAAGCCGCCTAGCCATCAGCGGCCCCTGTACAATGGACTTGCTGACCCAGCAGTCAGGGGTGACCCTTAGAAGTCACTGGCCCCTGGCCGAGGAGAAGGAGCACAGACCTGTCGCCCCTTTTCCCATGGACCACACAGGGAGGGTGAGAGGGGACTCTGAGCTCAGATGGACGGCCTCGGGGCCCTCTGGGAATTGACCCAAGGTCAGACTTAGATTTATATGCAAGCAGCCTGGGCTGTGTGGCTGACACTGCCCCACACATCTTTCCACCAGTCCTCAGCACTGTGAGGACAGTCCCTTCAAAAATAGCACTATTGGGCTGGCCAGGTGGCATGGCAGTTAGGGTGGCTGAATCCCACATGGCCCATCATGTGGTTTGAGTCCCAGACCTGGAGGCTTGAAAAACACGCTGGGCGTGTGTGTGTGTGTGTGTGTGTGTGCCCAGAATCCCAAGAGAAGAATGGAGGAGAAGGGGCTGTGGCGTGACTATCCACTCTAACAAGCACACACACTCTCTAGTAATTAAACCGTTTTTAAAAGAGCTATTAATATCCCCATTTAGAGAGGAAGAAAAGTTGGCTGAGAGAAGTTACGTGTCTTACCCTAGTCCACACAGACTCTGTAGTGGAATTTCATTCAGTTCCACCTTGACACCCACCCATTGCTCTGTTTAGTCACTTAATGAACATTTGTGGCATGTCCACCACGTGCCAGGCACTGCTCTGGGCACCTGAAACACACCGATGAACAAAACAGACATAATCCTGCCCTCGTGGAGCGAATGTGTAAGTGTCACCATGCCAGGGCCTTGCAGTCACTGCCAAACCAAAGAGACGGAAGACCAGCTCTTGCCTCTGGGGGTGGAAGTTGTGGGCCAGTAGAGGAGCTGCACGTCCAGAACAGGTCGAAGCACTGTGCGAACTCAGGGCACTTTGACAAGGGCTAGCAGAGGGGCTGTAAGGACAAAGGGCGGACATCAGGGAAGTCTTCATGGAAGAGATGCTACCTGAAATAAATCCTGGAGGATCGGCCAGAGACAGAAAAGTCATTCCAGGTAGGACTCCCAGCTGGGCCTGGACTTCTGGTTGCTGGGCTGTGACACCCAGAGGGTGCAGCTCAGACCTGACCGCTGGCCCGGGGCCAGCCAGAGGAAAGGCATGGGGGCAGAACAGGTCTGCGGCTCAGGAAACCCCACCTCCAGCTGTGAAGGACAGGGATGGACTGAAGAGGAGAGGACCATGAGGGTCAAACGCCCTTGGACTTCCGGAAGCAGCAGATTTTAAGCAGGAGCTGACCCACTGCTATCCGTGTGGGTCGAGCAGTGGCTGCAGTGAGGGGAGACGGTAGAGACAGGAAGGAGGCTGCTGCAGGCGCCAGGCGATGGCAGTGCTGTGGGAAGGGGCTATCCCACCCAGTGTCTGGATCCACACCCCAGTGCTCCTGCAATTGAAGTTAACATTTTTCAAAAGCAAAATTATCTTTGCTCATGACAAAGAAAAAGAATAGGAAATAGAAAGTGGACAGAGATGATGACAAAGACAAGCCCAATGTTCTCTTTTTAAAACTGTTATTATGACATACAAGTACTTTGTACTAAGGAAAAAACATGTGCAGTTTACATTAACGATAAGCATAATAAAAGAGCAAAGAGCTGAGGACCCAGCCCTCCGGGTGAAAGCAGTGGAGGCGAAGGTGGGAACCACTGTGGCGCCCCCCCCCCCCCGCCTCCCTCCCTCCCCGCCCACGAGAGCGGCCACTCTCTCTGTCTCTCTGTCTCTCTGTCTCTCTCTGTCTTTCTGGAGAGCACACGCGCCCTATAGCAAAAACTCCAAAAAAAGAAAAAGAAAAAAAGCATCTCTGACCCTTCTGCTAGTTGCGATTGTAAACTCCATGGTTTTCTCCTTCCCTTGCTTTGCTCCAGGTGTTTTCCCAAAGTACACCTGCCCCTGCCCGACGCGGTGCCTGGGTTGCTTGTTTCACGATTTATTAAAAAACACACCTTGAGCCAGCCTTGGCGTTGTTTGGATCCCACAAGGCTGAGTGCTATTCAGGTCCTGCAGCCAGTGGTTTGAGAAGCATGCCGGGCATGTGTGCATGCATGTATGTGTACACGCACTTGCACGCATGTCCACAATCCCAAAAGGAGAACAGAGAAAGGATTGCAGTGTGGCCATTCACCTTTTCAGATTCTCACTTTCTCTCTCTCTCTGGCTTTCTCTAGTAAACATATGTACACTACAGCAAGTTTTTAAAAACACATCTCTCAGGACCAGCAATTGGCGTATTGTCTATGTTGCTGGACTCCCATGTAGTCGACCGCAGTTCAAGTCCTAGACCCGGTGGCTTAAAATCACACTGGGCACGTGTGCGTGCGTGCCCAAGATCCCAAGAGGAGAATGGAGGAGAAGGGATTGCAGTGTGGCCATCACCCCTGGGGGGCGATTTCTCGCTTTCTGTCTCCCTGTCTCTCTCTGTCTTTCTGGTGAACACACATACTCTGTAGCAAAAACCTCTCCAAATAAAGGGGGAAAAAAATGCACCTCCGACCCTTCTGCCAGTTGCAACTGTAAACTCAACACTCTGCCTCGGGATCTCTGTGGTGTCTGCAGTAGCGGCCTACTCCCTCTACCCACCGTGGAGCTCTCCCCTGGCTGCACGCACCTCAGCTGACTTAGCTGCTCTCCCTCTTGAGAGGCCGTGGTGTGTCCAGCTGCCAACCACCTTAAACGGTGTGCCCTGCTCTTCTCAGGCCTGCCTCCTGGGGTCCGCGTGCGTGACTCCCTCTAGAAAACCTTGGAGTAGAATTCCTGGGTGATAGGGCCCAGCTGCTCCCAGGTTGGCCTGGGTCTGCCGTATCGGGTGCTCAGGGAGGGGCAGCCCGGTGAAGACCGACCCAGGCCGGCCCCAGGCCTCTCCCGGCCCTCAGCACACACCAGATGTCCCTGGCTTTGACCCGCAGTCCTCCAGCCAGCTGCTGATTAGGTCACGAGAGAGCGTTGCTCCCTCACTCGGGGTCTGTCCCATTTCCTTGTCACTCAGGCCAAGTGAGGCCCAGTTTGCAAGCCACCAGATGCAAGGGCAACAGTAATAATAAGTAACAGCTGGTCGGGCGGACTCCACCACTGTTCGAGCACCTCATGGACGTAAGCCGCGTCATCCTTGTAGCTGACTGCACGAGACAGGTAGGATCATTATTCCCATCTTACAGATAACAAACAGAGGTGCAGAGAGCTGAGGACCTTGCCCAGAATAAGGTGCTAATACGTGGTGAGTCCCAGTCTCCAGCCCACGCAGCTGGGCTCCGAGGCTCTCCACCGAGAGAGGCTAATAGCCAGCTCCTTACCCAAGGCCGACTTAGTCAGCCTTCTTTTACTTTCAAGAGAACCACCCTCCTTGGGGGAAAAAAAAATGAACGTGAGCAAAAAAAAGGGGGCTTATTGGCAAAAATAAACACAGAAAAGCAGTACACAGCAGGCCTTGGGGTGGAGAGGTGGAAGACCAGGAGCCCCTCACTGCCCCCGGGCCTCTGTGTGGGCCATCTTCCTTCTACTGTGAAAGGTCTTCCTCTGCTGCCCCCGCAGTGAGGGGCCACGCACAGGCCTCGCCTCTCCTTCTAACCATCTGCCAACTCCTGCTAAAAACACAGCCAGAGCCAGCCCCATGGCCTTGCGGTTAGGGAACCAGATCCCACACGGCCAACTCCAGTTTGAATCTTGACCTGAGTGGCTTGAAAAACACCCTGGGTCTGAGTGCATGCATGCCCCAAATCCCGACAGGGTGGGAAAATGGAGAAGAGATAATGGTGTGACCATGCTCCATTAGGGGTGCTTTCTCCCTCTCTGTCTCTCTCTAATAAGTGTATGTGCCTCCTGGCAAAAACCGAAACCAAACAGTCAAACAAATTTCAAACCAGGAGAGGCTCTGAAAGGCCCAGGCAAGCATGCTGGTTAGCTGAGTCTGGGTCACCTGCCTGTTATGTTTGAATTCCCCCCAAATTTGTATGTTGAAGCCCTAGCTGTAAAGTAATGGTATGAAGAAGCGAGGCCTTTGCAGGTGTTGTGGATAACTAAGAACACAGAGCATATCCAGGCAGTGAAACGGTCCCATGCGCTGCTGTAATGGTGGGCATGGATGTGACGCATTCGAAGAAGTCATGAGGGTGGGCCCTTTACAAGACTTACTGCATCAGTGCCCGTATAAGAGGAGGAGATGCCAGAGTTTTCTGTCTGCCCTGTGACATTGCAGTGAGGAGGTAGCTTTCTGCAAACAGGAAGTGAGACCACACTGGGACCCAACTCTGCAGCAGCTTCCAGGTCTGTGAGGAAACACATTCCAGGCACCAAGCCACCCATCTGGGAGTTTTGTCACAGCAGCCTCGGTTGACGAGCTCACCATTCCTGGAGCAATACTAGCAGCTGGGGAAGGCGTGTCCTGGGACTGGTGTGGGGACAGTTGTGAGCCCCATGCTGGAGCCACAGGGGCTGCATCAGTTCCCAGAAATGGGACAGCCCAGACAATCGCCGAGAAGGGGGAGGAGAGCAGTGAGTATGCACCTGGCCACCCACTCAGGCTCAGGACGGCCAGGCCCTGAGTGCTCCTGGGAATGGCAAAGCACAGGGGCCTCTGAGCCTCCTCTGGAAGTGCATGGTGGCCTGGCGGCTCCTTGTCCCGAACAAGGCCTGGGTGTGTACCCGGCATGCAACCAGGCTGGAAGGATTCCCTTTCTAAGAGCCTCCTTCTCGGCATGCAGGGACTGCGATTTCCACTTGGCGTTTTTAACCAGCAAAGCCTTCCTCCCATGCTGGGCCACAGAGGGCCCTGGGAGCAGCATGGAGGTGTGGGTGTCATGCAGGAGCTGCTCAGAGTGGCAGGGCTAAGGAGAGGGTGGGAGTCAGCTCTGGCCTGTGATTACAAATGCTGCAGACCAGGGCCGTGCACTAGGACCATGCGGGAGAAGCCCAGGGAGTCAAGTACTCTCAGCCTTCGAGGGGAATGGGCCTCAGAGCACGGGCAAGGGAACCCGAGTCAGGGGATGGGACAGGTGATGAGACATCCAGAGAGCCAACATGGGCTGGCCTGGCCCCTACCACACATGTTCCCCATCAGACCCACCCAACCTCCACCCAGCCCTGGGCTCCGCCACCCCCATGGGCCCCAGCAGAGGTCCAACATGTCTTCAGTGAATCTAGGTCAAAGAGCGGTCAAACAGCGACTTGGGGAGCCAAGCAGATGAAAATCTGGACAAGAGAACAAAGCCAACCTGTTGGCCAAGGAAACTCAATCCGATCATGGCCCAGAGCAGCCATGTGACAGAGAAGAAAGGGTGCTTTCACAGCCTGGCCCTGCCCACTGGCAAAACGGGCCTGGTGAGTGCCCTGCCCCTTCTCCGAGCAGCCCCCACGGGATCTGCTGGTCCCTCACCCCGCTTCGGAGTGGGCGTGGAGAAGGAACCCTGCCATCGAGTCCCAGGGGAGACGGGATGTGTGAGAGGGACATCAGGGAAAGCCATGGCTGACAAAGGGCTTCAAGGTTAAGTCTCCAGAGTTTTAAAGCCCCGGGCGTGTTTGTCCTGAAAATTGGCTCATAGGCAGATTAAACTAAGGAGTATCTGGGGCAGAGACGCAGGGAGCGTGCTTCCTTAATGAGCCTGTCTTTATTTAACTGCTTAATCATTTACTGGGCCAAAAATCTGGAGGTGACTCCAAAAGTCACAACAATTAAGACAGTGATGGATCGAACCCTGTCGAGCTGTTTCAGGGCCCAGCTCTGGGGACATCAAGTGCTTGCTCCTGTCCTTGTCATCCTGATGGGGCAAGGGGGGGCTGTACTGACCGCCAGGGTGATCCCCCTCATGAGTTATCAGCCGCTGTGCTTAGGAATGGGGTTGCTTTGCCTTTTTGTTGTCCTGAAAGGGAGACCCCTGGGATGGCAAAGTTAGTTTGGGTGGTGCTTCCTCTGTGCACCTGACACCACCTCCCCCAGCCTGTTCTAGGAGTCCCCCAGCCTCCATCATTCCCTCCACTTCACTCCTCACCCCTCCATCCATCCGCCCACGTGGCAAAGTGTTCGTGAGCAACCACTATGTGCCCATGGTGAGCTTACCCAGGGAACTCAGCGCTGCAGGGGCTCAGGGTAGAGGCCGCCTCACGATGGGGGAGGTGGACTCTAATCAAATAATCCCACAGTTCTGTCATTACAAACTGCAATAATCGCTTTGAAGAAAAGAGGAAGAAGCCTTGGTTCAGGGAGTGGGGTAGATAAATAGCACAGCAATTCCAGACCGTGAAATGGTCCCATATGCCACTGTAGTGGTAGCCTTGGGTGTGACACATTTGTCTCACGCTGAACTGTGATACAAAGGGTGGGCCCTTGGGCTGGCCCATTGCCTATTAGTTAAGAGAGTTGGACCCCACATGGCTGACGGCAGCTTGAATCTCTGTTGGCAACTTCAAGAACACGCCAGCTGTATGTATGTGCATGCCTCAAATCCCTCTGGGATGGGGAAATGGAAGAGAAAGGATGGGGCATGACTACATCCCATTGGAGGGTGCTTTCTCCTTCTCCCTCCCTCTCTGTCTCTCTCCAGTGAGAGCATGTGCCTTCTGGCAATTAAAAAACAAACAAACAAAAAAAAAACGAGTAAAGAACGGACCGTAATATTAACTCAATAATGACGTGTTGATATGGGTCCATCCACTGTAACCAATGTGCCACACCAGTGCACGATGTCAGGAATGGGAAACCGGGAGTGGGATGGAGCCGGGAGTGCAGGAACTCTGTACTTTCTGCCTGGTTTTGCTATAAACCTAAAACTGTTCTAAAAAATAATATATTTTAAAAAGAGGAGGCAGGTCAGGACCAGCAGTTAGCATAATGGCTATGTTGCTGGACTCCCATGTAGTCGACCGCGGTTCGAGTCCCGGATCCGGTGGCTTAAACTCACGCCGGGCGCGTGTGCGTGCGTGCCCAAGATCCCGAGAGGAGAATGGAGGAGAAGGGATTGTGGCGTGGCCATCCCCCCTGGGGGGTGATTTCCTGCTTTCTGTCTCTCTGTCTCTCTCTGTCTGTCTGGCGAGCGCACGCGCCCTGGCAGGCTATAATGGAGAGCTTGATCTACACGTGGGGGTTCACAGAGGTGCTACTAAAACCATGCTCTGGTTGACTGTAATTTGGCCATGGTCAGAATCTACCCGGAGCTCTCATTTCCTCTGAGGGAGGAGAGGAAGCCACTGTTCAGGGAGTGCCTGTTGTGTTCCGCTCATCATCAGGCACTGCCAGGCTATTACATTCGTGAGTAGAAGGTCATTATTTAAGGGGGTGTACCAGAACCAAGATGGGAAAGGTGAGGACAGGGCAATATATATAGTCCAAAATTATACAGACAACATAGTATAAATTTATATTTTTGGAAAACAAACAAAAAATCTTTCACTTCATAGTACGAATTGAGGGAAAGCTGGACAAAGTGTTCTTGGCTGGTGGATATGCATGAAATACTTATTAGGGCATGAGGAGGTGGAGTCTGTGAGAAGGGAAACAGAGATTTTTGTGTTCAGCAAAAGGAGACACAGGCCAGAAAGGTCTGAGGCCCTCTGTACTGTCACACGTGAGCTAGCCCCCATATGGTGAGCAAGATAACATGACTCCCGACTGCCAGTCAATGTTTGTCACATGCCCGTGTCACATATGGCATAGTACGTTGTGAGGCAGGTTAGAACCCCAACTCGACACACAATTCCAATAGCCATCATTGCTAATGTGTCATGCATAAGCTCCAGAGGACACCGGTTGTGTTCCTTGGGAGACTGGAACTCATGGGCAGAGTCAGTTGGTCTGTGTGTCATCTTCTGTCTTCATGCCACGTGTGGGACAGTGGCAGTGGGACCTCCATGGGGTTGTACTCCAGGAGAGTGACCTGTGAGCCTGATAGAGCCTGGAAGCCAGAAGAGCCAGCCAGAAATAGACTCTAAGCCTCTTTCATCTGGACGTGGCTCGTGCTACAGGACACTGTTACCCTGAGCCTGGCTGAGCTGAGCTGCTCCTGTGTGTGGGAAAAGGCTTATGCAACAAGTAATAGAACAAGAAAAGTTTTCAAGCATTTCCCATATCTTTTTTTTTTTTTTTAAAAAGTGAAAGCTAATTTGAAATCACAGAGGTGATTTCAAATGCAAGTCTTCTTCCTTCTTCTAAAGGCAGATCCAGGAGGACTCTCGGCTGTGTTTCCGTAGTACCAATAGGAAATGAAAACAGCAAACATGGCACCAGCTGGTCAGCGTGGCCCAGCTGGACGGTGCTGTGGTGGGCACGGTCCCTCTGTGCTGCCCACGTGGCAGTCACTCGCCACGGGTGGCTAACGAGCCTCTGAGCTGTGGCTGCTATGTTGAAGGAAGCCCATGTCTCATTCATTTAATTGGACCAGTTGCAATGAAGGAGCCA
The DNA here is from genome assembly GCA_026018925.1 of Tupaia tana. Taxonomy (NCBI): domain Eukaryota; kingdom Metazoa; phylum Chordata; class Mammalia; order Scandentia; family Tupaiidae; genus Tupaia; species Tupaia tana. The sequence continues at coordinate 58,523,979 of JAKSZU010000014.1, read as the reverse complement.
CAGGTGGTGGTGCAGACCTAGACGGCGCCCTAAGGCGGTGTGGTTTCCATCCCCATGGAGTCTGAATTCTTTGTCCATGCAACTTTTAGTAGCAACTCACCTCTGTGGGATGATCCACTGCTGCAGAGGCTCCTGTGCCTTCTGAATTAGCACAAAAGCCTGTGAGGGAGGAAGGGAGGCCCACGAGGAAGGAAGAAGGTGGGGGGAGGGCAGGCAGGAAGGAGCAGAAAAGGAAAAATCTTCAACTGACAAACTCACTCAGGAATCACTGAAACAGTATTTCTTCCCCAGAGGTCTGACAAAGACTGCTCGCATTTTCAGAGAAGGAGCAGGAAGGAGGGAGACAGAAGAATGGACAGAGGCCTGGTTTTGGCCTGCTTCCCTTCCAGATCCTCACTCCATCCCGTTTATCAGTTGAGTGACTTTTTTTTTTTTTTCTTAAGAATTATTTCGTCGGGAACATAGCGTAATGGCTATGTTAGCGTAATGGCTATGTCGCTGGACTCCCACGTAGTCGACTGTGGTTCGTGTCCCGGACCGGTGGCTTAAAACTCACGCCGGGCACATGTGTGTGCGTGTCCAAGATCCCAGGAGGAGAATGGAGGAGAAGAGATTGCGGCGTGACCATGCCCCCTGGGGGGTGATTTCTCGCTTTCTGTCTCTATGTCTCTCTCTGTCTGTCTGGCGAGCGCACACGCCCTATAGCAAAAAAAAAAAAAAAAAAAAAAAAAAAAAATTATTTCGTTGAATTTGTTATTATTTGCTATAGGGCATGTGTGCTCACCAGAGAGAGAGGGAGTGAGAAGGCAAGCCACCTGGTCTGGGACTCAAACTGCAGTTGGCTATGTGAGACCCCTCAGGAGGCCACCATGGCCCAAGTCACACGAGCTGGGCCACAGCCTGCAGGACAATGTGAGCGACATCTGAGCGGTGAGACAGCCCCCTCGGAGCAGGCAGCCACACGGCCTTCTGCGTTCTGGTGGGAGCATCCACCTCCCTGAGGCCACATCGATGGGTGCCGAATCAGAAGGCCCGACTGAGTCCTTGCTGTGTGACCTCCCTCTGGGAGGGCAATTGCATCTCTCCAAGCCTCAGTGTCCTTGCCAGGAAAATGGGGTGAAAACACCTACCTGTCCTACCTGGGCAGCACTGGGCTTACAGGAAGGAGGACCCTCTGGGCCAGTGGTTCTCAAAGTATGGTCCCAGGGCCGGCAGCATCAGTTTTACCAGGGAATTTGGTCTAAAATCAAATTTTACAAGCAAAATGAGAAATAGTGATTGACTGTTTTTAAAAAATTGGAATAATAATAATAATGATCGGGAAAAACAATGAAAAGAAATTGAATGATGAAGTGGGGAGTTTAATGTCTCTGTATTGACTAACATGCATGGCACTCCCTTTTGATAAAGCGATGCAATACACTATAAAGTTATATGCAATTCAATGTAATATAAACAAGATTATGATGATAATAAATTAAAAAAAAGAAAAAAAAGATTCTCAGGTCCTACCCCGGAACTAGAACTGGTAACTCGGGGTGGGCCCAGCACTCTGTATTATTGAGACCTCCAGGGCTTTGGGACAATCGCTCAGTTTGCCAAGCACCTCTGCGGCGGCAGCTGTCTGGAGCTACCGATAGTCTCAAAGTCCTTGTCCAGCTGCGTCTGACCACTGTAGGGCTTGGGGACAGGTAGGCCTAGGGGAGTCCTGGCACCTCCCTTCTAGCAGGGTCTTCGGGTAAGCGGCTGCTCTCTCTGAGCCTCGGCCTCCTCACCTTTGCAATGGGAGAAAGCCTTGACGGGCAGTCGGCCACGAGGCACCTTTGGTGCAGCCCTCGGCTCGTGCGCGGAGTGCTGGAGTCACTCAGTGCCTGAGGCCCCTGCAACTGCCGTGGTGTGGGTTGTCTCCGTCATGAACAGTCCGGTGCCAGAGAAGCGTCAAGGCTCTGTGACGTCCTCCCTGCCCACAGTCAGCACAGCCCAAATGGCATTCCCGCAAGGACTGGACAGGTAGTCGCCGCTGCCCCGCCACTACCTTAGCGGGGAGACTTCCCGACTCTGGGCAGGCAGATGGTTTCCATTCCCCGGGGATTACTAAGGAGGGCCCAGATGTACCATATGGCCAGGCCTGGCCACCCCGTAGTCCCGGGAGCGAGGCTGCAGCGTGAGATGTTAATATAACATCCCTTCCAAAAGCAATTACAGAGGTGCAGGCAGCAGAAAAGTCATTTGGTGACCACAGCCTGCTCTCACCAGCACCGATGAGTAAACACGCTAATCAAATCAGCACATTTGCACACCAGCAGCTGGGCTGGAAATCGCCGTGGCAGCAGCGGAATCCTGCCATAGGATGACTCGGCTGATGGGCTCCGGGTGGGAGCCAGGCAAGGCTGCGGCGGGGGCAGCTGCTCTGAAGCACCAATGACAAGGGTCCCGGAAGGACCAGAGGCCACGTCAGCAAACAGCACGGGGGGGGGAGGGGGGTTGGGGGACAGACACCTGTGCATCAATCTCTTCAGTCTCACCGTGTGGGCACGCATGCGTGTGCATGTGCGTGTGCGTGTGTGTGCATGTGCAGGTGAGAGGCTGCCTAATACACCTCCACGGCTTCCAGGTAACGTGGACTTGGAAGGCCGCTTTGGTTCAAGCTTCCGCCTGTCCTTTGCTAAATACCCTAAGCAAGATACTTAACATCTCCGAGCCTCACAGAAGGCCAGCAGGGGTGAGGGCTGAGGGCACTGGACTCCCATGTGGCTGACCACGGTTTGAGTCCTGGACCTCGTGCTTGCATTCTCATTTTCCCTTCCTCTCTCTAGTGAGCGCATGTGCCCTATAGCAAATCAAATAATAGTGATACATACAATTTTAAAATAAATCATTATTACAAAAATATCATTCGTAAACATGGAGACAGTATTTGGTCTTCAATCTTGAGGCCGTTGTGAGGATTCCAGGAAACCATGTGCGCGGGCACAACTGAGTGACACAGTGAGAGCGCAGTGGCCAGCACTTGGGTCATTGTTGCCCGGCAAACATCGCCCGACTCCTCCAGGCCAGGCCCAGGTTCTGGGAATGCCAGGACTCTGGCCTGACTCTCAAGGAGTGTATAATGACATGGGTGACGGACACCTAGCGGATGACGACACTGTCCCACGGTAAGGGCAGTAAGAGAAGAGAGGAGCTGGGGGCAGAGAGCAGGGTGGGGTGTCTCAGCCTCGGGGACCCAGAAAATGGTCCCAGAAAGGCGAGGCTACAGCTGCCCTGGCTATGGAGTGGGATCCCACAGAGTGCTGACAGACACCTGTGGCCTGGGTGGGAAGAGGGTCTGGCCTCTGCTCACACTGCAGCGGGGCAGCCTGCCCGGAGGCGAAGGCGAGGGCTTCTCCAGCTTGAGGCTGGATCGGAATGCAGGGCCACACCCACGGGCGGGGGTACCGGGACTTGCCCTGCTGGGGGACTTGGTCCGCAGCTCGGGCGCCCAGGCCTGTGAGTCACGTAAGTTACTGTGAACAGCCGCAGTCTCCCCTACACGCTGGAGCTGGAGCTGTGGCGACAAGGACGTGTCCCAGGCCTGTTGCCATGCTTGCTTCTACTGAGTGGAAGGCCAGCCGGCGTCCGCCTCCCGCCTCCACTGACTTCCTGCTATTTCAGTTGCAGCCATAGCCACAGAAGTATTATCGACTTAATCTTTGCCCCCTGAACAGCTTCGTTTACTTTTTTTCTTTTTCTTTTTTTTGGTGGGGGAGAGGTTTTTGTTATTGGGCATGTGCACTCGCCAGAAAGAGAGAGATAGAGAGATAGTGATAAATCACCCCCCAGGGGCGATGGCCACGCCGCAATCCCTTCTCCTCCATTCTCCTCTCGGGATCTTGGACACGCATGCACACGCGCCTGGCATGAGTTTAAGCCACCGGGTCTGGAACTCGAACCGCGATGGACCACATGGGAGTCGAGCGACATAGCCATTACGCCATCTGCTGGTCCCACTTTTAAAGAAATGGAAAGCAAAACTTCATAATGCTGCTATCATGGAAGAACCTGTATCATCTGCCATGGACAGAAGGGAACTGCAAATAGAGGGGTCGTGAGCGCAGGGCTGCACACCTCCAGGTAGACATTGTCACTGCCTGAAGACCCGGTGGGAGGGAGGACGCTCCAGCACCAAGGCGAGACTCCCTGGTCATCAAAGGATTGAGGAGGAACGGAGCAGAGATACAGCCCTGCTGCCTCCCTCCTACTCCCCGGCCCGCCCTGCCCTCAGAAGACCTGCCCTCATATTCCAGCTCATTTGTGCCCTCACAGCTCCCTCCCACGACCCACGACCCCAACCCAAATCCCTGAGGATCATCTCTTGCAGTCTCAGACATATGTCGCTGGACTCCCATGTAGTTGACCGTGGTTCGAGTCCCGGACCCGGTGGCTTAAACTCACGCCAGGCGCGTGTGCGTGCGTGCTCAGGATCCCTAGAGAATGAAGGAGAAGGGATCGCGGCGTGGCCATCCCCCCTGGGGGGTGATTTCTTGCTTTCTGTCTCTCTGTCCCTCTCTGTCTGTCTAGGGAGCGCACGCGCCCTATGGCAAAAACCTCTTCCAAAAAAAAAAAAAAAAAAAAAGAGGTGGAAGTTCCAGAGGGACCAGATTCGGGCGGGGCAGTTTTAGTCACATCCCCCGCTGCGAGTGTTTTCCAGCAGCCTCCACATTCAAGCCCAGGTTCCCAGTTGGTGTGCAATTTTTCCAGGCGGCAGGAGAGAAGGCCTTTGCCCTGGCACGTCAGGGATCTCAGAGGAAGCAGAAAGAAATGACACAGGCAGGACGGGTCCCAAGGGCTTCTTGCCCTGCGCTTGTAAACAGGAAGTGCAGGTACACAGGCAGGAACACCCTGGAATTTGCTGGTTTGTTTTGCTGTGTTCAGCTCCTCCAGAAAACCTGGGGAGGGGACTATCAGAAAGCCACCGAGCTGCTCACAGCCTACTCCTACCGGAAGGGTGTGGCTGCCCCACACCGCTGGGCAAAGATTTGCATCAGAGCAAGGGGAGGGGGCCGGTGCTCCAGGCTGCAAGGGGGGATCTCTGGTACTCCAGCCACCTTCCCCAGAGTCCCCACTTTCTGCCTCCAAACATTTCTCAGGGCCAGGGTGGGCTAAGCCACCCTCTCCACGGGGCCGCAGCTGGTGACAGAACACAGAGGAGATGGACATGTGGGGCTGCATGGGGCTGCCTGTGCTCGGCCCCTTACTGTCCCCGTTTTCAAAGTGCCAGCTCCAGAGGGGGCAGGGAGGGGAGGGTTTGGGGACTCGTTCAGCCTAGGTACACATAAACAGCAGCAGACAAAATGTCCTTTATCAGCTATTTCCCAGGAAACAGGGAGAAAATTCTTCTCATCGCCAGATTCTAAAAGAAGAGGCTCACCCTTTTGGGAGACAGGCCTCTCTTTCCCCCTCCCTCTCCCCTGTGTGGAACACTAAGTCACTGTTCCTGACACCCACCAGGAGGGTCCCTGTTGGACAGGAGGCAGCAGCGAGCCGGAGGGGGAGGTCAGCTGCAGAAATCCTTTCCCAGGGAGGGCCGTTACACAGCCTGCTGGGTACACTGGAAATTATTAACCACGGGATGAGTAGATCAAAGGGGGCGAACACTGGTCGGACTGGGAGCTGCAAGCATGCACGCTGCGGGAAAATATGACAAATCGATTTGGATTTTTCCCCCCTGAACCAGGAAGAGGCGTTTCCAATGATCCTGTCAAGTGAAGCTGCCCAGTGTTCTTTCCTGCCGGCATTTCAAGGCTGGTCTTGTCGTGTCTTCACGCAGATGGCCTAGGGAACACTCAGAGTATTTTTTCTCTTCTTTCTGCCTTTTTATTTGCCCCAAAGAATTTGAGTCTTTGTAATCTACCGTTTCTTCTATTCTTTCCTTCTCTGATTTAGATAACACAGTTATTTCAAGGGGCCTTCCAGATCAGTTACATCTCAGAAGAGTCTGAGGTTCTTTCTAATCAGGAGAATAAGGGGCCCAACCTTAGTGAGTGGCTGGATGGGTGGGTGCCTTGCACCAGGGGTTCTGGAAGAATGATGTGTGTTCAAAGCCCTGGGGGGGGCTTTGTGGAAGGAAGAACTGGGTCTGGGAGCTCTGGGCCCGAGAGCCAGAGCTGTCCCTAACACACCCCCACCCCGGGCATGGCTCGGCTCACCTCTCCAGTTCCTCAGAGCTTCCTGTCAGGTTGAATTAATTTTGCTAAAAGAAGCTGAGGGGTTTTGTCTCTGAGAAGGAGGCAGAGAGGTCTTAAGCAATCTTCAGTCTCCCTGTGGAGCAGGCAGTGCTGAGATGGAAAGGTAAGCAGAGGGGCATAAGACACCTGTGGGCAGGGGCATGCCCCATGTTGGAGGTGAGACAGCGTCTCTGAGCTCCAGAAGGGGGAAGGATAGACGTCAGGCTTTGGAGACAGAAAGGCCAAGGTTTGAGCCCCAGCTCTGCCACTCACTAGCTGCATGGCCCTGGTCAAGTCAAGTCGCCTCTCTTTTTTTTCTAAGAGAGATTTTTGCTACAGGGCACATGCACTTGCTGGAGAGACAGAGAGAGACAGAAAGTGAGAAATCACCTCCCAGGGGGATGGCCACACTGCAATCTCGTCTCCTCTATTCTCCTCTTGGGATTTTGGGCACACAGGCACATATGACCAGAGTGAGTTTCAAGCCTCTGGGTCTAGGACTCGAACTGCAGTTGGCCATGTGGGCGTCCAGTGCCTTAAACACTATGCCACCTGCGGGTCCCTAGGTCACCTACCTCTCTTAGCCTTTGTTTTCCCCATCTGTAGAACAAGAGTAAAATCTACTACCCAGAGTTGTTGTAAAGAGCAAACGAGAAAACTTACTCGGGACCTCGCATCTGCCCAGCCCCTAGGACCAGCACAGTAAAGGGCAGCTATTTGTGCAGCAGAAGTCAGGAGCCCCTGCCAGCTCCCTGGGCTGCTCTTTACACCAGGGACGTAAAGGGAGTAGGCTGCTGTGGCAGTAGGAAGACGTCATGAAGATGTCATGTCCTGTCCCTGGATTTGTGAGCATGCTACTTCAAATGACAAAGGGATTTTGCAGGCACGATGACAGTTAAAGACCTTAAAATGGGAGATTATCCAGATGGTTGTCTCTCCAATTCCATGGAGATGCTAGTGGGTGCATTTTCCCGGCTGTGGTCGGAGAGAGCTGCAATGGCTTTGAAGACAGTTAAGGATGCCATAAGCCAAGGAACGTAGGTGGCGTCTAGAAGCTGAAAAAGCAAGAAAGCAGATTCTTCCTTAGAATTTGCGGAGAGGAATGCAGCCCGGCAGACTCCTTGGTATTCGCCCAGCTAGACCCGTGTTGACATCCGCTGTACAAAACTAGAAGGTAACAAACCTACATTGTCTTGAGGCACTGCATTTAGGTTTACTTATACAGCAGCAATGGAAACGAATTGACAAGCTCCCAAGTCTTGCAAGAGAGCACTTTTAATGTGGGGCGATGCAAACATAAATGACATGAGCGGGAAAATATTGAGGTCTATGCCATGAAAATGTGGGGTGACATGATCGCCAATCAGTCTAGGGAAATAGGTGCCTAGGCAGGCCTTTCTAAGCGGCTGATGTTTCTAGAAAACACGAATAACAAATAAGAATAAGCCAGGAAAGAACCCAAAAGCAGGCCCAGGCAGGCCTCAGCACGCACGGGACCTGCACTGGGAACGAGCCAGGTGCATTGTCAAATGGAAAGACGGTCAGTGAGCGAGGAGGCATTGGAGAGGCCCATGGGGCGCTACACCAGGAAGCAGGTTGGATTTTAACGGTGATTTGTATCATTCTGGTGCTTCTTCTAGCATATTCGGAAAGTCAGAGGCTGTTCCTAAGACCCAGCGGTGCGCCAGAGACCCAGTGTATTGGTTTGCTTGGCCTTGGCCGTCATGACGTGCCGCAGTGGGTGGCTTGATCGTTGGGATCTATGGTTGGGGCTCAGCAGCCCTGGGTCCTTCTGAGGCCCTCCTCCTCGGCCCTCTTCCTCCGGTTCTTCACAGTTTCCCCACAGGTGCTGATGTCCTTATCCTTCTTATAAGACACCTGTCACATCTGTCACATGTACGTGACCTCATTTGACCTTAATTACCTCTTCAAAATACAGTCACATCACGAGCCTCTGGGGTTAAGACGTGAACATGTGAATTCTAGGGAGACACATTTCAGTCTATACACCCAACACAAGTTGGTGCTTGGTGATGGTCGGATTGCCTGACCAAAACCCCCTTAAAAACTTGTGTTTGGAAGAAATCCCAATATGTCATTCGACTTGGGTGGAAGAGACCTCCAAAGAGCAGGTCCAGAGGTAAGAGATGGACAGCCTTCCAAAACAGGGTATTCTGTTCGCAGCGCCGAGCAGGACGCTGGGGGGCAAGTCTGAGGCTGAGCGTAACTGCTCTGCACAGGGAAGGGAGGGGGCCTGAGGCCGAGTGCCGTGGTGGTGGGGGCGTGGGGGGACGGGTCAGTGAGAGAGGAGACGCGGCCCCAGGCCGCTCAGTGCCAGTGAGGACTCAGGGGAAGCAGCACGTCTGCCGGGCGTCCGTGAGCCGTCTGCCGTGGGATGCGCCCTAAGGACTTCCCTGCCCGCTGCCTTGCAAATCAGCAAGTTCCACGCTGTGTGACTGACGACACAGAGGAGGACGGGGACACCGTGTACACTTCACATGCACAACACTCCGCACACTACAGAGTATGCGCACGTGTGGAGGGCCTCGCGACTTCCGTGGGGCCTGTTACAGTGGGCGTCACACTTCTCACAGCGGTGGGGCTGGGCGGTGGCGCAGTAGTCAAACACGCAGCTCCGAAGGCTGATCAACTTGGGAAGGTTCTAGAGACGCCCCTGAACACACTGGGCACGCACATGTGCCCACGATCCAGGGCTGGCTGAGGCTGGGGTGCTCCCAGGGTCAAGACCCTGCCGAGGATATCATCTCTCCCTCCCTCCCTCCCTCCCTCTCCTTCTCTCTCACTTATGAAAGAAATTGAATGTTAAAAAAAAAAGAAAAAACGGACTATTTGATCCCACTTAAATTTTACGGCAACCTCAGTAGAGCTGCTGCCCCATGTCCCCAGTTGAGACCCTGGAATCTCCCAGGGCATCAAGTACAAGTTTAAATGGTAAGGACATTGAGATCTCCACGGTTCCCGAGAGCATCGTAAGGGTACTGCCGAGAGTGACAGTGGGGTCCCACCAGACTCCCCGTGACACCACTTCAGACATATGTCTCCAAACTCCCACTCGAAGAGCGAGGGGCACATGTGCATTACGGTTTACATGCAGTGAGTCCTGTCACAAAGAGGACTGGAGGAATGGCCAGTGTCATCATGCTTGGGTCAGGCCAGGCATGGGTTGGCCTGGGGACAGGGGAGCCAAGTCCTGCTGGCATTTGGAGTTGGACTTTGTGATGACAATACTGCAACCTCGGCCTTAGGCTCCGCAAAGTGTGACGCTGCTGAAGCCACCCTGGTCAGTGTCGAGAGCAGCTGGATGGCCGGCTGGGCCCCATGCCCTGCGGGAAGGCCGCCCTTGGCTACTGCACCCGACCCAGGGTGCGATCTGGCCTTTGGTGAGAACCGAGAGCCGCTCCCTCACGACGGCTCTGCGCGGCTCGTCTGCTGAGTGAGTCTCCTGCCTTCAGCCAGTCAGCCCTGGCCAGAGGCTCTCAGATGCCATCCGCAGGTGGACCCAGGGCAAAGACGAAAGGCCGTGGCACGGCGAGCACAGAACCACGCCGCCCACTGGACTTCCGTTCGGGGAACACACTGCAGGCGTTGGAACAGATGCATGGGGGCAGGCGGGTGAGGGGTGTGGGTAGCCAGGGCTGCAACTACCCTGGCTGCAACTTCAGGAAACACTGTGACTATGGCCCGGAGGGTACCACACGCAGGTACTGCTGAGACCCAGGAACGGCAGACTTTGACAACAAATATGGCCCCTGAACGGCCATCTGGCAAGGGTGGGCCCTGTTTCCTGGAGGGCAACCATCGCTACTCCACCTCCAGAACATTTTCATCTTGCAAAACCCACTAAACAGCCCCGCTTCTCTATTCCCACCCCTGGGAACTGCCTTTCTATTTTCTGTCTATAAATCTGGCTGCTTCGGGGGCCTCAGACAGTACTTGCTCTTTCGTTTCTGGCTCGTTTCACTGAGCACAGTGTCCCGGAAGGTCGTCCCCTGTAGCATGGGTCAGAATCGCCTTCCTGTTTAAGACCGAGTGACGCTCCATGGTAGGGATATGCCGCTTTCATCTGGTCCATTCCTCTGGATGCACGCTTGGGGTGCTTCAGCCTTTTGGTTATTGTGGGTACTGCTGCTCGCAGTGTGGGTGTAAAATGTCTGTTTGCGTCTCAGCTTTCAATTCTTTTATCTGTGAACTGAAAGCACAATTGCTGACCCATGGGAATTCTAGGTTTAAATGTTTGAGGAATAGCAATGCTGTATTTCACAGTGGCTCCACCATACTGTATTCCCAAAAGTAACGCATAAGGGTTCCAGTTTCTCCACATCCTCATCAACTCTTATTTTCCAGCTTTTATTTTTCTTTTCAGTTTTTTTGTTTTGTTTTTATTTTTTGCCATGCGGCGCATGCACTTGCTGGAGAGAGACAGTGAGAGAGAAAGTGAGAAATCACCCCCTGGGGGAACGGCCATGCCTCAATCCCTTCTCCGCCATTCTCCTCTTGGGATTTTGGGCATACACACACGCGCCTGGCATGAGTTTAAAGCTGCCGGGTCCAGAACTCAGTGAGCCATGGGAGTCCAGCACCCTAGCTACTACACCACCTGCTGGCCCCAAGCAGCAATTTTTTTAAGAGTTTTTTTGGATTGAGAACGTGTGCTGGCCTGAGAGACAGAGAGACTGAAAGTGAGAAACACCCCCAGGGAGGATGGCCACACTGCAATCCCCTCTCCTCCAGTCTTTTCTCAGAATTTTGAGCACGCACACACACGCGCCTGGCATAAATTTTAAGTCAGCGGGTCCGAGATTCAAACCAAGGTCGACTACGTGGAAGTCCATCTGCTGGTCTCTCAGCATTTTTTATAGCAGCCATCCTAATGGGGTTGTTTTGATTTGATTTCCCTAATGATTAGTGATGATGAACATCTCTTCATGAGCTGATTGGCCACTTGAATATCTTCCTTGGAGTAATGCCTGTTCAAGTCTTTTGCCCATTTTTAATTAGATTTTGTTGTTGTTGTTGCTGTTGAGTTGACAAGTCTGAACTTTCAAGTTCTTGTAAGACCTACTTCATGTTTCCTACGTTTAATTACCAACGCTCTAAGACACTCTTACTAACAAAATAGTGATCTACAACAACCAAAGACTTCCATGTGTCACAAAACGAGCAATATTTCTAAACTTCCAATCTTAGCCTGCTTAGGCCCTGCCAGAGCAAGCTTCAGCTGCAGCGAGGACAGTGGGCATATCGAAGACGCAAGTGTGTGGTTTAGTTTTCCTCCCTTTGTAGTTCTCATCTGGGTAGGCTTCGCTTTCTGGGAGGTGAAAATACCCTTTACCCAGTCCCAAACCTGCAGTGCTGATGCATGAAAACCCCCAAATCAACACCCCCCCCCACGTCCCTGCCAGCAGTTCCCCTTTGACTCGAGGTTGTGAACACCTGGTTTTCCTTGGAAAGCCGGGGAGACTATTTAGTACGTGTTGAGAAAATCATCCAGTCCTGGTACCCCAAAATAAAGAGATCACACCGGCACAGGATCAAGGCTGCTTATTCCTAAGAACTCACTGTCTTCACTTTAAAACGTGCCATTTTGAACCTACAGGAATTTGGTCTGCGCAGCCCCACAGGAACACACCAAAATGGGAATTTCGTAGCACAGGGCCTTTACGTGCTCCTGACTGTATGGCGCTCGTCCTTGGTGTCACCCACGCTGCAAGCGCGTGGGCGAGCGCTGGCAGAGCGCGTGTCCTGGGCCTGCTGGTTGTCCTGTGCTGGCGAGGCTGACGGCGGGCAGTCGCTTTGCTGAGCACTTCGCACGTGGCAGGAGCAGCAGCCTCGGGAGTGGCAACCCTAAGTCTGCCATGACTACTTTGAGACCTTGAGCAGGCTCTGTAGTCTCAGTTTCTTCACTTGAAAAATGGGAATTATGTTGACCTATTTCAGGCCAATTCCATGGTGCAGCAGCAAAGCCCTGCCCAAGAAAAGCTAGATCCCACCTGGTGACAACTGTTCAAATCCCCAGCCAGGTCAGCCTTGAAACTCCCAAGGCACACGCACAAGTACCCTGGATCCAGCAGGCCGGAGGACTAGAGGGAGGGGTCGTGGCATGAGCAGACCCTGTGTGGGGTGCTCTTCTCCCCCACACCATTCTCACATGCATGCACACACTATATTATGAATTTAAAAGCTCATTTTTAAAAATCGACATAGTTCATGAATTCTAAGATGAATACTTCTTAGCATTTTAGCAGATCTGCCACCAAAACATGTCACGCAGTCAACAGAATCTAAGATTCTCCCCTGCCCACGACGCGGCTGTGGGATTAGAGGTGATCGCACACTCACGATGCTGAGCATGGGTTCCAACCACGCCAGGCCCAACGTACACCACGGCAAGTGCCCTTAATCCCACCTCCAGCTCTGGCCCCCACAGTTGCCGGGTGGGCAACTTGTCCCAAGCAAAACACTGGTTTCTGTGCCTTCCGTCCCCCTTTCCCCTGCTCCTCTGTCTTTCCCTCCTTAGTAAATGGCTCTCGCTCTCATCAGCTTCCCAAGGCCAAAGTCAAGGGGTCCTTTTTGAGTCCTCTTTCCCTCACCCCTCAGACAAAATCCATCCTCAAATTCCACTGATGCTATCTTCAAAATATATCCAGTCCTCACCCCCCCACCCCCCGCATGATCACCTGTGTCCCCATCACCTGTTGCCTGTGTCATCACCCCAGCCTCCTCACTCAGCCCCTGGCTTCCACCCTGTCTGAGTCCCCACCCCTGCTCTCAGACACTCTGCCCCTACAACAGCCAGAGGATCCTTTTAAAACTTAATTCCCAGGACCAGCAGATGGTGTAATGGCTAAGTCTCTGGACTCCCAAGTAGTCCAGCATAGTTCAAGTCTGGGGACCTGGCCGCTTAAACTCACACGGGGCATGTGGTGTACATACCCCAAATCCTGAGAGGAGACTAAAGGAGAAGTGATTGTGGTGTGGCTATCCCCCCTGGGGATGTCTCTCTGTCTCTTGGGCAAGCGCACACACCCTACAGAAAAAAATCTCTCGAATACAATAACAACCATCACTTTCCTGCTCAGAATCCTCTAACAGCCTCTGGCCCACTGAGAATACGATCTACATCTTCACTGCCTGCTAGCCCTACATGGCCCGCTGTTGTGGACCAAATCGTGTCCCCACCCCCAAATTCAAATACGGAAGCCCTAAGCCCCAGAGCACCTGTACTTGGAGAGGAGGTCTTCAAGGCCCTAATGAAGGTTAGATGAGGTCATGAGGGTGGAGCCTTAATTCATTTAAATTCGGATCCTTCTGGCTGTTGTGTGGACAGAACATCCTATGAGAAGAGAGAAGCCAAGCTCTCGGTGCCTGCGCAGGGGGAGCCACGTGAAGATGCAGCTGAAACGGGCCTGTCAGCAGGTCAAGGAGAGACCTCACCAGAAACCAGCCCTGTAGCACCTTGGACTCAAACCTCCAGAATTGTGAGGAACGTACGTTTCCCTTGTCTGAGCTGAGAATTCCGTTAGGGCGGCCTGAGCTGACCAGCCTCTCCTCACCTCAGTCCTCCCTCCCTGCGCTCAGGCCCTGGGGTATCTCATCTCTAAACACACACACTCCAGTCTCCCTGCGGCTCCTCGAACCTGCTAAGCTCATCCCATCTCAGAGCACTGGCAGGTGCTGTTCCATCTGCCCCAAAAGGTCTTGCCTCAGGTCGGTGCTGAGCCCCCTCCCTTTCCTTCTAGGTCTCTATTAATGTCGCCCAGGAGGGGTCCGTATGCGTGCTAAGCGGACTTCCCTTCCCCGTCACTCTGCGCTCTGATCTTGCTGTATTTCTCTCCACGTCACTGATGTACAATCTTGTACTCATCCGGTTACTGTCTCTGTCTCCTCTCAGAAGGAAAGTTCCTTGAGGTCAGACTGGTCATCTCACTGCCTGCTACGTCCAATCACCCTAACAGTGCCTGGCACAGAGTAGGTGTACAACACATGTGTGTTAAATGACTGAGTGAATTAATAGCGAATGAATTCATAGACATCGTGCATGCTTTCTAGACATAGCAGGATACGAATGTTTGTATACATATGTTATACACACATGTACTCACACACGTACATCCATGCCTGCAGAGCTGTATCTATGCCTATATAGCGGGACGCACTAATCTGTAGAGATCTTATTCTGACTTTATATCCATGGAAGGACCCTGGTGGTAGACCAGTGTATGTTTGAAGAAACACAAGCCCAAGGTCACATGGCTACCATCAGGGTCAATTACAGAACTGTATTAGATTGCCTCTTGAAAATCTCAGCATAAACTATGGGCAAGAAGGAAATTAGGGCCAAAGAATCTTAGGCCAGGAAGGTTCTCTGAGATCTTGAGCCCAGAGTCAACAGGAAGTGTGCTGTCATTTTTCCCTCTCATGTTCATGGCAGACATCACTAATAGATCACAGCACTTTTCTCCCATCGAGCTGCTGCATCTTTCTTAACATAGTGTTCCAGGCAGCCTCAGCTACTCAGATGAAGTGATTTGTCATCTCAAATCTAGTCCATCCTGATCAATTTTTGGATTAAGTGTCTGAGGCCCAGAGAGAAGCATTTATTTATCTCAAATTGCATAGCAAGCTAGAAACAAAGCCCAGCCCAACAAGACTGACCTGGCATGTGTTGCTATGGTCAGGCATTAAGCTAGAAGGGCACTTAGAGGGCATCTTTGATGTGAACTCACAGTCACAAAATTATTATCTTGTATAATCTTTCATTCCTTCTGATTACTTCAAAATATTTCAATCACTTGCAGCCAAAAGTTAACTGACTAGTAAAATGAGCTTCAGAAATCAGACCAATACCAGCTGTCAGCAAGATGCTAAAAAGAACCAATTGCAGGGCCAGCAGGTGGTGTAGTGGGTAAGGCAGCTGGACTCCCGCATGGTTGACTACAGTTCAAGTCCCCAACCTGGTGACTTGAAAATCATGCCAGGCACGTGTGAATACATACCCAAGATCTCAGGAGGAGAATGGGGAAGGGACTGTAGTGTGGCCATCCCATCTGGGGGGGGGGGAGGTGATTTCTCACTTTCCCTCTCTCTGTCTCTCTTCTCGCCAGTGAGTGCACATACCCTAAGACAAAAAAAAAAAAAAAAAAAAAAAAAAATAGAACAAATTGCATTTAAGAGAACAAGAAGAAATTCCTGCTTTTGGAGATCAAGAAAACCAAGAGACAGCTCACAAAAACAGAGAGGCCGAGCAGCCTGAATGGTAGAAAGTGAGGGAGGAAAAACACACTTTTCAAACCCATGTGGGCTGCAGAAGGTACCAATGCCTTCCTCCCAAGAGCCATCCCCCACTTTTATCTCTGCCAACAGAACCCTGGTTTTATTCAGATCTTCACCCTCAGGCAAGGTAAACCTGTCTGCAGCTCAGAATGAAGTCTGATTGTCCAAGCCAAACCTGCAGTCTCATTCCCCAGGACAATGATGAATAAGAAACTGCTTGTGACCTGATTTTGACCATAGTCCTGCCACAGGACACTGGGGAAAGTTTGCTTGCTCTTAAACTAAGAAACACAGAAAAAGTCAGTTTCTTTTTGCCTCTGAATGTTATACCTAAATGTGATGACTGTACTGTAGCAGCCATCTTGGCATCATGAGGGGAGAAGCTTCAAAAGGTGGGACTTCTAGGCCGAGGACCCCAGCGTGGAAGGACAGTAGAGAAAACCTGGATGGTTGGCAGCATATAGAACCATGGAGTTGACCAGCCCTGAAGATATCCAGCTTTGAGTGCAAACTTTTCTTCTTGTTTAAACCATTTTGAGTTGGGGTTTCTGTTACCTACTACTCAAAGCATCCCAGCTGGTACATGAGATACTTCTCATTGCCTCCAAGAGATGAAGACAAATCTAGTCAAAGCTCCAGGCCTTTGCCAGCTCCCACGTGTTACACCCCCACCCTCCCCGTTGTGTAAGGACAGCCTTATCCTATACGTGGAGGGCTCCACCCTGACCAAAATGTATCCCTGATGCCTGAAATACCACCCTTAGTGAGGCACTGTGCTCTTCACATACACAAATACCCTCGGGATAGAATAAGTCCTCTAAGTGTGAATGAACTAATCATATCTTTCTTCTTCAGGAAACCTGGGCAGTGTGTTATTATGGGAGAGCAGATGCTAAGATGAGAGTTTCATTCAGGGAGACCCCCCTGAGAGAAAATGGGGTGGGCCAAGGGCTGGGAGAGAAGCCAGGTCTTGATGCATGACTCTGAGCGAGGGAGACAGGCGGGGAAGACTGGAATTGGCGGCGGCCGCGCTATCTCAGGTTTGGCAGGTGTGTCTACAGCCCATGTCTAGTGTCAGGAGTTCCGGGTCTGCAGGGACAGCTCACCTTAGTTTTCCTGCCGGGTCAGTCAAGGGATGAGAGTGGCCCGGAAGAGCAGTGGGCTCTGCACAGTGCAGCTGGGGTACTGGGTCACTTACCCCGGAGTCGGGGCTGCAGAAGGCATTCTGTGGGCTCCGGGGCTGGGGCTCAGGGTTCCAGTCCGTGCGATGGTCCAGCCCCACCCCTCTGGCACTCAGTGATCCTCTTCTGGCGAAGTCAGCTCAGCCCATTCTTCATGTGGGTAACTGGCTGTCATTACCCACGCTGGGGACTGGAGAAGGGGCTCGTTCACTTCCAGGCTGTGGATGTGGCGTGGGCTGGGCTGGTGCAAGACGCAAAGGCTCAGGAGGCAGAGGGACCCCAGAGCCGCAGGGGCCTGGGGATCAGTGTCACTTGGATTTTCACAGGCCACGCAGTTTGGGGCAGTATGAGACACCTCGCCTGATTCTTGTAGTCAGGAGGAACCTCAGTTGACCTGTGAGTGACTCACTGTATTTTTTTGAGAGGTGTTTGCCTTAGAGTGTGTGTGCTCACTGGAGAGAGAGACAGAGAAAGTGAAAAATCACTAGGGGTGATTTTTCCTCTGTTTTTTCCCTCCATTCTCCTCCCAAGATGTTGGGCATGCACACACATGTGCCTGGTGTGTTTAAAGCCACTGGGTCCAGGACTCGAACTGTGGTCAGCCATGTGGGAGTCCAGCAACATAACCGCTATGCCATCTGCTGGCCCATATGCATGGTATTTCTAGGATGTGAATCCAGCTGCCACTTCAGAGATGCAAAGCGGCCCAGCTCAGGGAAGAGGAACTGACGGCTCCCCACGCGAGTTCAGGAGCACGTCTGCACTGGGGACCCCCGACTCCCTGCCTGTTGCTCTGCCCTCCCGGGGCGCTGCAGAACCGCTGGTACCGCGGTGGAGCAATGTCTTGAGGCACTGCCCAGCAGTCCATATGCACACAGGCAGTTCTGGTCCTTTAGTGACAGGGAGCCGTCACCCTCCAGTCTCCCTGCGGAGCAGATGGTGTTTTCTCGATTTCATAGACACTGAAGTCAGGAGGTTCATCGCCAGCACCACATCTATGCTCGCGACAGCCATACTTGTCAGCAAGAAAAATGGGTGAAGGTGAGGGGGAAAGGCTGCCCTCCTCTAAGGACACGAGACAGACGCTGTCAGCCAGATGCCAGCCTTGGTTACAGGGAGACCGCGGTAGGCAGCCATTAGCTGGCAGCCACGTGCATGTACACGCTTCAATGAGCACTCTGTCTGGAACGGTCTCCCAGACCTTCCGCCATGATGTATCCCATCATCCAGGCTTTCTCAGGCCGTGATCTATGCCAGCATTACCACCATCCAGGATCCAGTTCCCCTTCACCGGAAGGCAGTCCTGCCCTGCCCCGGCCAGGTAGAATGGCCCACACAGGCTCCCGTGGCTCCTGGGAGTCCTTCTGTTCCAGCTCCCGCTGTGTGTCACTGTAAGCTCTCCCTGGTCCCAGCAGGCCCACGCAGTGTTTAGACACACGTGGAGAAACACACGCACACTTTTAGATACACGGCTTCCCATCAAAACCTTGTAGGGCACAGGAATACTGGGTTTTTTTCTGGTATAGAAACAGGGGCCAGCCCATGGCACAGTGGTAAATGCACTTTGATTAAACATGGGCAACTATATGGTTCAAATCCTGGTCCCGGTGGCTTGAAAACCATGCAAGATATGTGTGTGTGCACTCAAAACCCTAAAGGAGGGAGAAATGAAGGGGAGGGGTCTGCAACATGACCCTCCATGTGGGTGTTTTATCACCTTTTCTCTCTCTCTATTTTGTTTTCTCTGTCTCTCTCTGGTGAGCACACACGCCTTACAGCAAATAAAAAAAAAATTTTTTTTTTTTAAAGAAACAGAAAGTGAGACTCAGTGGCCCCCCCAGCTCCTGTTCAGAGAACACGAGCCTCCATTCTCACGGTCTCCACCACTCCCTAACGTCTCACACCCCTCCTGCTTCATTTGGCCATGATACCTGCCTGGCGCCCCAGGTAAAGGCCGTTGCCCTCCCTCTCCCCACAGGTCTCTGACAGCAAGGGGGACTTCATCTCAATGTGCCTTGCACCTGACACACAGTAGGTGCTCAAAAATGTTTTCTGAATGTGTGACCAGATCGGCCAAACAGCCAAGGTGAGACTGCACTGCAGCACCCATGCCTTCCCAGCCCTCGCCCCCCACGAAATCTCTATTTGATGGCTTCATAGAGCCGGAGCCTCGGAGTCCCTTCACGCTGGCGATCCTCTCCCACCGGCAGGAGTGCGGGCCTGCTCGGCTATTAATAGCCCAGGCCGCCTGTGGCAGCTTCCTGGGCAGCCTCGTTGTTCTCAGCGGCAGAGAAGCAGAGACACCGACCTTCCAAGTCAGGCCGCCCCTCTGCCTCCCCACCCTCCCGCTGCTCGTCCTTCTTCCTCTCTCTCTGTCCAGCTCAGCTGCTGTCTATTCCGCCAGACGGTTATTTATTTATTTATTGTCAGCACTAATCAGACTGGGATGGGAAATCAGAGCCCTGGCCCCTGTGAAAGTGCTTTGCTGGGGTCTCCAGGGAGCCTCGCGTGGTGTGTGCAGCTCCAGGGGTCACCGTCACCTTGACCCTGAGGTGGTCTGTTTACCAACGTGGAATGAAGCTATCCGTCAGATGTCAGGGAAATGTCACCGGCCCGGCTTGGGCAGAGAGCCCGGCGGAGGGCTGGCGGGGCCGGGCAAAGCCTTCCTCCCTGGTTCTGCCACACAAAGGCCCCAGTGACTTAGCAACATGATAAGGGGTCACCAGGCAAATGCCAGTGCCTGGCTGGACGGCTCCTCTTGGCCTGGTCTCAGCAGCTTCCAGGCGGCCTCTCTCCCTTTCCCAGGTCCCTCTCCACTTCTTTGCAACTGGAGGAAGCTTACACGTTTGTTGAAAAGCCCTCCTGTCCACCGCTCCCTATCTCTGGCAGGAAAGAAAGCCTGTCCCTTGTGTCCCGAGGTCTGAAAGCGTAATGAAAACCGGCATCATGATCAGCCAGCGTAGATGGGCAAAGCGGGGGGTTGACCAGGGGTCATCGCTCTGGAGGCTGGACAGGACTGGATTCTGCAGCAGAAGGCACAGGAAACAGCGTCGCCTGGTTTGTCACTGCGGGAGGGAACAGCCCGCAGCCTGCCTGGCTGGGCCTCGGACGCGTCAGCACCCGAAACAGGACCTTCCCTTAGAAGGCCCAGGAGGAAACGGACTTGGCCGGCTCCCGGGGCGGCTCCTGGGGTGGCACACCTTCCATTCCCTTCCCAACGTGGGGTCGACTCCGGGCACCAGGAGGGTCATCAGCAGGAAGCATTCCCGTACACAGTCCTCAGGCCGCCCCTCTGGCCCCCTGGATTTCGGCTGGCCTCCCCAGGCTCCTCTGTGCAGAGTGAAGGGTTACTGCACTGGCCACCCGGGCTTTTCTACAAATGCGCTTGCTCCTCAACCAGCCGACCTGCCGCAAGTCTTCGGGCTTTTTCTTCTCCCTTCTATCTGTCTGGGGAGTGCCACTTCCCGGGAGTGGGGTGAGGGGGGTCCTTCCCTGACGACAGGCTGCTGCTGTCACCTCTGGGTGAGAGAGCAGTGAAACAATGACCTCCTACGCCTGTTCTGAAGGACGTTTAAGTTATCCCCAAATCACAATGACCTCTCTGGCCTCATAGGGAAGGGCGTTTTGGTAAATGTGTTTTCCTTTTTTCCTGCCACAAGGGTGGCAGGCCCAGTTCCTCCTGAGCCCGCAAGCAGAACTTCGGGGTCCGTGGCTATGACAAGCTCCTTTTGTCCCTAAGGGCCACAGCCTGTGTGAGAACGTGCCATTGCTGCCCGTGGGGTTCTGCAGAACCTGAGCATAGAGTCCCGGAGAGAGAGAAGCCGGGAGCAGTCCTGGAGACTTGGGATGCTCCCGAAGATGGGACGATGACTGAGAAGCTTCTCTGGAGGAAACTGGTCTGGGAAGCAAGCATGATCGGAGACGAGGCCCCTGGGGCTGGTGGGTGTGCACTGTGTTCCCCTTTTCCTCTTTCATGGGGAACAGGGGCGTCAGGGAAGTGGTAAGCACTGGGTGGGCTGTGCAGAAAAATCACCCACTTAAAGCTCTGTGCAGAGGTAGCAAACAGGGCTGTCTCCGATGTGCTCTCTTCTACAGGAAAGCCAGTGATGTCTGGTAAGTTGGATCGGTGGTGTTGGGTTTTCTGCCAACAGAGAGCTCCTTAGGACTGGGGCCGGGCCTTAACTGGAATAAATATGAATAAATAAATAAATAAATAGCTGTCTCTATAGGCTGGTCATTTCCCATTTTGCTCTCCACCCATCTCCAGACACACCTAGTGCTGAAAGTTTGACCCCAGTGTGCTGCATCACCCATTCTCCCTGAAGCCTTGGTTTCCAGTTGGGTCACCCAATAGGAGGCGCTGAAAAGAAATAGCAAGGAAGAAGCAGAGAGAGGCAGGCCATCTGCTCCCTGTTCCCGCCTTCCTGTGACACAAAGTCTCTAGCAGAGGTCCAGGGAGGGTCATGGTTTCTGCTGTTGTTCGTTGTATCAGCTATCTATTGCTGCGTAACGAACCACCCATAACACAGCGACTTCAAACGGTCCCTTATCTGCAGATGCTGCTGCAGTGTGGGCTGGGCCGATCAGGGCAGTTCTGTAGTCTTTCGGGGTTACTCATGTGGCTGTGGTCATCGTCTCACTCTACCAGGGCAGATGGACTTCTTGGCGCTTTCTTGCTGACTGTTGAGTGAGTCCCACGCTTTTCCTCCATCCGGCCTCTTCCCCTCTGCTCAGCTGGACCAGGAAGTCGTAGAGCACCATGTAAGAAGCATGGGCAGAAGTTGCAAGGCTTTTAGAAGTCTTGCCTTGGAAACCTCGCAGCACCATTTCTAGCACATTCCATTGGCCACAGTTAGTCACAAGACCGAGCCAGATTCAAGGAATGGGAAAATCAGCTCTCTTTCTTCAAGGGAGCAGCTACAAAGTCACAATGCAAAGGGACCTGGGTACTGGGTGGGAGAAATTCATGACCAACATTTGCAATCTAGCACCAGGGTCTTTTGGTACCTCGAATTCCTTAGTTCCCCTAATTTTCCACTTCTATGAGAATAGTTCTTTCATTAAGTATCTTTGGAAGAATCATCTCAGTGACATTCTACCGCCTGCCAGGATCCTGATGGATATCCCTGTTGGATACGCCATCTCTATTCACAGCTAGTTATTAATTGCTGTTCACACATCGCACACATGAACTTGCAGACACAGCCCTTGACGTGCTAGAAGTCTGATTTGCAGTCACATGTGTAGCCCTGTCCATTTATAATGCTGGCATTTCTTTAAATGTTTATCTACTGGGGCCCGCAGGTAGTGTAGTAGTTAAGGCACTGGACTCCCACATGGCCAATCATAGTTTGAGTCCAGGACTGGGCGGCTTGAAACTCACATCAGACACAAGTGTGTGCATGGCCAAAATGCCAAGACAAGAGTGGAAGAGACGGGATTGCAGCGTGGCATCCCCCCGGGGGGTGATTTCTTGCTTTTTCTTTCTGTGTCTCTGGCAAGAGCACATGCCCTATAGAAACAAAACAAAACAAAAAAAGCTCTCTCTAAAAAACCAAAAGTTTATTTCTCTCTTCCATGAGCAAGAGAGACAGAGATAAAGAAAGAGAGAGGAAAAGAAGGAGAAATAAGCTCTTTACCTGGGTCCCCCTACCATGATGACCCTGGCTTCAGGCGCCCTGGGTCATGGCCACGCATGGTCCTGGCTTGCTCAGAGAAGTGTCCAGATGTGAAGCTAGGACCCTCCCAGTGGCCAGCCTTGCAGCCACCACTGCTGTGCTGCAGCCAGCCCTGTAACTGGCATCTTACGCTCCATGCAGCCCTGTGAGAACAAGGAGCAGCCAGCACGTAGCATGGCCCAGGTTGAGGGCTGATGCAGCACTCATAAGAGCTCTGGAAAGGAGGCCCCGCATCGTCGCCATTTCACGAGGAGCAGACCAAGGCACCGAGAGCTTGACCAACTCCCTCGGAGTCACACTGCGATTGGGAGAAGGACTTTGAAAATCTTCCCAAATAAAATTTTCTTTCTTTTTTTTTTTTTTTTTTCATTAGTGATAGTTTCTTCAGCTTCTAAAAAAGCAGAGGCACCAAGAATTTTAAGAATGTGTAATATACACGATCGTCTCCCTGGTTCCCCGGTGGGCACTTTGAGCGTCTATGAAATATGCAGGCATACGGAGAGAGCGTGTGTGACGTCCGTCTGTTTGTACTGATTTCTGGAGAGGGCTCAGCAGCAGACCCTGGTCTGGGATGGACCCCTGAGGATCTGACATGGTTTTAGCACTTTGCCTTGTCGCAGTTAGTCTCGACGTGTCACAGGTCCCTGTGTGGCCTGTCTGTGCCCTAGTGGGGGTTGCTGTGACTGTAACTGTGCTCAAGCCCCCCCCCCCACCCCCACCCCCCCCCCCCCCGCCAGCTCATTTTCGGAGCTGCTAATGCGCATGAAACCAGGCTCTTACACACGGGTGGCCTTCTCAGACCTGCCTCGTAAGCCCTACTTCAGCAACGCCCACAACCTCGCCTCCGCTGGCTCTCCGCCCGAGGATAGAATGAGCAAGCACCCTAGAAACATCGTCTTGACAAAGGGAACTACATTCCCTGTGTGGAAGGTGCCTCCTGTCACTGGAAGGTAAAACTCCCCCACCGAGCACCGCGGTAACTTTCTGGCCGTCAATGCTGCGTTCTGCTTTCCTTCTGCAACCGATTCTCCGTCCAGATAGACAGTGACCCTCTTAAACACAAAGCAGGTCAGCTGTGTCTCCCCTGCCTCCAAAAACACTGCGGAGCATTGAGCGTCTCGCCCAAACTCCTTCCTACACCATGCCTCGGCCCTCACCTCACACCAGGACCCCCTCGTTTATCCTGCCTGGGCCACACTGGTTTCTTTGCGCTTTTCAAAGATATGCCAAGTCACACCCTGCTCGTTCCCTCTACCTAGGGTGCTCTTCCCGCCAGTCTTTGCATGGCCGGTTCGTTCTCATCAAGTCTCACCACAAACAGCCCCTCCTCAAAGAAGCCCTCCAGTCTTTGTCTTTCACATAACTCAGCCTGACTTACATCACAGCAGCTTTCACTGCCCAGTGTCTTTCTGCTCAGTCATGATTTTCCTTCCCTAAGCTAAGCTGAGCTCCGCGAGACCTGCAAGGCCATCTGAGGTCCCATGCGGAGGACCCGCCAAGCCTGGATCTGTCTCCAGGCACCCCCGGGCAGAGGTCTGGCTGTGGCATCAGCCTACCCCTTGAGCAAGGGTTGGCATTTTGTCCTCAGCAGCTCTGGAAATCAGATATCAGCCCCAAGCCTCGTGACTCAGCTGGCAGCTTGTGAGAAGGCCGGGGAGACACTGGCCCTTCAGTCCCCGGAGAGATAGCAGCCCTCCACGGAAGGGAGCTGCAGACGGAGCCTGAGCATTGACCCGAGGAGTGGCCTGATGACTGGAAGCTGACCCTCTCCTGGGCTGTGCTGAGTCTGGACATTCACAAACCGGGCAATCTCCCAGCCTTTTGAAAGCCAGTATCGCCTTGCTATGGAGTGACCGCGCAGATAGCGCTCAGGGGATGGAGTCAGATTTCCCTTTTCTGAACAAAGACCAACACCACGAGAGCTGCACTGGGAGGGCCCGCTTCCGTGCCAGGCATGCGAAGCCCACGGGCACGCCTGCTTGCTCACGCAGTTCCCGGCGAAGTGCAGTGTAGTTCTCTGGCTCGGAAACCTAATCACCAACCCATAGCTGGTCGTGCATCTCACCTCCAAAGGTGAAAAACAAAGACATGTTGGGGGTGGGGGGCAGTTCTCATGGAACTAGCCGAGACCAGTCCATTTAAGCCTTTGACATTCTGCCTTTTGGGGAAGATAACTGAAAAAAATAAATAAATTCAGTCCAAGAAGTTGTTTAAAAGAGAGAGATCCATAAATGCAGCTTCCGTCAGCGATGAGAAATTGAAAATCACGGGCAAGACCAGAAATCCATTTCCCCAGAATCTTAACGCTCTGCAGAATAATGTACTGGTTTCTGGAGACGAGGAGCGGACGGTGGCAGCCCCGGGTTTCGTAGGAGGATCAGATGGGTTCTTGTTTTCTTAATTGGACTCATTTCTAGGCAATGTCCTCATCACGGGGCCTTAATCCCTTTCCTGTCCCGCAGCAAAAACGCTTCCTCCTTGTCTCCCCGGACAAATGCCACTTCTCAATGGGGAAATGAGCTCCCTTGCAAACCGATCTCTTATCACTTGACTGAGCCACCCTGGCTGCACTTGCATTTCTCTTGCATAAGAGAGCAATTTCCTGGAGAAAATAAAGGGGGGAAAATCAAACTGCCTGCCACTCCTCATCTTCCATATTAACATCTCCAGCCTTAGCTCCTGAAGATAATGAGAAAGAAGCTGCTTTAGTTCGGAGAGTGAATATCAATCTTCCGAAGGCAGCGGGACTTGAGGACCTTAAGAGGGGGCCAGTTGTCTTGCATTTGTTTTATTTGATGGGTCGCCCCAGAAAAAGCAAATTCTTCAATGAAGTCAAGGGTTCTTCATGCAAAATGATACCTCTTGGTAAAGTCGCCTAAAGGTTAAAGTTTAACAATGATTAGCAAATTAGAAAACGCTGCCATTATGGGGGAATATAAATTAGCAGCCTTCATCAGATGCTTAAGACAAAGAATGAAATCTTATGAGTTATAAAAATAATAATGGGCCTTGAGATTGGAAGAAAGAAAGGAAAATGTAATTTCTCAAGTGTGCTCAAAGGTGTGAAAAGTGACAGCAGCCATCAGTTAAAGAAGGAACCGCCAGTGGATTAGCAGACACTAACCACAGCGCGTGAGCCCAGAGGGGCCTCAGACCTTTCTCAGCCGTGTCACTTCTCTTCTAGGTTCTGGCTACAGCTTTGTCCCATGCAGAGAGGACAGTGAGTCTAGCTCGGACCCCAGCATGCATGAGAATCAGCCCTACTGGTGAGGTGGGCTGAGGTCAAAAATAAAAAAAAATTAAAAAAAAAAAAGAGGGAGGCAAGGAGAAGGGGAAAGACTGCTGTTCCGCATTCGTGTATGGATTTGGCACATGCGTGCTCACACCCACTGTGTGCACACTCAAGCAAGGGGCTGGAGAGACAGAGCGAGCAAAGCGAGACCCCACTGCAGCCCTTGGGAGCTTACAGACAGGAGATGACTGTAACCATAGAAACACACAGGTACGGTGGTCACCAAGCTTACTGGCTAGTGCACGGGCCTGTGATCCTATGCACAGGAGTAGCCAGGAACGAGAGCTGGTGAGTGTGTTGGGGGCTCAGACAGCACCCCTGGTGGACAGGGGCAGGTTGGGGCAAAGGTGTACTGTGCCTGAGTGATTTTTATATGCCAGGGCCTGGCTGAGCACTTCACGAGCATCATGGTATTCACCTCTCACGCCAGCCCAGAGGCGCAGATGCTGCTCTGGTCCTGTCACCGATGAGCACCTGGGTTCAGAGAGGTGCTGCTGCTCCCCCAAGATCACACAGCCTGCGTGCAAGAGCTCCAATCTCCAGAGCCGGCAACCCTGAGCACCGCCATGTACACTGCCCTTCCAGCAGTGCTGGACAGAGGCGAGGCCAGCATGCCGGGCTCCCCTCCCTGCCCTAGCCCCTCTTCTCTCAGGGAAGTACATGGACACACACACACACGGGTACACATACACACTCTCTCATGTTCACATCTCTACTCTCACATACTCTCTCGCTCTCACACTCTCTCTCTGTCACACACACCCCCATACTTCCTGCCCTCTGTTGCCAGAAGCCAAGGTGACCTTCAGCCTGCTCCAAGCTTCCTCTTCTGTCAAAATGCACCTTCAGGTCCGGTGTGATCCAGGTCATGAGCAAAGTGAAGTATAGGGCTTCCCAGGGATGCGGCTGAGGGCCCAGAGGACAGGGTGTCTGGCCTGGACATCAGTGTGTGAGCAGTCATCCGGCCCAAGGCAGAGGAAGCTGCCTGTGGGGGTGCAGACATGCCCTGCCCCACAGTGCCTGCCCCACAGTGCCTGCCCCCATGGCCCGTTCCCCTCCAAAATTCCTCGTCACAGCAGAAGCACCACAGCCACCCAGGCACACCTGCCACAGACACAGGTGGCACCATGGCACCTGCCCACTCACACGTCCCTACTGTCCCCAACTCTTCCTAAATAGAGCCTGGATCTGCCCACATCCCCGCTAATTTCTGTGATGGGGCTCTGGCACCCATTATCCGCTAGAGCACCAAAACGGCCTCCTTCCCGCTCCCCTCAACCCCGGGGTGAGCCACCAGCCTCCTCTCTGTTCTCCCAGAGCAACCCCATGGCCTTGGGTTCTCTTAATCAGATCACCAGCCTTCCTGTTCTAAACTCATCCCTAGGGTCCACTCCCGCAGTGTTCCTGGTCCCTCCTCCCCATGCTACGTCCACACCCGGGTCACAGCATGCTTCACGACGTGCATGATGACACACAGTCCTTCCCCCCGATGCTCGGCAAGTCTGCACTTACACACACCCATGATGACTGGCTCTGCACCAGCCGCTTCAGAGGGGCGTCCTCCCACTCCACCTCAGCTCCTGCCTCCGCAGACCACAGTGACTCTTGGTAGAGAGCGTGGAAGATGCTAGAGAGCCTGCAAGAGGGGCAGAGCCAGGGCCTGCAGGGGGCTGGGGTGGGAGAGGAAGGGGTGATGTCTGAGGTCTCCCTCACTGCTGTGAGTGATGGGGGTGGACACAGAGGACGCCATGGCAGCCTCCCTGGGATGGATAGCGTAGGGCGGCTTGTTTCTTCGCAAAATCGCCCACTGCGTTTGGGCTTGGTGGAAGGCAGGGCGCCCCGCTCCCCTGCAGCTCCGAGTTGCCAGTGAAACAAGCTGGTGAGGGTAAGGGAAGGCCTTTGAGGCGCCGGTGGCCTGCCACCCACAGCCCAGTCCTTCCCATGTGCTTTGCTGCCAGCGACACCCAAGGCTTCCTGGAGCCCCAGAAACTGGCAAGATGGCCAGTCCCTTCATCGGGTGTCAGGAGGTCCAGAGGTCAGTTGACAAAGATGCCCTGTGGGGGCTGCTCTTTCTTGGGGTTCACTCTTAGCTCGGGGCACCTTCCGCCAGCCGTCCATCCACTCGCTCACGGCAAACATCCACCCAGCTCCTCCCGCAGCCCGGCCTGGAGCCAGGTCCAGGAGACACTGCTGTGAGCAGGACCAAGCTGTCCTGTCCTTGGGAACTTGGAGCTGGTGCCCAGCAACCTGCGGAGCGCAGCAGAGCCCAGCCCCTGGACAGGTGTTATCTTAAGAGAAAATGATTTCCAGTACTCTAAAATCAGGCAAAGGTGCATCAAAGCCTAGATTTCTGGTTTCTCTTTTTAAAAAAAAGAAAAACTAGAAGATTCCATTCTCACTTCGTCAATTGCCTGGAGAGGGGGCCGCTGCCCCTGCAGATGGCTCATGGGTTCCGCAGCCTGTCTCAGTGCCCACCACTCTCCACTCGCGTCCACTGTCTCCCTGTCCCCTGGAGACACCCGGAGGCCCCCAGTTAGCCTCTGAGAGAAGCAGGCAGTGAAGAGATCCTTCTCCAGCTGGTGATGGCGTCCGCGATGGAGGAGGTGGAGAAGCAGAGCGCTCTGGGCAGCTGACCTGCCAGCCTGGCAGCGCTGAAGTCACCCCTGGAAAGGGGTGAGGGCAGCAGGAGGCCACTTCTCCACCCTAGCCCGGCTCTCACCCCCAGCCGTCCCTGGAGGCCCTCAGCTCACATCCTGCCCATGCGGCAGGACTCGTGGAAGGACAAGCCCGCTTTCTCGTAGCTCTGGCAACAGTCCTGCAGCTGACGTCCGCAGGCTCCCTCGGGCCACGTGTGCATTCCGGGGCCACTCACTGGGGCTGGGATGAGTGTCAGCCCCACCCGGAACACATGGAGTGCGCCTGGAGGGCGGGAGCTTCCCGGAGGAACACGTTTCTGCAAGAAGAGGGCTTGGCTGTGGCCAGGCGAGCACGGCTGATGCCCGTTAGCCCTTGAGCAGTACGACCCCGCGATGGCTCCCCTCACTCAGCGGGCCCACACCTGGCTCGCCTCTGCCCCGTCCAGGGCAGTGTGATGTTGTGCTTGCCACAAGAGCGGATGGAATTAAACTTTACTCACTGCACCACCTCTGCTGGGACAGCCCCCGCGGTATGCACGTCCCCGGAGTGTCCTGTCTGTCCATTCTCTGTCTCTGAGCAGACCCGAGCTCCCCGGGGCAAGGCCCACTTCGTGTTCTGTGTCGTCTGCAGTCTGCCACCGTGGGAAGCCCCGGGCTGCCTAATGACCCTTTCTCCATCTGTATGGCAGAGAACGTGTGACAGGGCCCGGCGGCAGTCACACTGACCTGGGGTCCGAGTTTCTCTCTTAGGAGCTGGGCCTTAGGCAAGGTGTCAGCCAGGGCTCACCGGGGAAGGGCGGAGAAGGGGAGGAAATGAGGGGTTCTTACTGGAACTGACCTGGCACTGTCGGAGAGGGCAGGGCTGAGCCAGGAGGTGGAGGGTCTGAGGGGACACTGGTCAGTTGACCTGGGAAGCTGAGTGGGTCTGGGAACCTGGGGAAGAGAATCCAGGAGCACCTGCCTCCGGGATCTGCCACCGAGCACCTGGGAGGAGAGGAGCTGGATGTGGAGTGTAGGGAGAAAGGCCAGGCCCCACCGGCACCTGGGGCCCTGCCGCCATGAATCTGGCCGCACAGACTGGCAGCCGCTGCTCACCTGCTCCGGATTCTCAGGCACATGTGGCCTCAGGCCGGCTCGGAAGCCGTGGGGAAGGGGGTGCAGGACAGCACCCTCCCAGCCTAGCCACGGCGACACAGCACAACCGCCCAGTCCAGTCTCAGGCGCCCCAGGCTTCACTTTGCCCCCGTGAAGTGGGGGTGGTACCGCTTAGCACAGACTCGACTCTGACGGGCACGGGGCTGCGGTTTATTCGCCCTCGCCAGAATCTGGACTACTTGTGGAACCTTCTGGCCCTTTCCTCTTACCACAGCAGCGCCTTTAAGAATTGCCATCCCCAGAGCCCTCGGCAGCAGCCTCTGAGGGCAACCATGACTACATTTAAATCCAGAGTCTTAAACAACATCAGTGGCCCACAGGAGCGGCCTGGGGCCTTCAGTGCTCTGGGCCTTCACAGAACCACTTCCTCTTGCTCAGTGGGCCCGTCTGAGGTCACTCCTGTTTCCTGCAGGCCTGTTTCCGGGGTCCTGCCATTACGAGGATGAGGACTGGGTAGCATGAGGCTGTCACCACCTGTAAGCTGGGAGAGCCTCCACTTCCTTGGGGTCCCCTGACTGCACGGCTCCTAGCTACACCTTGCTTCCCCAGAGGGTAAAGCCAAGTGAATGCCTTGGCAGGAGGCAACATCCCCCCCCCCCCCCCCCCCGTGACTTCAGAAGGCCTCGTTCTGGGGACTGCTCAGCTGGTCCTTTAAGGCTGACAGGCTGCCCCCTGGAGTGGGGCAGGACCAGCAGGGAGGAGGAAGGGGCTGCTCTGCTGCCCAGGAGAGGAAGCAGTCGGATACCATGGCAACAACGCTGAACACTCCCAGACAGATTTGTCTGATTTGGAGGTTAATATCCAAGGAAGCAGAAGGGCTTTCTCTGAGCTGCTCATGGATGCTCTAGGCTGTGCAGACGAGAACTGGGCTGGGAAGGGGGGAACTTAGTGGACGAGCCCTACCTCCTAGGAGATGGGGAAGCAGGCTGGGAGAGGGGAGGAGCCAGCCCACGTCACCCAGTGCAGCAGCAGCTCCAGGAAGCAGTTCCTTGGTTCACTCGGGCAGCGGATGCTCATCACATGTGCTTGTTCACTAATCCCAGCACCGGAGTTTTAGAGCTGACACATCCCAGAGAGGACGAGGAGTCCAATCTGGGGGTTCCCAAGCTGGGTGCTCATCAGATGCACCCAGGAACCTCCTTTTCTTTTTAGAGAGAGATTTTTGCTATCGGGCACGTGTGCTCACCAGAGAGACAGAGAGCAAGAAATCACCCACAAGGGAGGATGGCCACGCCGCAATCCCTTCTCCTCCATTCTCCTGTCGGGATCTCGGACGTGCACGCATACTTGCCTGGCGTGAGTTTTAAGCCACCAGGTCCAGGACTCAAAGTGCAGTCAACTGTGTGGGAGTCCAGCAACGTGACCATTATGGCATCTAGTGGTCCCATCCCCAGGAACCTTCTAGATACTGACATGAATGAGGAGAGTCCCCTGCTGCATGCACACTGCAGGACTGTCCGACTCCACCCGAGGGATATTCAGCAAAGCCCCCCACACCTCCTAGCCAGAAGCGGCCACTCGTCCCGTGTGCCTCCGGGAGATGGCCCGGTACGTGCAAGCACACGCTTCTACACAGACATGGGTGCCCGCTGCACGTGCCTTCCTGTTCCCAGCCTCACCTCTCGGTGCGTCCTGGGTGTACACGGCACTGTAGCAGCAGGGGAAGGTCCAGCGTGGGTACTTGGAGCTGCATGTCCCACCGTATGTCAGTGGTCCCCTAACGATGGTCATGTAGGGGGCATTCTAATTACGTGCTAAGTCAAACCAGACAGCAATCGAAGTCCTGGCACGGGCATCACTTCGTACAGAAATCTTGGCATACTTTTGTCAGTGCGCTCAAGGCCATTAGGGGGCTTTCAGTGACAGATTCCTGGGCATTCTCAAAGATACTCTAATTCCATTGGCCTGGGTGATGCCCAGGAATCTGAATTTTAAAACATACCCACATAATTTAGACGGGCACCCTCATTTGGAATATCCCGCAAAGCTGACGGCCCACTCCAGGGCCCTGCCCTGCAGGTGCAGTCTGACCCATTGCAGCGACCGGGGTGGGAGGCTCTTGTGTGACCACAGCACGTGTCTGGCTCCCTGCAAAAAGTAATAATCATCAATCAAGTGGCAACAAGCCTGGCTTGTCCCCACCAGACCCCACTTCTTGTGAGTTTTATTGTTTTTAATATCAAAGGACACACAAGAGGCCAGTAGCAGTGGCTGCCTCTGGGGAGAAGAGCTGACTGAGTATGTGGGAATCAGAGTCGGGCAGGAAACATCAGTGAACACAGGCCTGACACTCCGTTTTAGCACCGCCGAGTGACAGGTACACGGCATGGCAAGCCGTCAGGGTTGGTGCGGTAACTGTGAGCTTCAGCAAGTCTCTGCCTGCTCTGAGCCTCGCCTGGGTGCTTGGGCGCGGCCGCACTGTGGGTCCCGGCACGTGGTAAGTGAGCGGCTGAGTGTGAGAGCCTGACGGCGCTCCAAAGTCAGGGACGCAGCAGCGCGAGGCAGGGAGCAGACGGGGCTCTGCAGGTCTGTGGAAGGGCAGGAGAGCACAGAGAAACGAAGGCCGTGAGCTCCAGGTTGGCCGCGGAGGGAGGGTGGGTGGGGCCGCTCCGAGGGCCCCTCTGGCTCCTGTGGTCCTGACTTGGTCTCCCTGGGGAAGCCTCCACCTTGGGGCCTGCACTCAGCGAGTGAAGCCATGCAGTAGATATTTTCTTCCTTGTCACTGCCTGGCACGGCCCCATGGGGCCACCTGTGGGTAGAGTGCGACACGCCTCCAGACTCTGCTGGCATCTGCCTGGGGGAGTGGAGTTCTGGTGGGGTTGGAACCAGGTGCGCTGTCCATGGCTGGCCTCCCCGGGAAGCAGGACATTCCACAGGATGACGAGAGCACAGGGAAACAAAAGCCAGTGTGGAGGTGGAAGATGGGCCAGGAGTCCCCAGGGAGTGATCCCAACTGTGGGAAAAAGAAATGAAACTTCTTTCTCTTTCTATCAGAACAAAGGCAGTGAGAATATTTCTCCTTCCAGAGCCCTAACCTGGGATTGTTCTTTTGAAAGAAAGTCAAAAGCTGGGATTCTGCGGGTCAGATCCCGCATGCAAATACCCCTTCCTCCTGATTCTGACAAAACAGGACTTGGGACACTCAGTGCTTTTGAAATATCGAAGGATCTGGTGACTTTGGGGCAACCTACACACCAGGCAGCAATCGGCACAGTCTCTGAAGTGGCTGCTCTTCTGATGGGCGAGCCCACTCCGGCCTGCACAGTCCCCAGCACCGCCACCAACCTCCTCAGCCTGCGTCACCGGCTCTGCTGCTCCTGTCCTACCTCCTGCCACAGGTCCTAGACTCCAGCTCTCACACCACAGCTCCCCACCTCCTGCCTCAGGTCCTCACTCCAGCCCTCACACCACAGCTCCCCGCCTCCTGCCTCAGGTCCTCACTCCAGCTCTCACACCACAGCTCCCCGCCTCCTGCCTCAGGTCCTCACTCCAGCCCTCACACCACAGCTCCCCGCCTCCTGCCTCAGGTCCTCACTCCAGCCCTCACACTCCAGCTCCCCGCCTCCTGCCTCAGGTCCTCACTCCAGCTCTCACACCACAGCTCCCCACCTCCTGCCTCAGGTCCTCACTCCAGCCCTCACACTCCAGCTCCCCACCTCCTGCCTCAGGTCCTCACTCCAGCCCTCACACTCCAGCTCCCTACCTCCTGCCTCAGGTCCTCACTCCAGCCCTCACACTCCAGCTCCCCACCTCCTGCCTCAGGTCCTCACTCCAGCCCTCACACCACAGCTCCCTACCTCCTGCCTCAGGTCCTCACTCCAGCTCTCACACCACAGCTCTCCACCTCCTGCCTCAGGTCCTCACTCCAGCCCTCACACTCCAGCTCCCCACCTCCTGCCTCAGGTCCTCACTCCAGCCCTCACACTCCAGCTCCCCACCTCCTGCCTCAGGTCCTCACTCCAGCCCTCACACTCCAGCTCCCCACCTCCTGCCTCAGGTCCTCACTCCAGCTCTCACACCACAGCTCTCCACCTCCTGCCTCAGGTCCTCACTCCAGCCCTCACACCACAGCTCCCTACCTCCTGCCTCAGGTCCTCACTCCAGCTCTCACACCACAGCTCCCCACCTCCTGCCTCAGGTCCTCACTCCAGCCCTCACACCACAGCTCCCCGCCTCCTGCCTCAGGTCCTCACTCCAGCTCTCACACCACAGCTCCCCACCTCCTGCCTCAGGTCCTCACTCCAGCTCTCACACCACAGCTCCCCGCCTCCTGCCTCAGGTCCTCACTCCAGCTCTCACACCACAGCTCCCCACCTCCTGCCTCAGGTCCTCACTCCAGCTCTCACACTCCAGTTCCCCACCTCCTGCCTCAGGTCCTCACTCCAGCTCTCACACCACAGCTCCCCACCTCCTGCCTCAGGTCCTCACTCCAGCTCTCACACCACAGCTCCCCACCTCCTGCCTCAGGTCCTCACTCCAGCTCTCACACTCCAGTTCCCCACCTCCTGCCTCAGGTCCTCACTCCAGCTCTCACACTCCAGTTCCCCACCTCCTGCCTCAGGTCCTCACTCCAGCTCTCACACTACAGCTCCTCACCTCCTGCCTCGGGTCCTCGACTCCAGCTCTCACACCAC
This sequence comes from Tupaia tana, assembly GCA_026018925.1. NCBI lineage: Eukaryota > Metazoa > Chordata > Mammalia > Scandentia > Tupaiidae > Tupaia > Tupaia tana. Next base: position 58,489,906 of record JAKSZU010000014.1, on the reverse strand, counting down.
AGCTCCCCAAAGGGTCCACACTGAATCCGGTGCCTGGCTCTGACATGCATTTCTGTGATTCTGCTAAATGGTCTGCCTTCCCATACCTGCTTTCCATCAGCCGCTGGAAAGTGTGTGTCCTGGCTGTGACCTGAAGCACCTCAGAGTGTGTCCTGGCTGTGACCTGAAGCACCTCAGAGTGTGTCCTGGCTGTGACCTGAAGCACCTCAGAGTGTGTCCTGGCTGTGACCTGAAGCACCTCAGAGTGTGTCCTGGCTGTGACCTGAAGCACCAAAGTTTATGAACTGAGATTTGAGCAAAACTGCCTCCATCTCTGCGCCTGTTTCCACAGGACTGATGCGAGGGTGGTATGTATTTGTTAATGACTGTGTTGTATCATTTTGTTGGTTGACTGGGTTCGCATCACATAATGCCCGTGGAGGCTCTGCAATGGCCCCGCCCAGTTGGCAGCAGTTGGCTCTGATGGAACTGGCTCCTCGCCCTGGCTCTCCCCAATGCGCCCCTCCACACGGCGGCTAGTGCTTCCTCCCAGCATGGCCCTGAGGGACCTTCCAACAGGTGGAGGCAGGAGCTGGAACTCTCCTTGCAGCCCAGCCTCAGAAGTTACCCAGCATCAATGCCGTCACTCCTGCTGGCCAGAAGAGCGTGAGGGCCAGCTCTAAGGGTCCAAGAGGGGGCACAAGGCCTCTGCCCCTTGGTGCAGCTCTGTCTCTTCTCTGAAGAGCACACTAGGTGGAGGCTATTTTTGCAAGCATGTTGGAAACACGGACTACCACAAAAAAACTGTAACAGGGCCCGACATGGTTAACTCTGCTCATTCACTCCACACCCTTACTCAGCACCTGTTGTGTGTCAGGCCTTAGAGGAGGCACCGGGAGGATGGAGTTGGTTAGAACATCCGGAAACGCAGAGCTCTGGACGGGAAACAGGCACTTAAAGCAGGGTTACAGGACAATGCGGAACGTGCTTTGCAAAAGGAACGCAAGGGGACTGGTGATAGGACCCTGCTGGGCATCGGGAATCGGCCTGGGAGGACGGCTGGCCCCCTGGGAAGGACGAGGGTCTTTCCGGGGCTGTTAGCTGGCAGCAGGAGCAGCTGAAGGCAGACTTGCAGTCACAGGGGAGCACACCTTGTCTGGGAGAGCTCACCTAAAGATGGAAGTGGCCCAGAAGGCAGCGGGCCCAGGAGTGCGAGGTGAGGCTCCTGACCACGCCTCGGGTTCCTCCGTCCGGCCACGCCTGGGGTCTGCCTTTGGGCTCTAGGTTCTGTGTGCCAACGCGTCTCCCTGTTCAGTCATTTGCTGAGAGCTGTCCTCACGTCTTACCTGAAAGAATCCCAACAAACACTCTCTTCTTGGGGCACTCTGTCTACAGCGAATAGCCGTGTTTGGGGAAGAAATCCTGCTTCCCGTCACGGGGAGAGAGGCCTGCATGGCGTGTTCCCGAGGGAGAACTGGGACTGGAAGGTTTCCGGGAGCATGTCCCACCACACCCACACCCACACAGAGCTGGGCGTGTTACCCGCTGCTTGGTATGGACCAGCCGGGGGAGAAATGACAGCCTGGGACAAGCTTGGCCCACACCGGATGAGCCTGCTTTAAATCCCCTCTCTAGCCATCTACATCAGGCATTTCGGAATTGGCCGCCCGGCATCCATGTGACAGAGAGAGACTCTCCTCAGCGAAAGCAGAGTCTCTTAATAGACCTCCAGAGGTTAATGGGCTTGACATATCTCTGACATTTATTGGATTTTACGAGCTAGTGGATCTGCCGCAGAGAGCCGATCAGATGTTCCAAATCGATGGCCCCTTTAGGGTGCTGTCTTCGAACGGAACTGTAATGAGGTGCCCTTGGCTGCCTGAGTCCAGAAGAACAGAGAGGATGTCAGAATCGTAGGGACTGCTGGCCTGATCAAGGCCTCGCGGTGCCCTCGGGGTCCCTCCCAGCCCCAGACGCTCTGCCAGCAGACTCCGTAATGCACACCCCTTCCACCTCACTCTGCCTGAGCGGTCTCAAAGATTAGCTGCTCTTAAAACTCCCTTCCCTCATTCAACGAACATCTGTGGCAAAGCACTGCCTCTGTCCCTTAATAAAGGGACCTTCCTTGGCACAGAGGACTCAGAAAAGGTGGTGGCATGTCCCTTTTCCTCTACCAGCTTAGAGTTTAGTGGAAGAGACTTCCAGATTCCTAAACTCTGAGGATGCCTCGTGACGGGGCCGGCAGAGAGGGCCATAAGGAGAGCAAAGGCAGGAGGGGTGAAGGCAAGCTCGGGTCGCAGGGGAGCCTCTCAAAGTAGAGGGCATCGTGGGTGGGTTTCGCAAGTCAAACAGGAGCTGGCCAGCAGGGGCGAAGGAGAAGGGCATCCGGGTGGAGCACAGGCACACAGCGCATGCAGCGTGCAGAGACACAGAGGCTGGTACTGGACGCAGAGTGCACGGGAAGTAAGAGCACGTCCGTGCTGGGGAAATGGGAGAAAGATGCTCTCAGACATTGCTGGCAGGGATAGGAATTACTATGGAGCGTTGGGAAGTAACTTGGTAATGTCTGTTCAGGTGTGAAATAGACATGATTGTTAACCCCCAAATCCTGCCTCTGAAACTTAGAAGGCCTATAAGTATTAAAAGCAAAATTTAAAAAGCACTTGTTATCAAAAACTATACTTACACTGTAATTTCTTGTAGCATCATTCATTGCTGCAATAAACAATTGGGGCATAAAAGGAAGCCACTTGAACAGTTGTTGACAAGAGCCTGGCTAAGTCAAGTGTGGCACATTGGTCTTGTGGAACTCTGGAGCGTAGAAAAGGCGGAGGGAGTGCTCTAGCCACTGGCTATAGGAATAAGCCCGGGACACCCTCTTCTCCGATGTGATGGGGATGAGAGTTAGTCCGCTGCAAGTCATAATGCAGGCACATTGCTTTCACATGTCTAAGCTAAAAGCCAGTGAAGGCACACTCATTTGGCTGCCTTTGGATGCAAGCCCTAGGTCTTTTCATGGCATTGTCCGCTACGTGGAACTCTGCATTATTTTTCTTGCACAAACTATTTCTACAACATGTCATCTATAATGTACAGCGCTGCTTTCATTGAAGTAGAATGCAAATTTATGAATTTAAATGTAGAGATTATTACAAAGTAACCTGTGTACAGAACTTTCCACAGTTTTATGATTTTTTTCTCCTTTGTGTTCAGTTGCAGACTATTGCTCTGCATCTCCCTCCCGTCCTGGTATGCACACGCCTGTGATATGACCTTGCTGCTCCTTCTAGAAAGAGGGTTAGTCTAGTTAAAGCTGGGATGACCTCGTGACACGCTTTGGCCAACAGATTGCATCAGAAGTGATGTCTGGCTGGACCCTAAGAAGCCTTGCAGCTCTTGGCCTGCTTGGAACTCAGAATTGCAGCTCTAAGTACCTTGGTATTGATAGGTTCAAGGGCCCGCATAGCCTGGCTTTTGTCAGAGTGGGGCCCCCGTTTCATATCAAGGCCTGGCTGCATGGCGGTTGGTTGAGTCCATGGGTACTGATCCCAGAGACTCAAAGGGCTGACTATGCTTAACCTGGTTAATCTCATTTAAATCTTAGAAAAAGTCTATGACAGAAGTGCTAGCATTTTATTTAGTCCATAAATGAAGAAACAGAGGTTTAGAAAGGTTAAGGAAAGTTACTCAACTTGTAAAGAAAGGCTATGGTCCAAAGCAGAACCCAGACCGGCCGAGTCCAGAGCTCAGCCTCCGACCCCCAGAACGCACACCTTCCTGGAGGATTGGAGACCCTCGTGAGGGCCTCATGGCCTCCCCAGACCATCGAGACATGAATGGAGAAAAGCCTCTCTTGCAGGCTGGTGAGGAGAGGGGAGGGAACGCCTGGCTGGATCTGCAGTGCAAGACAGGCCTGGGCCATGTGCATTCTAAATTCTTTCCTTCTTTCTACTGTGTCTTCTCTAATGTGCTTATTTTCATTTTCTAATCTCTTGGCCACAGGACACCTAGGCTATGGTGGACATAAGTTGTTTTCCCTGCCTAGAGCCGCTTCTTTCAGATACAACGCCCCCACTTCTCTTTGGGGAACGCCTCCTCCCACTCGTGTTTGTGAGGCTCCCGCAGCCGTCTCAGAGCAGGTGTTGACTCTGCGCAGTCACCCATGGCTCATCTTCATTATAAATGCCAGGCAAGTCGGCACCCATTGCTTTGGAGAGAGAGAAAAAGATATTTTCTTGGGGGACATGTGGCTGTCCCTCTCGAAATCCCAGTGGATGCAGAAGCCAGAGGGCACCAGGAGGGAGTAGGCATGTCTAGAAGGCATGGTGGTCACAGGCCATGTGTCTGGGCTACTCACTTGGGGGAGTTCTCTACCTTATGAGTGTATGTGGGGAGCAGAACCACCTTCTATGAAAGCGGAGGCGCACTCCTAGCCTCCCTGTAGCTGAAGAACCGGCACACGAGTTAAGCTTCTCCCGCAGACGTGCCTCTCTCAGGAGGTCGGTGTGGGCGCGGTGAGGATGCAAAGAAGCAGGAGCTGCAAGAAGGTGGCCCGAGGCAGTGTGGGTCCCCAGGCCAAGACCTAGCCCCGGTATTGTGAATACTGTAGGTCGTCACAACAGCCCAGTGGAGGGACAGTCGTCTTCAGAGTGCCAGCTCCAAGATGCAGTTCAGGAAGTAGTTTCTGCCTGATCACCTCCAAACCTGGGTCTCTAGACCTCCCAAAGACTCTAGAAGCTACCGAACACACTTGAAGAAATTCTTTTCCACTGCAGTTGGCCAGGTTTGGCTCCTGTCACATGGATGAGGATCCTGACAGAGGACAGAGAATGCAGAGCTGGCCATGAGCAAGAGACCTGAGACTAAGGAGGCTCTCCAGAGCTCACGCCACCTGTCTTGCTGCAGCCTGACCCCTGGGGGCTAATAAGGAATTTGAGTTTCTTGCCCAAGTTTAAGGGAGGAAGGGATAGGGCCAGGAGAGAGACGCCGAGCAATCTGCTAAATCAGGCAACTGGGAGTTTCAGAGCAGATGTTCAAAAGGCAAGTGGCCAGGCCAGCAGGTGACGTGGTGGTTAAGGTGCTGGACTCCCACATGGCTGACAGCAGTTCGAGTCTTGGGCCTGATGGCTTGAAAATCATGCCAGGCATGTGCATGTGTGTGCCCAAAATCCTAAAGGGAAAGTGGAGGAGAAGGGATTGTGGCATGGCTATCCTCCCTGGGGGATGACTTCTCGTTTTCCCTCTTTCCCTCTCCCACACATGCACCCTAAGGCAAAAACCTAAAACAAAACAAACAAAAAAGACAAGGCACCTCTTTTGTGCACAAAGCCAGTTACCCTTCAATACCGTAACAAATATATCTTCTGGGTGAAGTTCAAGCACTGTGGCTAGTTGAAGGAGGGAGAGGATGTGGAAATTGGGGATGATGAAGTCTCCTTGGCACAAAGGAAAGGATAAACTGATCGCTGACTCCATCGCCAGTCCTGTGGCCAGGTGACTGTCTCAGGGACAAATTGGATAGATGGACTTAACTGGACATGCCCATCATGGGGGGGAGGGCAGCGTGATTATGGGGTTCGAAGAGCCCCCAGTCTGGCCTCCCCAGGCTGCAGCCCCTTCTGTGCTAGCTAGCACATGCCACAGAGTCAGGCTTCCATAAAACCTCCAGTTTGGAAATGCAGGGACTGGCGAATTCCAGGCATTCCAGGCAGCCTCCTCGGGAGCCCCTGCCCCAGCTAGGAAGCCCTCTGAAGGCGCTCCTGGAATCCCAGTTATTTATGTGTCGTAGGTTGTTTTGAGATTTCCAGTGTAGAATCAGGTCCTTAATTCAGAGAAGCCAAGCGCATACATTTCAAATGCCAATAAGCAAAAAGCCCATTATTTATATGCCAGGAGAAAGGCAGGCTTCCCACACAGAAATCTTTAGCTCGAAACTGACAGCTGCAGCCAACTTCTGAACTTCAAGTCCTCCTACGAAGCCGAGGTGGGGGCCCAACTGCAGGAACAGGGTTTGGTTTGGTTTTGTGAGGAGTGCTCTGAAACGGGTTGCTCTCGTGTCTGCATAGCTCTGTGAATAGACGGGTTCCCTTTAAGAGGGCAAATGGGATGCTATGTGAGTGCTCGCTCGATAATGCTGTGGCTGCCTGACACCCAAGGGCCTGCAGAGTATGGAGGAGGGTCTGAAGCTCAGCCCTTCCACGCACTGGCCGTGGGACTGGGAGTGAGTCAATCTGGCCACGCCTCGGTTCCTCAATCTCTAGTGATCACTTGTGATCAGATCATACATACATGGCCCTGTCACGGAGTCCATGTAAAGGGGGATGAGGGTCCATCTATGACTTTGTCAGACCCGTGTAACGTGCTTGGTAAATGCGTGTGTCTTATCAAGTCCCTAGTAAGTCCAGACGTTGGGGATATAGAGACAAATCAGACTTCCTCCTTACCTTCCAGGAGGAAGCAGCTCAGAGCGGGAGACAGACAGTGACATTACAGTGTCATCAGCGCCGCAATTCCAGGACAAAACGAGGCAGTGGGACCAGAACATGGAGGCGAGGTGGGCCAGAGGGCTCTGTGGTGGGGACAGGGGCCATGCCTCGGACATGCTTGCCTGTGGCCACCGTCTCACGCCCTCCTGTTCTCTCCGCGTGTCTTCTGAAAGTGTGCTTGCCCTGGTACTGGGTGCCCCTGAGTGCCTGAGTTCCTCCAGCCTCACTGGCAGCTTTGTGAGAGCAGGGACCTGTCTGCCTTGGTCACTACTATGGTATCCCTGGTGGCCAGAACCATCCCCTGTCCTTGGTAGACACACCATGAGTATTTGCGGCATGAAAGAAAGCTGGAAGATGGGGCTTGGAGAATACGTGGAGATCAGCCAAGTGAAGGAGCCAGAATGTGCATTGTAGCCCAAGAGGCCTGCAGCCGAGCCACCAGCACGGGAGATGACACAGCTAAGGAGGGGGCGGAAGGGGAGCGGCAGGGCTGAAAATGGACACGCAGGCAGCAGCCCCAAGACCAGTTTTCCCCCTCTGCTGGCTCCAGTCTACAAAAACCCCCACAGATCCCAGTAGGCATGCTGAGTGCAGCTGGTGCATTTCTATAGCAACCGTCACCATGGCACCAGAGGCCTGGATCCAACTTCCGGGCTCTGCCTAGGCCCTGCGCTCCCGCCCCCTCCCTCTGCCCCAGCAGCCTTCATCCCACAAGGTAGAAAGGAGCCAAGCACTGTGGCAGGAATCTTCAAGAGGGGGCATGGCTAGGGTCCTGTGAGGGGGGTTGTGGTGAGGGTGCAGGGCAGAGGGCAACAGATTAAACGTCACGTGTGTCACAACAGACACACCTGCCAAAAGAGGACACGGGCTCACTGTCCCCGGTTTCAACGTGCATTGCTTGGCTTAGAAGGGGCGGGGGATATGCAGCAAGCTTTAGAGCGGACAGGCCTTCATGTGGGCTGGCAGGGGTGGCATGGAGCTCCAGGCAGGAAGGCTGGAATCTAGCCCCAGCTCCTGCGTCCCCCCCCCCCCCCCGCCACCTGTGGCCTCTCTGAGCCTTACTCTCCCACCCTGTAAAATGGGAAGGGTAAATAATGACCTATCAACTCATTTCTCATAGCAGAGAAGCAAGCACAGTGCTTTACACCCACTAGGGGCTTGATCAATGGGTAGTGTGGATCGATGCATCATAGAGACAGGTAACATCACCTCTCAGTCAGCAGAGCTCCAGTCCCGAGTCCCCTTCTCTCCTCCCTGCCCACCAACTTGGTTTGGTCCAAACCCAGGTCTGTCACAGCAGCCTCAGATCCGTCTCTGCCCTGCCCTAGCCTCTCCCGCTGGAGGCCCCTGAGCAGAGGAATCACAGGTTCCTGAGTCACAGACCTGAGTTCTAATCCAGACGCCGTGACTTGCTTCCTCGTGACCCCCGAGCAGGCAAGGTGAGTCACCTCGCTGAACCCCAGTTGCACAACTCCCCGGCTCTGCTCAAGTCCCCTTGATTGCAAGACTCAGAAATCCAACCAGGATGGCTTAAGCCCAAAGACAGGGTAAGGTGAGGACTGACAGATTCAGCAATAAAAATACATGATGCCTAGTGAAGTTGTAATTTCTGATAAACAACTAATAATTTTTTAGTATAACTATGGCCCAATATTACCTGAGACTTACTAATAAAAATCATTATCAGAAATTTCAATTTAACTAGGGAGTCTGTTTTTCCTGGCGACTCTGGGCAGGGTGGATACTTACTAACTCATAAAACCAGCTGAATCCCAGAGCTCAGGTATCAGCTCTCCTGCCCTCCCGCCCTGGGCTGTGCTTTCTGCAGCCTAAGGGAGACTCACTCCCGGTGGGGGCCAAAATAGCCCTCGGCACTCCCTGCTGCTGGTGGTTATGCCGGTTATGGTTACGGTTAAGGGCAGTCGCCCCTCCTCTCCCTCCCTCTCTCCGTTCCCCCCTGTGCCCAGCTGTTTCCTTCTCCCCGCTTGCTGCTTGCTCCTCTGGGCCCGCTGAACTTTGGTGCCCGTCAGGACCCCGGTCTCTGGCTCCGTGTCCTCGCCCTCTCTCAGCTCCTCATGAGCTGACCTGGGCGTGCAGAGGGTCCCCTCACCTGAGTCGCCCTGCTCTGGACTTTGGTCTCCAGTCTGTGGGGGTAGGGGACTGGACCAGAGAAAAGACGACTGTTCAGAGCTTCTCTTTCCCCAGCAATGTGGCTGGTTATCCTGACCGAGGAGGAGAACGGGGCAAGGCCCTGGCATGGGAAGCTGGAAGGTGGATGACTTTGGTAAAAGCAGGTGGTTTCCGGGACAGGACAAGAGGCCCGGCAGACATCAGCCCCAATGGGCTCTTGCCTCTGTTAGGAGCTTATAGCACTTCACGGAAAATGGGCCGCCAGCTGTGGGTATCTTTCCTGTCCGGCCCCATGGCCATCACACGCAAAGTCTTACATCACAGGACGCTCCAGCAGTTGGCAGCTGGTCCCGAGACACTGTGCTGCGGTTCCCACCTCTGGCTACATTAGCTCAGCTGACCATGGCTGGGCACACTGTGTTCAGAGTACCCGTTTGTTGAGTACCTACTGTGTGCCGGGCACAGGCGGCCGAGCCTTGCGGTGCACTGTTCTGTTAGGGCAGAGGCTCACTGCCCTGGAGTGCTTTGGGAATAGAACGAGGAGAGACGTGACCTTCGCCTGGGGAAGACGCAGGGCAAACTCGGTGAGGATGTGGCCCTGAGGCTGGGATGGGCAAGGTGTGTCTGATCTGAGCTGAGAGGAAATGAGGTCTCGGGCTCTCAGTGGCACAGACCGTGAGGCAAAGGAACAAGAAGGTTCTAGTCCTGCCGACTTCGTCTCTGCCTCTTCCTGTCTGTCTCCATCCCACCGCTCCCAAGCCTCAGTCCTCCCGCCAGCCCCTCCCGGCGCCTGCCGTGTTCACGTCCAATCTGTGCTCTTGTGTATTTCGCACTCGTGTGTGTGTGTGTGTGAAACTTGTAGGAAGAAGAACCTTTCTCTCCAACGGTAATTGGAAAATAGGTTGCACTTGCTATAAATAGACCGCCACACAAAAATCAGAACACGGAGAGCAAAGACTGCTGCTGAAACCCAGCCCGTCCTGCTGAGTCTGCAGCCTTCCCGCTCTCCCTCACGGGGTTCCGAGGGTCACAGGGGCGTTAGGGACGCCCGGCAGCAGCCAAAGTCTTTCTCCTTCACATAACCAGAATGACAGAGAGGACCGAAAGAAAAGAAATGCTTTCTTTAGTGCGTTATCTGTGCCCCCTCCCCCAGGAAACCCTCCTCACTTTGGGAAACCGAGTCCCAGGCCAAAACCCGAGGCCAAGTCACAGCTGCACGTATGCCTGCACGGTTCCCTGCACACTGCTGGCTTACGCTGGGCTCTTCGGGGACCCGAAGCTCCACGGCTGGATCTGGGGGCCACCGTGGGGGGAGGGGGGCCCTCTGCACAACAGCATAACAGCCACTACCACAGCAGCCACCACCACACCAGCTAACCGCCTAGTTGTTACTATAAGCCAGGCACCGTCCTAAGCGTTTACCTACATTAAAGTATTTCATCCTCACAAAGATTACGAGAATGGCGCCCTTGTTAGTTCCATTTTAGAGATGAGGAGCTGGGGTGCAGGGTGGTGAAACACCAGCCTGAGAGCAGTTCTTTAAAAAAAAGATTTATTTATTATCATCATTTTTCAATTCTGACCAGAGAGAGACAGGGAGACAGAGAGACAGAGCAAGCCACCAGGTCTAAGACTCGAACTGCAGTCGACCATGTGGGAGTCCAGCACTTTCAACCACCACGCCACCTGCTGGCCCTGCCTGAGAGCAGTTCTGTTCTTTGTACCTACAGGATTCCCACGCAAGATCGCATGTATTTATTCTTTCTTTCCTTCAAACATTCATCCGACAAGGATGCATTGGGTACCCTGTTTCCTTCAATTCCATTCTAAGCAATACTTATTCCACTTTAAAATGGAACTTGAAATCACTGTTTCTTGTTTCTCCCAGATTTCCACATGCTCTGACTTACATCCCTCCACTCCCAGCGTCCTCAGGTGGCTGTGGGTTTGCCAGGTCCCTTCATCGGGACTTAGGCACCCACCTGCTGGCTTTCAGGAGTGTTGGCTGTGGATGGGATTCACACCACAATGAACATGAATGAGTGGCCTTGGGTTCTGGCTTCCCCCCAGTGGGCAGTGGGCAACCAGGAGATGACCATCACGGAGAAAAAATGGAGACCCCTTGCTCTGATTCAAGACAGTTCTGCAGGACTTCCCCAGCTCCTAAACACCCCAAGGATAGCTAAGAGGCCTCTGTCCAGCTGGGTCACAGCCCAGCATCTCCCTCTGCTCGGCCCTGCCCTCACTCCCCACTGGTGAGCTTCCCAAGCCCACTCCCCCACATTGCCAATGGCTCGAGTCCATGTCCTGCAGACTCAGGCCAAGACACCTGCAGAGGTGGCAGCCACCATCCAAGCCTTAGTCAGCCTGATGTCCTCAGCAGCCCCTTCCAAGGAGAGACCTAAGCAAACGGAGCCTGGGTGCATTCGTCCTTCACAAAGAGCTTTGGTGACACCAAAGCCCCAGGGTCACCTCAACCTCCGCAAGTCCTGAGAGCCCCGCAGGTGGTCGGGTTTCTGTTTGGATGTTTTCCTACATTAGCTAATTAGCTCGGTTCCCAGGCCCCATTACTGTTTCCTCAAGTGGATCGTGGCCTCGGCTCCAATGACAGCAGCCACTCAGCCAGGCCCGGGAAGATGTTCGCTTTCGGGCCCGCAGGGATCAGTCAGGAAAGGAGAGAGGAAGGAGAGGGGAGATTCGATTACGGGGTGTCAGGGAAGGGTCACTGCTCCCGCACCTCCTTCTGCCTTTGAGCAAAGAAAGCGAAATCAGCATTTCCCCTCGCACAGCGGCATCTCTGTGGAGTCGGGCAGAGGAAGGCCAGAGCTGTAAGCTGCCCACCTCTACTCGCTCCTGAAATGGCCCATGTTTAAAAATAGCCTTTGTCTGCCCCAAACTTGACTCCTCACCATTTCTCAAATTTAATTGCAAATTAGTGTCTCAGCAATGCTGTAGGCTTCCCAATCTGGCCTAAACCCAGAGGTAAAGGCAGAAGACAAATGGAAGGAGAACCTGCGGTCTGCTGAAGCAATTTGGGGTGTGGATGCGAGGGCTCACGGGTAACCCTGCCTAGTGTAAACCAGGAGGCAGAATGCAGGTCGCCAAGGCCAGCCCCAGCTGAGAGCCGTGGGAGGAGAGGACCAAGCAGTCCAGACATCGTCCTACGAAGAGCAGAGAACCATGACCCTGGAACTAGGCAGCCCGGCTTATCATGACCCCCGCAGGCCTAGATACCACACCTGGTTAGTGAGCACCCACCCTGTGCCAGGCCTTGGGATTTCAGTCTCAAAGTTCCCTTATACTCCTAAAAATTAGTGGAGACTCCAAAGAGTTTTTGCTTCTATTTATCACATAAGAAACTAAAACTGAAGAATTACACAAACATGTATTTATTCATTTAAAAATAGCAATAGCAATCTCTTTGCATGTTAACATGTAGGATATTTTATGAAAATAAACTATATTTTGCAGCATGAAGACATTTAATGAGAAGCATGACATTGTTTTACATATTTGCGAATCTCATTAACGCTGGACTTGATTGAAGACAGCTGGATTCTCATAGATGCTTTTACATTCCATCTGGTGCAATACCTTGTTTCGGTTAACACGGATAAAGGAAACCTGGCCTCACACGGATATGTCATTGGAAAAGGGAGGAGTCCTGAATAGCCTTTGCAGACAGTTAGGGAGAGTCTCCTTTGGTACTATACCAAAGCTCGACAAGTGGTTAAAGGTTATTGCAGTGGATTGGGAAATCTGAAGCCATGTTACTCTGCCACATTAAAACCCCTGGTCTGTCTTGCACTTTGAGTGGATCTTTTACCCATTGTGATTGGATAACATCATGCACTGCTCACTTGGCAACTACCACGTCACGGACTCAGCACATCTTCCAAGTACGGCACATTGCATTACACAGTATCAAAAATCACTTGCATCAGTGTCACCCCCCGAGCGCACCAGAGAAGCGCAGTGGCAAGTTTCAAACTCACAGTGGCAGGTGATGTTTTCCAAACCTCTAATTTTCCCTTAACAGCTTGAATTTTATCGTTGGCCACAGATGCTGTCCATTGCTTTCCTTGAGGTGGCAGGCTCACTTCGTCAGTCTTTGAGAAAACATCTGCAGATGCCCAAATCTGGATAACCATGGCTTGCCAGTTAGTCTTCCAGGTAAAGTGGTGCTTTCTGAAAAAAGTGGCTGCTGGAGCTAAAAGCCAAACAATCACACATGTGCTTTTCCTAGGCATTACGCTCACCCATTGTACATCACGGAAGTGCTTTAGGAATACTTCCTGTTCTTCCACATGGATTGTCAAGAAGACATGTGCTTGAGTGCTGAGACTTTAAAAAATGCTTTGTTACTGCTTCATTAGGGCCATTGGTAAGTAGAACAGCTGTATGTTCTGGTGTAAATGTGTGACGGGAAGTGCCCCTGGTTCGCACTAAGGTGCTGTTCGTTTTAACTCACCACCGTGCAAATGACAGCATGGTAAGAAAGGCAAAGAACAACCCAGAGTTATTAGGAAAATAGCTCCAAACTCAAGGACCTTCTGAAAGGGTCTTGGGGGGGGGGGGGGGGCAGGTTTCTGTAGGCCGCGCTTGGCTAGCCACTAAGCTAAGGAAGAGTAGTCGTTTCGGTACCTCCAGAAACAGACGTCATCACCATACGGTTGGACGAAGGCCTGGACGGAGGCAGCGCAGAGGGAGTGACTTGCTTGGCACCAGGAAAACTGGCCAAGCTGTAGGAAGTGTTGGAAATGGGTCTTCAGGGTTGAGCAGAAGCTCTCCCAGAAAGCAAAGGTGGATCTTTGTGTTTCCTATTTCAGAAGAATGGATCCTTGAAAGCAAAGCTTTTGGAAACAGACATGAAAAAAATTAAATGGAAGAATCATATTATTAACAAATATGATCTTGGACACTACTATGGAGTGCCTACTGCATGCCTCACCTTTATGTATGTTCCCATATTTAATTCTTAGGCTTTTAGGCCTAAGAAATGGATGTAGTTATTCTGTTTGTGCAGAGAAGTTGGGTAACTTCCTCAAGGACACCAAATCCAGAGGAAAATCCAGTGTCCGACTCCAAAGCCCTCGTTTGCTCTTTCCTTCCCTGTGCCGAGAGGAAGAGCAGCCCCTCAGCAGCCCTTGCTCCAAGCTTCGGTTGCTCCACGTTGACCAAGCAAATCCAGGGCCTCCCCTTGTCATTTGAGGCTCCCCATGCCGCTGCACCTCCCCTCTCTTGCCCTGCTAACTTTCCTTTCCTCCCGACTTGCTTCTCTGTGCCTTTCTCTGAGCAGCGACCCTCACTGTGAGCACTTTCTTTTTCTCCTTCGATCTTTACCCATGCTTGAAATCCTACCAGCCTCGTCAGGGGCAGCCGTCTCTGCTTTCTACACCTCTCCCACCTTCTCTCCTCTGGGTCACCTGCTGGCACTGATCCAGTATTGTGGTCTGTCTGCAGTGTGATCAAGCTTTGTATCCATTCTCCAAACCTAACAGCCGTCATGACCAGGCTGTGGGCTCTTGGATGCTGGGACCACAGGGATTCAAGAATGTTCCCTCTTGGATCTTCCCCTTGCTCTCTGAGCCTCGGTTTTCCCTCTACAAAACAGAGATACCAGCACCCTCATTTGTAGGGTTGTGGTGACAATTAAATGGACTAAGATGTGTGTCTAGGAAACTGCCTGGAAGACAGCGAGCACTTGGTTGGAGTGAACTGTCTTTGTAATATTAACACAGTAACAATGGCTGTTAATATCACTGGGGGAAGAGAGAGTATGAGCTTCACAGCACCCTTCCCATGGTAAGAGCAAGCCATATTAGCACCTCACACATTCAGCCTGCCAAGAAGCAGGAAAATTGGTCCAGACAGGTGTTCCTTTGGTTTTCCTGCAAGTGGTTCTATTTCGGTGTATGTTCTGGAGTTTGTTCCTTTGGGCCCCTCTGTTTTGTCCTGCATACCTACAATACTTCCACGGACTGATGAAACAGGAACATACCTGAGCCAGGTCTGATGGCCGAGTCCTAGGGAAGGCCGAGGACACGAACGGCGCAGATGACAAACGCAGCAGTGCTGCCACCCTATCAGTTCAAGTCTCCCCTTGTCAATGTCGCGTGGCCACCTTCCTCAGGCTCTTTGGATGAGGTAGCCCATTTGATCCTGCTGGGCATCTGAAAACAGAAAGATAATCAGCGCATTAAACTTTTATCTCTGCTGCTGTCACTCTAGTAAGCAGCGAGGCAGGCTGTCCTGTCCCCGAGCTCTGACCTGCCTGAAGCAGGCTGATGGGCTGTTGTTAGCATGCTGGGTCTACTTTGAAGGCTGTGAACAAAGCCCCCCAGACTGCCAGCTGCCCTGGGTTTGGTCCTCATTACCTGACGAGCTCTGGCTCCATGTGGATGCTAAGGAGGACAGGCTGTGTGGGTTCTAAAGGGCAACTCCAAAAACCGGTCCTGCTGGGGTTCTCAGTCCTATTTCCACACAGCTTCCTGCTGCAGATGCCCTGGTTAGTGATGGCGAACCCCCTACGAAGGTCGGGAGCGATGAGTCAGCATCCCCAACTGGTTTCATCATTTCTAAGGTTGGTACAAAAGACTTGCCTGATGCCACTGAGGGGTATGATGTCTGTGGCCTTAATTTAGCCACGACTGCCATGACAGCGATACCAGCACCTTCTACACGCCAGCCACTGGGCAGCACGTCACTCGCCCTGTCTGGTCTCCCTGAGCACAGTCCTCCAGGGTGGGCTCTGGGCACCTGTTGTGCAGAGGAGCTGTGGCTCAAAAAAGATAAGTCACTTGTCCACAGCACCCCACTCCCGGAGGCAGGAACCAGCCTGGTCGGGTTCCACAGTGTGAACGCTCCCACCCTTCCTCCTCCCGGGTGGTTTTCTTTGCTGTCTCACTTAGCTGGAGGGAGCTGGGGCCGGGTTGGACCTCTCTAACCACAGAGGGCCATTTTCCCACGTGTTACCTGGTTTAATCCTGAAAGCAGCCCTGTGAGGCAGGATCCACGCCTGCAGTTTACAGGAGAGGACTTGGGTGCTCACTATGCAGACTGACTCACCCGCGAGTCCAGACTCAGGCCTGACTGAGTTCCAGTCCAGGCCCTTTGCGCTGCGCTGGCTGCTCTGTGCTGTGCTAGGACATCTGCTCTCCTGGGAGTGCCAAGGGAAGCTTCCCTGTGTGAGCAGGGCCCGCAGGGCTGGACGGCTTCAGTGCAGGAGAGGGGAGAGAGAGGGTCTGATGCCAGCAGTACTTAGGAGACGGAAGCTGACTGAGGGAGAGAAGGGCGGGGACGAGAAGCCTGTTCCCTTCAGCGTGAGAACAGGGATGTGAGTGTAACGGCCACACCTGCTCTCCCTTTAACAGAATCGGGAGCGCTGGGCCCTCTAACCCCAGGTCTCCCCAAGCGTCAGGGCTTCCTTAGAGCCCCCATTGCAGGAGGAGCCTTCCCCCAGCCCAGGGCCTGATGTCTGCCAGCACCTCCGGCCCGTGCTCGGTTATGCCCAGTCGCATGTTGCGAGTGTATCATCTCGAGATGGAAGTTCCCATTCATGGGAGGTTCCACTGAGACAGGTGATTGCTAAGAGGAAGGGTATTGACCCACTTACTCCTTTTTCATTCCTCATAGAAGCCCCAAGATTGGTCAAAATAAACACGTGCATGCATAAATACTCACGGCATTGAAATGTTCCCATTGCACAGAGGAGAACAGAAACCGTGAGCTCTCCTCTGAATCACTAACCCTGGGGCTACCCAGTGTTCCCGTGACGGCAGGCCCTGATCACTACCACGTACCAGCCAAAGCCAAAGGATAAAAGGAAGAGAAGAACAGAAAGAAGAAAGGACGAGGAGAGAGGAGGAGGGAGGAGATAGGAGAGGGAGGAAAGGGCGGGGAGGAAACTTTTGCTCTGGAATGGGATGCAGTTTAAAACTGGAATGGGGGGAACCAGCAGTTAGCGTAACGGCTATGTCGCTGGACTCCCACGTAGTTGACCACGGTTCGCGTCCCGGACTCGGTGGTTTAAAACCCACGCCGAGCGTGCGTGCGTGCGTGCCCAAGATCCCGAGAGGAGAATGGAGGAGAAGGGATTGTGGTGTGGCCATCCCCCCTGGGGGGTGATTTCTCGCTTTCTGTCTCTCTCTGTCTGTCTGGCGAGCGCACGCGCCCTATAGTGAAAAACCTCTCAAAAAAAAAAAAAAAAAAAAAAAAAACTGGAATGGGTACAAAGTCAGATCAGAGACGAAACAGCACTCTTCTCAGACCTGAATTCTGTTTCCGATGCTAAGAGGAGCCTGCTGTGCCACGAGAACTCTCTCTCCTCCCTGCTTCTCCAAGACGAAGCAATCACAACTTCATCAAGTGTGAAAATGACCTGCTGATGGTTGCGCCACACTCAAGACTCCGCCAGGTTCATCTCGACAGAAATCTGCCCTCAAGCTCAAATCTTGAAGTGCCACAGGACAACCCAGGAATCTGCAGTCCAGCCATCCGTCTCGTGGCACGGTGCAGAACATCACTGCGGGAGTCCCACGGCACAGGTGGGGGCCTTTTATTTCCAAGTACCGCCGGGCATCACCCCTGGGGCCCCAGTGCCTATCACAGCACCTGGCACGACGATGCTGCACGAGTCTGCCACCTGCTCTGCCTTGGTGTGGACGAAGGCAGGCCGCAGCTTTCACTGCCATCAGGGCTCGGCCATGATCCAGCACTAGTCAGGCTGCAGGCGTCTACTCAGAGTGGTCAGATGTGTCTCGTTCCACAGGTGCCACTAGGAAGGACACTCGCGTGCAGTACAGGCATGCTGGTCATTTGCACGTGGCTTCCAAATGGCGTCCGTGGCGGCGGCCTTGCCTGACCCCCGTCTTCTCACCGTTAGGTCCGGCTCGGCCACCCTGGATCAGCACCGCACTGCCAGCTTGTTCCTGCCTTTTCCCTGGGGCTCGGCCACCATGGATCAGCACCGCACTGCCAGCTTGTTCCTGCCTTTTCCCTCACTTGTCGTGGTTCAGAATTATGTCTTCACGGGTTTGCTTCGTGTCTGTTCATTCCCCTAAAAATACTAACGTCTGCGAGAACCAGAATCATTTCAATTTCGTTCACCACGTGGTTCCCGTGTTTAGTACATCGCCGAGTGCCGGGGTCACACCTGAGTCACAGACATGCTTGACAAACATGGAATGAGTGAATGAATGAATGAGGCGCGACCAAATGCCTCTTAACTCCTTCACTCCTTTGACAGGAGGCGTCTCCAGATTCATGTCACCAGAAGCCCTTGGCTACAGCGCTTGGTGAATTGGCTGGTCACGCCAACGTGGCTGGACCTCCAGGGTGGCTGCCTGTCTGGCGCAGCTTGGACAAGGGGAGGTTGGGTGGTGGTGGAGATCTCAGCCTGGCGGCCTGAAGGAGGGCCTGCCATGGACCTCACCTGGGCACTGCCCCGGCAGGTCCACCTGGAGAGGGCCTCTCTGCCTCCATCAGGGCCCTGGTGGCAGGAGCAGCATGAACTCCACGCCCCAGAGAGGGCAGTGGGAGAGGCTGCCCCTCCGCACAAACATGGCTCCGGGAGTGGGGACACGTGTACTTCTGAGAAGGCAGCCGTACACACCGAGTCCTGCAGAGCTGCAGCAGGTCTGAGAGGTCTGCCCTTTCATGCAGGGGTGGCAGGTGCAGGGCAGAGGGGTGGAGCCAGCCTCTGGGGAGATGCTGGTAAGACAGAGATCCACACCCAGCTCCTGCTCTGGGCTTCACTTGGGCCAGGCTTATTTCCACCCCCATGCCTGTACCACCTCTTCCTCCAGTGGCACCCTTTTCTCTCAGGTCTGCATGTGGCTGGCATTTTCTCCTTGCTTAGATCTCAGCTCAAAGACCATCTCCCAAGAGAGGCTTCCTGTGACCACCTATTTATCTACCCAAAATAACTTTGGTCTCGATTTTGCTTGCTTGTTGGTTGCAACTTCTTGTAAGCTCCGAGTACTAAGACCCTGCTGCTGTTTGCCTCCTCTGACAGCCCAACCCCAGCACAGAGAAGGCGGTGGATAAATATAAGATAAAGAAAGAATGAGTGCATGAATGCCTGAGCTCAGTTAAATAGCCAAAGCCATGGTCTAGTGTTGAAGGGAGCCAGGTCCCACATGGCCAACTGCTTGGTTCAAATCCCAGCCCTGGGACCATGAAAAACATGCCAAGTGCACATGCATACATGCCCCAAATGCCAACAGGAGAGAGAAATGGAGGAAAGAATTCCAGTGTGGCCCCACCCCACTGGGGAGGTTGCTTTCCCCCTCGCTCTCTGTCTGTTTCTCTCTGGCAAATTAAATAAATACATAGCGAGGGGATAAGATCCATTCAGCACTAGGTCTGCTCAGCAATGAGCCTGTTCCAAGGTCAGGGAGACTGAGAGCTCCCTGGACATGAAAGGCTTTGCTTAATCCACCAGCCGTGCTCTGAGCGGTCACGGTAGTGATTCCATTTTACAGATAAGGAGATGGTCTCAGAGAGGTTAAGCAACCTCCTCAAGGCCTGTTGGCCAAGTAGTTGCAGAACTCCAGCCCCTTTCGCCTGCTTCTCAAGACCCAGTGCTCAAATGACTCCTTCTCCTGCTCCCTACACACCACGTGTCAGTCTGTAAGTCTGCACCCAGGCAACACCAGGCCGGAAGAGAGCTCTCTGAATGCAGGCGTTCCTTTTCCATTATCCAAAAAGAATCTGCAGGCCCCTGCTTGACCTGGGTCTCCAGGCCAAGGCTGGCACACAGGGAGCCAGGACTGAGGGAAGGAGCCTCACCCTCTGCCACTCAGGGACTCCACACACAGCGAGCCCCAGCACAGTGGTCTTCCAGAAAGCTTTTCTCAATTAAGGATAATTAAAATCCTTCAAATTTGGAGGATTGCTTACAGTTCCTTGGGGGAGAGAGAAATGAGTGGCGGTAGTAGCGGGGGTGCAGATGGGGCGGCACCGACACTGGAGGCGGAGGACCAGGCCAGCAGCAGGCCGGCTAGGTGGGCTGACCTCTCAGGGGGGCCCCAGTTTGGAGCGTTTCCTTCCCCAGTTCTGCCCCTCTGGACCGCTAGCCTGTGCTCTGGACCCAGGCGGCAGGCCAGAGGGCGCTGGTATGGGAAACGTGCCTGCTCAGCACCTCGGGGTCAGGTTTGGAGCACAGGCAGGGGGCTTCTGCTGAGATGCCGGAATTTTTCAATCCCAAGCCGCGGGTTTGCTCTTTCTTCCTTCCTTCTCCCATTCATCCATTCCTGCACACTGCACATTCTCTCCTCCTCCCACCGCGGACCCCATTGTCATTCCGGCGGCATTTCAGCCCACTGCAGACTACGGAGGCTCCGGCTTCCAGATTTCTCTGTCGAATCACTGGCAAGGACAAAGCCGTTTGGAGCAAGATTCGGTAACTAGCTTTTTAATTTCATGGCCGGAGGTTGTCAGGACAGTGCAGAGAAAATTGCCAACGATTCGGAGGGCAGCCCGTGAATCTGGGGCAGAGCAGGCGAGAACAAGCGAGTGCTTCAGCTGGGGCGGGGTGCTGGCAGCCACTTGGATGAGAACGTTCTCTTCCTCTGAATTCCTTTGGTACAGATCCGTGTTCATTTAAAAAAGATGGATTCAGCAATTTTTTCGCCCCTCCTCAATGAAATATTTTAGATAGCCGAGGAAGAAAAGCAGCAGCCCCTCCCGGCCCCCACCTAGATCTTTCTTTGGGAGGAAAGGAGGGGACCAGTTGGTGATAGGCTGTTCTGAAATGGGGGTCATTAATTGGAGGGTTGTCCTCTTTCCAGTTTCTCTTTGCAAACTTGAATCATAGCACGAGTCTACCTTCAGACTGATGGCCCAGTAGCAGGGTGGGAAGGCCTGCGTCTCAATCCCAGGGCAGGCCTGGTGTGACAGCGCGTTGCTGACGCTCTTCTCTGAACTCCTTCACTGGAGAGGGTTGAATAAATGGTCACTAATGTCCTTTGCCACCTCTATGCTCCTCTGCTTCCCCAAACCCAGAAGTCTTCTCATTACCTCAAGCCTGGGGTCTCTGATCTCCTGAACGGAACCTCAGATGGAGCTGAGCTGAGAGGCATGACAGGACTCCCAAGGGGTTGGTGTTAGGAAGCATCTCAAGATACCTGGTGGCGTTCATGTCCCCTGTCACGCCCACCAAGACTCGCTAGCTGGACACATCCCTGCAAGCTAGCACCCATGAGAACCACATGCTAAACTCTTGCTAGGAGTTTGTTCTGTGGTTCCCACCTCTCAAATACATTCTCTTCCAAATGTCTTTCTCACATCACCCTGTAAGTGAGATCCGAATAGCTGCCCCATTTTACAGATAAGGAAAATGAGGCTTGCATGTCCAAAGGCTGACCAAGTTGGGCCAATGGCCCCTGCCCAGCACCCTTTGACTTGGAACTGGGCTCAGTGACACACAAGGTTCCTGAAGGAGCAGGAAGCCAGGCGTCCCTTGCCAGTTCCTTTCCTCCACCTTCACCTCCCTTACAGCCTCATGATGTTCTCTAGTTGTTCTCTAATTCATTTGTTTCTGTCTTGTTCACAAGCAATGTAAACTGATGCCAGGCGAGTTAAGCTGAAAGAATGTATTGAAGGATACAGTGCAGCTCACAGAATAGACAGGAAGGCTGAAAACTAAGCTGAGGAAGCAGACAAGAAAGAAGGGAGGTCACACAGCCAGAACCAAGGCCAGACTCTTGCTACAGCTCCAGCCCCGCAGCATCCCTGCTGCTGCTGCGGCACACCCAGAGCCTGGCGCTGCAGCTGGAGCACCATCTCTGCCGGTCTTGGCCAAGTGGCTGCACCCAAGCTGCAAAGTAGCCTGAGAGAGCACATATTCGGCATTTCAACATTATATAGCAAAGGCTCTGCCTCCCAACCAGTCTCAGCGGGTGAGAAATTCTCCTCCAATAGAACAGCAGGGAAATGCCTGGCAACCACATTGATGGCAACTGTGCATGTATCAGTCAGTTTAGGGTAAGTCATGCTGTGGTAACAATAGGAGCTGCTTAAAACTACCCAGGAATTGCTTCTTGTTCATGCTACATGGCCATCGGGAGTCAGCTGAGGACTCTGCTTCAGGTAATCTATAAACCAGTTCTCAGGCTGTTGGAGCCCCAGATGCCATCTGCTACCATCATGGCAGAGGAGGGATGTGGAACAGCAGTTAAAGATTCTGGCCCAGAAGGGACACACATTACTTTCACTTGGCCCATCGGCCAGAACTAGCCACATGGCCCCACCTTGGGCCAAGTGCAATCCTGTCTTGGATCTAGAGGGCCAAGAGCTGGACTCTGGCGAGCAGTAGTAATGATGTCCGTGTTCCCACGTGAACCTGCCCATCAGAGCTCACCCGGTAAGGGAACTGAAGGGAGAAGCACTGAGATGGAGGCGGGAGAGCTGATTGTCATTCCTGATGGCTCAAATGGGAGCTGTACATTCCCATAGCAACACCTGGGTGCTGGTGGGAAATCCAGTTCTAGGTCTGGTCACAAAAGACACTGCTCAAACTGAAAACAGCAGCAGCAGAGGTCCAGAGCATAGCCAACCAATGGAGTCCAGGTGGGCCCACGATTAATCAGAGCCAGGAGGCATGCCCAGACTCCTGGAGTTCAGACAGGCAACCTCATTCTGTTTTCCCAGAAATATGGTCAATTCTCAGTGGTCCTAGGTTCCATCTGGAAATAAACTCTTTGCTTGCAACTGTCTGATGGGCAGCCGGAGTTGGGGTGTGTAGGGTGTCCACAGGATTCTTGAGGCTATACCATTTCAGTTGCAGAAAGATGGCAAGCCAGAGTCCTAAGGAAGATGTGGGGAATTGGGACACTGTGAACAAGGGTCTGTTTGCCTTGGAGGGACCTCATATCATCAGGGTCTGCCTGGCCTCACAGCCCCTCCTCTGCTGACACTTTTAAAAGGAGTGAATACAATTACTGGTCCCATCTTGTCTGATACCAGCAGACTAAATGCCTATGCTTCCATCAACGCTCAGTCCGGAGAGGTTCAGTAATAACTTCTGAGAGAAGCGGGCTTTCACAAACCCCTGATTTCCTCCCCATATACATTTGCCACTTCTTCTTTAATGATATGGATCCCAATTTTAGCAGAAGACTGTAACAAAAGCTCAGACTACATTTCCCAGCCTGCCTTGCACTACCCTATGGCCAGGACATTGGGGCAGCCATCTTGTATCCTGAGACAGCACATTAAGGAAGAAGGAACAAGAAGGGATCTGTGGCCCACCTGGCCCTCCTGTTAGCCAGGACCACCCTCCTTCAGACTTTACAAGAAAGAGGTGAACTTCTGTCTTGTGTAAACTTCTGTTAGTTTGTGGTTTGCAGTTACCGTTTAATAGCTGCAAGACACAAGGGTTAACAGCATCACAGAGCAGAAAGATCGCCATTCCTGTCTTCCTAGGAGGGTGGGACTCGTTCCGAAGATGACTCTTGTGTTTGAACGTCCTCCTTGATGGGTCTGCAGATGCAAAAATGGGCTTTGCACTGAGATTGGAAGAAAGAACTTAAGAGCTAACTTAAGGAAAATTTGGCATTCCACAAGCAAATGATCAGAATGGGAGTGAGCAGGACAGGGAGACAGGAGGGGAGAGAGGAGATGGTGCATGGATGGAGGCTGGCACACTCGTGAGGAGAAACAGCCACTCTGAACCCCTCAGGTCATGGAAGGGCCTCTAAGAACAATGAAGTGGAAAGTGCACTTTGCAGTTTGCTTTAATGTTAACATGTTGATCCCTCCTCTGATAGTTAAAAAAAAAAAAAAAAAAAAAAAAAAAAAAATTAGTCAGTACTAAAGAATCAGGTGTCGAGTTTCTCATGAAAGTCTATCAGCTGAAATGAATGCAACAGAAGCATGAGACCCCAAAGCCAAGCTGACCGCGGTAATGTACAGAAATTATGAAGGGGTCTGACTGGGCCTTCTGCAGGGCCCAGGATGGCCTTGGGGAGGAGCAAGCTATTTTAGCCAGATCTCCAGATCTATCAAGATGCCCTAGGCAGCATCCACCCCATGTTTCCCCTGTGCAGTCTCAGAGAAAATTCTGAGATGCCAGATGCTGTTCTTGCCTGGTTTAGAATCTATCCCAAGGTTAATTTCAGCCTCTGAAATGGTAGCATCTGAGGTTTCGGCCTACTTCATCAAGATCATCTCCTGCTGTCCACCTCACCCTGTCCAAACACTTGTCCTGCGGCTCCTCATAGCTCATGGGACTCACCACCCTTTTCAGAGAATATCCATGCTCTTCAAGCCTCTGAGCTTTTGCTCAGACTGTGCACTCTGCCTGGGACCCTGCCTGGGAGCCCTCCCTTCTCTACCTGCTTACCCAGGCAAGATTAATTAGCAGAAATTAATTCTACCTACTTCAAGCAGCAAGGGTATGAAAGCAGAATATGAGATGGCTCTCAAGATCTCTAGGTCACACTTGAAATCATATCATTAGCAACCTCATGGAGATGTCAGTGTCCCAGTGCTGGAACAATCAGTGTCAGGTGCCTCTGACACTGTCCACGTGGGTATTACATACCCCTATATGACTCAACTTGTCCTCTGGTCCTTCTGAAGATAGCACTGCTGCCCGCTGGCTGGAGCACCTATGGACTGCTTCGAAATGTCAGAGCAGCCTCTGATGGTTGCCATCAAGGCCACATGTTTGGGAAGCTAGGAAATCTGGTGTCAGGACTCCAAAGTAGAAGGAGGCCAGAGGGCAGCCCAGCACTTACTTCCTAGGTAACCCCATGATGTGTTCCAGAGCATTCCTGCCTCAGTTGTCTCAGGTGAGGGGAAGTACATGGTGGACACTTCCAAAGCTCGTGCAGATGCCAGTGCTGCTGGAATGCCCAGCAGGGCAGCCACTGGGGGACGGCGTGTGGAGAGTAAAACAGGCTATCCTAGAACAGGACAGGGCAGCCAGACACTATGGCCCACATTAACGACAGCCACCTGTGCCCTCAGAAAAGTCCCTCAGGTGCTCAAGAGCAATGAAAGCTGCAGGCACATTCCTCCTCATCCCTGCACTGTCCTGGTGGGCAAACCACCATGACTGACCCCAGCTCCTCTCGAGAATAATCACTGTGAACTCAGCTCTGGGACACAGCACCTGCCAGGCATTGTCTCTGTGGTGCTCACAGAGCATCATGCTCATCCCTGTGAGTCAGGTTTCATTATCATTTCATTTCATTATCATTATCATGTCACATGTGAGGAAACTGAGGCCCCGAAGAGACAGAGATGACCCACTAATTCATAGTTATGTGGTGGGGGTGGGGGCAGGATCCCATTCCAGGCCTGTCTCTGAAGGCCACTGTCTTCTGTTCATTTCAGAAGGAGAGGCCCAGGCATTAGGCATTGAACAGGCCTGGTTTAAACTCTGGCTCTGAAACTAAGCCAGTGACTTTTCCTCTCAGCCCTTCGGTCTTCTCATCTGTAAAACATGAGTAACAGCTGTCTGCCTTGCAGAGCAGTTGTTCCAACTGGAGGTAATGGAAATAAGGAGTCTCCACCTGGTCGAGTATGTCACAGGAGCTGGATCCTTGTCACTTCCCTTCCCCTGGCTGGGACTTCCTTCTGTCCTGCCTGACTCCTTCCCTCAACCTCTAGGGTTTTAGCCATGTTTTTGTAAAGATCCCACGAGTATTGGAACCAACTCTGCCCACAGATATGGAAGGGATTTCTCTCAGTTCAGATACTTCTGCTAGCCCCTAAGAGAGCCTGGCCTGGAAAGATGGCATCTGAGCTGCAACCAGACATATGGAGAGCTGCCAATCTGAGCAAACATTGTGACCTTTAGACACATGCAGAAACATGGCTCCATGAGCTTAATTTGCATGGCATGAAAGCAATTTGTATGCAAATACACTAGCTGCCTGTTGTTATTGAAACTGCAGAACAGTATCAGGCTAAAGGAAGTCACATGTGTTTATCAGAATCAGCCCCAAAAGATCAGAAAAATTATATGGCTCCAGTTGTCTTCTCATCTTCAGCCAATGCACATCCAAAAACAGCTGGTTTTGTATTCCATTTCCTCTCCCCCGATTTTCTGCCCTATAAAATAAGAAGTCTGGTACTGGTTCTGGTCATGGCTTTCTCATCAGAGCTATCTAGCCCACCTGATCCTCACTTTTCTATACTTGCATGTCTTTGTGTGTTTATTTTTATGTTTATTCCTAATCCACAGTCCCCTCCCCCCACTCAGAAAAAACACATTCTGCCAAGTGGGACCCAGTAGAACACACCAATGCAGGAAGCTCTGCACCCCTTCTGGACCCATCATAATGTGGGGTATGGGAGGTAGACAGAAAGAGGTGTGGAGGGATGCCAAGAGGGCAGTCACGGGGTCTCACATTTAAATATTCTCTCCTGGGACCGGCAGTTGGCGTAATGGCTATGTCACTGAACACCCATGTAGTCTACCGCAGTTCGAGCCCTGGACTCGGTGGCTTAAACTCACGCTGGGTGCATGTTTATGCGTGCCCAAGATCCTGATAGGAGAATGAAGGAGAAGGGATTGCGGCATGGCCATCCGCCTTGGCGAGGTGACTTCTCACTTTCTGTCTCTCTGGCTCTCTGTCTTTCTGGCAAGTGCACATACCCTATAGCAAAAACCTCTCCCCCCAAAAAACAAATAAATAAATAAGTATTTTCTCCTAGTAAAGCTAAAGATACGGTTGCAGGGAAAGGAACCAAGAAGGCATTTGTCAGCGGTCAAGGCTCCAAGGTAGGAGTGATCTCTGTCTCCCACCATGACTTATGAGACAGGACACAGGTTTAAACTTGGTCATGTCCTTATACCACAGGGCACACAGCACACCTACGATTTTACATACAGACTGTATGGTAATCCTTCTGTTATCTTAGAATCAAGTATTTGTGTTGGGCAAATTCACTTTCCAAGTAGTAATGATACATAGTGATTGAATGTATAAAGTAAATAAATAAATAAAATAAAGAATCAAGGAAAAAGAAAAGGAAGAAGTAGCACACTCACACATGATACCATGTTGTGTAAGTGTAAAAGTTATTAGATTGTTAAATGCCAACATCTCTTACAGACCACTCTTCTGGTCATCCTGCTTCAACTCCCTTCTTTTTTCTTCTTCTTTTTTTTTTTTTTTTAAGGTTTTTGCCATAGGGTGTGCACACTTGCCAGAGAGACAGAGACAATAAGAAGGACAGTGAGAAATCACCCCCTTGAGGGATGGCCACACAACAACCTCTTCTCCATTTTCCTCCTGGGATTTCAGGGAAGGCACGCACACACACACACACACACACACACACACACGGCATGATTTTCAAGCCACTGGGTCTGGGACTTGAACCACAATTGGCCATGTGGGAGTTTAGCACCTTAATCACCATGCCACTTGCTAACTCCCTTCTTTTTACAGACAAGAGATACAGGGCCCAGAGCATTATGTGACCTTGTATCACTGACAAGGGAATCTTCATCAAACATACACACTTTGAGGTAGAAGAAGAGGCCAGCTAGGAATGAGCTTAGAGGGTAGGAGTAGGAGTTGAGGAAAATGACTAAGAAGAGCTGCAAAGTCCACACGCTTAAAATAATCACCCTTTCTGGCCTACTGATGAGTCTGAAACTTCTACCCAGAGAAATAACAGTTCTCAGCCCTGGCCCACTGTTGGAACCCTCTAGAAAACTTGTTATTAAAATGCACATGACTGTGACCCACCTTTGAGACTCATCCTGGAAGATTGGGGGAATGACTGAGTACCTGTATTTTTAATGAGGTTCTCAAAATTTTCTGAGAATCTCATTAAAAATACAACACCAAAGTTGGAGAAGCGCTGACTTAAATTGTCACAAAGAGACATATAGTAAACTAAGTGGATTTAAAGTTGTTCCTAGGTTGGATTTGAAGCAATGGAGGCCAGGAGCAGGAAGTTGATTCATTCATGCATTCAGTGATTCTCTCATTAGCTTTTGTATCCAGTCATTCTACAAATGATGGCTTTCATGAAAGAAGGTAGTCAGGATTGTAGCAGTCAGGATAGGCTAGGTTACACTGTAGTAACAAACAACTCCAAAATCTCAGTGGCTTAAATCAAAAGGTTTATTTCCAACACATAGTACATGTCACCTGGGCCTCTGCTCCATGGCTCCTCATTCTGAGGCTCAGGATATTAGATGAGCTTCTATCTCAAACGTTGCAGGTCACCATGGTAGACAGAAAGGGAGCTTTAGAAGATCTAATGTGCTTTCATAAGGCTCCTGGCCCAGAAGTGGCACAGGTCATTTCTATTCACAACTCATTAGCCAGAACCAGTTTCAAGGTCCCAACTCCATCCTAGGGCACTGGGTCATGACTGCCGCACCTCCATGCGGGAAGAAGGGATGCTCCAGGAAGGATGGTGCTACTACCAGTGAGGCAAAGCTTTCCCACAAGCTCACAGCTTGCTTCCCCATGGCCAGAGCTGGGACCTGTGGTCACCCCTAGCAGCAAAGGAACATAAAGAGGTGTCCACTCTAACAGGGCACACCGCAGCCCCGCACAGTCAGGTCTTGTTCATAAAGGAAGGGAAATGGATATCAGGTAGGCAACCAGACTCAACGGAGGCCTGGAAATGATGCTGCTGGGGAATGAAACACACGTTGGAAGGGAAGATAATGGTGGAGGGTGGATCCAGACACCAGCGACAACTGCATGCAGAGCTTGCTGTGAGCTTGGCTTCACAGAGTCCATCAGCTCAGAGACAGGCTGAGTGGTTCCCTGTGTCATCACGAGGCTAAAGTTATCAAAGTAATATACTGATTAGTGCTAACTCTATGTACATATTAACTAAAATCTGTGCCCAATAGCAGATTATATCCGAATACATCAGGATATTATATCAAGGCCATACTATTAACTATCAGCTACTGAGGGCCTACTGTGTGCCAGGGTATACATACATCTATTTATATATCATCTCTCCTCTAATTGTTTCTTTTAGACAGATTTTTTGCTATAGGGCATGTGTGCTCACTGGAGAGACAGAAAGAGACAAAGAGAAAGCAAGAATTCACCCCCCAGGGAGGATGGCCACACCACAATCCCATCTCCTCCATTCTCCTCTCCGGATTTTAGGAATGCAACCACTCATACCTGGTATGAGTTTTAAGCTGCCGGGTCTAAGACTTGAACTGCCACCAATTATGTGGGAGTCCACTGACATAACCATTATGCCATCTGCTGGTCCCCTCACCTCTAATTTTACAGCAGCCCTGCAAGGTAGGTATTATCCCCATCTTACAGATGAGCAAACCACAGCTCAGACCGGCTACTAGATTGCCCTAGATTACATAGCAAATAAGCAGAGGCTGGCCCAAACCTAGAGCAGATTCCGAAGGCCTCACTCTTGTTCCTGTATTCTATCAGCCTGCCTCTTTCATGAGACGTTCTTTAGTCATAAAAAATGAAATGACAGCCAGTTGAAAATACACACATCCTGAAATCCTGCTCAAGATGCCTATTTGGTGGGAGAGGAGATAGAGCTGATTGGTGCTAAGACCTGGTGCTTATCCAAACCCTGTTTTTTTCATGTGTATTTGAATCCAGTCTGTTACTGGGGATACTGGGAAACGTCAGAAACAAACAGAAGCAGAGATGAGCTGATGCAGATGCAGCCCGTCCACTACAGACAGGCAACCTCCAGGAACTCTGGAAGCTGCTCGTTAAGAAGTAACCACTATCCAGCCTAAGAATTGGCAAGGCTGCTTGGACTAATGGATGGAGGCAAGAAGAAAAAGAGCCACCCCACAAATGTGAATAAGGACCCACAGCTAGTCTAACTGCAGTGTCTTATCTAGCTATAGCCCTGGGCTCAGTCTTAAGACTCTGGAATATTCTTGCTTATGGACTGGGATCTTAGATTCAAATATTGGAAGGATCGAGGCAATCACAGGCTGACCTGTGGGTCTTCTCCCAGCCTCAGCCTCTCAGTCCACTTTAGCCATACACTATAGACAGGTCACTAGAGCACACCTGAGCCCACTGACTGCACCCTGACATTCTGGCCAAGGCAGTACTAAAAGTCATAAATGGCCTTTATCCTACACCTGCTTAGAAGACTAAACTGCCCATTCAACCACTCTTTTTTTTTTTCCGTTCATCTGTGATATAATTACAGAGAGCTTGTGTGTACCAGGCACTGTCCTAGGCTCTAGGGATGCCGTGATTAATGTAACAATCTCTGCCTCTGTGGAATTCAGAGGCTTGTGGAAAAGAAAAACATCAATCAAATAACCCCCATCTCAAATGCAAGCTCGTGATGGTAATAGGTTATTAAATAGATGCTCAGGACCAGAAATTCTGCAAAAATGGAATGCCAAGACAGCTTAAATCTTCTACATGTCCTGGGGAAACTGCAGCTCAGAAAGGGAACAACTTTCTCAGACACCATGTACAAAATCACAAAGCTGGGAGCCCAGTCCAGCACCTTCTGGTGCAAAAAGCCCATACATTTGGTAACTTTTTCATATCTTTCTTGACAACTTGTAGATCTTAATTCTTTTCCAGTTTATGCCCTTTCTCCTTCGAGGTGTGGATTGGGCTTGTGGAGGTCTTACCTTCTCATAGAGTCTTTGACTTGAAATATTACAGCATCTAACATGTGAAATGCACTAAGCCCAGGCAGCTGGTTAGGGATAAGTTTTAACACTGAGAATCCACAAAAATTTGTTACCTATATAATACCTGAAAGCAACATTCTGCAGACATCGCCAAATGTTCTGTATTATTAATATGGCAATGGCGCCCCCTGATGACCATTTCTGTGTATTACATGTCTCTTAACTAGGGAGGGGCAGGTTTGGGATGTAATGGAGACCTCACTTCTATTCCAAGGTTTGATGAAGAATAAATGTCCCTTAGTCTTCACGGTCGTTTGTTCCTCATTTGTTCCTCATCCCCCTAATATGCACCATTCATATCAGTCCCAGAGACAAGGTCATGGGTCTGGTGTGTAGAATCTTCCCACAGTTCAGAGGTCCAGTAACTAGGACACAACGTGCCTGTGACAGGCTGTGAGGTTGCCACAGTGTGAGCCATCTGCTCCGTCTCCAGGATCGCATACTTGTCAGGTCACGGCAGACGAATCCATCATCTCCTGCAGTCATGCTTCTTTCTCTTCTGAAGATTGTGGCTACAAATGGCCCCACCTACACGGTCAGGCCCTGGGCCACGGCTATAAGAATCGGGAAATGATGCATTCGTTTTGAGCTGGGTACCGCGCTAAGGGCTGCGTGTGCTCCAGCAGAGGAAACAGAGGCCAATTAGCCTATAAATGATTCACCTTCAATTACAATAATTGCTCCAAGAATGCAGCTCTGAGCATCTGCACCAAGTAGACAACACCAGGTGTGGTAGTCGGAAAGTCTCCTGGAGTCTCTGAGGAAAGCCAGTGAGTGGTATGCCAAAATGGGAGAGGACACTAGCCGGCGTGATCCAGAAGCTTAGACACCACACCTAGGCCGGAGGTGGCCCGACCGGGCTTCCGCTGGGCTCAAGGTGAGTGATCAACGTGGGGCCAACTAGTACGAATGGACACTGGCATGGAGAAGGATGGGGAACTGCCATTCATTTAACCACTGAGAACGACTGAACTGATGTTAAAGGACAAGTGTAACTTAACCCCTGAATACTTAAAGGCTAATTTAGATTCTCGTGAGTAGTGAGTGTGGGGTAAAGAGCCTCCCGGACTTCCACCTATTCTGCGTCTTTCCAAGAGCCTAGGATGTTGCAGAATTTATTCTGTATGTCACCTCTATTGCTATGTAGGATGAAGAAATAATAATAGCAGATATAACTGCTGGGGTTGGAGGCAGGAGTTGAGCTAATAATAGGCCAAAAATGAAACAAAGTGAAGATAGTGGTGGCAGCTAGGGGGTTCTAATGGTGAATTGTAGCTATAAAATAATCAAGATATAAAGCCCTACCTACGTACGTACAATGCCTGCTAGCTCTCAGGATATAGCATACCTTAGATTAAACACTTCATATACGTGTGTGTGTGTGTGTGTATTTTTTTTTAAACTGCCAGAGAGGACATGTACTTGCCAGAGAGAGAGAGCTGGAAAGCACCCCACAATAGGCATGGTCACACCACAATCCTTTTCCTCCATTCCTCCTTCCTGTCAGCACTGTAGGCACACACACACTCACGCTCAACGTGTTCTCCAAGTCTCCAGGATGGGATTTGAACCAGGGTCAGCCACATGGAATCTGGCTCCCTTTACTACTGCTCTATGGGGCCAGCTCCAAACATACAAAGTCTAGATTCGGGATACCTATATTTGAATCATACAATTCTTGCCTCTAGGTACATAAGTAGATGAAAACTCCTTTCGTGCTTCTGTCCCCGCGCCTGCACGAAAGCTGTAATAGTACTTCCTGCTTTTTAGACTGCTATGAAGCCGTGTGTGTAGGGTACCTAGCTTCATGCCTCACATTCCAATCACTCAGTCATTATTATCAACACTTTCATACTTGGTAAGAAAGCCACACACATTTTAGAGACTTAATGGAGACTTTTTATTCTTCACACTTTTTTGTTTTCCAGTATGCAAATGGCTATGCCTGCACATTAAAATCAGAAGAGAAAAATAACACAAAATTTTAAATAGAAATATTGATGTGGAAAATACTGGGGGTGCAGGGGTAATTAGGCCCAGCACCCACAGTGGGACGTGGGTTCTCGTCCGCAGGTCATGAAGAATGAGATGCAGATAGTAAGCAAGTGGAGTTTATTAAGAGAAAGAAGGTAGAGCAGATCTCTCAAGCCGAGAGCAGCTCAGAGTGGGCTCCCCACGAGGAACTAGGGGAGGGGGTTTTATTTGGATCAGAGGGGCTTTGTCTGTGCTTCTTCCCAGATGGGGCATGCATTTTCCTCGTGGAGGAACAGGGGCAACCACATGCTGGATGGATCCAGGTATTCTTCCTAACTTTGGAGTGGGTATGAAGATCAGGAGACCCTCTTTGCTTCGGGCCATAAAAGACCATTACCTTCTTCCTGGAATGTGGTGGGATCAGGAAAAAAGTCTTGCATTTGTTGGGGAGGGGGTGAGATTGTCTTTTGGCCTCAAGCATGGTTTTCTTGAGTGAACCAACTTTTTCAGCTATACTTTTCCATGCAATTAAGCCTGTAATTTCCATCAGGTCTGGGCACTTAAAATTCCAAACTTAAGAGTTGTCCTGTCTCAAGTCCTTGTTTCTTAATTATTTTGTTTGTATGCCTCAAAAGTACATGGGCCAGAGGGAATCAGAACAGGAAGCAAAGCTGTTTTCCCGTAAGGTTATAATGGTCAGCTGCCTGATTTAGGGGTCTCCCTGAGTCTCAGTCAGTACTCCGTCTTGACTCCCCTATTCTCCCTAAATGCCTAGCTTGAATGGCCTCTTCCTTAATATGACTAGCCCAGTTTTAAACATTTCCCGGATAGTAATGTTCATGGAGAATGCGGGAGTGCATGTTAAAAGCACAGATTCCTAGGCTCTGACCCAGTAACACTGAGTTACAATCTTTAAGGGACAAGCCTTTCACTCCATATCTTTAATCAGCTCCGCACATAACTCCTACAATCACGGCTGAGACACGCTGATTAGGTGCGCGGGCTGCAATGACGGGCGGACAAGGCCAGCCGGTTGCTGCAATCTCGAGAGCATGAGCCTACAATTCCCATAGTGCTCCGCGAACAGCGCCAAGCGAGCCCGCAGCCTCTCGGGAGTTGTAGTTTTTACGGCCAGACCCCCCGCATATAAGAAAGCCAGAGATGGCTGCCGAAAACTTCCCGCCCCACAATGCAAAGGTATGCTGTGACGTCATGTGGAGCGCGCCGGGAATTCCGCGGGCGGTTTCTGCTGTCTGTCCCACCCCTCCGCTGCCTCCGAGCCTGCCGCCGCCGCCGCCGCCGCCCCCCGCCGCCACCTGTGCCACCTCCGCCGCTGCGTCCCCGGGGCCCCGCGCCGCCTGTACACGACCTAGGCCCTCTGCCCGGGAGAAGAAGCCGTATTCGAGCTCCCTCGCGGGCCGGGAGTGCAGCGATGGCGGACGGCGGCGGTGGCGGGGGAACAGGAGCGGTGGGCGGCGGCGGAGCGGGCCAGGCCTCGGCCGGGGCGGCCACGGGCTCGACCGGGGCCGGCGGGAGCGGCGGCCCCATCAACCCGGCCTCGCTGCCTCCCGGCGACCCTCAGCTCATCGCTCTCATCGTGGAGCAGCTCAAGAGCCGGGGCCTGTTTGACAGCTTCCGCCGGGACTGCCTGGCCGACGTGGACACCAAGGTAGCCGAGGCCACGTGGGCCGAGGGAGTCGGGCTGGGCGTGAGGCCGCCAGGGTTGCAGCTTTGAATTTCCAAAGCAGAGAACAAAAGAGCGTAAAAATCTCGGCGGTGAGGTGTTGCGCCACTTGGGGCAGTACAGAGAGCTGGGTGTGCACACGTGGGGCCCGCCCCAGCCCAGCTTAGCTGCTGGCGTTTTAGCCGAGCCGCTTCTCCGAGCCCGGGGATTCTGTACGGATTTTAGAGCCCAGGCCCTGTTTTTCCCAAGATGGAACTACGTTAAGCCCCTCGATAGCAAACGAATGCCAGTATGTTAGGAATTGTGGAGAAAGTCTGGTGGGTAAGCTAGAATGCCTCAGAACGCTCACTGTTATGTAGACACAAAGGACACCACCACCCCCCCACACACAGGGGACGTGTGTACCTGTGTGTCTGTGGCTTTCCTCTATCTCAGTAGTTTGCCACTTAGTGCGGTTTAGATACATTGTACCTTATTTGGTACTCCCTGCATCCTGATGTAAAAAGGGATTTGCTTCCTGTGTTACTGAATGCCACAGGCTGTCCCTTTGGTGAAGTGTTATTTCACTTTACCTCCTTGCCACAGTTGCTCAGAGTCACTGAAGGACTTAATGTGTTCTGTGTCAGACATCTAGTAGTTGCTGGAATGTTTATTCTCTTCCAAACTCTCAGAAGCCCATGGCTGCAGTTAGCAGGCTCTATGAGTGGGTCCTCCTGGTCAGTGGCTTCTTTCTGATCCTATCCTAAACATCTTTGGCCTACCTCACAGCAAGATTGTGACCTTGAAAGTCAGACCTTAAAGACAGGGGAAGAGTCTGTTTATTCACTGACTGATTGACCTTTCCGGTACCCGGTTATGTGACCACAGTCCTCTAGGATAGAGCCCTGGCATGTGAAACTACACGCAGTGACGTGTGCCATTACACTCCTGCAAGGGGACAAACCCTGGTAGAAGTGCTTCCCTTGAAACAAAGCGCAGTGGACACCTCGTACCTGCAGGAGATGCCTGAGATGGTTGGTAGTCCTGAACTCGGGATAAACTGCCTTTCCCTCTGCACCGTACCGGCAGTGAAGTCCAACTAGACACAGTACCCAGTGAACACCAATCATGAGATGGACGAGGATGACAACATGCAGCACTGCCGGAGGAGTGACGTGAACGTGGCATCTCAGTGTCTTCCGTGCCGTACCTTCCTCTCTGACAGCGTGAGATGGGCAGTGTGATGAGATGAAGCGACGCCGATGACGTGGGCGTCGTGCTGCAGTGTTATTCTAGTCCTGACCTTCCAGCTGTTCATCAAAGAGCCATGACGATTTTCCGGACTGTGGATAACTGAAACTGCGGAAAGGGAAACAAGAAGAGAACTCTCCTGTAATTTTCTGTTTTTATGGGTTTCTCATACACACTGACAGAGCTTTCACCTTCCTCGGGACGGGGTCTTCAACTTCCCATCACAAGTTCTGCACCGATATTTCTCATTCCATTAGGTTTCCATAGCTTAATCAATATATGCATAGGATTTTAAAACAAAAAAACTCCAGTATGTGTTGAGAAGCTGTTGGGGGAAGGCAGGTGGACACCTTCCCCATTTATTCCTCCTTAGCTGTTCTTTCTGGTAGTCACCATGTTGTTTTAATTCTTCAAGACCAGGCAGATCTTCGAGATCTTTGTTGCTTTATCCCATTAGATTTTCCTTTTTTTTTTAGTTTGCTATAGCACGCATGTGCTTGCAGGGGGTGGGGAGAGAGAGAGACAGAAATAAAGAAAAACAAAGTGAGAAATCTCCCCTGGAGGTGATAGCCTCACCCCAATCCTTTCTCCTCCATTCTCTTGGGATTGGGGGCACACACACACATGTGCCTGGCATGTTTCTCAAGCCACCAGGTTCAGGACTTGAGCCGCACAGTTGGCGTGTGGGACCAGCCACCTTAACCTCCACACCACCTCCAGCCCACCCCGTCGGGTTTTAAGCATGGTCCTCGGCTCAGCAGCAGTATCAGCATCGCCTGGAAACTCGTTAGAACGGCACGTTCTTGTACCCACCCCAGACTGCCGAGGTGTTCCTGGGAAGGCAGCGGGCCACACCTGTAGTTTACTTTGCGGTGCTTCTGAGATAGAAGTAAGTAGACCCACGTGGTGAGCGAATGAAAGGGGAGCCAGACTCCTTGGTCAGATGTAACGGCAGGCACATTAGCCCTTGGACTTTGCTCAGAGGGATTATCCTCTGTCGTCTAGTTTTGTGAAGATTTTGTGCTGGCATTCTCGATGCCCTTTGTGCTTTTTCAGTAAATTGTTCCCTCGCAGTCTGAAAGCAGGTGAGTTATTTTGAGCAGTAGGGTAGTATCAGGATTCGCAGTTACAAGTGACAAATCTAATCCTCGCTACTTTAAGTGAAGGAGGGGATCTGTTGGCTCTCGGAACCCAAGGAAGGATGGCGTGGACAAACTGCCCGGGGTAGCGTGCATGGGGCAGGGTTCGCCGCCATGCCGTGCCCTCGAGCTCTGTCTCCCGTCTTGCCCGCCACTACACCATGAGCCAGGCGTTTACTTAGAGTTTCCTGTGCTAGAAAGAGTTTCTCCGCTCCAGTTCAAGAAATCCCAGGGAATAACCGCGTTGTCCTGGTGTGGATCAGATACCCCTCCCTGTGACCATGAGAACGAGGCACCTCCCGCCCTGTGCTTGTGAAGAGGGGAGTAGTTACAGGAAGAGGAGCTGCCAGGCAGGCAGAACGCCGGTGTCTGGATTCTGCTGCTCACCCGTCTCCCCCCTCCTCTCCAGGGTTGGGGGACAGTCTGTATGCTTGCGAGTCTGTTCTCTTGGCCTTTGGAGGAGTCCAGTCAGGAGCTGAGGCCCGCTGTTCCTTTGACAGTTTCATTTCCCTGTCAGCAATCTGCCATGGTACCGT
Organism: Tupaia tana; assembly: GCA_026018925.1. NCBI lineage: Eukaryota > Metazoa > Chordata > Mammalia > Scandentia > Tupaiidae > Tupaia > Tupaia tana. Next base: position 58,453,097 of record JAKSZU010000014.1, on the reverse strand, counting down.
ATACAGAGCACGTCATAGCGGCTCAGGACAAGCATTGATTTTCATACTGATAGGGCTACAGGTCACCCAGAGTTCAGCTGATCTGCGCAGCTCAGCTGGATGGCTGGACTGTAGTCTGCCGAATGCCTGGGCTTGGGTGGGGCCCCAAGTTGGGGTTACACCTGCTGTTCATGTCCCTATCCTAGGACCCAGGCCATAGAGGCAGGGGCCCCATTAACAGGCCCTCATAGGGGGTCACCCGAGCACGAGAGCCAGACCAGATAGCACGGCCACATTGAAGACCTCCTGTCACTGACACTCTGACCAGAGCTTATCACGTTGCTGAACTCAGCATTGCTGGGTGGGAAGTATTCTCTGCTCACTTTGGAGGGAGGGGACAGTGCAGGGCTGGACAGAAGTCACATCATTAGCCTGGTGTGCAGAAGACCGGCTGGCAGTGCCAGAAGTCTGAGGCTCTGTACGTGCTTGCTTTGCATTCACCAAATCGCCTTCAGTTTTGTCTTCCTGAGCCTAGTTGAGCCTAGAACATTCAGACCAAAGTGCCTCTAGAGCCCTCTTTTAGATTTGGTGTTCTTTCCTCCAGCCTTTCACGGTGTCCACGGGCCCCGGCTTCAGCCTGCACTCCTAAGTGATGCTGAGGTTTGGGTGGCCCTTTGTTTTACACGGGGCTTTGCTGAGCCCTCGTCTGTCGCTGAGAACACCTGCCCAAGGTAAGTGGGGCAGCAGTGTGTCGGTTTTCCAGATGGAAGGACTGAGGCTCAGGTCGGCTGGCTTGTAGTCAGAGGTGGCACCAGGGCTAGAATCCTGCTCCTGTGGCTCAGAGGCGGCCCCACTCGGCCCAGCTCGAGCCTTGGCTATGCCACGTTGTAGCCATGTGGCAAGCTGTGCACTTTTCCTAAGCCTGAAATTCTGATCTCTGAAATGGGGGCCGGAGAATGCTAATAGGAAGGACCGCCCTCGTGGTTGCTTAAAAGGTGAAAGTAAACCACCTGGCCTAGAGCTCCCTCCCCTGTGAGGGCACCCGCGTGGCGTGACGTGGTGACTGGCGTGCTGTGCTGATCCTCATACTCCGAGGGACTGGGTTTAGACTTGAAGCCACATGGCTCTGTGTACTGTTCTGAGTTCTGGAACTCTGGTGCATGTAACAGCTGTCCTTGTCTCCTCTTTTCAACATCCTAGCCCGCTTACCAAAACCTGAGGCAGAAAGTGGATAATTTTGTGTCAACACATCTGGATAAGCAGGAATGGAATCCCACGATGAACAAGAACCAGCTGCGGAATGGTCTGAGGCAGAGTGTGGTTCAGTAAGTAGGCCGGGTCGGTAGGGCACACACGAAGGCCAGTCCGTCACTAGGCCACCATCTGGGTCACGGTCCTTGGTATCGGGTACCCGGCAGGAGTTGCAGCAGTCTGCTGCGTTATTAAAGTTCAGGTTTGAGTAAGCAGAGCATTCGGCTGAAACACCAGCTGGTCACCGTGCCTCCTGGACGCACATCTGCAGCAGCAGCTGTTCCGGATTATGGGCCTGCTCGCTGCTCTCAGAGGTTTGCAGGGTGGGCTGAACCGACCTGTGAGTTTCGGGCCGGGATATTAGCGTTGGGACCTTGTGTAAGAGGAGCTGGATCTTTATCCTCACAGGTGAATGTGAGATTTAAAAATTCTTTGACTCCACCACAGCCACCTCCTAAGTGTAGTGGCAGCTTTCAGGGAAGCAATGTCTTACAGTGTTGTCCTTCACAAAAACAGACTGAACTTTAGCTATACAGGCACTATGGAGAGGTCACCCATGTCACTTTTTAGTGTCACTGGACACAAAAGTCAGGGTGGGTCATGAAATCTGGTGCTCTCAGTTTATTCTAATCTATTCAGAATCTTTTTTTTTTTCTTTTTGCTCTCAATACCAGCGCTCGTGTTCAGGGGTTCTCGATCCACGTCTCCTAGAAGACCTAAAAACTTGTAAAGCCTGTCTGTTTAAAACTAGAACTATCAGGGAACTCTACTGAGTAGGAAAAGTAAGCTCATATTAAAGGACGCAGAGTGCATGACTGACTGCGGTCTCACCTTCGTGAGCTAACGGTTCCAGAGAGCAGATGAGTGATTACCGGGGTTAGGGGTGGGGGTGACTGACACGGAAGTGGTGGCATGAGAAGGCTGGTGTAAGGAGCAGTTAAGTATCGTAATTTTAAAGGAGGCAGATACACAGCTAGATGAGGAGATGCATGGGGCGAGGTGTGGAAGGCCCCTTGGTGCGAGCTTCAGTCCTGTGGAGTTGGGGAGCACCGTCCGCCCAGCCCCGGGAAGTCCCGGGTTCCCCTTCCTGCAGGCCTCTGCTTGCTCAGCTGTCCAGTGGCCTCCAAACCCTGTCCTGTCCTTGGGGTCTTTAGTAAGACTCCGTGGCACAGGCCTGGGATGCCCATAGACTGGGTAGGAAACCCAGCAGGACCTGTCTGTTCAAATCCTTGGCCGTTCTTTGTGGCAGTCTTTCCTCCCAGGTATGGGGCCAGGAGCCTTCTGGAATGAGGTTCTTAAAGGTGGAAGACCAGTTTCCGAAACTCATCTTAGGGCTTGTTTCTGTGACCCGCCTTGGAGAGCTTCAGGAACTAAGAATAAGGCCCAAGTACTTGTGAGCCATGAACCCTGGATGAAAACTAAAATATGCCAGGAACTCACACAGAGAATCTATAGGGATTTCAAAAGTTTAAAGGTTAAAAAAATAGAAAAGGATTTTTACTAACAAGCTAGCACTTTTGTGGCTACTGAGATCTGGATCTTTTTAAGCAAGGAGAAACTTAAGATCTGTACAAGCTTAGGGGTATCTTGCCATCCAGGTGCCCAGTCCCCGAGGCTCTGGAGCCCCCCCTCCCAAGTGCCTTCCCTTTCCCTAGGCAGCAGACTGGTGGCACACGGGTCCTCTGGAGGGAAGGGGGCCATAGCTGCCCCTTACTGACAACTGTTCATTACCCGTCTGTCCCTGGCCTCGCATTGTCGCTAATCCTCACAAGAAGCCTGTTTTACAGCTGAAGTGGCTAATTAGATCAGCTTACAACACTTTTGAAGGATCGGCTAGCGCATTAAAAGAGTAAATGAGAGCACGGAGTAGCTTTAACCATGTGGAATGGTGCGATGGCCGTCAACAAGGCTCCCTCTAATTTCCGTAGCAAGCATAGGTGTCGTTCTAAAAGTGTGCACGGGGCACATCTCTTTACATCCTTTTAACCGGAAGGTGCCCAGGGCAGAGTGCAGCGTAGCAGTCCACACAGCACCCCGTGGGCCCAGCGGGCTGAGGGGTAAAAGGTCCCGCACCTCACAGCGCCCAGCCCTGCACGCACCGCCTTCTCTCAGGAGTCGGCCCCTCTCCCAACTTCTGTGGTAATCATTTCTTTGCTCCTTTTCATGGTTTTACCATCTATATACATTTTTTCTTGCTTTTGAGTTGACTTAGAATTTAACCTGAAAACATGAATTTGGCTTTAACACTTGAGTGGGACATTTCTCCATGATTCTTGCCAACATTTTGAGTTTGAGGCAGGAGTTTTGTTCTGTATTTTTTTAGAGAGATTTTTGCTATAGGGTGTGTGCACTTGCCAGAGACAAGACAGAAAGAAAGATTGAGAAATCACCCTCCGGGGTGATAGCCACACCACAGTCCCTTGTCCTCCATTCTCTTGAGATTTTGGGGCATGCACACACACGTTGTGTGACTTTGAAGCCACCAGGTCCAGGACTCGAACTGCAGTTGGCCATGTGGGAGTCCAGCGCCTTAACTACTACGCCACCTGCTGGACCCTGAGGTAGGAGTTTCGGAAGGGAAGCCTGCTGCTTGCCCATCGAGTGCTTTCGCCAGATGAGACACTGCAGGCCTTGGCGCATTGGCTCGCTGACCGGCTGCTCAGGCCTGGAGCTGTAGCCCAGTTCTGCATCTAGTAGGCACACCTGTTCTCTGGTGAGCCGCGCGTGACTAACAAGCCTCGTAGCCACATTATATTGTTCATTTCAACTTCAGGTTAGGCTTCTGATGAGACTGCATGTCCCAGACACTTCTAGGATCTCCAGGAAAATGAGCCACACTCTCTCGGTGCTTTGTTCTCTGAGATCGGTGTGTCGGTGCTGCTTTAATGAAGTGCCAGAGCCGAGGTGGCTTGTGAGCAACAGACGGGTACATCTCACGGGTGTCCAGGCTGGGAGTCAGACGGCCTCCGTGGGGCAGCTCGGCCCCCTCCCGGCCTGCAGGCTGCCGTCGTGTCTCCCATAGTGGAAGGAGGACTAGCCCACCAGCTCCCTGGGCACCTTCTGTAAGGGCACAGCTCCCACTCATGAGGACGCCACCCCTGTGACTTAATCACCCCCCGGAGGCCTCAGCTCCACGTACTGTCACCTTGGGGTTAGTTCCACCCTAAATTCTAAAGGAAAATAAGTAGAACCTGCCCACATGCTTGTGGTAGCATTTGAGCATTTTACCCTCTGAGGACAATGCAGTTTGAACCTGTGTGAGCCATTTCCCAAACTCGTCCAGTGTGATGTGCTCCCTGTCGTCATCTTCCTCGTCACCCTACCCCGGTCAGTTGAGCACAGATGGTAAATTGGGACTACTTTTCGTTGTACTTTAGAAAGAATTTGGGAGTGCATTTTAACCCTACAGGAGCTTGGAACCAGTTTGTTTCTTGGCTGTGTTTGCTTTTTTTTTTTTAAGAATTATTTTTATTTAACTTTATTTATTTATTTATTTGACCAGAGAGGGACAGAGTGAGAGAGAGAAGGAGAGGGAGAGAGAAGAGAGAAAGCGAGCCACCAGGCCCAGAACTCGAACCATGGTTGGTCATGTGGGAGTCCAGCACCCTTGACCACCATGCCACCTGCTGGCCCCCCCTTTTTTTAAATAAAGCATTATTTTATTTAACTTTATTTATTTTATTTTTTCATTTGACCAGAGAGGGCCAGAGTGAGAGCAAGAGAGGGAGAGAGAGAGAGAAAGTGAGAACTGACTGCCCGCTTTGATGTGCGTGAGGTGTGTTGCAGGCGCACAGCCGAAGGCCACGCTGAGTTCCTGCTGGCCCCGCTGTGTTACACGGTAACCACGGTGCTGCTGGGGCCTCCTTCTGCCCTGGCTATTCAGAGGGTAAATGTTGAAGGAAATGCAGCCCCACCCAAGGCTCCGGGCTCTGACGGTGTCACTAAGGTCTTCACTCTCCACGTGACTTAAGTTTCTCTCCTCCCGTGTTACCACTCCTGCCTCGTCTCAGACGGTCCACTTAGTTTTGTTTGATTCTTTTACACAAGGCTGAGGTGACAATGGATGAGACTGTGGATTAGAAATAACAGGTAGTGGCTGTTGTGAGTGCCCCTCCAAAGTGAAAGCAAAACTGCAGTGGCTTGAGCCGTGTGCCGAGTGGATTGCCCTTAACAGAGTCCCTGACGGCTGGTGCTCTGGCCGCTGGACAGCTTTAAAATGTCACGTGATACATGTTGGGGCTAAAGATGACTCTCCAAGGAACTAAATGACGTGTTTGTCTCTAAGATCAGGGATGTTGGAAGCTGGTGTAGACAGAATCATTTCTCAGGTGGTGGACCCGAAACTGAACCACATCTTCAGGCCACAGATAGAACGGGCGATTCACGACTTCCTGGCAGCCAAGAAGAAGGAAGCCGTGCCTGCTCCCCCTCCAGAGCCTGACGGCCAGGACCCTGCAGCTCCGTCCCAGGACGCGTCCTAAGGTCTGCTGCCCCACATCCTGTCCGGGAGCAGTCCCCTCCAGCTCATAGACACAGGACACGGGTAGACAGGGACTGGCCAAAGTCGGGGTCATCGTTCATAGCTCTTCAGACGAGTGTTTACTGCAGGTGGATTTCACTACTGGTAGGAGGCGTTTTTTACTAAGAACGAATGGACAGCGCTTTCCTGAGTTAGGGAGCGAGTGATTTTTTGTGTTACCCAAGCTATACATTAAGCTGAGTAGATACTTCAGTAAGAACTGACAGGGGTGATTGGTGTGCACAAGGGAAATTCAAATGAAAGTCTTATTTTTCTGAAGGTCTTATTTTTCTGCCCTGGACACGCGTTAACCTGGGCTTGCAGTTTTAACATAAATTCAACGGCACCGTCTGAAGTGGTATCCTGTGTGGAATTCGGAATCTGCTTTGAGCCTCGCTGCATTTCTGGGTGCTTCATATGAGCTTCAGTTGACCACTCTTAATTCCAGTGAGATTTTTTGTTACAAACAGTGCCCTTCCTTTCTTCTTCCAATTTGCCAGAGGGTACATGTGCTCACCAGAGAGAGAGAGAAAGCACCCCCAGGGGATGGCTATGCCGTAACCCCTTCTCCTCCATCTCACCTTTCAGGATTTTGGGGACACCTGCACATACACACCTGGCATGTTTTTCAAGTCACTGGGTCCAAGATCTGAACTGTGTAGTTGTCCATGTGGGATCTGGCTGCCCTAACCACCACTCCACCAGCTAGCCCCAAACACTCCCGTTTTAATTACATTTGGGATTAAACTTAATCGTAAAGATCAGCAGTAGATGAACAGAAGAATGCTTTTATAGGTTTTAGGTGACAGTAACAGTGATCCGCCAGTCAGCAGTAGACTCTGGTAGCTGTTGGTGATCTTTGGGATGCGTCTTCTCTGTTGTGCTAGCGTGGTATTCTCTTTCTAAGACTCTTTAAGATGGCTGTTATTCTTAATAAATCAGGTACCTTGGGTGAATTCACTGGGGTATTTCGAACATCAATGAGTGAACGATGCCAGAGCGTCAGGCTTATGTGGGACACTCGCTGAGAGAGGGGTTATCTTTTGGTGCCCCAGCTGGGGGAAGGCCATGAGGTTATTATAGATCGTCAACATTCATTTCAGGTCTTTCTAGGTTTAATTATAATTCTTTAAGAACATAAAGTTAGCGAATATAGTTTCTTATGAAAAGATAGCATCTTGATATGATTATCTTTTCTTTTTAGAATTTAACTGACACCTTTTGAAAGTGCCATTTAATTAATGGTGAAGAGATGGATTCAGTTACGTAGGAGAACAACTTCAGAATGAAGATAGTTCAAGGTGGTCACTCACTTCAGGATTCCAGCCTTGACTGTGGGGTGTGTCCAGACTGAAGAAGGAACAAGTCTGGCAGTGGGCAAGTTGCCCGTGTGTGCTCCCTAGACAGGGCTGCCATTTGCCCAGCCTGTCTAAGGGTTGGGACCCTGTCGATGACACTACAGAGATAAAAAGAAACACTACAGCTACTGGGTTGTCCTGAAACAACTTGCATACGTGAACATGGAAACTGCACATGGATCGAGGGTTGTGCTCTAGGGTGAACAGACGCTGCAATGAAAGAGCACGCCCGGCCCAAAGACAGTTTCAGTGATGACTGACAGTACAGGGTAGCTGGCAGGAGGTACTTGACGGTGCTTATTCGATAGTTTCTCAGTTTCAAACTAGAATGTACAAGTCTTTAGCATCAGATAGCTTTAAAGTTATCGTGACCTTCTCGTACATGAATCTTCTAGCTGGTTTCCTTTCCCTGGTAAGGGGACAAAACATGGAACTGGAGGATGGTGGGGAAGTTCAGACATGAGGTGCGAGGAAGCCTTCGCAGGCTTTCTGTCCAGGGCTTCCTCCTGTCCTGCAAGGCCTAGTGAATCTTGGGTATGTTTATTTTATTCTCATGTTTGGTTTTCGTTTTCGTTTTTGTTTTTTTAAGAAAAGTGAATGGCAAATAATGGTTTAGGTTTTATAATAAAATTATTTGATACTCTGAAGCATCAAAGGAGTCTTAGACTCCAGGCCTGTGAAGGGTAACCTTTCTTTTCTGCCTGTATGCAATGTCTGTGCACAACACATGACGTAATAACAGTGAAGGATCGGTCGCTCTAACGTGGAACTATTCTCTCCCTAGTGGGCGCCAGGCACTTCTTTTCCTCCTGGAAATGTTACCGACACCAGCCGAGGGCTGAGGGCAGCACGCCATGTCAGTGTGTCTGAAGCTTGAACATGCAGAAATACCACCTGGGGATCTCGGGAGATGCACATTCTGACTCAAAAATCCTGGGTGGGGTGTGTGTGTGTGTGTGTGTGTGTGTGTGTTTCTTTTCTTTTCAGTTTTTTGCCATAGGGCATGTGCACTTGCCAGAGAAAGGGCAAGTGAGAAATCATTGCCCAGGGAGATGACCACACTGCAGTCCCTTCTCCTTCATTCTCCTTTCGGGATTTTGTATGTGCACGCACATGTGCCCAGCATGATTTTCAAGCTGCCAGGTCCAGGACTCAAACCATAGTCGGCCATGTGGGAATCCAGGACCTTAACCACCATGCCACTGCTGGCCCCGAGTTTGTGTGTCTAATGGGCAAAAGGTGATGCCGATGCTGCGGAGTCTCAGGTCATACTTTATATCACGAGCTTTGGTTAATAGAAGAGTTAAACTAAGAGTGTTGGGGTTAGTTGAGTTTACTACTAGATATTGCTAATCTTAGAAATTTTCAACCAGGGGAACCAGCAGTTAGCGTAATGGCTATGTCGCTGGACTCCCACGTAGTCGACCACCGTTCGCGTCCCGGACCCGGTGGCTTAAAACTCACGCTGGGCGCGTGTGCGTGCGTGCCCAAGATCCCGAGAGGAGAATGGAGGAGAAGGGATTGCGGCGTGACCATCCCCTCTGGGGGGTGAGTTCTCGCTTTCTGTCTCTATGTCTCTCTCTGTCTGTCTGGCGAGCGCACGCACCCTATAGCGAAAACCTCTCCAAAAAAACAAGAAAGAAAGAAATTTTCAACCAGTTCAGTTGGTTTCTGTATTAAAATGAATGTTCCCCTTCCACTTTTACTATCAATCCCCTAAATTAGGACCACACATTCTTGCCAAGAGTTCAAGATGTTTTGGCAGCTTGTGTCCTTATTTTAAAGCAAGCCAGCCACACGATTCAGGCAGGTGGCAGTTATGTCTGAAGTGTGTCCGTTTCCCACCTCCTGGTGGGCTCAGTTCCATTTCCAGCTGACATAGGTTCTGGCCTTTTTGGTTACAGGACTTGACCAAAGTTCTGTGCCCACAGAAGGGGCCGTCCCGTCTCACCCTACTGATAGGCAAACATGGAATGGCCAGGCTTACCAGTCCTAAGTTTACAAAGACACAGAAGGCTCTCAGAATGACTGACACGCCCTCCAGCCCACACACCTGGACGGGTTCTCCTGCCCTGTAAGGCATGTATCCAGGAGGGCCGTCTGCCCAGCTACTTTGTGTTGACCTGGCATCTTGCCTGCCCAGCACTGACTCAACTCAGCAACGAAAAAGGCAGAATCAGCCACACAAAGAAGACTTCATCCTTCATGCCTCCAGATGCCCTGCTGACTGCAGTCTGTATTTTTTGGCAATTAGTTTTTGGTCTATCTCCACTTTTTGTCCATTACAAGAGAAGGCTAGTGATAGGTTGATAAAAAAACACCATCATTTTCATAGATATTAAATACACAAAGATAGCAAAGGTTCTGTTCTATGCTTTATCACTGTGTAGTACCCACTAACGTCACCTGGGCGAGAGCAAATCATTCAGAAAAAGTGGAGCTAAACATTTATCAGATGATAGAAATAACTGTAGACGTGTCGGTATTGGCTGGCCAGAAGGCTGATGTTTTGGTTTTTAGTTGAGCCAGACCAAAAAGCAAGCACCCAGATTCCTTTTGGTAAACATAATTCTAAATGGCAAGCACAGGAGGGTGGCACAGGGGACAAAGCAATAGAAGGACTGGGGAGAACGTGCAGAGACGAGTCAGCACTGAGAGTCCGAGCCAGGGTTCACTCCGAAGCCTCGGTTTTTCTCCCCAGTAAAAAAAAAATAAAATGTAAAATACACTTAGCATAAAATGTAATGTACCATCTTAACCATTCTATTTTAGAGAGATTTTGTGTGCGCACTCGCTGGAGAGACAGCGAGAAATCACCCCCCAGGGTGGGTGGCCATGCCACAATCCCTTCTTTCGGGATCTTGGGCACACATGTACATGCACCTGGCGTGAATTTCAAGCTGTTGGGGCTGGAACTCGAACTGCAGTCAACCATATGGGAGTCTAGCAACATAACCATTACGCCACCTGCTGGTCCCCCACCTCGACCATTCTTAAGCATGCAGTAGGTGGAGTTGAGTGTATTCACATTGCTGTGTGACCATCACCACCACCAGCCTGGTCTTCTTCCACCTGCCCAAACTGAAGCACCATACCCTTTGAACAACCTCCCCATTCCACCCTCCCCAGAGCCACCACCCTTCTGTCTGTAACCTGGCTCCCGGTACCTCATAAGAGGAGATTCGCACAGTACATGTCCTTGTGTGACTGCCTTATCCCGCTTTCCGTACTCGTAGCACATGTCAACATTTCTTATGGCTAAGTAATACTCCTTGTATGTATGCACCACGTTTTGAAAAGCCTAGCTATTAACCACAATCCTGAATGAAGATGCCCAACTCCTGGTAGATATTTAATAACTGTGTTTAGAGGTTTTTGTCTTAGGGCGTGTGAGACAGACAGTGAGAGGGAAAGAGAGAGATCATGCCCTGGGGGGATGGCCACACTGCAATCCCTTCATTCTCCTTCCAGAATCTTGAGCACACACATGGGCCCGGACGTGGGAGAGAGTCCAGTGACGTCACCACCATGTCATCTGCTGGTCCCGATATTTAATAACTAAAAACATTTTTTCCTTTGGAATAATTTCAGACTTATAGAAAAGTTGTAAGATGAATGCAAACAACTCTTTCTCCTGAACCATTTAAGAGTCTTTGCTGACCCATGCTCCATTGCCCCCCAAGTTCCTAAACATATTCCTACAAAAGGCAGTCTTCAACATGGTGACAATAAAGGCATCAGGAAATGAACACGGATGCGTGCCTGCCCTCTGAGCAGTATCGCCAGTTGTCCCAATTCATGCTGTCTAGCCAAGGGATCCCGTGAGAATTACATGGCACATTTCATTGTCGCGTGGCTTCCGTCTCCTTTGATCTGGAATAACTCCTGGACACCCTTTAATACTCCGGGGCAGGCCGACCTGGTGCAGAGTATCCCCGAGCTGATCTGTGCAGCGACTCCTCCTGACTGATTGGGATTCTGCACCTTCGGCAGGAGCGTCACCAGAACCATGCTCTCCCGAGGGTAGCCTTGGTGCCCGATTCCGATCGCCCTGTGCTGGCCACGGGAACTTGGGTCACTTGAGGCAGATAGTGTCTGCCGGGTGATTCTCTTAGCTCTTTGTAATGAATTGGCTTTGAACTTTAGGAGTCTGTAACGGTCCTGTTCCTCACCAGACATTCATGCCTATCAGTGTTTCTTGGTTGGATTAAGGTTGGGGAGAGCGACCCAGTAGCAATGTCGCACCTCCTCCACGCCCTCTGCGTCTCTTAGTTGGTGTGCTGCTGTAAGAAAAAGCGTCCTCTTCCCCTGTTGCCTATCCCCTCACTTCTAGTCCTCATCTATCTGTGGGCCGTAATAGATTCTAATAGGTTCTGATAGCTGGTGTTATTTTCTTCCGCTTGGGCCATCCCGGATTTGGCCAGGGGGCGACCCTCCTGGCCGGCCAGCCTTTAGCAAAGGCAGTTCCCTGTGTGGTCCAGCCCGATTTCCACCCGCATCTCTCCATCTCCCTGGGCGCTTCCTCCCTTTCTGGCATGCCGAGGAGCTCCCAGCTCGTTTTGCCCCTCCTGCCACCGCTCTGGCCTCGGCCCTTTTTCCTGGTATTTAAAACTTGGGTCTGGGTTCCCAGGGCGCCGCCACTGACTGCTCTTCCTCGCTGCCTGCCTCCGTTCCTCTGCCTTTCTGACAGACTCCTACTTCATTGCATCAGTCACCTGAGCACAAAAGCATCCTCCCATCTCTGCCGTCACCCCCAACCTGCAGAGTCCTCACCCCGTGCCAGCCCCAACACCCCATCCCTGTATCACCCCAACCCGCAGAGTCCTCACCCCATTCCAGCCCTGACATCTCCTCATCTCTGTCGATACCCCATCCCTGTATCACCCCAAACCTGCAGAGTCCTCACCCCGTGCCAGCCCCGATACCCCATCCCTGTATCACCCCAAACCTGCAGAGTCCTTACCCCATTCCAGCCCCGACACCCATCCCTGTATCACCCCAAACCTGCAGAGTCCTTACCCCATTCCAGCCCCGACACCCCATCTCTGTATCACCCCAAACCCACAGAGTCCTCACCTCATGCCAGCCCCAATACCCCATCCCTGTATCACCCCAAACCTGCAGAGTCCTCACCCCGTGCCAGCCCCAACACCCCATCCCTGTATCATCCCAAACCTGCAGAGTCCTCACCCTGTGCCAGCCCCGACACCCCATCCCTGTATCACCCCAAACCTGCAGAGTCCTCACCCCGTGCCAGCCCCGACACCCCATCCCTGTATCACCCCAAACCTGCAGAGTCCTCACCCCATGCCAGCCCCGACACCCCATGCCTATACACCGCCAGTCCCCCATCCCCCAGACTCACCCAGTGGCTCAATAACTATAACCCTTTGACCTGGTCCCCACTTTGAGGTCATATGCTAAGAACGGGCAGCTCCTTCCTGGGACGGTGACACCCCTGTAACAGCCCCTGGCCAGGTGGAGGTAGTCTGCTGTGAGAGGAAGCAGTGGGCCACCTCCTCGACTGGTACAGCAGCGAGGGCAGCGAGGGCAGGCGTAGAGCCAGGCTGGCCCATGGCTTCCACTCTGGCCACACTGTTCTCTGGGCCCCGCCTCACCCACGAAAGTGTTCTGAGCCCCTGCTGTGGCTCAGTCGGCCATGCTGGTAGGCGTGTCTCTCAATGTCTCTGGGGCTTGTTCCTCATTCATCAGCTGGGACCCTCGCGAACATACCCACCAGATTGGCCAACGTCCACGCAGCTGTTCTCATGAGCTGCGGAAACGAACTGAAACTTATTTATATCCCATAAGTTATTAATAAGCTAAGATTTTACTGGTTCCCATTCCAAGCACAAATCTCCCCATAAACGCTTGGGCCAAGGGAATGAAAACACAGGGAACATTATTGGATGAAATCTCTATAAAAGGAGTATTGTAATATGTCATTCCACCACTTTTCCTCATTAAGCTTATGCTGGGAACATCTTGTGGTTTGCTGTTATAAAATGGGCCCCATCTGACCTGGAGACCCAGGACCTCTGTCCCACGCTGGCCCGGCCTCACGCCTCCCACGAGGTTCCTGCTCACACTTGACGCTGGTAAAGTGGCCGGGCCCTGCACTATTGGCAGAGCCTTTGGCCTGAACCCAGGGAGACAGGCTGGACCACACAGGGTGCCATGTTTGCCCAAGCCCATTCTCGGGTGACATGGCCTTGAACCAAAGCCAGCTGTAGAAAGGCCACCTCTGCCTATCCCCTGGGCCTAAACCACAGGCCTCGTCCACCTGGGGCGAGGAGGAGTGTAAAAGTGGACACAGAGAGAGAGCATGCGCTCCCCAGCCCCAGAGCAGAGTCACACTTGTCCTGAGCGTGTTGCCAGAGAAGCCCCCAGTCGGGCAGCCATGACAGGAGGGACAAAAGCCAGGACAGGTCTCCCCAGGCTGGGAGAACCTGGCCTTGTCCTTGGCTTGCCTCTTCAGTAGAAAAGAAAAAGGGGGCAGATGCCAAGGCCTTCCCCAGGGGAGCGGAGCCGGCCTCACCCCCCTGACACCAGGAGCTGGTCAGAAAGGGCCCGGTCGAGGGCACTGGGCCTGTCATGGCGGCGTCTAGTTGGTGCCCACCTGAGCCCTGGGCTTGGCCAGCGCCCCCGATGCTCGCTCCCGTGAGGAAGGGGTCCCTGGTGGGATTCACCCTCGGGTAGAGTCAAGGGGAGGTGGAAGGGCCGAGGGAGGAAGGAGTAGGCCTTCCGCAGTCCTGTCGCGGGCAGGAGGAGGTCCATATTCCCAGAGTGCCCTTGCGTGGGGGCTGACGCTGCACTTGTGGCCCTTCCACTTGTGAGGAGTGACACTGGCACATCCTCGAGGGACAGGGTCACTTCCCTCAACCTCTGCCTCTTTTATTCTAGAGCTTTTCTTGCCCTCTGGGCTCTCAGGCCTGGTGTTCTCATGGCAGGTTCCATGGGTGTCACACAGGGGTGGCGTCCAGTGGGGCGGGGTGAGGACAGAGAGGAGACAGCAGATACGGGAAGCGGGGGCGCCAGCATCGCTCGGCTCACGCTGTCCGTGCAGGCGACGGTCCCGCCGAGCGCTGGCGCAGGGCCCCAGTCAAGGCTTGCCTGGGCGTCCTCCCCACTCCCGGCGGCAGCAGGAGCCGTGGGGCTGTGGGTGACCATCGGGGCACCCGACTGCAGAGCAGCCTCATGGCCCTTTCCCAGATGGAGACGGGCGCGGAGCTGTGAGCCGCCTGGCCCCGAGGCCCAGCCAGGCTGAGGTAGCAGATGCAGAGCAGGGGCTCGTCAGCAGGAGGTCGTGGGCGCCAGGTCAGGACGCGGACAGGACCTGGGGCTTTAGCAGTGCTGCCAGGGAGCCGGACAGGATCCAGGAGACGTGGGGAAAGGAAGAGGATGGAGAAGGGGGCTGGGAGCACTTGGGGTTCAGGAGGAAGAGATGGAAGAGCTGAAAGGAGGACAAGGCCAGGTGCACCTGTGGGGCGTGGCCTGCAGGAGCGGGCGCGGGCCAGGACCCTCAGCAGTGCAGGGCTCCAGGGCAGGAAGCAGGTGGCCCATCCGGGCTTGGACCCGGGCAGACCCCTCAGTGGCCGGGTGACCTGGGAAGGCCGTTAGACTCCAAGCCTGTCTCCTCGTCTGTGGAACGGGGTGGTCGTGCCACTTCACTGGGCAGATCACGTCCATCGAGCGCAGCTGGGGCTCCATCAGCCAGCAGGGGCCGTCATCACGGAGCCCGAGAGGTGGGCCCGGGACAGGTGGAGGCCGGGCCTTCCACCCCACTCAGGGGCGCGGGGAAAGCATGCCGTGGGAAGGGAATGTCCCGGCCTGACAGCCAGGCTCCGGCCATCACAGCTGGCGGGACTGAGGGACGGGTGCCCGCTCCGCCACTTCCTACCGCAGACAAGACACTGGTCCTCTCTGAACCTCAGTCTCCTCCTCTGGAAAACTGTTTCAAGGACTCACAGAGAATCTTGAAACAGAAACTACTGGGGGCAGAAACTATTCAAGCTGTTTCACCCCAGGGATCAAAAGAACTGATGGAAACAGCACAGACCTCCACCTCAGCGGAGCAGCCTTGGCGAGCTCCACGGCCTGTTTCTGTGTAGACGGGCTAAGATCAGGGAAGTCCTTAATTCGATATGGTGCGCAGTAAGCACTAAGATGTCACTGTTGTACTTGCCTGTGTCGCGACGGGCCAGATGCGGGCCCTGTTTGTGTCCCCACCTTCCCAGTCACACGTGGGGCAGCTGGGAGCCAGCTGCAGCGTTTCTCACCAGCGCCGCCGCTGACACGGACCGAGGTGGTGCGAGGAAACCCCTGCTCCAGCGGCCTGCGGGTCAGCTGGAAGGTGGCAGCCTGGTTTGATGGACACATCAGAGCCCAGGGAGTTGGGGGTAGAGATGAAAGACCCTGGGTCAGGCAGAGCAGCAAGCAGTAGGCGGATGCTGAAGCCACAGGGTACATGGGCTACAGCCCGCGTCTGTGTCCCCACCCTCGGTGGCCTCACCGCCACCCTGCCTGGGTCCTCAGTTCTTCTTCCAGCTAGCCCAGGAGCTCCCGAGCGAGCGCTGCTGCCTGGCGCACTGGCTCCCTCGCCCCGGGTAGGGCACAGCAGTGGGGACAGCGGGCCGGGTACCTTACACGCGCCGTCTCATTTCATGCTCGCGCCATCCCGGCGTGATTGGGGCCATCACAGGCGAGAAAGCAAGTCTCGTGGAGGTCAGAGCGACTAACCAGGATCTCTACAGGACGACGTTTTACTTCTTTGAAGGAAGTATTTCGTTAGGTAAATGGGGTCGAGTAGTACCCCAAGTCCAGGTACACACAAGAAAGATGGCAAAATGGTGCAGACGGGGAAAAGGACACCGAGAGGAAAGGGAAGGTGAGGACAAGATGGAAGGGACCAAGGGCACGTAGGGCCCCTGGGGGCCAGGAGTGGGAAGGACCAGAGGGAGGCAGCCCGGTGGCAGGATGACCAAGCGCAGATGAGGCAGGGCTTCCTGCAAGGGCTCCTCGTGGGTGGTCGGGACTGCCGTGCAGCTCTGGCCTGTGGGCCCTTCCTGAACCTTGAGTAAAGTGTTCATTGACCACTGCTGCTCGCGCGGGAGTGGGTGACTGTGAGAGCCCTGGAGAGGGGCTGGGCCTATAAAAACAGCAGCCCCCGCGGGCCAGGCACCATTCCGCCTGCCTCACGTGGATCACTCACGTGGATCACTCACGTGGGTCACTCACGTGGGTCACTCATGTGCTTCTCACCCCGTGAGGTGAGGCCTGTCATGATCCTCCTTTTCCGGAGAAGGGCTGTGAAGCACAGAGATGGTAAATGGCCCGCCCAAGGCTCCCAGTTAGCAGGTGGCAGAGCTGCCATTGGAGCCCAAGCAGCGTGACTTCAGACCTGGGCAAAAGGGACCCCTGCCCAGACCCCACACTTTCGAGAGCCCTGGCCATGTCCTGCCCTGGACGTGTCCCTCCCCAAGCAGCAAGGGGCACGTCTGCCTGCGTCTCACGCCCTCCCCCGACCGTGCAGTGCCCCAGAGCCCCCCACCCGAATTGCTCTGTCGGTGGGACAGGAGTGACCCTGACCAAAGTGCCCTGGAGGATATGGGCACGCGGGGCCTCCCAAAGAAATTCACGTAGGCATCTCTGGGGCTGTAACAAACCACCCAGTGCCACAGATCAGCCTAGACAGCTGAAATGCATTTCCTCTCAGTTCTGCAAAAACCGTGCCGAGTCCGAGCTCGATCGGGGTCCCAGATTAGCTGGATTCTGGCCAGCGCTCTCTTCCTGGCTCGTGGACAGCCACCGCCTTACCGAGTCCACACACGGCAGAGAGAACGCATACACGTCAGCTCTCTGGCTTCTCTTCTCATCAGAGGATCAGGGCTCTACCCTTGTGATCTCAGCCCTGTTTCCTTCTGTGAAGGCCCTGTCTGCAAACACAGCCACACTGGGAAATAAGGTTTCAACATGAGCATTCAGTCCATGACACTTGACAAGGAGAACTTGGGAGTCCCCGTGGTGAGCGAGTCCAATTCAACACCTAAGGCAGTGGCCTTGGAGTCATCATAACTGAAGCTGGAATTAGCTCGGGGTCTTGTCTGAAGGAATGCTGCCACTACATGAATAAAGAGAGCCAACTTGAGCCTGAGTAGGGGACACCGCTATAGAAAGGGCAGGGAAATGCAGGAGAGAAAGGCCCTCCCTCAGAGCAGGCCACATGTCTGCGGGGCTGCGCAGGGCTGGTGTTCAATAGTGCCACCTTGTGGTGCAAGAGAGCAAGCGCAATAGATGACAACTCCAATTTTCTCTGCAGCTGGTACTGGCAGAGTAGGACAAAGTCAGGTTTGGAGAAAATGCAACAGCAAGATATTAAACTTTATCATACTGGAGTTCAACGAGGAGGAAGGGACTCAAGTGATTAGTTAGGAAAAGACCTGACTAGGTTTAGTAGTCAAGCTGTTAGTCAGGGCCATCCTAGTTCACAGGAAACGCTCGTGTCTCCGTAATTGGAAGCTCCTTGATGATAAGTTTTCAGCTTTTATTCACACTAGTCACACTGCCTCGCCTTTTTGTCCTCTAAAAAACTGTTTAAAATAATTATTCATTTAATTTTATTTATTATTATTATTATTCGGTTTGGCCAGAGAGAGAGAAATCAAGTCACCAGCTCTAGGACCCAGACTGCGGTTGGCCCAGTGATCACGCCGCCTGGCGTCCCGCCCAACGTTGGCTCACCCTCCGATCTACTCTTGACATGTAATAGCATGGACAAACCCATCTAGCCACAGTATGAGGCAAGACTTTACTGACTCACAACATGAAATGCTTTAGATCATTTTTATAAAGTAAAAATTCAAGTCAGGCTCATTGCTGAAGTTCCATGATAGGTTACTGTGGGGTTGTGGGAAAACTGAGATCTTCAAAAATCTTATTGACAATCTGTTGAAATGTATGCTTATTTAAAAAGTTGTGAAAAGGATCAGCAGATGGCGTAATGGTTACATCACTTGGCTCCCACATAGTCAACGGTGGTTCAAGTCCCGGACCCGATGGCTTAAATTCCTGCCGGGCGCGTGTGTGTGCATGCCCAAGATCCCAAGAGAATGGAGGAGAAGGGATTGCGGTGTGGCCGTCCCTCCTGGGGGGGTGAGTTCTCGCTTTCTCTCTCGCTGTCTCTCTCTGTCTCTCCGACGAGAGCACGCACCATATAGCAAAAAAAAACTCTCTAAAAAAAAAGTTGTGAGAATGTAGAGCAGTCTAGTTTAAGAATCAAGAGTTGGAGCTCTGTGTTAGAAGAGGAAGTGTATTCTTCACAATCGTCTGCCTTCACTTTTTGCAATTCACTATTTTTCAGACATTTTGCATACATCATTTCATGTCATCTCCACCTGCAATTAGAGAAAGTGAGGGGCAGAGAGGTTACAGTGGATGTTCCAAGGTCAAGTAGCAAGGAAATGGTAGATTTAGGACTCTAGACCAGCTCCATCCGGCTGCAAAGCTCAGTTTCCTTCGCACCACTCTGCCCATGTCTCTGTGGAAGGGCAGGACAACTGCACCAAGACTCAGGGACTGCCGCCATCTGAGAACTGATTGCAAATACACGCCAGGAAGGTCAGCAGGTGGCGTGGTGGCTAAGGTGTCGTGGTTGACTGCAGTTCAAGTCCCACACCGGGGGACTTGAAAATCACGCTGGGCTTATGCGTGTGCGTCCCAAATCCTGAGAGCATGGAGAAGGGATTGCAGCATGGCCATCCTCCCTGGGGAGTGGGAGGGTTCTCACTTTCTCTCTCTCTTTGGTGACTGTATGCACCCTATGGCAAAAACAAAAACAACAAAGAACCCTGCTAGGATAGCAACGGCTGTCAATTCCACTTACTAGATACCTCTTCTCCATGCAAGGATTCAGGAAGGCAGGCATCTTGCTCAATCCTAACCCTACCCACAGACGGCCACTGGGGAATACTCTGTGCAGTTTGAGTGGATGTGAGCAAGGGGCATGTGACTTCAGTAAGAACCTTGTATCTCAGGTCCCTGCATCTGCAGACCACTCGAAAACACCATGACGCGGAATTCGATGTCTCCGTGGCCTGCGTCCGAGTGGAGATGGACGCTCAGTGGCCAGGTCGCGGCAGGGAAGGGTAAGGATATGACTCTAACAACAGAAACCTCCGTCCCCACTTCGGGGATCAAACCTCAGCCCTCAGGGACACAAACTGTTGGCAGGGACTGCATGACCTTGGCCATGCTCTTCCTGAACTTCTGAGACATTCACAGCAAATGGTCTCTGTAATCAAAAGGATAGACACTTAAGTGCCCATAAAGTTTCCTGGGGGCCGGACAGACTTAAGCAATTGCAGCATTTTATTAGCTATCCAGCCCTCCGCAGTAAAAATAACCTTTGCATTTCATAGTCAGATCTTGTTTTTTCCAAATTGCTTTTGCCTTTCATTAAAGAGCTCAACTTAGAAGTGTTTTTTCCTTTCATCACAGAGTGGAAAAATTCTTGGTGGCTTTGCCCCAGAGCTGCAACCCACGCACCCATCCCAAGGGCCCTATTTTCCCCAAACCAGGTGATGCTGGGGCAGTCGCTGGAGGGCATGTTCCCGAGGACTTCCCTGCACGAGGTCTGGCACAGCGCTCAATGCTGGCTACTCATTCTTAGAGAGGAAGAAGCAGAGATGCTCTTGGGACAAGGAGGAGAGACACTCTTGGGATAGATTATATTTTGGGAGTGGTTTTGTAACCGACTTCTTTTGTTTTTAACGGTCCACTGGAGCAAAAAGATGAAAACTTCCACTATCATTTGAGAGATTCACAAGTGTATTAACAAGATTCTGAGTCATGTCAGTCAGGAGTCGAGATCCAGCTGAGACAGGCCAGGGCAGTGACCCTGTGCCGGTGAGGAAGGGGGGAAAGGAGACGGTGTGGCACAGCTGCCCCAGGTGTGGGCCTGGCTGGCATGAGCTCTGCCACCTTCCCCTCTTCTCGCTTGGCTCCATCCCCCTCTTTTCCCCTAAAGGGTGGAAAAGCCTTTCCAGGCCTGGAGACATGTCTTTCCTCCCACCCCCACTTCGTCCAACAGCTTTTAAATGAGTGATTTCAATCCTCCCAGGCAAAAGGTTTCCAAACAATTGAGGTAGGTAACTCCACCTTCAGCATGGTGGGGCTTTACTCCCCACTCCTTGAGCATGGGCTATGCGACATTTTCTTCCAAAGAATACAAATGGGAAAAGGGGGGAGAGGAGCTTAGCAGGGGAGAAACCTGAAAAACACTGCCTCAGCCAGGCGACCAAGGTCAACACCAACACGATAGATCTTGCCGGCAGTGTGCGCCCTTCCTAGAATCTGATGGGAATGGCACTTATCCTCTGTGGTCTTCTGGCCAAAGCCTATCATCTCAATCTAATCACGAGAAATGCAGCAGACAAATTCCAGCGAGGGGCCATCTGGTAAACACCCGACCAGTCCTCCAGATCTGTCAAGGACATCCCAACAAGGAAGGAGACACTGTCAACAGCTGAAAGGAGCCTGAAGAGACGTGATGACGAAAATGTAACGACGAATTCTGAATGAGATCGGCCCAAAGGGGTCACAGAAGACCTAAGAGAATCCAAGTCGATGCTGGTCAGTGACCAGATAGCGAGAATCGGTTCTAGTTGTGAAAATCGTGCTGTAACTACGTAATGTTAACACCAGGGAAATGGTGGTGTGCGCGGGAGTTCTGCATTGTCTTCGCAACTTTTTTTTGTGACTCTAAAATTGACAATTAAAAGTTTATTTTTAAAAAGTAATAGTTAGAAAAAATGAATAGTTTTATCTTTTGCCTTGCTTGCAAGGAGATCTTCTTTCAGCCTTGGCATCTTAAGCTGGCCTTATCATCTATTTTTTTTTTTCTTTTTATCGCCAGTGGGCATGTAAGCTCACTGAGAGAGAGAGAGAGAGAGAGAGAGAGAGAGGAAGCACCCCCCAGCAGGATGTGGTCATGCCACAACTCCTTCTCCTCTATCACTTCATCCTGTCAGGATCATGGACACACACACATGCATCTGGCATGTCTTTCAAGCCTAGGCTGGGATTTGAACAGTGGTCGGCCATGTAGGATCTGGCTCCCTATGCACAGTGTTTAGCCACTGTGCTACTGGGCCGGTCTGCCTATCTTTTACGTATTCCCATATTTGTTTATTTTGGTCTTTCCTTTGGGAGTATGTACAAAAACGTAGCCAGTCAAGCAGTAAATAATCCAAAGACAGACACACCACCGTCCCTCGGTCCTCATGCCCATGTTTCACAGCCGTCTCCGGAAGCTTGGCAACGTCCTGTTTAAATGCATATTGTGTAATTACTTCGCGAAATCGGATTTTTCACAAGAAGTTGGCATTTTCCATTGATTCTTACTGGAAGCTGTGAGTGGATTTTAAAAGAAGAAGAAGAAGAAGAAAGAATGACTGGGGCACTGCCGATATTATGTTGATTGTTTTGGAAGGCGCCCCCAGCCCCTCGAGAGACCGGGCTTGCACTCGTCACGTGTCACATAACTCCAAGAGTGATGCCGCTGCCCAGGGAGGAAGGCCTTTCATCTCCCCAGTGCTCCTACCTCTGCATTCCTGCCTCTGTGTGTGCAGTCTCCAGGAAACTCACTCCCTTCTTTGACTTGCACAAAATTTCTCTTATTAGCAGCATTTATTAGAATAGAGAGACAGTTTAAACCATGAGGACGTGAAGGGCGACGGAGGGCTCTCCACCTCAGCCTCTCAGACACTGTCCAGTAAGACAGCAGCCACTTCCACCCGGAGTGGCCATCTGCAGCCCAGCCCACAGAACTGCCCACGTGCCCTTGTGTTCCTTACGATCTCCAACTTCACCTCTGCTTTGGCCCTTCTTTCTCTGTCTCCTCCCATTCCTCCCTCCCTCTTAAGAAACAAATTCAAAACCTCTCATTTTCCCATGTAGAACATCTTAACTATATTTTTATTGCTTGGGTTCTTCTGTTTTTGTTTGTTTGTGCCATGAGGCGCATGCACTTGCTGGAGAGAGACAGTGAGAGGGAAAGTGAGAATATCACCACCACCACCCCCCGGGGGATGGCCATGCTGCAATCCTTCTCCTCCATTCTCCTCCTGGGATTTTGGGCATGTACTCACATGTCCCTGGCATTCTTTTTTTT
This sequence comes from Tupaia tana, assembly GCA_026018925.1. Classification (NCBI taxonomy): domain Eukaryota; kingdom Metazoa; phylum Chordata; class Mammalia; order Scandentia; family Tupaiidae; genus Tupaia; species Tupaia tana. The sequence goes on along the minus strand of JAKSZU010000014.1, from coordinate 58,430,821 downwards.
TAAAGTGGTTTTTTTTGCTATAGGGCGCGTGCACTCACCAGACAGACAGAGAGAGATAGACAGAAAGCGAGAAATCACCCCCCAGGGGGGATGACCACGCCGCAATCCCTTCTCCTCCATTCTCCTCTCGGGATCTTGGGCACGCACGCACACGCGCCTGGTGTGAGTTTTAAGCCACCGGGTCCGGGACGCAAACCAAGGTCGACTACATGGGAGTCCAGCGACATAGCCATTACGCTAACTGCTGGTCCCCTCCCTGGCATTCTTTTTAAACCACCATGTCTGTGTCTCGAATCACAGTTGGGCATGTGGGAATCTAGCACCTTAACTACGACGATGCCTGCTGGCCTCTATGCCCACATCTCCTGGGTCTCGCATGATGCCCCAAGTAGCTCACTATAGTGTTTTCCCAGCTGAACATGGCGGCCTTCCTAGGAGAGATCCTAGGAAGATCCTCTTTAGGCCCATATAGAATTACCTTTTAAACTTGTGTCTTAGTGTCTTGCTCTGGGCATGGGAAGATACTGTGAGGGAATGCCACGGAAACCCAGTTTTATTTATTGTAGAGATGTTGCTGAGAACAGCGTTGTGTTTCCTTCTTCGCTCGAACTGCTGGGAAACTTGGAGCTGAAGTGATAGCCCACTCCAATGAAATGGACTCTTACGACAAACGTGGTATAATAATCTTACCCTATACTAATCATATAATAATCACACCGTATAATTTACCCAATTAAAGTATATAATTCAATGGTATTTAGTATATCACATAGTTGTGTACCCGGCATGGTGGCTTCAGGGCAGTACAGGGCAGCTCAGAGCTCCCGGAGAGTGTTCCGAGAGAAGGGAGGTGCCAGGGGCTCAGGCGTGGGCTGGGAAACGTGCCCGGCATCACTTCTGCCATCTTCGACTGCAGGTCAGAGCAGGCACGAGCCCACCCGGGGGTGCCCACCCTGCTCTCAGTGGGCATGAATGAAGACGTGGGGCCACTGAGAGGCTGCTGCTCACCATCCGCCACTCACGGCTCTCTCCCTACGGGCAGTCTTCCTGTGTGCGACGCAACCTGGGACCCGAAGGTCGTCTGTCGCGTAAATCGGAGATGTACACAGATATCGGGGCGCCTCTCGTCCCTCTGGACGGCTGGTGCTTCCCCGGTGTGCGTCTGCCACGTCGCTCACACAGTCCCCAGGATGGACGCCTGCCAGAAATGACCCGAACGCACCACTTCTCACATGCTCCTTTTGGACAGAGAATGCCACTGGGCCTGCCCCGAGGGGTGGCCCGAGCTCATGAAAGGAGGGTTTGCTCGGCTAGCTCAGACCGGCCCTGGCAGCCTGTCTGCAGGATGGCAGCAGCTGTCCACGCCCCTGCGCAGCGCAAGCGCCGCTCTTCCCACACACCGAGGCCGACACTTGGCGTTGTCCGGCTTGAGTTTTCAGAACACACTTGTACGCTGAATTCAAAGCCTCCCGTCCTTTGGGGAAAGTGCGGGGGAGAGGGAAGGGGGACAGAGGCAGCTGGCTGAGTGGGAGGAAGCAGGAAGTAAGTTCTCAGGACCGCGCAGAACCCAACGGGCTCCCGGAGACAATCGGGGCAGTCCGAGGTCACCTCGCAGAGAAGAGAAATGGACACTTGGAATTCGGCTTCCCAGGCAGCCTGGCGGGACAGTGTCCAATCCGTGCAGCAAGGCCAGCTGTGCCTGCACCCCCAGGGACCCCGGGAGCCGGAGGAGGAGACCAGCGGCCAGCGCCTGGGTCCCTGTGCTCAGGAAGACTCTTTCTCCTGTTCTCTCCAGCTCTTTCCTGGGGACCAGAGACTACCTTTAGGGGAACTGTATACTTTGTTTAATCTTTCTCCCCCTCTCGTTCCCTTCTTCCTTCCGTCTTTTCCTCCCCAGACAGATGTGGCCCAAGCCCAGGGCTTTGGGATCACTACGGGACATCAGTTGCCCTCCCCTGGACTGGCGAACCCTGACCCCTCTGACTATCAGGGTTCATCCAAGGACTTGGTTTTCTGGCAAGAATCTTGCACCAAAGCCAGCAAGGTTCTTTGGCCAGCGGGTAACTCACTAAAACCCTGAAGACTTGCACCCATAGAGGAAGGGGAATTGCTACGTTTTAAATATCAGCTGTAGCTGAAGCCAGCTGGCCCGGGAGGCCAGAACCACTCAGCTCTTCATGGAGAGAGCACATCTCTTTCAGAAATGCCTGGACACATGGAAATGTGTGTGTGTGTGTGTGTGTGTGTGTGTAAATATATCTATCTATCATCTATCTATCTATCTATCTATCTATCTATCTATATATATATATTAATGATCTGAGGGTGGGCCCTGAAGCCTAGAGGTTAACGAGCCGGGCCCTGCCTGGCTAGCCATGGGTCAAATCCCACCTATCATGGCTCAAGAAGCACACGCGGCATGTGTGCGTTTATGCCCCAAATCATGCCAGGACGTAGGAATGGAGACAGAATTGGGGGGACGTGGCCCTGGGGGGTGCTTCCTTCCACTCCCTTTTCTCTCTGTCCTCTGTCTTTGACAATTAAGAAAGAAAGAAAGAAAGAAAGAAAGAAAGAAAGAAAGAAAGAAAGAAAGAAAGAAAGAAAGAAAGAAAGAAAGAGAAAGAGAGAAAGAGGGAAAGAGAAAGAGAGAAAGAGGGAAAGAGAGAAAGAAAAGACAAAGAAGGGCCGAATGACTGACTTGGGGAAGGAGTCGGGAACTTGCCCAGCCTGCTGACTGCTGGGGGACGAGGGTTTGTTTCTTTGTTTTTTTCTGAAGGGGGCAAGACAGATCTTGAGAGAGAACTGGAGGGGCCCGGGAGTAAGACGGAAGCAGAGAATTGGAGGAGGAGGAAGTGGGCCAATGATAAATTCCTGGTCTCAGGCGTCCAGGCCCCGGGATGGCAGGGCAGGGTGACTTACTCTGGGGGAACACCCGTCGTTAACTCCAGACCTTCAGGAAACATCTGCTGACAGCTGTGTGCTGTGGGCACTGAGAAGAGCCTGCAGTTGACAAGGACAGAAAGAAGCAGCCCCCCGGGAAGACAGGAGAGGGCGTGCTCAGTACGAGCAGGAAATCGGGGCTGGGTGAGCAGCAGGATCAGCCCTCAGGATCTGGGAAGCGTGGGGAGGGCTCCAGGCTGTCCCACCGCGTGGTGGCTGCAGGGCTCTGGGAAGGAAGGCCCCGGAGTGCCGAGCTCCCGGGACACACGGGGTGTGCTCACACTGAACCCGCACACCTCTGGCGGGACCAGACCTCCTCTAACAATGGTTCTCAACGTGGGGGGTAAAATGCCAGCGACTACCCCACCTACACCCCAGCAGTCTGGCGACTTCGGAATCTCCCCAAGATTGGGCAGCGGTGCCCCGAGCGCAGAGCCCTGAGCACGCGGCCACCAGCATGCATTTGCTGGGACGGTCCTCCCACCGCGTGCTTCTCCCCAGACCTCGCCCTCTGCCTCCCTTTCTCCTCCCAAGTCTGGAGCTGAGTCCCAGGGAGCCCAGTCCACCTGCACGTCAGCGAAGCGGCAAATCGGTCTTAGTGAATGTAAGTCCCACGCACCATGCTCAGACGAAAAGTTATCTGTGATTCAAACAAAATTCAAATTTAATCTGACGTCCTGTGGTTTTAGCTGCTAAATCTGGCAACCCTGGGTAGGCCCCACGTGAACACGGTAAGGGGAAAGGGTTATTCCATGCTCTGGGACAGAGATCTTGTGCCGCCAGCATTAGCAGACCCAGAGTGAACACCCCCCCCCCCCCACCACCCGTTCCCAGCTGAGTCTCTGAGAGTGCCTCACTTTCCCCTGCTGACTTGGGCCACCACAGCACTGGGGGTTATCACCAGCAGAGGGCGCACTGTGGCAGGCAGGAGGAACCCGGGGGTCAGCTGCAGGGACAAGATCTTAATCCACAGAGAGAAAAAAAATGGCGAAATTCCCCAGTGAGTGTCAGCGCTCAACCAGCCACTTCTACGTACGTTTCTTCTTATTTTAAACTAAATCATCTTGAGGACCCTCGGAAAGAAGAGTGAGCCAGGGTAGATGTAAAACTCAACACCTGACATGTTTTCCTTACAGTGGTTCATGTATTTATTTTTCAATTGCACAGAGAAAATAGTCAAGTCGTTCAGAATTAAACGCGAAAGTCCCCCTCGGACGCGCCCCTCCCACTCACGGCCTGGCGCTAGCAGGAGTTACAGGTCTGCCGTGGTCTCCCCACCGGAGCTTCTGCAGCACGTGTGGGTGTGTGTGGGAGTGTCTAAATGATTTGGACTGGTGGGCAAATTCCTCAAACAACTGCTGTCACATGTGGATAGATAGATATGTCAGAAATTGCTTTTTGCATTTAATAAATTTTGAGTATTATTTTATGATACGCACACACACTTCATGTATTCGTCATAATGACCCTTCCAGGTAGAAGCTAGTGTCATCCTCCACTAAACACATGGAGATTCCATAGCACAGAGAGGTTAACTTAGTTGCCTAGGTCACACAGCAAGCACATGGCAAGTACATGGTAACCTAGGCCACCTGGCTTTAGAACACAAATGCTTGCTCACTCTCTGTAGAGCTTTTTCTTTCTTTCTTTCTTTCATAGTTTTGCTGTAGGGCTTGTGCACTCACCAGAGAAGCAAGAGAGGGAAACATGAAAAATGACCTCCCCCCAGGGTAGCCACACCACAATACCTTCTCCTCGCACGAGCGCAGACACATGTACACATGCCAAGTGTGTTTTTCAAGCTGCCAGGACTGGGACTCACAATGCAAAGTTGGTCATGTGGGATCCAGCGCCTTACCCGCCATGCCATTGGCTGGCCCTCAGACTTTAACCGCTGGTCACAGTCTATTCTAGAGCTAGGCCATAGAATATTTAGAACCACTCCTTTTATTTTCTACAGGGCCTGTGAGCTCACTGGAGAGACAGAAAGCGAGAAATCACCCCCAAGCAGGAATGGCCACGCTGCAACCCATTCTCCTCTGGGGATCTTGGGCACACACACATACGTACCCGGCATGTTTTAAGCCACCAGATCTGAGACTCAAACCATGGTTGACTACGTGGGAGTCAAGTGACGTAACCATTATGCCATCTGCTGGTCCCACCACTCCCTTCTCCTTTTTTTTTTTTTTTAGATTACTTTACTTAACATTTATTTCTTTATTTATTTTAATTTGACCAGAGAGAGAGAGAGCAAGTCACCAGGTCTGGAACTCGAACCACGGTAGGCCATGTGGGAATCCAGTGCCCCTAATCACCATGCCACCTGCTGGCCCCACCACTCTTTCCTTGGTGGATATTTCGGCCGTGTCCGGGTTGCTACTAATACGAATGGACCCTCACTGGGACGCCTGCGCTGCAGGGAGCTTGCAGTTAGTTACCCAGGAATGGAGAACGCAGTCACATTCCGCCTCGCTGCTGCTCCCAGGGCTGGAAGCTTCTCCCTTCCCGGCAGCTGTGTTAGCGGGCCATGCCCCGCGCTGTCAACCCAGAGCCCGGACACAGGAGCACCAATGTGGTGTGGGGATGAGGTCGAAAGTCAGGTTTGCACGCAGATAGTGCACATCATCTACCGCTCTGTACATTTGGGGGGCCTTTCCATGCTCTTTTATGGTGGACTTAGTTTTTATTTCCTAGATTACCAGGGAATGTAGCAACTTTCTATACGTTTAGCATTAATACGATTATTCTACATGGTATGGCATTGCTACTCTTTCTAGTAGCTCTCAACTTGCAAGGTGTCTGCAGTCAAGTCCCCCGGTCCTGGATCCAGGTCCTCCCCCCCACCCCCCAGCTGCCCCCTGAGGTCCCCAGCCGGCTATCAGCAGTGCCCATCTCTGTCCACTAGAGGGCGCTCGCATCTCCTCTTTGCAGAGCCCAGGTGCAGGTATTGTGCCCAACCCTGTCCGCTGTGCATGCAGAGAACCTGCACCCCTCAGCAGAGACCGGCCGGCCGGTCTCTGGAACTAAACTCAATTCTTGGCTGCCTTCTTTTTTGCTCAAAATAGTTGGCGGTTGGTAGGAGGAGGACATCGAAAATGTACAATATTCATTATTGAGACTAGATCTGGGGAAGAACAATGAAACCAATCAATGCAGGCCTCCAATTCTGGACATTGAGGAGGGCTACCCAGGGGTGGCATGGGTCAGCCCAGGGGCCAGATTTGGGCTTCGGCTGTCCTCTGTCTAGCCTTCATGCTATCAGAAAAACTGAACTAGAGAGGTTAAACTTGAGGGACTTCGTTCAAATTAGGAATTCAGATAAAGTCCAGATTTCTGCCTTTTCTTATCACACAGGCTGAAAGATGCCCACGTTCTCACATGGCAACACCTATCTGGAGCTAGGGGCCAGCCACTGCCCTCTCTGAGCTGGGCATATACTGGCCAGCTCCCCGCAGTCCCCACCAGGCCCTATTGTCAGCGACGTAGCCATTACGCTAACTGCTGGTCCCGGTCAATTGCCATTTTTAAGAAAAATCCTTGGGACCAGCAGATGGCATAATGATTGTGTCGCTGGACTCTCACATAGTCGACCATGGTTCGAGTCCTGGACCCAGCAGCTTAAAACTCATGCCAAGCATGTGGTGTGTGTGGGTGCTCAAAACCCCGGGGGAGAATGGAGGATAAGGGACTGGGACATGGCCATCCCCCCGGGGGGTGATTTCTCTCTTTCTGTCTCTGTCTCTCTCTGATGAGTGCACGCATCCTATAGCAAAAATCTCTCTCTGAAAAGAAGAAAAATCTGCGGTTTCACGTGTTCCTGGGAATAGCTTTCTGCTGTTGCTGTTGTTTTAATTGTATGCTATGTTTGCATGCCTGCATGTCATAATTATAAAAACTGTGGAAAAAGAGGCAGGTGTGCTTGAGTTCAAGCCCAGCTGTGTGACCGGGAGCAGTCGCACAATCTCTCTGTGCCTGAATTTTCTTGTCTGGAAAATGGGGAGACAAGTGGCCTTGCTGAGTGCTCTGAAGAGGGATATGTTCCGTGTCAAAGCACTCAGAGCGCCTGGCACCAGCAGAAGACTCACCGATGCTGGCGATTAGTGGCAAGGCGTTACCCCGGGTAGCTGGCCACATGGGAAATGAGGCCAGTGGCGTCAGACTTGGGTGTGCATCAGGCCCACCCCAGGGTCCCTGGTTCTGTCAAGACAGCACGTGCCGTGTTAAGCAAGTGCACAGGCCGTGGCTGGCCTGCGGTCCGGGACCACACCCCTAATGCTGCCGCTCTGCTCTGAAGGCAGCCATGCACACCTGCTGTGCCTGTGGGCGGCCCCTGGAGCGCGTGGGTAAGCCTGAGCCGGGGAGCTGGGTCCCACATGGCCGACTGCGTTTGAATCCTGTCCCAGTGTGGTTTGGGGATGACCAGATCTCTGCGTGCAGATAGGGCATGCCATCTGTTTGCTGCTCTGTAAATTGTGGGCATCTCATGCTATTAAATAATAACATTTGTGGGTTTAGTCTGTATTTCCTAGATCACCGGGGAATGTAGCATCTTTCTATATATTTATAGAAAGCTCGGAAAACACAGGGCACGTTGCATGTGTGTCCCAGATCCTGGTGGATGAGAAGGGGAAAAGGGACTGCATTGGGACACGCCCCCTTGGGGGTTTTTCTTTCGCTCTCTTGCTGATGTACCCCCTGGCAAAATAAAATAAATAAAAATATGTCTATAGATTTTCTTATTTCTCTTTGAAAGAGTCATAGTAAGTGTTTAAAAAGAAAACATGGATAGAGTGTTTAGAACAGTACCTAGCAAATAATGTGTATGGAGTGTTGTAACTATTAATAAAATGGAGAATAATCAAAAACTCTTTAAAAAAAAAAGAAAAAGAAAAAAGAATGGGTTAAATGTACCCTATAGCAAAAATCTCTCTTAAAAAAAAAAAAAGGAAAAAGGATAATCAGGAAAATTGAAAAACTAAAGACAACGTAGCGAGAAAGGAACTTTGGGCCTTTAAGCCATAAACTTTCAGGGTTGCCCCGTTTTAACCCCCTCTACGAATCTATGAAGAAAGAACATGCAGGAAAACAGTTCTTGAAAATGAGGGGCTCTGTGGGAGGCTGCCCCCAGTGTGCCTCCACGGGCACTGGGACTGCCCACCCCTCCGTGTCTCCCTGAGCTGTAGCTAAGCCGGGTTTCCACACCCGCCTACTAGTGGCTCTGCCCTGAGACTCCGCAAAGCCTTCACCCTCCGTAGTCTGAGAGCAGAGTCCACAGCCCGTGGCAGTCCCAGGACAGTGCACAGGCCTGTGTGGGCGACGGGAAAGGAAAGGGCTGTGCAGGAGCCGCGGCACGGGACGCGTCCATGGGGCCCAGCTGCACGGGGAGCCGTGTACGTGGCCGAGCCTTTGTGAGGCCAGCTCCCTGCAGTGTGTCCGTGACCCCACCCAGCCCCTCACCCTGGGTTACTGCAGGGAGGGGGGAGGGTGCTGATCCCAGATGCCGAAAGTCTCACGGCCACTTCCAGGGACCACAAGAGACTTGCCCCAGGCCTCTGCAGCTCCTAGGCCAAGGTGTGGCCAAGGACAGCTGCTGGTGGGAGGTGGGACAGAGCCTGATGCCATGGGTTATGTGCAGCCCCTCCCAGAGTGCCGGAGCCAGATGAGGTGAGGAGTTCGCTGCCATTGGTCAGAACGGACCCTCCCCATGAAGGCAGGTCCAACCAGAGCTTCCAGATGTCCGGGGACTCTGAACCTGAACCCGGCCTTCCTGACGGTGAAGAAGGCACGTTAGGCAGGGAGGCCCTGAGGATGTATTTTGTTAGGCAGGGAGGCCCTGAGGATGTATTTTACTTCGGTTTGTCAGTGCACTGTGAACTAATGGGTGAGACCCGAGGCCTGTGGCATTTGGCCTCTCACTCACTGTCTGAAGGTCCCTCACGTCGCTTCCTGCAGTTCCCGACGGACACCTGGGTTTCCAGTTTGGCGCTGTCTGGGGTGTTCCCACAGGTTCCTTATTCACAGACCTACATGTCTCTGCCGTGCCCCTCCCCACGAAGGAGCAGCTGCCATCAGGCAGGCATCTGTGCGCTGTTACGGCGGCTGCCGAGGGTCTCCTGAAGTCCTATCACGTGCCCTCCGACCCTCCCAGTGTGCCTGCGCCGTTGCTTCATTTCCTGGCTCTTAGGGTCTCGTTTCGTTTTGGCCATGTGGACAGTACGCTGTGGCCTCGCAGTGTGGGCTCGTAGCGTGGGCTCGTGCTGCTTGGACACCCTCTTCTGTGAGGTGCCTGCTCGACCTTCTGGTCGGTTTTCTATGGAAACGTTTGCCTTTTGCTTCACTGCAGTTCGAATCCTGCCCCTATGGCTTTGCAGCATTTATATATCTTGGACATGACTTCTTTGAGAATCTATGAATTGCAAATATCCTCTCTCATTCTGTGACTTGAATTTTTACTCTCAGACCAGTGTCATTTGACAAAACAATTTTAAGATATAACTCAACTTCTCCTCTATAGTTACTAAGTTCTTTTCCTGTTTAAATCTTTGCCCACCTCTTTGTATGCTTCTAAAAGCAGATGATTTTACCCTTTATATTTTAATTAGCAGACCGTCTCGCACACACCTTTTAAATGATCCATCAGACACCCGCTTAGGTGGGAAGCCATTGATAATGACCGAGGGCCTAACTCAGCTTTGCACATAAAACACAGCGACGTTTTTGCTCAGTTTAAACTATACCAAGATTTCCAGAATATAACTCTGTGTAAATTTAGATAAGATTATATTTTGTTGTATTTGGAGCTTTACCAAGATCTGAGTCATCATTTCAGAAAAAATGTCACTGATGACAAAGCCACTCTAGAAATGGGAGAAAATCCATATAACATGCCTGTCAGTCTACATTCTACTCATTCTGTGTTTTATGTAGACCTACATACTTCCTTGACTCTTATTTTAAGTATTAACTTTAAAGGGAAAATCCAACAATGTTGGTCGGTTAGTGTCTTAGTTCTTTCATTGCAGCTGGGAGACACATCTGCTCACTTCTGCCCTGTTCTCTAACAGACGCTGGTGTTGCCCGCTGTCTACATACTGGCACACATATTCTTTTACAATAAATTACTTCCTCTTTATTCTCTTTTCTATTACAACTAGGGCATTATGTTAATTTGGGGAGGAGAATCATGTGTGGAAATACACTTCTTCATTTCATTGCAAACTGGGAAAGGTGATTGTCTGAAGTCTTTGCTGTAAGACGAAGATAGCGAGTCTCGTAGTGTGAGGACGGATACAACCGAGTCGTGCTCCAAGGCCTGGAGGCTCCAGTCGCTAGGTCCATTGAGGTGTTTTCCTAACCACCACAGGAAACGTTCTCTCCCAAAGTGGAACTCCTCTTAGGCTGTTTTAGTCTGTTTCGTTTCTGTTCCTATAGCTGAATACTCCAGACTGGGTAATTTGTAAAGAAAAGATGTTTATTTGGCTCATGGGTCTGGAGACTGGATAATCAAGATAGAGGAGCTGCCCCAGTGAGGGCCCTGTTGCTGCACCGTACAATAGCAGAGGCAAAAGTGCAAAAGGTGCGTGTGTAGCGAGCTCGCTTCTACAGCAACCAGCTCTCAAAAGAGCTAACTCACTTCTGACGAAGGCGTTCATCTAGTCATGAGGTGGAGCTCTTATGACCTAATAGCCTCTGCAATCAGTCAATTGCCTAACAATATTTTTCTTCCCACTACATTTTCCCCCTGGTAGCCCCAGGATAAGCAACAGGTGGGTGGCCCACTGCTCAAAGCACTTCACTCCCCTCACACCCTGCACCCTCTACCTGCCTGAAATCATGCATGGCCTGCTGTAACTCCTCACTGGGTTCAGTTGCACAGTTAGAAAAGTATGAGGTGAAGGCTCAGTTCTGCCCCCATCTAGCTGTGTGGTTTTAGGTGAGGTGTCAGCCCTCTGGGCACCCAAGCGTACATTCATGGAATGGGTCAAAGAACTTGGCATGTTTGTGAGAGTCAAAGGTAATCGTGATTGCTAATGTTTACTGAGTGCTTACTATAGGCAACTCGTGTACCAAATGTCTCACGGAGCATCTTCCACCCTCACAGCCCTGCCATTGTACGGGGCTCACTATCATCCTCACTTACAACTAAGGAAAGCAGAAACACAGAAAAGGTAAGTAAGCTGCCCTAGGCCACACAGTTAGTAAATGGCGGAGTCAAGAGTTGAAACAAGGGGGACCAGCAGTTAGCGTAATGGCTATGTTACTGGACTCCCACGTAGTCGACCGCGGTTCGCGTCTCGGACCCGGTGGCTTAAACTCACGCCGGGCACATGTGCGTGCGTGCCCAAGATCCCGAGAGGAGAATGGAGGAGAAGGGATTGCGGCGTGGCCATCCCCCCTGGGGGGTGATTTCTCGCTTTCTATCTCTCTGTCTCTCTCTGTCTGGAGAGCACACACGCCCTATAGCAAAAACCTCTCCAAAAAAAAGAAAAAAAAAAAAAAAAAGAGCTGAAACAAGGCAGGCTGTCTCCCCTTAAGTGATAACATGGAGGGAAAATGCCCAGCACTGGAAAGGCACTCACGAAACAGCGGCTCCTGGCGACTGTCATGAGCCCCTGCTGTGCCGTCCTCAACACCCATTCGTCGTTGCTCTGCACCCCTTCGCCCACCCTAAGAACCAGTTTCATGCCCTTGGTTTAACTCCATTTAATGTATGCCACAGAGGCTTTTAAACAAGCTGATTTCTAATATCCCAACTGCCTAAATTTGGCAGGATTTGTCAATAGAACACTAGTAAAAGGGATGTTAATTTTAATTTACCTGAAAATGCTATAGGAAGGTCTGTGGTTATACTGGAATTCATGCCAGTAGTCACCTTTAAAAACCCCAATCCCATAAGCAACAAAAAGCACACTATGTTGAAAATATTTCCAAGCCCAGGACATGTATGCTGAAAATTCTTGCAACAATGAAGTCCCACTACTCCCCTGAGAGCCGGTTTGTAACAGGATTTGACCTACAGGTCTCTAGATCCTTAAGAATGTTGTCTCATGTAGACCAAGGTCAGGCATGGTAAACATAGTGGCTTCCAGTGCAAAGCAGACTCCACTTCCCAGCAGGTGTGGCTGCCGAACGTTTCCATTTTTGAAAACGGTTGTGGGCCGGGAGAACTGTAGGGAGCTTTGTGTGAGGTGGTGTCATGGTGGCTGTCCAGCCACCTGAAGCCCATGGTGGCTAGAAAACAGCAGGCTCCTGGTCGTTCAAGCTGTTTTAGGTTTAGCTTCTGCAATCATCCAGGGGCCAAGATGCTGTGGGTCCCTAGGCCTTTGCTGTCTTGTCATCGAAGGAAGACATTGGACTAAGAGAAGCCCTAAAGGTTTCCTCCTGGAGCATCAGGACGTCCATGATGCTCCGGGAGCTGCGAAGTCAAACCCTCCCCAGGGTTTTGGATCAGCTGATGCTAAATCCTATTGTGAACAAGTCAGAACTTGCTTCCTTTCCGTCTGTGCGACGTGGCCCCATCACTACACCTCTCTGAATTTCCTTCTTGATACAATTAGGAATTAGAAAGCCAACCTCATGGCGTTGTGGAGATCACATTTAAAGGCCTGAACATAAAATAGACTCAACATATGTCTGCTTCTTGCTACCACCCATTTGCCCACCTCTCTTTCCTTCTGGCTCCTCCCTCTACAGTCAGATCGCCATGACCTGTGTCCCCTCTTGCCCCATCCTTTCCTTCCCCAGGAGTACAGAGTCTGACTCTTCTGCCTCAGTCCAACATCTGCTCCTAGACCAGCTGTCACAATAGGAACCACCTGCTCAATCAGTGCATTTATTTGTGTCACTTCCTGGGAATATTTGCCTTAAGCATTCTAATGGTAGTATTTCAGTGCCCAGATCATAGAGGAAGCAGTTATTTAAATATGGCCACATTTAATTTAAAAATCCAATCTTAATGATGCTGGGGGAAAAAGTATTCAGAATGGCTTCTCTTTTCACTGTGCACTAAGCATATAGGTAGAGAGTCCCTTTTTGCTCTGTCTTTTTTCTTGTAGCAAAGCAACCTACTTTATTAGATCTGTCTCAGGAGTTTTAGCAGCGGGTACAGTCTCCGCACTGAGATTCTTGTTTGCTTTCTCCTGTCAACCACCCCAAATTCTTTTGGGAAGTAGGTGGAGCATAAACGAAAAATTGGTAAACAAAATTCTTTCTTTGGTCTCATATAGACAACCCTTGGTCTCTTTGGGCCACTTCATGGCTCCCAAACTGTAATTATTGGTTGCTTTTTTCAGTGTCCCTCTGAACTGAGAGGTTTAGTTGTTCTAAATTCATTTGGGATCCTTTTGGACCCAGGAATTAAAGGTGACTCTTCATTCCTATAAGTCAGAGACTGTCTCATCTAAGGGAACATTCCAGGGCTGTTTGCATGGTGTGTGGCAAGGGAGGCCGACTAAAGCTACATCCCAGCATCCTCCACGTGGGTTCAAGGTGGCCCTGAAGGGTTGGGACCTTCTTTAAGAGTCCAGTTTCCAGCTGAGAGGACACTTCCCTCCTGCAGCTCTGATCCCGGGGGTCCTCGAGCCATGGAGATCAAGACAAAGACCACTGGGCCAGAGGAATCATGGATGGCCTCATAGGCCCCTAAGTATTGCTAACATCATGGGATCCGGAGAATTCCCAGAACTACTCCCAGCTTCTGAAAGAACGGGAGACTTTTCCAAGGATTCTACAAGCTCTACTACATTACACCAGATTCCTAAGCTCTCCTCCACAATTCCTCCCTTCCTCCCAATGCAACACCTCGTGAGGACTGAGGGTAGGATAGGTAAGAGGCTAATTAGAACAGGCTGGTTGCAGCCTCTGGTCCTTCATGATGGTAACAATGAGTAGCATTGAGCGCTTCACATGCACTACTTCATTTCGACCTCACAATGGCCCTAGGAAGCCAGTACCATGACTCTCCCCATTTTACAGAAGAGAGGACTGAGCTTGAGAGAGGCCAATAAGTTTCTCATGGTTAGGAAGTGACAGAGATCCAAACCAAGTTCTGACTGGCCCCGGAAACCTCACTTTAAGAGCTGCATTATTCTAATGTCTGCTTTGCCCTGAGCCTGAGAAGGTGACACTAGTCAGGTGCCTGGTGTCCACACCCAACCCAGAAGATCCCATGTGCATACACAGATGAGGGGAACACAAGAGCACAGTGGGTAGAAAGGCGGGCTCTGGGGCCAGATGACCTGGGCTTGAATCCAGTTCCAATGCTTGCTGACAGTGTGGCTGTGGGCAAGTTATTCACCTGTCACTCCTTTGTTTTCCCCTTCCTGCAGCGAAAGAATAGTCCCTCTATCAGGTTGCAGTGATGATGGGAGATAGGCGAGTCGATATGTGTAAAGCACAAAGATGGTGTTTGGCACATGGGAAGGCCTCCATAAACAGTGGCATTTCCTCAGTTCTACCACCTCCACTCAACTGCCTGTTCAGCCTGTCCACCCACATAACTAATAAGCATGGCTGAAACTGTCATAAACCAGTAAATAATGAAGCTTCCCCCCAGTCCAACTCTACTTTCTTTACTTTTTCCTAGTAACCCCTATGGAATGGGCTGTTCCTAGACCAGAGGCAGAAGCAGTAGAAAGAAGTGGTATAGTATTTGAGAAAAGCAAGTGATGAAAATAGGATTCTGTTGGTTATACAGGAAGATATTATTATATAAAAATATTGTTTAAGAGATTTTTGCTATAGGGCACGTGTGCTCGCCAGACAGAGAGAGACAGAGAGACAGAAAGTGAGAAATCACCCCCCAGGGGGAATGGCCATGCCACAATCCCTTCTCCTCCATTCTCTTCTCGGGATCTCGGGCACGCACGCACATGCGCCCGGCATGAGTTTTAAACCACCGGGTCCAGGACACGAACCATGGTCAACTACGTGGGAGTCCAGCGACATAGCTATTACGCTAACTGCTGGTCCCAATATTTTATGATTTTTGCAGGATCACACAGATTGGTTCGAAATGCTGTTTGGGACTAAGAAATGCTGAGAAAGGCATTTTTGGAATGGACTTGAGACATACTCAGCCTCCCTTCCAAAATAATAAGATAAGGTTGGAGATGAAAACTAGGCACTTTGAATAAAGAGGTCAGATGGAACTTCTACATCAAATTGTAGTCCCTCGTGCAGCCTTGCTACAACCACTGTGATGGAATTTTTTAAAAGACATAAATCTACAAATGGCAAAAGAGGTGAAAACATCAACCAGCGTTGGCAGCTGGGAAGGTCATGCATGAGAAGTCACTCCCTGAGCAGCCCTGACAGAGCTGAGTTCCAAGTCAACAGCAGGAAAATCCCTGATCCCCAGATATGCTCAGAAACTTCTAGGAACCTTTGGCATCAGCTACTTCTGGGACTAAAAGCAAAGTTGTGGGAAGAGAAAGTATAAATAATGGAGATTAGGGGGCAGGCTCCGTGGCCTCGCGGTTAAGGCAGCTGGATTCCATGTGGCTGACTACGTGCAGTCCTGGACCTGGCAGCTTGAGCTCATGTGCATGCCTGCCCAAATTCAGAAAACGGACAAATAATTAGAAGACCAGACCAGGAAGTACAACAATTTAGAAGAGCACTGAAAATATGGAGGAGGGACAATTCATCAACAAAAAATATACAAGCTTGAAGAACATGAATCTCTCTACTGAAAGAGAAATTCAAGATCACAGCATAATGGGTGAAAATATACCCATGCTGGGACCAGCAGGGGGTATGGCAGTTGGGATACTGGACTCCCATATGGCCGACTGTAGTTCGCGTCCCAGACATGGCAGGCTTGCTATCTCACTTTCCTTTCTCTTTCTCTCTCTGTCTCTTGTAAGCACATGTGCCCTATAGCAAATTTTAAAATAGTAATAATAAAAAAGAAAGTATACCTATACTAAGTAAGGTACATTCTTATGAAATTTCCAGAATGCTGGGTATAAAGAAAAGACCCTACAAAATTCTAAAGGATAGGAAATAAAAACAAAGTAGGTCACATGGAACAGGTAAAGAATTAAAATAACTTCTAAATTCTCAAAGGTACACTGGGAGAAAACAAACAAATTAAAAAAAAAAAAAAAAACAGAAATGAGGCAGTTACTTCAAAATCCAGCAGGAAAATTATTTCCAATTTCCTAGAATTCTATATCCAGCCCAATTATTACTTGTGTATAAGAGTAGAATCAGGGACCAGCAGATGGCATAATGGTTAAGTCACTGGACTCTCACATGGTTGACCATGGTTTGAGTCCCAGACCCAGCAGCTTAAAACTCACACCAGGAGGAGAAGGGATTGAGGCATGGCCATTCCCCCTGGGGGGTGGGGGGGGGGGTGATTTCTTGCTCTCTGTTTCTCTATCTCTCTCTGTCTCTCCAGCAACCACATATGCCCTATAGCAAAAATATCTCTCTCTCTCAAAAAAAAGCAGAGTCAAAATAATTCAGTCATACAAACTCTCACAAAAAATTTTTACTTCAATATGTTTTTTTTTGTGTGTGTGTGTGTGAGGTTTTCGCTATAGGGCACTTGTGCTCGCCAGAAACACAGAGAGAGACAAAAAGTGAGAAATCACCTCCCGGGGGGATGGTCACGCCGCAATCCCTTCTCCTCCATTCTCCTCTTGGGATCTTGGGCACGCATGAGTTTTAAGCCACCAGGTCCGGGACGCGAACCACGGTCGACTACGTGAGAGTCCAGCGACATAGCCATTACGCTAACTGCTGGTTCCCCATATGCGTTTTCTGGGGAAGCCATTGTTTTACTAAATGAAGGAATACACTAGAAGAAAAATAGATATGCCATATGTATTATGTACTGAAATAAAGTACCACAAACTAGGTAGTTTTGTTTTTTTTTTTTTGAGAGGTTTTTGCTATAGGGCGCGTGCTCTCGCCAGACAGGCAGAGAGAGACAGAGAGATAGAAAGCAGGAAATCACCCCCCAGGGGGGATGGCCACGCCACAATCCCTTCTCCTCCATTCTCCTCTCGGGATCTTGGGCACGCAGGCACACGCGCCCGGCGTGAGCTTAAGCCGCCGGGTCCGGGACTCGAACCGCGGTCGACTACGTGGGAGTCCAGCGACATAGCCATTACGCTAACTGCTGGTCCCAAACTAGGTAGTTTTAAACAACAGAAAGTTATCTCCCAGTTCTAGAGGCTAGAAGTCTGCAGTCATGGTGGCAGCAGGGTCAGGCTCCCGTGGAGGCCTCTAGCAGAGGATCCTTCCTTGGCTCTTCTAGCTTCTGTTGGGCCCAGGTGTTCCTGGCTTGGCTTGTGGCTGGCAACTGCAATCCTTGCCTCCATCTTCACAGGCTGTCTTCCCTCTGTGCCGACACGTCGTGTTCCCCTGCGTGTGTGGCTCTGTGTTTCTCCTCTTATCACTAGGGTGCCAGGCACTTTGGGCTGAGGGCCCACCTGTGATGGTATGGCCGCGTCTCAGCTAGACGTCTACAATGGTCCTATTTCCAAACAATGTCATAGTCTGAGGGTCTGAGAAGGACACACATTCTTGGGAGACATTTAACCCAGTACAACACAAAGACAGGAGGTGAGCTGATTTCTCAGGACGGCCAAGACTGGTGGCGGTGTAAGGGGGAGGGGCAGCCAGCACAGGAGCAGGTTAGATGCTCTTAGGTTTCTTCAGGAAAGTGAAATTGAGAGAACTGATCAGAATAGATGTGGTTTTTTTGGTTTTCTTTTTTTTTTGGAGAGGTTTTTGCTACAGGGAGCGTGCGCTCGCCAGACAGAGAGAGACAGAGAGACAGAAAGCGAGAAATCACCCCCCAGGGGTTATGGTCACGCCGCAATCCCTTCTCCTCCATTCTCCTCTCGGGATCTTGGGCACGCACGCACACGCGCCCGGCGTGAGTTTAAGTCACCGGGTCCGGGATGCGAACCGCGGTCAACTACGTGGGAGTCCAGCGACATAGCCATCACGCTAACTGCTGGTTCCCAAGAATAGATGTTTTGAAAGGAGATGTAAAGGTCGAATTAATGTAAATACATAGAAAGCTGAGCAAACAAAACACAGAAATAACAGGGCCAGCCAGCAGCACGGCGGTTAAGGACCCCCAGGGCCAACTACACCATTTGGGTCCTAGACCCAGCGGCCTGAAAAATACACTAGGCGTGTGTGCCTGCGTGCACAAGACCCTGAGAGGAGAATGAGAAGGGACTGTGGCATGGCCGGCCCCCTGGGGGGGAAGGGGGGCGGTTTCTCACTTGCCCTCTCAGTGCCTCCAGCAAACATACATGCCCTAAAGGAAGAACCTCTTTAAAAAAAAAGGTATCCTGAAATTCCTGACTTACAGCAAAGCTGAGATAGAAAATGGTTTTAAGCCACAACGATTTGGTATGATTTGTTTCAGAGCCACATACAACTAACACAAATGCTCAGTGAGAAAGAGCTAAAAACCCCAGGGGCAAAGCAAAACCTGCAGAAGTCCCCTCGGCACTAAGAAGTCAGCGGGGAGGCCAGGGCCGAGATGCAAACTCAAATGAGGGCAGCTCATACTGCAGGCCTCGCTTCTGAGCGCCTTTACTGCCAAGTGGACCGTGTTACGTATCTTAGAAAATACGTGGCTGGAGGAAAATTGAGCTGTCTTAGAAAAGATGCAGCTAGGAGCCTTCAGCTGGGGCAAGCACACGTTGGGGACACGTGACACGCAGTGGCTCCTGTCAGCACCGCGGCCCCCAGCCCGCATGGTGCTCATCTCCCGGGTGGTCCCCAGGCCTGACTGACACGTGTGGAGCCAGAGCTCCCCACCCTCAT
Organism: Tupaia tana; assembly: GCA_026018925.1. NCBI lineage: Eukaryota > Metazoa > Chordata > Mammalia > Scandentia > Tupaiidae > Tupaia > Tupaia tana. Next base: position 58,412,077 of record JAKSZU010000014.1, on the reverse strand, counting down.
CCAGGTGTTGTCATCCCACCTCAGAGGCTTCCAGAGCTGACGGCTTCTCTCCCGGTCCAGAGACAGGACGTGAACCCGATGAGGCCAATTTCAAAATCCATGCTAATCCCACTGCACCGCACCACCTCTCTTTGTAGATGACTTATTTACATTCCTCGGGACTGTCTGAATTCTCTTCCTCCTGTCTTCTTCCTCAGAACGCTGCCAGTGTCCCCTATCCCAGCCCCTCTGAAAAACATCCTTTAATTATTGTTCATTCCTGAAATAAACTGACTACATATTTTACTAGGGAGACCTAGAAAGGCCTTAGAGGGTCAAATGCAGGAATTTAAACTGTGAATTTGAACCTTCTTCCAAGCGCTTCCTCGTTCCCTTTTTCCCCTGGGTGTGCAGAGATTCTGCCTGGTGACCTTCCTTGCCTGTCTGCAACACCCGCCCCTCCGGAGCTCCTGGCCAGAGCACTGCATCCTCTCAGCCCCACCCCTGGAGCATGTTGCGTCCACGCTGACATTGCCCCCTACGGAGGGAGCTGCGCAGCTGCTCTCACTCAGCCAGCCCACAGACCTTCCAGAACATGCTTGCATTCATGTGCTCTTTGCCCCGCCTGGCACCCCAGGCTTGTGGCTGAGGGTGAGGTACAAACAGGCTTCCGCTCTTCTTCCTCACCCCCACCTTCATAACTCCCTGAATTCTAACAGCTGAGAGCCAGTCGCCTGCAAGGACAGGGACATTTCCCTGCTACCTAGAAGAAGGCTGGCTGGGGATGGGAGACAGAGTACTGCTTTCTTCTTCCTTTGTGGTTGTTGATAACATCTCGTCCTATCATTTAGGTCTCATCTGCTTTAAGTGGCATAAATCCAATTCCACTTGGGTTTAACAAAACAGGAGTTTAACGACGGGGCCTGAAGACAGAGCAGCGAGCCGCAGTGAGGCCACACACAGGGCTGCCCAGGCTGCCCCGCCCCGCCTGGGGCCGCTGTCACAAAGCAGCCACATGGGTGGCACTTCCTGGAGCTGTGCCACGCAGTGTACCTGCTGGGTGTCCCTTCCCCAGGTTTCAGGGATAACTGGGAACAGGACCTCAAATGCCACTAGGACTCTCTCTTCATCTCTGAAAGTGGCTTCTACTGACTAAATCCCTCCCACTGGGGACCGGCTTCACACACAAGGCATCCGAATGCCTCCTCACTGTCAACACTGATAGTAGGGAGGAAGCCGACTCATGCTCCTATTGGTCCTGGCTTCGAAATTTCTAGGGAGACACTGATTGGCTTGTTCGAGCTCAGGGCCCCTCCTTCCACTAATCAAGAACTTGGATGGCTTTGGGATCTGGTCCTGCATTGAGCTTAACCTGAATCAGATTCCGCCTTCGCTCCATCAGCTCTGCCCAGCGGGGGGCAGGAGAGGTAGGGGCCTAGTCTCGGTATGTAAAGCTTTCAGCCATTCGTCTTTACGTTTGTAACCTCCAGAGCCTTTCAGGATTAGCTCTTGAAATGCATAGCAGATGGGATGATGGGCGAGTCACCCTGCCCAGCCCCAGAGTGGGTGTGAACTAAGCTAACCACCTCTAAGACTCACAGTGGAGGAGACCTGAAGACTTTGGGCAAAGTGAGAGCTGTATTCAAATTTTGAACATTGGGGGACTTTGGGGTCCTTGGGATGTCACATGCAGATGGCTGCGGATGGCTCCATGCTGTCTTGAAGGTAAAAGATACCAATTCTCTTCCCAAATTAACTGCCCACCACTGCCGCCCTCAAAGGGCCAGAGAGAAAGAACAGCAGTCTCGTCATCGTCCACTTCCGCCCATTTCTCCCACTCCCTGCCTCCGACCTCCAACCCCGTGTGGCCAGGACGCCGTCTGGCGCTCTAGTCTTACTAGCCTGGATGGGACTCCTCATGTCCTTTTTTGAACTCCCAACTTTCACCCCAAGTCTGACCAGTCACTATGGGTTAGCAGTTTGAACATTAAAAGTCAACAGGGAATTTTCTGGGTGTCATGAAATCAAGGGGTTACCCTGAGAAGAAGGGAGGTCGGGGCCAGGCAGAACAAGGGGAAACGAACATGGCTTCCACTGCCCTAAATATTCTTGGATCATTTCATCCACGTGGATCAAGGGAGCGCGTGACGATTAATGACCAAAATAAATAGTGATCAATTACGACGATGGTAATCGTGCTTTTGAAATTAGCTGGGAAATGATGACCGAGGCAATTTTTTATTCCAGCCCGGGAGGACGGGACGCCAGCTGGGGCTAATAAGAGCTTTCATTAAAGCGCTGAGTTCGGTCCAGCTCTGCGAAGAAAGCCCTCTCTGTCCCGTGGCCGGCCCGGCCCTGCCATGGCTCCTGCTTTTTAACAAGAAGTGAACGATGGCAAGACAGACAGTTCTTGCCTTGGCACCGGGCGCAGCGGCGTCTGGAAAGGAATGATTATTTTCGATGGCGCGGTGTGCGTGGTTTCGTCGCCTTTGCGCCCCCGTCTCCGTGCACCTGGGCTCCAGCCCTGCCATCGGTGCCTGGAGCCGGTGAAGCCGGGTTGGCATCAGCGCGTGACCCGGGGCAGAGGGAGAGCACAGTGTGGTTTCCGGACGAGGCGCGGTGTGACCCGAGCTGCAGTCTCCCCAGTGGCCACTGCAGAGACGGCTACTACGACTCCCCGCCAGCCCCCCACCCCAGAGAGCACCCTGGCCCCGGCACAGGGGGGCTCTCCCACCTGCCTGCCTCTTCAGTCTGCCCTTTCACACCCAGCGTCTTTGGGAATGCCATGGACGTCACCCTGCTGGCTTCCACCGCCGTTTCCCTCTCCTCCGCACCCCTCTTCTCTTTCTTTCTCTGTCTCGCCCCTGCTATGCAACTTGAGAGGGAGCCCTCTCACTCAGCCGCCCGCAGCACAGGAAGAGTCTCAGAGCGGCTGGGAGTAAAATCCCCTTTGCCCCCCTGAATTCTGACCACAGCTGCGAGGCTCCCCACACGGACGTGGGTCCACGGGTCTCAGCTCGATGCAGCGCACGCCTGGGCATCTCTGGGACAGAGATCTCAAGCGGAAAACACAGCCAGCCAGAGGTGACCTGCAGGCCCGTGTAGGAAATCAAGACAGTGACCTTGTCCTCTGATGTCGGCCAGGAAACTCAGGCAGAAAGAGAAGGCTGAAGGAGCACTCCCGCTTCCGCCCGGAAGGAGGAAGTTCCTGTGTGAGCAGAGAGAGAGCCGGGGAAGGGAAAGGGGCCCCTCTGCAGGCCGTCAGGTTGCTGACGACTCCCTGGACTGATGGACGCAGGAAGGTCTCCCTGGCCCCAGCTGTGGCCTGAGCTGGAAAGATCTGAGACACACGGGCTGCTTCTCCACATTTAGTTGGCAGCTGCACACAAGGCCTCATACCAGGGGCTTCGCATGCTCTCCTTCCACTCATAGGACAGGCCTGCAAGATGGCCATTTCCCTTTACAGATGAGGAAACCGAGGCTCAGTAAGATCAAGTGACTTGTCTGAGGCCGCAGAGCAAGTCCATGGAGGAGCGGCTACTGGAATCGGCCTGCTCAAGATAATCCCAGGAATCTGTACCTAAGTACAACCAAGGCCCAGACGGACCCGACCATGGCGGCCGGGTGGACTGAAGCAAAAGGCAGCAAAGGGGAGGTCCGGAAGGGCCTGAACGCAGACAGGCCCAGGTCTGTCCTCCACGAGGGTGGCAGAGAGAGGGAAGAGGAACTCCGTCTCCAGATCCGTTACAGTTTGGATCGTGGTTTGTCCTGCAAAGTTCCATGTGCTGGAATTTGATGTTGGGAGGTGGTGAGACCTCATGGGTGTGAGTGACACGTGGTGATTGCATCACCGAGGCAACGCTCTTGTGACTAGGTTAATGAGGTCTCACGAGATCCAGCGAGTTTTAGCTCTCGTGAGATGAGGTTGGCTCTTGGGAGAGCTGGTGTACTGTCAAAGAGCAAGCAAGCTGCTCCTCTCTCTGCATAAGCCTGCTGTTCGCTGTGTTTCCACTGGCCATGTTGTAGGCTAGCCTGGGGCCAGGCCTATGCCTTTGGGCTTTCTAGCTGCCAGAATTGTGAGATACTGAGCCCGTTTTCTTTATAAATTATCCATCATTGGGTATTTCTGTTAGCAACACCATAACAGAGGAAGACAACCCCATACCTCAAATGTAAGTTGTGGCCTTGAATTTTTGGCTAGTCTCAGTAAAATAATCTTGTAGAACTCATTAATTCAAAAACCAAGTAATTTTACTGTCAGAAATGGAGTTTTTTGTTTTTTGGTCTTTTTCTTGAGAGGTTTTTGTTGTAGGGCGTGTGCACTTCTCAGAAAGACAGAGAGAGACAGAGAGACAGAAAGTGAGAAATCACCCCCCAGGGGGGATGGCCACATCACAATCCCTTCTCCTCCATTCTCCTCTTGGGATCTTGGGCACACATGCATACACACCTGGTGTGAGTTTAAGCCACTGAGTCCAGGACTTGAACCAGAGTTGACTACATGGGAGTCCAGCAATGTAGCCATTACGCCATCTGCTGATCCCAGAAATGGAGTTTTTTTTAGACCTCCCATGGACTTTGAAGATTTGGGTGGTAGGGACAGAGCTTTACCATTTACGAAGTGCCACATGTGCGTCAGCCAGTCTGCTAGGCCTGTCACAGATGCGTCCTCTGCCTTCTCCCCAGGACCCCATCATGTGCTTTTATCACTGGTCTCACTGACCAGGAAACTGAAGCTGTATTTTCTCAGTGTCCCCTGGCCAGGGACAGGCCTGTGACATGAAGTCCAGCATTGACCTATACATAATGGCCCGATGCTTGGCCGATTCTGTCATTGTCACGGGGTCCTGGGCTACCTGGAGGCCTAGCCCCATCAGAGCTACTGCCGGAGAAAACCGTCAAGGGATACCAGAGCATTCCTTTCCAGCCCCGAGTGCTGCTGAGGCAAATTCCTGAGGTACTCCGTGGGAGACCGATAATAAGCCCCCACACACCAAGGGCGCGCTCAGCCCCATTCGGCATCCTCAGAAGACAGGCTTGCTTTTCTTTTTCTTTTCCTTTTTCTTTCTTCTTTTTCTCCTTTTTCTTTTTCCTTCCTGCATTGACCCAATTCCAGGGCCAGGAAATTCTTCCATATAGACACCCCCCCGGCTGCTGCTTAAGCCAATTTCCTCCTCTGCCGTCCAGCACGGAGATGAAGAACAGCTGGTGGCCACTGCCTCTAAAAATCTGTCACAGACCTGAAGACTCATTATATAATCAGCCCCCTCCGAGTGAAATCATCCCAGCTCTTTTCAATTTTTTCTCAGAGATTATTTATTCTGCATTTCCCTTGCTAATCAGTTGGCCACTTTGGAAGGTCTGTCTGTTCCCTTAAGGTGCAGAGGCCACAGCTAAACGTGAGGTCAAGCCCGTCACTCTGCAGACTTGTTTTCTCACAAGTGCTGTCAGAGGGTGGTTTTCCAGTAAAGCCACAGGGAAGAAATGCTAATGGGGTGAAAACTTCAAAGAGGCCTGTGTTCAAATCGAGGTTCCTCCCCAATCGAGGTTCCCCCCCTAACTGTACTTGCTGTGTGAACTGAGGCGAATCAATTGGGCTTGCAAGAACTCTATTCCATTACCTCCAGAGCAGCAGGAATAACTTCCCACAGACTCTAAAGAGATAATGTAAGTTACGTGCTTGACACCCAGTAGGAACACGGTACCCAGTAGGCACTGAGGCTGTTACGCCCTCCCCTCCACACCATGAAGGGCGGTAACTCCATTAGTTATGATTCATCTCAATCAACAAGCAAACCAAATACCGGAAGTTCCTCACTGGCCTCTTCGTCCTGAAGAAGCAAGCTCGCCATCCTGGAAGCATTAGAATAAAGACTACTCACACCTCCTTGGGTGCCTGAGAAGGGGCTTCTACTTTAGGTGGGGATGGGCTTAATAGGCTCTTTTAAAATCCCTCTCAACCCTATTCAAATCCAGATCAGCTCAGACTCTCACTCCTGAAATATCAAAACAGCTTTTCATGAGAAAAGTTAGAAGACTTGTGGTCACGAGCTCCCCTTAGCACAAGTCTTCACCAGACATGCCTGGCCCACAAGTCCCTCCTTCTCATGGGTCCCTGGTAGTCTTCTTCTCCAAATCCCCCACAAATGCTCCATCTTCTTTCTACTGGCCCAAGCCATGCAGCTTTTCCTCAAATATGTCTACGCTGCCAGGGCCGTTATAACCAGCTGCAGGGCCCACCTCCCTAGCACGCAGTTCAGAGATCACTTACACTTTCTGGATCATGGCCTCTGGGGTCTTACTTTTCAACCAAAGGGTCTTATCAGAGTATTCATTTCCTCCACACACAGAAGCTTCCTCTGAGAGAAACTTCTCTAAGACAATTTTCCCCATCTTCTTGCACACAACTAAATGACTTTTGTCTCTGGTTTGAAGAGATTGCATTCCCTCCCTGTAAAAAAAAAAATACTGTGTTAACAACTGTTCGTGTTTATATAGTATCTTAAAAATTCCTCGGCTCTTGTTGATGCTTTTTGTCCGGACGTTGAGAGCATCTCATAGAGCTGGGCTGCAGCGTGGTAACTGGCCCGTAGGTGGCAGCAGCTCCCTTATGGGATAGATCCGCGCGGAAGTATTTTGAGACTGAGGTTTCAGGTTCTGTGGAATGAACTAGCTGCATATTTCTCCGCTTCGGGAAACTCAGAATTTACTGAATAACTTTCCAGTAAGTGGGAAAAGCAGAACTCGATTCCTTCGTCCCAAGGCTCTGGATGACAAAGTCCTTTCAGAGTTGATTTACAACATAGATTTCTCAGAGATCCCTTCCCCACAGTCCAATTTAGCCTCACTCAGTTATTCCTTCTAGGCTGTGGTCAGCAAAGGTCCCCAAATCCTCTTGGGTCACACGTCAGGGAAACCTCTAAGGGCAGCGAGACTCCAACATGCGACGACTTTGTTATTAAGACACAGGCGTGGCCCTCCATTGGAAGGAGCTGCCTCCAGCCTCTAGAATGTGGAATGGCTCCTTCTCAGGCAGGAAACAAGGGCCCTCGCTGGACATTGCCTGCTGGTGTCGTCCACATTGGCGAACCCCTGGCTGCTGATAAACCCTCCTTCTCAGTTAGAACGTCTAGCGATAATTGCCATGCAGCTTTGGGTGGAATAAAAGGAAACAGACATCGGACGGCACTTGAAAAGCCTGGTCTCAGCCAACATACTGCCTTCATCTGTGACTGGCCCTCACATGGAGGGAGACTTCCCCAGGAGTGGTTTCCCCACCTCTGTAGCCAGGCAGAGGTGTGGGGCTGTAGTGAGTAGAGGGGAAAGTTAGCTGGTAGCCTTTTTAATCCACTTTCGGAAGTGGCCCTTAAAGTTTCTGTAGGCCTTTGTTTTGGTAGAAAATGACATGCTATGACGTTGCTCGATGAGTGGTAAACTCCATATCCTCTATGCTTTCCTTTGCACACCATTCCCTTCTTATACTGCATCGGCATGCAGTGTTATCCTACCAAAGTTGTCAATCAAGCCAGAGAGGGGTTTGTCAGAGAGGAAATACATTAGAGTTTCTTTGAAAAGATCTTATTTCATAATTCTGGAGCACCCAGCCAGGAATTCGGGGAAGGTACTGCATGACTGGCTCCTTGCTATCAGGACCTCTGGGGAAATGCAGAGCCAGTAGGTGACTTGACAACTGCAGAAGGGAATCATTCAAAGATCTGCCTTGGGATTACATGAAGGCCAAGCCTGCAGGCCAGAGCTCCTGCTCATGGCCACCCCACATGGCTTAGCTCTCCCACAGCATGGCCACACCTTTTACATGGTAGTTCAGAGTGCGAGTGTCCCAGAAAACAAGGAGGCACCGTGCCGTTCAAGACGCAGTCTTGGGTGTTACATATGAGTGCTTCACCATATTGTATTGCTGAAAGCCATCTCAAGCCCACATGTACATAAGGAAAGGGGACGTAGACGCCACCTCTCTGTAAAAGTCAAGGTCCCATTGTGGAAGAGCATGTGCAATGGGAGATCTTGGTACAGCCATCTTTGAAAAATAAGATTTGCTACCGGGATTCTGCAACCTAGCCATTTTGGGGGAACAGAAATCAAGACTTCCCACTGATAATTTGGCTTCCAGCACACAAAACTTGCGTGGTAGGAAGAGCCCTTCCAGGCCTCCTGTCTCTGTACCGGTCTTTGTCTCTCTCTACCTCTGTCTCGGTCTCTGTCTCCTCTTTTTTATTTAATTATTGCTTTTTAGGATTTTGCGCAGCATGCAAGCACACCACGCGGTTTTCCAATTTTTGTTTTTTTTTACTGAAATTTTTAAAAAATATTAATTTTTTAAGTTGTATTGAGAAGTTTTATCTTCGTTTATTTCTTCTCTTTTTCTGTTTCTTGGTTGTTTTTTTGCTGTTGTTGCTGTTGTTTCTCTCTTTCTGTTTCCTTTTCTCCATGCTCCTCAACGCTCAGATTGAACTTACAAGTTTGGGAAGAAACTGACCATCAACCAGATGACTAGAAATCGCTGCAGGACCACAAGAAATATGGGAAATCAGGAAAATACCTCTCCTCCAAGGGAAAAGGATAACTCGTCTTCATCCACATACAGTTCAAGGGAATTCATGGAAATGTCTGATAAAGAATTCAGAACATTCATAATGGCAAAACTAACAGAGATGGAAGAGAAGAGAGACAATGAACTGCTGAAGAGGAAGGAGAAAGAAGTTGTTGAGTTCCAGTAGGTGAAGAAATTCATGCAAGATCTAAAAGAGGAATTTCACACTTTACAAAAGAATCAGATGGAACTGTTAGAGATGAAAGCTATAATACAGGAAGTCAAAATCTCCCTTGAAAGTATTAAAAGCAGACTAGATCATACAGAAAATAGAATCTCAGACATAGAAGAGAAAATTGCTAGCCTAGAAAAATCCACCACGAAGACTGAGAAAATGGCCCAAGAATTTGAGACTAATATACGAGAAATACTAGATACCATCAAACGTCCAAACATCCGGATAATAGGCATCCCAGAAGGCAAAGAGACTCATAAAGGCATTGATAATCTATTCCATGAGATCCTGAGGAAAACTTTCCAAACCTTGAGAGGCACTCAATTATTCAGTCCCAAGAAATACAGAGGACCCCAAATAGAATCAACCCAAGTAGATCTTCTCCAAGACACATTATAGCCAGATTGACCAAAACAACAGACAAAGACAAGATACTAAGATTGGCAAGAGAAAAACGGCAAGTTACCTACAAGGGGTACCCCATCAGACTAACAGCAGATCTCTCATTGGAAACTATGCGAGCGAGGAAAGAATGGGAAAATATATTCAACGTGTTAAGGGAAAAGCAATTTCAACCAAGAATACTGTACCCAGCAAGATTATCATTCATCTGAGAAGAAAAGACACGAACATTCCCAGATAAACAAAATCTGAAAGAATTTACCAGCACCAGACCAGATCTCCAAGAAGTTCTTAAGGGAGTGCTATGTCAGTAAAATTAAATGCAGACACACAGAAATAAGAGTTCAAAAACTAAGAAAAGGGGCAATTTAATTGTAGGGACAATGTTTGGAGATGAATATTATATCCCAGAATTCAATCTGGAAGATCGAACCTTAACAGAAGAAATATTAAGTACATGAGACTGAACTGATGAAACAACATTCTGTGACTTGACTAGAATATTGCTGCTTTTCTTCTAAGCTTTGTTTTCTGGTTTTAAAGGATTTTTGTCCTGTCTTGAGCTGTTGATAGGTGCATGTACCTACTATTTGAACAGAATACTAACCTGTTTCTAGGCTTTAAGTTTCAAGGAAATATCATTACCAGTTCAAAACTGCTCTTCTTGAAATTACCTGCTGAACTTGCTATTGAAAGTAGTTAGATTACTTATGATATTGTGTGATCAACAAAATGTTGGGGGAAAAGAAATAGAAAACAACTGTATATAGCAGAGATAGTGTAATAAGAGAGTGGGAAAGGGCAGAGGGTCAAACATGGGGTAAAAAACATATATATATATATATATACACATATGTATGAAAGTAGAAATGGAATATTACTGATAACATGCATGATTATTCTAGATGGGAAACCACATTTAGCATGTTGTGATGATGCTCAGGGAATGAATGTTAAGTAATTTTAAAAAAAAAAGTTACAGGAGAAAAAAAAAACAGTAAAACTGTTCATATCGAAATTTTTTTTAAAATGCATATTTGATGACTGCAGTAAGCCATATAGCCCCAGCTGGGTACTACTCTATAATATGTTCATACTCACTGAGGTTTATGCCTAAAGTCAGACTTAGATTCATGTATAGGTATATATCAGCTGTGCTAGCTATTGGATATATTTAGACTAATTAAGTTCATTAGCAAATCAATTAAATGGGGGGGGGCATAGAAAGCAACCATGGATACCAGAGACAATATGGGAGGAGGGTGGGACATGGCAGAGGGTGAGGGATAGGGAATCAAGGATGGCAAAATGAAAAACAAAGTATACAAGACATAAGAATTGGAAAATTATTTGCTGATAACATGTATGTTGATGTGCTTGATTGAGCCAATACACAGTGTATTTTGGATGGAAAATTCATCTATATGCTGTAACAACGTATAGTGAATTAATGTAAAAAATAAATAAATTTAAAGAGAGAAAAAAAAAAAGATTTGCTACCTCCCTGTTCATGGACACTCAGAAGTGTGCCTGGATGTCACAATGCCCTGTGTGTTAGTCATTGTCTGTTCATTCACTCATTCATTCACATATAACCTGGAAGGCAGCTACCACCTCCTCGATTCTTGGAGTCATGGTAGAACTACCTCTTACCCCCAATTCCATGGTCCTGAAAGCCAGGGCCTCCTCAAGATTTCTTCAGTCTCCCCTTCTCTTTTGCAGAGTCCAGCTGGACTATGCAAATGCATGTGTGCAACTCAGCCATTGGGGTGGAGTACAGTTACAATGCACGCCTCACGCAAATAACTTAAAACTCATATTAAATCTCAGTTCTCCACTGTATTTTTTCTTTTTTTTTTTTTTTTTTTTTTTTTTTTTTAGTTTTTGTTTTGTTTTGTTTTGTTTTGTTGTTTTGTTTGGTTTGGGTTTTGTTTTTACCATAGGGCATACACATGTGCCTGGTGTGATTTTCAAGCTACTGTATCCAGGACTGAAACTGGGGTTGACCATGTGGAAGTCCAATGCCTTAACCACTACATCACCTGCTGGCCCCCCCACTGTACTTTCTAACACACCCACCATACACACACACACACACACATTACCTGGGATTTCTTCCCCTTATCATTCGGCTAGTAGCCCTGTCTTCTATGATTGCTCTTCCACCTGGTCCCCACACTGGAGCACCTCACTTTCCTCACCCTCCATTTGCAGAACTAGTTAGAGCTCTGCCTCTTCTCCCAGATGTGAACACTGAGGCTTTGCAATATGCTAAGGGAGCAGATGGACTTTACCAAGTCTTGTTGACTGCTCTGTCATTTGGTAAATATTGGTGGGGAACCTACTGCCCACCACGCACTGGATGGTGTAGAGAACATAGGACTCTATCACACTGTGTGACAGCTGACTTTTCTCATTGTTAAAAGAATACCTGGAAATACTGTTGCTACATCTTTTGCCTTGACGGAACCGCTGTGCTTCTACAGAGTTTGCCATGTACCATGAGCTCTGCTCCCCCAGCTTCAGTGATTTGTGAGCTCTCTTTATGTTTGCTGTACGTAGGTAACACCTGTGTTTTATTGGCTTTATATGTCTTTATAATGACTTACTTTCTTTACTTAAAAGTTTAAAAATTTTCTATCACTACTGTAAGTAGAAAACTATAATCCCTTGCCATATATAGAAGCCAACCTTCAAATTAAATTCAATTTTAAAACTACCCTATGAAATTTTAGCTAAATACAGAAACCTGATCCTGTTCCCACTCTAACTTTGTTAAACAGAGAGCAGAGGTTGTATTGGATGGGCATTAACGACAACCTGGCACTGCGCTGAGCTACCTGGTATAATCCAGATATATTCAAAAGGGGGAGTGTTCTCCATGAGAGATATAGTACAATTTAATACCATCTCTGTGTACTATCTACAATCATCTCAGGTACCACCAGGGATATCCATCTACATCAGTCAGTATAGCCAGGTTCTGCTGCAGTAACAAACAGCCCTCAAATCTCAGTAGCTTAAAACACAAAGAATATTTCTTACCCATATCCATGGTGGGTTAATAAGGTTTCTCAGCTCTAGGGTCCCAGGTTGATGAAGTAATCACTGTCTTGAATGGTGATGGCCACTGTGTCAAAAGAAAAGAAAATATGCTTCCACCCAGTAATTAATATTCACACGTCTGCTCACCATTCCACAGCAAAAAGGTCACATACCAATCCTGACTTTATCTGAGGAGAAATACAGCCATGCCATATCCTGGAAGGAGAGAAAACTGGCATATTAATGAGCAGCATGTTGATTTCTGTTCTGCCCCTTGCCCTGAGAACATGCTTAGAGACGGCTTTTTCTACAGCTCGCCCACACCCAGGCAGAACAGACCACTTACTTTTCCATGGCTACGACCTTATCTACACTTACCTGCCCTCACCCTCTGCTCACTGCTCCCCAAGTGGAGTACCCCCCCCCCCCGCCTCAACTCCCATATTACTTACCCTTCAAGGTTCAACATCTACCTGTTCCTGAGCCTCTGTCCGCCCCAGACTGGAAGTGATCTGTGTTTGTATGTGCAAGCTCATTCTCGTAAGGGAATGTCACAGAGGGCCAGGTCTAGAAGGGTGGGCCCCTCATTTTGTGGCAGGGCTTATCAGCCTGAGCACGGCTGATGTTTGGAGCAGGAGCATTCACTGGTAAGGGGCTGCCCTACACTCCACCTTGTCATAAATTTAGAACCTTTGATCTTTGCCCCTAGGTGCCAATGGTGACTCCTCCCTCCACCTTCCAATTGTGACAACCAAAACTGTCACAAGATGCTGAATGTACCTGGGGAGAGGAGGCAAAATTTCCCTTAGTTGTTTTTCAGAGTGCCCAAGAGAGGCTAAATACTGTCCCCATGGTGACATGGTGAGCTAATGACTGAAGGGGCTGGAGGACCCAGATCCTTGCTCTCTCCCCTCCCTGCCCCCACCCGGCGTTCCTGGTGTGGTGCATGGGGTTAGGCTGGGCGCATAACTGAGAAACAGGCTAGACTCACGTTCTCTTGACACATGCGATGTGCCTACCGAACTCTTCCATGAAGACAAATGCTCTGTTACTAAAATAAAACAAAAAAGCATTTCTTGGTCTGTCTGACATTGTTAAATTTTTGATACAGATGAAAGGACAAGAGAAATTTCATTTTCCTGAAGCTCAACTACAACAGCAAAGAGTTGACAGACAAGATGGCAATCGACAACGTTAGGACAGAGATTAGGGAATGCTGGGGGTTATGTGAAACCGAAGATTACACGCCTCATTTAATAGGCCAAGTATTGTAGCTGGTAGTCAGTAGTTTTTAATAAGATAAAAATCTGGATTTTAGTGAACAGCCTCTTAATTTTCAGAACCTGAAAATTAATTTCATTTTTTTTTAATGTATAAGTCCAAACTGCAGGCTACACAGAGTACCAGCTCAGCCCTTGGGTCACATAAGTTGGCCACTTCTGTATCACACAAGAGACGGTGTTCTGTACTGTGTAGACATCTGCAATAGCCACAGTTCACACCAGCCCTGGGTGTCAGAGTCACCTAAGGGGCTTTTAAACTCTAGGGTCCCAGACCCTACTGCAGACCTGTTGACCTGAAAGCTCCCAGTGGACTCAGAAACCCAGACTTCGGGAAACCTCCCAGATGATTCTGCCGCAGCACGTGTCTTGACAGAGTTCGAAACCTCTGTATTAACTCCACCACTCCCTACTACATCTTCCTCGCCGGACCATGGGCTTCTTGGAGTGGAGGGGTAGCATCTTGTCAAGCCCCAGCTAACCTAGCACAGGGCCGGTGCTCTTTAAATATGTACTCACTTGAGTGAAATGGCCAGGAAGACTGAGCCAGTCACGGCTTGCAGGCTTTCCTCTTGGATCTCATGTTTAAATCTCGTAACCTTCTCATATCAACTCCAAGGTTGCTTGGAAGAAAGAGGCCACAGTGGACGCAGAGGCCATGGAGGGCACGCCCCGTGACTGCCGCTCTGAATAACACGAGGATCTCTACAGCGTGCCTTTCCTTCCAGGAAGGCTGGGTGGACTTGGGTCCCACCAAGCCCTCACTCCTGGACAAGCCTCCTTCTGGCTCCTGAGAGGGCAAACGTGGTGGCTCTTTTCACGCTAGCCTCTCTAGAGAGAGAGGTAGCCACATAACATCATGTAAGTGCATCTAGAGAATGTCAACTCTCCTCGCACCTCACTCTAGCAGTTCCATGTGGGAACTTCCTTTCTGGATGTTAGGACAAAGGCACAAAGATTTCAGGGGCAAGAGTGTGCAGCATTGTTTGAAGTAGTGGCATGGGGGCACAACCTAAGTGTCCACCAACAGGACACGGACGAGTGAGACTGACTGCAGTCTGCACGTGTGGCCAGAGACCAACCAGCCTTTCCAAGGACTGGCTAGACCCACCTCTCTATTCGAAGAGGCCCCTCAGTTCATCTCTGTCATTGCAACTCAGGCATGCTCTCCACAGCCATTCCCACCATTTGCACTTTAAGTGAGTTTAAGTTTGAAACTCTAAGTTTTCGTTTCCCCAGAGATAAGCATTTCACATACCTCGTGAACAGACCTGTAGGTACTCACACTGAAAGATGTTCCCGGTTGCCACCAAGTTTCCCCAGAGAGCAGAGGGCACCTCCAGCGTGTAGAAAGATAAGAAAATGGTGTCATGACAGGGCCAGGCACAGTACTGGGACAGGGGTAAAGGAACAAGCAGGGGCGGTGAAAGATCCAAGGAACAGAAACATAGGAGCCACTGCCACACTGGCCTCGGGGCCGGGGAGGGGACACTGTCGCTGGATTTCAGCCAGAGCTGGAGCTGTGGGAGAAGGGCCCAACAAGGCCTGTGACCTCAGATGGCCTCAGAAGAGTCTGGTCACTTTGAGAACCACAGGGAGGTGGGCAGAAGCGGGAGAGGGAAGAAGGAAAGGAGTACTTTGGCCTCTTTCTCTGCCTGCCCTTCCATCTCCTGCTAGTGCCTGTCACTGACCACCCAACCCAGAAGCCAGAGGCCATGGGCACCATGGAGCTGATCCCAGATGTGGAGCAGGCAGAAAAGAAGAGAAGAGCCCTAGGGCCAGGGTGGGTGGGGGTGAGGGGGATGGGGAACTGCCACCGTAAGTGTGTTTTGCTCCTATTTGTGTAAAAAACTACATGTGGTCAAAGCATTGGTTAACGATGGTGATGTGTTCTGATAAATGGGGTGTTAGACGATTTTGTCATTGTGCAACCATCACAGGAGGGGGCGCTGGGGAGCAGCCAGTGGACCGTCATGGCAGTGCAGCAGGCCCGAGGGTTGGGTGGGTCCGAGGCCAGTTAGGTGTATCCTGGCCCCAAAGGGTCCCATATGATATATGTACCAGGAAGATGGTATTCTTTCTCATTGAGAGAGTTCTGTGCCTCTGAAATGAGACAAGGTTCAATTCCTGGCTCTGTCACTTGGCTGTGACATTTGGACAATTTCCCTCACTTCTTGAACCTCAGTTTTTCCGTCCACAAGAGCAGACTGACAACTCCTAGCTTGCAGGTTGCTCCCAGGATTAAATGAGATGTTCGCACAGTACCTGGTGCCTACTAGACCCCAGCAAGTCACCTGGATTCATTCTCGCTGTTGCTGTGGACCAAGCTCACAGTGGATGCTAACCTGGGCCCATTTCTCAACCCGATCCCAGGGCAAGTGAGGTAAAGGCCCCGGGGTCCCTCCCATTGGAGGCAGTTGATGTTGTACATTCTATGGTCACACAGTGTCCCCCTCACCCCAGCCAGCTGTCTAACAGCCTGTAAACAGATGGCGGGCGGGGTGGCCAGTGATACTGAGCAGATGGCACTGAGAAAACCCAGCCGCACTTTTGGGAAAACAAGTCAGAAGCGGGCCATGCCGATGGGGGCCCCATGGACCTCTTTGTCTGTGACAGACAGCACACGCAGGGAGGCCTCCAAGGGAAGCTGTGATATGTACCAGACCATGGCGTACCGCGCCAAGAACTATCTCCACTCTCAGCTTCATGGCCCACTGCCACGGAGGCATTTCAGACTGAAGGAGGTCACCCTGGTAGGGCTCATCGCAGAGACCATGGAGGTCGTGAGAGGTCTGGTTCCTCTAAGAGCCTCGTCAGCTCCCTTCCCTGCATCCCCGCCTGTCTCCTGGGTTCCTTTCCTGCTTTCTTCACCTGTGTGCTTCCCCTTCCCAGGGCCTCGGGCAGACACATGGCCAGTAACACGTCTGAACACAGAGACGCTGCCCGTGCGCATAGCAGGGTGGAGGTAGGGGCCAGCTACGGCAGAGTGTCTGGGGGGTCTGGGAGGCTAGCTTGAACGGCCTTTCCACCACTCGTCATGCCACTTCCTCCGAGCTCCCTGCTTCCTGCTCTTCTGAACGTGTTCCTTGAACAAGCCAAGCCCTGCCAAGATTCCGTGCCTTTGTGTTTGTCTTTCCTTTGGGCCATGAGCTAATGCAGATGTCATATCCTCCGAGAGCTTTCTCTACTCCCTAATAGGGTTAGTAATGCCTTCCTTTGTGTCCCCGCACTTGGGACAGTGCCGCTCCACAGTACCCACGAGTCTACGACACACACGCACACACAACCCCAACTTCTTCACCCCCACTCTAAGATTAGTTTCAAAGCTGTTACTAAGACGGTGGGTCCTTTCCATTTCCACCGTGAGCTAGTGTGGCCATTCGAAGCAGACCTAGGTTTAAGCTAGTACGAATGCTGATCCTGACGCTCAGACCACTCGTGTCGTCCACAAATACCAGTGAGAGTAAACACTTACGTCTCTAGGGGAAGCATGGTTGCATGTATTATCTTTATCCCATTAAGTAACAACTATTATTGCCCTTATTTTATACCTAAGAAATCCGAAGGCTAGAGAGGAAAGATGGTTTTTTTCAGACACTCAGCTTGTGAGTGCTGGCCTGGCTGGCACACCCAGGCGTGAATCCCCAGAACTGCCTCACCTCCCAGGCACCCCACTCTCTAGGTAAGGAGAACCGTTCCTGCACGCCGCCATGTGCGCATCCTAGCGGCCAAGCCTGGGCAGAGCCAATGCTCTCACGCTCCTCGACCTGGGACATGGAGCAACAGCGTCTCTGGGGATCTGTTTCCCGTGGACAGAAATGGCCTCCGTCTTCTCATTCTGAAGCCCCTCCCACTGCTCTCAATCCTTGCTCCGCGTGCCCACTAGAAAGCCCTTTGTCCCCACACCTCTGTGGCCCTCGGTTCAAAACACCCAGTGGTATTCCAACATCTTAGCACCTTTGCCGGCAGCCGCGCAGGCCTACGCGGACCCCCTTTCTCTCCTGCTGCACCCAGTAGGCTTGGGAGTGAAAGGAGACGAGCCAGCTGAAATCTGAGCAGTGGTTTAGGTCTGGCTGGTCGGCCTAGGGCCGGTGCTGCCACTTGCTACCCTTGTTACCTTGGGCAAGTCCGTCCTTTCTCTGGCTCTCACTTCTCTCCACATCACAGACAATAATACTAGGCTGCTGGAAAAGTCATGGTGTGTTTTTCCATATTTTCTAGGCAAACCTGTGTCATGAATTTTTCGATACCCATGTTGTTGGGCTTTTGTAATGAAAAAAGATATTTAATACACCAAAATTTTAGTGCAGGCCTCTCACGTAGTAAGTGCTCTTTTTTTTTTTTTTTTTTTTTTTGGAGAGGTTTTTGCTATAGGGCGCGTGCGCTCGCCAGAGAGACAGAGACATAGAGACAGAAAGCGAGAAATCACCCCCCAGGGGGGATGGCCACGCCGCAATCCCTTCTCCTCCATTCTCCTCTCGGGATCTTGGGCACGCACGCACACGCGCCCGGCGTGAGTTTTAAGCCACCGGGTCCGGGACGCGAACCGCGGTCGACTACGTGGGAGTCCAGTGACATAGCCATTACGCCAACTGCTGGTTCCCAGTAAGTGCTCTTTAAATGCTACCATATAAAATTTCCAACGTGCTTATGGGCAGGCAGCCTTTATAGCAGAATGGCATAAGGGGGAGGCCAAGACCCACAGCAATCCAGGCCATCTGGATGCGACGTGCTTGTGCCGAGGTGGGAAACCCTGGAGGACCAGCATTAGTGCATCACGGGCCGCCGATGAGGCTGTGGCTCACCTAACTCTTGGCTCATGCTGTTTCGCGCGTCTTGCCACATGTGGCTTATTCTGAAATTGTCATTCACATGGGTTAATTTTGTATCCTCCAGCTCAAAGTCTTGAAGTCGTCTCAAGTATCAATGCAAGGCATTCATGGGTCGATCTCTGCTTTCACATTGCATCACTGACGGCTGTGCTTCACTGTGCTCAGCTAAGGGTCTGTTTTTTATTTCATATACAGAAGAGGACGAAGGAGGAAGAGAGCAAGAATTTACAGAGTGCTTTCAAATCCGGCATTTCACCTGCATTTTTTCTGATCCACATGGCAGCTTTTGAGGTGACCATTCTATCACCCCCATTTTACAGATGGGAAAACAAAGGCTCAAAGAGGAAGCGTGCCCAAGTTGATGTAACCAGAGATGACATACCTGGATGCTGTTACCAGGTTCACTTTGGCCCTAAGCCTCCCCTACGTGCCAAAAACACTATTTTTATATAGTTAGGAAGTTTCTAAAGAAGAACATCCCGTTCCCCCATTACAGAAGAAAATGAGATTGGGCCCAGAGTGGTTTCTACATTTTCATCTAACTCAGCCCCCACCACCTAGATGATCATCTCTATCATCAATAATCAGGCAATATATTAATCAAGCCTTTTCCACGGGCCAATCATCATATTTGGTTCTCTACATTCCATTCAAGAAGCTGAAATACATTTGCTTCCCTCACTCCTGCCCACTTGGTTTGTCTCTGGCCTGGAAGTAGGGCCTGATCACTGACAGTCACACTGCCTTTCCTGGCAGCCTCTCCACCTTGGCCTTCCCAAAGCCCTTCTCACCTACCACCTGCCAAACCAGGGACATGCTCCCTGAGGGGCAGAGCTGACCGGTCAGCCCCACCAGACCCAAGTCAATAGAACTCACAGCCCAAGACTTAATTTAGAAACCTCCTCCTGCCACCATGGACCTTGGCACTTCTGTGTGTGGCTATCTGGCATGGAGATCTCCGCCAGGGTTATTTTAATGCTGACTGACACCTCTGTCTATTCTGAGAGACGATCTCTGGAGAAAGCAGCTTGTGCCTGGGTCCCAAGACCTGTGGAATGTAACACGGACCATGCACAGCACTCTGGTTGCTGGGTGGGAGCCCCTCTACTGCATGCTCTGCAGAGACCTGGAGAGACTTTTCCTCCTCTCACATGTCCATGGAGAGGGACCTCAATGATCCCAGCTTCTGTGGACTCACATTACTAATCAGTCAATCCAGCAAAACAAACCATAAGAAGCAACTCAGTACTAATGCGTGCTACCACAACACAGTGACCCTTGGGATTTTATGCAAAGTGAAAGAAGCTATTCCATTCAGATAAGATATCCAGAATAGGCAAAAGTGTAGAGACAGAAAACAGATAGCCTGGCAGGGGCCAAAGATGAGGGAACAGGGAATTTAAAGGGTACAGGGCTTTCTTTTGGAGTGACGGAAATATTTTGAAATCAGATAGAGGTAGTGGCTTCGCAGCATTGTAAGTGCACTAAATACCACTGAGTTGTGTACTTTACAATGACTCACTTGCTGTAGTGTGAAGTTCGCCATAATTTTTAAACAATACCTAAATTACTGCAGAAATAACCTGATATGGCCAACACGTTACATACATGTATAAGGATATGGAATGACAATAGTAAGAAATCAATAATTTCAGAATAAAAAAGAAACTTAGAGTAGGAAAGGAAATTGAATCCTGGATGTGGTCCACTCCCAAGCTACAAGTCTTTGGGTTTCATTTGATATAGTCAGTGACTATGAGTCCAACTTGAGATTCCTGGCGATTGAAGTGAAACAGAAGACATGAATTCATCTGAAATTTGCAGTATCCAAAAAATAGAATGGGTTAGGTATTCAGAAACTGCTCTTTTGAAAGCTGGAAGAATTTTCTCATAGTGGTCCCTAAGGGCCCCAGGGGAAAGTAAGAGGCTGGGATTGATGGTGGGATCTCTTTCAGTGGTCTTCCTTCTGGTCACTCACACATGTAGGCTCAAACACCAGCCCTCTCCGGAAAGAAGCAGGCGTGACAAAGCTCTACCCCATGCCTTCCAGGCCCAAGAAGGAAAAAGTCCCATCTGGAAAAGCATGGTATCTATAGACCCCAACGTGAACTAGAAATACCATCTAGACATCATCGATGGTCTTTCCACCTGACAGCTGATGGACACCTACTGCTGTGCCTGTCTAGGCCTCAGGGACGCAGCAAGCAGCACGGCCAACCTCCGGAAGCTTGCCTTTCGAATGCAGGTAT
The DNA here is from genome assembly GCA_026018925.1 of Tupaia tana. Classification (NCBI taxonomy): domain Eukaryota; kingdom Metazoa; phylum Chordata; class Mammalia; order Scandentia; family Tupaiidae; genus Tupaia; species Tupaia tana. Next base: position 58,391,504 of record JAKSZU010000014.1, on the reverse strand, counting down.
ATAAAACACATGACTGTGAGTAGTGTTTAGTGGACAGAAAAAAGCAGAGGAAGCAATGTCAGTGGATAATAACAAAAACTAAGACTTCTGGATGAATTCTATGATTTATATGAGTGATAATATCAACCTTTTTGGTAAGAATTTTATTTTTCTTAAATTATATAAGTATTTTAATTAAATTATGTTTCAGTTTGATTAATAACAATAGAAAGATTACAATCAGAAGAAAATATAATATTTAAATGTAAAAAGGAAAATGTTGTATTTAAAAAAGAAAAAAGAAAATGAAGGCTTCCAGACTGAAAGGAAGAGCCCGGAGGGGCCAGGGTCACCAAGGCAGAGATTAGAGGGAGAAGAAGCAAAGGCGAGCAGGTCGTGGTAGGTTTGAGGAGGAAGAGGGGAAGGTGGGGACCCAGCTGTACTCTGTCTACTCTGGGGTACCGAGGAGCACAGATAGATGGCCACTAATACGGGGAAAGGCTGGCTTCAAGGATTGAGGAGACGTTGGGATATTGGCTCATACATGGGTACTCAGGTGCAGGAGAGAAGGTTCCAAAATGAGCCAGGCCCTTGTCCGTCTGGTAATACTAGGCAGGAGAGTTCCTACTGTCAGCCGGGGAGCTTTTCCTGGCTATATTTCCATGCATCATAGGCATGTGTACCCAAAGTGATGTAACTTTTCTTTGATGTTTACCTTCAATATCTGCAAGACCTTTCCTCACATCCAAGGAAACCTGGAGAATGCTGTTGGCTTCATAGCAACCATTTACTGAGCCTTTGATACATGTCAGACCCTTCGGACATCACAAGCGCATGTGAGATAAACATTATTAGCCACATATTAAAAATGAGAAAGTTGAGGCTGAGAGAGGTTAGTGTTTGCATATGGTGACTCCGGTAAATGGAAAATCTAGATTTGAGATCAGGTCTTCTTGACTTTTCAAACTGCTGCCTTTTCAGCTACAGTTGACTGATTATCTGTCTGAGGTCACTCACGGTATGCCTTCAAGGGCTCTAAATCCTGGTTCTCATCTACGTCTCCAGCCAGCTGGAAGATCTTAAGAAAGGTGCTGGCTTATACTTTCCTTTGGAAATAATGGAGTTATCTGGTTTAGGGTTCCCAAAGGACATTCCCTATTACTTTAGTTCCTAAAATTTCTCCACAAGAAAGAGATCTTAAGATCAAATTGACTATGACTATGGAAATCCAGCACACTCAGTCTACTTCTCAGTGATTCACAATGTGAGTAAGCCTTTAAGAAAGTTGGCAGTAGAGACCTGTTTAACCTCGTCCAGTCTGGCATTACCCATACCTACTGGGCCATAGACTCCTTTTGGTATGAAATTTCTAAGATCATCCCAGGACACTGGTTTCCCCCAGGCACAGACTTTGAGAAGCATAAGACTTGAAGCCTTGATTGTTGTCTTCCACGTTGTATAGTAGGCTCTGGAAAAAATGTAAATGGTCAAGATAAATGGATCCTGCCCTCAAAGAAATCCTTTTCTGGCAGATGAGATAAACATGTCTACAATGAATTGTAGTGTTATGTGTTAAGTGCCTAGCCTGGTGTGTGCCAAGGGGCAGGCACTTGTTGGATGAGGAAGGGCTGGAAGAGATGTCAGAGGAGAGTTCTGAGATGACCTAGGAGGAAAAGCAATATATCCTGTGTGGGTGGGGAGGAAGGCATGGGGTGATCAGGGACCTGACAGAAGAGGTCACCAAGTAGGGTCTTGACGGCTGAGCCAAAAAGGGGAGTGGAAGAAGGCATGATAAAAGCTTCTGAGCCAAGGAAACAGCTTAGCAAAGTCACAGAATGTTCAGGAAATGGTGAGTAATTTGACAAAACTGCCTGGGAACTAAAGGAGAGAGGAAAAGATGAGGACCTGGAGCTCTCTTAGAGGACATGTTCCCCTGAAAGTCTGTGAGCGTGTGTCACAGGGACCCTTACCACCTTTGTTGTTCTTCTTATCTGTGACACATTTATATTTCCTGATCTAAATTTTCTGACCTCCTCCTACTGTTCTCCATAGGGTCACTCAACCAAGTTTTAACCCAGAAAGAGTAGAAAGAGAAGTCAGAGGGGGAAATCTATCCCTAAATTTACTCCCTATTTACCTCAATTTCTAAAAGTGACCTGGAGCTCTGCTTATCCATTAGGAATACTTTAGGCTGCAAGTAATGAAAAGTTCAACTAAAATGACTTAATTTTTTTTTTCTCTTGTGGGACAGAAAGGGCACAGGGTGAAGTGGGAATGCTCCTTTCTAAGGGTTTCCCCCTGCCCTACAATTTGCTCATTTCAAATATCTGGTCCAAAACAATTCAGTCTTCTGATCAACCGAATGCCTATCAGAGCTCATCAGGAAGAGATCATTTTTCTCACATTTCCATCCAGTTGGAGGTAGGAAGCCCAGGCTACAGTTCAGCAGCTCGATCATGTCAGGATCATTTCTCTTTGATTCTCTTCACCTTTCCATCTTGTTTTTCAAGATGGTGGCTATGGTTCCACATATATGTCTGTGCTCAAGGTAAAAATAAGGAGGAAAGGAGAAAGTGCGTACCTTCCAAAGAACTCCCAAAGCTCTGCCATGTGCCTGTTTCATCGTCCAGAATGTGCCATACAAAATGCCCCTGGATGTAAGGATGTCTGGGAAAGAAACCTCACTGGGAACTGAATTCATTGCTGCTGGGAACAAAATTAGGGTACTGTCAGCAAAGAAGGAAGACATGAATACCGCATCAGTGTTACATGGTTTGTCTCATCAACAGGCAATACATTAGGTCATCGGGAAGGACATGGTGCATTTTTCAGTTTTTCTATACAAAATTGAGTCATGACTTTTCCAACAACCCAATAATTCTGCTGCCCTCTTGGGTACAGTCCTTGGTAGTATGAGCCCAGAGGCAAAGCTCGGTCCCCATGAAGTGAATCCTTCTTGGACCTTTCGACAAACCACTCAGTTCCCTGAAGGTTGATGCAAAAAAAGAATTTTAGTGTTTGGATGATTTAAATGGACCCTTGTGGGGATTTAAGGATTTTTTTTGTTTGTTTGTTTACAAAGGTCTCAGGAAAAGGCACAACTAATTATGTGCCTTAAACATAATACACAGCAAACTCTGACCAGGATACTGCAGAGTACAGGACAGCCTGTGCTCTCCGAGAGGTGACGCCCTGCCTTCCTCAGTAAAGCTGGACACCAGCAGCATCTTTAGACTCTCAGACTTCCCTTGGGATGAGGTGGGGAGGGGATGTCTTGCTTCATGTGAGAAAAAGCTAGAGCTATTTCAAAGGAAGGTTCAAAATAGATACACAAAGAAGGAGCGACACAAAGGCCAGGGAGGGCCTGCTGGGTGTGAAATTACAGTTTTGTCTTTCTTTGATGTTTGCTTTGCTGTTTCCAAAAATGTTTTCATAATGAAGGCTCGGCTCCCACTTTTATTCTGCCTGCTCCATGGAGTCTTTATGCTGGGAGAATAATGGCGTGCCTCCACTGTGTGCTTGTTATGTGCCAGACACGGAGCTAAGTGCATTGGCTCTTCCATTTTATGGAGCCTCATAGCGGCCCTAAAAAACTAAGAACTGTGGTCACCTGTTAGCAGCTCAGGAAACAGCTCAGAGAGGATGACTGACTTGCCCGCGATGAGCCCACATCAGAGCCCAGCTCCTCACCACCACACACTCAGCTCCCACAGGCTCCTGTCCGAGCATGAGAATGCTAAAGCTTCCCACAGCAGTGCTAAAGGTTAGGCCATGGCTTTGGCCTTGGGGCGCCCAGTCGCTGAGCCTGGCACAGGTGCTTGCTGAGAGATGGGTCCTTCGCACTCCTGCCAGCTCTCACCTGCAGTGCCCGGGGCCATGGTCTACTTACCTGCCTTCATCACGCAGGTGATGGCACGTGGGAGGGAACTGGTGAGAAGGAGGCTGCAGCTCAAGCCAGGCCTCTGCCTGACCCTTTACACAGTAGCAGCCATACAACAGCTCAACAGAAAATCTAGGAGGCCGTGAGCGTAACGGCCGGCCCTGCAGTCCAGTAGATTTGAATTTCACTAGCTGTGTGAACTTGGTGAGTTTCCTAACCTCTCTGAGTCTTATTTCACTCTAAATGTCGGTAAAATGGTACCGACGTGGCTGGAATGGAGTGAAACCTAGTTAAGTCATGCACAGGAACGGTCTGGGACAGCGCCTTGTGTGAAGCTCGCTCCGTCACTAGCGACTGTTATCCGACAGCTATTCTAGATCACAACTATTTTAAGGATGAAGACACCAAGGGGGCTTGCCCCGGTCACACAGCCCAAAAGTGGAAATGCTAGAATTGGAACCCAGGCCCGAGCTGGTTCTGTTCCTGAGCCAGGCTGCCTCCCTCAGGAGAAAGTGACCCTGAAGCGTCTCTTTTGGAGCCACAGCAAGCCAGCGTGGAGCAGCGCGTGCTGCCAAGAGAGGATTTGCTCTTCCCTTTGAAAGCCAAAACCTCGAGGAATGGGGTCTGGGCATGGTCAGCCCCTGGGCAAAGGTGGCTCTTAGCAGATTCCTTTTCGCTCTCAGCAGCAGCACGTGGGAGCCTGCATTCCTGGGCCCTGCAGAGGGGAAAGTCGTAACTCACATCCTCCAGAGACGGCACCGTGCGCCCTGTAATATCTCCTGGAGGTGTCAGCACATCATAAAGCATTCCTGCTTGGCCCGGAGCAGCTGCTCCTAACTTTGTCAAAGGTTCAGAAACAACAAGACACGTGGGCCTGCCACTGTTCCTGTTCAACTCCATGGAATTTCGGCCTCCAAGGCCTCCATCGAACAACGTCCAGAGACATTTTCCCAGGCCAGTGAAAACACACTTCCAGGGGCGACTCCTTCCAAGTGCTCCTGCCTTCGTCAAACAGCTCGGGAGTGTCCCTGCTGGGCCCCGGAGAACGGCGTGTCTTGCACACAGGCACAAGTAGCTGGTCAAGGGGGCCAGAGCCATTCGGTGGTGAATTTGGAATCAGAACGTTGCACGAGAGGAGCAGGGTTCTGCCTTCTGGACATGCTGCCCCATCCCCCGAGTGGGAAGCATGGGGGCCGCACGTGGTCAGCCCAGCTCTTCGGTGCTCGGATGCCACACTCCGTGGAGAACAGCATGTGTTCGGCTGGGCTTTGTGGCAAGTTTTATAAATCCTCATTTGTGTGCTCAAAGCAGAGAATTCTCTGCCACAAGGCCTGCCGGCCGGATGCCACCACCAGCATGAGCCGCCCTCTTCCTGCAAATAGGATGCTGGACGTGCCGTTCAGGGGACCCCAGAGAGCAGTCTTGGTTCCATGCAGGATGCAGAGGAAAAGTGACGGCTAGAACAGAAAGGACACTGAGTTTGGAATAGAAGAGCTGGGTCCAAATCTCTGTTTTCTCACTTTATGGCTTGGAGACCTCACCAGGTCTGCTCCCTGGAGCGTGATGTCCTCGTCTGGATGGCAGGGTTCAGAACGCCCTTCCTGCCATCTCGTGGGCTTGGTCCATACGTGTGCAGAGGCCCTTCCCATCTGAGAAGACATTCCGCCAGGGCTCAGCACACAGGCGGCGCCCACTCAGTATCTTTGCGCGGATGAGTGAATTAATGCCTTGGTGCACTTACAAGGGAAACGGAGGCCCTGAGGGGCATTGGGATGAGCGTGGTTAATGACCAAACTCATTTAAATACCAGGCAGATGTCCTCTATGATTTTCTGAGCAAGTGAAGGGAGCTAGAATGCACCATCTGAAAGCTGTCTTGCACAGAGACAGGGCACCCTTGTTTAAAGCCTTCCAACAAGGCCTTGCTGCTCTGAGAATGAGCACCTGACCCCAAGGAGTTTCAAATACGGCTGCAGAGTGACAGTCCTTCCATTGAATCTGGGTGGGCTTGTGACTGCCTGGTCAGGAGAGGGCAGCAGTGATGCTACATGAATTCTGAGACTGGTCGTAAAGGCCGGACAGCATCTGGCTGGCTGAGACACTGGCTCCTGGAGCCCTGAGCTGCCATGGGAGACCGTCCACCCGAGTCTATGAACCCAAAGGATCCTTGAGGTTCATAAAATAGTTCTATCTGACATCACTATGGTTTGGGGTATTTGTGAAGTAGCAGTATGTAGCCAACATGGCCTAGCCTTCGCCTACTTCCTGATTTCAACTGTGCCACTTTCCCTTGCTCCTCAATCTCCAGCCACTCATTCATTCGTCCTTCCTTCCTTCCTTCATTCCTTCCTTCCTTCCTTCCTATCTTTCTCTTTCTTGTTTTCTTTCTTTCTTTCTTTTTTCTTCCTTCCTTTCTTTCTCCTTTTCTTTCTTCCTTCCTTCCTTCCTTCCTTCCTTCCTTCCTTCCTTCCTTCCTTTTCTTTCTTTCTTTTTAAGACTTTTGCCATAGGGCATATGTGTTCGCTGAAGAGATACAGAAAAAGAGGGAAAGTGAGAAATCACTCCCCAGGGGGGATGGCCACACTGAAATCCCTTCTCCATTTTCCTCTCAGGATCTTGGGCACACACGCACAAGTGCCTAGTGTGATTTTCTAGCTGCCAGGTCTGGGACTCAAACTGCACTGAGCCCTATGGGAGTCCAGTACCTTAACCACCATGCCACCTGCTGGTCCCCACTCTGACTTTCTGGGCTCTGATCACACCCAGCTCATCCCCATCTCAGGGCCTTTGTGCTTCCTTTCTCCTCTCCCTGGAACATTCTCCCTCCGCTTTGCACCCTGCTCACTCTCCCAGCACTTGGGCTCCTCTCAGCTCAAGCTCGGAGGCTGAGCATGACCTCCTGTGTAGGCAGCTCCCCTGTGCTTCTTTTCATCGATCTTATCGCATCCGAGCTTGTTTTCCTAAACTGTTTACTTGTGCTTTGTCTATTCACTAATCGGTGAGCTCCATGCAAGTTGGAGCAATACCTACCTGTGTTCACGATTAAATTCCCTGCCTGGTACAGTTCCTGGAATGTGGGAGGTGCCCAGTATTTCTCTTCCATTTGTCCCTCCCCTCTGCACTAGCCCTCATTCCTTCTGTGGGATGACATTGAGCATAAGTGTAGTCCCTGCCGAACACTAAGGAGCCCCAAACCGGTGGTGTGAGAGGGTGCAAGGTAAAGGGACGGAAAGGCGTGAGTGAGTTTGCTCGCATACACAGCATCTAAGCCATTGATTCTCAGAGGATGGTCCCCGAGCCAGTGCAGCAGTATCGCCTGGGAACTTGGCAGGAGTGCACATGACTGGGCAGCCCCCAAGTCTATAGAACCAGAGCCTCTGACGAGAGGCCCAGCACTCAGTTTTTAACAAGCCCTCTAAGGGATTCTGATGCACAGTTGGAAATTGCTTCTCTCAGTTCGAGTGGCAGGTTTTTATGACTAACGTAATAACTATGTACGTGGACCTTTAATGGCCTTTCAGATACCCTCCTCATGACTTCATTAACTGCAGCTCCAGCTGAGAGAGTCTCCATTTGAGCCAGGCCTGCTGAGAAGTTGAACTTACATCGGCAGATCATCAGAAACTGCCTCCAGCTCTGGATAAAAGAAATGATGTGACTAAGGTCTTGTTGCAGAAAGAGAATTTTTCCACTGTCTATAGGATGGAATTTAAAAGGCTAGAGGCAAAATGATGGTTGTACTCGTCTGAATACCCTGTGTATCAGTTAGAATGCTTTCAGCTGCAAGTAATGAATTATCAAATAGAGGGTGGAGGAAATAGCCAGACCCTTAAAATTTAGTGTTATAATTTTCCTATAAAAATTGCTTCATATATTGTCTTTTTATTTTCAATAATGTCAAAATACTTTCTCATTTTCTATTTGATTTCTTCTTTCACTCACAAGTTATTTAGAAGTGTGTTATTTAGCTTCTAAATATTTGTGATTTTTCCTGATATTACTGTTACTGCTTTCTAGTTTAATCCCATCACTATTAAAGAACAAACTCTGTAGGACTTGATTTTTTTTTAAATTTCTAAAATATATTGAGAGTTGTTTGATTGCATAGGATATGGTCTATCTTGGTAAATGTCAGTGCGAATGTGAAAAGAATGTGTTTTCCACTATCATTGAATGGAGTGGCATATAAATAGCAATTATTAGGTCATGTTGGTTAATAATGTTGCTTACTACCATAAGTAAGTCACCTATGCAAGTACTAATTTTTCTGTTTCCCTGTCCTATCAATCATAAAGAGAGGCCTGTTGAAACATCTGACTTTAATAGTATATTTATCTGTTTCTCCTTTCAGTTCTATCAGTTTTGCTTCAGGTAATTTGTAGCTCTGTTATTACATTCATATTCAAGACCATTAAGTTCTCTTCATTTTTTTAATCCCAAAGGATTAAAAGCTCACCAGAGAAAGAAATAGAGAGAGAAAGAGGGAAATCACCCCCCCAAATGATGTGTGGTTACACCCCCATCCTTTTTCTTCCATCTCTCCTTCCTGTTAGAGTTCTGGGCATGCACATAAACATGCCTGGCATATTTTTTTTTTGGGGGGGGGGGGAGAGGTTTTTGCTATAGGGTACGTGTGCTCTCCAGAAAGACAGAAAGAGACAGAGAGACAGAAAGCGAGAAATCACCCCCCGGGGGGATGGCCACGCCACAATCCCTTCTCCTCCATTCTCCTCTCGGGATCTTGGGCATTACGCACATGTGCCCAGTGTGAATTTAAGCCACCAGGTCCAGGACTCGAACTGCAGTCAACTACATGGGAGTCCAGTGACATAGGCATTACGCTAACTGCTGGTCCCATGCCTGGCATATTTTTAAAGCTTCTGGGACCAGGATTCAAACTGTAGTAGGCCATGGGGTGCAGCTTCCCATACATAGCAACCTCTGTCCAACAGGGCCAGGCCAAGACCTCTTCATTAATCAACACTATTTTCATTATAAAAGGTCCTACTTTATGCCTGATACTATTATTTTCTCTGAAATTAACACAGTAATTTAAATTTTCTTTAATTGGTGCTAGTATAGTATATCTGTTACCATTGTTTTGCATTTAACCTATCTGGATCTATAGTTATAGTAAATTTCTTGTAGGTAGTATAAGATTGAATTTGCTTTTTTTTCAAGATTTTTGCCATAGGAAACCTGCACTTGCTGGGAGAGAGAGAGAGAGAGACAATGAGAGGGAAAATCAGAACTCATTCCCCAGAAAGAATGACCATGCCATAATCCCTTCTCCATTCTCCTCATGGGATTTTGGGCATGTGTATATACATGCCTGGCATGATTTTCAAGCTGTCAGGTCCAGGACTTGAACCACAGTTGGTTATGTGGGAGTCTAGCACCTTAACCACTACACCACCTGCTGGCCCTGAATTTTGGTTTTTTTTTAAATCCAGCCATATAATCTCTACCATTGAATGTGAGTATTTAGGTAATTTACGTTTAATGTGATTGTTGATGTGGTTGAGTTTAAAATATCATTTGCAGTTTGTTTTATATTTGTCCTGTTTTTTCTTTCCATAATTTTCTTTTCTTGAATGCAGGAATGCAGGCAACAAACAAATGAACAACTATAACTCCAGGTGGGATAAATACTACAAAGTAAAATAAACTGAGGTACAATGAGGCAAGGAGATAAAGGTTACACAGTAAAATAAGGGGTTTCCCAGAGTGCATAGTCAGGGTTCCTGAGCCCAGACAATGTGTTGTGAAGGAGCAAATACTCCAAGCACTGCTGGCCTGATCACCTCACTCCACAACACATGAGACACCTGAAGGAAATTGCCACAAACATAATAGTCGAGTGCGTTTTCTTTTCTTATCTTCTCTCTCTTTTTTTTTTTTCCTGGACATTTGAACTATGATATTGCATTTTATTCACTGATATTTCTCAGGTCCCTCCAACTCAGAACTGTGACATCTCTTAACAAGAAGCATTGCAAAGGTAAGTTCACAATCACAGAACACCAAATAAAGTAAGTGTTAATAAATTCTTAACACAATTAAGTTAAGAAATCTGATTGCAGGGCCAGTAGGTGGCATGGCAGTTGAGGCACTGGATTCCCACACAGCCAGCCATGGTTTTGAGTCCCAAACCTGGTAGCTTGCTTTCTCACTTTCCCCTTCTCTCTCCATCTCTCTCTGTTCAAATTAAAAATAATAATAAAATAAATTAAATAATTCTTTAAAAAAAAAAGTCTGGTTGCCACTCACTGAATTTGATGGATAAATATTTAAATAATAATAACAGGATTCATCTTTATTAATTTTTGTCTTTTATGGCCAAAAATAAATAAATAAGAGGAATGGGGGACCCCTCCCACAGGGCATGGTCACACTGCAATCCCTTCTCTTCCATTTCTCGCTCCTGGTGGGATTTGGGGCATGTGCAGGTGGTACCTGGTATGTTTTCAATCCACCATGTCCAAGACTCAAACTGAAGTTAGGCCATGTGGGATCCGGCCACCTTAACTACCAGGCCATGGGCTAGCCCCCTATCCCTTTTTAAATACTTAAGAAACAGAAAGATGTCTCCATTTGAAAGAAAAGTTTAGGATGACCCATCCTTCCAAAGGACTCTATTACTTTGAGAAGTTTAATTTAGTTTTGGATGCGTGTGATCCTATCTGAGTAAAGAAGCACACTCAGGGAGAGCAGAGGCCTTGATGAATAGAGACCCCCACAGACCCTGGTAATAGAATCAGCATGCAGTAGTGAGGTAGGACTGCTGGGTTTCTCATAGATTGATTGGATCTGCAGACTAACACGGTAAGAAAGACTCCAGGTGTTCTGGAACATTTTCTCACTTCTAAAGAATGCTTCAAGCTTTTTCTAGTTAATCCGCAGCCTATTTGTAAGAACACGAGATAAACTGAGGTATGGAATGCCACTGAATTAATCTAGTCATACAGCTACAAGAACCACAAACCCCTGCTTTTGTATCTGGCCTAGGATGAAAAATAATCATCTTAAAGAAGTGCTTGCTTCCCTGCCTGTACGATCTGGTGACTGAATACTCACTGTTTACAAGGACAGAGTTTCATGCAAAAAAGTGGACAGCAGAGTAGTGAAGTGGAACAGAGATAATTTCTCTCTTATATACAAGTTGATTGACTAGCCAATGGCCTTAAGAAATGTAATGCACTGGGACCAGCAGATGGCGTAATGGTTACGTCACTGGACTCCCACATGGTCGACCACTGTTCGAGTCCCAGACCACTGTTCGAGTCCCAGACCCAGTGGCTTTAAGCTCAAGCCAGGTGTGTGTGTACATGCCCAAAATCCCAAGAGGAGAATGAAGGAGAAGGGATTGAGGCACGGCCATCTCTCCTGGGGATTGGTTTCTCACTTTCTCTCTCTCTGTCTCTCTGGTGAGTGTGCATGCCCTATAGCAAAAATCTCTCTTAAAAAAAAAAAAAAGACAGACATGCAATTCACCTATAAATTCTCACTTCTACAATTCAGTGATGGTAGAAAGATAAACAGAAAGACAAATACTGCAAGGATGTCTCCATAATTACTTTTTGTGCAATAAGACTTCAAGGGCCAGAAGGAGAAAGAACTTTAATTTTTAATTTTATGTGCTTTTACTCGTTTAAATATTTTTACAATAATTCTTTATTCTTTTTATTGTTTTTTAAAACTTTATAAACTAGTTTAACTTTTATGAGTAAAGCAAGTTCTAAGATAAAAAGTCTGACTTCTTCTCATGATAAAATTCTATTAGAACATTCACTGGCCTGGAACTGTAGCTCCCTCAGGGCTTCATATACAATCACTGTACTGTGGAAATGTTTTAAAAGTGCTCAAATGATTATGACAAGTAGCTAAGGCAAAAGGCACTGGCCTGGTACGTCCTTTTTTCTGACCTTTGAAATATCTGTGAACATTGTAAACTCTAATTCTGACCACTGGGGGCTTTACAATTCAACATGACCCCAGAGTTAAACAGTCATTTGGGCAGATCAAATGATCAAAAAATGCAAGTAGAGACTTCTACTGCTGGCTATGATAGAGCAATAAAGATCAGATTAACCCTTCTGCCTGAAATAACTCCAAAAATTAGACAAAATGCAGTCATGCATTGGATAATGACATTTTAGTCAATGATGGCCAATATATATATTGGTTGTCCTGTAAGATGCTAACTACCTTAACTATATAGCCTAGGTATGCAATAGGCTAAACCATCTGGTTTGTGTAAGTACACTTTACGATGTTCACACAATGACAAGATGACCTAATGACATACTTCTCAGAATGTATCTGTGTTGTTATGCAATGCAAGACTGTATATGAAAAATCAGTTTCAAGATTTTGAACACTGTCTCAGTCCATTGCTGCTGCTATAACAAAATATCTTATACTGAGTAATTTATAAATAATAGAAATTTATTTCTTACAGTTCTGGGGGCTAGGAAGTCCAAGGTACCAATAGATTTGGTGTCTGATGATGATGCTTCTCACTGCATCTTCATGTGGCAGAAGGGCAAAAGGAGCTGGGGATAAAAGTAATACAAAATTGATTGATCTGTTATCACAGTTTGATGGTCATGTTCCCCTAGATGCCGCTTCTCCAAGTACTAATTAAGAGACCTAGACTCCTTTCTTACTGTGATTTTGCCACCCTGTGGCTTCAAAATTGCCCTGGTATCAGTTGCCTAGAGAATGAATAGATTTACTTGGGGTAGAATTTTAGGCATAGGTTTGGAAATAGCATCTATCCTTTTCCCCATAATTCACTGTCTATGACCAATCTAATCACCAGGGAGACTAGAAATCTAGAGCTCATAGAATTTAGTCCCCATCAAGAGTCCCCAAAGAGTCTACAGAGTTTTGTTTTGTTTTTAACTATGACTATTGTTTTTAGGAGAGATTTTTGTAATAGAGCACATACACTTGCTGGAGAGACAGAGAGACAAAAAGTGAGAAATTACCTCCCAGGGGATATGGCCAGGCTACAATCCCTTCTCCTCCATTCTCCTCTAAGGATTTTGGACATGCACACACACACACACACAACTGACATGAATTTTAAGCCTCCGGGTATGGGACTCTAACTGCAGTTGACTACGTGAGAGTCCAGTGACATAATCATTATGCCATCTGCTGGTCTGTATGGAATGCTTTAAAGAATTTCAAGATGTCCCCATTTTTAAAATGGAATATGTTAATCCTTTTCATAAATAACAATACAGGTGGGAATTCAGCTAAGCAACATTATTCCATACAGTCATTCAGGGATCCAGGCTGGTAGTGATTCTGCCATATTAAAAAGTTCTCAGAAGAGCATAAAGAATCAGATCCCAAGTTGCACTCGTCATCTCCACTCAAATGCTGTCATCGACCACATGATCATATCTAGCTGCAAAGGAAGATGTGAAATGTAGTCTGTGTGCCATGTACAAGGAAAGAATGAGTTTCTCTGAAGCTAGAGTCTACCCAACCTGGGTTTTTTCACTGGCCCTGCCAAACACCAGTTACTCTCTTCATTTCTTTCATGGATAGTCTTCCCCCCATCTATGACTTGGCATGTGTGTATCTAGCTATGCTTCTAACCTGCTATAGCATTTGATTTCCCAATTCAGGTTGCTTTTTTTTTGAGAGGTTTTTGCTATAGGGCTCGTGCACTCGCCAGACAGACAGAGAGAGAAAGAGAGACAGAAAGCGAGAAATCATCCCCCGGGGGGGATGGCCACGCCACAATCCCTTCTCCTCCATTCTCCTCTTGGGATCTTGGGCACGCACGCACACGTGCCCGGTGTGAGTTTTAAGCCACCGGGTCCGGGATACGAACTGCGGTCGACTACATGGGAGTCCAGCAACATAGCCATTACGCTAACGCTGGTCCCAGCCCAATTCAGGTTTCTAAATACAAGTACCATCACTGCTTTTATGTCCTCCAATTTTTCGCTCTCTACCATACAGTTTGGATAGTCGGTATATATTGAGTGGATACATACAATGTCTTTCTTTCATAGCCTGGCTTACTTCACTCAGCAATAGATCCTCCATATCTGACCACTTTCTATCAAATGCCAGGGTCTTGTTACTTTTTATGGCTGAGTAGTATTCCATAGAGTATATATACCACACTTTTCCAATCCATTCATCAGTTTGTGGCCATTTAGGTTGGTTCCATGTCCTGGCAATTGTGAATAATGCTGCAATAAACATTGATGTACAAGCAAAAAAATATAAATAAAATATAAATATAAATATAAATATAAATAAATAAATAAATAAATACAAGTCCTTCCTTTCAGCAAGAAGGGAATGTGAGAAATCACTGAATGTGCTCTCTGCAACAAACCCCAATTTTTTTCCAAATTAATTCACCAGTGGTAACTCACTCTAGACTTTATTTTTCTTCACTAGAGGAGAGCAAGGCCCTGTTTTGCTTAATAGTGATTCCTGATTCCTAGAACAGTATATCAGGTGCATTTCAAGTACCTCAATAAATAGTTAATTAATATATGGATTTTCCTATAGTCCCAGAATATTAAAAAGTGCATAGTCAATGTTGGGGGAAAATCCTTCTCTGATGAGTCATTATATATGATCCCAAAAGGAGATCAGCAAATCCTGAGAGGAGAATGGAGGAGAAGGGATTGTAGCCTGGCCATTTTCCCTGGGGGGTGATTTCCCACTTTCTGTCTCTCTGTCTCTCTCTGTCTCTCCAGCAAGTGTATGTGCCCTATTGCAAAAATCTCTCCTAAAAACAATAGTCATAGTTAAAACTCCCAGAACCCTAGGAGGGTATCCCTGACCACAATCCCCACCTCTTTCTAGCTCATTCAGTTAGCTCTCATATCTTTTCCACCCATGACAAACTTTGAAGAAATCATGTGCATTTGGAAGGCCTTCATCAATTCTTGGTATTGCCAATCTATGTGGAAACTGGAGCAAAGGAGACTTCAGAGTCTGCCCGACTCTCACTTTCCAATTGTTATCCTCATTGACTGTCAGGATGGAATTCACCATGACTGAGATATGTATTGCTATGGAATGAGCCCTTAACTGAGCAGAAAGCAGGTTTTTTAAGTTTTTTTTTTTCAGTCTTGCCAGAAAATGGGTGCACTTGCCGGAGAGACAGGGAGACAAAAGACTATCCCTCGTGGAGAACGGTCATACTGAATTGCTCTTCCATTTCTCCCTCCTTTTGGGATTTTGGGCACACATGCACATGTGCCCAGCATGTTCCTCAAGGTCCAGAACTCAAACCATACAGTCAGCCATGTGAGATCCAGCCACTACATGCTAGAACTAAAATTTATCTATTCATTCTATAGTGAGAGAGACAGGGACAGAGACGGAGATCTGCATCCCCAACAGGGCCTCAATGTCACAATCACTTCCAGCTTTAGCCAGCGTGGATCCTGGGCAAATACACGCCCTGTGTCCTCAGGGAGGTGTCCCAACACAAACCACAAACTGCTTCAGAGCATCACGTTTTACCAATGTGCCACTCACTGCCCAGCCCCCCGAGCAGAAAGACATTTTTCTGAGTTCCAGATAAGCCACTTAGCTATGTGGTTCCTATAAATCACCTCAAGGCTCTGAGCTCCATCTTCCTTTTCAGTAAGAAGATAATGATACTTGCCCTGTCAACTTCACAGAGTCATAAAAATCAATTTCACTCACTTATTTAATAAATACTTTTTAGTGGTCTACTACATGCCAGATATTGACCTGGGTTCTAGAAATGAATATGCTAATAAAACAGTTCCTGTGCCTCAGAGCTATGCTGGAAGAAAATAGAGTGTAATTAAATCTACAAATAAATATATACTGTGCCAGGTGGTGGCGAGGGCTATGGAGAAAAATAGCACAGAGTGAGAGATGAGGGCCATGTAGGAAAAGAGCTCCTGTGTCTTACATATGACGGTCCAGAATGGGACACTAGAATAAATACCAGTGAATGAGGCCCAGAAAGACATGAGGGAAAGAGAGACACAGCACATGCAAGAGCCCCGAGGTGACAGCGTGCTTGGTGTTTGTGGAGAACAGCTGGGAGGACAGTTTGGTTGGAGCAGAGTGACTGGGGGAAGGATGGACGGCGAGCTTAGGAAGATAACTCTGATTAAGGTAGAAAGCTATTTTTGTCTTAAGCTTAGAAGTGGTGCGATATGACATATGTCTTTTAAAGCTCATTCCAGAAACTATGTGAAGAACAGGCTGCGGGGAAGCCAGCCTGGAAGCAAGAAGAGCAGTGAGGGGGCTATTGCAACAAAGCAGGTGAGAGATGATGGGGCATGGCGTAAGCTGAAGGCAGATGAGGTGGTGAAACGTGGTCGAAAGTAGCATGAGTAAGCCTGTCTGAGCTGTAAGAGAAGCAGCAGGAGTCAAGGATTGGGCATTAGAAGTGGGAAAATGGCACTGCTACTTAGAGACGAGGAGGACTGCAGGAAGAGCGAGAAAAGCTAGACCGTCCCATATCCCTCACTGTACTAGGACCTCAGCGTGTGATATATCAGTTGGAGATGCCTATGGACACCCAAATGGCAATGTGGACAAGGATGCTGGCTGTATGGGTGTGGGATTTAGGGCAGAGGTCCAGGGTTGAGCTGTGCATTTGGTAGTTGGCACTTTTTGAAGACTTGAGAATGGATGTGGTCACCTAAGGAGTGAGTTGAAAGAAATGATTAAGGTAGAAAACTCTTTTTGTCTTGAGCTTAGAAGTTCTGAGAACTAAATAACAGGAAACTCTAATATAAAGAGAGAAGCATAGAAAAGAAGAACTAATATCAGAAGAGCCAATGAGATAGGAAGAAGAATAAGATCAAAGAAAGTAGGTCAGGAAGGAAGGACTAACATTTCTTTGTGATGCAGTAGCTTGACCAAAAGGCATAATACATAGAAACCCAAATATATCAGTAATCATAATAAACATAAGTGGATTAAGTAGTTGCATTAAAAGTCTGTATGTACGAAACTAGATTTAAAAACAAAATCTAGATGTATGCTACTTACTAGAGATTCACCTTAAATATGAGAATATAGAGAAATTAAAAGAGAAAGTATGATAAAAGAGAAAGCATACAAACAACATCCAAGAGAAAGCTGCTTATAGCTATACTATAGCAAGTTAATTTGAAGGCAAGAGGCCAAATTAAGGTAACATAAAAACATTATAAAAATAACATGGTTGGGACCAGCAGATGGCATAATGGTTACATCACTGGACTCCCACATGACTGACTGTGATTTGAGTCTTGGACATGGAGGCTTGAAACTCATGTGGGATACGTGTGCATGTGTGCCCAAAATCATGAGAGGTAAATGGACAAGAAGGGATTGCAGCATGGCCATCATGGGGGAGTGATTTCTTGCTTTCTATCTGTCTGTCTTTTTCTGTCTCTACAGTAAACACACACACCCCAAAGCAAAAATCTTTCTTAAAAAAAAAAAAAAAGTAGGGGCCAGCAGGTGGCATGATAGTTGGGACACTACACTCCCACACAGTCGACAGCGGTTGGAGTCCCAGACCTGGCAGCTTGCTTTCTCATTTTCTCTCTCTCTCTGTCCATCTCTGATAAAATTAAAATAAAAAAATAAAGTTAAATAAAATAATTCTTTAAAAAGATTAATTTTCCAGGAAAGCATATAATTCTCAATTTATGGGTACATGAGAAATAAAGGTTCAAAATATATTAAACAAAAGTTGACATGAATATAAGGAAATATAGGTGACTCCACACTCACATAGGAGATTTTAACATACTTCACTCAATAAAATATACAAGAAGCAGGGAAAAAAAGATCAATAAGGATATATAAGATCTAAACAACACAATTAACAAATCTGATATATTGACACAGACAGAACATTGTGCCCGAAAGAGCATATTTTCTTTCCAAGCATACATGGAAAATTTATGCTGGCCATAAAAGAAGTTGCAACAAATTTCAAAGGATTAAAATTACGCAGAATATGTTCTTTGACCACAGAAGAATTAAGCTGGAAATCAATAACAAAATAAGTAGAAATTCTCCAAATACTTGGAAATTAAACAATATACTTTTAAATAGGTCATAGAAAAAAATTCAGTGGAAAATGGAAAATATCTTTAACTTAATGATAATGAAAAAATATAACATGTCCAAATATGAGGGATGTGGTTAAACCACAGCTTAGATTAAAATAATAGCTTCAAATGCATATATTTAAAAAAAGAAAAGATGAAAATCAATAATCTAATCATCTGTCTCTAAAAGAACATAAAATTATATCTAAAGAGACTAGAAGGGAAGAAGTCATAAAAACTAAAAGCATAACTTAATAAAATATAAAACAGATTTTCAAGAGAGAAAATCAACATGCCCAAGAGTTGACACTTACAAAAGAATATTTAAAATGTTAGATTTCTTTTTTAAAAAAAATATTTATGTAATGTTATTTATTATTATTATTTTTTAAATTTGCTATAGGGCATGCATGCTTACCAGAGAAAGACAGAGCAAAGTGAGAAAGCAAGCCGCCAGGTTCAGGACTCAAACTGCAGTCGGCCATGTGGGATCGATCACCTTGATCACTATGCCACCTGCTGGCCCCAAAATGTTTAATTTCTGGGAAGTCTTCTAGTAAAGAAATAGAGAAGACACAAATTTGCCAATCAGGATGAAAGAGAGGACATTAATTCTTTGCCTAACAAATAGTAAAAAGATAAATACATTATCTTATAAATAAATTATTTAAAGCTAATAAATTTACAATTTTAAATAAAATGGAAAATTATTTAAAAAAACAAAACTAATGAAAGCTAACATCAGAAGGAATGTAAAACCTAGAATAAGAAAGATATTGAAGTTGTAGATAACAATAGTTATACAAAGAAACCTCTAGCCACCAATGGCTTTCTTACAAATTAATTCCAAGTGAATTTCTCCAAGTATTTATGGAATATATGGCACCATCTCATATAAATATTTGCGTAGATGAGGAAAAAATATACACTCTAATTTGTTTAACAAGGTCATTGTAATCTTGACACCAAAAACTGACCAGGACATGAAGGAAAATTACAGGTCAATTAGTCTTATGAGCAGAAATGCAAAAATATCAAACCAACAAGTTGGATTCAGGGAAAGAAATAAATTATAATAAATGAGTAAGTTGGATTTGATTCAGGAACAAAAGGTTGATTTTCATGTTCAAAAAATTAGTGTAATCTACCACATTAACAGAATAAAAGAAAAATCATCTGATTGTATTGGTAGATGCAGAAATATTGTAGCTTCTGATGAAGTTTGACATGTATTTATAATTTTAAAAAATCCTCTTTGCGAACAGAAATAAAAGAGAACTTACTTAAGGCAATAAAGAGTGTTCCAAATAAAAACCTATACCAAGTGTTACCTACTTAGTATTAAAATACTGAATACTTTCTGTCTGAGAATGAGAATGAGTCAGCATGCCTGTTTTTCCACTTTTATTAAATATTGAATTGCAGGTTCTAACCAGTGCAATAAAAGATAATGAGAAAGGTATAAATTTTGTGGAAAAAAGTTAAAACCATCATTATTTGCAAAAAAAAAAAAAAAGTGACTTTGTTTATAATAAATATAAACAGGTCTATAGACAGAATACTGGGTTGTCAGAAATTTCATGACATATTTTTCTGGTTTTTTTTTTTTGTGTGTGTGTGTGTAAAAATGCATCATCACTTTTCCAACAACCCAATATTACCATTAATAAATGAATTTTAGGGGTCAGCAGGTGGCATAATAGTTAATGTGCTGGATTCCCATATGGGCGACCACAGTTTGAATCCCAGACACAATGGCTTAAAAAAATCACACTGGATGTTTGTGCATGTGTGCCTAAAATCCTAAGAGGAGAATGAAGGAGAAGGGATAATGGTGTGGCCATACCTGGGACAAGGGGTGATTTCTTACTTTCCCTCTCACTGTCTTTCTATCTATCTCTGTTGACCACATGTGCCCTATGATAAAAACCTAAAATAAATAGAGAAGTAAACGAATTTCAGAAAGTCACCGTATAGGCCAATTATATATAAAAATTAATTGCATTTCTATATAACAGCAAAAAGCTGACAAATGCAACTTTAAATGAATACTATTTATAGTAGCATAAAAACATTAAACATTAGTGAGAGAAAAGATAGTCTAAATAAATGAAAGGACATACCATTGTACATGGATTAGAAGACCCGATGTTGTAAAGATATTAATTTAATCCCAGACTTACTATGGATCCAATACAATTCAAATCAACAATCTAAGAGGTTTTTTGTGGGACCTGAGTCAATTGTTAACTTTATATGAAAATACAAGGGGCAAAAAAAGACCAAAACAAACTTGAAGGAAAAAAAAACAAAGCTAGGAGTTTTCAACTATCAAGTAACACGATCTATTATAAAGATAATATGTTAATAGTGCAAGGATATAAAAATAGATTCATGAAATACAATACAGAGTCCAGAAAAAGACCTACACTCTGCAATTACCTGGTTTATGATGAAGGTGACACTGCGGGAGAGGGGAAAAGACCGTCTGTTTTAGTAAATGGGTCAGTTAGATACATTTGGAAAAAGTGAATTTTGATCCCTGCTTCATGCCACATAATTCCAGATGAATCATAGACTTATGAAAAGTTAAAATAAAATTATATATCTTCTAGAAGGAAATATGAAAGATCTTCATGACTTTGAAGTGCCCAAAGATTTCTAAAAAACAAAACTCCACACACAACAGCATTAAACAAACAAGAAATAAATGATAAATTGAACCTATTAAAATCAAGAACTCTCAGGGCCAGTAGGTGGCCTGGAGGTGAAGGTGATGGATCTCATGTGGCCAGCTTCATAGTTTGAGTCCCAGACCCAGAGGCTTGAGAATCACGCTGGGTGTGTGTGCGTCTGTGCCCAAAATCCTGAGAGAAGAGTGAAGGAGAAGGGATGGCAGTGGGGCTATCTCCCTGGGAGTGAGTTCTCACTTTCCATTTCTCTCTGCTTCTCTCTGGTGAGCATATACAAAATTACCCAGTACAAAAACTAAGAAAAAAAAATGAAAAACTCCCAGATATTAAAAACACCATTTAGAGATGAAAAGACAAATTACAGAGTGAAAAAAAAATTTATAATACATCTAGTAACTGAAGACTCATAAAGAAAATATATAATGATTTCTCTAAGCCAATAAGAAAATACAAATGATCCAGTAGAAAAATAACAAAAGGCATGAATAAGCACTTCTCAAAAGAGGATATCCAAAAGGCCAATATGAAAAATGCTCAACCTTATTAGTCACCAGAGAAATGCAAAGTAAAACCACAGTGAGAAGATCAACATCAATGCACATGCATCAAAATAACTATAATTTTTTTAAATATCCATAATACCAATTTTCATGGGGACGCATTGCAGGTGGAACGCCCACCCACCACAGTGGGTACATCACACCACGACGACTTTGGAAAGCTGACGGCTGTACTACAGCTGAGGACACGCATGCTCTATGACACGCAAATTTCACTCCAAGGTTTGTACACACACCATGTTCTTAAAATTCTTGTTCAAAAATATTCCCAAGAGCACTCTTTATACTAGCTAAAATCTATTGGCATAAAAATTATTTTAACATACAAATATAAAATATCTTTAAAAATCTAATTAATAATATATGAGGACTGTATACATGCAAACATTAATGAGATGAATAAATGAAGACCTAAATCAATGGCGAGACACAGCTAGAAATAAATTTAACATCAAGAGTAGAATGGGGCCAGCCAGGTGGTCTGGTGGTTAAGGCAGCTGGATCACACATGGCCAGCTGTTCAGTTAGAGTCCCGGACCTGGCAGCTTGAAAAACGCTCCAGGCGTGTGTGCGTGAGTGTCCAAAATACTGGAAGTAGAATGAAGGAGAAGGATTACAGTGTGGCCATCCCTCCTGGGGTTGCTTTCTCACTTTCTCTCTTCCTTCAGTGAGTGTACGTACCTTATAACCAATTAAAAATAAATAATAAAAAAGGAGTAGAATGGACAGGGCCAGCTCTGGCTCAGTGGTATCACGCTGTCCAAGAATACTGGGTCTGTATGGAAGACTGTGGGGTGGGGTACCCGGTTATCCTGGCTTATGGAGAAGGCTGGGGGTGTTGAAGATTACGGCATGAGATCCTGCTGGTATTTATCTTTCTATTTCTCTCTCTCATGAGAGAAAGAAGTAAAACAAAGTAGAAAGACTAAATGGTGATATATCCAAATATTTGACTAACTCACAGCGGTGAGGACACAGGCTGCCCCTCACTGTGCTGTGACTAAGTCCTGTGCACTGGTGGCTGGATCCCATGTGGCGGGATGCAGTTTGAATCCCAGCCTGACAGCTTCAGAAACACGCCCAGTGCATGTGTGGGGGGAAAGATGAACTCTGTCACATAGGACTCACGTCACTTAGGACCTCAGTGCCCTAGGCTTCTCCTTTTGAACATAAGCGAGTATCTACACTCATTTACTCATGTGTTCGGCAAACAGGCGTTGAGCACCTGCAGTGATGAGCAAATCCACAGCGGCCTGGCCCTGAGCACCCGATGTGTTAGTGGGCGGAGACTATCAGTGGACCAGGATGGATGGTGTCAATGGGCCACCTCACCCCCCAACTTCTGGAGGATCTGGCCGAGGGGCAGCCTGGCAGGAGCTCCAGAGCTGGGGAGGGGAGAGAAGGAAGGGTCGCCCCGGCAGACTGTGTCCCCTGCCCTGATGCTCAGTCCAGCTTCCCTTTCTGGACACGAATGATTGGCCCCTCCACAGCCCAGGGGTGGTGTCAGCCCCCACTGAGGCCAATCTCAGGGCCCTACAGCTTCCTTCTTGTTTCCCAAAACGCTTCCCTACCTTTATACAAAACAGCCCCTCATTAAAGTCCCCACGTCACTCTGTCCAAGTGCCACCTCTTGTCTATCAGGACTCCGAGCAATACATGAGATTACTTTCAGCTGAGGAGGAAGGCTGTGAAGGAAAGTAAAGCAGAAAGCCCTGACGGAGAGCTCCGGCGGGAGGGCGGTCCTGACAGAGCGTGGTCAGGGAAGGCCTCACCCAGAGTGGGGACATCTGTGCTGGGAGCCCGGAGGAGGAGCGCCCAAGAACAGCACGTAAGCACTTCCACTTGTCCTGGCCATCCTGAGCAGGGCCCCAGGTAGGCGGAGTCCTTCATCACAGGCCTTCTCAGAGCCTTGAATGTGCTTCCTGTGCCCTGTAATTCAGGAAACAAAAACTAAGCCACATTTCTCGAACTACACATTTCACCCGGAATACTTCTCTCTAGAACAGTACTGTCCCATGGAAATCAATGCGAGCTGCATATGTCATGTTAAAAGTTTCAGGAGCTGGCCCACATGGATCCTGAACTTCAGCTATGAAATATTGCTTTCAGAGACTTAAAGTGAAGATTTTCTGCTGAAACGTCTTCCTCACTCATTTCTAGTGGGTAGTGTTACCTGTCTCTTTCTCTCCGTTTATCTCTGTCTCTCTGTCTCTCTGTGTCTCCCTGTGTCTTTTCATTTTTTCAAAATTTTTTTAAGGTAAAGTATTCTCTGGGCTCTGAAGCCTCTTTATTGTGCTAATAAGCGCCTCTCCCCATTCTACTTAGGAAGGGCACAAACCCAGGCCCATCCCCACATGGATCCTGAACTTCAGTTATGAAATATTGCTTTTGTGCTGTGTGGTTTTCAATTTTTGTTTTTTAAAATTAAAATACAAAGTTATTTTATTATCTTTTTTCTTACTTCTTTTTCTTCTATACTTTCTTCTTTCCTTTTCTCTAATTCTTTTCCTTTTTCTCTATCTTTACTCATTGGCTTCTCAGCTCCTACACATTAAGTGTCTAGACAGGTCTAAGTGAACAGGATCTAAACATATGAATACAATTAGGGTCAGAATATTCTTCTATTCCCACTGATTCTGATGCACAAAAAGTGAAAACAGAACAGAAGAGAAATTGCAGATCACCTCCACCTGCATGCCTCTGAATGCTCAGACTGAACTTCAAGAATTAGGAAGAAACACACCATCCATCAGATGACTAGAAATCACCACAGGGTCACCAGAAATATGGAAAAACAAGAAAATACCTCTCCTCCAAGGAAAAAAATAACTCTTCTTCATCCTCAGACAGTATGATGAAATTCATGGAAAAATCAGATAAAGAATTTAGAATTTTCATGGTAACAAGGTTCACAGAGATCGAAGAGAAAAGAGACAACGAACTGCTGAAGAGGCAGGGGAAAGGAGCTGTCAAGCTCCAGGAGGTGAGAAAATTCTTACAAAATCTAAAAGAGAAAATTCACACTATAAAAAAGAATCAAATGGACCTGTTAGAGATGAAGGCTATAATACAGGAAGTCAAAATCTCCTTTGCAAGTATTAAAAGCAGACTACATCATAACAAAAATCAAATCTCAGATGTAGAAGATAGAATCACTGGCCTAGAAAAGTCCACCATGAAGACTGAGAAAATTGCCCCCAAAATGAGAATAATACACAACAAATACTAGATACCATCAAATGTCCAAACATCCATATAATTGGTATCCCAGAAGGGGAAGAGATTCATAAGGGCATTGACAATCTATTACATGAAATCCTGCAAGAAAACTTTCCAAACCTAGAGAGGCTTTCAAAGATCCAGTTCCAAAAACTACAAAGGACCCCTAATAGAATCAACCCAAGAAGATCTTCTCCAAGATACATTATAGGCAGATTGACTAAAACCACAGACAAAGACAAGATACTTAGATCAGCAAGAGAAAAACGGCAAGTTACCTACAAAGGATATCCTGCGTCAGGCTAACAGCAGACCTCTCATCAGAAACAATGCGAGTGAGGAAAGAATAGGAAAATATATTCAGAGTGTTAAGGGAAAAGCAGTTTCAACCAAGAATACTGTGCCCAGCAAGATTATCCTTCATATGGGAAGAAAAGATAAGAACATTCTCAGATAAACAAAACCTGAAAGAATTTACCAACACCAGACCAGATCTCCAAGAAGTTCTGAAAGGAGAGCTATACCAGGAAAATTAAATACAGACACACAGAAATAAGAGTTCAAAAACTAAGAAAATGGCCAACTTAATTGGGGGGACAAGTTTGGAGTTGAATATTACATCCCAAAATTTAACTGGGAAAATCAAACCACAACAGAAGATAGATTAAGTACATGAGAATGAACTGGTGAAATAGCATTTTATGACTTTTGACTAAAACATTGCTGATTTTCTTCTAGGCTTTATTTTCTGGTTTTAAGGATTTTTGTCCTGTCTTGAACTGCCAATAGGTTCAAGTACCTACTATTTGAATAGAATCCTAACCTGTTTCCTGGCTTTAAGTTTTAAGCATATTTCCTTAGCATTTCCTTGATTTATCAAATTCTTTGATTTATTAAAGCTAAAATTGCTTTTTTTGACATTAAAAAAATACATAATTAATGACCGTAGTAAGCTATATAGCACCAGCTAGGTGCTACCTTATACTATATTCATTCTATTCAGAGTTAATGCCTAAAGTCAGACATATATTTATTAATATATATATATATTGGCTGAGCTTGCTATTGGAAGTAGTCAGATTATTTAAGAAATGTGAATCAATGAAATGTGGGGGAAAAAAGGAATGGAAACATCTGTGCACACCTGAGATAGTGTGGGAGGAGGGTGGGAAATGACAGAGGGCAAGAAATAGGGGGAAAATATATATATACATATATATGTGTGTGCGTGCGTGTGTGTGTGTGTGTGTGTGTGTATATATATATATATATATATATATATATATATATACGAAACTAGAAATGGAAAATTATTGATGATAACATGTATGATTAAGCCACTATGCAGTATATTCTGGATGGGAAATCACATTTTGTATGCTTTGACAATGCTCAGTGAATAAATGTAAATTAATTAATTTTAAAAAACCTTTAAAAAAAGTTACAGTGGCCACACTGTTAAAAAAAAAATAGGTGAAATTAACTTTGCTATTCTATTTTATTTAATTGAATACATCCAAATACTATTAATTCAACAGCTAATTGACATATGATTAATGAGTAATTTCCACTCTTTTATTAATATGAAAACTAGTACTCAGGCCAGAAGGTCTGCTGTGCTTTGCACACTTCCAGCAAGTCGCAGTCTAGCCGCAGTCCCAGGGCTCAGTAGCCACACATGACCACCCTGTCAGACACGGACAGTCACCATGCCAGAGCACCATGTGGGTCACATGCTCTGCAAGGCGCTCTTCAGGAGACGCTGACTACGAAGGGTTCCATGGCCAGAACCTTCCCCAAGAACAAAGAGCTAGGACATGAGGCGATGGACATTTGGGCATTCAGAAGAAAGAACACAAAAGTAAAGAGCCTTTTTTTTTTTTTTTTTTTTTAAGGTTTTTGTCATAGGGTGTGTATGCTCGCTGGAGAAAAACAGAGACAAAGAGAGGGAAAGCAAGAAATCACCCTCCGGGGGATGGCCATGCTGTAATCCCTTCTCCTCCATTCTCCTCCTGGGATTTTGGACACACATGCACACACACCAGAAGTGATTTTCAAGCTGCCAGGTCCGGGTTTTGAACTGAGGTCAGACATGTGGGAGTCCAACATACCTTTACCACCATACCACCTGCTGGCCTCAAGAGCTGTTTTCATTACATCATACCAGGGACATATGTGATCAACACGATTTATGACTGTTGGTCTCGACCTTGACCACTGGCTAATAGTTTGCCAGGCCTCTCCACTTTCAAGTGACTCTTTCCTCTTCCTATAGAATAGTCTTTAGAAAGAAGTTGCTCTGGGCAACCTGCACTTAAGGAGTGAGAAGTTATGTCTTCGCTCCTTTGGGGTGGAATAGGTACACAAATTATTTGAAATTTTTATGCATGGGAGATTTATTTCTTCTTGCCTATTTGTCGATTTATCAATCCTTTGTTTATATGAATATGGACTCATAGATATTAACTTTATACTTTGGGTTATAATGCAATATTGCTTTATTTGGCTTAGATTGTGCCAGCTTTAACCACTAAGAATGTTTCCCTTCACTCAGCAGCATTTTGATGCGGGTATCATGACCAAGGGGAAGGTGCGAGGGGCACTGTTCAGGTGACAGGACAAGCCCGAGGCACGACAGCCACCTCCGGCACTGAGACTCCTCTGCATCACACCAAGCCCACCGTGGGCCAGTGCTGCTGCCCAGTTCGAGTCTCAGGGGCCTGGCGAAGGTCACCTGGCACCTTCTCCAAGAAATCGAACACGCCCTCGTGCGTGTGGCCTCTCTGTACTCTGAGAGCTCACAGCCAAGAAAGGGTAATTACATACCTCAACAGACACCCCAAAAAAAAAATCTGAACAGCACTGGGTCATAATGAAGGGGTTTAAGGCTCCATAAATAGTGCTACCCTGCTCCTCAACCATCTCAGAGGTAAATTAAAGCTTGCCAGTTGTTGGGCATGAACTCACTGCCCTGTCCTACCACAGTGCCCACAGGACATCACCGGGAGTCCTGCTGAGAACCCGGGACCGAGTCTGGGAACACTCACCCAGCTTCACCATGCCAGAGCTAAGCGTGCAGCGGCTGCTCTTGTGACACACGGTTGTTCTGGAACCTCGGAAACAATCCCACATTGGTTACAAATCCCAAGGAACTCGTGTCCTGGCTAGGGGCAGTGATTGCACAAAGACCTGCCTTCTTATTCAGCAGGGAACAATTTCGAGAAATAAACTGGCTCTGGAAGGAAAGAATGAAAAACATTACCACAAAGAAGCCCCTGAGGCAGAATCACCATTTGCAAAATCTCATACAGGCTCAAATACTTCAAGAGATTACATCGTGTTAATGGCTTAACTACCTGACTTCTTAGGGGGGAAAAAGTTGTTTCAACCTTTATCTCAGTGATGTGCTCGGTCAGTCATTCAAATACCCAAGACATATTTCAGTACCTGAGTTCTCACTTACACAGGACAAATTCCGTATGGACTGCTTTTAAAGATTTTCCTCAACACAGCAATTTTTTTTTCTTTTTAAGTTCAACCACCCTCTTTCTAAATATTTTACAAATAAAGCTTTATTCTAAGATATTTCAAACATATAAGCAAATCTAAAGAATATTGGTACATACCTCGTAACTTCTAACCAACTTTATGGAGTGTTACCACTATGCCATATTCACCACAGACCTTTTCTTTTTACGTTTATTTCCTCCATGAGCTAAAGAGAAAGGAAGAGAGAGACAGCACCTCAACAGGGTTTTAACACTGCAATCCATCCCCAGCCTCAGCTGGGGGCACGGGTGTGCCTGTTGGACTCAGCCCAGTCTCGACATGAGACTAAAACCGCCCATGGAGATCAGCCCTGCAGGACGTCACCTTTTACTGCTGTGCCACTGCCTTGCCCCAAGCCACTACAGATCTCCCTCTCTCTCTCTCTCTCTATCTCTCTCTAGTGAAACAGAAACACCACATAACCATAAGCCTTGCCGCCTCTGTATACATCTCCATGTCTTGCTCCATTGCCTCTTGCCCTCCTCTAGCTAAAGCTAGTATTTTTGGTCATTCCTCCTGAACTCTTTTCCCTCCCTACCACATCCTCTGTCAGCTTGGCCTACAGTGCATGGCCAGGACATTTACATAGGAAGAGAGCCATTCTAGAACTACTTGCTTGGCTAGAGAGTAGAACTGTCAGAAAGAGGCACAGGAGGGGCTGTATAGTGGTGCCATGGTGAATCACTACACTCTGCAAGGCTGACCCACATGACAAGTTTCTGGGTTCGTGTTCAGATACCTCCCTGAATATGCAGGTATATGCTTTCCCATGTTCCAAGACTGGCTGGAGCTGGGGGTGGGGGGGGGTCACAGTATCAGCACCATGTTGGGGATGGGTTTCTCTCTCTCTCTCATTTATAGAAAAAATAAATTAACCCCTATCTCTCACCATTTAAAAAGTCAACTCAAAGTGGATCATAGATCTAAATGTAAAGACTCAAACCATAAAATTACTTGTGGAAAATGCAGGGGAAGCACTTGAAGACACTGTAGAAGACAAAGATTTCTTAAAAAAAGACCCCTCAGGCACAGTAAACAACTCTAAAAATAGTCAAACAGGATCAAATCAAACTAAAGGACTTCTGCACAGCAAAAGAAACAATAAATAGGCAGCTCACAGAACGGGAGAAAATATTTGTAAACTATACTTTAGATAAGCCTTATTTGAAGTATCGGGATTAATAATCAGAATATAGAGAGAATCCAAGTCAACACCCACACAGAGGTTCCCTTCATGGTCCCACCCAGTCACCTAAGGAGACAGAGGAGTCCTGTTCCAGCTCAGCCTCATTCCCTAAATGTTCTCGGTGGGAAAACAAACCAAACCAAACCCCAGAACTCTGGTCTGGTTCTCAGAGATACAAAAAATATTTGGATTTGGTTGGAGGTTGAGAAAACTGGTGCAGTTTGTTCCGGTTTTTGGTTCAGGGTTCAGGCCAAGTTCCTGCTCCAGACAGAAAGAATGTCCCTGGAATGCCTCTTCCACTAGGACTCAACAGCTGAAAGGGCTGGGTGTCCAGGCAGAGGCCCCCTGGGCAGAAGACACCAGGTCTTCCCTGCAGCTTGGGACACGGGCCTCGAGGCCTGGAGGATAGGGCTTGGCTCTCCTGGGCTTGCTCCTTTCCAAGGACAAGAAGTAGAATGCCACGGCCCTGCAGGCTGTGTGGCCACCCAACTCAGCACACTCTTCACCCCAGGGACTCTACAGAGCTGTGGGGTAGCTGGTGGGCAGCTTGCTACAGAAACCTGCCACAATCTCCTCCTGTGTCCGCTCAGGAGGGGGCCCAGATGCAAACAGCACCTGACAGAGAGCCCAAGTAACTCAGCAAACCATTGTGCTGAGTGGGAGACGCTGGGCGGGGTGGTGTTCAGGCCCGGCGTTTCTAGCCTGGTCCTCAGTAAACACAGCCTCCTGCCGCAGCTCGCCGCCCAGGGCCCATCCAGACTCACACACCAGACTTCCCAGCCACCGGCCTAGGTACAGGGCAGTTTCTGAGGGCCACTCGGCTCTTCCCCTCCCCAGCCGGAAAGCCAGGCAGGGCCAAGGAGGACATCAGGAGGGCTCATCCCTAGGGCATGACTGAGGGGCCGGAGCAGCTGGAGCCATCGGGGACACCTGGCAGTGACTCATGGATGAGGAATTCGGAAAGGAAATCATATTTTCACTGGAGTCTTCCTCCCACTCAGATCCACACAGCGAAGGGGCCCTCGGGTGTAGGGAAGGAGTCAGCCGGTTGGTGGGGCTTGCCCTGAACGTTGGAAAGTAGAGGCTGGGACCAACAGGCACATCCGCAGGCACGGCCGCAGCTCCAGGCGGGGGCGCACCGCCAGCGTCACCAGGGACCGGAGAAACACTGGCAGGAGAGGGGATGAAAGCCCGCAAGAAGGGCTCCTGTCCAAACCCCACCATTTCTCCACGTTATTCTTCCTATCCTCGCCCTGCCAATAACCATCCGGAGGCTGCGTGATCAAAGGCAGCTGGAGCCTCTGCCCCCAGAAAGGCCGCTGGTGACCCGCCTTGGCTACGTGGGTAGAAAACGCCGCCGAGACGCGTTGTGAACACGGCGGCTGTGGCTGCCCTGGGAGTCAGCCCGGAGCACCTGCCACTGCGGCCTGCGTGCGTGGTGTCCAACTATGCTCGCTACGTGCTGGATTCAATTACAGCTCCCTTGCACTTACATCTTCATCAGTTCTACATTGCCAGTGCATGAATGTGCTGTCAGCTTAAAAAAAAAAAAGTGCTTTTTTTGTTTTCAAGGATTCAACACTGTCCAGTCCTGTGAAAAAGAAAGAAAAAAAAAAAAAAAAAAGGAAAAAAATCTTGGCTTGAGCATACATTGCTAATGGGTATGGAATTGATTCACATTTCCCCAAGTCTAGTTATATAAAAGTAATTACTGCAACCTAGAGTAATTGGTTCCATACCCAGTATTCACGGAAGGCCATGTGTCTGTATAAACTCGGGATCGAGAGAGGAAATATTAAAAATGAACAAAGTATGTCAGAGAACATTTCAATACCCACACGTATACCCCTAAAAGAATGTTCACCTGTGATAAAGATCTTGACAAATAAACAAAAAGGCAAATCCCACAAATCCCAAGGCTGAGGAGCGGGTCGCCCTCCTGGCACAGGAAGCCCCAAAGGACAGGTCTACGCAGTGGTGTAGACCCGCCCCACCAGCAGCAGTGACCTTGGCTGGCCCTCATGGAGTTCAGTATCCTGGGTCTGCCCCAGAGACCACAGTTCCCACTCTGTCTCCAGGCGGGGCCGAGCGGGCAGGAAGGGCATTGGTTTGAGGACACAGCCCAGGGTAGCGTGGATTCCGAACAGCTCCAGAAAGCACTTTGGGAAGGAAAGGGATCCGTGGAGAAGGATCTGAAGGAAACGTCACGGAAGAGAAGGGAAACAGTGAGAGCTGGAAACACGGGAAGGAAGCTGCCGCCGAGCCTTCTCCAGTGACGTGGAGTGACGTGGGCCATCTAGGGCCTGATGCCAGGAGCCACTTGAGGCTGGACATGGACCTCTGCTACCTTTCACATGTGCTGGAGCCCGAGCCCGGTGCAGCTGTCTGTCCCGTTGCAGCCTGGGCTTCCTTCACCGGCAGACTTGCTCAGCCTACCTTCCATATCTTTAATGAGGCCATCAGCGAAAATTCTGCAAAGCATCCCTCACACGCCCACGGCCATCCATGCCCGGGTCCCTCCGCTCACCAAGGGTTACTCCTCCAGGTGCCTGTTGGCTGCCTGTCCTGGCATCCGAGATGTCATCTTACCTAGGATGACACTCCACTTGGGGTTCCCGGGGGGAAGAACACCGTCAAACCAGGTTGCTCATGAGGGCTTCTCTGTGTTTGGGTTCGCTGAGGGTCAGGAACTAGGTGTGCTAAAACGGCCCGGGGAGGGTCAGCACCTCTGTGGACCCTGGCCCAGGCCACTGCTGCACACTCCACATCAACACCAGGGACTCCCGGCTTCTCCCTGCCATCTCTGGCCAGCCTCGGTGGGGTCCCAGCCTGGCAGGATGGGCACGTTTTCAAAGTTCTGGCAGCTAGGCAGGGTCACACACTGCCTGAGGTCTGAGGTCTTGACTGAGGCTCAGACCATGTAGTTTTGGGGGTGCTATTCAGGCCTCCTGCTCACCTCTGACTTAGTTCATCAGAGCCAGCCTTCCCGAAGCATGTCCTCGGGCGTGTTCTTAATATTACTCCATGTGAAGTAGGAGAAGCAGGAACGCTCCCCTCCTTCATCGGGCTCAAAAAAAGTTCAGTGTTTGAAGTAATGAACTGGGAATCCAGGTTACCCACAATCAAGGTGCTTTCAGTCATTTAAAAATGACGACGTGGGCTTTGGGATGCTCCCTAGACTTGAGAGGTTTAAATTCAGGAGAGCTGGAGCCAGAAGAGCCCATCAGTGTTCCAGAGACCTGACCTGAGGGGCCCTGGGGTGACCTCTGTGCCACCCCCACACCCCCATAGTGTGCAGGGCTTGTGCCACCCCCTCCTCGAGGGGTCAAGCTGCCACGTGTCCCCTTCTCGCAACCCGACAGCAGTTATGATTAGAAAGGGGTTTGCTGCCAGTTTGAGAACATACAGACCAGCAGACTAGTGAATGAATTTCAGCCTCGCGTCCAGCTGGCTGCGGCAGCTGTTCGTCTGGAATGTAAACGGCCAGTGTGAGCTGAGAAAGCGAAGAACTGTGTCTGCCGTCGGTCAATCCGAGGGAAGGTAAGGACCGTTCCAAAGCAGATCCGCTCGGAGTTCTGGCGTCAGTTTCCTTCTCTGTAAAATGCTAGAGGCCTTAGGCAATTGCGAGGATTTAATTAGATAATAATGCAAGTGGGTGTGCTGTTGGGAGGGAGGAAGAGAAAGCAAAGAGAGAACGAGAAAGAGAAGCCATCGCCTCCTCACCCGCTCCTCTGTCCTGCCTGAGGCCAAAGCAGCACACAGAGAGGAGGACGCGGTTGAGATCGTCGTGTTCATTTAAAAATTAGTGATTGTCCTAGATACTTTCCTAAGTTCCCAGGTCACATCAATGAATAAAGCAGGTGAAAAATCCCGGCCCTCTTGGAGAGAAATGGCGCTAACGCCTGATCAAACTGTACCTGACGCCTTACGACACCTAGACATCTATGTTCTACGAGCCAGGACATTGCTGTAATATTGAAGCCGTTTGAGTTGTTCTGGGTTTTTCTTTCTGTATTTCGTTGCTGTTGTTGCTGTTGTTATTTGCAAAATCCTAACTGTTACCACTAATCCTCTAGAGGGTGGCCCTTAGCAAAACCCTGGGTCTGGTCACATTTTATTCCATATCCGAGTTAAATAGGGTGCATTGAAGACAAAACACCCCTGCTGCTGTCTGAAGAACCCATCACCTCTGGGTGGCACACAGCCCTTATAAATAGCCAGGAAGCAGATCCAGACTGAATAAAGGAATTTTTAAAATTCCAAGAAGGATAAAAGGAAAAGAGAAAGGAAAAAATTCCACAGGAAATTGAAGAGGAATTTGGGAGATAGACTGTAGCAAGCCTCGTT
Organism: Tupaia tana; assembly: GCA_026018925.1. NCBI lineage: Eukaryota > Metazoa > Chordata > Mammalia > Scandentia > Tupaiidae > Tupaia > Tupaia tana. The sequence goes on along the minus strand of JAKSZU010000014.1, from coordinate 58,358,008 downwards.
GGCCCATGGCCAGAACAACTGGCCAGAACAAGCCTCCCTGATTAAAAGCATCAGGCAAGCCGAGTATCCAAGGGCACTGGGGCCTCCCATAGTCTCATAGAGGTGTTTAGTGGACAGTATTTCTGGGTGCTATTTATATATACGGATAAGCTCTATTCATTCTGTCCTCTGACAATCACTAGGGGAAAATAGTTCTCTCAACTTTCAGTATCTACAAATACCTTTAAAAAACAAAAAGCATGGGACCAGCAGTGGGCGTAATGGCTATGTCGCTGGACTCCCATGTAGTCGACCGCACTTCGAGTTCCAGACCTGGTGGCTTAAACTCACACTGGGCGTGTGTGCGTGCATGCCCAAGATACCGAGAGGAGAATGGAGGAGAAGGGATTGCGGCGTGGTCATCCCCCCTGGGGAGATTTCTCGCTTTCTGTCTCTCTCTGTCTTTCTGGCAAGTGCATGCTACCTATAGCAAAAACTTCTCAAAAAAAACATAAAAGGCAAAAACAAACAAAATACTAGATCAGTGTCTTGTTTTTTACTTTGCAGGGTTGATAAAAAAAAAAAAAATCCCGGTTGTCTTGAAGTCTAAAGGAATATTTCCTCCTGTAACTTAGGAACAGAAGTAAGGATCCTGATAAAGTGCTATCAGAGACCATCTGTAACCGCAGGACAACCTAGGAAGTAATCCACCCGCCAAACCTGTCTTCAGTGAGCCCCTTCACCTTGGAGGCTGCCATAGGTATTCTGCACTTTCTGCAGCACCGCAGCCTCTCCTTCCTCTGTTGTGAACAGGACCCCATTTCTCTTGGGAAGCCAATCTTCTTCATCTTTCAGGCCTTGAGGTTCATGCAGCTCTGACCCCAAACCTTCGCTATAGGGATGGACATGGGACCCTGACTCAGCCAATCAGAACACTACACCTTCCTGGACACATGCTAATTGGCCTAGACATGGTCCCCGTGACCCAAACCAAGCCAATGGGAATCAGTTCAACAACAGAATAATTGAAGACAGCTGCCCTTTTCCACCAAGCCTGCCTGGCTGATAGGATACAAGCCCAGAATTGCTGCAGTGACCACAGGGAGGCAGCAGGGGGAGGAAGAGAGGGGTTACATCTGGCCTCCAGCTCCAGCTATGCCTGAGGGAGGAAGCCTTCATCTATGAATGCTATAAGTCTTTAAGATATTTGGGAAAGGAAAGAAAAACAATTTTTATTTATTTAACTGGCTTGCTATGGTTTGAATGTGCTCCCTCCAAAATTCATGTTGGAACTTAATCCCCATTGTGGTGGTATGAAGAAGTGAGATGAGGGGCTGGCAGGTGGCATGGGGGTTAGGGTGGTGGACTCCCACATGTCCAACTGCGATTTGAGTCCCAGACCTGACAGCTTGCTTTCTTGCTCTCTCTCTCTCTCTCCCTCTCTCTCTCTCAAATTAAAATAAAGAAAGAAAGAAAGTTAAGTAAAACAATTTTTTTTAAAAAAGTGAGCTGATTAAGACTGAGGGCTCTTTGAGAATGGGTTATAGCTGGGGCCCTTCTTACCCTCCCACCTTCCTCCAGGAAGGCACAGCGAGGAGCCACCTCGGAGGCAGAGAGCAACCATCACCAGGTCAAGGTGAGCGCGTCGATCTCGGACTCCCCAGGTCTCCAGGACTGTAAGAAATAAACTTCTCTTCTTTATAAACTACCCAGTTTCTTGGTTGTTGGGTTTTTTTAATTAATTAATTTATTGCAGCAGCTTTAGTGGATTAAGCCATAGCTTAAGTCAGCTAAGTATGCTTCTCTTGTTTTCAACCAAAATTCCTGGCTAATTCCTAAGCAAAGGTGGCCTGAATATTCCCCACCAGGCTCTGGTCTGCACACCACGCATTCAATCATGGCAGTTTAAAAATAGCATGGGGCCCCACTGTCGGCTCCTCAGGATTTTCTGAATACTTCTCTTCAGAAAGATGCAGAGTCCACAATGCTGCCCCTCCCTTTGTGCTCTCACTGAATTCCGGCCATCTAGGGACCCCTCCTACCTCCAGTGACCCTCATGGGCATTTAAATCCGGTGGCATCGCTGAGGCCCAAGCGCCTTTTCTGTTAGAGGACTCCAAACTCCAGCCTTACGCCATGTTCCTGCGATGGTAGGAAACAGCAGAAATGGAGTCCCGGTCCACACAACCTTACCTGGGACTTCAGACACTCACGTTCAGCTCAACTCCGGAGGACCTCAGGAACACTCTCAGGAAAAGAGCAGCGAGTGGCACCACGAAGAGCAACAAGCCCTCTTTGAATTCTTCTCAGACAGGTTGTTGAAACCGGATCCTGAGTCCCACAACAAACACTGAAAGCTTTTTACAAAATCTCGTGGTCTCGTCTGTTCGGTGTACACGTAATCACATTCTTAAGTTCTGTTCGGGAAAGGCCATTGAAGATCTTATTTGGAGCGAACACATTGAGGAAAGCCAGACAGTGGCTACGTGTGGCCCTCAAGTTGAGCAGAGGAAGGCCCTCGCGAATACCCAGAGGAAGGCCTGCCTCAGACCCTAGTTAGCATTCCTGGCCTTCCAGCCATGGGCCAGGGTTCTAACAAGTCCACAGAGCGTTCCCAACCTCCTGTGCTGAGAGAACACGTGGCAGGCTGGACCGTGACTCCCAACTCTTAGAACCTGTCAATGTGAACTTACGTGGCAAAAGAGACACTGAAGGTGTGATTAAGCCAATGAGCCTGGAATGGGGCACATGTCTGCCTTATCCAGGTAAGATCACTCAAACCCAAGGGACCGTATCAGATGGAGGCAGGAGGATCGGCGTCAGAGGAGACAGCGAGGTGACACTGGAAGCCGAGGTGGCAGTGATGTGCTCTAGAGATGGAGGAAGAGGCCCCAAGCCAAGGAAGGCAGGTGGCAGCTGGGAGGTAGGAAAGGCAAGGAGGCAGATTCTCCCCCAAGGTCTCCAGAAGGCCAAACCTTGCTTCATCTCAGACTTGAGACCTCCAAGACTGGACGAGAATAAATCCATTCTGTGGCCAGCACAGTGGGACGGTGGTCGTGCATTGCTCCACAGGGTTGACGTCCTGTGGGAAGGTCCTGGGTTCTCATCCGGAGATCTCCCTGTATTTGCCATGCAGATGTCGATCCCTGCGATCCTGGCGGGCTGAGGCTGGGCATGGACCCTGGTGTGAGACCCAGCTGCGGGTCTCTCTTTCTCTCTCTCAGTAAAAATACATAAACAAAAAATACAAAAAAAAAAAAAAAATCTGTGTGTGTGTGTTTTAAGCCACTAAATTTGTGGTGATGGGAAACTAAGACAGCTCACATGACCAGAGGACCAGCAGGAAGACTGTACTCGGCCCGAGCTGGGTTCAAGTTCCCGGAGTAAGGAAGCTGCTACAGACACAAAGTAGCTCCCCCATCCCCTGGACCCCAGGACACTCAGCCCTGCTCCTACCCTAGAGGGGACCCTCTGCCCGGACGCAGAGCCTGCTGACCACATAGAGCTCCCCGGAGCCTGGAGTGAGCAGGGGTGAGGAGGGGTGAGCAGGGAGCTCAGCGCTGCTACAGCAATCACCCACTGGCCGCTGGCCACTGGATGGAGGTGGCAGCTCCTGCTGACCCTCACCCTCAGGTGCACTGCATAGGAGAAAGGATGCTGGCAAGTCATGGAAGAGGCACATTAACAACACGTTGACGGGATGAAGGGGAACTGTCTGTGTTAGTTTCCTGTGGCTGCTGTGACAAAATTATGACTTGAAAATCAGAAATGTATTCTCTCACAGTTCTGGAGGCCAGAAATTCAGAATCACTCTCATTGGCCAAAGTCAAGGTGTTGGCAGGACCGGTTCCTTCTAGACCCAGTGAGGAGAAAATTCATGTCCTCGCCTTTTTCTGCTTCCAGAGGCCACACACGTCCCCGAGCTCACAGCCGCTCCTCTTGTCACGCCACCTCTTCGTCCACCATCACATCTCCTCCTGCCCACTCTGATCCAGCTCCCCTGCTAAAACCAGACAATGCAGAATCTCCCCACCTCAAGGCTCTTCACTGAATATCTTTTTTTTCCCTTTCTTTTTCTTATTTTTACACTTAATCACTGTCCATCTCCAGAGCATACAAAATAAGTTTTCTCAGCCTGAATACATTGCATATTAGTCCAATCAAAGACATTACCATACACATTGTCATCTGCAGATAATTTTCCATTTTTGTTAAGCATTTTGCTTCTCTTTTTTCCTCTTTCATCTTTAAAGCTGCTGTGTCCTGTAAGGTTCCAGGGATGTGGACATGGACATGTTTTGGAGGCTGTAGTGTCCCCAACATCCCCACCCATTCTCCACCCTTCCCTGCCCTGCTCTGTGCCCTGGCAAGTTGACCCCTGAAGAGCATCACCTGCCCCTTGGCTCCTGCCACCCATTTGTGGCTTTCTATGCCCACATTTTCCATATCCCCAGCTCTCATAGGGCTCCAGTGGCACCCTTCCCTCTTGCTTCTTCAGGCAGAGGGACGGGCATGGCTCCCTGCAGGGGCTGGTCTCTAGGGGTCCCATCACTCCTTGCCGGGCCCCTTAGTGCTACCCCACCCACATTCCAGTGACCTCTCCTCGGTGATGCCACCTGTCCCCTCTAAGACCTGGCTGATGCAGACTGTTACATGCAAACCCATGTTTCTGATTAGACAGGAGTCTGGGGAAAGAGTGTGTGTGAGCAGGGACTTACCAGAGGGGCTGGATGGGGCATGTCTACCCAGTGGCCAGCCAGGGTATCCATCAGAGTAAAGTGAGTTCCAAATAAAAGTGCCTTTGCTTGACAGACAGGGTGCCCGCCCCGCAATGCCCAACGGCAATGCTTGGGCTGTAGGCAGAATATGAGAACTCAAGGCAATAGGAGGCACCTGGAGAGTAAACGGACTTCTTTTGGGGGAGATAGGACCAAAGGACACCAGAAAGAAAGACGTTATTTAAATATGACAATTCTCATGCAAGGGAAGCATAGGCTTTGAGATCAAAGACGTTAGATTCAACACTTCCTCCTGTGTAACTGAATGATTCTCGTCCTCCGAGAGACTCAGGTTTTTCATCTGTAAGGCAGGATCGCAAAGGCTCCCTAGATTGCTATTAGAGAATTAAAATAAATGAGATGATGCATGACAAAGCATGTATCAGAGGGCCTGGCCCTGGTAGGTCTCTAGTAGCAACCATTTACGCTAACAGTAAGAACAAACTACCTTCAAGACTATGCCGGGGACATCTATCACTAGCAAATGCTGAGGTTGGCATACCATGCCCAGCGGCATTTCTTTCAAACACTCCACTTCCACTGGGAGACTGTGCATTATAAAGCACAGCTTCTGCTTTTCATTTGGACAGCCACACCAAGACCCCGTCTAGAATTCACCATATAATTGACTGCCCTTTCACATTGAACTCAGACTCAATTTCTTATTACTGAACTGGGAACCAAACCAAACCTTTCCCATCTCTCTCTCAAGGAAAGCTTGGAGAGACATTTCACAATGAAGCTATACAGGTAGTAAATAAACACACAAAAAGGTGTTCAACATCACTAGCCATGAGGGAATGGCAACATTGAGACCATAATGAGATATTACTGGGCACATATTAGAACAGATACATTAAAAAAAAAAAGTGATCAAATTCTGGTGAGGACATGGAGGAACTAGATTCATACATTGTGGGTGAGAATGTGAAATGGTACAACCACTTTGGAAAATAGGTTGGCAGCTTCTTTTAAAACTAAGTATGCACTTTACCATGTGACCCAGCAATCACTCCTGGGCATTTATCCCAGAGAAATGAAAATTTACATCCATGCAAAAACTTGTGTATGAATGCTTATAGCAGCCAACAGATTTATTTATTTATAAGATCCTAAACCTGGAAACCATCAAAATGGCCCTCTATAGGTGAAGGGTTAACCTATAGTCATGGGTCACTCAATGGTGGGAGTACAGTCTGAGAAATGTATTGTTTCGCAATTTCGTCATTGTGTGAATATCACAGAGTGTACTTACACAGATTGGATGGAATGGCCGTCTACACACCTAGGTGTATGGCTCAGCTTGTCTTCTCCTTCAGGGATGGGCTCTACACGCCTAGGCTGTATGGTACAGCTTCTCTGTTCCTTAGGGGACCACCATCATGTGTGCAGCCCATTGATGACAAAAGCATCAGTACATGGCCCAAGACTGCACAGGAGAAAACTATGCAATAACGAAAAGAATTGACTTTTCATTTCATGCAATAACTTGGATGGATTTCAATGGCATTAGACTGAGTGACACTGGCCAATCTCAAAAGATCCCATAGTATATGATTTTATTTATATAATAATATTCCTGAAATAATATCATAGGGATGGAAAACAGATTAGTAGCTCCCAGGGGATGGGAGTGAGTGTGACTATGAAGGCGTGACTCCAGGGAGACTGTGGTGAGGAGCAGCTGTGTGTGTCTGGAGTGGAGTGGCATTACACACACCTACTATGTGACAAGATGACACAGAACTGCAGTTGGCCCTTGAACAACATGAGTTTGAATTATGCGGGGCCACTTATACAGGGATTCTTTCCAATAGATACTGTAAATGTATTTTCTCTTATGATTTTCTTAATATTTACTCTCCTCTATCTTACTTTATTATAAGGATACAATATATAATATATATAACATACACAATATATGTTGACTGCTTATGTTACCAGTAAAGACTTCCAGTCAACAGCAGGCTACTAGTAGTTAAGTTTCCGGGAAGATTATATGCAGATTTTCAACTGCAGGGGGCGGTTAGAGCCCTTAAGCCCCAGGGTATTAAAGGATCAACTATATACATATATATCGATTGTACGTAAATAGCTTGGTTTTGAAATTATATTATTATTATTATTATTATTATTATTATTATTATTGAGATATAACCATCAAGGGTTAACTGGGTGAAGAGTAGAAAAAACCCTCTCTGCAATGTTTTTGCAACTTTCTGTGGATCTATAATTATTTTAAGATAAAAATTTAAGGCAAAAATTAAAAATTAAACAACAAAAACAACAAAGAACTATCTCTAGGCCAAGTCAAATCAGAAGCAAGTCCAAGAGCCTTCTGTGCCCACTGCTCTGGAAGAAAAGCAGACCTGCTATCCTCAGAACCCAGCATGAGCGACTTGCTAACTCGTCTGCAGTCAAGTCCTCCCTCCCTGTCAATGGACGCTGAACAATGCAGTCATCCTTCCCTCCTTACAAAAGCCCTGCAGTAAGCCGTGGCCTGGGGAATCGTGGGCCTGCACTTTTTCTAACATCTTCCATCGCCATCAAGCTGCCACCTCCAGGAAATCAGTGCAAAAACTCCAAGCTACCTGTCAAGGCTCTCCGGGCTCGCTTTAATTTTCCCAGCATCTTTCTTTGGGAAGAAGAGGTGTCTTGATTACCCTTCACTTCTTTTCCAATCTCTTTGGAATTTGGGGAAGCAGGTGGAGGATCCCCTTTAGGTTTTGACTGCATTCTTCAGCTTCTTTGTGGGAGTCCAGCACCCCATCCACCATGCCACCTGCTGGCCCCAAGACATAGCACATTCTAACTTTGCATTCTTGCATGGGACCCAGGTGAGAAGTGACTCCCACTGACCGTGACCAAGCGGCTGTGGCCTGACCTCACCAGATTTACCCAATCTAGAAAGCGGCCAAGGGCCAGAGCTGCCCTCTAGTCCCACTGTCTTGCCTTATGGCCAACAGAACGGAATGTTCCCTGTCCCTACAGACCAAACAAAGGCATAGGAGGACGCCAGCCCTAGGGCATGGCTTATTAATATGCCAACAAACTGTGCCCTTTCTCAAGATGTTCTCCTGGGCAAAAATGCCAACACAAAGCCTCAAAATGCAACTCCCCTTTCTCTCTTAAATAACATCAACACTTAAAAAAAGACCGTGCCTTGAGACCCTTCTGTCACCACCCTCCTTCCGCTCATCACCATCCCTGGGCTACCATGTATGGTACTGGTGCACGCCACGCTGCATGCTGGGTCTCACTCATTCCTTTCAACAACTCTAAGTCAAGGGCTATTTTCATTCTCATGGTACAGATGAGGAAACCAAGGTTCAGAGAAATGAAGTAATTCAAGCTCATTTACTCAATTCGGCGTCGGCTCTTCCGGCAACTGCTGTCCACATGCAGACTTGGTGGCTACACACGTTTGGTGGGATACATCTTTAAAAATACTCACTAGCGAGGGTTTTGTTTGGCGGGTTGGTTTTATTTCTGCTGTTTCCAGTTCCCCCACAGTGATTGGCCCAGGCATGTAGCAAGCGGGGTGTTCTGTATTCTGTGCCCCCAGGGAGGGACAACATTGCACACAAAATCCTTTCCTGCCTTGCGTTCCAGGAGTCTGGGCCCTTCAAGACCAGGAAAGGCCGATTAGCAAGGGCAGCACAAGAGACTTAGAAGGAGTCGTGGTTTGGAACAGCAGAGCTTCCCACCCTGTCCATCCCATCCATGTCTAGGTCAAAGTCCCCAGACTCCAGGGGGGGTATAGAATGGAGACAGATGAAGCTGAAGCAAGAGACGAAAAGGGGACCCTGTCCCCTGCCCCACACTAGGCCCAACGGGAGGCAGATAGCAGAGGCCCACACAGTCCTTCCAAACTCAGGTCACATACACATCACCAGCATGAATTTTGGCTGGGATGTTCTGCCTGCAGTAGTAGTTACATGCTGTTTCCCTTTAAAGTGACTTTTAAATAACTTTCTGACAATTTAGATTCCTCCTAACCAATAATTTTCTTGAAAACATACACTCGATATCTTAGCTACATTTTTCTAGTGCTCATGAAAATAGCAAGGTAACGGTTGCTATTTTTTCAGTGTTCTAACATCTCTTCGAGCTTGCCCTGCGTGGCTGCCTCTCCCGGGAGCAGACTCCACTCTCGGACCCGAGCCCCAGGGTGCACAACTGGCAGCGGAATCGTTCGGAAGGCCCTGGGCAACCACAGGAAGCTATGGGCAACGTGGGGTGTGTGCCAAAAACGCCAGACGAAGACAAAAGCCGACAGAAAAAGATGCAAGGAAGCTGACAACCCGACACGCTGCCCCAGCACTCACCCAAACATCATGCTCCATAAGACCCCTGGTTTGTAACAGCTGGGAAGGAAATGCCTTCAAAGTACTGCTTTGCACATGCACGAGTTTACTGCTGTAAGAACACCCTGACCTTTGAATCTCAGATAACAAATGACCTGGCTTGGGGCTTTTTTCTGGAAATGGTAGACACACACCCCGTGAGCTATTTGGGACTGCTCTGTCTACAAACCCGCATGCCTGCAGGGTCAGGCAGGTGCTGAGCAAATGGGGCTGCTGTCAGGACTGTCACTGTGCAGGCTGGGAGAGAAACGGCCACCGGGCCTCTGCAAAGGGGGGGGGGGCGGCTGTGGGGATCTGGCACCGGCCACCTGCTTCATGTCCAGAGAGGAGCCCACTTTGGCCAGCTGTCCAAACTTGCTAAGGTAAGAATAAAAAAATTATATTGCTGTGTGCACGCTCTTCATCTGAAAGGGCCAATAGTCCCAATCAAAAGGGTGGGGGAACTCTACACTGAGCACCACGTGAGTCAGCTGGACCCCGAAGCTCCCAGTTGTAACCTCAGGTCCGAATGCTGGCCCACAGCTTACTCCGCCCGGAAAGAAAAACACGTGCCTTATTCCGCAGTCCTGGTGATGCCGCAGGCAAGGCCTGATTGGCCCCAGTGCAGGTGCAGCAGCGACGTGATGATCAGGAGAGCAGGCCCCAGAATCCGAGTGCCTGGGTTCCTTGACGGTGTGACCTTGGGCAAGTCCCCTCACCTCTCTGTACCTCAGTTTCCTCGTCTATAAAGCAAGTTTGACGATGATGGCACGGTGTCAGGAGGGGGCAGCAAATGAGATTGCGGATGTACCCCCATGGAGCATATGTTAAACATGCGAAAGATATTGCGTCCTGGCAGGTGGCCTTCTAAAGTCACGGAGCTCGTGTAGACAGCCCAGGTCTGCGGACTGCAAAACCGGTGCTCTGTCACTCGACCACACATTTCCCCGCCACATGAACTGCAAGGTGTGTCATCTGCAAACCAGTGGCCATCGTCGCATTGTGCCCAAGCCAACTTCCGAGAAAAGCACTCTAGGGGCCAGCATATGGCATAATGGTTCCATTGCTGGACGCTCACAGTCAACCGTGGTTAGAGTCCTGGACATGGTGTCTAAACCTCACACCGGGCATGTGTGCGTGCATGCCCGAAATTCTGAGAGGAGAATGGAGAAGGGTTTGCAGTGTGGCCATCCCCCTTTCTCACTTCTGTTTCTCTGTCTCTGTCTCTCCAGCAAGCACACACACCCTATAGCAAAGTCTCTTAAAAATAAAAAAAAGAAAGAAAGAAAGAAAGAAAGAAAGAAAGAAAGAAAGAAAGAAAGAAAGAAGGAAAGAAAAAAAAAAAAAGAAAGAAAGAAAGAAAAGAGAAAGGAAATCACTCTGACACGTATGTAGAGACGTCCATAGTCGTTATCTCACGGCTTGAGTGCCAGGCTCGGGTGCAGCCACACGGACCCCACTCCAGACCCAAGCCCATGACGCCCCTTGTCTAAGTTCCAGTACCCCAATCTGAGAAATGGGTCTAATGGTAGGAACAGTAACAATAATTACAGTGTTCCTGAGCTCTGTGAGGACCCAGTGAGACGACACGAGGGAAAGCTGCTCAGAAAGTAAGAAGTGCCACCGGCTGGTCTGGCGGCTGCTGGCTGCAGTGGCTGCGGGGCGGCAGAGAGAACGTCTCGGGTTTGGCTGGGTGAGGCCAGGCTGAAGCAGACAAACCGGGGCTGGCTCTGCACCTCCTAGACTAGCCCAAGGTTTCAGGTAGAGAGGGCCAGGGGAGGGCCCTGCATCCATGGACGAGATGCTGAGCCCAGACTGGCGGGGAGCTGGGGTGAGACAGCACTGACTTCTCCTCGCCGAGGGACAGAGGAGCTTAGGTGGCAGGCTTCCGAGTAGGGCGTGGAGAGCAGACGCTTGGCCATCACTGCCGTACCCGTTTATTAGCTGTTAAGTAGGGGAGGGAGGGAATACCGGACTCAAACAGATAAGGCATTTTTAAAAATTAATGTCTATACCTAGAACACTTAGGATTGGTGCATTTTATTGTATGCTTAAAAATCAGTGAAAGCAAATGGTGAAGTCAGTTTACAACATCCACGCTGAAGTACTCTGGTGGGGGCAGAGTACCAACACCTGCAACTTAGTCTGCAACGCACCCCAGGAGCTGCAGATGGGCGGGCATATGGAAGGGGTAGGTGCGAAGGTGTGCGAGACCAAGCAGTCAGGCCACCACATGCACGGCTGGTGGCAGGACGCGAGTGTGCCAGTGAAACTTCTTCCACTGTTCTGTATTGTTTGAAATTATTGAAGAAGAAGAAGAAGAAGAAGAAGAAGAAGAAGAAGCAGCAGCAGCAGCAGCAGCAGCGAGGGAGGGAGGGAGGGAGGGAGGGAGGGAGCAAGGGAAAAGAAAAAAGAAAGAAAAAGAAAAGAAAGGAAAAAAGAAAAGAAAAGAAAAGAAAAGAAAAGAAAAGAAAAGAAAAGAAAAGAAAAGAAAAGAAAAGAAAAAAGGTTGTTCAAAAAAATTGATGCCTGTAGGACCAGCAAATGGCATAACAGTTATGTCGCCAGACTCCCATGTAGTCAACCGTGGTTCAAGTCCCAGACCTGGTAGCTTAAACCTACCACTGGGCACATGTGGACGCATGCCCAAGATCCTGAGAGAAGAACGGAGGAGAAGGGATTGCAGCGTGGCCAACCCCCTAGGGGGGTGATTTCTCCTTTCTGTCTCTCTGTCTCTCTGGCAAGTACATTCACCCTATAGCAAAAATCTCTCTCAAGAAAAAAAAAAAAAAATTGATGCCTGGGCCAGTAAATGGCGTATCGGTTACATCACTGGACTCCCACATGGCCGATCATAGTTCGAGTCCTAAACCCAGTTGGCTTCAAAATCAGGCCAGGTACAGGTTCGTGAGGAGAATGGAGGAGAAGGGATTGTGATGTGGCCATCCCCCAGGGGGTGATTTCTCACTTTCCCTCTCACTGTCTCTGTGTGTGTCTCTCTCTGGCGAGTGCACATACCCTAAGGCAAAAAGCTCTCAAAAAAAAAAAAATGTCAAAAATCTAATTTTACTGACAAGAACAAGTTACATTATAATGCTGTCAGGAAAAGCAAACTAAATGATCTTAGCTACACACAGGCCTTCCACTACCATGACGGATGTAGGGTGTTCTAGAAAAGACTCCTGTAAAAGAACATCTCCACTGAAAGGCTACCATTGGAGAGTTGTTTGTTGGTACCTTGAAGACTTCTGATCTTCCAGAACTCTCTTTTCTGTTTAGGTTGACTTAAAAAAAAAATTCTTGAAATTACGGTCAACATTTATGGAGAGAGAAATTACCAACAAGCTGAGAGCGAAATAGAGCTGGGAGGTAGCGAGAGGCAAGCATTCATGAATGCAGAGAAGATGGGGGAGAGGACAGACCTCTTCTCAGAACTAGTTGCATCAGGTCCTTGTCATAGCGTCATACAAATAGGGAAACGGAGGCACAGAGCTGCCAAGAGACCTGCTCAGCTCACGGAACATCTAGAAATACAATCCTTAGGAATGGCATCTTCACACTCTCTGCCACTGCTTCCCCACCGCAGGGACCTGGCTGTGAAGGACCCCGTCCGCCCGGGAAAGAGGAAGCAGGAACCATTGGCCCAGCTGCTCAGAGATTCACCGGCCATTACTGGCCTTTGCTGCAGACCCCCAAACAAGCACCCTCAAAAGGACCTTGGCAGGGCCAGCCCAAGGCATAGTGGTTAAGGCGGCCAGATCCTGTGTGGCCAACCACGCTGTTCAAGTCCCAGCCCAGTGACTTGGGAAAAACCGGGTGGTGCTCGTGTATATGTGCCCCAAATCCTGAAAGGGGGAGGAATGAAGAAGAATGGAGAAGAAGGGACTGCTGCGTGGACAGCCCCAGAGGAGGCTTGCTCCACACTCCCTCTCTCCCTCACTAGTGTGCACCCTTTGGCAAAATTGAAAAACAAAACAAACAAACAAAAAACCACCACTCTTTGAAAGGCAACCCCTGGGGACAGGGATCCCAGAGTGCCGGACATGCTGAAATCAGAAGGGAGGCTCCCACCAGGGGCTACCAGAGGGGGCCCAACCTAGGACATCTTGACCCAGGTAAGACCCGTCTATCTCTTATATCCTACCCCCCTCCACTTTTCCTCCTCCTCACGTAGAAAGAAAGCTCTGTAAGGAAGGTCTGCAGGAGAGGTTCCCGGAAAGAGAGGTGCCTGTTCTGGAGAGTAGGAAGCTGGAAGCCAGGGACAGGCATGCTCAGAGGTGAGGTGGGGAAAAATCCAGAAACATCTTATCCCTAGGCTTCCTCAAAAAGTATTCATTTCATCCCAGCACTTCCAAGCCAGCACACAGCTCTCTAATCCTAGCCTCTGGGGGGGGGGGGGGGGATGGGGAGAAGAAAACCAAAGTTAGGCATATTCCATGATTTTGCCTCCATCACCAGTCCTAAGGCCAAACTTCCTGCCACCGTGTTCACCCACCACTTTGCTGGTACAGAAATCTGGTGTGGGAGAGACAACTGTTTTCTGGTCAGTTCCAGCTACTCGCGAGATCACCAGGGCCCCTACACGAGACTCACAGAAATGCTCCGATGCTGAGTCAGCTTGGAGCCTGCGATTCCTGAAAATGCTAGTGGAACGGCGTCTTCACTTGGAGAGTCACTCGAGCGTGGAATTACTCACAACATCTTTGCCCATTAAACTGCCCTTTTTTAAAAAATCCCAAATCTGGCCATTCCCAAAAATGCTTTGACTGTGATTTTTTAAAATGCCTTGAATAGGTGGACCTACTGTTCTCTGCAACGAGGGAGCTTTCAACCAGTGGCTCGCTCCAAGAGCTGTCCTTGCTCCTTTCTGCACTACAGAGTGAGGGCCCCACATCAGACGGCCACGGCCACGGCGCCAGGGACAGCAACAGCAGCCCAAGGCCAAAGACACAAAGCGGGCATGTCACTTGATTCTGACCAATGCAAGTGGCCTCCACAGACTGAGTCTAAGTGCTGAATACAAACACTGACAGAAAATGAACTGCAACAACTAACAGCTGGGACCAGCAGTTAGCGTAATGGCTATGTCGCTGGACTCCCATGTCGTCGGCCACAGTTCGAATCCCGGACCCAGTGGCTTAAACTCACACCAGGCGTGTGTGCGTGTGTGCCCAAGATCCCAAGAGGAGAATGGAGGAGAAGGGATTGCGGCGTGGCCATCCCCCCCGGGGGACGATTTCTCGCTTTCTGTCTCTCGGTCTCTCCCTGTCTTTCTGGCGAGCCCACACGCCCTATAGCAAAAACCTCTCCAAAAAAAGAAAAGAACAGCTAACCACATATCAAGTGACAATTCAGAATCCTTCAGTTGACACATATTGACTACACATCTACTGAGTGCCAAGCCCTGGAGGTACAATGGCAGGCTGTCTTGGAGCACATGGCTGAGGAGTCACTCATGTCCCCAATATCCTAAGATGTGAAATGCTCCCGCTGCCCTTCAGGCACCTAATGGGGTCACATGCTAGCTGAGGCTGCTCACACATCCACGGGACGTGTGCACCACCAAGTCGTGTGGGTGGCAGAGTTCCTGACAATGTGGAAGACGGAAGCCCCCCGGGGGCCGAGAGCACTGGCAGGCAGCAGAAGGGAGGCCTACCTGGATGGCATTCGTGAACTAGACAAATCGTCTTTGCAGTCCAGGTCACAAACCTCCCTTCCTAGGGATGGCAACCTCATGGTGGCTACACGGCAGCTTCCAGGAAAGGGGGAATTCAGGATGTTAATGACAGGAGAAGGTGGGGAGAGGAGCAAATTCAGAGCCCCCAGAGCCCCCGTTTCTGGCTTGAGGCCAGCATCTCCCTGAGCACCTTCTGTCTTAACCACTCCCAGACACTTACCATCCACGCTGTCAACGCAGCCAACACCACTCTCTGCTCTTCCCAAGAATCCTGGCAGTTTGCCCATCCCACGGACATCCATGGCACGTGAATGTCCACACATGTCTGATTATGAAACTGTAATCAGATTGCCCCCCTCCTCTGCACAGACAGGAAGGAGGCCAGTTTGTAACAGGCAGTTCCCCTTGGTCCCACCTCTCCACCACCACGACGTGTGCTGTGATTCTCTGGATCCGGGAAGGATGTGTTTGGACTTCTTGGAACACAGCAGGCTTCCTGACTTCTTGATTTTAATGAGGAGTGAGATGCTTTGCTTTGATCTCTGCCCCAAGTCATGGATAGTCAAAATACTCTGGGTTTGTACTTACGTAGGTAGCTCCATTTTTAGCTGAAATTGCACAGAGGGACTTACCTGGTGTTGATACCTCCCAGGTGTAGCATCTCTTAGCTGCTCACACCCATCCTTATAAATCTGTGCCTTGGCTCGTCAGCCATGGAGCAGGACATTAAAGACTTACTGAGCTCCATCTTTAATAATATTTTTAAAAATGTTTAAGAACCACCATAAAAATCCATTGGATGGCATTTTTTTTTCCACTCTGGCAAAACTAGACTCATAGTCTCTGTTATTACAAACTCAACCACAAGAGAAGAAAGTCGGCCAGTCACAATTTAGAAAATCACATTCCAATAGCCCTGGAAGCGCATATTAGCTGAGCAGAGATGCGTCCAGTCACATCTGCCTTTTTCCGCAGACGCTGCTCCCCCAGGCCACTATTGAGCAACCTGCCTCCTTTCCCCAGCAGCCCTTGTGTGCTGCAGATTGACCTGAAGTGATTCCATTCCTCAAATCTACCCGTGGGGAGGCTTTGAACTTGATGTTGTTAGAGGAACCCAGAAGACCTCTTGATTCCCCAACTCTCACTCTACCCTGCTAATTTAGAGGTTAATTAGAGGGAACGTTAACTCTGCAAGGCCCCTTACACATATGAGACGTTCCTTGGAGGAATATGATATTATTAGAGGGAAATGTTTGAAACGGCATAGCTCTTCACACTTTGGCATGGAGAAGTCTCATAATAGCTGCCATTTATTAAGCATCTACTCTGGACTAGGTGTTGAAAATAGGCTCTCTAGGTAGCCACTTAGTCAGACCTTGAAGGAATTGAGCATTGTAATATTCTGAGGAGGGGAAGTTAGGAAATGACCTAGTTAGCAAGGGGTTAGAATGAGGATGTGAAGATTGACATCATATAGAGACGTAGAAGGTGAGGAGGGAGTAATGAACTCTGGGGGAAATGCCAGCTTCTCAGAGGTGACGTGTCAGCAGAATTTTGAAGAATGAGGAGTAGTTCAATAAGTAGCCAACGTAAGAAAAACCTCTCGGTAGCAGAAATAGACGGGACTCGGAGTAGGCGTGTAGAATGACGTAGTGTATAAACCAGTTCCCAGCGAGACTACTCAAGAGAATTCAAGAAAGCTTGAAACTGACTATTAACAAACATGTGGGCAAGTTATAGGGAACCCACGAGACAGAGTGCAGGCTGGGGGGTGAGGGCGCCATACCACCTCTAGACGCACAGGAGGAAGGGGGCCACAGTTGCCCGCATGTGGAAAGAGAAAATTACGAAGTGAGGGCCACCCTGAGAAGATCTGAGCCTTCGAAGGCAAGGCTGGAAGAACACATACTTTCATCTCTCTCTCTCCTCAGATCTATTGTGGAGCTCCCTGCTGGGAAGCCAGAGGGCAGGGTAGCCTGGTGATGTGTGCCCAGTAATCAAGACTGCTGGGGTGAGAGCCGGGCAGAGGAGACTGGAGGGTGGCTCTGGGGCAGGAGCGACTGGAAAATAGCCAACATGTGTGAGTGATGGAACACGGAGTGCGAACTAGAGGGGAGACGGGCACACGGAGCAGGGACCTGGCTGTGAAGGACCCCGTCTGCCCGGGGAAGAGGAAGCAGGAACCATTGGCCCAGCTGCTCAGAGATTCGTCGGCCATTACTGGCCTTTGCTGCAGACCCCCAAACAAGCACCCTCAAAAGGACCTTGGCAGGGCCAGCCCGAGGCATAGTGGTTAAGGCGGCCAGATCCCATGTGGCCAAACACGCTGTTCAAGTACCAGCCCAGTGACTTGGGGAAAACCGGGTGGTGCTCGTGTATATGTGCCCCAAATCCTGAAAGGGGGAGGAATGAAGAAGGGACTGCAGCGTGGACAGCCCATGGAGGATGCTCGCTCTCTCCCTCACTTGTGCACCCCCAAAATAAAAAAATTAAAAAATAGCACCCAGAGGGCAGGGATCCCAGAGTGCCTGACATGCTGAAATTAGAAGGGAGGCTCCTACCAGGGGCTACCAGAGGGGGCCCAACCTAGGACGTCTTGACCCGGTTAAGACTCGTCTATCTCTTGTATCCTACCCCCTCCACCTCTCCTCCTCCTCCCGTAGAAAGAAAGCTCTGTAGGGAAGGTCTGCAGGAGAGGTTCCCGGAAAGAGAGGTGCCTGCCTGTGCTCCCGGGGCAGCTGCGGGCCTGCAGAGAGGCCAAGCCACCCCGCCCTGCAAGGCCTCAGGAAGAAGCAAGAGCCATTCCCTCCCATCTCCGTCTCTGAAGTGATTCATTAGAAGTCCTCCGGAGGCAGAAGACCATCACCCAGATGTGAAAATAAACACAGAGGGAAATTCCAGCGTCAGAGCGGTGTCGAGGCTTTAAACAAATGCAAGCCTATTTCAGGGAAGGGAAAAATCTCTTGACTGTCTTTCCAAGTCCAAGTCAGACTCTCTCCATAACGCAGGCCAGGCAAATTCCCACGATGCCAGACTCAGAGATGCGAACACATACTCTGGACCTGGACCCCACTCCCTGGGCCCCAGCCCGCTCCTACTCCTCGGGGGCTCCCCAGCCAATGCCAGCCACCCAAGCTGACCAAGCTCCTGATAGTGCGCCCATAGCTCGACCTTTCTGAAGTATCAGAAATTAAAGCAGAAGCGATGGTTTTGTTCCGCTCTGAAAGGATTAGCAAAGAAAATAAACAGAGCTTGAGCCAACGTCAAGCAAAGCAGTGTGTGTGCACCGACAGAAACAGCGAAATGGGCGAAGATAGGAGTGCCTTCGGGTACACCTCACACTGCAGCATCTGACGGGGTGAAGGGCACTCAGTAGACATGTGCTAAATACGTGAAGAAGGAAGGAAAGGGGAAGGGGGGGGAGAGGGAGGGAGGAAGGACAGGAAAGAGAGGGAGAAAATTCTCAGCTCGGAAACCCAGGAGCTGCTGAAGGACCAGCTGTACTTGGGGCCCCGGTAGAACACAGCTGACCCCCACTTTCCGCCATTAGCTGATTAGGTTTAGAAGAGTATAAACTCCTTAAAGCCGAATGAAGCCCATCGGAAATAGCAAAGTGGCTCTAGACCACGGAGATTTTGTGTGGACGTGTGGTAAAATACACAGAACATAAAATTGACCATTTTCATCACTTTTAAGTGTCATGCTCAGTGGCGTTAAGCACATTGTCATGCTACTCATCTCCACCCATCCGCACAATGCTTCGCATCTTACCAGACTGAAAGCGGCCCCCTTCCCGCGCCTGCCACCACCGTCCTACTCTGAGTCTCTCTGCCCTGACCACTCTGGGTACATGGGAAGGTGGAATCCTACGGTGTCTTTGTCTGGCTTATTTCACTCGGCATCATGTCTGCAAAGTTCATGCGTGTCGGAGCGTGGTTTGGAATTTCCTTCTTTCCCACATGTACAGAACACGTGTGCTTCCCCATGCCCCTCCTGGTGGGCACTCGGGTTACTTCCACCTTGTGCAATCACGCATGATGCCGCTACCACGCGCACGGGTGTGTGAACGTTTCTTCAAGACCCGACTTCCAACTCTTTTGAACTTTGGAATTTCTTTTTTAGCAATGCAATTTTCCCTCGAGGAGGAGCAGCTAATCACCTGGCTGTCAAATGGCTGGTGGACATAGCAGCGGGGGAACTGCAGCACTCTTGTTTTGACTAGGTTTCCCTGTGCACACGGACAGCCATGAGCCTGTGAGAGCCCCACGCCTAGTCGTGGCCAGCTCCACATTCCCAGGGAAGATCGGTGCAAAGACCAGGGCTCCAAAGCCGGAGACTCCCAGGTTCCAATCTCAAGAGGAGCCTTCAAATCTCATCAAGCCAGAGAAGCAGAACGGTCCTCATCCTCCTCACCTGCTGAATGGAGATAGCACAATGCCCCTCGTGGAGTCGAAGTGGAGACTGCTGAGACATGACAAGGTGCCTAGGGTGGGTAAGCATGCAATGAACATCGCCTGTCCTCATTCTAAGAGGCCCCCCACATACTTTTTTCCCCACAATTTCGCATTTTCATAATTACATTTTCAAAATCAGGGTGTGAACTACCAGGTGCCAGCTTTATCATTGCCTGTGAATGGAGCAAACTTAGCCATAGGTCTCTGAAGCAGTTCTAGAATTTTCCCAAGAAAATTCTGCAGAGATGGGGTTTAATGGGGCCCTTCCACCATGCTCCACCCTTCCCCAGACTGCACCTTCAGCATGCTCCATGTCCCTTCATCACCTCGGAGCTTAGGAGAATGATCCATTTATTCATCTGCCCATCCCACACTTACCGAGTGCCCAGCCTATGCCAAGCCTGACTAAGCTATTAGACACCAGGAGATGAATAGAACAAGCCACTGCTTCCCAGAAAGCCACCGAGGATGTGGGGGAAGCGTAGCAGACGTAGACAGGGTTCTGCGCTAGGCACAGATTCCCTAAGCTCTCCCACCAGTCCGTACTGGCTCCTGTGCGATCCCCACTGGGTTGATGTAGAGGTGGGGTTTAGAGGGTAACTTGCCCACGGTCACACAGCTGGACAGTAATGGAGCTGAGTTGGAACTTGAGACCTCCGGCTCCAAAACCCATATTTTACCTGAGCTGAGAGTCAAAAACAAGTTCATATCTGATATGCCACAGGCACCCGCTGAGCTAAACAAATGCCGGTGATGTCAAGATTCTCTTACATCTCTAAAATCTAGCCAGTCCTGCTTCACCCTCCTTTAACCTACAGACTGTAGGAAGCTGAAGACTAGTGGGTGTCCTGCGACAGAGGGCAGGGGGACAGGCTCGGGGCATGGAGGAAAGTGCCAGCCACTCCCAGAGTCAGCAGGTGCGCCAGTCACCGGCCAGCAACCACAAACGGCTGAGGGACTTCACAGACGTCTAGGCTGCCGAGCGGTGAGCCTATAAATAATCCTCTGCAGAGCGGCTCTTTGTAAGTCACCAAGGTCTGTTTTCACATCCGCCATCTCATTCCACCCTCAAGACAGCCTGAGATGGAAACGGCATTGCCATGCCCTCTGACGACGGGGTGAACGGGGCTCACCACAGATGCTCAGAGCACACAGCTCACCCATCTGTCCGAGCAGCCTGTTCAGCTCAGATGAATCTTTTCTGAGGAGACTGTCCTTGGCCGATCTATGCGCCCCCCAGGAGCTGGGTTCAAATGCATTCTCTTTGTCTCTCACCAACAGCAGCCTCGGTATCAGGGTCTCTTCCTCTAGTCTCTGCCCTGCTTCCCCATCCTCAAGGCTACCACCATTACTCTATCCAAACAGCACCCCAGGCTCGCCCTGCCTCTCCCTGCCCCCTTTTCACTCAGCGCACTCGCTGTCAGGCCCCAGAGTGAATTTCTTTACTGAATCTGGAGGGCAGGAAAGGCATCTGTCTTGTTCTTTGCTAAATCCTGGTGTACCACAGATAGTGCGGTTTAGTTTACCAGTGGACACTAAATGAATGAAAATGAGCTAAAGAATTACCTCTTCCCTAAGAAGCCAGAAACAAGGGCTAGGAACTCACTCAGGACCTCCCAGGTCTAGTGCAGCTCCGAGCTTAGCCCCAGAGCTAAAAGCTTCATGTCTTCCCTTTCCTTTCTTAGTACCCTTCTCTTTCCTGGACACCGACACCCACATTTCAGGGACCCTCTGGATGGCACCCCACAGCCTCAGCTCTCTCTTGTTCACCCACTGTCTCACATAGATCTGTACTCCCCCAAACAGTACCAGACTCAGTCTACCTCCACAGGTACCTGTAATCCTGTAAATTCATTCATGCAAAGGCACTGATGAATAGTAACTGGTAATGTGATTTTTTTTAAAGGGGGCTTTCCAGTGACAATATTGTGACACATTAAAATGGCTCATTGTAGGAGTTTCAGCACTCCGAAACTCAACGTGCTTCCTCAGACACAATGAATTGCCTGTGGATGGCATTCATTCATTCATTCATTCATCCGATCATGCGGCAGCCATTTTCCCAGTGCTTCAGTCTACTGGGGACTTCCTGTGTGCTGAGGACAAAGAGTGAGCAAGACAGTCGGGACCCTGCTCTCAGAAGGCCACCCTCGGGCAGAGAAGACAAAGCACTGAGCAAGGACCTTGCTGAGAAGTTGTAATTCTCATTCTCTTTATTACAATGCAGAGTCTAAGAGCAATACTGTGCAGGAACCAGAGACCGCTATTAAAAGAATGAGCAGTCGGGGGACCAGCAGTTAGTGTAATGGCTATGTCGCTGGACTTCCATGTAGTCGACCGCAGTTCAAGTCCTGAACCTGGTAGCTTAAATTCATGCCAGGTGCGTGTGCGTGCGTGCCCAGGATCCCAAGAGGAGAATGGAGGAGAAGGGATTGTGGCGTGGTCATCCCCCCGGGAGGTGATTTCTCACTTTCTATCTCTCTGTCTCTCTCTGTCTTTCTGGTGAGCGCACGTGCCCTATAGCAAGAACCTCTCAAAAAAAAAAAAGAATGAGCAGTCGGGGGGGGGGGGGGGGTGGGGGGGGCTGCTGACTGTTGCAGCCTGGTGAGGCGCTCCGTGGGGCGCCAAGGGGATGCAGGCATTCCAGCATTTGCAGTGCTGCAGGCATCCAACAGGGCACAGCCAGGCTGGCTCGGAGCTGCCTTGCTCTGTGAGCCCCTCAAACGTAGAAGCTCAGCACAGCCAAGGCATTCATGCCAGGCAGGAGGAAAGGCAACGGGGCAGCCTGTCCTTGGGACAGATTAGATGCCAGTGATTGTTCCCTCCCTTTGGAATGTTAGAGATCGAATCTGTGTTCCTGGGGCTTTCACTCCCTGTAAAATTGCCTGAGTTCATTACAATCATGTAAGAGGAAATTCAGTAGCTCTGTCACAACTCGCAATGCATCCTTGACCTGACCATGTCCAAAACGCTGTCTAAATATTTGCTGCCGTTTATTCCATATGTCAAAGGAAAGATAGCCTAAGGCCTTAACAACCACGACAATTATGTGCAACCAGAGAGTTTTTGTTGACCTGCCAACTAAGGTAAGTGCCTTTTTTGCAAAGATATCCAAGACTTCGCCTTTAATTCCTTTTGATCCCACATCCCTTCCCAAGCCCTATCTTCAGTGTGCTCAATTGTCCAGTGGAAAGAATCATAGCCCTTTCCTTTTCCGGCTTTCTCTAATACAACAAGCTTCCAGCAACCGTCAGAAAAGAAGGTGAGTAACATCCGTGGTGGAGACAAGCCTATGAAATTAGTTCAAACATACAGCAAGGCACTGTACTCACTGCGGAGAGACACATGCTGTTCCGTGGACATGAGCCCATTCGTGAGTCACCATGCATAATGGGGCATTGTTGAAAGTGTTGGGAACATGAGAAATTCCTCATCGCTCAGTCTGGGTAATGCTGGAGTTACATTTGCCTCTAGAAATGAAGTCAGACAGACTTGGCCCAACTTCAAGCTGCTGGGCCCAAAGATCATAGGGCCACTATGTTTATTATGCTGACATTTGTTCATGGGAGTCACCCTGAATGGTGTTTAAGAATCAACTTCTCATCTGCATGTAGAGAAGTGATGCCTTTGGCAAAGGACATGCACAGACCTCTGACCTGCCCAGAGGGTCTTAGACCACACAAAGGACTATTTTAAAGACCTCCACAACCCAGATCTGTGCTAGCAGATTGGCAGGAAGAGAAAAAAAAAAAAAAAAAAAAAACCCACTTGTGATTCGGTGTGAGGAAGGGATATGGCAGGTTTGTAAGCAGCAATTCATCTAGAACAATACGTAATAGTTCTCATTATATGTATCTATTATATCTATATATAGCACTGCATTCAGTGCTATATATGCATGATTTTATTTTCTTCTCAGATCCCTAAGATACAAACAGATTATGTCAACCTTACCTCACAGATAAGGACACTGGACTCTGAGAGAGAACATGGTACCTCCACAGTCCTAGATAAGAGGCAGCAGGAGAGCCCAGCTGCACAGATCTCAGGCCCTGAGCTCCCCTCCCATGCTTCTTTATGCCTGTCTCTATTACAGCTTTTACTGCATGACCCAACACAGAGATGACTTGTTTGAATACACTCTTCCCCACTACATGCTCAGTTCACCAGAATAAGCACTAAATTATGTTTTGTATCCACCATAACACCTGAAACTATGCTTTTACTCTAGACATTTCTGTGGGACCACATAGGGGATAGATTACATACATGGGTAATTAAGACCATCTAGGTTTGAGTAAGAGGTTGGCCATTGGATGGCTGTGTGGTCTTGCACAAAGTAAGGCCTCTATTTTCTCATCTGTACCATCAAGAAGTCCAATTACAAATGTGTCAACTAAATGTGACATGTACACTGCAGATGGAATTAGTGACCTTTTTCGTTTAGTTATTTTATTTTAAATTAATACAGATTTATTTCTGCCCATAGTCAATAATGTCCATTAGTACTCAACTATTACAAAACACTGTGAAAGTGATGTGTACATGAATGAAGTCTGGAAACCATGTTAGCTTTTCAACATTGATGACAAGGTCTAAACTCTGTGTTTTTCATAGGAGGACCTGGGGAAGGAGCTACAAAGCATCCAGACTTATGAAGAAATGAAGTGATGGCAAACGAGACTATCGGCAATGACTCTGGACTGCTGCTGCACCCAGGACTGGAGGACTGGGTTCTGCACCAGCGACATCCATTAGATGTGGAAAAACTACAAGCAGATGGATGGGGACATGAGGGGGCAGGAAACCAGAACTTGTCTTTGTCTTGTCAAAGTTCAAGTTCTATCTTCAGAAATGAGTATTGACAAGACTTTCTTAGTATACTGTGAATAAAAAAGGAACATGAGGCAGCTTCCTAAGGAGATGAAAGAGCTTCATGTTTATGCCTCTGTTGAGGGGAGACAAGGAGAAGCTTGAACCAAATGACCACTAATATCCCATCTAATTTTGGCATTGCTCAATGTTATCACTGAGTATGGTATATATCTGAATATGTGTTACTCTGATTTTAAACTCACTAGCTAAAACAACCTAGCCCCTAGTCACTTCCCTTGGACTGTACTCAGGACTACCCTGCAGCCAAGTCACTAGCTCCTCAAATCCCCAGTCAGAGCTGTTGGGGTTGGGTTTGGCTTTGGCTACTGGGAAGGGCTGAGGGTGGACATTCAGCCTTCGTCAGCTTCCCTCTATTTCCCAGTAGAGAGGATGGGGTGCCTGAGGGCCAATTACACTCTCATTCCTAGCCCAGCAGCTCTTGACCTAATCTATTGATGGAGGCCAGAAGCATCAATCTAGTGTATGCAGAAACCAGCCCTGTGTTTCCAATGCTGCTGGGAAAATTATTAGGATGAACATGGTTTCTCATGAACACCAAACCAAAAGCAAAGAAGATGGGTAAATGGCACCAGTCAGCCTAAAAAGAAGGCTGAGGCATACTAAGTGAGCAAAATTAAGTTCTTTGGGTCAGAGTTTAGGACGAGTTGCCTAAAAATGCACTTACCGCAACGGTAGTGAGAAATCCAGTTTATATTATATAATAAAACAAAGGGGAAGAAGGGAGGTCACAGCTTGTTAGTCAAGAACTGTTATTAATACTGATCCATTTCAAATACACAGGGAGCAAACTGGCTATCCCTCACTCTTTACGTCATGAACTAGGGAAACTGGATCGGGGAGGGGGGGGAGTTGTGTGGTGAATCTATGGTCTTGGCAGCATCAGTGCGTTTACTGTGAACTAAAACGTGCCTTTGGGACAACGCCTGGTGGGCGAGGGTGTCTCGCCTGGTGTGTTACTCATTCGAGACGAAGCTTGCATTCTGCAGACTGATCTGAACTGCTCTTCTTTCTCAACAACCAGCCCTTCTATGGTGCCCTCTGCATCGTGTCTACCTGACTGGGCATTCAGCAGGATTGTCCCAAGTTCTTCTAGACAGCAAGACTGGATAGGATACGTCCTCACTGCTACCTGGTGACATTCCACTGCAACACCAATGCGTCAGTGGGTAGAGATTTCCATTGCCCACCGAACGGCCTTCCCTGTTGGACAAGACCAACGAACACCATTTACTAAGCAAGTACTACATGTACATGCTGGGCATGGTACCAGGTAACAAAGCCCCAACTGCGACTCCCTTATGCAGGGGTCACAGTTGTCATTTTGCCAATGAAGAGACTGAGGCTGGGGTGGGGGTGAGCATGTGGTTGCTGAAAACCACACAGCGGGTAAGCAGCAGAACTAGGAGTCAGGCCCGAGTCTGTCTGACTCCCACACCTACACTTCTTGACCCTCATCCCAGACTTCGGAGGTGCAGAATCTCGGCACCATCCCCCACCTGACTTCCAACGCTCCTTTGGTCATACCCCTGGGCATCTAAGCCACTCCCCTCCCTGACTCCTCTCAGTGCACCCCTGCCACCCTCCTGCTCCAGGTGGATTTACCTTCATCCTTCTAGAGCCAGGCTACATCTTTCTTTCTCCAAGAAGTCAGCCCAGTCTTCACCACATGACCTACTCTCTAGTCTCCTGTTGAAGGCGGTGACACAACCTGACCCTTACTACGGAACGGGCAATGGTGTCAGCACCACATGTGCCCACCCATGTTCAGGAGCTGGGTGCACAGCAGCCATCCTTCTGGACATCAAGACTTGCTACCTCTGTCTCTACAGGCCCTGGTTACAGTGGCCACTAGGAGACTGAGACGTGCCCACACAGGGCAGCTCAGATGGGTGTTGGCAAGGTCTCAAGGCCACCCTGACGGACACTGCACACTGACCACGAGGCCAGTGTGAGCGAGACTAGACGGGAGGCTCCCAGGGTCCCCGGCTCAGCTCCCAGGCTGCTCCCAACTGCTCCTGCTGACCATCCCACTCTACACGGACACCTGGCAGGTCTCCCTGTCCCACGTCCAGCCCACCTCTCCCCTGCCTACTGAGGACCCTCCAGTGGTCTGGGATGAGAAGAGGCCTGTGAGGCTCTTCCTCGACCCTCATCCTCATCCTAATGCTGCAGAGAAATGTGCCAGCACCTCTGGAGCTGCTGGGGCCCCCCGACAGACTGCCCAGGAACAATGCAAACAGGAAACACAGGCTCAGTGACAGGGAGGGAGAGAGGCCGAAAGCCTCCGCGGACACCTGGGCTCTGCTGCACCTGAAGTAACACTGCCTGAACTCTCAGGTGCATGAGCACGTGCACCGCGGCGTCTTCAGCCAGCGGAGTCGGGTTCTTCCTCACACCCCCCAGGTGCTCCCCTGTTAGCTGCACCATGCCATGGCTTCTCACATCTTTCCATCTTTGAGGTTCAAATCATAGGCAAAAAAACTCCAAAAAAAAAGTCTATTTACTTATTTATTCTCTGAGCAAGCGAGACTCAGAAAGACAGACTCAGAGATAAGAGACAGCACCCCTAACAGACTGCGCTGCTACAACCTACCCCCAGCTTCAGCCGGCCCCGGATCGTGGGCATGCGCACACCCAGTGGACTCGGGAGGTCTCCGGATGTGAGCTGGAAACTTCCACAAGGGTGCGCCTCCCAGAACATCGTGTTTTGCCCCTGAGCCACCATCCAGCCCCACTCCAAACATGCTGGAGTGGCAAAGTCCTTCTCTGTTGGGCAGAACATGGCACGGCATGTGTGTATTCCACATGCAGTTGTCATGTTCTCGGCCAGAGGTTAACCTTTCATTTAACAAACACAGGACAACCTCATTTCCCCTTTCTCTCAAGATTCAGGGATAAAAGTTGACAAAATGACAGAGTTGAACTGGATAATTCTATACCACGGAGAGTTCAAAACAAACTAACCCATTCCCCTTCCAAAAAAAAAAAAAAAAATTATCTTGTCACAGAGAGTCCTCTTCCCTCACATGCATTCCAAAGCAGTGGCACAAATGCATGCATCAGGCCACGCCATCGGCGGGTGTGTGGGGGCCATCTGAAACGTCCCCTCACCTTCCGGCCACCCCTCCCCAGCTGTCAGGGCTCTGCACTTGGTGTCTTCGGGTTCCTGAAATGATATGTGCAGGGCAGATGTCACAGGGCTGGCGTCGGGGCAGGGGAGCAAGCCTGGGCCCGCGAGTGCTTCCCTGCTCAGCTGTCACAGCTGGTCGGATGCTCGCTCAGAGAGCCGCCCACACAGACTCATGTCCCCCGTCCCCCAGGAGCAAAACTCCTGCTGCTCCATTGATGGCCTGGTGGCGCTCCTGAACAGCAGTGCTAACCCCAATGAAATCACAGCCTTTACTGTTATTCCGTCATTTCAACATTTTAGTTTTATTGATTTAATGTTTAGACATCTTTTTGCTATAAGGCACATGTGCTTGCCAGAGAGGTAGAGAGACCACCCCCTGGCGGGGAGGGCCACACCACCATCCATTCTCCTGTCAGGATTTTGGGCACACATGCACACACACTCGGCATGAGTTTTAAGCCACCAGGTCTGAGACTTGAACCGTGGTCAACTATGTGGGAGTCCAGTGACATATGCCGTCTGCTGATCCCTGTAATTTCAATTCTTTTTGAAATGGTAACAAAGTGCACATAACATGAATCTACCGCATCTTAACCAGTTTTAAGTGTACGGCCCAGGAGCATTAAGTACATTCACGTAGTTGTGCAAAACCACCACCATCCACTCTCAGACCATCCTTCATCATCCAAAACCAAAACTCTACTGCCGTTAGACAATCCCATTTCCTCTCTCTCAACCTGGGGCAACCACCATCCCTTCCTGTCTCGACGACTTGACTGCTGTACCTACCTCATATGAGTGGAATCATGCAGTAATTCTCCTTTCGTGATAGCTTATTTTACTTACAAAAGAAGTCCTCAAGGTCCATCCATTATAGCATGTATCAGAATTTCTTTTCTTTCCAAAGCTGAATAATTTCATTATATTGGGCCAGCCCATTGCCTGGAGCACGTGTCCTGTAGCAATTAAAAAAAAAAAAGAAAAAAAAGTGTTTAATTTAAAAATTGTGACTGGACCCAAGTTGACTAGATCCCTTGTGGCCGGATCTCATGTGGCAGGATCCTTAAACCATGACCACATGGTTAAAGTCCCAGCCCTGGCAGCTTGAAGCACACTGGACATACGCGTGTGTGTGCCCAAAATCCACAACAGAGGGAGAGACGGAGAAGGGACCGCAGATTCCAGCAGGACCATTGCCTTTGGGGGAGGCACTTTCTCACTTTCTTCTCTCTCTCTCTCTCTCTCTCTCTCTCTCTCTCTCTCTCTCTGTCTCTCTTGTCTCTCTTCAGTGTGCCCACATGCCCTCTGGCAAAAATCTTTTAAAAATGTTTCATTGTACTAGATACCACGTTTCATTCATCCACCGACTGACCCTCGAGTGGGTTCTCTGTCTTGCTTATTATGGCTGATGCTGTGAACGTGGGTGTGCAGTATTTCCTTGAGACCTTGTTTCCAGTTATCATAGTTATATACCCAGTTTAACTGGTGGATCTTACAGCGATATTATTTTCGTGTTTTCGAGGGACTGCCATCCTCTTTCCGCAGCCGGTTTCCCCCTTCATGCTTCCATCAGCAAGCCGCTGGGGCTCCAATCCCCCCACACCCTCACTGGCATCGCATCGGCATCGTTATGTCCTATTTAACAGTACCCTCCCTAATGGGTGTGAAGTGACAGCTCACGGACGGCTGTGATCTCACTGTTACTCTTACAGTAGTGTCGTTGTTGCGGCTTCCTGTAGTGGAGCATGTTTGCTTCTTTTAAAAAAAATGTTTAAGAGTTGGGTTTACTTCCCTTTGAAAATATATGATCTTTGATGTCTAATGAACTTGCGACAAACGGCCCACCTTCCTCTACGAGGGATATTCTGACGCGAGCTCACAGGGCCCGAAGCCCTCAGCGTGAGTCCCATCCTCTCCTTTTCAGAAGAGTAGACGGATTTCCCCAGAGGGCTCATGCAGTGGCAGAGGGCTGAAGTGGGCAGCTCTGGGGTAAAGCCTGGCTCTGCCACTCGCTGGCTGCAGGACAGCCGCTCATCTCCCAGCCTCCCCAAGCCTCTCATCTTTTCATGTGCAAGATAGAGGTAGGCATAGTATTTACCAGAAAGGATCGTGGCTGGAATTAAGCTGGTTAACACGTTCCAAACGCAGCCCCTGGCACAGAGTAAGTGCTCATAAATGCTAGTGGCTCTTAATGGATACTGTTTTCTTATCCTTATTAAATAACTAGTTCGTCACTAGAAAATCTGGCATCCTGATTCAGTACATGCCCTTGCCAAGACCGCGTTCTCTCCAGCGAACGTGCTCATCTTTGCAGCTCTGGCCCACTTGCTACACTGGAACTGCTTGCCTTGTTTCTAAAATGTACATGGGGGTGGCAGGTGACATGGTGGTTAAGGCACTGGACTTCCACGTGGCCAACCACAGTTCAAGTCCCCAACCTGGTGGTTTGCTTTCTCACTTGCCCTCCCTCTGTCTCTCTCGCTATCTCTCTCTGGTCAAAAGAAATAATAATAAATAAGTAATTCTTTATTTTAAAATGCATATTGACTGTACATTGAAATTCCCTCCATGAACACAGCCCAATCATTCCCATGCAGGAGGATAGAGGACCAGCTAGTGACAGGAAGGCTCTGTTGGTTGTTACTGCACATTCCGAATGGCCCAAGGTAACAGCACGCAAAGGACAGATGGCTGATAAGAGGTGGGAGTGGGCAAGAGGACTCTTTTAAGACTTCTGAACTCAGGGAAGTTCACAGGATCTGATACGATGCTCCTATGTCACTGGGGACTTTCTTGACCTTTGCATCGACTCCATCGTGCGTTTTACCAACATACCACAGTTTACAAATATCATCTCATCAATAAGTACTTCTCAGAGCCTACTCTGAGCCAGCAAGATGATGTGTAAGGTGCCAGAGACACAGCCAAGGGGAAGGAGGCAGACGTGACTGGGGCAAAAATCACGTGGCCCAGTAGGGAACGCAACTGTGCTGAGAGAACGGGGGGGGGGGGGGGGGGGGGGCAGCAGCAGGTGCTCGGAGACCACGTAGGGGCTCTCGGCTGAGTCACAGGAAGTGCTGACAAAGCAGCAAATGAAATGCATCTACTTTGCGTCTGTCCGTGGGTCTCCCACCATTTGCTCACTAAGATCCTTACCAGCCGTGCGGCACTTAAGCTGGCATTTGATAAACTCAGGGATTACGGAGAGTGCACAACCTGCTCAGAAACAGAGCAGTTAAACGAACTGCAGTTTCTCCAAACTACAGAATCTCTGCAGCGCCAAAGAACTTAATAGACCTGCATAGGCTGACGTGAAAAGATAACCGTGATGAAGGAGAAAGCACAGAAACCCTGTGAGGAAATGCATTGTTAAACAGCCCGTTGACCTGACGGAGGGGCTGGTGGGTGGTGCGATGGTAAAACTCAGTGTTCTGCGAGGCTGACCCACGAAGAGGTTCCAGGTTCATGTCTGGATCCCTCCCTGAGGACGCCAGGAATGTGTGCGCCTGTGCCAGAGCGGCTGAAGCTGGAGGTGGATCACAGCTTCAGTCCCTGTTGGGGATTCTTTCTGTGTTTCTGTCTCTCCACTCGTGGATGAAGTAAACTTAAAAACCATATACCCGTATGTTGGTATGTGCAGACTTTATGGGAGAGTGGGGCACACACAGGAAAGTGTTTATGTTCATTTGGGGGAGTACCATACAAAGGTTTACTCCACAGACATGGACCGTCTCAGAGTTCTGGAGGCGAAGTCTGAGGTCAAGGTGACAGCAGGGTTGGCACTCTCTGAGGCCACAAGGCAAACATCTGTCCCAGGCCCCTCCTTGATTGCAGACAGCTGTCCTCTCTCTGACTTCTTATATCCTTCTCCTCTGTGTCTGTGTCCAAAGCTCCCATTGGTAGAAGGACGCCAGGCATACTCATTAGGGCTGACCTGTGCCCTCCCTGTAACCTGAATAGCTCTAGAAAGACCCTGTCTTCAGATAAAGGCACACCCTGGGGTGATGGGGTGAGGACTTTGACGCGTGAACTCGAGAGAGGGACACAAGTCAACCCATAACACTGTTGGAAAAAGGAAAGAGAGTCTTTCCCCACTTCCTACTTCTCTCTGTTGAGTTTGAATTTTTATGATAGAAATGAATTTCTAGTATCAAAACGAAAAAAGGTTGGGACCAGCAGTTAGCGTAATGGCTATGTCGCTGGACTCCCACGTAGTCGACCGCGGTTCGAGTCCCGGACCTGGCGGCTTAAACTCACGCCGGGCGCGTGTGCGTGCGTGCCCAAGATCCCGAGAGGAGAATGGAGGAGAAGGGATTGCGGCGTGGCCATCCCCCCTGGGGGGTGATTTCCTGCTTTCTATCTCTCTGTCTCTCTCTGTCTGTCTGGCGAGCGCACGCGCCCTATAGCAAAAAAAACCTCTCCAAAAAAAGAAAAAAAAAAAAAAAAAAACGAAAAAAGGTTTAAAGGGGAACCAGCGAGTGGCATGGTGGTTAAGGCACTGGACACTCCCACATGGCTGACCACAATTCGAGTCCCAGACCTGGTGGCTGTTTTCTGATCTCTCTCTCTCTCTCTCTCTATCTCTCTCTCTCCTCTCTCTATCTCTGGTCAAATTAAAAATAAATGAATGAATAAATAAAGTTAAATAAATAATTCTTTTTTAAAAACTTTAAAGGGAAAATCTATCGGAAATTTAAACCTTCCTCCAAATCAGCTGCGAGGTGGACGCCCTGGGGGTGTACTGTCGTCACAGTCCTGTATCTCCGGAGCAGAGGGAGAGGCGTGCCCTGGGGCGGAGCCTTCCATGGCGTGTACAAAGAGCGAGAACTTGACTATCACGGGCCCTGCATACTTCTGCTTCGTTTTCACTTGTATTGGGCCTACCATCGTGTGTACGTCGTAGAGAGGCATAAAACTTGTGCCTTCTGTGGGCGTTTGCCTTCTTGATGGTAGGCACAGGGAAGCCATCCAGGATCCTCTGGTTATGTTTAATGGGCGAAGGAAAGCACACTGTCGGGGACAGCATATGACCTGCGGAGTCTGGTTCTCTCCAAAGCTGGTATCCGAGCCTACTGCTGGGCGACACAGCAGCTGAGGACGACTGTCCAATTTTGCTTGTGGTTTCATGGGCCATTAACTGAAGACAAGATCAGCCAAGTAGTTCTTGCTAGGAGTCTCGTTGCAGGTGTCCCTGGGGCTGGAAAGTCTGAAGGTTTGGGGGGCAGGAGTCCTAGGCAATCCCCTCACATAGCTGACGTAGGTTGGTTGTCTTCTTCAAGCTCAGCAGGGCTGCCAGACACATGGCTCTTTCCGCCAGTCTCAGTCTTTTTTTTTTTTTTTTTTGGAGAGGTTTTTCACTATAGGGCGCGTGCACTCGCCAGACAGAGAGACAGAAAGTGAGAAATCACCCCCCCAGGGGGGATGGCCATGCCGCAATCCCTTCTCCTTCATTCTCCTCTCAGGATCTTGGGCACACACGCACATGCGCCCGGCGTGAGTTTTAAGCCACCGGGTCCGGGACGCAAACCGCGGTCAACTACATGGGAGTCCAGCAACATAGCCATTATGCTAACTGCTGGTCCCCTACCAGTCTCAGTCTTCAAAGACCTGAAGTGGGGGAAGAGTGCTAGACGTGCAGTAGCACCAACGTGACATCGTGCCATGAAGCTGGAGCCCCGTGGGAGGGCCCCCGGCTCACGCCCTGAAGTCTCTCTACATGCGCTGGGTGTGTGTGAGTGCCTGCAGTCCTGACTGGATTACTCTGGGGGTGAACTGTGGCATGAAGACCCCGTCAGGTGTGTGTGTGAGTCTCTCTCTCCTCCCTCTCTCTGAAGAAACACATTTCAGGGGTCATCAGATGGCATGGTGGCTAAGGCACTGGATTCCCACGTGGCCAAGCACTGTTCTAGTCCTGGGCCTGGCAGCTTGAAAGTCACAACAGGCATGCATCCATGCAAGCCCAGAGTCCCAGAGGAGAATGGAGAAGACGTTGTGGCATGGCCATTCCCCGCACAGGGTGAGTTCTCATTTTCACTCTGTCTCTATTGATCTCTCTCCAGTGAGCACCCGCCCTATGGCAAAAAACTACAAATAAATTAATTAATTAACTTTTTTGAGAAGGCAGAAGGAGGTAGAAACACCGTGGCTTTATCTTATCCATCCTCAGAAATGAAGTCATCACTCCTGTATTAACTACAGGCAGTCACTAAGATGCAGGAACCCACTTATGATCCAGATGCAGAGAGAACCAGGCTGAAACTAGTGGCCTTTTTTTTTTTAAGAATTATTTAATTTTACTAATTATTATTTATTTATATGTGTGTGTATATGTATATATATGTGTATGTGTGTATGTATATATATATATACATATGTATATGTGTATGTATATATACATATGTATATATATACACGTGTGTGTGTGTGTGTGTGTGTGTATACACACACACACACATATCAAAGGGCACATGTGCCCAGAGGGGCGAGGAGGAGTGAGAAACCAAGCCACCGGGTTCAGGACTCAAACCACAGTTGGCCACATGGGAGTCCAGCCCACTAATGGCCTTTTTGTGTCCAGCTTCAGATGGTACCGAGCGTATGAGTTATCTGGCACTGTATAACAAATTCTCCCAAAGCTTAGCAGCTGAGAACAAAAACCTTTAAGGCCTTACAGTGCCTGTGGGTGGGAGTCAGGTGCAGCCGAGCAGGAGGCCCTGACTGTGGCTCCTGTAAGACTGCATCCTGGCATCAGCAAGGCCTGCAGTCATCTGAAGGTTTTGCAAGCACTGGAAAATCTGATTGCAAGGTAGCTCACTCGTGACTGTTAGCAAGAAGCCTCTGCTCCTGGCTGCTGGCAGAAGCCTTCCTGAGGTCCTCACCACGGAGCCTCCCCGTGGGGATGCCTGCGTACCCAGAGCGCAGAGGCAATGAGAGAGAACAGGACGCTGCAGTGCCTTGTATAAACCAGCCTCGAAAGTCACGCCCCATCACGCCCACTTAAATCTGTTGGTTAAAGGTGACTACTCAGTCTGGCTTACAGGGAAGGGAAAATGACTAGGCTCCTCTATAGGAAGTCTCCAAACAAATTCTAACGTTTTGAAACACCACCCGCAATGACTCCTCCACAGCATCCTATTAGTTATAGGTGAGGCTCAGCCCAGATTCAAGATGAGGGGACGAGGATGTCACCTTCAGCAGAAAACATGTCAGAGTTTTAAGACAAGCACTTAGACAGAGTGTTAGCTCGGACGCCTAACAAAATCCATAGCTTCGATGATAAGAACTGATTTCTCAGTTATGGAGATTAAGTCCAGATTCCATTCCTGACTTGGAGACAGCCACCTTCTTGCTGTGTCCTCTTTTGGCAGACAGGGAGAGGAAAACGCTCTGATGTCTTTCTCTTCTTATAAAGACAATAACCTCAGCATGCGTGCCCTAGGGTGTGATGGGGACACCGCAGATGATGCTGACAGTGATTCTGGCTGCATACGGGGACAGGCCTTCACGGAGGAACTTCCCCACTCTTTCAAGAAGCCTCGTAGGGAGACAGGGGCCTTCTTATTCATCAGATAGAACCAGAATTTTTCCCTGAAAGTGGGCTTTTATAAGGAAGGGTCAATATCACTCCAGCACAGATCCAGTCATTGAACTAATGATACTTCAAAACAAGAAATACAACCAGTACCTCAAGGATGGTGGATTGCAGTATGAAAAAGATCTCAGTCCCTGGTTGATTGTTGACTCTTTGACCTACCTCAGACTACTCCCCTCCCAACTCTTTAAGATGTGAAATCATTAAAAGTCTTCATTTCTTGATCCACTATAAATCAAATTTGCTCTACTTGCAGCCCAATGCATTCTTAACTGACACACTGTATATTTATTTTTCCCGGGCTCTTTATTACTCCCCTGAGATTGTTAAGGAAACGAATGCCCGGAGATGAACTGCTGTGTCTAAGGTCACACAGCTAATGAAGGTGGAACTGGAACTCAGGCCTTCCCACCACAACTCCTGTGAATCGGCACCAGCTCAGTACACGACACCTCTAACCTAAGACCTTATGTCTCTCACCACATATGGTCACCTTACAGAGCGGCTGTCGGTGCCCAGATGCCACGAGGCACTGACCACCCACTGCTGCTCCCTAGCTCAGGGCTTCTGACACCAAGTGGCCTCCGTCATTGAGAGAGGCCAGAGGCCCTTGGGTATCCTTGCCCTGACAGTTTGTATGACTCTCTCCCTCTTTTGGACATTCATGTCTAACCACTTCCCTATGGTGTCCGTTATGTCACCACACACACACATTCTTGCAATATTTAAAATAGCGCTTGTGAAAATGAGGTAATAATGTTAGGACAGGATATGCCGAGTGGAACTGGCAGGCACACAGACACGACACACAGACCCATAAATGAAGCAGACCCACTAAAGCGTGAGCTGTGGCTGTGGGGGTGTGATGAGATTGCCGGCAATTTTTTTGTGTGACTTTCCAAATGTTGTTATGTATGTATCATGAAAAAAATACGTTGTTTTCAAAACCTATGGCATCATTTATCTGGTCCTTCTCTTGGGAGACAGCAGAGCAGAGCACAGTAGCTAAAATCAGGGGCTCTGGAGCTTGACTGCGTGGGTTCAATCCCAGCCCAATCCCTTAATAAGTGCACGGCCCCCAGCAAGTTTAACTTGTAGATCTCAGCTTACCGGCTGTAAAACAGGACTGAAGGGGCACTGTTTCCTCGGCTGATTTCGAGGACCAAGGAAGTGAGCATTTGTAAAGCACTTAGAATAGAGCCAGGAGCACAAAGTGTTATGTAGGTACAAGCATTTCATTGTGCCTGGGGGGGGACTGGTCCTTGAAGAAATTGTGATGCCGAAGCAGGAGGACCGCTGTGCTTTTCAGGGGCTCGCAATGGGTAAATGTTGCCAAGAGAAGATCTGTGCTCAAGGTGATGACTTAACCTCCCAGTCAAGCAGGCTGCCGGTGAATTCCTCAGCACTTCAGTGCTGGCCGTTTGCGTCAGGGACACCTTTCTACTTTATCCTTTGCAAAGCATCCAGGCATAAGGCTACTGGCAGAAATCAAGCAGAAGATGAGCAAACCTCTCCCAGTGTAGAGAGGCCCCTCACAGGCCCGGCTCTGCTAAATAGGACAAAGTCCTCTAGTGGCCAGGAGGTGACACTGCAACTTCTCGCCCAAGTCTTAAAGGTTGCTGGCAACTCTTAGCTGGGTGTGTTTTTGTCAAGAGTGTCAGGAGAGAATGTGGGGCTCCTTGCGTCCCCTTGCTGAAAGAGCCAAAACACTCTTCGTAAGAGCCGATACTGCGTGTTTGCGTACACGCCCACTTTATAGGCTGATCCCTAGAAATGAGCTCCCATCCCCGGCGCGTTTGATGGTGTGTACCACCCCCCACCCCCCACCCCCGGCATATACACTTCTGCAAGAAACAGAGAGGTTCTCCAAAGGGCGGCCTGGCATGTGTTAGAGATGAGTGCGACCTTAGCCTGGCTCCTCTCATTTCAATCCCTCACGTTACTGATGGGGAAAATGCCAGTGACATTTGGAACAGTGCCTGGAATAGAGTGGGTGGGTAATAGTGGGTAACTGCGCTCACTGCTCTCTTTCATCTTGGCACTGGGAAAGAGAACGCTCCGTTAGCGTCCTCTTACTTTCCTGTGTTACATGGCGTCGTATTGCTGGGATAAGAAGAAGCGAACGGGTAGGAGGAGGAGGAAGAAACAGATTAAGGAAAATACAGCGCTCTAGCACAGTGTGGGGCCCAGGGTCACGTGATAAGTGTTTTAGGCTTTGCAAGTCCTGCAGGCTCTGTCAGAGTGAGCAACGGAAGACCGTGCAGAACTGAGTGGGCGTGGCTGGGTTCCAACACGATTCATTTGCACAACCGTCACCGGGCTGGACTTGGCCTCCACCCCCCATCTGACCAGTCCTTTGACTCGCATTCACTCTCTTCCACCATCCACCGTCTACACTCATTCTGGATGGTCTTCATAAAGCACAGATCTGACTCTGGCCAAAGGCCTGCATTCTGAAAACTGGGCCCCACTAACCACTAGACTTTCCCATCCTCCTGTCCTTCCACAAGGACCTCTGACCCAGCTGCAGGGACACGCTCTCCCACCTTTAGGCTACAGGGACTCCCAGAGCTTACAGTCCTCCTGGAGTCTCGCACCCCCCTCATCCACGCCTAACCCCTCGGGAAAGCCCGCCTTCGCTGCTCCCACCCTGGCCCAAGGCAACTTCATTTCCCTCTGGATCATCATATCAGCTTTTTTCCAGGCCTCCAAGTTTCACTCTTGCCCCCTTACTCAGTTCCTCTGGCTGTTGTAACAAAGCACACAAACTTGATGGCTTAAAAGAACAGAAATGTATGGGACCGGCAGTTAGCGTAATGGCTATGTTGCTGGACTCCCACATACTCGACCACGGTTCGAATCCCGGACCCGGTGGTTTAAACTCACACCAGGCGCATGTGCAGGAATACCCATGCATGCCCAAGATCCTGAGAGGAGAATGGAGGAGAAGGGATTGCAGCGTGGCCATCCCCCCGGGGGGTGATTTCTCACTTTCTATCTCTCTGTCTGTCTGGCGAGTGCATGTGCCCTATAGCAAAAACCTCTCCAAAAAAAAAAAAAAAAAAAAAAAAAAGAAGAAGAAGAACAGAAATGTATTGCCATATTGTTCTAGAGGCTGGAAGGTGGAAATCCAGGTGTCAGCAGGGCTGTGCATCCTCCAGAGGCTCCTAGAGAAAATCCCTCCTTAAATCTACCAGCTTCTGGGGTGCCAGGTATCCCAGGCTCGCGGCTACTTGACACTAGTCTTTACCGCAGTTTTCACGTGGTCTTCTCTGTGTCTACCTTCTCCTGTCTTTTGTAAGGACACTCATCACTGAATTTAAAACCGGCCCACACAATTCAGGATGACTTAGTGTCAAGATTGATTATTTTGGGTTATTTTAGTTCCAAGTAAGAGAAAACCCAACTAAGGCTTAACCTTTAAAGAATCTAAAGATTTTACAGGTAGGATAGGCTTCAGGTAAGGTCTGATCCAGTGGCTGAACAAAGTCATTCAACATCCATTGGCTTTCCTCTCTCTTTGGGCCTTCCCAGTGTCAGCTTGCATCCTAAGGCCAGTTCCTCTCATCGTCATAACAAGACTCCCGGGGTTCACCTTCCTCATTTATAACTCAAGGGGGAGACAGTTTCTCTTCCTCCTATGGCCCCACAATACTCCTGGGCTTTGGTATTGGATCCACTAGCGCCATATTCCCACTTCCGAATCAATTCACTGTATTGGCAATGAGGCTAAGTGCCTTCAACCCATCTACTTCTGCATCTGAGAGACAGTAAGGGTGGTGTCACCCAAACTACATGCTGGGGAATTGGGCGCCCCTCTAGGGAGGAGGAAAGGAAATGACGCTGGCAGGGTGAGCAGTCATTCTCAGCATGGTGGGCCCTCCTAACCACCCCAGCCTCCCAGCAGTCCCACCCAGCTCACGTGAGAGGAGTTCTGTGTGCCGGCAGTCAGCGAAGGCTTTTATGAGATAGGAGCAAATGTGATCAAGGTTTGGAATGCCTCTTTTAGAACTTAGTGGTGAGCAGGCCAAGCATACAATTAAGTACTGAATTGTCTATAAACACACAAATACACAGGTGCATAGAACAGGCCGCGGCAGCAGGTCCTCAGCGCGGATCCCTTTCCCACAAGCCTGCCTCGTGCCAACACCGGTTACAGAACGTGCCGAACGGCGGACAGGAAATGTCGCACTGTAACTGAAGCTGGTCCTCAGCAGCGGCTTTGTCCCTGCACGGCATGGACCGCCTTTACGTAAGTGGGGGTCTATGTGTACCGGGCACAGCCTCGATCCCGAGGATGCTTACTCTCCTTCTCTCTGCCCCAGTTCTCTCTCCAAGATGAACAGCAACTAAAGGCTGTGGAAATCTTGACTCTCCATTAAATCAGCTCCATCCCAACGTAGTTTACAGATTCTAAAAAGCTTCTTTGTCTCCTATTACCTCTCCCATGAGCCTGCCTGGTGTCTAAGATCCTCACATTGGCTAAGCCTTTGGATTTGGGATCTTGACAATACAACAAAGTTATCTCTCAGGTAAGTAATTAGCAGCCATTGACTCCCAAGGGTGTTAGAGACCCGGATGGGAAAAAGTTCTGGTTGTGTAATTTTAACAGGAAGGAAAAGAGGGCTTTATACGAAGGCCAGACCAAGAGAAGCCCAAGGATGCCCAGGAAGTAGGTGGAATGAAGAATCTAAGTTGAGACAGAAGAACAAAAAGTCTAACACTACTCATATTCCAACAGAGGCACTTCGCTTCTTTCATCAAAATGATGTGATGGGACATCCTGGATCGAGAGCTCCACTCTGCCATTAAGGGGAAGGGTGAGTCTGGGCCAGTCTTGTTACCTCTTCATTCTTCGTCTTTAATCTATGAAGTGAGGTTGGTACTAAGACTTTGTAGGATAGTATTGCAATATTTTATAGTACAACATACATTCCGTATTAGTAGTAGTATAGTATGATATATATTCTACAATATACACTTATAGTATAATATGTAGCATAATATATTCTACACAGTAGAGTCATATAGCATAGTACAGTGTATGACATATAATAATGTAATAAGTAGACGGGACCAGCAGGTGGTGTGGTGGTCAAGGCGCTGGACACTCCCACATGGCCGACCAGGGTTCAAGTCCTGGACCTGGTGGCTTGCTTTCTCACTTCCTCTCTCTTTCACTCTCACCCTCTGTCTCTCTCTGGTCAAATTTAAAAATCAATGAATGAATAAATAAATAAAATAGAATAAATAGTTATTTTAAAAAAATGTAATAAGTAGTATAATATATTCTACACAGTAGAGCCAGATAGCATAGTACAGTGTATGACATATAATAATATAATAAGTAGTATAATATATTCTACACAGTAGAGCCAGATAGCATAGTACAGTGTATGACATATAATAATATAATAAGTAGTATAATATATTCTACACAGTAGAGCCAGATAGCATAGTACAGTGTATAACATACAATAACATAATATGTAATAGTAACATGACACTATCCTTTGCAGGGTTGGAGGGCTAAATGATATATTTGACAAAGACTAAAAAGTTGGTCCCCATCACTCATTCCCCAGTGTCAGTGTTGCACAGCCACACCCTCGTCATGGCCTCAGGGAGTGTGGAAGCACCTTCCCTGCCCTGACTTTAGGTTTCACTATGTCATTT
Source organism: Tupaia tana (assembly GCA_026018925.1). NCBI lineage: Eukaryota > Metazoa > Chordata > Mammalia > Scandentia > Tupaiidae > Tupaia > Tupaia tana. Next base: position 58,317,482 of record JAKSZU010000014.1, on the reverse strand, counting down.
GTTTGGCTAATGAGTTTTAGCAATGATGTGAAAGGTACCCATGTGACTGGCATTACCCTCTGTGATCCTGCCTCAACTCAGGAACCAGCTGGTCCAAGAAGGATGAGAATCACGTAAAGCAGACATGGTTCTACTCTGCAGCCCAGAGCCCACCCAGTCAAGAACCACACAGATCAGGCACACCCCAGCCAACCTGTAGATCTAAGAGCTGTACCTCTAAGATCCCGAGGTCATTTATTACATAGCCAAAGTGCTGTGTGTGCGATAAACCCTCCGTAAGTGTTCACTGTTCGTACTATGACTGTTAGCATGAGAAGGTGCACGTGGTTTCTACAACCAGGGTACTCGATTGTAATGTCTGGTCTGTGTACCTGCTCTCATACTGCCTGTTCAGGATCTGGGCCAGCAGGCTTCCTGTGGTATCACTGACCAAGAGAATCAGTGACACCCCTCCCTTGTAGTAGACACCAGTGACTGTCACAAATCCTCTACTGCACTGCACCGTTATCTGCCCCCTGGTGCTTACTGAATGCCCTCTGTGTTGGCTAGGCAAGAGGACATACCAGGGTCAATGGGGCAGGCAAGGCTGAGCCTTCAAGGAATTTGCATTCTAATAGGGGTGACAGGTAACACACGAATTCCCCCAAAAACAAAAAAGTGTAGGCTGTGATGAGAGCCAAGAGGGCAATAAAAGCAGTGATGAGACAGAGTGACTGAGGAGACCACATGAGTGATCAAGGAAAGCCTCTCTGAAAGGTATTTAGGCTGAGGGATGAAGAACGGGGAGGCCAGTGAGCCTGCAGAGAACAGAGCAGAGCGTCCCAGGAGGAGGGCATGCTAAGTGCCACATACTGAGGAGCTGGGAGGAGCCCTGTGGCTGCAGGGGAGTGGTCAGAGGTGAGCGAGAGGACAGGGTACTGAGGGGAAGGGGGCCACGGAGGACAGCCTTTCCAGTGGAGGCAGGAAGTTTGGATCTTATCCCCAGTGCAGTGAGAAGCCTGTAAAGGGTCTCAAGCATGCAAATGAAGAACAACCAGCCCGGAGGCTAGTTAGGAGGCTGCACAGGTGTCTAGGGGATGGATCATAGTGCCCTGGGCCAGAAATATGGCTGTGGAGAGGGACACACGTCGCTGAGGGTGTAGAGACTGGGGACGTACTTTGGAGCTAGAGTAGTCAGGGTGGCTAAGCCACAGTGAGCCTCGAAGGCAGAAAGCTAGATATCATGGAGAAACTGAGCATTCAGAGCTAACGTGAAGACTTTTTCATAAGCAAGAAAGAGGCGAGCTCTCCCGCCGGGGTTATCAGTTCCTATGGAACAAGGTTAACATGTCGGTAGCAAGAGGAATAAATACATTTTCCTCATGTGAAACAGGACTGAGTACTTGTTGGGAGGAAAGTGGTGGCCATGTGTCATTTTCTGTGGGCCACACAGTGCTTCAAATACACAAGAGAGATCTGGGTGGTGATTCCACAGAGGCACACACAGGGAAAAATTCATTGAGTTGAACACTTAAGAATCATACATTTCAGCCAATAATTCTACTCCTAGATATAGACGCCTAAAAATGAAAACCAGGGATCCTTGCCCATCAATGTCCACCGCAGCATTGTTCAAGATAACAAAAGGGGAGGGGGGTCCATCAATAGACAATGAATAAGCAACATGTGGTGATACATGCAATGAAATCTTATCCAGTCATGAAAATAAATCAAATTTTGATCTATACTACAACATGGATGGCCACTTATTTCACATTATGAGTGAAATAAGCCAGACGCAAAAGGATCAATATTACCTGATTCTACTGGGTTGTCGGAAAAGTCATGATGCATTTTTGCATAGGGAAAATATGTCATAACTTTTCTGATAACTCAGTACTTACACGAGGTACCTAGCACAGACAAACTCAGAGACAGAAAATTGAATAGTGGTTACTAGGAGGTAGGGATAAGGAGGGAAGGGAGTTAGTGTTTAATAGTATATAAATCAGGGTTCTCAGGAGAAACAGAGTCCACAGGACAAATATGTAAAAGTAAGGATTTATTATAGGGGTGATCTCACACAATTACAAGGTGAAGTCACACAATAGGCTGTCACAAGCTGGAGAAATACATGGACGTCTCGGAAGCAAAGAGGCTGGCACAGGTCCAGGGGAGAACCCGAAGGAACCCCTCAGGATCCACAGGCTCAGATGCCCTCAGGTGGCCACTGATACAAGCCTGGGGTACAAAGGTGAGAGAATTTTCTGGCTGAAGTGGCACAGAGACCAGGAGAGGCAAGAACAAACGCAACCAAGGAGGAAGTGGAGGAACAGGGACGGAGTAAGCAGATGTGTAGGAGTAGAATATAATGCACGTGCCAGAGGGAAGGGTCAAAAGACGGAGAGAGAAAGACAGAACCCCCTTTCTATTAGTTCCTCCCAAGTTTCCAGCCAACTGGATGGTGAGCACCCACATTAAAGGTGGGTCTTCCTCTCTCAGTTCACTGACGCACACTACTGTTATCTGACAACACTCTCACAGACACACTGAGAAACAATGTTTCAGGGAACAGCAGTTAGCGTAATGGCTATGTCACTGGACTCCCATGTAGTCGACCGTGATTCGAGTCCCGGACCCAGTGGCTTAAACTCACACCGGGTGCATGTGCATGCGTGCCCAAGATCTCAAGAGGAGAATGGAGGAGAAGGGATTACAGTGTGACCATCCCCCCGGGGGGTGATTTCTCGCTCTCTGTCTATCTCTCTCTGTCTTTCCGGCGAGTGCACATACCCTACAGCAAAAAGCTCTCCAAAAATTAATTAATTGACTAATTAATTAATTTAAAATTTAATTTAGTTAATTAATTAATTTTAAAAACAACGTTTCACAAGACTTACAAGCATCCTTCAATCCAGTGAAGTTGACACACAAAATTAACCATCCTAAATGAGTACAGCATTTGTGTGAGATGATGAAAAGTGTGGGGTACAAATAGTAGGTATAGACACAGTACTGTGAGTGTATTTAATGCCACAGGGTCGGGTACAGTAGTCCCTCCTGACCAGTGGGGAATATATTTCAAGATACTCAGTCGATGCCTGAAACCTCAGACAAAAACAAATCTTAGATATTCTGTTTTTTTGATCTGATAACCCAGATGGCTACTAAGTGACTAGCGGGAAGGTAGCTTGGACAAAGGGATGATTCATATTCCAGGTGGGACAGGGTGGCACAAGGTTTCATCATGCTCCTCAGAACAATGCACAATGTAAAACTTATGAATCATCTGTCTCTGCAATTTTCCATTGAGTATTTCCAGACCTCGGTTGACTGCAGGTACTGGGAGCATGGAAAGTGAAACCATGGGTAACGGGGGACTACTGCACTTGCCAACGTTTAAGACGATAATATTAATCATGTGTAGCTTACCACAAAAAATTTAAACACTCTTAAGTTAGGAGGCACATCTGCATGCAGGGTACTTTGCCAGACTATATAACAGATCCTGGATTCAAGCTCGGGTCTGTGAATCAGAGGCCAGTAATAGAGACCGCTACGAAGCAATCCCTCTCTAATAAACTGGTGAGGCCAGTTCTGCTCAGGCAGTGGACAGCCTCCATCCTGCCAGCGAGGGCTATGTCTGCTGACCTCTCTTTACCAGGACAGCTCCACAAGTTGAACAGCAGCCTGGATAACTTGGAGCCAGCGTCCTTGCTGCATTTGAGCTGGCCCCAGGGTGCCTGTGAAGCCACTCTAGCAGAAAACACTCTAGCTCCCTTGTCTATAAAAAGCGACTAGCTCAGAAGGTGTGGCTGAAACCAGAAATGACAAAATCTCCCAAATCAAATGATGAATTTAATCCCACCTGGCATCAGGGAGCGTGGACAGGAACTATCCACTCCACCCTTCCTACTCTGAGGTGGAATAAATATAGATGCCCATGACACCAACTTTCCATCCTCTGTGCACACCAACTTGCCCTGCTCCACCAGGTGGGTAGAATAACATGTTTGTGACAAAGATCTTGCATTCTACTCAATAACATCAACAGCCCTCACGGGAGGGAGCAGACGTTGCCACAGGCCGTGAAGTTAAGAGGTTAAAGCATCCTTCAAGGGCATCCCACCGAATATCTTCATTTTCCGATAGGGAGGGAGTAGTGAGAGCATTGATATTTAGAGTTAGGTAGCCCTAGCTCTGACCTTGGCTTTGACACTCACATGATCTCCAGCAAGTTGAGCTACTGTCTTTGGGCCTTGTATTGCTCACCTGCAAAATGGAGATCATAAGACCAACCCCACAGAGTTGTGAGAATGAAATGAAATGAAGTAATAAACCTTGGAAGCCCTTGCCTCTCTCCCTGTGGAAGGTGTTCTGTATCATCCCCATCGCTGCTACCATTGTCATCCTTGTCTCGAAGCTAAGGCCCAGGGAGATGAAGAGTTTGTCCCAAACAGCACAGCTGTGACTTGTGGCAAAACAAAGTCTCCCACATCCAAGACTTTTTCCATTTCATCACCCTGAGACAGCACTATCGCCTGGGCCTCGAAATGTACAGCACTTTTCCACTATAATGGAAAATATTTGAAATTATATGACTTTTCCACATTTCCAAATGAGAAGTCCCGTTTGATGGCTGAGTGTCGTTGGCACTGAAACGAACTTTTCAGAGTAAAGACAAGAACTCGAACAATGGGAGCCTCTTCGTGCTCCTCCTCCACGTGAGAAGCTGGGATTGTCGGAGATGAGGACGGCGCTCTAGAAGGTCCAGATGGCTCACCTACAGGAGTGGGCACAGGACTGTCTGGGAAGGTTCCTGAACTCCTGCTCAGGAAGCTCAGGGGTGAAAGGAGAGGAGATGACGTTGCAAAGGGAACTGATAACAATAATTTGATAACAAAAACAGATAACACTTACGGAGCACTTCACACGTGCCAGACACCATTGTAAGCAATTGACATCCATTAGCTTGTTTAACCCTCAACCCTATGAAACAGGCCAAGTAGATGAGTCGGGAAAATAAAGCAAAAGATCTTTTACAAAATCATTCCCAAAGGGAGGCCTTTTAATTCTCAATGCCGTATCAGATTTTATCTCCTGAGACCGCTGAACTGCCACGCCTTTCCAGGTCATCGGTCCATCTGAATGCCTTCACTCTGGCTCTGCTTAGTGTAGTCTCACGCATCCTTCAAAGCTGAGCAGGAATGTTACCGCCTCAGACTTCCGCAGACATAATTATCCATCCTACTTTCTGACTCATTTGTTTGGAAGCTCAGCACTCACCACATGCGTTGTAGTTCATCGTGCATGTGTGTTTATGTACGCATGTGCACGCACGTGTGCGTGTACACAGTGAGCTCCCACACTCACAGCTGAGCTTATAACCAGAATTGTGCTGCTTTTGCCTTTAGAGCTCCAATCCAGTATCGCTAAAGGTACATAAATAAAAGCGTGCTGGGCTTCTGACTTCTCCTTTCAATACCTGTAAGTCCGATGGCTTGTACTTGGAGAAACGAGGAGAGCAGCGATAGAGACTCATCCCTGAAATCCACGCGCTCACGTGACCTTCTGAAGGCCGTTATCTCCAAAGTTGCTCATGGTTAGAATGTGCACAGAAACACAGCTTCAGACTAGTAATTTACCATGAGTTCATCGGACAAGCAGACAAACACATGCAAAGAGGTTTATTACGGCCTTTTTGATAATGGAGAAAATGGAGGCGACCCAGATAGTTCATGGTTAGAGAGATCTTGGTGTTTTCCTAAAGTGAAATGCTATGTTACTTTAAAAATGATCATCTCGGTGTAATGTAGCTAGCTCTCTGTGACCTACCCTTGAGGGGGCACAAAGTAGGTTAGTCAAATGGCCTCGTTGATATCATCTCATTTAAGGAAACTTACATAAAGATGAACATCTTCATATATGTTTGGGAGGGAGCTTAGAAGTGAGTTCACCAGGGGCCAGCAGGCGGTGTGGTGGATAAGGATGCTGGATTCCCACATGGCCAACCATGGTTCAAGTCCTGGTGGCTTGCTTTCTCACTTTCCCCTTTCTCTTCTCTTCTCTTCTCTTCTCTCTCTCTCTCTCTCATCAAATAAAGAGAAAAAAAAATAATAACAAATGGAAATAAATAAATAAATAATTCTTAAAAAAAAAAGAAGTGAGTTCATCAAAATTGATGATGATTATTCTTGTGAGAAGAGATTTCAGGTCATTTTTATTTCCTGGGTTTTTTTCATTTTTAAATTTCTTTTTATACATTTCTGTATTCACTAAATTTCCTACTTTGAGAATGTGTTATCTGTATAATTAGAAAAAAAAGACAGTAAATATGTTTTCATCTTGAAAAAATGTTTGTAACCTCAAAAATGTCTTATAAATTCAGATGACAAGGCTTCAAACCACTTCCTGAAGAGAGTTAAGGGCCTTCATTGTAGAGGGTGCTGCCTGCTGTCCAGGGACCTTAATTTTCCATCTGATAATGGGGGCAATGCCTACCCCACAGGGCTGAGATAAGGTGCTAATGAGTTTGAAACTGTTTAAAAAATACAAGGCACCAAACAGATGCGAAAAGCTGATTACCATCATAATTTGATCATCACTAATTAAGAATTTGCAGTAGACTGGAAGGCACAGAAGCTGCGAGTGCCCATGCCAATAGGGACCAGGCAGACAGAAGGGGCCAGGGGGCCTCTGGAGGCCTGCTCCAGTGATGACTCAAGAGAAACTTAACACCTAGATTTTTTTTTTTTTTTTTTTTTTTTTTTTTTTTTGGAGAGGTTTTTGCTATAGGGCGCATGCGCTCACCAGACAGACAGAGAGACAGAAAGCGAGAAATCACCCCCAGGGGGGATGGCCACGCTGCAATCCCTTCTCCTCTCAAGATCTTGGGCATGCACATACACATGCCCGGCGTGAGTTTTAAGCCACCGGGTCCGGGACACGAACCACGGTCGACTACATGGGAGCCCAGCGACATAGCCATTACACTAACTGCTGGTCCCACACCTAGATTTTTTTTTAAGAATTATTTATTTTATTAATAATAATTATTTTACACTTCGCTATAGGGAACGTGTGCTCTCTAGAGAGAGAGAGAGGAAGCAAGAAAGCAAACCTCCAAGTCCGGGATTCAAACTGCACTTGGCTCTGTGGGAGTCTAGCACCTTAACCATCACACCACCTGCTGGCCCCTAGGTATTTTTTTTTTAATGTGAATTCTCTCAATTTTTAAAAGTTGGCACCTAGTTATTAAAATTTTAACCATTGTGCTATCAGAATAGAATACAGTCCAAAAATAACACATTTGTAATTTCTGGCATATAAAATTTCTGTAATTTAACAAAGTTCAAAATTAACAAGTTTGTTTTGTTCATTGACATAGGCATGGATCATCATTTCCAAGACTGAAGCATTTCCTGAACTAAAAAGACCCAATCTTGCAATCTACCTTCAGAGTTGGATATTTCTTTGCATTCTTGTTTTAACTGATAGTTTTTGGATGACATTTTATAAAACAATTTATTATCAACCAGAACATTTGACTAACCGGAATATCCCAAGTGACAAAATTCTGAATCCATGTGTACATTACACAAGGGAGAGTCTCAAAAGTTCACAAAATATGTGTATTATGGAAAAAATAATGCATGAATTTTCAAAAATTTTTGTTTGACAGTAAAGCCATACTTGAATTCCACTTTTTCATGAACTTACAAGTGCCCTCATATTTACATTTGTATAAATATGTACCTCAGGTGAGGAAGTGTGTATGTCATTATCTACTTATAAGTATCTTCTCAAAGCCGAAGAAAACACATTAGTCCTTAAAAAAAGAAAACATTGCTTTTCATGTTTAATCTCAGTCTGAAAGATATTAGCTAAATACAGTTGAGTGGCATTTTTAAACTTTAATTGTATAAAATATGCAGCATACGCTAAGTAGAAATGATCGCTGCAGTTAAATGTGCATCTCTGGCTCCTCCTGTGGTTACCCTTCTGTGTCTGGGTCGGAAGAGCATCTAAATCCTACAGCCTTAGCCGGGAGTCAGTGGAAGAGCATCTGAACCCAATATCCTTAGCCGGGAGTCAGTGGAAGAGCATCTGAACCCTACAGCCTTAGCCGGAGTCAGTGGAAGAGCATCTGAACCCAACATCCTTAGCCAGGAGTCAGTGGAAGAGCATCTGAACCCTACAGCCTGGGCCAGACTCGGTTGACAAAACAACACTAACTCTATTCTCATGCTGCATATTAGAGCCCTGGATTCATGCATCCTAACTGCAAATTTGTACCCTCTGCCCTACTTCTCATTTCCTTCCTCACCTGCCCCTGCTAATCATTGTTCTACTCTATTTTCTTTGTCTGACTTGTTTTCTTTTTTTATTTTTATATTTACATGTAAATATAAATGCAAAAGAATGCATGGCAGCATTTTTTGTTTGTGGTTGTAGTCACTCAATATAAAATCCTCCTAAGTGCCCATCAACAGATGAGTGGAAAAGAAACTGTGGTACATACAATTCAGTCATCGGGAAAGTCATGCATAATTTTCTATGTTTTTTTCTATGCAAAAGTGTATCATGACTTTCCTAATAGCCCAATAGTACAAACAATGGAATATCATGCAACTTTTAAAAGGAGGCACTGCCATTTGTAACATGAATGAGCCGAGATGGCAGATTAATGAGGTTCAGGGCCAGCTCTGTGACCCAGTCATTAGGCAGCTGGATCCCACATGGCCAAGTGCACAGTGTGAGTCCTGGACATAGTATCTTGAAAAACACACCAGATGCGTGTGCATGTGTGCCCAAAATCCTGACAGGACGGAGAAATGGAGGAGAAGGGACTGCCACGTGATCCTTCTCCATGGTGGGGTGGGGGTGCTTTCTCCCTCTCTCTCTCTCTCTGTCACTCTCAAGTGAGTGCATGCACCCTCTGATTTTTTTAAATGAGGTTCAGCCTCAAATTATAAGGTTAAAGCTTGGTTGCTTCCAACATCACTTAGAGATACCAAAAAAATATTTCCAAATAATTTATATGTGTATGATGGGATAGATGGATGGACGAATCTGAAGAAACCTTATACAAATATGCACACTATCATTATTTTTTGAGAGGCTTTTGCTATAGGGCATGTGCATTTACTGGAGAGACAGAGAGAGATAGAGAGACAGAAAGCAAGAAGTCACCCTCCAAGGGGGTATGGCCACACCACAATCCCTTCTCCTCCATTCTCCTCTTGGGATTTTTGGGCACATGAACGCACACACACAGACACACACACACACACACACACACACACACACGCCCAGCATGAGTTTTTTTAAGCCTCCAGGTCTGGAACTCGAACCATAGTCAATTATGTGGGAGTCCCAGCAACATAACTACTACACCACCTGCTGGTCCCCACACTTTAATTTTTAAAAGAATAAAATTATAATGGGGCTGGCAGGTGGTGTGGTGGTTAGGGTGCTGGACTCCCACAGACCAACTATGGGTCAAATCCCAGACCTAGCAGGTTGCTTTCTCACTTTCCCTCTCTCTCTCTCTCTGTCTCTCTCTCTCTCTCTCTCTCTCTCTCTCTCTCTCTCTCTGGTCATACTAAAAATAAATTTTTTTAAAAAAAATAACATTGAGATCATTTTTTTAAAGAAGGATAAAATTAAAACCATGGAAAGGAAGGTTGAGCAGCAGGATGGTATCAAGGAAAATGAACACCCAGAGACCACGGTACCCCCGCTCCACGACATGGCATACCCCTTGTAGCCCCAACAAAAGGAAGCCATTGGTTGGGTTTTCCCAATATGTCACAATTGCAACCAGCTGGCTTTGCTCTCCTGGTGATGAAAACAAATGGAACAGTCTCTCCTGTGATACTGAGCTGGAGAGGACAGATCAGCGAAAAATATTCTGAAGGAATTGAAAAATAGAGAGCCAAGAATTTCACCCCTTTACTTTATCTGACATTCTGAGACTGTCTATACTCGGTGTGGAACTATCCACTGATTTGATTTTTACCCCGAAACAGGCTACTACACACACATACTCACACACATTCACACCTACACACACACACACCTACACACACATTCACACCTACACACACACACACACACACACACACACACACACACTACTACTACATCATCCACTTTCTTCAGAACTCCAATTAAATAAAAAAAAAAAAAAAAAGAAAGGAAGGAAGACAGACAGAAAGAAAGGAAGAAAGGGCTCCATTTTAATCTAGGCCAGCCTCTTAGACGTGCAGACAAAGGACAAACAGTCCCAAAATACTCCTGCCCCCACCTCCTCCTGCCACGCCCAGCACCCTCAGGAGGAGCTCTCAGACCTCGACTGCAGAAAAGCCTTTAGCTACTTCTACTAAAAATGTCATGCCGAGACTCTCCCCGGGGTTTAGAACGGGAGGGGTACAAGCAGGAGGGGCTGGGAACCTGGGGCAGCAGTGACAAGCCCCTTTAGGGAAGGGTTCAAGTCCAAGCCCCCAGGACTTCAGCAGGTGTCTGATTTGCAGCTAGGACAGTTAAGGAGCTAATCACACCCAGCGGGGTCTTTAGACTAGACCCTAACCCAGTAAGATGGAGCTCTTTATACAAAGGGGGAATTTGGAGACAGGCACGCAAGGGGGGAAACCAGTGTGCAGAGACACGGGGCCAGGGCGGCCGTGTACAGACAGGGGAGAAGCCTCAGCCGATCCTCCCCCACAGCCCTGGGAGGAACCAGCCCTGCTGACACCTTGATCTCAGACTTCGGACCTCCGTAACTGCAAGAAAATCAATTTTTTTTACCTCTTCTGGGGATTACGCGGTCTCACCTGAGAGACAGGGAGAGGGGGAGAGAGGGAGGAAGCGCCCCTCAGTGGGGCGTGGTCATGTCACAATCTCTTCTCCATTTCTCCACCCTGTTGGGATTTTAGGCACGCCTGTACACACACACACACACACACACACACACACCTGATGTGTTTTTGAAGCCATGTGGTTGTCCACGTGGGATCCGACTTTCTTAACCACTAAGCCATGGGGCCAACCCTGAGAAAATACATTTTTGTTGTCTAAGCCACCTGGTACGGACGGCAGCTCTAGACACCAACACAGGGGTTACAAACAACTCTTGGGGCCAGCAGGTGGCATGGTGGTTGGGATGCTAGACTCCACACAGCTGACTGGTTCAAGGCCCAGACCTAGTGGCTTACTTCCTTGCTTTCTCTCTCTGTCTCTCTCTCTCTCTATGTCTCTCTCTGGCCAAATTTTTTAAATAAATAAATAATGAATAGAATTAAAATTAAAATGTGTAATTCGAAAGAAAGAAAGAAAGAAAGAAAGAACGAAAGAAAGAAAGAAGGAAGGAAGAAAGAACTCCTTTGTTAGTGAGGATACCATCTTCATGAGAGATCCTCGCTGAAGAAAGAGAACCCTTGAAGCTGGAGAGGTGGCCTCCTGCGTCCAGGGCAGAGCACTCAGTTCATCCTTAGACTGTGGCTGGATTTTACTGCCTGTCATTTAAAACCGTCCTTTGCGTGCCGGCCTCAGAAGTCTCAGTGTGCTGACGGGGAAATCTCAGGGCACCTCAGGGCCGACTACCGACCCAGGAGAACTGACAGCACTAGAGAAAGGGAGGTGGGGCGGGCAGGATGCAGGTGGGGCTGCGGAGAGCGCGAGGACCCTGTGAAATGCAGACGGAACAGATCCTGAGCGCCTCACCACGGCCAGCAACGGCGCCACATGCCGGACAGATGGCAACTCCACAACTCCTTCAGTCACACGTGTCCACACACACGTGCAGACAGGACCGGTGAGGTTACATGGTCTGCCCAAAACCACATGGGAAGTGGTGGAGCCAGGCTGCTCCCAGAGCCTGCGCTCTCAACCCACCTCTCAGGGAGCTCCCTCCTTCCTTGAGGCTCGGGGGTCACTGGCTCAGCACCATGAGGACCCTCCCAGCCCAGGCCGAAATGCAGCCCAGCCTCCCGTAACTCAGGAGGAGGGTGGATCGCAGGTGGGACGCATGAGGACTCGCTGGGGCATTCCCTCTCATCGCTGCTCTCTGAATACTGGTTGCCTCTTTCCTACTAGTGACAGGCCTCCTCCCGCGGTGGGAGAAATGACCAGGAGCAGCCCTCCGTCCACATTGTGGCAACACGGCAAGTCCCGAGGCAAGAGACAGGCATTCCCACCAGGACCCGCAGGAAGGGAATCACAAGACACCGGACCGCGCTCTGGCGGCCTTGGACCGACCCCGTTCTCACCTGTTCTCAGGAACAACCGTGCAATGTGCTGGGTACCACGGCCTCAGATAGGGAGGGACTGGCTGGGACAGAGTGACCTCGGCCCCAGCTTCTCCCAGACAAAGGATGTCTTCCAATGCTTTAGCCCAGTGGCCACGTGACCCCAAGGTAGAGCATGCTGGGTACCTCATGGGCTATGCGAGGCTCCGCCCGCCCGGGGAGCGCTGGTTGAATCCCAGGCTTCTGTCACTCCTTGCTGTCCCCTGTGGGTGGCAGATCTGCTTCCTGTAACTGGCTGCATATGGGTGTGTTCTGTCTCTCTGGACTTAGACAAGATGGTGACCAACGCTCAGGGGACCTGCTTCACAGACCATCTCAGGAGAGAGCATGCCACCGGGGCAGGGATCTGACCACCCAGGCCTGGGTCCTGGCCACTCCTGCAGCCCGAGCTGAGGGGAGGGACTAGGGCAAAGTTTGTAGCCAGGAGAAAGAAGAAGCTTTAGCTTCCACCGATTCAAAGCCCTGCGCGATCGTTGAAGCATGACGCAGACAGGTGGAGTGTGTGCTCCAGGTACCGGGCAGGGAGGGCGCTGAGCGTCCCGGCCACGAGGAGCTGTGAAGGAATGCTGACGGGGAGCTCTCCGGCGCTCCCCCTTCCTCTGCCCCTTGTGTACGAAAGGGGAGAGATGAGCATATCCATTCCATTCGTATTTGGGTAAAGAAGCAGAGAATTCATGGATAACAGAAACCCGGACACAGAGATTACTTCCAGGGGTGAGAACAGGGCAGGCAGCAGTCGGAATGGTTGTGAGGCCTTTCACGTACACCTCTTCTGATGGTGCTTTTCTTTTTTAGCCATTAAAAAAGTTACCAGTTCAGTTATATATGTATATATATTACATTCATGAGCTCCCAAAGCTACCCACAGGAAAAGACTGGTGGGAAACAGGCTTATAATGATGATAGTACCTATCTTTGGATAAATTTAAAGATGATGTTTTTTCCTTTGAACTAATATTCTAAATTTTCCAAAATGAACACATCATTTTTTATAACAAATAGAAACATTAAAACCTGCACTAGGTAAAATATTTTCAGAGTGACTATTTCTGCATTTGCATTAATCACATGATCCGTGAAGCAGGAAGAGTGGTTCTGAAAACATCGCATTAATGGACTTCTCCTTCCCTGTAAACCAGGTCACCTGCAGCTCCCCACCCACCCATTTCCTCGGAGAGCCAAGCAACTGCCTCGGTTCACACTTCCAGTGAGGTTTGTAAGGACAGTAGCAAGAATATAATTTGGGGAGCCGGGCCCTGTTGAGAAAGGGATTTCTAAATTCCAACTTGCCTCCCTTGCAAAGAGCGACACAGTCTAAGCAAACTGAAGGGGAGTTCTCTCCTCAGGGAGCAGGAAAAGCCCCTCTTGGGAGGGCTGGCACTGAGGAAGCAGAGACTGGGGACAAAGTGGGTAGTCTCGCCCTCAGCCCGACCCCTGAGGGGCCCAGCAACCCAGGCCCCAGCCAGGTGCACCAGGGAAGGTTCTAACAACCGAAGAGAAACCCCAAATAAGCTGAGGGAAGGAGAGTTATACTGACCGCTAAGATTCTGACGTTCAAGTCCTGGTCCCTAGGCCCTCCGAATGTAACCGTATGTGGCTAGAAGGGCCTTAAAAGAAGCGATGAAGTGAAAATGAGGCCGCAAGGGCAAAGCCCTAATCTGACTGGACTGGTGTCCTTGTAAGAGGAGAAGCACCCAGGGGTGCAGAGGAATAACCGTGCCCAGAGACAGCCATAGGTGGCCTCCCACAAACCAGGGAGAGAGGCCTCGGAGAAATCAGCCCTGCCGACACCCTGAGCGTGGACTTCCAGCCCCCGCACGCCCCCAGTCTGCGGTGTCCTATCACACACGCCCACCTCACAGAATGCCGTCGACAACCTTGGTGGCCACGCAGAACTGGAAACGCTGCCGGCCGGGGTTAGTCCAAGAGGCCAGGCTGACACAGGCTCGCAGCAGGGGGTGTTCGGGGGACCTCAAGGCCCCACGGGCACCGGTTGGGAGACAGGAAGGGCTGCCAGGAGCCGAGGGCCCCGAGAAGCTACAGGGCGGGCTCCTCGTCGCTGACTGATGATGGAGGCTGGCTGGTGTGACCGCAGACCAGGAAGGGTGAGCAGCCCCCTTCACACCATGCACAGGGTGCCACGCTAGAGCCAGCCCACGGGCGGCTGCAGTGAGCAGGCCCCACACTGTCACAGGCTACATGAGCCTCCGTGGCCCCCAAGGTCCCCTGCAGGAAAAGGAAGGAGGGGTGGAAGGCAAGAGAGTGTTTGCCCCAGGACGGATGCTTTTCATCCTAAAGCATTTAAACGATCAGTAACTGACAAGTCAGGTTCTCCCGCCATACTTTGTGCACCTCTGCATTGTGTGGAGTCCTTCCCAACCAGGCCATAAGGCGTCACTGACGGTGACAGGCATCTGCCACTGACACCAAGAAAAGGACCAAAACTGGGTCAGAGCAGTTAACACCTCGGGATCAGCGCATCGACTCGGACCATCCTGAATGACTCCCTGGGTGGAGTTCTGGCAACCCCAGGGGCTGGGGTGGCTCGAGCCTTCTCCAAGGTGTGGCCGGGCCCCCAAGAGCCATGCTATATGAGGTTCTGGTCTGTCTCACTCAAGGGCGAGAGCCAGCCTAAGCCTGGAGGTCTTCCTGCCTTTTTTCCGTTTTTAAAAGAGCAGATGTTCTCCTGGGAAAAAGATATTTAGCTACCCAAACACTTCAGAGACGCGGAGGAGTGGAAATAAACCGGCATCTGCCTGCCACGGTGGCAGTGCCCAAAGAAGTCGCATGAGCCGGGGGGAGCCTCCAGCCCCAGCAAGGGCTGCTCCGCTTGGCGCCCTCCCTGCCCAGGACCAGCGACGAATACGACGGTCTTTGTTCTGGCTCTCGACGTGGAGGACAGTCTGTGGGGTTATTTGTCTGGTTTGTTGACTCTCATAAAAGACATCCGTGAATGTATTCTTAGTGCCAGGGGTGCTTACGGTGTCAAAAGGGAGTCTTTCAGACAGTTGCTCCGTGTTAAAACGAGCCACTCAGATGCAGCTATAAATAATTGGGCTCCGTTCAGCTAACAAGCAGCCTTTCTCTCTCCCTTTCTCTCTCTTCTCTTTTTAAAATCAACTCTAAAATGATTTCATAAACAACAGGAGGAATTTCCCATTAATATTAAAGTGTGTCTGGGCTGGTCGTTTTAATAGAACTTTCCAGAGGGAACAAGCAGTCCTTCCATCTTGTCCATGTGAAACCTGTTCCCTTTTCAGAACAAGACACTTGGCAGCTCAGCCCCGCAAGGACCAGTCAGAGCCTCCTCTCCCCCGCCATCTTATGTCCATCTCTTTCATGGCTTTGGCCAAAAAGGAGGAGCTCGGCAAGGCTGTGGACAGCAGCAGCCCGACTCCGTCAGGGAGACGTGCCACCGCCTCGGGGCTGGCAGTGTTTCTCTGCTGACCTTGGATCTCCACGTTTTACTTTCGAGGCGACCACTCATGTAGGATTGAAAGGTACCACTATGGCTGTGTCCATTTAGGGGGTATAACAGAACGTTCCCTGCCTGCCTCCTGCAGATAGCACTGGTTCGAATAAGACAGAGATGTCTTCCCTTTTCCATAAAGCAAGTTCTGAGATAGACTGATGAGGGTAGATAGGGTGGCTCCACAGTATCACCTTCTGTCTTTGTAGTTCATCATTCTTGGCATGTTACCTCATGGTCCAAGATGGTTGCTGAGGTCCAGTCATCACATCTGTATTCCATCCAGCCAAAAGAAGAAAGAAGAGATGAAAGCTGTGTCCTCCCATTCAAGGATAGTTCCTGAGATTACTATGTAATACTCCTTCTTACACTTCAGACAGAATTTAGTCAGGAATTCTCACCTAACTGCAAGGGAGGTTGGGGCATCTAGCCTTTTCCGATAGGCAGCAGTGTTATTTTCTTCCCTTTCTTGAAAAAGAAACCCTTTTTTGGCCTACAAGCTGTTGGCTGGAACTCACCCTCAAGTGAGGCAGACCAGGACCTCGTGGCTCCTGGAGTCCATGCCATATCTTGGGTAATTCGTGCCACCCACACCTCTTCAGGCCTCCTGGACCTTACCCAGCGGGATGTCAATTTGAACATGTATTCTTTCCTATCATAAAGAGAAGGGTGGACTTCAGGAGGCCACCAGCCCCCTGGGCCACCATGTCTCCTCCCTGGCCCCTGTTTTGTCTCATTCAAGCCAAGTCCTCGTAGCTTCCATGTGTCCTTGCAGCCCTAGTGCACTCGGCTCCCTGACACCCACCACGCCACACCCACTTCCAGGCACGTTCTAAACCCTGCAGAGGGGTTCACGGGATAGCGAAACTTAGAGAGGGGAAAGCCAGCCTGGCTCCTTGGTTTAGAAAAAGGAGCAGAGGGGACGCGGGTCACTTGGCTTCACGTCTCACCCTTACCCAGCCCTGGACCCCAGGCCAGCCTGCACAACACCCCCGGACTCCGCCCTCCGAGAGCTGGCCTTTGTCTGCCATGCCATCTCCGGGAAGCTCAGTGGCCACCAGCTCACCCACAGGGTCCAGTGACCCAGACCTCTAATGGGTAGCTGTCCAGGCCCATCTGGGTCAGCCCCATATTGCCCTGTGCCGGGACTGCTTGGTGGGTGTCCCTCTCCTGGGAGTACGGAGGCAGCAGAACCTTCACCACGTGAGCGTTCACTCCGAATGCAGAAGGAAAGCAGGCTTGTACCTCCTGGCGGTGGTCGCTCCATCCGAGCTGCCCCGTCTCTGCAGGGCAAATGGCACCAGGAGTGCAGAAATGTCAGCCCCCGCCTAGTGGCCACTGCGGGTTCAGCCTGTCCCTTCTGCCAGTAAGAGTCCCCCATGCCACGTCGTTCTGAAAGCTCTAATAGTGAGCAGGTGGTTTGGGGCTGGCCAATCCGAGGACAGTGAAATTACTAAGTAAAGCTCTCACTACAGTGATTGGTTGAGGGAGGCCCATGGCCACAGCCAGACCAATGAGATCTGGTTCTGGAACTTGGGGGATAGAAATGTTTTCTTCCTACTGAAACTGGGCCGGGGTGGGGGACAGGGAAGCCTGGAGTTCCCGAGGGTCTGTGGGACCAGACGTGGAGGGTCTGTCCGAGGCCTAAATCAATACATTCTCCCTCCATTATTGTTGGGATTTTGTTGCAGCTGTTGTGGTTGTTTTCTTCTGGCTTTCTGCTTAAACCAGTTTGAATTGGGTTTTTCTGTCACTTGCAACCAAAAGCATAGTGGTTAAGAGAAGTAGCACAGGCCAGCCAGGCGTGACGGAGAAAGCGCGAGGGCGGGTGCTGTCTCCAGGCCGGCTCAGCACTGGTTTGTCCTACGACTATGTTCAAGGCCCCCTGCATCGACAACAAAGGCGGTGGTGGGTGATGTGCGGATCTCTCCCGGGCTTAACTGTTTCTGTCTTCGCCTTCTTCCCAACCAGTTCTTTTTCAAGGTCCAGATGCAACCTCCACGCCTGCCTTTCCCCCAAACCTGCAAGAACTACTCCCTGCTCTGCGCTGCTGTGCTATCTACCCATCTGGGCCACCTACCAGTTCTTATACCACCTCAGTACTTCACGGTCACGGCCCACGCACACGCGAGTGTCCCCCAAAACTTCAGAGCAGCTAAGTTTGTTGTACTTGGCCGTGAGCCAGGCACTAGCCAGCTCTGTTAGACTCAGACCCTGGAAGTCCTTACATTCACCCTACAGATGGAAGACAGTTATTCTCTCAGTATTCCTATTTTGAAGATGAAGAAATGGAAGCTCAAATAGTCATCTTTTAAAAGTTTTACTCTAAAGCACATGCACTTGCAAGAGACAGAGAGACAGAGGGACAGTGAGAAAGCACCCCCGAGGTGGGGAGTGGCCACACTGCAATCCTGTCTCCTCCATCTGCTCTCAGGATTTTGGACACACATGCACATGCACCCAGTGTGTTTTCAAGCTGCCAGATCCAGGACTCAAATCATGTAGTCAACCTTGTGGAATCTAGCCACTAATCCACCATGGCACAGGCTGGCTCCAGACATGGAAGCTTAAAGAGCGAGAAACTTCCCAGATGTCACCCAGCAAGGTGTGCCAAGGTAGGGACCAGCTCTGAACCTGAGCTGAACCTGCGTGACAGTCAGACATCAAAATCTTCTGCAAAATGAAACCAGTGTTTCAGTGAATGCAACTTCTTGATTTGAGAAGAAAATCGGGCAGTGCGGGAGAAGAGGAGCAGTTTGCTCCCTTGGGTGACTCGGTGGGGGTGCAATCATGTTCTAAGGAACACCGTGTGAAGAATGAAGGCTGGCTTTTTCAATGCAGTGGGGGGAATGTTATTTTATTTTAATCCTCCATAAAGATGAATCAGAAGCTGTCAGAGCATCCAGTTCCCCTCGTGTTGACAAAAGCATTTCAAGTTTGATCCATTACAGCCCAAAAGCATCAGCTAAGAAGACAAAGCACTGGTCATGGTCCCAACTGCCCAGGTGGCCTCGGGCTGGTCCCTGGACTGTGTCCCCAGCAGCAAGGGGAGGCGTGGCCCTCGTCTGACACGGCCCATGTGGCATGGCACGGAGGGTCCATGGACTCCATCTCCTTTTACAAAGTCTGATTCACAAAAGCAAACGAGACTGATTCTGCGCCCCAGAAGAGAGAGACGGGCCAGCTAGGCTCTCCCGTCCCCAGCCTCCCACCACCCGCTTCTGCACAAGCTGCTCTCAGGGTCCCAGAGCGAAACCAAAGGCAGGTCTGCTGAGAGCCCCGGGCTGGAAACACATGCTGGCCATGCCAGTCCCAGGGCCTGGAGAAAGACAGTGAGGATGGAGCACACGGAGGGCATCGGACAGCCGGCTGTCCACAGAACCGGGCAGAAACAAACGAGGATGCCGTTTCACCGGCCAGAGACCGGTTCTAAAGACTGAGGGCTCCCCACTGCTCACGGTAGGTCCTGCTGGGCCCGGGAGCAGAGAGCAGGGGCAGAAAGGGACTGCCGCTTTCTGTTTCACTCTCACATCTCTCACTTGAGTCCTTCACAGAGAGCCTGTGTGCACTGCATCTATGATGTCTACAACACAAGCTGAAGGGCAGTTGGCACAATGTAACACAATCGGGCCACTGTGAGCAGGTCCTGGGTTCATGTCCTGGGAGCTCCCCGTGCACACCAGGTTCGTTCAGGTGTACCCACGACCCAGGCTGGCTGAGGCCAAGGTGGAGTACAATGTGCAGACCCTGTGGGGGTGCTTATTCTCTCTGCCTGTCTCCATCTCTCTGTCTCTCTCTGCACCCCCCCAGAAGTTTAAATACACTAACTTCCAAGAAAATGAAGGCTAAAATACACACATACACACGCTGTAAGAGGAAGGCACGTGATAAAGACAGAAACCACAAAAGAAAAGATTGATGGATTTAACTGCATAAAAGTGAAGACCTCTGTGTGTAAGAAGGGCCAGCTCCGCGGCCTGGTGGTAACGCAGCCAGATTCCACACGGCCGATCGCAGTTTAGTTCCAGACCTCGGCAGCTTGAGAAACACTCCAGGTGTGTGCGCATGTCCAAAGTCCCAAAACGAGGGATGGAGGAGAAGAGACTGCAGCAATGACATACCCCTCCCCCGGGGGTACTCTCTCCTCTCCCTCTGTCTCTCTGTCTCTGGCAAATACATCCACCCTCAAGGAAAAAAAAATTGTCTTTGGCCCAACCTGGTGGTGCAGCTGGTAGCAAACTGAACAGCAGTGCTGACCACGGGTTTGAATCCTCAGACCTACATGAAAACACACCAGGTGTGCCCGCCACGCCCCAGATCCTGACCGGAGAGGGCTCGGGGAGGGGTCACAGAGTGACAAGAGTCTGTCAGGGGTTTGTCTCTCTCTTTCTTTCCTGTTCTAGCACACATTCTCCATCACAAATTTTAAAAATAAATATATTTTTTAAAGAAATTATTTTAAGCCATATTAGGAGGATGCATTATTTGCAGTATAGACGACAGTAAATATTTACCACCCTCGATATATAAAAAGCACTAGGAGCCCAACCCCTCTGCAGTGCTGGAGCTCTGGGAGGGGTCGTGGTTCTGATCCCAGGTTGACCTGGCATGAGTGCCCATGAGCCCAGCTGTCTGCCAGGCTGGTGGGGGGCTCGGCCATATGACTAGACCCTGTTGAGGAAAGAGGAAAGAGGAAAGAAGGAAGGAAAGAAAATCAACACTTAGAAAAATGAGCAAAAGATGTAAATTGCTGTCTTGGTCCCATTTTGCTTTGCTAACAAAAATATTGGCTGAATTTAAACAAATAGAGGCTTATTGTTTTACAATTCTGGTGACTCAAAAGTCTGAAGGGATGGGATTGGCAGCAGGCTGGCCTACAACACGGCTGACGGGGAGAGAGGGTGGTGGGCACTTGAGGAGAGAAGGAGAGAAGCAGCTGTGAGCAGTGCCCGGTCTTTCACAGCACCCAGCTCTCACGAGAACGAACCCACGGGGTCTTCAGAGACATTAATCCACTCACGGGAGCATGGCCTCCATGGCGCAATCACCACGATCCATGTACCACCCGCTGGTGACCAGCTCCAACATCAAATTCCGAAACATGGAACTCTGGGAGCCTAGCCATCATCTAGCCACGGCGAGCGATTTCTGAAGGATGGGACACACGTGGGCAACAGACATAAAATATTCCTCCCAATAATTGAGCAATGCTACTAAGAATCAAATAATATTTCTGCCTGTCAAACTGGCAAATATGTTTTATGTTCTTTTAGATACTCGTTGCTAGGAAGACAGACAGGTAAATAACCTCATATACTCTCCATAGGAGGGTAAGTCAGTAAACCTTTATAGAGGGCAAGATTGCAAAGCCTATTGATAGCTTTAAAAATACTCAGAAACTTTGACGTGGACTTCCACTGCTAGGCGTTTACCCTTAAGGAAAATCATCATGGCTAAAGATCCATGCAACTGGATGTTCAGTAAAGCACTGTTCATAAAAGCAAAAAGTCGGAAATAGCCTCACTGTCTAAACAAGGAAGGACCGGGTAACGAATTATGGCATCACGCAGTGGGAATAACTACGCAGCTATCAAAATGACGACAGAGAAAAATAGGTCACCATATGGAAGTGTTCATAATACATTAAGTGGGAAAACTGGTTACAAATGGTATGTGCAATATCAACATGCTTTTAAAAAAAAAAAAAAAATATATATATATAGGTATGGGGCATAATGGTTACATTGCTGGACTCCCACATAGTTGACCACGGTTCTAGTCCCAGACCCGGTGACTTAAAACTCATACCAGGCACGTGTGCAAGCATGCCCAAGATCCTAAGAGGAGAATGGAGGAGAAGGGATTGCAGCCTGGCCAGTCCCCCAGGGGGTGATTTCTCTCTTTCTGTCTCTCTGTCTCTCTAGCGAGTGCATGCACCCTACAGCAGAAATTTCTCTCTAAAAAAAATAATAATAATTATATACATGTGTGTGTGTTTGTGTCTGTTTAACTTTGAAATATGTGATTATAGGCAATTTTATTTTCTCTTTTATGGTTTTCTGCCTTTTGTAATTAAGTTTTTTTAACATTCTGATGAAAAATACCCAGTACTAAAATGCATTTTTAGAATCATTTTCAAGTAATCAACCAGAAAACAAACATCTTTAAATCAACAAGTTAAGAACTAAGACATCAAACAAGATAAAGTAGTATCGATAGTTCCAAATAAGCCTTCCAATTAATCTTCTATGCCTTGTGTGTAAGACCACAGACTGAGTTCATACAAATGAGGTCACTGTATTGCAAAACTTGTTGGACCCAAGCAACATTCTAAAATCATAACCTACACTTACCCACAGAAAAGAAGAAAATATGCTTGCTCCCTTATTTTTCTGGAAGAAAACAGTGCCTCTTCAAAACTCAAGGTAGAAAGGCTGAAGCTAGACGTTGCAGGGTTCTGGGACCAGGATGGTTTGGTTCTCTGACAACATTAATTTCTGCCCATGAGAAATTCGGATTTACAAAGAAAGAAAAAGGATAAACTTGAAGAATAAATGCTATTTGCAACCTGCAACGTACTGAGGTACAGTGCTAAGAAAAGAAATCACACAGCAAAGAACCATAGCTCCTCAGCGCCTGGCGTGGCTCTTCCGGGGCTACAGAAACACACGCACACATGCACACACACATGCACATGCACACACATGCATGTCTGCACCTGGCACACACACACACGCACACACGCATGTCTACACCTGGCACACACGCACACACGCATGTCTACACCTGGCACACAGAAGGTGCTCAGTAAACACTGGCTCGGTAATGTTGTCAGTGAAGTTCATTAGGCCTCTTTAACAATTTCTTTTCTTTTTTTTGGGGGGCGGGGGGGGGGCGAGGTTTTCGCTATAGAGAGCATGCACTTGCCAGAAAGACAGAGAGAGACAGAGAGACAGAAAGTGAGAAATCACCCCCCAGGGGGATGGCCACACTGCAATCCCTTCTCCTCCATTCTCCTCTCGGGATTTTGGGCACGCACGCACACGCGCCTGGCGTGAGTTTAAGCTAACAGGTCTGGGACTCGAACCACAGTCAACTACATGGGAGTCCAGCGATGTAGCCATTATGCCAATTGCTGGTCCCACAATTTCTTTTTTTTTTTAATTACAGAGGGCACATGCAATCACCAGTGAGACAAGAGAAACGGAGGGAGCGGTGGAAGGACCCATACCCTCCCATGAAGCATAGCCATACCACAGTCCCCTCACCTCTACTTCTCCATGCTGTCGGGATTTGGGACGCACATGCACAGACATCCTGCATGCCTTCCAAGCCACCAGGGCCAGAGTTTGAATCCAGGTCATCCATGTGGGATCCAGCTGCCTTAACCACTAGGCCACAGGGCCAGCCCTCTCACATCCTGTTTGACTACACATCCTTAACCAAAATACTTTCCCTGTCACGGGAGTCTAGCACAAAACAAGTAAGCCATAGCATTTTAACTTTTAGGAAAACACATTTCAATGAAGGGGAAAGTAAAGCACCTAAGAAACATGTGGACAGAACACAAATAGAATATTCTAATACATCTCTCCTGTCTGTCTCTAGAGGGATCCTCTGAAGCCAGATAAACCTTCAGAAACAGTGAAACACAACTGGCAGATACATCCAGTGTTCCTCGTTGCACATACGCGCGTACTGGAAGGCGCTCTGTGCTTTATCTAAGTTTGTTGGGCAGGTGCTGAGTGTTAACAGACATACCGAGACTGGGTGACTTATGAAGAAATAGAGGTGTACGGACTCACGATTCTGACGGCTGGGAAGTCCGAGGGCGTGGGCCTGGCAGCAGGCCGGCCTACAGCATGACTCACAGAAGCAGGGAGCAGGGCAGACACATGCATAGAGAGAGCTGCAGTCAGCCTTCTCTCTCCCAACCTGCTCTCGTGAGAGCTAACCCCTTCTCACGAGAGTGAGAAGCCGCCAGGTCTTGCAAGACATCACTAATCTACTCATGAGAGTGTTGACTCCATGATCCCACCCCTTTCCCCTTCAGGCTTCACGTCTCAAACTCCATTATACAGAGACCAAACTCAAAAACATGAACCTTTGGGGGACAAACCATAACAGCAAGTCACAGTGCACGGCTCATCACCTCCTGGGAAGTGATCGCTGTGCACAGCCCATCACCTCCTGGGAAACGATCGCTGTGCACAGCCCATCACCTCCTGGGAAGCGATCACTGTGCACGGCCCATCACCTCCCGGGAGACGATAGCGGTGCATGGCCCATCACCTCCCGGGGGACGATCGCAGTGCACGTCCCATCACCTCCCGGGGGACGATCGCAGTGCACGGCCCATCACCTCCTGGGAAGCGATCGCTGTGCACGGCCCATCACCTCCTGGGAGACGATCACTGTGCACGGCTCATCACCTCCTGGGAAACGATTGCAAAAAACCCTGAACCAAACTTCTGAAGAAAAATGTTCTCCTTTCCGCTGGGGACCTCTTTGACAAAAAGCTAAGTAGGAAAGTTCAAAAAGGTTAGTTTCTGTCCATAAGGTGGGTCCCAGAAGTCTTGAAGGGGATCAGACGAAAATGTATTCAAGGGTGCTGAACAACGTGGAGGCACCAGGATGTTGCCAACAAGTGTTGGCAAAATGACTTTTAATCCTGAGGAATGGAGTATGGAAAAACACAAGGGACAGCCTGACAGCCAGAGCAGGGGAAACGCCGAATATCAGACAAATAGCAGAGAGACTAAAGCACGTCTGCACCTCTCGGTCCCAAATCAAGATGCCCACATCTAAGGATCAGACCGGTATGGTAAGCAACAACCACTGCATGAAAATCGCTGAAAAATCACTTTACTAAAAGAATAGGATCTGTTGTATAAATGTTCTCTGTCTAATACATGATGCTTGCCATTTTTGGCTAGAAATCTAGTTTATACTATTTATCCAGAGAGTCCTGTAACTTTTAAATAACTTTTGTATATATTCATGTACGTTCGCGCGCTCCTTTTTTGCACATGGTCAGCACTGACAGTACATCTGCCGGAGGAAAGATAAATGAGTGGCGGCCTTTGGAGAGCAAACATCCCAGACACTTGGCCACGAACCTGGGGGCAGTGCTGGAGGTACGACAGGATCTGGACCTGATTCATGCTCATGCAACCTGAAGGATCTCATCTGGAAATAGCCCCTAAAGAAGACAGAAAAATAGACCTAAATGAAGGAGAAAAAGAAGTGAGCCCTCCGGGCAATTGAAGGCCTGAGGAATAATGTTATTTTCTTCAAGCTCAGACCCAGTAGGGTCAAGCAATTTCAAGTTCTTTCCCTGAATTTCTTCCACCCCACATTCCCTGGAAGGCCAGAGGGGACGGCTCAGTCCTTAACTAGGCATGCAAAACCCAGAATGGCAGCAGTCCAGGGCCACAGAAAACAACCACTGCCTCTCCTCTGCCTGATTCTCATATTTCAGCGATGAGACCCCAGATTCTCAGAGGATTAGTGGAAGGAAATATGGACTCAACCGCTCCAACTACCACGGGTTCCCCAAGAGGGGTAGGCAGGTTTACCGCTGCGCTTACGCAAGATCACTGCAGGTGGGGGCTTACTTGAATACTTACTTGTAAAGCAGCTATAAGTGTATCTTACTTATTTGTGTGTTCTAGAAACTTAACATTCCGATGATGAAGCATTGCTTCAGACGAGCACCTTCCACGATAACGACCCACCTTCGCTCCTTTCTGAAATGAGTTGGAGGTGGGGATACAGGTAGGGACAAGACCATGCGGCTCTAGCTTTGGACTTGTGATTTTTCTGTGCTTTCGGTCTTCCCTCTCCGCTGAACTCCCAAGATGCTACAGACACACACAGACTTGCTCAAATCGGCTTTCGAAAGCTGCAGGCCATGCAGATACAACTGCATTAGCACACGAAGAATTCAGAGAAGGCTTTGAGAAATTGCTGCTTACCTTTGTTTAAACTGTTTCCACAGCTTCTATATTCTTATCCCACAGGACACAACTTGCAAGCTCTACGTTGTCTAATTTGAAGGCTTGGGTAAAATCTGATCATAAAAAGCTGATGCTTAGGCTTGCGTGCCTGAGGTTCTTGTACAATTTTCCTCACTGGAGGGGCCTTCATTACCAAGGCATCTGCTTCCACTGGGGGACCTTTCTCGGAAGGTGTATGAAACTCATTGCTCCACAGTTGTAAAGCTGTGGCAAGGAACTCCTCGACTCCTTCACACGGGGTCTTCCCCGTGAACACCCAGCACAGGAACCAGCACAGCCCCGGCTCCAGGGCGAACTGGGCTCTGCCTAAGTGAGCTGGCTTATGTTCAGCTGATGGACAGCCTGAGTCCTCTTGTGACTGTATTGCCCTCCTTGCTCTGGCCCCCAGTAAGCTCACGCCCAGATTTGCCACCCTGCACAATTTATACAGATTGCACAGGCGCAAAGGCTCCGACACCCATGCAGAAGGCCACCTCTGACTTTTCTTGTTTCCTCAGCCTTGTTCGCTCACTCTCACGTCCTCACCTGAGCATGCTGTCCTTCTGTTTTCTGTGTGTTCACCATAAAGCATCCTGAGCAGGTAGGGATGGACTCACAGTTGTTTCAGACCTTTTTTCATCTGCGAAGATGGAGCCGGAAGAGCACCCAGCCTGCAACCTCGCAAAGGCCATGGCACGCCAGGAAGCAAGCCTCCCTCCCGACTGTCCCAGGGGGGAGTGCTCTGCATCTTTATGCACTTTGATTTTTATACTTTTAGTAGATTGTACTTTTCCGAAATACTCATTTGGGTATGAATCACTGAAAGTGATAGTTATATATGGCTTTCTTATTTCATTTTGTTTTAATTATTACATAGTTATAGCCTGGATATGCCGGGGTGACACTCACCCTCCAAAGAAGAAAGTTGAGCCACTTACCAAAAGCCTCAGAAGCCCACCAGCGCCTCTTCCTCCGCTCAGCAGATGGCAACATCTGGCACCACTGGACAGCAGATCACAGGCTGTGCCCGCATGCCCCTGACCCGCCGCTCTCCTTCCGCAAACTCCCGGCAAAGGCAGCACTCTTGTGCTTAGTGCTAGTCCACCTCAGGGCGGGGGGCTCTGGCGTGTCTTCAGGCATCAAGAATCTAGTATTTCCTCCACACACTGGGCTCATTCCTCTCTTGCATGACCTCGTTTAATGGTGGGTCGCGTTCTCTCCATTCTACCAGCAGGAAAACCCAGACTCTGAGTGACATCTGCATCGCAACCTTCCCTCGGCCAGAGAAACAGAAGCCAGGACGTGAGAGATGGAACTCAGTTCAGGATGCACAGAGCTGAATCCAAAGCAGCAGGAGGGTGAATTCCGGAGTTTGGGTTTTTCAATGGCCCTGCTCACTCTTCAACTCCCCTGTTTTACCCTAAAAATACTCTATATTTCATCTTGTCCTTTCCCAGAAAACTGCCAAGAGGTCTTTGTTGACACCTTCCCTTGCCACAGACCTCCAAACGCTTCTTTCTTCTTCCTTTTTTTTTTTAATTTGTCAGAGTGTTTGTGCTCACCAGAGAGAAAGAGAGAGAGAGAGAGAGAGAGAGAGAGAGAGAGGGAAAGTGAGGAAGCAACCCCCACAAGGAATGGCCGTGTCAGTGTCACAGTGCCTTGCGCTCCGTTTCTCCTTTTGGGATTTTGGGCATGCGCGCACACGAGCCTGCAGTGTTTCTCAGCCTACTGGGTCCGGGCCTTGAACTACACGGTCAGCTATGTGGGTCCAGCCACCTTGACCACCATCCATGGGCTGGCCCCCTTCTCTCTTCAATCTGCCGGACAGACCTTCCCAGCCCGTCAGTTGTTCCTTCTCTCCATCCTCTGCTTCAAGCGAGAGGGCTCTGGGAGGAGAGGGAGTGGAAAGGGTGTGATCAAAGAATTCACTCGAAGACGACTATGGCAGCCCTTTCTCTTTTTTTTTAGAGGTTTTTGCTATAGGGCACATGCGCTCACTAGAAAGACAGAGAGGCAGAAAGCGAGAAATCACCCCCCAGGGGGGATGGCCACGCCACAATCCCTTCTCCTCCATTCTCCTCTCGGGGTCTTGGGCACGCACGCACACGCGCCCGGCGTGAGTTTAAGCCACCGGGTCCGGGACTCACAGCCCTTTCTTAATGTAGGTCCTCCTCTCAGAAAGAGTTGCAAGTTTTTTATCATAGTTTTAATTAACATCGTAGCTGTACATATTCATGGGGGACAGAGTGAATTTTTAATACATGCGTGTGATGTGTAATGATCAAATCAAGACAATAAACATATCCATGATCTCAAACATTTATCATTAGGTTGTGTCATCATTTGCTCTGTTGTGTGGCTGATAGCAACAGCCTGGATCTCAGTGATAGACAAAGTGTAGAGATTTGCTTTTAGCCTCGCGGTTTGGTAGGTCCGAGGTCAAAGGATCGCTCTGGTGGGATCTTCTTGCTGGTGGATCACGTGGCAGGGACATCACATCACAGACAGTGAGGACACACATGCCACTCCCTGTCCTTACAACCCACCAGGACTCAGCCACGGGGTCCCCCCCCCCACGCCCTTACCCCACATCACCTCCCAAAGACCCCACCTCTTAATCCCACATTTAAGTTGCGATCCTCCCAACATCAGTATAATGGCTCACCAAATTTTAGCAGGTGCATTGTAAGGGGACACATTTAAACCTTAGCAGTTCTGAACAAAGTCCTTCCCTCAAGCAATTTTGAAATGTACAATAAACTGGCGTTCACTGTAGTTACTCTGCTGCGCTTAGTGCTCTTAGAGCTCTCGTCTAACCGACGTGTGTCTACGAGTCAAGCGCTCCCTCCCTGCCCCTCTCCTCCTCTTTCCAACTCTGGCACCCATCCTTCCGCTCTCCACTTCTATGCTAATCTTTCAGCTTCCGCAAACGAGTGAGAACATGCTGTCTTTGATTTCAGGGCCTGTCTTAGTACACGCAGCACAATTTCCTCAAAGCACATCCCTGTTGCCTTATGTAACAGGGTTTCGTCTTTTTTGTGGCTGAATAATATTCCACTGTGCATATGTACCACATTGTCTTTATTCATTCCTCCGCTGATGAACGCGTGGGTGGACTCCATGTCTTGGCTCCTGTGAATGGTGTCTCACTCCATTAGAACAGCGGTGACAACAGAGTGACACGGGCTGGAGAGGCTGTGGATAGAGGGGTGCTCCCACGCACTGCTGGGAATGGCAGTTAGGGCAGCCCTGTGGAAGACAGCATGGCGGCTCCTCAAAAGTGAGCAATGGACTCACCTGTCACCCCGTAATCCCACTGTAGAGAGTACACCGTGTCTACCCAAAGGAAAGGAAATCCATAGGCTGGCGAGAACTGCATTACAGAGACCCCAGGGATGTATCCACACCTGGACTCGCGGGAACACAATTTCTAACACAGGACATCCAGGTGGCAAACAGGAAGTTAAGGAAAAGTGCCAGTCGCAGCGTTTCCTGGCGCTGTCACTTGCAGGCCTGCAGCAGGAAAGCCTTGAGACGCATATTGCAGTACAAGAGGAAGCTCATGCTCGTCCTCCACCCAGTCCCCAGCCACCTTTTATGACTGGCCAATGACTAAGAACAGAGCTGTCACTGACAGAGGCTGGCCTGCGGGTGGCTCTGGAGGTCAGGACTACTGAGGTGCCCACCAGACACATCCGTCCACCCAGCCCGGCATCCCGTGAGCAGCTCGTCCAAAGACCTCCCCCCCACCCCACCCCAGAGGCTCCGCCAGTTTTCAGAGCCGCGGGCTGTCTTTGCTGGTGAATTCTAAGGAAGACAGCCTGGGTGCTGGACATCCAAACTCCTCCGCCCCCTAGTGGAGAGAGGAAGGCCATGCGCCTCCCAGCCTGGCTCCGGGCGGACTCCTGCCAGAACCAGGCCTTCCTCCACCAGCTGGGGACGGCCCACCGCCATTGTTGGGAGGAACCTTCATAGAGAAAGGAGGGGGAGGCAGCCCTGCCAGGCACATTTGTTCCTCCCCAGGCCTCCCAGAGGGTGTCTGACAACCTTCGCCGAGATTTTCCCAGCCTGTCCGGCCTCTCCAAGACTTGAACCGTGAGGGATCAAATATGTGAATGAAAATGGAAAAAGCGTGTCTGTGCGCCTGCTCCCAACGGGAGCATGGGGAGTTACGGAGACCAGACGTCGCTGTACGGATTATTCTTCCATAATCATCCAGATGTTTGGTCTAGGCGGGATTGCACAGGCCCAGTACAATCCCACACTTCCTGCTCGAGGTGAATCATCTGGTTCCAGAAGCCCATGTCACCACTGCCCTGTGGCTGTCACAGCTCAGAGCCTGAGGAGGCAACTGTTTCTGTCCCTGGGCAGACAGCTGACCAGACACCCCATGTTCAGAGCTCGGCCTCAGACCTCCTGAACATGCGTTTGGTTTGGGGGTCTGGTTTTGGTTCGTTTTGGTTTGCTTTTCCATAAACTGTCCCAAAAATGTGAGAAAATTCCATTTTCTCAAATTCCTTAGCTAGATGAACATCGGTGCTCAGTGACTCACTCCAACATAGGGTTTCAAGGAAAGGGGACCAGGGCTGAGACAAGATACTTCCTGCCCATATCAAGCAGATGGAGAACCACCAGAAAAAGGGGACTAAAAGAACATTTGGGGCATTGGTCAAGTCACCTGCTCCTTCCACACACATTAGCCTGAGTATCAGAAAGAAAAGGTGTGTAACCCAGGCTCAGCCTTGTCGGGAACCCCCGAAGTCCAGCGAGGGAGACAGTTATGAGGGGAAAGGACCGTATGTTATTTGTCCCGGTGAGGGAAGGACCTGGGGTGGAGAAGGGGAGCATTTTGTCTGAGTCCTCATAAATGAGCAGATAAATCCCCTTTTCAAAGATTTGTTCAGAGGCATCTCTGTCCTGCCCCAAAAGTCTGTCTTGGTGCCCAAGGCAGACCAAGGTGAAGCCTCAGCTCCCGCTCAGGCCTCTGCCAGGGCCTCCGAGGCTGCTGGCTCCCGTGTCCCCCCACCCCCAGTCCACTTTTCCTGGATATGTAAGAATGATGGGGCAAACACTGAAGCCAGTGGCAAGGAGGGAAGGCCAGAAGGAGGTGGACCAGCCTCCAAGTGTCTCTTCTAGCATCTAGAATGCTTTCTAATTATTTAGTGTGCCAGCTCCACAGTCTAGTGGGTAAGGGAACTAGACTCCATTTGGCTAACCAGGGTTGGAAGCCCAGCACCGACAGCTGGAAAAATACACTGGATGTGTGTGCATGCATGTCTCAAATCCTGACTGGATGGAGAAATGAAAAAGAGATAGTGGCATGACCACAATCCATGGGGGGCAGGACTTTCTCCCTTTCTCTCTCTCTCTCTCTCTCTCTCTCTATCTCTATCTCTATCTCTATCTCTATCTCTATCTCTGTCTCTCTGGTGAGTGCATGTGCCCTATAGCAAATTTTAAAATAATAATAATAATACATTTTTAAATGCTTTAAATGGGGACCAGCAGTTTGTGTAATGGCTATGTTGCTGGACTCCCACGTAGCCGACCGCGGTTCGAGTCTCAGACCCGGTAGATTAACTCGCACCGGGCGCGTGTGTGTGCATGGCCAAGATCCTGAGAGGAGAATGAAAGAAAAGGGATTTCAGCATGGCCACCCACCCGGGGGTGATTTCTCACTCTCTGTCTTTCTGGCGAGCACACACGCCCTATAGCAACCTCTCAAAAATGCTTTAAAAGAAAAAAAATTTAATTAGCACCATAATTGAAAAATTGGGAATACTTTACATAAAAATTACCTTGAATCTTTTATTTTTTTCTTGAAAATTTGGAAGATAGAGTCATTCTGGCCCATATTCTACCACGGGAACTCTAGGTAGCAACCGAGTAGGAGCAGTGAGAATTACTGCACAGCGCAGTGGCTTACAACCACCACCACTTATTAGCTGTGTTTCTGGTGGTGGCGATTTGGGCTGGGCTCACTGAGTGTATCTTCGCCGGTCTTGCCTAGGCTCACTCGTATGGCTACAGTAGGAGGCTGCCAGGGTGCTGGGGGGGAGACCTCAGTTCTCCTCCGCACGGCCTGTGCAGCAGGTCAGCTCAGGCTTCA
Source organism: Tupaia tana (assembly GCA_026018925.1). Lineage (NCBI taxonomy): Eukaryota > Metazoa > Chordata > Mammalia > Scandentia > Tupaiidae > Tupaia > Tupaia tana. Next base: position 58,285,619 of record JAKSZU010000014.1, on the reverse strand, counting down.
TCACACGGAGCTATTCCGTCAGCAAGATGGGGAAGCCCTGAGCAGCACGCACTTTTCGAGCCTCTTCCTACATGACTTATTAATGCTCCACTGTTAAAACAAGACACGAGACTAACCCAAAGCAAAGGTTAGGGGAATAGACTGCACCTCCTGACAGAAAGAGCTACAAAGAGCTCAGAGTTCGATTTTGCCTGTGTTTGTCTTCATGGGACATCCCGTTCACCGTCATTTCTACCTCACAGACACTGGGAGCCAGCTGTCATTTCTCCTTGACCTTGAGCGGCTGCTTTTCTTACATTCATCTTCCTGAAATCCCCTCTACCAGCTGGAGCTCTGTAGACATAGTGTAAAAACTAAACCTAGAGCTCTCCCCGTGCTACTTGGCTCAGCACCCAGCTTACTTGGCCCTTCCACTCATGTACACGAGAAGGTGAGATGGAGTTGACAAAAATAAAACCCAGAAGGAGGATCTAAAGTAGTGAGGCCAAAGGGAGGTCAAAGTGCCCACGACCCGAGGGCAGGAACAGCTGAGCAGAGAGCACACCGCTGGCACTGACGGAGCGTCCCCCAGAACAGCCGCCCGCTGCCGGGAGAGGCACTGCACGGCACAAGGATGACCAGGCACTCCGGGAAGGACTCACAGCCCGGGCAACTGCAGGCGAGGAAAGGAGAGAAAATGCCCCTTTCACAGTCACCTCTTGTCACACTGGCTCTGCGGCAGATGCCACGCCCACAGGGTCCAGAGCAGTGATGCCCGCATGGTGCACTGAACAGACGCTCAGGGGTAGATACAGTCTCCATGGCAGGGGGTCCAGTACGGAGTCAGGGCACCGCCTGAGACGGGAGGGCAGCAGGGGGCTCAGTGCATGCCACCAGGGCGAGTCCTACCACGGCTGATCAGCAGCACCTGCTGTAAGAAAACCTTCATCCTCCCCGCTCCACGAGAACGGTTCACCTTCTGTTCCCCGGAGTACGAAAGTGTGTCTTAAGTTAGTAAACATCTTTGAAGATGATACTAGAGTCTATGTGTTACAACATACATTGCCAGACCAGCAGGTGGTGTGGTGGTTAAGGCGCTAGACTCCCACATGGACGACCACGGTTTGAGTCCCAGACCAGGGAGCTTGTTTTCTCACCTTTCCTCCCTCTCTCGCTCTGTCCCTCTCTGGTCAAATTAGAATAAGTAAATACATTTTAAAATTTAAAAGAAAATACATTGCCATAAGCACACACCACCCCCTATGAAGAACCCTTGACAAACATGAATAAATCCAGTCAAAGGAGTCTAGACCTAACTTGTAGGCTACAGGAAATGCCAGGGACAAAGGAACAGGCACAGGAACACCGTGTGGCGCTCCTATATTCGCAGTGTGGGACTTTGTATGACTCAATTGGCCTGACCTCTTGTCGTGGGCATTTTAAATAGAAGATGGGCAGTAGATTGCTTCAGGATAAGAGAGATTAAAGGACTGTTTGTCTTAAATGCAATGCAGGAATTCTGAGTGGATTCTACTCTCTAAAAAATCTAAAATATCAGCCATAAAAATCATTTGGACGTTCATCCATGTTGTCTCAGTGATGGGATGTCACTGGTCTCTGCGGTGGAGTGGCGTGTCGTTCTGGAGCGTTCTATACCACGTTTTCTTCATCCATTCACTCATTGAAAGATACTTAGGCCGGTTCCCTATCTTGCTACTGTGAATGGTGCCACTACACACATAGGAGATTCCAGTTCTGATAGCTCCTTGACATACTGTGTTCATTCCCTCTGGACATATACCCCGTAGTGGGATTGTTAGGTTACGTGGGTCAAAGATAAGCCTAAAGGACATCGCGCAAAGTGAAATAATCCAGGCGGAGAAAGACAAACAGCTCATGATCTCACTCACGTGTGGACAAGGTGGCACCACTGGAGTAGAGAGTAGTGACCAGAGGCTACGGTGGCTGAGGGTTAGGGTTAGGGATGGGGAGGAAAGATAGGGAGCCGTTAGTCAAAGGATTTATAATTACAGTAAGACCTGAGGGATAAATTTCAACAAGTCTATTGTTCAGTAAGGTGACTATAGTAAACTACAATATATTGCATTCTTAAAAAATGTAAGGGGATGAGACCAGCAGATGACGTAATGGCCACGTTGCTGGGCTCCCACATGGCAGACTGAGGTTTGAGTACCGGACCTGACAACTTGAAATTCATGCCAGGGGTTGGGAACCAGCAGTTAGCGTAATGGCTATGTCGCTGGACTCCCACGTAGTCGACCCGGTGGCTTAAAACTCACGCCGGGTGCGTGTGCGTGCGTGCCCAAGATCCCGAGAGGAGAATGGAGGAGAAGGGATTGCGGCGTGACCATCCCCCCTGGGGGGTGATTTCTCGCTTTCTGTCGCTAATGTCTCTCTCTGTCTGTCTGGCGAGGGCACGCGCCCTATAGCGAAAAAATCTCTCAAAAAAAAAAAAAAAAAGAAAGAAAAAGAAATTCATGCCAGGGGTGTGTACGTGCATGCCCAAAATCTTGAGAGGAAAATGGAGGAGAAGGGATTGTGGTGTGGCCATCCCCCCTAGAGGGTGATTTCTCACTTTCTGCCTCTGTCGCTCTACTGAGTACATGCGCCCTAGAGGAAAAATCTCTCTTAAAAAAAAAAAATGCAAGGAGAGTGGATCTTATATGACCTCATGACAAAAATAAGTTCATGAGATGATGCATTGGTTAACAGGCTAGAGTCAACAAGTTACAAGGTATACATACTCTAAAGCATCATGCCATACACAATTAAAACACACAATGCTATCTGCTGATTTTAAATAACTGAATGTAAACACTTGGAGGATAATTAGGGCAACTACAACATGGACAGGTATTAGATGACAGGAAATTACTGTTTCTGAGGCATGCCAATGATATTACGAATACAAATATGTAGAATATGAGGATCTTCTTACATTAGGAGACTCAAGCTGGCGTATTTATGGTTTGTTATTCTTACCAGCAGTTACTAAAATATTCTCTTCCTGCTCTAAACTCACTCTTCATACTTGACTCTCTGGTGCTGGGTCTGGAGCGCTGCCAACCGTGGGACAGGTGGAGAAGGAGTAACTTCTCTTTCCAGTCTACTTCCTGTTCCTGTCCCTGTTCCTGTTCCTGTCCCTGTCCCCGTCTACTTCCTGTTCCTGTCCCTGTCCCCGTCTACTTCCTGTTCCTGTCCCTGTCCCCGTCTACTTCCTGTTCTGTCCCTGTTCCTGTCCCTGTCCCCATCTACTTCCTGTTCCTGTCCCTGTTCCTGTCCCTGTCCCCGTCTGCTTCCTGTTCCTGTCCCTGTCCCCGTCTGGGGGCAGCACTCTCTCACCACCACAGCAGCAGCTCTTTCCTATAGCACCCCCAGATCTCGCTCTTTCTCAGAGGTTTGGGTCCCACCCCCAGCTCAGAGATCAACCCAGCTGAGCTGTGCCTCGGCCTCGGGGGTCATACGCCCAGCAGTGTGGAGCCCCTCGAAGTTTCTCGTTTCAGCCATTCCCACCTATTACCGCATTCGCCCAGCCCTGGGGATGGTAACTCTTTGCTAAAAATTGCTTTGTCTATGATTTCTTAGAGTCTTTTCTTTCTTTCAGTTACTTAGTTAACAAATTTATACCTAGTTAACAAGTTATTATACTAAATTCTCTCCATTCAAGTAACAGGTATGCCTCTGTCTCCTGAATGGATGAGATGTGTCGTAATGTTTGAAACTTGCTTTAAAAAGATTCACTGAAAAAAAAAAAATACAGATACGTCAATATACATACATACATTACATATAACAAATACAAACACAAACGTCTGCTGAGAGACAATGCTGAATCTAGATAGTGGGTAATGCCGTGGTCACTGTACTAGACCTTCCACTTTTCTGAGTTTAGATTTTCTCATACTAAAGAGTTGGAAAAAGAAGAAAATAGGTTAATAATACCTAACTCATTATTTGTTATGGTATTATATAAAAATTAAATTGATATACCATTTTTTTGGGGGGGGAGAGGTTTTTGCTATAGGGCGTGTGCACTCGCCAGAAAGACAGGCAGAGAGACAGAAAGCAAGAAATCACCCCCAATGGGGATGGCCACACTGCAATCCCTTCTCCTCCATTCTCCTCTTGGGATCTTGGGCATGCACAGACACGCACCCAGCGTGAGTTTAAGCCACCGGGTCTGGGACTCAAACCGTGGTTGACTACATGGGAGTCCAGAGACATAGCCATTACACCAACTGCTGCTCCCAAGATACCAATTTTCTTTCCATTGCCCCCAAGAACATCTACCTCTTCAAAGGTCATTTACCCGTGAAAACTTCAGATCCTGCTGGCCAGGCGCCCTGTCAACTCCCTGGCAGAGTACACAAATCTAGGAACAGCTATCAATGCCTGGGGACAGCAACTGCGCCTGCAGTCACCTCACGGTGGCCCTGACTGGCACAGGATCCTGGCCTGAGAGGCGTTCGTGCAGAAAAGAATCTTCACTTTATTGATGAGGAGGAGAAGGACATTCCACAGACTCCCTGGACAAACCACTTACTTACTTGTCCCAGTCAGTTCTGAATCACCGGCCTGAATCCCTCATGCTGCAAATCAGCCCCTTCTGCTATGAAAGAAAGCCTTGCCACTCCCCGTGTAAGCCGCCCCACACCGGTGCTGTCAAGGCCAGTCTTCACTGTTCTCCCCCAGCACTGCCTTAGCTCCTTAGCCCTAGCAGGTGCCTGGAGCCATAGTAGAACCAAGCCTGGTTCAGGCACCAGGTGGATGGGGCAGAGTAGCACGACAATGTTCAACTTAAAACTTGTCAATTTTTTATTTCTGGAATTTTCCAATATTTTTGGAAACATAGAAGTGAAACCTCAGATAAAGGAGAGACTGCTGTATCTTACCTTCTCTCCAAGTCTCTGACCTTTGGGCCGAAAGGATGGGCTAGCCTCTCACTTGGTCCTGATCACCACACTCCCACCTTGGACCAGGTTTCCACCAGGTGCTTGTGGGAAGAGTTCTGTTTGTTTAATGCCAGTGACCAGACCAGTCCGTATCCTGGCACAAGTCATTTCTTCCTTGGGGCACCCTCGTTAGATCTGATTTTGGTGAGCACAGTTGTATTGCCTTAAGAAAACTGTTTGACTGGGAACCAGTAGTTAGCGTAATGGCTATGTCGCTGGACTCCCACGTAGTCGACCGCGGTTCGAGTCCCGGACCTGGAGGCTTAAAACTCACGCCGGGCACGTGTGCGTGCGTGCCCAAGATCCCGAGAGGAGAATGGAAGAGAAGGGATTGCAGCGTGACCATCCCCCCTGGGGGGTGATTTCTCGCTTTCTGTCTCTATGTCTCTCTCTGTCTGTCTGGCGAGCGCACGTGCCCTATAGCGAAAACCTCTCAAAAAAAAAAAAAGAGAAAACTATTTGACTACCTCAGTCCCCAGTTAAATTTCACCCAGATCAGGAAGGTGTGTGTGAATTCAAATATATCCGTAACCAGAAGGCCCGGGAGTAGCCCTTCCATCTCTGCAGGCACTTGCAAAGCTTTTATAGAGAGAACCCTGGAGGTAGCAGAGGAAAAAATTGTAAGCCCTCCCCAGGCAAATGGGGAGCCCACAGTCTCTGAACACTGGGCCCTGGAGGCTCTGCATTGCTCTCTACATCAGAAAGGTCGCCCTGTCTGATGACTTCCTCAAGGCCTTCTCTTCCAGGGAGGCCTGGCTCAACTCTCTCATCCCTCACAAAGCTCCCTCTACTCCCTCCAGTGAGAAGACAAATGGCCAATAAACACAGGAAAAGAGGCACACCCTCATTCTCAGTCAGGAAAACGAACATTAAGACACCCCCTTGGCAACCTCATTTGGCTACCTCAGCTCTCAGGTTGCACAGAAACAAAATGTGAGAGAATAGTAAGCATCAGAAAGGGTCTAGAAAGAAGAACCTCAAGGCTGGAACGAGGCTAGGATCTAATTGGTTGGATCACCATAGAGAATCAGGTAGCAATATCAAATAAAATCTTAACCATACACACTTTATGATCAAGAAATTCCATTTCTTAGGGAACCAGCAGTTGGCATAATGGCTGTGTTGCTGGACTCCCATGTAGTTGACCATGGTTCAAGTCCCGGACCTGGTGGCTGAAGCTCACACCAGGCACATGTGTGTGCATGCCCAAGATCCTGAGAAGAGAATGGAGGAGAAGGGATTGAAGCATGGCCATCCTCCCTGGGAAGTGATTTCTTGCTTTCTATCTCTCTGTCTCTCTCTTTCTGGTGAGCGTGCATGCCCTACAGCAAAAAAAAAAAAAAAAAAAATCCATTTATCATCAGCCACTCCTTGCATGAATACGCAATAAACAGGTATCAGAATGTTTACTGAGAGTTGTTAGAAATAGGGCAAATTGGAAGCAATCTAAACAACTGTCAATAGGGCAATAGATAAATGACTGCGCAGCTATTCTATGAAATGCCAGGACGGAGTTAAAAAGAACACAGTGAGAGAAACGGGGCCCGGTAGCCGTGAGCGTGCCAGCATGCAGGTCTTGATCTTGGTATCGTTCCCAGCACCCTTTGGAGAACTGACTGATTCCAAGACCAAGGCAGGATAGACACAAGAGGAGTCTGGGACATTCTGCAATGCCAGAAAGTAAAAATGGGAAACCAACAGGTGGCATGGTGGTTAAGGCACTGCACCCCACATGGCCGAACACAGTTTGAGTCCCAGATCTGGCAGCTTGAAACTCATGCCAGGCGTGTGTGAGTGAATGCCCAAAATCCTAGGAGAATGGAGAAGAAGGGATTGCAAGATGGACATCGGCCTGGGGGTGATTTCTCACTGTCTCTCTCCAGGGACTGCAGGCACCTTATGGTAAAAGCCTTAAAAAATAAAAAAGAAAGTAAAGATGTACTAAAAAAAGAAAAAAGTGATGGTGACATGTCACAAGAAGGGGCTCCCACTGGTAAAAAGTTTGAGCACAGAATAATTAAGGATAGTCAAGGATATTAACAAACCATAGTCCATTAAAAAGTGGAAAAATCACGAGGCCATTTTGCAGTAAGCTAGGCGCCTTTTTCTCCTCTGTATTGTTGCTTATCTCTTTATAACAGATAAACAATAGAAAAACGACGGCATGGGGAGAGAGAAAGCCTCCAGCTCACAGCTGAGTGCCAAGCTCAGGGCGTATGTGGGGGCCTCGTGACAGCTGGGAAATGACCGTTTTGCAGCCAGGATGACAAGGACTGGCTCAGGCAAGAGTCATCGGTGGACGCTGAATCCGGGCAAACGCTGGCGAGGCTCAGGCTCCGTGCGTGATCTGCGGTCTGCTCCAACGGGCTGCTTATTAAGGTGCAAGGAGAACACATTGTAATAAGTAGCAGACAAATCGGACGGCACCCTGACCAGGTGGTCGAAAACCCTGTCACTAACGAGGGCCACACGGACATTGCAAGTGTGCAGATGGGGCCCCCTGAGAAAGCTGTGTCACCTAGAACACAGTCCAGCAGAAAATGCCTACCTTGAATCAAATCATCAGTCTAATCATGACAGAACATTAGAAAACCCCAAATAAGAGAGCACCAATTTCATTAAAGTGACAGTATTCGTCAAAAGTATCAATATCATAAAACACAAAAACTTAACATTTTCCCATGTTACTAGATGACCAAAGACTCACAACAACTCGATGCAATATCAGGTGCTAAAGGGAGCTGAAATTTGAGGAAAAAAGAATAGAAAGTACACTTAATTAACTGGCAAAAATAGAATATAGAGGGTAGATGAGACCAATGGAATATCTCAATATTAAATTTGGAAGCATTGATAACTACGATGGCTATTTAAAAGAATATTCATGTGGCCAGCAGGTGGCGAGGTGGTTGAGGCACTGGACTCCCACAGGGCCAACTGTGGTTCAAGTCCTGGACTTGGGCAGTTTGTTTTCTCTCTCTCTCTGGTGAGCACACGTGCCCTATAGCACTTTAAAATAATAATAATCATAAATAAAATTAAATAATTTTTTTCAAAAAGAAGACTTATTCTTACTCTCAAGAATGATGCAATGTAGTATTTTGGAGTAAAGGGACATGACATTATTGAATAATTAAATTTTATGTATTTATATACAAAATATATATATATATATAATACATAAAGATGCATGGATATATATACATGCGCATATCATATATACAGATAGCAAATAGGCAAACTATTCATTCTGAGGAAAGAGTATTTGAAGAGTCTTTGAATTCTTTTTATTCTTGCAACTTCTCTGTTTCAAAATAAGGAGTTGTTCAAAGCAAAACATGACGAACACAAAAGAGTAACGTAGCTACGTGTCCTAGCATCGAGAGAGTTATAAAGCAGACTGCCGAGGAAGAAGCAGCAGGGCGAGGCCCCCGCGTCACACATACACACGCACGTGAGTGATAGACGAAGCTGGGAGGTGCACTGGTTTGATGATGTGGCTTCCCTTTAGCACAGAAAAGAGGAGACCCGGCTGGGGGTTACAGAGTTCTTCAGCTTAACTAAAATACGCCCTTTGGTGAGGATGGTGTACTTATGAACCGCGCGTGCATTCGGAGGTGACTGCTTTGGGGAAAGTCAAAGGTTAAGCTCGCCTTTCTCTCAGCTGCCCCATCGGGGATCACAGCCAGGCTTCCTGAGAATGCTCATTCCAATGCTAGCGCTCACTGGACTTGACAGTCTCAGACACCGCCTGGGCGTGGGGTTGGGGACCTGGGCAGCCAGTGGCCACAGCATGGGGTGCTTGCAAAGACTCTGAACTTCAGAATCAGCGTGTGCCTCTTCGTCTCCCTCACTCCTGACAGTGTCACATCAGGCAAGTGACAAATTTCTCTAACCATAGTTCCCATAACTGTAAAAAGAGCCAACAGGAGCCAGACGGTGGCACAGTAATAAAACACCATGCTATGCAAGGCAGGCCCCCACGGGGGGACCTCCTGAGCAGGCCAGGCACACTATGCCCGTGGTCCAGAGTGGCCCAGCATGGGAGGGCAGTCACACCAACGTGGGTGATGTGAGCACGCTCTTTCTTCCTGTCACAGGATAAATATTTTTTAAAGCACACTTTTATGTTTAAAATAGCTTTAAAAAGGGGTGGGGACCAGAGAGTCCCAGAGAGCATTAGGTACAGTGGGTACTTTGTGCTCCTCAGCCCGTGTGCCGTCAGGCCCCTAGCCCGTCCTGGGCTGACATAAGGAACCGACTTCTCCTTTCTTCCTATCTCTGGTGACTGGCATGCACGTACTCTTCCTGTGAGTCCATGGGCTTTTAAAGGAAGTGCCCTTAAAATTTGTCTCTGGACACAGGACACTGGACCTGGGTGCCTGCCATGAGTTCCCAGGTTACCCTGGAATTGTGGAATGCGGGTACACATGGACTCTGAAATCACCACGTGGAAATCTGCAGGACAAAGAAGATGAAGAGGTGCCCATACCCCCACGTGGTCAGTGACAGTGATCATGAACCACAAGGCAGAGGTGGTGTGGGGGTTACGGTGGCTGGATCCCACATAGCAAGGGCACAGTTCAAATCCCAGACCTGGAGGCCTGAAAATCACACAGGGCTCATGTGTGTGCATGCCCATGACCCCGGGAGGAGAATAGAGGAGAAGGGACTGTGGTACAGCCATCCCCTCTCGGGGTGATATCTCTCTCTCTCTCTCTCTCTCTCTCTGGTGAGCACACGTGCCCTATAGCAAAAACTAATAAATAAACAAATGTGGCCCACATTCCTCAGTCAGAGGGCAGCAACAGATGTCCCATGGTCCAAGATGACTGAGACCAAACCAAGCGGCCTTCTGTACTACAGGACTTATCAGGGCCTTTAGCAGGCCAATGCGGTTCCTGACTAGCCAGCAAACTACAGAATTTGCAGTCTATTTCAAGCTGATGTGACAATAAAATCTTCCTTTTTTATTTTTATGAAGGTCTCAAGGTCTATACCCATTGGAGATACTTAGGAAAATGCTGCTGGAAGCTATTTTTCAACTCTCCGTGCACAGAAAAAGCAGACTTAGTACAAATATACTCATATAACGTGCCAAGAGGGGACAGGAATCAGGAGCTTACGGGTCAGTACTGATTGTCCTCAGAGTCCTCCCCTCCCTTTGCCCTCTGGTCCAAGGAACATTGTAAAAGAGCTCCAGCTACAATGTCGTGGTTATGAGCCCAAAACTGCAGAGAGAGCCCAGTGTCATCAGTCCAGTCATTTCAGCTCCACTTAAACCCAGTGCATGCGATTCCACTCATCATCGATGACCTGGACAAACGGCTGACACAGCCAGGACCCTATGTGCCCGCCGAGTGACCAGACCCACGTGGGTATCTGGTACCTGTACAAGTCCGCTGGAATATTTCAGCAAGTGTTCAATAGGTCAGGCTGAGAAGACCAACAGCCATGTTCACCATGGCCTCGAAAACAGACCGCGGGATGGCCAGAGAATCTCCTTTGGATGCACCGCTCTGAGTGATGGGGCTCTGTTATTTCAGCCCGTCCCACATCTGCGCTCCTTTCTGTAACAACACACTTGTCCTTTGGCCCTTACTCCACCGCTCCCACCACAGCATGAAGTCCCCCTGGGCCTATCAATCCCGACGCCCTGTGTTCCTCTGCCCAAAGGTAAACACAGAACTCAAGACAGGTCACTAAGACCCTGCAGGAACTCTGAAGCTAGAGTAGAACCATCCAAAGCTAAAAAATGTGGGGCCCGCCTGACGTCCCTGTCCCCAGAGCCTAGGAGGCTGTATTTCATTCCGCTCTTGCTACCCAGAACCAGTGCTGTCTGCTCCAACCCTCCTCCCCATGCACCACTCACACTCACAACTTTTCTGCTGACCCTGTGGGTGTACCCAGTGACCTGCCAGTAAATTCCCACAGAGGGTTTCTGTTGCCTGCAACCTAGGAATTTCGTCCAACATGTTGAGCCAAACATTCTCAGCAAATTTCTACTGAACTTTCCTAAAAAATCGTGGAACTTAAAATATGAACGTGACCTTGAATGTTTCCTCATGACCTAACCTCCTCATTTCAGGGAGGGAAGAATAAAAGGCATTGCTGTCTCGAAGGCTTCAGCACCGTAGCCACGGTCCTTTGGGCGTTAGTGATGTAGTAATGTCGGTTTTCCCACTGGCTTGTGTTCAGTGAGCAGATTTCCGAGTGTCTAAATCTATTCGTGCTAACAGAATTCCTGAGACATGTATTGTGTAAAGAACAGACATTTATTTCTCTCAGTTCCGGAGTCTGAGAAGCACCAGGTCAAGGCGAGGCAGCTGGTCTGGCGAGGCCTTCTTGCTGCATCTTCAGACAGCAGGAAGGCGAGGGCAAGAGAGAGAGCCCACTCCTGCAGGTCCCTGTCACAGAGGGACTAATCCATGTTCTCACAGCCTCGACACCGCACATCACGTCCCATCTCCCCACATCGCCGCATCGGGGATTAGCTTTCAACATGAATTCTTGGAGGAGACAAAAGAACTTTCAAACCTAAACCGCCCTGGCTACAGTGTGCTTATTTCCACCTCTCTCATGCTGGAAGTGACCCTCCATGGCCACGATCCGCTGGTGCCCCAGCATGCAAGCATCCTTAAATACTTCAGTGCACACTCGCTCCCCCGAAATGCTCACAGCCTGATGCTCACCGCAGCGTTCCAGCTCTGTGTTCTGGAAGCTTCCGCCTTAGCAAGGAGCTCCAAGTATGGCTTGTGGCAGTTCCCACTCGGGGCTCTTGTCAGCGACTCTCCAGAGAGCGCCACGCTGAGCCAAGGACGTTCTATTCCGAGTGTGGCCCCAGTGTGCCTCGTTCCATCTGCGGGGCATGAGTTTATTGTGGAGAGAGGTTTCGGGCACTCTCACAGCGTCAGCGAGCAGTTCTTCCTTATATGCAGAACGCAGGAGCATCACATAAAAATCTGCCCCGACTGCCAGTGCGGGCTTTAAAGTAAACAAGCTCACCGCTAACATGACCTCTCTGGGCCCGACAAGCTCGTAGCTCAGGCCCACAGGCTGCGACGGTGGTGCAGAGGCCACCACGCCCAGCCTGCCCATCTGGGTCTCGGAAAACTGGGGGCCGGGGGGGATGGGGGCGTGTTTCTCTGTGGAACTGCAGGTCTCACTGGTCACTGCCCACACATTCCAAATCTCAGCCCTCTGAAAAGCCATGGCCAAGGACAGTCCGCTCAAGTTCTTCCCCGCAGGGCCACTGAGGGCTCTCAGATCGGGGGACAGGGAAGCCAGACTTGCGGGCACTCGCTGTGGACATGGGGAAGCTCGCTGCCTGCCCACACCCGGTCTGTGCTAGGTGTCTGTTGTTTCCCTCTCCAGCCCAAAAAGCATTCTCCAAGCCCCACCTACCTCCCCACCTCCCATACAAGCAAGAGCCCGCAGGCTACTCCCGCCCACCACACTGAGGGCCTCCTGCCCTTCCAGCAGTAGCAGAACTCCATCACGTGGCATTTCAGTGTCCCTGTTAGACAGCTGCGGGCTTCGTGGAACAAGGCCTGGGGCACGTCTCTCTGCCTGGCCCCCCCATGCCTACAGCAGGCACGCACCAAAAAAACCAAGCTAGAGATACAGGAGCACTACAAGTCAGACAGCCACACCCACAGCCCCAGCCCCAGCCCCAGCCCCAACCCCAGCCCCAGCCCGGGAAGGGGCCGCTCTGTCTACAGGTCACTTAGCTTTACCCCTGCCAGACCTGCCAGGCTCAGCGAAGAGATGGCCTCACCTCACTCTCTGCAAACTTTCTCACAGCCAGCGGTTCCCGAAGTGTGGGGACAAGGAGCTGGGCTCAGAACCGGCTGGGCTCAGTTCTACCTCCTAGACTCTGGCTGCATGAATGTGGGCAACGCCCTGATGTGCTAGTCTGCGCACAGAGCAGGGCTGGCTACGATAGAGGGTTGTAGGAACACAGGACACCAGGGCTGGAAGACAAGCGAGCTGACCTGTGTAAGGCACTGAGAGCCTGCACTGAGCATTAGCTCTTACACTCAGGATGGTGTAGGTGGTGCTGGACGTAGGCTTAAGTAATACTAAAGCAAGGAATTAATTCATGCTCAATTTTCTTTCAAGCATTCTGATTATGTCATGGGAAAAGTCACAGCTGAATGCTAATGTGATTTTAGTACATCTCTAAAACTTGCTGTCTTCCTTTTAAACAGAGAAAGGAGGCCTCCGGCTCAAGTCTTTGGCAGGCACAAGGATGTATCTGAAACACATAAAGTGATTTTGCCTTCGTTGTATTTATTGTTTTGGTTAATGGCAATGGACACTGGTTTTCTGTTTATGATAATGATGCGAATTTTCCATTTAATATAAATCAATTGGACCAGCCCTGTAGCACAGTGGTTAAGCGCAGTGCCCTGGGAGTTCAATCCCACACAGCCGACCACAATTTAAATTACAGCCCCTGCGGTGTGAAAAGCACGTGAGCAATGCACTCGAGAATGTACACAAAGGAGAAGAGGCTACGAGACGGGGTATCACAGCAGCAGAAAAATAGAGACTATTTAACACCTACTTAAACCAACTAGCAGAGCTATTAACAAATGTGCACGATATAATGTCACGCCCAATGTTGCAGAAGATAAATATAGGTGTGACCTTGGTTTGATTATTGTACACGGTAGGCATGCATGCCTTAAAAAACCATACCGTAGCCCACAAAGTTATACATTGGTTGATAATATGTAAAGTGGAAGCCACAATTAAAAAAAAAATAAGAAATGAAACAAGAATTAAGTAATTAATGTTTTAATTTTTGAAGGCTCCTATAGATAATTATCTACAGCAACAGCTGTTATTTCATTATGAACTGAATGTCTATGTTTACCCCCAAATTCATGTGTTGAGATGCCCGTTGCCTGGGTGATGGTATTAGGAGGTAGGGCCTTTGGGAAGCGATTAGATCATGAGGGTGGAGGCCTCATTAGTGGGATTAGTCCTCTTGCACAAGGGGGCCCAGGGAGCTCTTTTACTCTAACCCTTCTGCCTTGTAAGGGTGCAGGAGAAGACCGTTGTCTGCAATCTGGGATGAAGGCCTTCAGTAGACCTGACCACACTTCCTGTCTCCAGAAGTGTCAGAAATAATTTTTTTCTCTTTTTCTAGAGATATTTTTGCTATAGGGCACGTGCACTCGACAGAGAGACAGAGAGACACAGAGAGACAGAAAACAAGAAATCACCCCCCCCAAGGGGTATGGCCACGCCGCAATCCCTTCTCCATTATCCTCTCGGGATTTTGGGTATGCACACACACGTACCCAGTGTGAGCTTTAAGCCACAGGGTCCAGGACTCGAACTGCAATCGACTACGTAGGAGTCCAGCGATGTAACCATTACGCCATCCGCTGACCCGCAGAAATAAATCTCTGTGGTTTGTAAGTCATCTAACCTTGGGAATTTTGCTACAGCAATCCACACAGACTAAGACGTGCCCCTGAATGGCCTGCCCTCTGAAGGGCTCTTATCTTCACAAGGAACTCCCCGTTTCATAGAGGGAGAAGCTCAGAGGGGCAGTGACACAGAGCTGGGAGGTGCAATGGCTGTGTTGTGAACCCAGGTCTCTGCGCCTCCACCCACACGCTTGCCGGCCCACCACAGCCCCACAGCCGCAGAAGGAAATGAGTGTACAACGGCAATACCCAGAGACTGTCAGGGAAACACAGATTTAATTCCTTGTTGGGAAACGAGAAAAGGCTGCTCGGAGCAGGTGACATTTGGGCTGCAAGCTTAAAGGCAACAAGAACTTTGTTGATAAAACAACCTGAACTAGATTACATTCCTTCATTCTCTACTGTGGCTCAGGTGCTGAACCTGGTACCAGAAAGGTGGTTAATGGGCTCAACTCTACTCCCAGAGGGTCTACACCCCAGGGGAGGAGACAGACTCTGGAAATATTGATGAAGAGATTGCAGATTCTGTGTGCTATGTGGAGACAATAAGGGACCGAAGTGGAGACTGTAAGGGAAGCCCGTGTGAAGATGGTCGGCGGGGGGTTCTTTCCAAGGAGGAGACATTTTTGCTGAGCTAGAACGATGAGGCGACGGCTCTACCCATGGAATATAAGGAGAGAACAGATGTGCAGGCAGGGGAGCGGCATGTGCCGGGGCTCTGAGGCTAGAGAGGAGAGGGTGTGTTCACGGAACTAAAAGATGAAAGTATCTGGAAGCAAGTGAGCTGCAGGGAAAGCCTCTCACAGGGAAATCAGGGAGAGAGGCCCGAGCGGGGCAGAGAGGACACAGCTGTGCTGTGGCAAAGTTTCACCCGAAGCGCCATGGGAGGCTCCTGAAGTTTCCGCTAGAAATGATACACTGCAATGTACCCAGTAAGATCGGACCTCAGCTTCCTCATCTGTGAAACACGGACAGGCGAGAGAATGAGCACCTGCCTGTGTGAAAACTGGTTGGAGGTGTGTTCTATGTGAGCAAGTCTCAGGACCACCGGGAGTTCTTGTTACAACCCAGACTACTGGGTCCAGAAATGCCGCAGCAGTAGGTCTCTGGGAAGTCCCAGAATTTGCATGTGCAACAAGTTCCAGGTAATCACGCTGTGGCTGGGGCAGGGGTCTCACTTTGAGAACCCCCGGGTTAGGGAGGACACCGACTAAGTGGGAAGCACCGTTGGGAGGTCATTGCAGGAGCTGAGGGTTGGTGGAGTGAAACGATGCCCATGAGACAGACAAAAGTGGCCTGGACAGAAGAGGTCCCTTCTGGAGCAGGATGGACAGGACTGTGGGTGCGTCAGATGCTGGGATGAGAAGGTGGGAGAACTCAGGCAGTGCATTCCTAGGTTTCTGGGTTGAGAAACCAGGCAGTGACAGTGGCATCACCCGAAATGGGGAATCGAGGAGGAGCAGCAGTGGAGACAAGGGCTGGGACATATGTACCAACTCTGGCATCTCTGAGATAGGACGGCCATGCACGTGGCTCGTAGGAGGCGGCGGAGTCTTCATGAGGACAAGTGGCCATACCCAGCTTATTTTGCATTATACCCCCAGATCTCACCCCAGAGCCTCCCAGCACGTATCACATATCCAGAAAACTCTTTGTAAAGGTCAACAGACAGATGGAGGCTAAGGAACCAACAGCATCAACCGCGCTGGGATACAGCTATGCCGCCATGTTTGAAGAAGACACAAGCCATCTACTAGGGCTAGACCACGGGTGGGCCAAAGCGCAGGCCCCGGCACTTCCTCCTCACCGTGGCGTGTGTGGTGCAGCCGGACGTCGAGGGTAGAACAAAGACCAACGCAAGCCATCCGTTCCCAAGGGAGATCTTCCTCCAAAGTCAGAGATCTCACATCGGAGCCTCTGCAGTGAGTTCAAGATGAGAAGGCTTGAACTGTGAACTGAATGAGCATGAAGGCCAGGGGAATCTAGACAACTTGGGCTTTTTAGAAAATAAATCATGGGAAAATCAAGCTATGCAACCTGGGGACATGAGGGAGAGGTGGGGAGGCAGGAGAGGCAGAGGACGGAGCAGGGAATGGCTGACCCGAGGCCGCCCCCCTGCTAAGGGGTCAGTCTCCAGAACTTGACCTCTGGGCCAACTGTCACCCTGGGGTCCTTGCCGCATTCTGAGCAGGCACGACGGACCCTCAGCCTCCCCACTTACTGAGTTGTAACTTAGAAGGCTGTAATCCCAGCCAGGGTTTCTGGTGACATCATAAAACCACAGAACCGCAGGCCCAGTTCACCAGAAGCCCCAAGATGGAATTACAGCCTTTTTCCTAATCCAGGCAGCTCTGCTCACTGCCGCTCTTCCTGATAGAATAGAAGCAAGCAGTATTTAACCGTGTGCGCGCCGAGGGCCACCGCTCTCCTGGCCCCCCTGTCCCTCTCCCATGTCCCTGTTTACCTTCCTGCTAAGGAGTCCCCTGCAGCGATGGCCCTGCCCTTCGAAGCTCCCCTTTCTCCCGGCCTGCTCTCTACCCCTCTTCCTCCCAGGTCTCTCTGTCTCCATTTAGGAGCCACTAGCACACCACCTTCTGCCCTACAATACGGCTGTTCAAGAAAAGCCCAGTCTCTTCTGGGTCTAAGGAGACAAGCGTCTGGAGAACACAGACCCCGCAGCTTACCTGGAGCCAGTCCGCAGAGTGGCCCCCGCAAATGAAGTCAGGGTTTGACTCAGTCACGTGTGCAGTTTAAAGAGGACTCTCCGAAAGAAAGCCGCCGGCGGCTCCCAGGATCCTTATTTTGGTTTTGCATTCTAATTTTCAAAACCAGTTTTGCTGAACACAAAGTCTCCTCGGACACCCCATTACCTTCCCCTGCTTCCCCGTCGCCAGTCTAGAGCGATGCTGAAGCTCCTACAGGAATCCCAGCTAGGGAGCAGCCCCAGGAAAGGCAGTGGTCCGAACAGCGTCCCTGATGAGCCCCCCTACGCCCGAGACACGCACTCTGTTCTTCAACCCTTCCTCAGAGAGAGTGTTTTCCTCATTTTATGGAGGAGGGAAACGGGCTCACAGATGTGGAGTATTTTGCCCAACGTCCCGAGGCTACTCAGTTAAGCCTTTGGATTTGACCCCAGTCTGACTCCAAAGCCTCGCTAGGCAATGCTCTCTCAGAGAATGACTATTTCGAGAATAAATGTTGCACGTGGCCCCGAAAGGACTTTAATGTAACATGATTTTTTTTTAATTTCACAAGGGGTGGAAATTCTATATCATCTTAGAGGACAACAGGAGTGAAGAAAATCCATCCCAGGGCCAGCCTCGCGCAGCCCGGTGCTGTGCACAGAAAACTGGATCCCGCGTGGCCATCTGCGATTCGAATCCTGACCCCAGCAGCTTGAAACCACACCGGGTGCATAGGCAGCCCCAAAGCCTGATGGGACAGAGAAATGGAGTGGCAGGGACTGCGGCAAGACCACGCCCCATTCGGAGTTCTCTCGCTTTCTCTTGCAGAACGAAGGCGCTCCCTTTCTCTGGTAAGTGCATGCCCTCTGGCAGCTGAAGAAACTCCAATGTGTATTTTTCAAAAACGGCAAGGAAGTTCAGCCAGGCACACACAGCGTTCCCGTCACCCACAGGCTGCACACACAGATTGCTCTAGGCTATGCCATGGAACCCGGGGCGAAGAGGGCTGTCCCTTCTTTTTTTTTTTCTTTTTTTTTTAGACGTTTTTCGCTACAGGGAGTGTGAGCTCACCAGAGATACAGAGAGAGACAGAGAGACAGAAAGCGAGAAATCACCCCCTGGGGGGATGGCCACACTGCAATCCCCTCTCCTCCATTCTCCTCTCGGGATCTTGGACACGCACGCACACATGCCCGGCGTGAGTTTAAGCCACCGGGTCCGAGACTCGAACCGCGGTCGACTACATGGGAGTTCAGCGACACAGCCATTATGCTAACTGCTGGTCCCAAGGGGGCTGTCCCTTCTAAGTGTGTGTAAGCACACGCTGTGATGTTTGCACAATGATGAAATCGCCTAGTGTTACGTTTCCCAGCGTACGCCCCATCAAAGCAACGCAAGTGTGAATTCTCTCAAAAGAATTCTGACTTCCCCTTAATGAAAACAAAATGAACAACAAAAATAGTCCTAACTCCACCTTGATATATGAAGAAATGAGGCAGGCCAATGACTCCTCTTAAAAGTGTCATCCAGGGACCAGCAGATGGCATAATTATTACGTCACTGGACTCCCACATAGTCGACTGTGGTTCGCGTCTTGGACCCGGTGGCTTAAAACTCACACCAGGCACATGTGCATGCATGCACAAGATCCTGAGAGGAGAGTGGAGGAGAAGGGATTGTGGTGTGGTCATCCTTCCTGGGGGCTAGTTGCTTGCTTTCTGTCTCTCTGTCTCTCAGGTGAGAGCACAGGCCCTATAGCAAAAATCTCTCAACAGCAAAAGTGTCATCCATGGGGCAAGGAGGTGGCATGGTGGTTAAAGCACTGGACTCCTACATGCCTGGCCACAGTTCAAGTCCTGAACCTGGTGGCTTGCTTTCTAACTTTCCCTCCCTCCTTCCCTCTGTCTCTCTGACTCTCTCTGGTGAGCACACGTAGCCTGAAACAAATTGAAGAATAATAATAATAATGAAAAATAAATTAAATAAATAGTTGTGTTTTTTTTAATGTCATCCATGACTTGACTAATATGCACTGTATTCACGCTGGAAAAATCACTTTGTATGTTGTAAAAAAGCACAGTGATTAAATGTGAATTTTTTAAATGTTATTTAAAAATAGGGCCTTCCGTGAAACACCAGCATTTTTTTTTTTTTTTTGAGAGGTTTTTGTTATAGGGCATGTGTGCTCACCAGAAAGACAGAGACAGAGAGACAGAAAGTGAGAAATCAGCCCCTGGGGGGGGGGGGTGGTCACACCGCAATCCCGTCTCCCCCATTGTCCTCTCAGGATCTTGGGCATGCACGCACACGTACACGTACCCGGCATGAGTTTAAGCCTCCAGGTCCGGGACTCGAACTGCAGTTGACCACATGGGAGTCCAGCAACATAGCCATTATGCCAACTGCTGGTCCTGAGACACCAGCATTTGAGACTGCGGCCTATTGAAGAGCGCGTGTGCAAAGCCTGGCTGCCCAGCCGCGAGTGCGACGTGGTATGAGCCCCGGCATCTCAAAGATGTTCTCTTTGGCAAGAGATGGGTGAGCTGTAGAGAATCAGTACTGCGGGGGGCCGGGCGACTCTGGGACTTTGGAAACGCTGATGATGTGACAGTTTCACAAAGGGCTCCCAGTCTAGCATCTCATACAAGCATAAGAGACCCGTTTGCCATCATTTCAGGATGCCACTGGCAAACAGTCAAGAACACAGCCAAACCTGAAGAAAAGCTGAGCTATTTTTCTAACAAAATAAATCAGTCTTAGCACTGGTCATCTCTTCAGAAAATGTTATCTCTTTGCCTGATGAAGCACGTGCTGTGAGTGGTTTAGGGGCGAGGCATGAGGCAGTGACCTAATTGCTTCCTACAGCATCAGGGACAGGAATTCACGTCTTCCCCGAGCACAACGGGGACCACTGCCAGCGTGTATTACATGAGGCTACGAAGTAGCCGTGGATCCACGTGGAGCAAGCAGGCATCTTGCTTCTCCAACTCACAAGTGAGTTGACAAAATTGCCTAGGAAAGAAAAACAATTTATTCATCCCCAGCAACAAACATTTAATTACCAAATTAATCCCATATCATTGTACTGCAGGATGGAAAATCATCGTCTTCTAAATATGGGAAGACAATGGATTCGAAAACATCTGTGGGTTTTCCTCACAGGCTCAGTGTCCGGGATCCCCCTGGCTGTGCGGACGTACGTGGACCCCACGCGAAACCAGCCTTGACCAACTGCAGAGGGGGCACCAGCCCTCCATGGCCTGCACACAAGAGCTCCGGTGAGGCCATGATGAAGCCCGCAGGGCCCAGGGCTGGGCTGTATAGGCCAAACTTGGCTGTGTGGTCACGGGCAAGTTTTGTTAATGGTGTGTGCCTGTGCCCTTGTCTGCAAAGTGAAGACCTCATCGGCTTGCTATGAAGATTAAATGAAGTAATACACATAAAGTCTTTAGAACAGTATGCAGTAAATACTCAATAAAGAACAGATACCCAGAGCCTGTCTCCGCTACTGTGTTTATGCTCGTTATAACTCTTGTCAGTGACGCACAACCTGACTCAAACTCATGTAACTAAAACGTCCAGGGAGTGCCAGCCTCAGGGACAGCTTGAGTCAGGGGCTCGGGTGGAACTGTCAGGCCTCGGTCTGTCTCCACCTCTTATCTCTCCTCCTCCGGTGTGATTCCATTTTCAGACAAGCTGTCCCCTCATGGTGGCAAAATGGGTGCAACTCGTCAGTCTATAGTCTCCCAGGTTCGAGTCCAGCAGGAAAAATGTAACACAGGTCTCAGGAGGCTGTGCAGATCCCAGACTTCAGTCTAACCCTGGTACCTGTCGTCTCCCGCACCGCCGACGAGGTCGATATTTCCGTACGTTCATTGGCATTTACGCCATCAAAGCATGTGAGCGTCATCATTTCTTTCCAGACGTCACATTCATTGCACACAGGAATGACTGGAGGATGTAAGTTCTTTCAAGTAAACTGGCTTGCTGTACAGGGCCTTCCTGGGCCTGCCAGAATTAGAGGCGCCTCTGCTTTTGGGTGTGTTACGTTATCCAGCAAAAGGGACTTTGCTGGTGTGATAAAGTCAAGGACCTTAACTTGGGAGGATCGTCCTGCATGATCGAGTCTTCGTGAGGGGAAGGCAGGAGAGTCAAAGGCACAGAGGAGATGAGACAATGGAAGCAGAGGCTGGAGTGAGGGGCTTTGAGATAGAGGAAGGGGCCACCCACCCTAGAAATGCAGGGGCAGCCTCTAGACCTTGGAAAAGACTATTTCTCCCTAAGGCTCCAGAAAGAAGACAGCCTTGATGCAGTAGCCCTGTAGGCTTTTTTTTTTTTTTTTTTTTTTTTTTTTGAGAGGTTTTTGCCATAGGGCGCGTGCGCTCACCAGACATACAGAGAGACAGAAAGCGAGAAATCACCCCCCCAGGGGGGATGGTCACGCTGCAATCCCTTTTCCTCCATCCTCCTCTTGGGATCTCGGGCACACACGCACACGCACCCAGCGTGAGTTTTAAGCCACCGGGTCCGGGACTCGAACCACGGTTGACTACATGGGAGTCCAGCGACATAGCCATTATGCTAACTGCTGGTCCCCAGTAGCCCTGTAGTCTTAATCAAGGCCTAATGGGAGCTTTTCAGACAGCCCTGAAAGACTCATTTGGACTTCGGCTCTCCAGAACTGTAAGAGACTCAGTTTGCATTGTGTTCAGCCAGAGTTTGGGACATTTGTTACAGCAGCATTTGGAAACTAATACCCCAATACCCTCATTGCAGGAAGGGTCAAAGCAGGCATCTCTCTCCTGCTCTTGAGCAGTGGTGGAGACCCACATCAAATAAGCTCGCACATTCTATCAATACTTGTGTCTCTTTAAGCACAGCAACCAAGCTAGGGCTTTTCCCACTCCAGCAGTGAATGTGGACAAACGCAGAGCCACTTTCTAAGTGAAGACCCTCCCCCCAGGTGGCTCTGATTCCAGGAGCCTCACTGACCAAGGTTCCACTCTCACCCCAGCTAGTAACCTGTGGTGAGGGCTTCTGAGGGGTCCTGAGCTCCGTGCTCCCACAAGGAAGTGCATTTCAGTGCACAAGCCCTTTTGATGCCATGGGTGACAGACGGGCTGGACTTTTCAAAGACTTCGTTGGCATAAAGTGACCATTGGAATCACTCCCACAAAGATACCTGATCACAACTAGCTCAGCTGGTTTGTGGGGAGGGGACCCCAACTCCATGTACACCCCTGTGCTTTTAGACAGAAGCATGCAGGGTGGCGTCCTACACATGCACACAATTCTGGTCCGTTTCGCACTTACTTGTTACATTTTAACAATACTGTTAGTGTTCTCCGTGGACCTAGAGACTGAAGGGGATCTGTCTCCTGCTTTCAACAGTGGTGTAAGAGCGCTGTCAAACTCACACACTCCACTTTCATTCTTTACTAGAACGAGCCACGTGCTGGTGCTTTTTCTACACAGAACTCAAGTTGACCTCCCACTCTGTCCTCAGCTGTGTGACCCTGAGCAAGCCACTGTGTGACCGTGCGGAAGCCACTGTACCACTCGTCTATAAAGCAGGATGTCCATCCCAACTTTGAAGGGCTGTTCTGGGAAAGTGCCTAACTCAAAGCCTGCCCCATAAACTGTAGCGACTCAGGCATTTTCTCCTGAATTAAATGTGACCTCGAAACTTTTATTAGCATTTTGATGCAACAGATGTAACGCTGTATACCGGTTCCCCCTAGATTCCCAGGTAGACTTAGGACAGTCATTCTCACCGTGCCACGCTGCCCTCCCCACCCTCGCACACCAGAGGGCTATGTTGGCGGAGCGCCCAGTACCCATTCCTCCTTTCTCCATCGGACAACCCTTTCTGGTTCCCACGCCTCTCCTGAGAACACGTGTGTCCCGTGTGTCCCAGGGAATCTGAGCACACCCCAGGGATGGGCCTGATTGGCCTTCAGGATTCCCAGTGATTACTTCACAAATGTAGCCTTAAGCTAATCAGCACTGTGGCCCCAGCAACACGTGTTGGGTCAGGATGCGTGTGTAGCCTCCAATGGCCTGAGTGGAATAAAGGCATGCAGTGTCCGCTTTCTCCCGGGTATAACACACGTGTGGCCCCGTTGTTGAAGTCTGCCCTAGGCCCCAGTGAAGACAGTCGGCCTGAAGCACCGTCCACTCATGGAGGAGGGCTGAGCACGGAGAGCCCTGACCATACCATGCCTGAGGCCTACTCCTCTGGGCTCCTTGATAGTACATGTGATAGTTTAGAGAAGGGTCTATCAGGGTCAAGCTAGATGACTGTCCACGGAGGAACTTTGCCCCTCCGTAAAAGGAAGCATGTGCTATACACGAGCACTATTGCCCGTAGTGTTCTCAGGCCAACAGAGCTCCCTGTGAGAGGCCAGAACAGGACGACAGCCGCAAGACAGGTGAGCTTAAGGAAAACGTTTAGGCCACAGACCCTGCTTCTCCTCACTGAGGTAAGCAGTCCATTGAAGATGGAAGGACAATGAATTCCAGGAGAGCTTCTGTGAGAGGTGAAGAGAAACAGCAGCCTACGCTTCCCGCCAGGGCCCCTAGTCCCCTCTGAGGGGCAGCACAGCACGGTGGGAAGTCACTCAGGACCAGGACGCCCACCTGGGTCTGGACTCACCCTTTCCGCTCCTGAGTTGTGCTCCCCTGTGCAGTCAGTCTCTCCACCTTGCCGTGTGTCGCACATCTCTGGACATCTCCTGCATGCCTAGCTTTTCTAGCACTTTCTGTACATACGCTCATGTAATCGCAGGCCCCAACGTGGGAAAACGGGCTCAGAGAGATGAACAGGTCACCTAGAATCAAACAGCAGCAAGAGGTGTGCCAGGATTTGAACTCACACAGCGAGTCACCAGAGACATCATGTCAACCCCAACAACCACATCACACTGCCTCCAAGGTTTGTGGAAGCAGGGGTCCCACCTGCCACATCTACGCAGGAAGTCAGAGGTGGGGTACAGGGACACTTTGATACCCTAGACTCCCCCATTCTTTTATTTTTAACTCACTTCCACATAGCCCCCCAAAGCTGTGAAATGTGTTTCAGATTTCTGTTTCACAACGTGAACGTTTGCCAGGTGCCTCCCAGAGCAGGCACGGCAGGAGCTGAGCGTCCTTCCCAGCAGCTGCGCTTCACGCATCCCACAGCAGCGGTTCGTAAGCCTTACAGACTTAGTTAAATAAGACCTGACCCGAGAAGACGGGCCTCTCCCTGAGAGCCCTCAGGCAAGGCTGGGAGACCAAGCTCCATCCAGAGGTTCCGAGTTCTCGCACTTCTCACGTGCTGTGCAGGTCAGTTCCAACCACGCGCTGCCCTTCCACTCCAAGGCGACCACTCTGCAGACTGGAAACTGAGTCCGAGCCCTGACAGGCAGCCCCAGCCAGGCCATCACCTCCCACTGGAAAGCAAGGCTCCGGGGATGAGAGACCCACCTCGACCAGCTCCCAACCACGTCTTCATCCAATAGAGAGAATGATACAGGGTCCGTTCCTCTCACACTATCAAAGGAAGACCCAAGAGAGCTCATATGTGAAAACACTTCTCAAACTATGAGGTGTACAAATATGGTGATCACATGGCTAGCAGCAATTCCAAATTCCTCCTCCTCATTTTAATGCCCATGGAAAGTGGCAATAAAAAGGCCACCAGGGGGACGAGAGACAGCAGATGACACTGGCAAAGGTATAGCCCCTGGGCTCAGGCCTCTGATGTTTACCAGCTGAATGTTTGTGTTTCCCAAAACTCATCCATATGTTAAAAATCTGAATCCCCAAGATGATGACATTAGGAGGTAAGGCCTTTGGGGCATGAATAGGACATGAGGACAGAGCCCTCAGGACTGGGATTAGTGCCCTTAGGAAAGAGCTCCTCTGCCACGTCAGAACATGAGAAGGTGCCATCTGTGAACCAGAAAGTGGGTGTCACTATTCACCGAATCTGCCAGTCCCTTAATATTGGACTTCCCAGCCTCCAGAACTGTGAGAAATAAATTCTTATTTCCTATGAGCCACCAGTTTAAGGCATTTTGCATTATGTATCAGCCTGAACAGACTGAGACACACTGCGTGATGCTGGGACTTCAGTTAGGCTCAGTCTCCTTGTCTGAAAACAAGAGGACAGTAATGCCCATGCCATGGCTGTGCAAACCCACTGGACTGGAAGTGCTGCCGTGAACATCGCTTTGCCTGGGTTGCCATCAGCCACGCCCCCTTGCTCCGAAGCGCCTTGATTTCCCTCTAGTGGAAGTCCTGCTGCATTCAGTCTTAGGGGTCGCCAGTCAAGGAGCCCTGGCCTCTCCTTCCTAAGGAGGTACAGAAAGCCAAGCCATGCCATAGCCTCTCTATTGAGAATCTGGAACCTGCCTGACATGAAGACAGGAAACAGCTGAGCTGCAGAGGCTGCAGTCTGGCCCTGCTGTCCGGAGCCCTGGAGCCGGTCTGATTTCCACTAGAAGGCTGGTTCTGCTCCAGTTCTGGGGCACGCTGATGTCACCCACCTTTACTTATCTACCACAGACCATTTCTGTCACGGACCTTCTGACCCACGGGCTTACCTGGTACACAACACACCCACAGCGAATGGTATTCCCAGTCCAGCAGACTGAACGTGCATTCACGGGAGCCTGACCTGTTCGCCACACCCCCACCTCTCCCCACCTGCATATTATTGGTGTCCTTTTTATTCCCTTCTACAGTTTCTTCCTTCTCCATCAAAGACAAGACCACAGCTTCCCTACCATGGGCCTCAACATTTCCAATACCCACACCTGCCTATACACGGTAGGATTGCATTTTCTGGTTCCCGTATGGCTGAGTGAGGCCTAGTTCTGATGCATGGATTTGAGTGACAGTGACGTGGGTCATTTAGTTGCCAGTGTGTGTGGATCCCCAGAGTTCCGATGCCTTCTGAGATGCTGACTGACTGCACTGGAGATGGGGCTGCTCTCTCGGGTCGGATACCCGTGCCAGCCCACATTGGACATGCAGCCTGAGTGGGAGCAAAAAACCACGG
Organism: Tupaia tana; assembly: GCA_026018925.1. Taxonomy (NCBI): domain Eukaryota; kingdom Metazoa; phylum Chordata; class Mammalia; order Scandentia; family Tupaiidae; genus Tupaia; species Tupaia tana. The sequence continues at coordinate 58,259,494 of JAKSZU010000014.1, read as the reverse complement.
GGATTTAAGAATATTATAATCGGGACCAGCAGTTAGCATAATGGCTATGTCGCTGGACTCCCACGTAGTCGACTGCGGTTTGCGTGCCGGACCTGGTGGCTTAAAACTCACGTCGGGCACGTGTGCGTACATGCCCAAGGTCCCGAGAGGAGAATGGAGGAGAAAGGGTTGCGGCGTGGCCATCCCCCTGGGGGGTGATTTCTCGCTTTCTGTCTCTCTGTCTCTCTCTCTGTCTGGCGAGTGCACGCACCCTATAGCGAAAACCTCTCCAAAAAAAAAGAATATTATAAACACAGTAAAACCTAGCCTAACCTGAAATATCCTTAGTTCCCCCCACTTTTCCTTTTACTTTGCAAATCAGAACCGCTTCAACTGTTAAACTGCGTATTTTCCTCCCCAGCTCTCGTAGGCTAGTGGCCTTCTGCCACGTTTGGCCATGTTCAGCGGAGAAAGACAGCCCGGGCGTGTCATCCAGCTTCCTACTGAGCCACGTCTCCGTTACTAAGTGAGACTCACCAAGTCATTTTTTTCTTTTACAGCCCAGAGTTATTTTTATTTATTTTTAATACCTACTATGTCATGAACTCACAGGGCATAGGTTCCAGCAGCTCAGGCTCCTTGCCGTGGCTTCTCACCGAGTGTGCCTCTCTGGGTGGAGCAGGCTGGTGCATCAGTTGAACCCAGGTCCCTTTCTCTTTGGCTTCCTTCTTTTGCTGGTCGTTTTTCTTGGCATGTTTCAGGAACCTACCACTTCCCTTAGAATGCTCAATATACGCAGTCCACACACGAGTTCTCTTGGCAAGAATCTCGCCCTTATCTTGTTTATTTACAACAATGCCAACAGCATGCTGGGTAACACTGTAGGCGCCCAGTCTGGCCGTGGTAAAACCGGAAGGCGGTCCTTTCTGAACAGTACCCACCCCCTTACGTCCGCAATATCACCTTTCTGGTAGATTTGCATGTGTGTTGCCGAAGGAATGACTCCATGTTTTCTAACAGGCCTGGAGAACACCTGTCCTTGCTTTCCCTTGGTCTTGGTCATGTTGGTGAATTACTGGAAGATGGCGGTTCTGGTCAATAGGACGCAATAATTCTTCTAACCCTTACACAAAGGTTTATGGTTTCCATGCCTGCTCTGGTTCTGAGTTACCTTTACTACAAAATTTCTCTTTTTTTAAAAAGATTTATTTATTTACTTACTTAATTCCATTTGTTTTTGTTTTTGTTTTTAATTTGATGTGAGAGAAAGGAAAAGGGCGAATGCAAGCCACCAGTTCCGGGATTCAAACCATAATCGGCCATGTGGAAATCCAGTGCCTTTAACCACCACGCTACCTGCTGGCCCCTTCAGTTTTATTTTTAAGATATTATACAAGCCTAACGAGGCTGAGTGACGCTGGATCCACCCTTCCATGGGACACACACTTCCTCAGTCTGGTGGGCCAATACAGACACAGCTCTATCAGGGTAGGTGGCAGTGTCTTACACGCACGATAACGTCACCTCTAGCGAGAGCACAATCCAGAGTCAGATTGACACTGGACACATGGCTAGAGGGGAAGAAAGTGAGCACAGAATAATGTGAGTTCTAATCTCACTTCTGCCAGCACATTGGTCTGCTGGCCTCCTCGGAGGGCAAATGAAGGACATCCAAGTCAAACCACTTTACAAAAATCAAAAATAAAGACCTCTCAAAACCTTTCTCAAAAAATGTCAAGGAAGCCCTCCTCACAGCGCAGCAGCTGGGCACAGAACACGGGGGCCGATGGCTTATGGCCGACCGCGGTCTGAATCCTGGCCCCGGAGGCGTGATAAGCATGCTGGCCACGTGTGCATGTGTGTCCAAAATCCTGACAGGGCCGGGAGACAGAGGCAAGGGGCCGCAGTGTGACCACAGTCTCTCTTACACACACGGGCCCTCTGACAATTTTTTTTAACGTCAAGTAGAACTCTCCCTGTGTGATAGCATGCTGCTCTGAAAAGGGGGGCAGGTTGACAGAAGAGAAAGTCAGACCTAAATTTGGTTACGTACAACGTGAGGACCTGACCCACCCAGGACGGCCTTTTTGTTTTTACATTTTTTTTGTTTTTGCCATAAATTGTATATCCTCACTAGTGAGACAGTGAGAAGAGTGAGCAATTGAGACATCTACTCCCCACGGCTAATGGTCACACTGCAATCCCTTCTCTTCCATTTTCCTCCGAAGATTTTGGGTATACATGCACACACACACACACACACACACACACACACACATGCCCAGTGTGAGTTTTCAAGCTGCCAGGTCCGGACTCGAACTGCCATCGGCCATGTGGGAGTCCAGCACCATAACCATCATACTACCTGCTGGCTCCATACCCAGGATGGCTTTAAAAATGGAGAAAAGAGCCTTGAGCGAGAACTGTAGGCAGGCAGCCTCTAGAAGCTGGAAAATGCTCCAAAATTCATTTCCTGTAAGGCGTGGGAAAGAACACAGCCCGAGGCACCTTCCTGTCGGCCCAGTGAAACCTTGCTGGCTTTCTAACCCGCAGAACTGTGAGATTGCTGGTGTTTTAAGTCCTTGATGGAGCTAATTTGTTGCAGCAGCCATACAAAACTAAAACAATGACCAGGATCTAAGTTTTCAAAAAGACAAAAAACATACAAGAGGGGCTTCTTGGTCCATGGGCGTTTGTTTTATCCCTGTGACGAGGGAGAGGCCAGGGCTCTGCTTGGCCAGGCCCGGGACACTCACCACCCCTTGAGTTGGAGATGAGAGCAAGCTCAAACTACAGAGAGTGAGAAATGGGAAAGAGTGAGTCTCCCCAATAAATCAAGGGGACTATGATCAAAAAGGGGGAATGGTTGGCAGACAAAAATCAACTGTGGGTCACTCCAGCTGCTAATCTCCCTCATCTCCCAATTTTAGCCATTCCAAAGCAAATTCTTGGTCAAGTCCATGGGGAATCTGCCCTACATTGCAATATCGTTTTCATGCAAGTGATAACAACATGCCCAGAGAGCCGCTCAAATTAAATGCAGGGCTTTTGGCAAATGAGAACCTGGAAGAAGTCAGTTAGCTAACAATTTTAAACAAATCTGCAAGGAATGGCACTAAAAAGAGTTTCGAGAAACAATTATTTGAACATTAGGATTTGATGTCCTCAAATATTTGTATCAATATTGATCTTTTTTTATAAGATTCCAGATAATGGGCAGTGTTCTTATAGTTCTGTTTTTTTTTTTTTTTAAATGTGGATAGGGGCCAGTAGGTGGTGTGGTGTTGGGGCACTGGACTCCCACATGGTCAAGTCCCAGACCTGGTGGCTTGCTTTCTCACCCCCCTGCCTCCGTCTCTCTCTGGTGTGAGTGTATGCCCTATAGCACATTTAAAAACAGATAATATTACTAGTAAATAAAATTAAATAATGCTAATTTTTTAAAAATCCATATACACACAAGATCAAGATTTGATTCTTACTTCGTATGTCCCAAGAGTTAGTGCACAGTTACAATTTCGAACTGAATTTAGTAATTCATAAAGTACATTTTTTTCCAAGTAAGAGGATGTAAAAAGTAATCTCACTGAGGTACATCAAAAATCAAAATTACAACAATTGAGTTTAAAGATCTTGATTGGTTTTATTTGTGATTCTAGAATTGGGCAACATTTCATTCCATAAAATAGAATAAATGTTCCTAGGAGTTGGGCAAAAGAGATTGGTTTCATACACAGAACAGGACTGAAGAAAGCATAAGCCAAGGAGGCCAGCAGGTGGCATGGTAGCTAAGGTGCTGGGCACTCCCACAAGGCCGAACACGGTTTGAGTCCCAGACCTGGTGACTTGCTTTCTCACTTTTCTTCTCTCTCTCTCTCTCTCTGTCTCTCTCTGGTCAAATTAAAATAAATGAATGAATAAATAAAATTAAATAATTCTTAAAAAGAAAGAAAGAAAGCATAAACCAAGAAAAAAAGCAGATTGGTCATTTCAAAGTCACTTTCCTTGTAAGGGTTAAAGCGAAAGGACTTCCTTATTACACTGACTCCTGTCAACGGAAATCTGCTGTTTTCAGGAAAACCTGGTCTGTTTGGGGACCCATCTGCTGCCTTAAAGTTTTAGTTTGCTGAGGTGGCATGCGACATGAGTGACTCCATGTCGATCAACTCTTTTAGCGCCAGAGTTTCGTCCAGAACAAGGCCTCCTAGAAGCTCATTTGACAGTTCTTAACCTGAACTTCTCTGATCCTAATGATACTAAGCAAGAATTCATAAATAGATTGGATTCTTGTGCTTCCTCTTCTAAGATATATCTGTTCATATCTTTTGCCTTTTTTTCCTTTTCTCTTGATTTGTGTTCTTTTCATATTCTTGATACGAATCTTCTGTTGTTGTGTGTATTGCAAATATCTTCTAAGTTATCATTCAATGTATTTATTCAAAGTAACTTTTAATTAACAAAGTGCCAGTCAAGGTTTTGTTTGTTTGCATGTTAGTTTTAGATTTGATATTTCACGAGGTTTACTTTAAGAGGTCCCTGTACCAATCATCTTCACATAACCAGGAACTTCTGAAGTTCAAAATCAACACAGTGTAAGACGCCGATCAATTTTTACCCTTTTTTTGTCTGTTAGCATTCCCAAACAGCACCAGAATATAACCCAACTTTTTTCTTGGAATGAGATTTTTTTAATTTTTTCTTAGATCTGATAAATGTAGGATTAATGTATCTCTCACATCATACTGTTTGTCCTAAAACTGATGTCTCTGTTAAAGACTTTCAAGCTACTTTAAGTTCCTTGTTAGGAATTAGAAGACGATCTAGCAGTATCATTGTTGCACTTAAAAATAATCTACTGGGGGACCAGCAGTTAGTGTAATGGCTATGTCACTGGACTCCCATGTAGCCTACTGCAGTTTGAGTTCCAGACCTGGTGCCTTAAACTCACGCCGGGCGCATGTGCGTGTGTGCCCAAGATCTCAAGAGGAGAATGGAGGAAAAGGGATGGCGGCATGGCCATCCCCCCGGGGAGTGATTTCTCACTTTCTGTCTCTCTGTCTTTCTGGCAAGCACACGTGCCCTATAGCAAAAACCTGTCCAAAAAAAAAAAAAAAAAAAATCATCTATCAGGTTAGGAAACTGATCTTGTCATGTTAATTTCCAGTGTGGAAGAATGTTATCTTTATGAAAATTCTATAAAAGCATTTTTATAGAATAAAATGCAATTAAAAAAAAAAAAACTTAGAGCCAGCATGTGGCATAGTGGTTAAGATGCTGGCTTCCCACATGGTCAACTGTGGTCGAAGTCCCAAACCCAGTGGCTTGAAAATTACAACAAATAAATAGGTAAATAAATAAATAAATGTTTAAAACCAAAACTCTGCATATAGAAGAAAAGCCAAGTTTGATCCCTACCTCACAGCATATAAAAAGAAATTCCTGAGGGGGTAAAATCCTAAATGAAGAAAAGAAAACAGCATGGGAAGAAAATAGCAAACATTTACACAAGGCCTAGGAGAGACCCTCCTAGTACATAAGCAAGGAAGTCAGAGACCCCAAAGGAAAGAGGAGGCACAGTCACGAACATAGCACTATTTAAGTTTCTTAGGGTGCAAGCTTCTGAATCAGCCCACTTAAAAGTGAGTAAGCAGGGAACGAGCCTACAGTGTAGCGGTTACGTACTGCAGAGGAAGCCAGCTCCCACATGGCCAGCAGGGTTTCAGTCCTAGTCCCAGCAGCTTCGAAAGCACGCCAAGTGCACACCCACATCCAAAATCCTGATGGGATGAAGAACTGGAGGAAAAAGGACCGCAGTATGACCAGGCTCCTTTGAGGGTTCCGGCTCTCTCTCGCTCTCTCTCTCCATCTCTCTCTCTCTCTCTCTCTCTCTCTCTCTATCTCTATCTCATTCATGCACATACCCTCTGACATTAAAAAAAAAAAAAAAAAAAGGAATAAGGACATTTCTCATCCTGGCCTCCAAAAGAGCAGGGCAGATTCTGGATGGGTGAACTTGGGTTTTGTCATGGCATTGAGCACCCAGGCCCTGTCTTGTCACTCTAGCATCCTCAGGTCTTTGACTTTTGGCCTTGGACTTGTCCCAAGATGCTGAAAGCATGCCATCTTCCCTCAACAATGCCCACAGCAAAAGGAGAAAAGACAGACCTTCTCACGTCCCCTTTTTTTTTAAGAGAGATTTTTTTTTTGTTATAGGGTGTGTGCTCTCGCCGGAGAGGCAGAAAGACAGAAAGTGAGAAATCACCCCTCAAGTGGGATGGCCATACCACAATCCCTTCTCCTCCATTCTCCTCTTGGGATTTTGGGCATGCATACAAACGCATTCGGGGTGAGTTTTAAGCTGCCAGGTCCGGGACTCCAACCACGTCAACGACATGGGAGTCCGGCAACATCACCATCACGCCGTCTGCTGGTTTCCTCACGTCCATTTTTAAGAGAGTGAAACTGTCCCATAGACTTCCCTTCTCCGAAAGCCCCAGTAGACTTCTCATCTTAACCTATTTCATCACAACCCACTGTCTAAACCACAGACCTAGTGGGAGGAGTGGGATCATTGCTGTTGGCCTAAATTAATCAAGATTCCCTCTCTGGGACTGGGGAGAAGTCTACCTCCACCACCCTGAGCTAATGGCTAACCTGTAAGCAGGAAGAAAGGGGAATGGTTACTGGTAAGTGGCCCACGGCGTCTACGGCAGACAATATACAATCCTCTTGTCAACACTAATTCACAATAACGAAGTGTAGAACGCCTGCCCGCCGTCTCTCGACACTCCTACCGAGTGCAAGAGTAAGTAAACGTTTTCTGTAAGAGGCTGGATAACAAATGTTTTAGGTTTTGAGGGTGATTTGTTATCTCACACGACTCAACCATTCAACTATGCCATTGTGGATCAAAAGCGACCATAGACAGAAAGCTAACATAGGTGTCACTGTGCTCCAGTAGAACTTTATAAGAACAGGTGGCAGGCTGGATTTTGACCATGGGCTGTAGGTTTGAATCCCTGGTCTGGTGGAAAGAGAAACATATAAACCAAGAACTTACGCTGGATACAGACATGTTTTTCTGGCAAACTCAGGATTTAAGCAAGACATGCATGCTTAAAGGCTCCACTATTCCCCATTGTATGATACCATGCCACTTTTCATGATTCGTGGCTAAAAGTGAAGGCTTTTGCGCCCGAAGTGCTGGGAAATATCTACCTACTTACTTACAGCACCTCTAAAGACAGGATTGTTGAGACGTAAGTTTAATTAACAAGTACCACGCTATGAAATTGTTCCACAGAGGTCCTTGGTCTACATGGGGACAGTGGACACATGAGCCACGCACGTACACACGAAGTGAAGCTACCTGGGCACGACTGTAGGCGCGCCGTCCTGAGGAGCCTGTGCTAACCCTTCCTCAGGAGCGATCCGCCGTGGTCCCTGAGACGGAGCTCCGTGGTAATCCCGTCTCTGCATTCTGCTGACGGCCACACGCCCGTGGTTGATGAGCTCAGTGGAATCCTCGATAGAATTATACCCTTTTATTGAGTCCTGAACCATATATTATCACGAACACTAAACCAGTTCGAATGGCCCATCCCCTCTGCCTGAACAGCAGGCAAAGCCTTTAGCGATTACCCGATTACCCGCCTCTTCAAGGAATGTGTTTTCTGCGGCACTGGCCCCCACTGAGCCCTGCTGTGCCTGGGTCCTTCTGCACTTCACCCCCGGGGCCAGGCGAGGCTGCCCCCCACGTACATCAGTGTCTGGGGTCATTTGGACGAGAAACATAGGGAAGTTGAAGGTCTCCCTTTCCACAAAGAAAGGATTGGCAAAGCAAATCGAAAGCGTGGGGTCAGGGCCAGCAGGTAACCAGTTGGTTACAACACTAGACTCCCACATGGCTGACCATGTGGTTCAAGTCCTGGACGGGGCAGCTTGAAAATCACATCGAGCGTGTGTGCGTGCCCAAAATCCAGAAGAAGAGATTTCGGTGTAGCCAAAATCTCACTGCGGGAGTGATTTCTCGCTTTCCTGCTCACTGTTTCTTTTCATCTCTTTCCCTCAAGTGCACAGGCCCTATAGCAAAACCTTAAAAAAAAAAAGTGGGGGCACCTCAGAGGGAATGGTTTTACCCCTTCCAAAGAGTAGCAGCCTCGGGTGATGTTAAGCATTTGAGAAGCGCCTTTTCCACCCTGATAAGCCAAGCACCCCAGGCTGAGCGGAAGATGACGCTTTCCTACACAATGCTAAGCAAGGAGACGCACTCTGCAGTGTCATTCATCCCACACGGATTTACTCCGCACCTGCTCTCCATCAGACGAGGGCTGAGCCCCGCCGAGACCTGGGGAGTGGGGAAGACCTGGCCCCGACAGGGGGCAGTGCTGAAGGGGCCTGGGGACCAAGTGTGCAGCTTGAAAGAAGTTGTGAATAGTAACATGGAGATCAGGCGGCTGTGTGTGTTAGTTTGCTGCAGCTGCTGTGACAAACTACCGCAACCTGGATGGCTTAAAGCCACGGAAATGTATTCTCTCACATTCTGGAGGCTAGAAGTCCAAAACCACATTCCGCATTCCGCATCCGGCCATATGGAGCAGACCGCTCTGCGCGCGGTGAGACCACCGGTCCCAGAGCTCGCCCGACTCCCGGATCCTGAGCTCCACAATCACACGTCTTTCCTGCACCGTCTCCAAAGTTACTAAGCTGAAACTGTCTGGTCTTAATTAAGCTTTGGCGACATCTGTCATGACTGATGGGTGACATTTTTCCATTCACTCATCATGCCTAAAAATGGACTCACTCCCGCTAACAAGGAATTAGCAGCCTAAGACAGCCCGGAACCTAGGTGAGGGAGGGCGAGGAAGGGTGAGGGAGGGCGTGGATGTCACCCCAGGAATGCGCAGGGGAAGGGCAGGAGCCACATGGGGGCCTGCTCCCAACCGACAGAATCTCCCTACCAGAAGCCCAGAAAGGGACAGAGGAGAGCAGAGAAGGGGAGGAGGTCTCCATGGGAGGCCAGGCAGGCCTAGAGCCTGAGTACTTCTCTGTGGCTGGCAGGCTCCCCGGGAGAAAAGAGGTGCTTAATTCAACTTTGCACTTTCTCTCTCTGGCCCGTCTCCACCTCCAGGCTCCTGGGCAGGACCAGCTACCCTGAGGCTGTTCAGTGTTGGCTTGATGAACAAGCAGCCCAAATCGCCCATCCCTCCCTGGGCACTGTCCAGAGATTTGGCGTGAGGTCCATGGGGTCGCCTTTGCCTTTGCTGCCTTAAGCAAACCCCCAACTTCCCAATCTGAAAAGAGAAGTTAATGATTTCTTAGAATCCGAGTTCCCAAAGAAGCTCACAAGTGGTCACGAGGCAGGCACAGATCCGAATGGATCGCCGGGACAGTCATGACTTATTTTCTATGCAAAAATACGTCATGTTCTTTTTGTTCTCATTTGGTTTTGTTTGTTTGTTTGTTTGGAGAGGTTTTTGCTATAGGTCGCATGAACTCCCCGGAAAGACAGAGACAAAGAGGCAGAAAGTGAGAAATCACCCCCAGGGTAATGGCCACACCCAAATCCCTTTTCCTCCATCCTCCTCTCCGGATCTTGGGCACGTACACACATGCACCTGGCGTAAGTTTAAACCACCAGGTCCAGAGCTCAAACCACAGTTGACTACGTGAGAGTCCAGCGACGTAGCCATTACTCCAACTGCTGGTTCCCGTCATGACTTTTCCAACAACCCAATATTAATCTTTTCTGTGCCTAACTCCGTGTCCTAGTAGTTAAGGGAACCAGATCTCACATGACTGATGGTTCAAGTCCTGGCCCTGGACACATGAGTACGTACACCGCAAACCTGACAGCATGGGGAAACGGAGTGGCAAGACTTGCAGTGTGACCATGCCCCATTTAGAAGGTGCTTCCTCCCCCTCCTGTTCCTCTCTGTGAGCACAGGTGTCCTCTGACCAAATAATAATAATAATAATAATAATTTTCAGCTTTTGCATGACCACTTTAGTTTTATCCTTGCTAATGTTTTACAAACTTCTCTCTTTAAACCCAAACATCTTTAAGCACCTACTATGTGCAAAGTGCCATGGGACAAGCCATCTTCCAACTGTTAAGCTCACATTACCCCACAGAGAGCTCTGATACACTAAAGAGGCCCTGGCATATTTTTAGTTGATATTTAACATGTTTATCGTAAATTTATTTTTTAAAGATTTAATTTTTTATTATTATTATTCAACCTTTTTAATTTTACCAGAGACAGACAGAGGGAAAGTGAGAAAGCAGCTGCCAGGTCAGGGACTCAAACCACAGTCAGCCATGTGAGAGTCCAGTGCTTTAACCACCATACCACCTGCCGGCCCCTATCATAAATTTAAATAGAGAAAGGATGCAGTCTCCACTATGTTGTAAAGGTTGAAATTTCGTAAATAAAATCGTTATATCACTCATAAACATTTTTAATTAGGATCTAAATATTATAATAATTTGATAAACATCATCAACTCTTTCTAAAAACACAGGAACAGGAGGCTAGCCGGTGGCACGCTGGCTAAGGTGTTGGACTCCCACATGGCCAATGCGATTGGAGTCCCAGACCCGGCAGCATGAAAATCAGGCTGGGCATGTGTGCGTACATGCCCAAAATCCCAAGAAAGAGAAGGAATTGCAGTGTGGCCATCCCCTCAGGGGGTGATTTCTCACTTTCCCTCTCTCTGTCTCTCTCTAATGAGCGCACGTACTCTATGGCAAGAAACCAAAAAAAAAAAAAAAGAAATAAACAAAAACCTCTCCTTTATGAGTCAGAAAATTGTACATTTTATTTTATTTTTTCCTCCTTGAAATCAAATGTATTTGTTCTAATATAATTTTATGCTAAAAAAACTATTTATAATCACCTTATTATAATTCTGTGCAAGAATAAAAATGAATATAAATGGAAATTCTAATTTACTTCTTTATTTCATGCAACCATTAGTTTCTGAATGTTAATATTTTTTCTCCAGACAGACTGAGAAAAAATAATTATCATTGCAATTATTATTTATACACATTTGACCAAGGAATATATGTTGCAATTTTTTTATGTACAAGAATTAAATATACATATACAAGTTATTGAAAATCTACATCTTAGCCACCAGGTGGTGTAGTGGTTGAGGCGCTAGACTCCCACATGGCTGACAGCAGTTTGAATCCTGGACCCAGTGGCTTGCTTTCTCACTTCCCCTCTCTCTCTCTCTATCTCCCTCTGGTGAATTAAAAAGTAATTAATTAATTAATTTAATTTAATTAATAATTATTTTAAAAATAAAAGAGGGGCCAGCAGACGGCATAGTGGCTACATTGCTGGACTCCCACATAGAAGACTACAGTTTGAGTCCCAGACCCAGTGGCTGGAAACTCATGCTAAGCGTGTGTGTGTATGCCCAAAAATCCCTAGAGGAGAATGGAGGAGAAGGGGTTGTGGTGTAGCCATTACCCCACCTGGGGGGGGGGGGGTGATTTCTCGTTTCCTGTCTCTGTTTCTCCAGCAAGTGCATGCACCCTATAGCAAAAATCTCTCTCAAAAAAAAAAAAAAAAAAAAAAATAGGAAAGGGAAATCTATGTCTTAATTGGTTGAGGAGGACAACGCAGTCTTCACAGAACACCATATTTTCAAAGTCACCATTTGGTACTTCGGGAAAGGAAGGCGGGGTCTTTCTTTATTAAAGTGAGAAGAAAACACCAGGAAAGAGCAGCCGGCAAAATTGAGCTGGCCTCAGCAAGCTCAGGCAAACGTGTGTCAGCAAAGACACAGAAAGGATTCCTCCGAGACTACCATCGACCATAGAGAAAGGAATTTCAAAGAGTTGGTAGAAAAATGGAATTAAATATGAGTGTATTGGGGACCGTCAGGTGGTGTGGTGAACAAAGGCACTGGACTCCCACGTGGCTAATCCCGGTTCAAGTCCTGGACCTGGTAGCTTGCTTTCTCACTTTCCCTTTCTCTCTCTGTCTCTGTCTGGTCAAATTAAGTAATAATAATAATAATGATGATGATGATGATGATGATGACAAATGGAATTAAATAAATAATTCTTTAAAAAATTATTTTTAAAAAATTAGTGCATTTTTGATGCAAAAAGAAATTTGAACGCCTTACATAGCTTTTTTATAACATGCATTTTCCGAAGACCTCCTCCCCTATCGCCCATCCCCATGCCCCTGGAAAAGTCCTCCCATAATTCCAGAGCTATCAGTAACCAGATGTGAGTATCAGGCTGTGGGCCACTCAGGTCAGTGTAAGAACTGCAGCCCTAGGAGGCTACATCTGGGTAGGGAGAGGGCCTAAAGCGCAACACAGTCCTACAGTCAACCATCTGGAACATTCTCCAGCAGGCTGTGCTCCATGGCACAGTGATCACACCACTCAGGAGAAGCTGGATCCTGCATGGCGACTGCTGTCCGTGTCCCAGCCTGGAGCATGTCGGCATGTTCACAAGGGCCAGGGCCATGAGTGCTGAGGACAGGAAGCAGGACTGCCGCGTGACCAGCCCCAGAGAGGGTGCTCCTCCCTCCCTCCCTTTCTCTGTCACACACACATGGATAAAGAAAAAATATTTAAGTATTCAAAACAATAGATGGGTGAGCAGAATAATGACCCTGAAGAAGTCCACACACTAATCTTGGAGACCTAAGAGGACTTAGGGTGGCAGGTGGGGACGAGGCTGCTAACCAGCACAGCATAAACACAACATAAAATAGGCCGTCCCAGACTGTCCAGACAAGCTCGGTGGATCACGGGGGTCCTGAGAAGTGGGAGGAGGAGGCAGAGGAGAGCAGAGGCTCGAAGATGAAGACAGAGGTAGGCGAGCCTGGGGCTGGAAAAGGCAAGGAAATCACTGTGCGTCAGAGCTTCCCAGGAAAGCAGCCTGCTGGCCCCCTGCTGTGCCGGGTGGAACCCGAGCGAGTGGGTGCCGAACCTGCAGACCGTAGGGCAGGAGCTGGCCTGGTTTCAAGCTACAAGGTTTGCAGTCACTTGTTACAGTCGTTTAGGAAACTAATACAACTGGAAAATGTTCTTCTCAGGGACAGCAGGAGCCCTGGGGACTCAGAAAGCGGCACCTTCTCCTGCAAGGGACTGCAGCATGGGCCGCCTGGAGGCAGAACACGGACACCTGAGTTTGGGTTCCAGTCCCTTCCAGCTTGGCCTCCTGAGAACACAGGTGTGGGGTCCATGCAGTTACCTGCCACCACCATTCCTGTGTCCACCCTGATGGCTGTGGTGCCCCAGCAGGCCAGAACAAAGGCAGAACCCTCACCTACATTACCCCTAATCCTCACAACAGCAAGGGGTTCTGGGGTCCCCATTTTAGAGCCAAGGACACAGGCTCAGAGAGGTAGAGGAGCTTGTCATTAGCCATGGCAAGGCCATCTGCTATGCTGGGAGATTTTCCAAAGTCTAGATTCCTAAGCCCGTAAATAAAATCTCCAGGAATCGAACCCAAGAAGATCATTTTCCTGAGCTCTCCAGGTGGGCCCAGGGTCCCACTGGCCAGAGGATCGCCGCGCAGCATGGCATTGAGCTGCAGGCTAGAGCCTCACTTCTCCACGAGCAGCTGCCGGTAGCCTGCACCTGCCCTCACTAACAGAGCAGAGTCCTGCCGCCAAGCAAAAGCTCCTTCTGTGCTGTGCAGAAGCAGTTCTCCACCCGGGCTGCACCGCAGAATATCACCTGTGGGAACTTTAAAAAAAGTGCCTGGGGTCAATGAGGGCACAGGCTCTGATTCATGGAGTCTGGGTGGGACCCAGGCACCAATACTATTTTAAGCGCCCCCAGGTGTCACCAAGGTCACTGACCTAAAGCAGTACTGGCTACAAGCGAAGGTTGTGCTGCACTCAGAATAGACCAGACGCCGCTCTGGTGTTGTGTGCGCGCGTGTTCATTTAACCCAACGACTATCTTAGGAGGTAGATTCAGTCGAACCCCCTTCTGTAACAGAGGAGCAGAGGAACCGGCGCGCCGCCAGCCCAAGGGCTTGAAGCTGACAAGCCGCTGTTTTGCTCTACCGCGGATCACTCAGCTCCAGCACCTGTGTGCTCAGCCACCGCCTGCCCCAGCCCTGCAGCCGGCCACGCCCTGGCCCCAGGGGTTCCTACTCCTAGCTCCCTGGCGTCAGTAAGGGGATGGAGGTGGCTGTGCACCCTTCACCTTTGCCCCCGGCCTGACGGCAAGAGCAGTCACAGGGCTCCAGAGGCTCTCCCGCCACGGGCTAGGTGTGTCCTCTCTCTCCTCCCGGGGCCAGCCCAGGCTGGAGCCCACAGACGTGCACCGCACCAGCGCAGGTCCATCCGGCTCCCAGTGCTCACACCTCCACGTGGCCTCACTGAGCCCCCACACGCCTGGAGCCAAGAACGGGGCGGTTCTCAGAGCGAGGAGGGGGCTCCACGTCGTATCTGACTCGGAGACTCTGCGCTCCATGAGAGGTCATTTTAAAGCATCGTGGACAGAGGAACATCATGAAACGGGGGAAGCTGCTTCCAAAGGGAGGTGAGGGCAGTGTCCGCTTCATACAAACACACGGACGTGCGTTTTCTAAACTGGAAGAATATTCGCCAAAATGCTGGTGGGAAGCTGGTTTTTATTCTTTCTGACCACACGAGTATTCCAAATATTTTACAGTGAATCTGCATTACCTTTGAAATGGGGGGGGGGGGGGGATAAAAGTCATTTTTTAAAGCAATGGTCTATAATAAATTAAGATGTTTGAAATTCTAACCAACAGTATTTTTGTACCTAATCCTATATTAGTGAGGGTTGCTAAGGAACCATGTGCTGCAAATTAAGAATAATCCCGACTTTGGCTCAAAGGGTAAAATCGAAGCAGTCAGGTAGACAGACGCCCGTGGACAGGAGAAGGCATCCTGGAGCTTGACTGTAAGACGCACTTCTTCCTGCCTGCAGAGAGGAACAGTAGTTTTTCGTCCAAGCACAAACACCGCCGGGGGCGAGGGAGTGGGTAAGTGCAAAAGGATGAAGACCCAGCTGCCAGTCTCGCCAGACAATGGCCAGGACCACAGGAAACCATAGCCACGGGCATTGCCTGCCGCCCTGTGCCAGGCCTGAGCTCCGCGTTTCGTTCCCGTACTCCCCGGGAAGGTAGGGGATTCGTACACCCCTTTACAGCCGAGGAGCTGGGGCCCGAGAAGCCAGGGGGCTTTCTCCAGGCCACACTGCCCTGGGTTAGAGCTGGCCTAGAAACCCACACAGCCTGAGTCCGGAAGCCACGGGTTTAGACGTGAAGTGGCACTGCCCCCACCCCACCAAGAGCTTCTGGCCAGGTCAGATAGCCCAGGACGAGCCCCAGGGCACGGTCAAATGCCCAAGTGAGAGGGGAGAGTGCATCGGCCCGTCTCCTGGGAAGAGGGACCGACAGAGGTGGGAAACATGAAGAGGTATTATGAGCAGTAAGGAGAAAAGAAAAAATCTAAGATTTTAGGCTGTCATGTATTTTATGAATCTCGGCTGGGTTTATTGTTTCCATAAATAGGGTGTCGTTTGATGTTTATTTTTGTCCGCTTAATAAGGGAGCTGTGTGGTACATGTGAGCATGTGTGAGCATGTGTGCGTGAGGGTGTCCTCCTGCTTGTGCATGTATGCACGTGTGTGTGCCCAAGCATGCACATTCAGGAGGCATGGGTGCATGCGTGTGTCACACCTGTGCAAGTGTGAGTGCAAGCAGGACGAGAGCCCACACCCTTGAGAAGCCTGATCGTCCCACATCACCACCCTCGGGCTTTCCCAGCAGCAACCTGGCCTAATTACCAGCAAATTCCTCAGCGGAAATAACAGGCTCCTGGGAGCCGGCCCCAGCCCTGTGCTGGAAGCAAGAGCAGATGTCGCCTCCTCTGTCTTCCTGAGCACCCCAGGGCCCCCAGACAGAGGGGCCGGTCCAAGCTGCTGACTAACGGGCAGAAGCAGGGCTGTAGCCAGATGCCGTCACCAGAGGCGCAGTTGGTGGCCACTCTTCCCTGCTCTGACAGCCGCTGTTCACGCGTGTCCCAGACCGGAGAAGAAGGCTGGCGTGTTCCCATCTCCCTGCACACGCACGGGGGTAAGTGGCCACCCCACCTGGCCGCCGTCAGGAAGGAGGCCGCGTCGCCAGCTCCGCCTTCTGAGCAGCGTCCAGGTAACCCTGCACGTTCCTGAGCTGGCCTCCTCCTGCTGTGACAGCGGCCACACGCTCCAGCCCGTGCCTCAGCTGGCGCTGGCCGTGACGCCATGGAGGGCACCCCTCTTCTTGAGGTTTTCTTGAAACCAAGGAAACAGCAGGAAAGAGAAACCTGGTAGCCCCTCCTCGCAAGCTGGGGTCTTCTTTGCCACGCCCCGAGGTCATCCAACACCTCACAGCACATGGTACGTCTGGGAAGGCGACTCGTTTTCCCGCCTTTGCTTGACTCAAGGCATCAAGGGGACTTTCCTATAGCGGCAACTTTTGAGAGGCTCGACCCTCCAAGGAAGAGTGAAACCACTCACAAAACGGGTCAGAAAGAAGAAGAGCCCAAGGGGCCAGCAGATGGCACGGTAGTTACATCACTGGACTCCCATGTAGCCGACCGTGGTTCGAGAGTCCTGGGCCCAGGGGCTTAAAACTCACCCCAGGCACATGTGCATGCGTGCCCAAAATCCTGAGAGGAGACTAGAGGAGAAGGGATTGCAGCGTGGCCATGCCCCCTGGGGGGTGACTTCTCGCTCTCTGTCTCACTGTCTCTCTCTGTCTCTCCAGCATGCACAAGCACCCTATAGCAAAAATCTCTCTCCCAAAAAAAATAATGAAACAAAATTAAAATATTTTAAAAATTAAAAAAATAAAAGAAAGGGGAAGAGCCCTAACAAACAGCCTCTCCACAGATCCCCTTCAACCTGTAAAGCCAGAAAACTCGGAATCACCCCCAAAGCCATGAGGCCGAATAGGAGAATGAGAGCAAATGACGAAACGGCGAGGCTGAGCCTTCAGGCTCTTGTCTAACGCAGCCAGAAGAAAAGTGTCCATTCCCCCCAAGAAGGTAAATTACAGAGTGAGGGAGGCTGTGGCCAGCTGGTGAGGTACATCGGCCCGAGGGAGGTGGGCATGGGGACGCAGTTACTGAAGCCCAAAGGAGAAGAGTGTTGTTCGCAAGTGAAAGACTGTCGAAGGCACCTCTGCGGACCCAAACCGCTCCTCCCTTCGCAGACATCTCATCGGCCCCACGCTGGGCCAAGCCCTGGGCTGCACACTTTCTGATCGTGAGCAGGTGGCAGGTCACCAAACAAAGGGCTGAATATGGAGGACACTCCTCTCTCGAACTGTCTCTCTCCACCCTTCTCAGGGAAGCCAGCGTGCCGTGACCTCCTGGGCCCCATGCACCCCCAGAAAAGCTAGTGCGGCCCAGCTTCTCATTTCAGAGAGGAGGGGCAGGGCCAGGAGGGCCAGGTCCTCCACAGACCAGAAGCCGAGGCAGGACTAGAACACAGATCTCCCACAGCCCGACCCCGTGGGTGGTGCCATTTCTCACGCAGGGCCCAACCTAAACCGTTGTTTGGAAGCCCAGACACTTCCTGGAGCCTCGTGCTCTGTGAATCATGCGGGGTGAGGCTGACCCTGAAGAGCAGGCCGCTGCGAGTGCAGTGGCCTCCCAGGCTGGGCTGACACCGTCTACCCCATAAGATGGGCATGACTCCTGGATCCCTTCAGGCAGCGCCCCGTCAGCGCTCCCAAACACTTGGGCCCTTGTGCCAGCTACTGCAGTCTCACGCACCCACGTGCCACCCTAAAGGACGAGGCCTGATCCTGCAGGGATGGACTGTGGGTTGGGGTGAAAAGCCCTGGCGCTCGCAGAGATCAGCTTTGCATCTTAGAAGGATTGCCTTAGAAGGGGCTGGTCTAGAGCCACGTGTGCACTTCAGAACAGGAAGCCCAGCTCTGAAGCCGCTGTAATAGCTCGGTGAATGGGAACGAGGGCCAACCTGAGGCTGAGGACAGCCAGCCGTGGGCTCTGGAGACATGTGTGTGATGACAGTTGTAATGCTGAGCGCACACGCATGTCTGAGCGCTGGAGAGCTGGAGGGCTGGGGGAGGGGGCCACGTGACCACAAGGGTGTTTCTCCCTCTCTCTCTCTCTCTCTCTCTCTCTCTCTCTCTCTCTCTCTCCCCCTCACATTCCCTCTCTCTCTCTCTCTCTCTCTCTCTCTCTCTCTCTCTCTCTCTCTTCCTATCATGAATACAATTAAATTTGGGAATGAAAAAAAAATAAGTTCTCTTCTGGAGACGGAGGCTGCTGACGGCCGCACGACATCAGGAATGCACTTGGTGCCACAGCCCCGTGTGCCGAGGAAATGGGCAAAATGGCATGCTTTGTTTTCTGCATATTTTACCGCAATAAAGAAAAATCAAAATTACCCCCTCACCGAGAAACACTCTTATTTGCCAAGAGGACAAAGGGCATGCATGCGAGGGCCTCCTTCCCTAGGTCTCACGTACCGTGCGTGAAGAAGGGAGGATGAACATTTCCTGAGGGGCATCCCCTCAGGTGTACGATGGACTCACATTCATGTCGCCAAGACAGAAACCACGCCTGTCTAACAGAAGAAAAAGTTAAGCACAGAGAGTATAAATGGCTACCTCCACATCCCCTCATCATAGCTCACATACAGTAGAGGCGGGATTTGAACCCAGGCAGCCCAACCTCAGAGTCTGCACGCTTATACACCACACCAAAAGCCTCTATCTAGTTCGGGGTTGAGCATCTAAATAAGAACCAAAAAATGTTTCCGTTAACCAGCTAGCCCCACTTTTCAATTATTTGGCTCCATAGAAAACAGAAACCCAGACAGCTGACTGAATCCGTTTTCCATCTTCATGCCGGCGTTTGGCATTCACATAAACAAGATGGTATCCTGAGTGGCGGCCACTCAGGAATTAGAATTCCGTCACCCGTGGGAACCCTGTCTTCAGGCAAGGCTGTCACCTCACGTACTGTCCTCCTGACGATGTCTGCTTAATCTCAAGGGCTCTTCACATTTTGAGGACCTGCCTCTGCTGACCCTCTGGTTAACTCCTAAAGAGCAGGTTCCGGGTCATCCTCGGACACCCTGGCCATGTGTCACTCTCCATCTGGTGTGAGCGGGGGTCACGTCAGGTTTTCTGTTTGTTTGTTTGTTTGCTGCATCGCAAATAACAAGAACTCTGCATATTTTAACTTCGTCTCTGAGATTAAAGTAAATACATAATTTTGGCAAATTACTTGGAATTATGGGCTAGCAGCATCTGGTTCGGATATTCTCAAGTAAATTATTGGCACGGTCCCTGCTGCATTTTTAATTTTAACCAAAATGTTCTCAGAAACATGTGTTTTCTGTCCCGTTTGCATGTAATCAGTTTTAGAGGGCCTCAGTGTTTTAAACAGGGGTTCCAGAAATTATCTGGGCTACCTGGGCAGTGCCCGTGGGCCTCGGAGAGCTGCCCTCCTCCCCTGGGCAGCTGCTGGGAACTTCAGTCCCTGCCTCTGACTCGCCAGACCGGGAACGGCCCGCAGGTACGGGCTGTCCACGTCCCTCACCCTCCGCTCCGCTTCCAAATTACATACCTCGCTTTTATGTCAAGTCCAATATAGCTTCCTTAGCAGTTTTCCCCCCTCCTTATTCCACATCAAGAGTGCCCAATTACTTTTATAAATACTTGTTTTAAAAATATCACAGTGGTTTCCTGCTGCTTCGAATTCTGAAGGGCTATGAAGGATTTTAGACTCTTATAAATCTTTCAAACAGTTCATATTTTATCAACAACGTGTGCTTTTTTGTAAGCCCTAAGTATAACTCTTCATCGAGGACATTTTTTCAATTATTTGACCTTTCCATAAAAAACAGCAAAATAAAAAGGCTCCTGGCCATCTCGGAAGTCACTCGCAATGCCCTCTGTGTTCATTAATGCTGCCTGGCCCACCAGGGGTGCTGTTTGGGTCAGACCGGAAGCACGAAGGCTGTCGGTTCCAAAACACCCGGCGAGGTGAAGCTCAGTTATGTCCTGGGTCCTGACGAGGAAATTCCAGGAAGGCCTTGGCTTTTGTTAAAACTGAAAAGTTCCCTCGCTCGAGGCAGAGACTTCTTAAGTGAGTGTTCAGCGTGGTCACCGGGCCACGCACTGAAACATGGCCAGGGACTTGGCAGGGGCCGGCTGTGCTGTGGAGGTGGCCTCGGGCGGGGCCCCCGGGCGCCTCTGCTGTGCACAGCCTACGGAGCAGTTTGGGCTGCTCCAAGCACATCTGTGGTTTGCCACTTGGAACTACTTGGGGACACCAAGGGAGGGCCCCTGGGGAGGCAAACGCAGAACAATGTGCAACCGGGGCTGGAGGGACCATGGACAGACACACAGACAGGCGGAGCATGCTGACAGGACGCCACCGCTGCTACCGAGTGAATGCACGTCTGAACGCACAGACGCAGGATGTGCCGCGGCCCATCCCGGGGCCACCCTGGCTACGATAAGGCTTGGACTGCGAGGTTTTAAGGGGCAGAAATTTATCTCTTACAATTCTGGTCTCCAGATCAGGACACCAGCAGACTTGGTGTCCAGGCAGGGCCGCTTTCTGCAGCCAAGACAGAGCACCTTGGTTCTGTGTCCTTACGTGGCAGAATGCAGAGGGCACCGAGTCCATCCCAGAGCAATCGCCTCCCCAGGGCCTCGCCTCCCTACACCATCACCCCGGGGTAAGTTCCCATAGGTGACTCTGGAGGGACACCACACGCCAGCCTTAGCCAAGCCCTGACCTCCCCCACGAGGTCTGTTCCACGCCCAGAAACCATGCTGGGGAGGGAGGCGGGGAGGGAGAGCGCGGGGGGGGGGGGGGGGGGGGAAAGGATGGCTGTTAGGCCATTTTAGAACCTCCTGCCTGGAACCCCAAAAGAGCCAACCAGCCCTCTGGATAAGCAGTCTCTGTGCTTGACCTGGGGTTCCACACTCTCACCTCTCCCCCTGAAAACCAGGAGGGTGTCTCTGCTCAGCTGAGAGTCGCCACCACTCCCAGGCGACCACCCGGGCCACCACAGGCAGTCATTCAGCAAATGCTCGGTCCCCACCTAGTCTGTCGGCAGAACCCCAGGCCGAAGGAGAGCCAGGTCGGGGAGGACAACTGGGCGCCTCACCCCAAGATTCGAATTG
Organism: Tupaia tana; assembly: GCA_026018925.1. NCBI lineage: Eukaryota > Metazoa > Chordata > Mammalia > Scandentia > Tupaiidae > Tupaia > Tupaia tana. The sequence goes on along the minus strand of JAKSZU010000014.1, from coordinate 58,238,334 downwards.
AGTGCATGGGTTGGGGTGCAAGACCCAGAGGCAGGAATGGATGGCCACTGAGGAGAGTGGGGAGCAGGGGGTGGCGTCAGGCCTGAGCTGGGTGGAGGGGCGTGTGGGCAGATGGGCAGAGGCAGGAAAATCAGAGGGCCAGTGGGGAGCAGGATGAAGAGTCTGACCCCCCCATGTTTCAGGGGCCCACTAACTCAGACTCAGGACAGAGGAGGGGATCCGGCAGGCCATTTGGGAATCTGTGATAGAAGACCACTGTTGCCATGGGAACCGAGAGTCTCCAAAGGAGAGACTGAGAGAAGAGGTCAGAGAATGGGAGCTTTGACCAAGGGGTGGGAGCAACTGCGGGGTGAAAACAAGCTGTCCCTCAAGGTGTCCCCACATGGGAGGGGACAGGAAAGAAAGGTCTACACCCAAGGGCTGGGCCACCTGGAGGAGAGCTTCCACGAAGAGTCGGCCCCTCAGGAGCCCCGGAGGGGAAGAGTGGGTCAGGGTCAGACTTCAGCAGAAACTCTGGACATCCCAGCGGTAGGGGCTCCAGCAGCAGGGGTGAAGACAACTGTAAACTGGCAGGAAGGGTGAGCGCGGGGAGGGGCTCTCAGTGGGTATGGGAGGGATAGACACACAGAGGACCAGGTCCCAGGAGTGGCAGGTGAGTGTGGCGGTGGGATCAGGACGGGACGGTGCGGGCCGGCACGGCGGAGAGTGCACCTGCAGACACCTCCTGGGGCAGCAGGGCAGTGCAGTGTGGCCCAGGTGACTCGCTCCTGTGCAGTGTCCACACCACCCTGCTGCAAGGACTCCACCACAACCCTGAGAGGCAGCTACTAAAATCACCATTCTGTAGACAGAGACTGAGGAACAGGGAGACCCATACTTTGCCCAAGGTCACATGCCCAGCAAAAGGCAGAGCCAGGATTCAGACTCGCCAGTCAACTCAGTGTGCGAGGTCAGAGAAGTTTTCCAAAATCGAACAGAGCTAAATTCAGGACTCGAACACAGCCCAGAGTGTGTATACAGCCACTGGTGTGCCCACCCAGAAGCAGACTGTGTGAGCAGGAGCTTGCAACACCCTCCCGGGGTCTCCAGTCAGGCACCCTCACTCCCGACACCCTTGCAAAGCGTGACCCCAATCCAGAATGACTTCTTCATGAGAGCCAGGCCTGGAGTCCAGAGGCGAGGGATAGGGCGCAGGTACCGGCAGCTTGAGCCAGACTGCAGTGCCCTGGGACACAGCCAGTCACCTGCCAGCCAGGCCCTCTGCCAGGGTCATGTTCAGATTTGGGGGTGCCACACCTGCTGGAAGGGCTCAGCAAGGGCCTTGAAATTGGCGGGATGGGGTGTAGGGGTGTGTGTGTGTGTGTGTGTGTGTGCAGGTTCACACCAAGGTCCTGCCAGCTCCAAGCGACTACATCCACACTGAGTCGTGACACAACAGATCTGGAATTCGGAGCTTTATTGACGATCCACCGTGCCATGTGACCTCTTAGCCTGCTAACACCCAAACTGGTAACTAAGCCACGTCCCGACAACCATCAGACAGTCTGCCTTCACAGCCACGTTGCTGTGACACATCTACCTAGCCTCTCTCTCTCCTCTCTCTCTCTCTCTCGACTCCTAACATTTTTCGCCATGCAAAAGGTCGCCCATTGCGATCTGAGAACGAAAATATTGTGCAGTGCTCGTCCACCCGGCAGTGCCTCCAGACTCAATGCAAGTCACGGCCTTTGCTGTCTTCTGGGCTCCAGCCAAAACCATTTTCTTTGCTGCAAGGTATTCCGCTCAGCCCTTAGGGCCTTGCAGCCTCTCCTCCTGGAGCCGACTGTGCGGCCTTTGTTCACTAGCCCAGCTCCTCCCAGTTCCTCCACACCCACCCTCCACAGCTGCTCTGGCACTGACAGCCAATGGGGGAAGGAGGTGCGAGTCTCCTCGCAGCAGGAGGGGGCTGGAGGAGCAGGGGCAGGAGGAATCGCTGGGCCCAGTCCTGCTTACCTTTGGCCCTTGGGCTGCCCCACCACCACCTCCTCAGTGCAATCCACCACCGCACAGTCCCTGGCTGCCATGGCCACAGGTCACAGGAGGGACAGTCAGTCCTGTCTCGAAAGGCATCCTTACCTGCGAGGAAAATCAGAGTCGCTAGAGCACGGGTTGTGTGTGATTGGAGGACTCAAGGACTCAGGGGGCCATGACACATGCCTTTTTTATTTAATTTTACAATCACCTTCTGTTTATGGCCAGGGATACAAGATTTTATGTGCACTCATGGTATAAGAGTTTCCTGCTAAAATAAATTTCCTAAGTGAAAAGAGAGAAAGAGAGAGCCAGTTTAAAGGCAGGTAGAGCCTGTGCCTGGTGCCATGCAGGCATGACAGACTCGCAGACGTGGCTGGAGGGTGGCGTGAGCTCCGTGAGGCTCACCCAGATGGGACCGTTCATGTCTGGAGACGTCGCTGAGAATACAGGACCCATGTGCCCGTGATTCAGGCCAGGAGGCTGGGGGTGGCTCGTGGAGTCAGCATCTTGTTGACAGCCTTCACTCCCCACCTCCCCATAGAAGAAGGAAATAAATAAACTTTCGGGGAAGAACAAAACCCACAAAGGTGGTCAGCAAGTGACTGGTGGCTGGGTGACTGTGACACCTCCCATAAACCCACCAGGGCCATGGCCCTTTAACTGAGAACAGAGGGGAATCACGAGCCAATTCAATCCAACAGGCACATGTCCACCAGGGGGCCTCGCCGTGTCCAAGATCGCGAGAGTTGTGCAGACGGGTCGCCCCACAGCCACCCCGACTCAGGAAGCTTACAGTTCACTTGTTGGAAATAGGTCTACACTCGCAGAAACCACCAGAGAATGCAGAGAAAGGCTCTGTCGGAGACTGAAGCAGATGTGGAGCAGTGGGGAGGCGTGAGAAAGGGAGCCAAGAGGCTGGGCCAGCGCAGAAGGGCTGGAGACATTCCTTCCACTCTAACCTCACCCCTGCGCCTCCAGAAGTCGCATCAGGTTCCTGGGGACCTCCTCACACCAGGTAACAGGGGCAGGGAGGACACCTGGCAGGGGAACCACCTTTGGCTTGGCCCACGTTCAGAGACTTCTCAGCCAGCGAGTCGGCCCATCAAGTCCTCCTCAGGAGACACAAGTTGGTAAAGAACTTGGCAAATGGGCCCCCCGGCTGGTCAAAAGACGGTCACGCTCTAAAATATGCATGACCAGATTTTGTGCACGGCGCGAGTTTTATCTTTGACCGTACTTACAGAAACATTATTCAAGAACATCGTGAACACACAAAAATAAATCTTTAAAAATACTGTTTGGACGACATACACATACAAATGAAAGACTTTTTTTCTCTTTCTACTATAGCAGCCCATTAAGGCGTTTTTAAAAAGCAAATGGAGTTAAGTTACCATACACAGTAACCTGCAAATAAAAGCGGACCCAGCCACCATACAGCTGCCTCCACAGTGAAACCCACCCAGCCTCACCCCCTGGATAGAGCCTCCCGACGGTGGGGGAGGCACCGCTTGCGAACTCTGCTCCTTCTGAAGACTTGAGGGCAGTGCCCAAAGCAACAAAAAGCCAGTTCTAGGACCAGCAGATGGCATAATGGTTACATCACTGGACTCTCACATGGTTGACTAAAGTTCGAGTCCTGGACCTGGTAGCTTAAAACACACCGGGTGCATGTGTGTGCATGTCCCAAATCTCAAGAGGATAATAGGGGAGAAGGGATTGTGGTGTGGCCATCCCCCCTGGGAGGTGATTTCTCACTTTCTGTCTCTCTGTCTCTGTCTCTCTGACAAGTATACACGCCCTCTGGGAAAACTCTCTCTTAAAAAAAAAAGTCGCGGGGACCAGCAGTTAACATAATGAGTATGTCGCTGGACTCCCATGTAGTTGACCGTGGTTTGAGTCCCAGACCCGGTGGCTTAAGCTCACGCCGGGCGCGTGTGCATGCGTACCCAAGATCCCGAGAGGAGAATGGAGGAGAAGAGATTGCGGCATGGCCATCCCCCCGGGGGGTGATTTCTCGCTTTCTATCTCTCCGTCTCTGTCTTTCTGGCGAGCGCACGCGCCCTATAGCAAAAACCTCTCCAAAAGAAAAAAAAAGTGGTTCTTACTCAGAAGACTCAGATGCTCACCAGATCATGGCCACAGGCATCACACGGACTTTGCTCACTAGACAGGACAATGGTGACAGTGACTGCCAGGTACCAGGTGCTGAGCAAGACATTCTGACACGTTATCCAATGTATCCTACGACACCCCTACGAAGTACAAAGTGCAAAGTGCGTAGTACTTATCACCCCTGTGTTCATGTTAAGCAGACTGATGCTCAGAGAGGCTGAGTAACCTGGGCAGATCACACAGCCCATCAGCAGCAGGCTGAGACAGCACAGCATCTAGATCCGAGCTCCTCCCTCCACCCCCCTACGCTGAAGCTGTCCCACCCCCACACTCTGGCCTCTTCTCGCTCTCAACGTGTCCCTGTGGGGCCGCCCTCAGCAGCTGAGACCACAGGCCCAACACCTACCTATCTCTCTCTCTCTCTCTCTCTCTCTCTCTCTCTCTCTCGCACCTCACTGACAGCCCCCACGTGCACGCCTCAGAGCCCGGGGCCCTGAACGGCCCCTCTGCCAGGCTCCCCTTTCTTCCTCCTTCCCCCAGGAGCCATCGCCCCCTCTTTTTTTGTTTTCCTTCATCGATCATCAGCCGTCTTGCTTTAGCTCTGTGCGCCTAATTTATCTCACTCCCAGCTCTTTTCGCTGCTCGCCTTGCCAAAAACCAAGGAGCACCTAAAAATACTCTTTGATTCTCCTTTAGATTAGAATCTTACCTTGTGTCTTTCCATTTCTCCCCTCTGAGGCCTTTCTTCTAGTTACACTTTTCTTTCTCCCTAAGTCTTAAGAGGTTAGGGAGGAAAAAAGGACTTATATATCCACACACATGTGTATATTTATAAACGAAGCTCACTTTGATGGGCACCCAAATGAAAGTGTTCGACAGCATGACCCACAGTCCTTAGTGTTCACTGGTAACAATGGAGAAGTAGGGCCAGCAGGTGGCGTGGTGGTTAAGGCACTGGACTCCCACATGGCAGACCATGGTTCAAGTCCCAGAACTGGCAGTTTGCTTTTGCATTTTCCCTTTCTCTCTCTTTCTGTCTATCTCTGGTCAAATTAAAAATAATAGAGAGACATTGCCTGACTCCACTTAATATACACCGACTCTCTGTGCTCCATAGCGGAAACTGAAAGATTAGAGGATATAGAAGCATGGTAAATGGTTACGGATACTGGACACAGTGTGGGAAGAGGGTGGGAAGAAGGGGAGTGTGTGAGGAAAGGAGTTAATGAGAAAAGTAGAGAGACAAGATATTTATGGACGACAGAAATGGACCGTTGTCTGTTGATGATCATGTGTGTAGTATCCTTAACTGGACTGGTGTGAGGTGTATTCGTGTTGGGTAGGTTCTCTTTACAAGCTAAGTGATGTGTAGTGATTGAATATATAAAATAAATTAAAATAAATAAATCATAAAATTAAAGAAATACTTCTGTAAAAAAAAAAAATGGAGAAGAAGAATCAGACTCCTAAAACTATGATAAAATGCAAACATCTGGGGACTTAAATACCCAGGTCCAAATCCGGATTTGGGTCCTTCCAGCTAAATGGGCCTATGAGCCTTGGACAAAGCCCTCTGAGCTTGGGCATGTCACCTGTCACACAGAAATACTAATTCTGCTCCCTGCTAAGGCTGTGGAAAGGTCTAAAAGGAAAAGCACATGAAAGCATTTTTTTCATGTTTTTCTGATGGGCATGTGAACCCGTCAGAAACAGAGAGACAGAGAAGGAAAATGAGAAATCCCTCCCCTGGGGGATGGCCACTCCACAGTTCCTTCTCTGTTCTCCTCTCAGGATTTGGGACACACACGAACATGTGCCCGGCAGAGTCAAAGAGTCCAGAACTCGAACCACTCAGTCAGCCATATGGGATCCGGTGTCTTCACCTCCATGCCGCCTGCTGGCCCTACTAAAGCACTTTGAACCTATGTCAGCAGGGCGCAGGACGAGATCTGCTGGCTGGGTGCCTGCTGGACTGACCACCGGCCATCCCACCCGGAGAGCCTGCTACCCACTTAGGCGCCCTACCTCCACCCTCCAGAAAAAGAAAACTGGACTTTCTGTGCTAATGGAAGCATTAGCTCACCGTTCAATACACACACATGCATGCGCACGCACACGCACACGCACACGCACACACGTTTAATCTGCTATGTCAGGGACTATGAACACTGAACAAAGCAAGCAAAGCTCCCTCCATCAGGGAGCTCCTAATTAATTTGCAATAGGAAAATGGACAAGACAAACAACAACCAGTTAAGTGAATAATAAGGGAATCACTGAGCCAGGCCTCTGACTGCTGGAACCACCGGCACTCAGGGCCTGGAGCAGGAGAGCGGACTGTACAGCCCAGAGAGGCGGCCCTGGGGGAGTGGCGGAAGTGTTTCCATGAGATCAGAGAAACTGGTTAGGCTAGATCTGTCTTCCAGTCGGGGGTCGGGGGTCTGGGTGGGAATGTCACGTAAGGCAGCCTCTGGAGTTCAGCAGCTGATGGGATGGCTTGGCATGTTTCTGGCTTTGGTTTGATTTTTTATCCATCTGGCTACATGCAGAGTCTGGACTGGAAAGGGCTGGTGAGCAGACGTGGTCAGCTCTGCATGGGCACAAGGCAGAGAGGACTGAAGTGAGGGCCCGGACTTGGCGACAACAGCAAGCTGAAGTCAGAAACAGCGAGAACTGACAAGCTTCATGCTGAGGTGTGAAGAGAAGGGGAACATCACAGAAGACTCCTGGGGTGACTGCTGCAGGGACCAGTGAGCACCCCGCTGAGAGGGGAGTGGCAGAGGAGGGTGGGAAGGTGTGAGAGGAAGGGAAGAAGGGGCAGCTGAAGAGGAGGCAGTAGAGAAAGGCTTCAGCTTCCGGCACTTTCTCCCTTCACCCCTCCTGTGGGAAAGCTGATTATCTCCGGTTTGTCCCACAAGCTTCTCAAAATCCCCTCTCCATTCCCATCTCCAATTGGCCAACTGACTTCTCAACAGCATCTTTGCCCAGGGGGCTCCCCACAATGGTCAGCCACACCCACATGAGTTCCACAACCTCAAGACTTCCAGGAATGGGGGAGTGAGGCACAGTCTTTATTGCTTAAGACTTGCTCTGGGCTGTTACTTCAGTTGAAGACAGACACACCAGGTCCTTGGGAACCCCAGTCAGGGTTGGGAACCCCAGTCAGGGTTGTGACCTGAGTCCTCTCCTCCAAAAACACGGTCCTTCCCAGTCATGCTAAACCGGCCAGTTTTCCAACCTGCCGGCCTTTCCTCTCCCCTGGGCCTCTGCATATGCTGCTCCAAGTCCCTGAATTCTTCTCTGAATATCTCCCAACCACCCTTAAGGATCCAATTTCCTTTTTTTTTTTCAGGGTAAAAACTAAAATGTTTCCTCTTCGACATCTCTCATGAGTTCCTCAACCATCATCCCAGTTCATCTCTTTCATAATTCCTACCACATGGTTCTGTAAAACTTCCTGCTTCCTCCAATGGAGCACTACGGCTGTAAGGGAGTGGCTGTGATCTCTTCCCCTTACCCGGCATGCAACACTGGGTCTAGGACACAGACAGGCACAAGACAGGCTGAGAGTCAGAACAGGTGAGGACCTAAAATCTTCAAAGTGAAAATGTTTAGTGGTTGAAATTCATCTTAAAAACCCTGGAGCGCCAGCTCCATGGAGCAGTGGCAGTGTCCTGCTCGAGGGAAGCTGGATCCCATGTGGTGACACTGCTTCAAATCCCCAGTTTGCTTAGCCTGAAACACACTAGGCGAGCATGCAAGTACCCAGGAGCCGACAGGCTGGACTAGAGAAGCATGACTAGGCCAGACCCTATGAAGGGTGCCCCCCTCTCTCTGATTTATCCTCACATGCACATGCATGGGCTCTAGCACAGGTAAAGAAAGAAAACCCTGGGGGCCAACAGGTAGGGTAGTGGTTAAGGCACTGGATTTCCACATCTGACCAAGACTTGAGAAGCTCGCTGGGTATGTGTGCATGCATGTCCAAAATCCTGACAAAAGAATGAAGAAGGGATTATGGCATGGTCATCCTCCCTGGAAATGACCTCTCACTTTCCCTCTCTCTGTCTCTTTCCAGCAAATGCATGTGCCCTATGGCAAAAAAGAAAAGAAAAAAAAAAAGAAAAAAATCCTATAAACTGGACCAGTCATGGTGGCACAGGTGGAACGGCACCACCGTGTGATCCTAGAGCCACACAGGAGGCCTGGCCTCAGGTCCCCGGCCGACCTGAACATCCTGGGCGTGCCTAACTAGTCCACAATCCTAACTGGCTGGAGGCTGGGGAAATGACTGCCGTGTGGCAAGACTCCATCCAGGTACCCATCTCTGTCAATGTCTCTCTCTTATACATAGAAAAAATCATCTTTTAAATTATGTAAACCATCCGGTAGGAGACAACATTAGGGCTAACCCCATAACACAGTGATTAGTGTTGTGTATCAAGAGCCAGATCCCACATGACTGACAGCGGTTCAATCCCATCCCTGGCAGGTTGAAAAACACACTGGGCACATGTGCATGCAGGCCCAAAATCCAGACAGGGAGGGAAAAAAACAAGGAGAAAGGATTGCAGTGTGACCACGCCCCACAGCAGGCCCTTTGCCTTCCGGCATACATGCCTGAGAAGCACTGAGTTGCCCACAGCGGAAAATAAACAGAGATGCTCTATCACAATGCCTCCTATCAACCCACACACACCCACTTTAAAATAATCACAGTCTTTAATGGTGCCCAGGCCCGGGAAAGGGTCAGAAATGAATGGAGATCTCTATAGTGACTCCCACTTGCTAAAGGAGTTTTCTTTGGTTTTTACATTAACATTTTGCCTCTGTAAACTTAATCCCAATGTAGCAGGAAAAAACTGTCCTTGTCCTTCACCATCAAGGTCTAATGTATCCTTTCTATTTTTATGATTAATCTACAGAAGACTAAAGGGATGGTTTTCTAATGTTTTTATTAGAAAATCCAATAATAGTTTAAACTTAACAAATTTTCACTCATATATTCATGATTTTGGAGGTCTGTAAAGCCAGAAAGAGCAATGTTCTCAGAATCTAATTCACTGCTCACCAGCTGGGATGCATGAATCTTGTGGATAAATGCTGATTCCAGAGTTCAAGTAAGTCTCTAAGTTCTAGCTTATCATTACTTCTGTAATAGTTCTTACATGTGCATCATAAGATTCATTACTTTTGAGACCTTTTTTCTTTTTTTAATGTTTGTTATAGGGTACACGTGCTTACCAGAAGAGACAGAGACAGGAAACATGAAAAAGCAACTCCCACAGGGGATGGCCATGCTGTAGTCTCTTCTCCTCCATTCTCCTCTCGGGATTTTGGTCATGCACAGAGAGTGTGCTTCAAGCTGCTGAGTCTGGGACTCAGCATGGTTGGCTTAACAAAGACCTCATGGTTGGCCATGTGGGATCCAGTCGCCTTCACCACCATGCCACTGGCTGGCTCACTTTTGAAACCTCTGTAGGCTCATCATTTTCTTCAAAAGAAGATGGGCATCTTCTTTCCTCCATAATTACAAAGCAGTTTTTATTTTTAAATTTCTAAACACCAACTCGGATTACTCCGAAGATTTTCTTTCATTTCTCTATCACTTACTTCTTTTCAACCACCTCTTAATCACCTTTAAACCGATTTCATCATTCATCTCCTTCGAGCTATATCAAGTACATTTTAGTAAACAAACATCATAAAAAGTAAAAATATTGGCCCCCATTCTTTTAACAGAACAAGATGGTCCAGGTTCTTGTTGCAAAATACTGCATGATGAAATCATTCCTGTTGAATGACTAACCAGCTGAGATTATCTTCTTTTTGCCCTTAGAAATATATTGTTTACTCATTGATTCTTAAATCTAAAAACACTTCAGCTAGATGATTGTCATGGAAGACTCACAGTCTGAGGCCTCTACTGTCAGTTTCATCACCCTCTACAATGCTGCTATCTCTACCTTCTTCTTTTGATCTAATAACTTTAAAACTATTTCCTCTGCCAATGCTCTTCTCGGTTTGTACAGAAAATGCAAAATTTTGTATCTGCAATTATATTGAATGAAAGCAATAATAAGACCATTAAGACATGCCCTCAGTCTTCTTTTATACCTTCTTTTTTTTTTTTTCTTTTTTTGGAGAGATTTTTGCTATAGAGCGCGTGCGCTTGCCAGACAGACAGACAGAGACAGAGAGACAGAAAGCGAGAAATCACCCGCCAGGGGGGATGGCCACGCTGCAATCCCTTCTCCTCCATTCTCCTCTCAGGATCTTGGGCACGCACGCACACGCGCCCGGTGTGAGTTTAAGCCACCAGGTCCGGGACTTGAACCGCGATCAACTATGTGGGAGTCCAGCAACATAGCCATTACGCTAACTGCTGGTCCCCTTTTATACCTTCTTGAGAGAGGGTATGACCTTCTGGGCAATGTAACAAAAACTGAAGGATGATGCCATAGTGACAATTTGTCTCACTGTTGCATCATCCTTCTGGATGATCCATCCCATCACTCTTCCATTTTCTTATCTTAGTGTTTTATGCCATAATTGGCAGTAATTGATCAGTAGTCATGAAATAACGCCTATTATTTCTTACCACCCTACCTATATAGGGTGGTAGAGAGAAAAGTGTTTAAAGACATAAAAAAAATCAAGATAATTAAGATCCTATGGTGGGCTCGGCACTGAACTGCAATACTGGAAGCCACACAGCAACCATGGGTTCAGATCCCAGTCAGCTTAAAAACACAGTGGACACATAAACACAAGGTCAGGAACTCAAGGAGCTGAAGGCTAAGGGAAGAGGGTCACCGTGTGAGAAGACTCTGTTGAAGGTATTTCTGTGTGTGTGTGTGTGTGTGTGTGTGTGTTGTACTCTCTATCATGCATATGATAAATAAATAAAATTCTAAAAAACTAAATAAGATCCTAAGATGTATCATAGATTTATAAATGGTTCCATTGGTCCTCTATGTTAATTTAAGAGGGGATGAGTTTTATTATATTTTTGTTAAAAAGTAAATGTTCTACTGGGGTCAGCAGGTGGTACGGTGGTTAAGATAGCTGGACTCCCACATGGTCAACTGTGGTTTGGTCCTGGACCCAGTGGCTTGAAAATTACAATGTGTGCATGTGTGCCCAAAATCCCAGGAAGAGAAGAGGAAAGAGACTGCAGTAGGGCCACTCCCCAGGGGGTGATTTCTCGCTTTCCCTCTCTGTCTCTCTCCTCTCTGGTGAGTTCATGTGTTCTATGGCAAACCCCTCCCCCCATAAAAGTAGATGTTCTCTTTGATCGTGGGAAAACTTTCAAAGATGAACAAAAATTATGAAGTATCAATACTTAACGATCCTTAGCACTGCTCAGAAAGAAAAAAAAAAATTCTAGAACATCTAAAATTGGGTCCAATGAACCCTGGTGGCACCCTGAGGATGACATTACATTTAATAGATCTAGTCATTTTGGGGCCAGCAGGTGGCATGGTGGTTGAGGTGTAGACTCCCACATGGTCAGCCACAGTTCAAGCCCTGGACCCAATGGTTTGCTATCTCACTTTCCCTCTCTCTCTCTGGTGAGTGCATGTGCTTTATAGCAAATTAAATAATAATAATAACAAATAAATAATTCTAAAAAATTAGATTTGGTCATTTCCCAAAGACTTACAAAGACTGATTGACTGGAAAATTACTCCACAAAAAAACTCTTCTTTTGCCCTCTTGAAATCCAACAGTTCTTGGGGCCAGCAGGTGGCGTGGTGATAAGAGCACTGGACTCCCGCATGGCTGGCCACGGTTCGAGTCCCGGACCTGGCGGCTTGCTTTCTCACTTTCTCTCTCTCTCTCTCTCTCTCTCCCTCCCTCGCTCCCTCCCTCCCTCCCTCCCTCTCTGGTCAATTTAAAATAAATTAATAAAAAAGAATAAATAAAGTTCAATAAAATAATTATTTAAAAAGGAAAGAAAGAAATCCAACAGTTCTGAGATCAAAGTTGCAACCTAGCCAGGAAGAGCTCCACGGCACCCCAACATCACAGTGCTCGCCTCCGGGCCCCACTAGCACCGTCATGGAAACCAGGCAGCCCTTGGCCTGGGCTATTTTTTCCTGGAGCACATCTCAGTATACAATGAGGAAGCAAAAATTATGACCCAAAGAAAACAGAGAGGGCTTCTGGGATACTATTCAGGCTTCAGAGCAAGGCACTAACAAAACTCAGACCACAGTCAGGCACCCGATGTTTACTGCTCTATATTCTGCCCCGTAAATGGATTTATTGTGAGGGACACAGTGTTCCTATTCTCTTGGCCTTTTTAAAAATGCTTTTTTATCTTTTGTATTTCCAGTCAATCCATGAACAGTTTGACTATTGATCCATGACACAGAGGAAATGCCCAATTCACAAAAGGGTTGTTCCGGCACTGAAAGTGGGTCGTTGGGAACTCAGAATGCGTTTTCCTCCGGTAAACACGAGTATATATGCTGACTCAGTTTCCAGGCCAGCCCTTCAAAAGCCCTCTGACTGGGGATCAGCAGTTAGCGTAATGGCTATGTCGCTGGACTCCCACGTAGTCAACCGCGGTTCGCGTCCCGGACCCAGTGGCTTAAAACTCACACCGGGCGCATGTGCGTGCGTGCCCAAGATCCTGAAAGGAGAATGGAGAAGAAGGGATTGCAGCGTGACCATCCCCCCTGGGGGGTGATTTCTCACTTTCTGTCTCTCTGTCTCTCTCTGTCTGTCTGGCGAGCGCACGCGCCCTATAGTGAAAACCTCTAAAAAATAAAAAAGCCCTCTGACTTCATAATGGTGCTGGAAGCACTGTACTTGCACGTGAAAATGAGGAGGAAACAACTTTGAGGAAGTACTAGTCAACCCAAATAGGGACGACTTCGTCTGCCTTACCCTGACTTCCACTTCAGGAAACGGCCGATTTAATTGGAGAACGTAACAGGGAAGATGGGGTGTCTCAGGAGAACCCACTTCCCGCAAGCCTGGAGGCCTGACGCTGGCGGTTATTACTTTGTCCCATCTCGCTTTGATATCTCTTGTTCCTTTTCTCTCATATAGGCATGACGTGCGGGAGCCACAGTTGGGGTAGATTTGGGGATCACAAGGACGACAGCGAACGCTGGCGGGAGAAGTAGGAAAATATAAAGTTTGAAAGGGATCTCCTCGGTGGGTGGCTGAAGGCATTTCATCGGGAGGAGGAGGTTGTCTAAATTGGCATTAACTGGTGGGCTAAGGAAAGGCAAAGAAACGGGGGAGAACAGGAGGCTCCATACTGGAGCCCCAGCCCTGCAGTCTGATAGAGATGAAGACCAGAGAGACTATTTGGCCACGCAGTTTCCTCTCTGACCATAAGGTGGCGCCATGAGCCCGGACCGTCTGCCCAAGGGGGCGGGGCATGGTGGCAGGGCTGCCACTGCAGGCCATGGTCTCCACTCAGGCCCTGGAACTCACAAAAAGCCTGGCCTAGACAGCTCGTGTCATTCTCCATGTCACTGCCTCAGCCACGTCCAAGTCCCAGCCTACTCACACCCACACAAGAGCACCTCTGACCTGCTGGGCATCGCGGCCACAGTGGGACTCCAACTCATCCCTCCCCGTTCCTCTGGTCTTGTGCAACAGTGCCGGAACTGGGCCCCTGGGCTTTTCCTAATTCCTAAAGAGAATGAAGTCTAAGGGCATCCCACAGCCTCGTCCTTACAGACCGTCAGGATGAGAGAACCAGATCTTCCCAGATGAGCAGATTTGCCGGAATGTTCCCAGCCTTGACAACCACCCCAGCAGCCCTTGCCTGGATGCTGACTGACTGGAACTAGCAGGATAGGTTTAGAGAGGAGCACATGGGCCCCAGCGCCAGCCACAGAAGCCCTGGGGGTCATAGCAGGTCCCCTCCAGCCACATGGGTCTTAACTGAGATGCAGGGACCTCCTCCTCTTCCTACCCCAGACTCTCCCCTGACCACCAGGCAGCACCAGCAGCTCTGTCCTCGCTTTTTCTGAGTCTCAGTTCCCAGTAGCGCAGGCTGTGGGTCTGAGGACTCCGAAGCCATGAGATCGGGGTGTGGCACAGCCGTTGGTTCTTGGTTCGTGTGAGCTTTCTAATAGCAATCCTTCTTATTCCTCCCCACTCCCCATCCAATCAGCCCCGACTGCCAAACCAGGTCTGAGTCACAGGGCTGAAGGAACCAGCAGAGCTGGAGGTCGCAACCAAGTCACAGGCTGAGCGCCCCATCCTCACGTCTAGCCCAGACCTGCGGCCCATCTGGTATCCCAGCAAGCCGCCGGTGCTTCTGCAGGGTGTCTTCACAGGCCTGAGGATCAGACTGGGATGGACATTCTCGTTCAGATGCGGTGGCCTTGGTGAGTGGCTGGGAGATAAGCCCTTAGGAACTCGGGCCTGTGCTCACAACCCTCGAGTTCCAGCAACTCTGGGCAGTCCACTCAGCTGCCCACTGCAGGGCTGAGGCAAGCAGGCTCCGGGTTTTAACTCACCCAGGCCCTCCAAGGGCAGCCCAGGGCCTCACCAGGACAGTGGGGAGCAGGAGCCACAGTCCCCCTCCTGCCTGGCTGCTGCTCCCAGTGCCTTTGGAGGCTTCCCCCAGGAGACTCCGCGCCCGCACCTGGCACAAGTAGGCTTGTCCTGCCCCAGGTTTCCCTGTCTTCCTGGGGTTTTTTTGTTTTGTTTTGTTTTTAAGATTTTTTGAGAGGTTTTTGTTATAGGGCACGTGCACTCGCCAGAAAGACAGAGACAGAAAGTGAGAAATCACCCCGGGGGGGGGGGGGAGGTAGCCACGCCACAATCCCTTCTCCTCCATTCTTCTCTTGGGATCTTGGGCACACACTCACACACAACCCACGTGAGTTTAAGCCACCGGGTCCGGGACTCAAACCACAGTCAACTACATGGGAGTCCAGCGACATAGCCATTACGCCAACTGCTGGTCCCTTCCTGTTTCTTTAAAAACCCAGTGACCAGATGCCTTCTTCATGTCAACACTGCTCTCTTCTCACCTAGCAAAGAGGCCACATGGAAGGGTCTCCCACGTACCTATAAGCAGAACCCAGATGCGGACCAGGAAAGGCCAGCCCCGCTGCTGTGTTTCCCGGGCTCCAGGGGAGCAGGGTCTTCATAAGGGAGGACAGGAAGCAAGGACAGGGCGGCCAGCGCAAGCCACTCCTAACCTACTCAGCCAGCCTCCTTCCACAGAGGCGGGGGCTGCAGGGAGAGCTGGTATTGAAACGAGGGTGCTGGTGGTCAGTTCTTCCGCAGAGCAGCCTCGGCCCTTCAAAGTGATCATTAGCTGTAGCCCTGAAGGTCAGTGGACAGCGGCTCCCGGCTGCCACAGCTCCCCGAAAGCCCACTTGAAGAGGCCTTCCACATCCCCTTCTCTTTCCTCTAGACTCTAGACGCCTCCACGCACCACCCAGCTATGGCCAGCTTCGGTCACCCTGCCGCCCCCTCCGCCTTCCCCTTGCCCCAGGTGCAACCTGGACCGCAGAAGGGAAGTTTCCGAAGCCCAGCAGCGGCCGAAGGATGACCTGCCGCGAGTCCGTGCCCCCCTCCCCTCTCCATGTCACGGGGAGGCCCCAGCGAGGCGTACAGTGCGCCCCGCCGCGGAGACCCGGGGCTGCGGCGCCGAGGGCAGTGGGTGATGAAACCTCCCGGGAGCATTACCGCAGAGGGCGCGGGCGGGAGCCGGGCGGGGTCGAGTTGAGAGCCGGTACCCGGGCTCACCTGTTCTCCGGGAGGAGGGTGGGGACTGCGGGGGAGGGGCGAGGGCGCCAGCACGCGGTGCGCGCCCCGGGGCGCTCGGGAGCCGGGCTGCGTCCCCGCCCTCCCCCAGCCCCGCGAGCCCCCAGAGCTGCACCGTCGGGTTGGCGAGGCCGGGAGCAGTTCCTGTCCGGCCCGGCGCGGGGAGACGTGAGCGTGCACACGTACGCACACAGCGGGGAAGAGGCGCTCCGAGCGGCGCCCAACTTTCTCCTGGCGTCGGCCGGCTGGGGCAGAAAGCAGCTGCGGGCAAGCCCACCCGGCTGCGCTTGGGAAGGGGTTCGAAAGAGGAGGACAAAATGGAGTTTCCCCTGATTCTGTTTTGGTTTTATGTTCACTTCATTCAATGAGTGGAGAGTAAGGGAACCCGGGGCCAGGCGACAAGTAGCGCTTCGGGAAAATGGAAGAGTGTGTTTGGAGACGCGTAAAGTTGCCTTTCAAGCTCCGGCCTCCGGGCCACGCGATGCTTCGCGGCGGGCTGACTCAGGGTTGTCTGGGCCTCCCCGCCACCCGCCTGGAAATGATGCAAGTCCAGACTGTCACCTGGGTCCCTGCAGCCCAGTCTGGAAGCCGTCCGAATTGGGGGAGGGGCGACAAACGGCACCCCAGGTGCTGCACGATTCACCGAAGCGGGGCAAAAAGGAAAGAAAGAGCGAAGGTGAAGCGGTCGCTAAGGCCAAATGGTACACGCAGTGTAGTTCTTGTCCGCAGTGAGTGTGGGGCTTTAATGCAAGCGTCACAACGCTAGGGATTCCGTGAGCTCAGTTTGCTCCCAGCATCACTGTGCCCAGGAAACTGCTCCGAGCCATCGAGGCCTGGGGGCTGGGAATCTCGCTGAATTCCAAACGCTAGAGAGGAAACTTTCCCAGCCCGACGCTGGTGCGATGCGAGAGCCTGGGGCCCCGGGGACACTGCCCTAGAGCAGACCGTCCCCCTTCGCCAGCTTTGGTGCAACCAGAGCTGAGAGTCGCTTTTAGTGTTTGAATTCCGTTCGGCCATTGCCCCGGATCACCCGCACACGCGCACGCATCCAGCCGCGCTCACAGTCACTCTCGCACGCCGCCGCCAGGTCGGCAACTTTGTCGGGCGCTCCCAGCGGCGCTCGGCTTCCTCCTGTAGTAGTTGGGCGCAGGCCCCGCCTCCCCGCCGTGTTGTCAAACGGGCCGGGGTCTCGGATTGGTCCAGCCGCCGGGACAACACCTGCTCGACTCCTTCATTCAAGTGACACCAGAGCTTCCAGGGATATTTGAGGCACCGTCCCTGCCATCGCCGGGCACTCGCGGCGCTGCTAACGGCCTGGTCACATGCTCTCCAGAGAGCTACGGGAGGGCGCTGGGTAACCTCTATCCGAGCCGCGGCCGCGAGGAGGAGGGAAAAGGCGAGCAAGGAAGAAGAGTGGGAGGAGGAGGGGAAGCAGCGGAGGAGGAAGAGGAGGAGAAGGAGGAGGAGGGGAGACAAAGAATCCAGGTCTCCCGGCGGGAGGTTTACACCGAGAACCATGTGTGCCGAGCGGCTGGGCCAGTTCGTGACCCTGGCTTTGGTGCTGGCTACCTTCGACCAGGCACAGGGGACCGACGCCACCAATCCGCCCGAGGGTCCCCAAGACAGAGGTTCCCAGCAGAAAGGCCGTCTGTCCCTGCAGAACACAGGTAAGTGCGTGCGCCCGGCAGCCTGGAGCTGCTTGGAGAGGACACCGCACACCCGTGCAGTGCGCCTCGGGCGTTTCGCCCGGCATCGGGCGAACCCCACGCAGCGCAAACTCTTGGGGCGGCGCGGAACGTGCAAAGGGAAGCGCGAGGCGAGGTCCGCGCCCGGCTCTGAGCGCCTGGAATCCGCACGTGCTAGGCGGGTGATGAAATAGCTAGGCAGGACTTGTTGCTGTCCTTTCCGGGGTCCAGGGGAGATTAAGGCGGCCATCGCCAGCCCCGAGACCCGGGTCCGATGCAAAGCGCACTTCTCCATCCTGGTCGGTCCGCGGAAGGCACGGAGGGTCCCCAAAGCTGGGCTGCGCCCTGCCCCGGGGAACTTCTCTTACAGCCAGCGGCATCAGCAGGACCGCTTCTCCCCCACCTCAAAAGATGCCCGACATCCCAGAACTTTGCCGGCGAGACAAATTGCTTTGTGAACTTTCCACCTGGGGGGGGGGGGGGGGGCATTGCTTTCGCAAGGGGCGGTGGAGGTGGCTCCAAGCGTACCTCCGCCGTGCCGCAGCCGTCCGCTGCGCCTGGCCAGGTCAGCAAGCCACGAAATGGAGACACAACCCGAACCGTGCGCTGCCTCAGCTCCGCCGGCTCTCGGCTCACCGGCAAGCTGCGGAGCACGGCCAGGCGTGCAGGGCACGGGGCTGGCCCTGTTCCCAGCTCCGGGGAGAGAAAGAAAATCTGCCTACAGCTCCTTCGCTCCGCCTCCCTCCTCTGTATTTTTGAGGGCTGTGCAAACGCGGTGGCGGCGTGCGTGCGCTCACCGCACGAGCAGGAATGCACGAGTGCCCATTAGGGACGCCCCAAGTGAGTGAATCGCCGCCCTGTGCAGTCCCGCGTGTGCGCCAGGGCGGCGAGTGGGTCATCCGGAACCTCTCACCTCCACGTGCCAGGGCCCGCGCCCCACACACCCTAGGACCGCCGCCCACCCTTCCCCCTCTCCAGGCTTTCTCGGAGAACTGAACGTGATTCTCGGTAGTTGGTGACCCTCAACAAACACACGCCCCTCATTCTCTCGCTAGATTTAATCTGAATGCGGATTATCTGCCCCGACCCCGCCCTGCTTCCAAAATATACTTTTCTGATGTAATTTTGTGGTTGGTTTAAATCAGAGAATTGGGTAGAGGGAAAGAGGCAAAAGAAGCTTTGCACGCGGCAGCCTGACAGTTAACTCTCTGTGTCCTTTCAAAGAGACGAATTAGGGCCGCATTCTGCAAAGGCCGGCAGCTAGCTCCCAGCCCCGGGAATTCGAGGGGATTAAGTGGTATCTCGCAGCAGATCCCTCACTAAAAGAGTCTTTAACTGCGGGTTGCCTGTGCCTGCTTGCTGAAGGCCAGCCCCCACCTGACTCGACGGCCCAGCCTGCTCTCAAACCACGCTTCTCTACACTGGTATTAATGTGAGTGGTTTGGAGGCGCTGCTTTCCGAGGAATTTTGTTTTGATTTTTCGGTGTTGAATCATAAAGCTGAATTGCAACTGCTTTTTGGATGTTCTCATTTGGGGGCCAGGAAGGAAATAGCTGTGATTTAATAGCCCCAGCGTGTACAGAGCCAATTAGAGGACACAGCCTTACATTGATGAATTCATCTTCAAATCTTATTTTGTGTCCGTGCGTTTAAAAAGATGAACTATTTTCTGCTCTCCAGCTTCATTCCCACCACATTAAAATGGAAAGGATTGGGGGAGGGATGTGTACACCTTACTTCTTGTGTGTTTTTTGCAATTTGGGGACTAACTTTTGCAAATATTTCCAAGTATCGATTTTTTTCATGAGTAGGTCAAACGATGAAGTTGTTTCCTCGGCGGTGTAGTTGCCTAATTAGTCATTGTTCACTTTTCTGCCTTACATTTTCCTGGAGTTCTTACCAACTTTTATTTCAGCTGACCTCTCTGCATTCCCCAGCATGTCTGAGAGTTTTGCATATATCTGTATGTGATTTTCATTTTAGCCGAGATCCAGCACTGTTTGGTCAACGCTGGCGACGTAGGGTGTGGCGTGTTCGAATGTTTCGAGAACAACTCTTGTGAGATTCGGGGCTTGCATGGGATTTGCATGACTTTTCTGCACAACGCTGGAAAATTTGATGCCCAGGTAAAAACCACGTCGCGCATGAAGGACGTCTGGGATTAGCATGGCGTGACTGACATGTTCCTCAGAGGGACTGACTCACAGACTTCCTGAGCTGTTCTGTGCGGCGTGTTTTTGCGCTTGCAAGAGATACCCTAGGTGTAGAGAAAGAGGCCCGTGTGTCCCCTGCGCACTCGTGTTCTGCTCTCTGCAACTGTCCTAGACTAAATCCTTCGACTCTCTTAGGCCGTGTCTACACAGGCAAAGTGAACTAGAGCCAAAGTCGTGATAAGGGGTACGCACCTTGTGAGGGGACACACTGTGTCGAGCCACCAGAACCCTGTCCCCTAAGCCCATTGCATTAGGAACATAGGCTGAGGGTGCAGTGGCAGGATCCCCCGATTACACTTTGCAAAAGCCATTTTCACGTAAAAGTAGAAAAACCAAAGGCAACACAACATTCGTGGAACCCCCTTGTAGTCAGTGGGGGACGAGCAGGCTGGAGAACGCAGGGCCCCCAAAGCAGCAGACTGACATTCCTCCAAAGTCTAGACCCTACTCTCCCCACCTGAAAAGCCCAAGCCCTGAACAAGTCCCATAGTTCACACGTTCCCTTTGCTCTATATAATAAATATAGTCAGGGCCTGACCCACTTCAGTTATCCCAGGGTCCCACGGGCAGAGCTGAGTTGCTGCTCAAGGCAGGACAGGAACACAACCAGCTTCAGGGCCGACGACCACGTCATGCTTCGACGGCTCGCAGCAGTAGGCTCCCCTTCCTCGTGGTCTCCCTGGCCCCATATGCCCTGTCCAAGCACCCCGTCATTATAGCTCATAAACGTCCTCTCCCCTCTCATTGGAGTGCAATGACAGCGTCTGGAGGAGGCCAACAGTTTAGGTGTGATTTATGGATGTCACCAGTCACCATCCACTGACACCCTGCAGAGAGCCTGACAGCCATGCCTGGGAACCCAAGGGAGGTGCAAAGGGCTGGCAGCCTCGGCTGCAGAGGATGTGGGGTGGCAGGAGGGGAAACAGAAACCGGGGAAGGAAAGAGGCAGAACTTTGAACTCCACGCCGTTCCCTAATAAAGCATCCCTTCTGGATTAACTGGAATTAGAAAACGTAATAGGAAATCCGGAGGAAAGATGTGTATTTAAGGGCATTCCCACAGGATGTGAGGGAAGAATACTGAGAACAGATTGCTGCAGCCCTCACATAAATTAATCTTCCTCTTTTCTCAACCAACAGGAATATGTCCTCAAGTTAGAGGCATCCCTTTCAAGTCCATTCTCGGCACATAGCTACTTAATAAACGGGCACGCCCTGCCCTCCATCCCATTTGGCTCCTGCTGGGAAGTCCAAGGGGAGGGGGCCGCCGGGGGGTGGCCGGCCACATGGTTCGTGGGGGATCAGACACTATCTGTAGACATTTCAATTGCTTCTAAAGGGAGAGCCAAAATAAATGTCCTGGCTAGCTTCCCGCTTCCAACCCAAACCCGTTTACTTTCTCAACTCAGTGACTTCCGGGCCTGTCTAAAAACAGAGGGGTGACCTCTCCGCCGATAGCTCGTTACTATAGTAATGGAGGGTGCGGGGATTCCTGGGTAGGCATCCCACAATGCCTCTGGCCCGGGGAGGTTGATAAGGGAGCTCACCCCCCAACAGCTGCCTCCTTTCTAGGATAAGCCCAGCCTGATGGGGTTGCCAGGAAAGAGCGCTGCGGGCCAGATGTATGCCTGGCCGCCTGGGCCGAGGCCGGCGGGGGAGGGCCGCAGTGGGCAGCGCAGGCTCCAGATGCTGCCAGGCAGTGTGCCAGGCGCGCCTTTTAGAGGCAATAATCCTAACAGTTTAAAGGAGTAGAAGCCTTTTCCAAAAGAAAAAGAATGCTCCTTCCTTGAAGGATAGGAGGAGACAGGAGCGTGGGCTTGAGGCCGCGGAGGCAGCGAGGCAGAAAGGGAGGCCGGGTCGGCCCTTCAGTAGCCCTGCTCTGCAATCCCAGGCAGAGAGGAAGGGGAGGGCACCTTCCGCGTGGGCAGGACTCCTGGGAGCCACCGAGGAATTTGGCTTTGGGTCTAGCCAGTTCCCCTCGTGCTCCAGAAAAGTGGCCACCCAGCCGCCAACAGCGGGCTGCCCAGGTCAGGGGAGGCCAAAGAGCGGCTGAGGAGGCAGAAGCGCTGTCATCCACAGAACTGATCTCCTCCTTGGGTGGACGCCGGAGGTGACAGCACCCGAGGCGTACCCCCGAACCTCAGTCCGAGGCCAGGCCTGCGGGCGCCATTGTCAGAAAAGCCCTGTGTAAGCCCAGGAAGGTAAAGGTCGACACGCCTAACAAGGCCTCCCGTCTCTGCCCGCCTCTCTCCGCTGTCCTCTGTTCTCAGGGCAAGTCCTTCATCAAAGACGCCCTGAAGTGCAAGGCCCACGCTCTGCGGCACAGGTTCGGCTGCATCAGCCGGAAGTGCCCAGCCATTAAGGAAATGGTGTTCCAGCTGCAGCGGGAGTGCTACCTCAAACACGACCTGTGCTCAGCTGCCCAGGAGAACACCCGCGTGATGGTGGACATGATTCATTTCAAGGACCTGCTGCTGCAGGCGTGAGTACTGCCTCGCAGGGTCTGGGCAGGGCCGCCCCAGCAAGGCGAGGCCCGTGGGGGCTGGCGGGCTTGCGAGCGGAGGCCGAACGCCTGTCAAATGGAGGTGGTCGTGGTTGACTTGAGAAAGCGACACTGACTTCCCCGGGGGTCCCTTTCAGGAGGAGTGAAAGAGCACCATCCTCAGTTTCAAGTCACGAACAGGACAGTGTTCCCCTACACACGAAGTCTGGAGATTCGGGAATACTCGCCCCCTTAGCCAAGAACCCAGGAGCTCTCTGGCTGTTCCAAGTCTCTGTCCTCACAGACGGCAGAGAGCGAGTAGCATTCGCTGAGAACTTACTAGAGTGAGTGGCAGGCCCTGTGCTCAGTGCTTGGTTTGAATTTTCACTGGATCCTCCCAGCTTCCCTGTGGATGAAGTGCCATTATCATCTCCATTTTAGAGCTGAGGAAATGGAGGCGCCACGCTGAGAGGCCGGGCCAGGTTCGGACCCAGGCAGTCTGGCTCCAAAACCTACGCTCGTCCATGCCAAAAACTGAGAGCAATTGCTTTTTAATTTTTTAGGAATTATTTTATTTAACTTTGTTTAATTATTTAAATTTGACCAGAGAAGTACAGAGCAAGAGAGAGAGAAAATGAGAAAGCAAGCCAGCAGGTCCGGGACTCAGACCACTGTCGGCCATGTGGGAGTCCAGCGCCCTTAACCACCACGCCACCTGCCAGTACCACCCCACCCCACCCACCCACCCCCCACCCCCCCCCCGAGAGCGAGGGTTTTTTTATCTGCCTCTATGAACTCTCCTTTCCCTTAAAGGCTCCAATGCCCCTTCTCTAATACATCGATGCCCTCCCAGGGAAAGTGCAAAACAGTGGTCAAAAACTTTTACTGATTAGGTAAACATTTTTAGGTCAAAGTAAGAAAATATAAGCTTACTTGATTGAAGACTTGCAATTCAATGATCAACCCCCGAAAAGCAGTCCTTAAAGTAGATCCCAATGTGGGATACACCTTGCACATTGCTGGGACACAATTGCTCCCTCCAGAGTACAGTGGCTCCTTCCAGAGAGACGCAGGGCAGAAAGAGATAGCAGTGGTAAGCGCCTGTCATTGCCGCAACGCGCCGGTGCTAACTTGATGGCGCTGTTGGTCTTTCTGCGGACTCGGGCCCAAACAGTACTTTCTTTTTTTTTTTTTTTTTTTTTTTGAGAGGTTTTTTGCTATAGGGTTTGTGCACTCGCCAGAAAAACAGAGAGAGAGAGAGAGACAGAAAGTGATAAATCACCCCCCAGGGGGCATGGCCATGCCACAATCCTTTCTCCATTCTCCTCTCAGGATCTTGGGCATGCATGCACACGTGCCCCGCGTGAGTTTAAGCCACCGGGTCCAGGACTTGAACAGTGGTTGACTACATGGGAGTCCAGCAACATAGCCATTACGCCAACTGCTGGTCCCAAACAGTACAATTTTATGAACACGTGTTCCTCAGTGTGCTCCACGACCTTCCTCCAACTGTGTCCCCGAGCAGGCTCTACTTCCGCCCCACCAGTCCCACTTGGATCATGGAGGACAAAAACCATCTCCTGTCACTGTCCCCTTGGTCACAAGGTTCTAGGTGTCCTGTAACACCCCCTAGTGCCGTGTTATAATTAGGAGAGGTGGTGAAACTCAGCAGGCAGCTCCTGCCAACATCAAAATAATGTTGCTTTTTCCTTGAGTTACACTGGTGTGGGGTCAGATATTTGTTATTCTTCCAAATGCCCATAACGGAGCCGTGGCGGCAGCAGAATCGCCAACGACAGCTCTCGTTCCTTCGGGCTGCCCAGCCCTGGCCAAAGGCCTTACATGAGTTATCTGGTTCATCTCTCCCAGTGATGCCGGTCCCATTTCACAGAGGAGGAGAATGGAGCTGGGAGGTTAACAGACTTGCATGGAGGTTTCAGTCCCACGTTTCAACCTGAAATTGGTGATATATATGCCCGAAGCCAGCTTTCAGCCGCAGGCCTCAAACCTCCCACTCCTGCCTCTCCTCTCCTAGCCAGACCTGCTAATGGCTAATTGGTCCCCACATGTAGCAGCGTGGTTTTGGGGGATTCTTTTGGGTTTTTTTCTTTTCTTTCCTTTTCTCAAAGATATCCCCACCACACTGTGAAGTTCCCCTCCTTCACGGTGCCCTGGATGAGACAGTCACCCTGTGGCTGAGAAACTCCTTGAAGCTGGTTTGCCCTCACCCCACTGTCATCCACTAGAGTTCATTGTGGGCCTCAGGAGTGGACCGGGGGAGGGGGGTGCTAGTTTATAAGTCATACTGCATGCCCGATTACAAGGAGACGCTGTCTTTTATAAAGAAACATCTTTGGGAAAACTGAAAGTTTCAAGGTTTTTCAGACCCCCTTAGAACTTAGGAGGGGAGAAAGCACTGTGGCTCCCTGGGAAGATGGCCCTGGGCTCAGAAGACCTTGCTTTTAAAGGGCTCCTCGGGGCCAGCAGGTGGCATGGTGGTTAAGGGCACTGGGCTCCACGTGACTGACTGGGATTCGACTTCTAGACCTGGAGGCTTGCTTTCTCACTTTCCCTCTCTTTCTCTCTGTCTCTCTTTGGAAATACTAAAATAATAATAATAAATAAAGGTAAATAAAATAATTCTTAAAATAAATAAATAAAGGGCTCCTCATACCACTTAGAATGAGGACATGCCCCCCTCTAAGACCTGTTCTGGAAATCCAGGTGACCCACTCTGTATGAGGTGGGGCCTCGTTTTGTGTATTTTTTTAAATCGATGCTAGCACATACGTGAAAGAGAGGGAGGCAGAGAAGCTCCCTCGATGGGCCCTGTCACTCTGTGATCTGCCCCTCCCAGCCCTCCAGCTCACTGGAGTCTTGCACCCTTGCATCTAGCATGCCTCAGGTCGGCCAGGCTGGGCCCTGAACCTGCGGTCAGCCATGCGGCTTCCACCCCGCACCTCGGTCCACGACCAACTGCTCCACCAGGCTGGCTAGGCCTCCTTTAAAACACTCGCCAGTCCTTACCTCCGCTAAGCCAGCACCTCCAAGCAGCCAGTTAGCCTGACTCCAGCTCCCCCAAGTCCCCAGGGCCTCCCACCTTTGAAGCCACAACTATGTGGTACATCAGCTCACATCCTTCGAGTGAATTGCCCGAGTTCTTTGGCTTTTTACTTTTTCAACCATCTTAACTGCTTAGAGGATTCTAGCAGTCCCCAGATACCAGAAGGCCAGCCACCTCGGAACATGTGGCCTTGGTCACACACCGGAAAACAAGAGCTGCACTGGCTTTCTACTTCCCAGGAGAAGAAGTCAGGCAGCCCAGAACCCACATCACCCCAGTCCTCAGCCCAGTCCCACCCACCCCAGGACACCATGTTCAGTTAAAGCAGCTCTTCTCCAGCTCTCTGAGTTCCTCTGCTCACCCTCACCCTCACCCTTTCCTGCCACCTCCCCTTTCTCCATGTCACCTGCCTCCCTGGCTGCAACCAGCCTGCCAGCTGGGTCCACACACCCATCACTGGGTGCTGGCAGCTGCCCATCCTTTGGAGCCTGAAGGCACATCCCCTCTGAGCATTTTGAAAATCCTTTAGCCTTGCTGACACCCAGCTGAGAGAGCTGGGCTTTGTCATTAGACACGGGCTGAGCTTGCAGCCTGAGAGGCACCATGCCAGCTCAGGACACAGCTTAGATGAACTTGGTTCGGCACAGTTCCCAGCCTCCTCCTGGGGAGAGCGCTCCAAGCGCAGGAGAGTGCGGCTGGCACAGCCCTGTGCGATCAGAGAGGGTCCACCTTGGGGTTCTGAGAGCTCCGGTGCACAGTACGCCCTGGTGAAGGAGAGAAAGCCCTCTTCCTCTGGAAAGGGAAGCCTCGAAGGCCTGTTGGTTCTCCCCAGAGGGCAGAGACTCTGCCCTGGCAGCCGTTCCTCTGGCCCAGGATGGGGGTACAGGCCGGTGCTAAAACCCTGCCGCTGCTGGAGCAGGTATTCCGCTCTGAGCTCCCCAGGCAGTTGCTAGTTTTCAAAGGATAGAAAGAGGCAAGCAGGCACCGAGCAAGGCCCTGGAGTTGCCACACGCGTGCCCTCCGCGGGGGTGCGCGCCTCCCGCAGGGTAGCCCAAGGAGGAGACAGTGTCTTCACCGCCTTGTCACTGTCAGGGCCTGCCTTCGAGTGTCTAAACACCGCCCATCAGCCACGCGCACTCTCTGACTCCAAAGATGTCAGGTAGGCCTTAAAAAGCAGCTTGATCTCTCAACCAGAGCATTCCTCTCACTCTCAGCCCAGCCCCAGGCTCTCCTTAGCCCAGAAGCTCCCAAAAGCCACGTTCTCCCTGCTGTGTAGGAAGTGAGGACAGTTCACTCCATTACAGCTTGAGGACTCATTAAGAAAAATGCCTCTAGACTGCTTCGTGTGTCCTAAAACAGACTGCGCCTTCTACGTAGCGCCAACTGCCAACCTGCAAGAAATGCCAGGCTGAGACACAGTCACCCAAGAGGTCCGACTCACAGGGGACAGCGTGACGTGTTCCTTGTTACAACAACCTCACATTCCAGAGTGATTCCCCTGCCCAGGGTGACAGCCCAGAGCTGGGACGCTCGTGGTCAGATAGACCCGAAACGGCTAGCGTAGGACGAGGTAGCGGCGCTCAGCGTAGCCGGTGAAGCAGCCGCACCCCTGTGGGGATTTTGAAAGGCCACTGGGAAGGAAGGCAGGCTTAGTGAGTAGACCGTGAGAGCCCTTTGCTGGGGACACCCCTTGCCAGGGAAGCCCATAAACATAAAAAGCAGGCACACTGCTCCCCGACCTGCACACCTTGTTCCCCGGGGAGGAGAGTGTCCAGGAATGTTCTGAAGAGTGGCCCGAGGCCCCGGAGTGGACTGAGCGCCTTGCTCCACCCCAGGATGAGCCTGCTCGCCTCAGAGCTGGTGCTACCCCAGACGCAGGGTCCCTTGTCGCCAGCCCTCACCTGCCACGTCGGGGATCCCTGAATGAAGGCGTGCGGTGGCCTGGAAGTGACATCCGGGAGGCAGGCTTCCTCCTACCCCTGCCACCTCATCCAGGCTCCCCTAGAGCAGAAAGGTACAGCCAGCGCTTCCCAAAACACCTTCATCATAAGCCTAAATCGGGGGCAGACACAGACATGGGGAGCATGGTTTCTCGAGAGCCTCACGTAGAGGATGCTCACCTGAAAGATGGCGCAGGGGAGGGAACCACTGGGACTCACTGAGGTCACTCAGGAGCTGCCCTGCCTCAAGCCTGCATGGCTCCTTCCCTACTTCTCTTCTGTTTGGTATTTAAGACCTTCTGCCACTTGCCTAAGGATTACTGGCCTGAAGACCCATCTCCACTCCAGCTAACACTCTCCTGGCTAGCGTGGCCTAGACATGCCCAGAGCCATCCTGCCTCCTTTCATCACTCACACAGCTGCCCTACCCGAATTCTCACCTTCCCTACGGCTTTCCTTTTAGGGTCCCAGCCCTAAGCTCGTGCCCTGTGCCCCTGGGAACTGCTCCCAGCTCCTCTCCTGTGCGGGCCCTAGCTCTGCAACCACTCCAGGAGCGGGACCCTTCCTGTGCCTCGAACTCCCTCCGAAGCCTGGCATAGAGCGTGGTATAATGGCCACCTAGCAAATGCTGGTGAAGCCCAGTCCTTCACAAAGTATGGGGTAGGCCTGGAGTCATTTCAGAAAGCTCTTTCACCAAACCCTAGCCGGCAACCAGCCATACATCCCTTGCCCGGCATGGCCATGGCCCTCGGGCCTGCGTGGGCCTCCTCTCAGTGTCGGTATCTCTCTTTGGTCCCCCTGCAGGCCCTACGTGGACCTGGTGAACCTGCTGCTGACGTGTGGGGAGGAGGTGAAGGAAGCCATCACCCACAGTGTGCAGACCCAGTGCGAGCAGAGCTGGGGAGGCCTGTGCTCCATCCTGAGCTTCTGCACCTCAGCCGTCCAGAGGCCCCCCACGGCCCCTCCTGAGCACCAGCTCCAGATGGACAGAGCCAAGATCTCCAGGGCCCATCACGGCGAGGCGGGTCACCACCTCTCAGAGCCCAGCAGTAGGGAGACCGGCCGAGGTGCCAAGGGCGAGAGTGGTAGCAGGAGCCACCCGAATGCCCATGCCCGGGGCAGAGCCGGTGTTCCCGGGGCCCAGGGGTCTTCTGGAAGCAGTGAGTGGGAGGATGAACAGCCCGAGTATTCCGATATCCGGAGGTGAAATGAAAGGCCTGGCTATGAAACCTTTCCTCCACGCCGTCCATTTTCTTATCTATGGACATTCCAAAACATTTACTATTAAAGAGGGGGGATGTCACGCAGGACTTTGTGGGGATTGTGGACTTCATGAAGGTGTGTGTTAGCGGAATGAACAGGTGAGATGGAGACCCCTGGGGCGGGAGGCCTCGGGCCTGAAGAGTTCTGCACTTACGCATACTCAAGGGAGCGCACCGTCCTCCTTGTAACTTTGTCTTCTTTCCACCTGCAGAGCCAGGGGGCGGTGGGCTGCGGTGTCCTCTGTGGGGCAGTGACACGGGGAGGGGCAGGGACAAGCTGGCCCACCTGGGCTGGACCACGCCGTTGGTGCTGGGCCTGGCCCACAGCTTCTGGGGCTGTCTTGGCGGAAGGCAGGGTGCCTGGGCTCCAAGGCGGGAGTGAATGTAAAACTATCGCTGGGAACGCAGGAAAGGGTGGGCAGGAGGCAAGGCCAAGGGGGTGCTTGGTGCCAAACCGAAATTCGGTTCTTGCATGGGACCTTGCGGTTCAGAGCTGCTTGGGGGTGGGGAGAGTGAAATCTCTGTGTAACTTCTGAGCCATTGTTCTGTCTGGGGACACTGAGGGAGTGGCCCTATGTGTTTATATTTTAACCACTGCTTCAAATCTCAATTTCACTTTTTTTTTTTTTATTTATCCAGTTACATCTACATATCTGTCATCTAAATAAATGGCTTTCAAACAAAGCAACCGGGTCATTCAAAACAGCTCAAAGGGGAAAAAAACCCAGCCCATTCCTGGGGTAATGGGGAATTAAAAAGGACTCCAACAGCCTGGAGCTGTGCGTGCCTGCTGTGGGCTCATACCCACGTGTGCAGACCCCCCTCCTGGAGGAGAAGGCACACAGGCCCGAGCGCATCCCACAGAGCTCCTTAGACTCCTCTCCCAACTTGACAACCCACCACCAGGCTCACAGACACCGCACCCGGAGGCTGAGGCTGCGCTCGAAACCTGCCCTCCTGTGCTGGCTTGGGGATGGGAAGGGGACAGGGGAACGCGCCACTTGGTAATTCCCGGCAGGGAATGCTGACCTTTTACATAAATGAAGGAGGCTGCTGAAAATCTCTAAGGCACGGGATTTTCCAGATCCTCATCAGAATTTAGCAACAAGGACAGGAGTCAGAGTGGGCAAACGAAAGGCAGAAAGGAGAGGGAACCAAAAGTGAGAGGAAGAGAGGATGGCAGTGCGGTCCCAGCTGCGGGGTTCTTGCAGTTATTCAAAGCCTCTCCTAGACAGGCTTCCCTCCCTAACAGACTAGCAAAGGAGAGCTTAGGCTTTTCTCAAAACCAGCCCTAGAACGGGAGCCACTTTTGTAAGGAGCGGATGGGTGTTCTGGGCCTGGTCCTTCTAGAGCGAGGGTCAGCAAATATTTTCTGTAAAGGGCCAGCTAATAGATACAGTATTTTCAGTGTGGCGGGCCGCATGGCCTCTGTCGTAACTCCCCAGCCCTGCCATTGTAACACAAAAGCAGCCGCAGACGACACGTAAACCGAACGCCTGGCCGCGTTCCAGCAAGACTGTTTAACAGGCACCCAGAGAGA
The DNA here is from genome assembly GCA_026018925.1 of Tupaia tana. Taxonomy (NCBI): domain Eukaryota; kingdom Metazoa; phylum Chordata; class Mammalia; order Scandentia; family Tupaiidae; genus Tupaia; species Tupaia tana. Next base: position 58,208,267 of record JAKSZU010000014.1, on the reverse strand, counting down.
CTTGGCTCCTGGGCCCGGGGTTGCTGCTCCCTGTTGGCGTGAGTGGGCTGGAAAGTATGCAGTCTCCATTACCTATCAGCCCCTTAGCTCTCCTTGGGACCGAGCTGCATTTATCTAGGCCAAACGACTTGTTCTAGGAACTGCCTTCACCCCGACTACCGCGGTCTGTGCACCCCAAATCCAATCCCGGTCTTTCAGGGTCCTGCTGGAAAGAAAGTATTTGGCGCTGGGGGGAAGAAGCGTGCTGGATGAGCACCCAGAAAGATCTGGGGCTGCAGAGAGCAGAAGCCAGCTCTGCGCGGTGCTGGGGGGAGGCCCGCCGTCAGGCCCTGCCGTGGGAAGCGACACGGACCCCCGCTCTCTCAGGCCGCGGCCACGCAGCACGGCTGTGCACGGCGGCTGTTTGACTTCCATCACTCGAAGCTGAAGCAATCGCATTCTCCCGCGTTGCTGGGTCAGCTCATTTGCTCACCAGCCCCTGGACTGGGTGTGTGAAAGGCATCACTCTTCCATCTTCCTCAGTGTGAACGTCTCTGTGTTCACCTACTGCTGTCCCACTTGTGGCTTCTATTGTAAATACGTGTCGTTTGTATTTATTATCTGTGTTTTCCCTGAAGGGCAGAAAGCTGCTATGTTCATGGGAGCCCATTTGCTGATCTCCATTGGATACTGTGGGCTGGTTTGGGTTGGGTTTTTTGCAAAAGTCAGGTAGGTATCGCTTCACTGTGGTTCCCGATGCCATTGGAAACCTGTAATCGTGGTGTTGCTTAGGTTCTTCTGCTCGAAACCGAGGGACGTTCGAGTTCCTGTCGGCACTGATAGAGGCACTTGCACGTCTGAAATGTAAGCGCGGTAGTCATTAAAAATAGACGCTCGACTGGGGCTTCAGGCTTCATACGGATTTACCCGTGAGCCTTCCTCAGAGGAAGGATGTGGATCTCCAGATAAAGACGCGGTGTTTATTTTAAGCTTTGCATCTTAACGAGACGATCTGAACACCTCTCCTTTGTATCAATAAATAGCCCTGTTATTCTGAAATGAGAGGCCCGAGGAGAGTAAAATGCTGACATCTAAAACTAAATAAATAGAAACACCAGCCCAGAGCCGTAGTCACACTTACACACACACACACTTAGACCACTGAAACAACATGGAAAAACAATGCTTCTAGTGGCCGTTTCCTAAGGAAGAATGACCCGGTCTGATCTCAAAACTGGCACCACGTGAGCGTGGTCGGTCAGAACTTGTGTTTCTGTTACGGATTTAGGCAGTGGGACCTGTACGTTGTCACAGTGCAGTATTTTTCTTCAAGCATTCATTAGAGTTTTGAGCAAATGGCCCCCACTTGAGGGTGCTGTCTGGCAGGCTTTTGACATCGGTGCCGAGGGGGAAGCCACGAGCGAGTGGGCTTGGGAGCCGGGGGACTGCGCCTCTGTGGGATGTTCTGCTTACAGGGCGGGAACCCCGACCAAGACCACCCTGCGCTGCTCCTTCAGCACAGGGACTCCGGCCAAGTTCCTGCCTGAGTCACCCAAAGAGGAGAACGAATTCCATCCAGCTGGCCCAGAAGCCCCACCCCCAGGCGCCGTTAGGAATCTCCTCGAAGCTCTTTCTGGTGTCACCTTCGAGGCTGCCCTGTCGCCTTGTCACCCCGACACTGCCCAGGGACCTGGCCCAGCCAGGGAGCTCACCGCCTCCTCCCAGCTCCTCACCAGAGCAGACGGCGCCCGCATCCCTGGTTCATGACTGTTTACACTGCAGTCTATGGACCTGCGACGTGCCAGGCACCAAGGTGGGCGTGTCACACACATGATCTCGTCCTTATGACATCGCACAAGCAGTAGGTATTTTCCCGCATTTTGCAGGTCAAGAAACTGCAGTAGACTTGCCCCCAAACCGTGGCCAGTGAGTGTGGGGGCGGGGGTTGCACGCAAACCCAGCTCCGAATCCTACGCCCCCACTTCACCTTCCATGGAGTTTTACTTTAAACCAATCAGTTTCACTTCTACTTTACACGAGGCTTAGGGAAAGAATAATTATACTCTTATATTTATAGCCCCAGGCCTCTGAGGAGTTCTACTTCAAAACAGAAAGGAAAATTGATGCTCTCACCTTTCCTCTCTGCAGAGACTCCCCTTTCAGTTCAGACAGCGAGAGCAGGAAAAGCACGGGGCCCCCTCACTTTGCTCTGCATGTGTGTGATTTTTTTTAGAGATTTTGCTCATGCTCCACTGAGGAAAGTATTTTGGGCGCAGCTGGCTTTTGTGACCTTTCTTCACTAACCTGGCCCCATCGCCAGCCCTGAGAGGCTAGGCGCCCCAGCGCTCTTCAGCAGTCCTGCTCCTCGCCATGCTGCCGATTATGGGGTCAGTGATGGGCCCTGTGCTCTCCCTAGGGCTCTACAGAACTCTTTTTTTTTTTTTTTTTTTTTTGGAGCTATTTTTGCTTTAGAGCTCAAGCACTCACAGGAGAGACAGAGACAGAATGTGAGAAATCACCCCCCCACACACAGAGAAAGGATGACTATGCTGCAATCCCTTCTCCATTCTCCTCTCAGCATTTTGGGCACACACACACACACCCAGGATGAGTTTCAAGCTGCTGAGTCTGGGACTCAAACTGTGGTGGACAATGTGGGAGTCCAGTGCCTTAATCACTGTACCACCTGCTGGCCCCCAATATTTCTGAACCCCACAAATGAGGCTCGAGGACCAGCCCCAGGGCTAGCAAGCTCAGAGGTGGCAAGCACACCCACAGCGGGGCTCGCTCTGCCACATCTTACTGGTTGCCCCGCACCCCAGGTATGAACGCGTGAGTTACATTACACCCAGATGGGTTCAGAAACGCAGTGGCCTCGATTGCCCCAGCCCGGCGGGCTCAGGAGTGATGAAGCTGAGGAAGGAAGAAGGCAGAAGGTCTTCCAATAGGCTGGTATTTAAGCAACGTTTCCAAAGGAGGCTGGAGCCACGCACCGCAGAAACTGGAGACAGAAATCGGAAATTGTTCTAAAGTCAACAAAACAGAAAGTCCCTTGCTGAGGAGGGGACAAGCCTCGGCCAGACAACAGGTCTTATGTGAATTATTGTTTGCGGGCAGAGAAGAGAAGAGCAATAGAAGCCTTGAAGAAGCGATAGAAGTCGCCCGGTGTTAACTTGCACACGCTGCTCGGTTTTCATCACTCCCTAAAAATAACCCCAAAAAGTCAAAAAAAAAAAAAATAGGAGAAATGTCACAAAGGCAACCCAAGCTTATGCAGGAAATGCACACCAAGATGAACCCCATCCTTTGACAGAACCCCAACCCCACAGCACCTTAAGGCCTGCAGCCCCCACGCCACCACGCCACCACTTGATACCAGATCTGCCGGGGAGAGCGGAATGTGGGGAACAGGGAGGAGCACTCCAAGGAGCTCCCGAGGTGGCCGTCGTTCACAGGTTGAGGGGAAGAGCCGGTTCCATGCGCCCTTAAGCGATTGCCACGGGTTTTCTGTGTCCTTTAAGCTAGGGGAAATGACATCGACAAGGCTGGGGACTGCCCCTTGCCTTCCAAGTTACGAATAACACTGCAAAGAACTGGGGCTCCAAAGACAGCTTTGGTCACCAGGGCCAGATGATGGCACAGCAGCGAGGTGTGACCCTCCACAGGGCGGGCCCACATGCGAAGGTTGCCAGTTCAAGTCCAAGCACCTCCCTCAGTACACTGGGCATGCCCACGCCCATGAGCCAGACTGGGTGATGCCAGGGGTGGGTTGTGGCGTTAAGCCCCTCTTGGTGGAGAAGTTCTATGTCTCTGTCCTTGTCTCTCTCTGTCTTTGTCTCACCCATGGGATAAATAAACTTTTTTTTTTTTTTAAAGAGAGTTTTACTCAGGGAGAATGATCATTTCCTAAAATGCTGTCCCAGTTGTTGATTGCCATGTAAAAATACCACCCAAACCTTGGTGCAGTCGTCCCCCGGTGGGGTGGCTTCCAGGACCCCCTGAGGATGCCAAAGCTCACAGATTCCCCAGTTGATTGGGCTTCCTGGTTGGTATTGTTGTTTCGTAGGCAGGGTCTTGCCATCACCTCCTCCTGTCTCAGCTTCCTGGCTGGACCGCAGGCGCTCGCCACCACACACAGCTCATTTTGTAGACAGGTGTCACCATGCTGCCCAGGCCAGCCTTGCGCTGGGTCCTCCGGCCTCAGTCTCCCCTCTCAACGGGATGGTGTGCATCGCTGCAGTCAGCCTTCGGGCTGCCCCTGAGTCAACCCAGGCCTCTCGCGTGGTCCCGGCCCTCGGAGCACCGTGTCCCGCAGTGGGTGCCCCTGCCGGCATCCAGACTTTCCACTCTGCGAACCCACCTGTGCGTTCCTCTGCACACTCCCGATGACTTCTAATGCCAGTACAGTGCCAATGCCGTCTGAAGAGTTGTTCTCTGCGGGGTTGTCTCATTTGTATTATTTTTTATTGTTAAATAATTTATTATTTTTTATTGTGTTTTTTCCCCTCCAACTATCAATCCACAGTTGACTGAATCCTTAAATGCAGAACCTATGGTCAGGGAGAGCCAACTATCGATATAAGACAATTCTTTTATTTTGCTCATAATTTTGTGGCTCCGAAATATGGAAAAGGCTCAGCTGGGTGGTTAGACTCTCCACGTGGCACTGGCCAGGAAAGCCAGGCTGAAGGGTCCACTCCAAGATGAACTTTCCATCCAGCGCCTTAGTGCTCCCGGCCGCTCTCTGTCTCTCCCCTCGGCACCTCAGCATCCTCCCCAGGGCCTCTCAGAGCATGGCTGCCCAGGTATTCTCCCTTCCTCTCCCAGACTGGTGTCCCCCAGGACAGGTTGAAGGGTTTCACAATGTCTTCTTTCAATCTAAGCTAGGGTTTTTATTTCACCCTTGTTTCTATAACAACTGGAGGAACTAAACTCCTCGAGGACAGAGACTATGTCAGATTTTCTGTCACTCTTTTTTTTCTTTTAGTTTGCCATAGGGCACGTGTGTTTACCTGAGAGAAGGAGAGAAAGTGAGACATGATCACCCCAGGGGAGATGGCCACACTGCAATCCTTTCTCCTCCAGTCTCCTCTCGGGATTCTGGGCACACACGCACTCATGCCTGGAGTAGCTTTCAAGCCACAGGTCTGAGACTCGAACCATGGTCGGCCATGTGGGATCCAACCGCCTTAACCTCCATGCCACCTGCTGGCCTGAGGCTATGTAAACTTTTACGCACAGTTACAAGTGTCACTAGGACTCCCACCACTGCACAGTGCATTAATAAATGAAAAAAGAATGCTCTCAGCTAAAAGGATGCAAACGGCAAATCAGGTAGGTTTACGATCACTTGAACTTCCGGGGAAATCCGTCCTATGTCTCCCGGAGAGACATCAACACGGCCTGCAGTCGGTGAGAGCGAGTCAAAGGCAAGAATCACTAGGAGACCTGTCATTTTGGAGTCACGAGACACAGGGACACGTACCCAGCCACCTACGCATCTTGCACCAGGTAAATTTCTTTGGGGATAAAACAGAAATATAAGTAACAGCTGAAAAAAATAAGTCAGGACTGCTCCCGAGACACTGGCAAAGCAGTGACCTTTCTAGGCCTGTTTCCTAAGCTACAAAGTAAAGAAGCTGACGGCCACCCTGCGGCCTCACAGCAGGGCCGCGAGGGTGAAATGGCTTGAGCTCTGCAGAAAGTCACCACGTATAGGAGACGGAGGACGGAAACGCCACATGAACGGGGGTTACTATTTTCCCAGACGTTTGGAAGACTTCAGCCTGAAGCAAGGGCAGAGAGGGGGGAGCTTTCCCTTTCCCTTCTGCCCGATGATCCTCGGAGGCAGACTCGGAGTCTAGGGGCCAGGACGGTAGGGCCGGCTCTGCCCACTGGGAAGGAGCCTGCAGTGGATGTGAGGGCCGGGGTGACCAGGCCGGCGGTGGGCACACAGCCCCTGAGCAGCCCCAGGAGCCCCGCTCACCCAGCCTGAGTTCCACGAGGAGCTCCCCGGGGCAGGTTCAGCTGGGAGTGACCGGCCCCGTGCTGGGGAGCAGGGCTGTCCCTGCCAGGCTCTCTGGAAACCTCCAGGCAAGGTACCCGCAGCAAGGCTGATTAATAAGCCTCTTTAATGAGGAAGGAAAGCAAAGGCTGACAAAGACAAGGGAGGAAAGGGATGTGGGGCGAGGGCCCGCTCCGCGCTGTGCCAAGGTTCCTAAGAGTGTGACATTTGGAAAAGCTCCGGCCTGTGGGAGCCAGCGATTTGGGACAGGGCTCCTCTGGCTCCGGGGAACGTCAAGAAGAGGAGGAGGAGGAGGAGGAGGAGGAGGAGGAGGAGGAAAATGACTCAGCTAAAATGAAGAGAAATGTATTTTTAAAAAGCAAAATGATGAAAGGCACAAAGGAACGAAATGGAGCCCCAGGACAGGGTCCAAATGCCTTCTCAGAGTAAATGGGGCACATTTTCAAAAAGCTACAGCGCTCACTGGGGTTTCTAAACCAAGAATAACAGAACGAAAATGAAGGCAGTCTCCTGGCTCGCCAGGCCCATGGCTCTGGAAAGCCCCCACGGCCCGGTGGGGCTGGGGCCGCCTCTGCCGGAGAGGAGCCGAAAGCACCTGGCGGGCAGAAGCACACCATACCTTCGGCTTGGCAGACACAGGTGAGCTCTGTAACAAAGGAGTTAGGTGGAAGGGCGGCCCGGGCCCCCCTAAGGGACAAGGAGGGAGGAGGCGTCCCCTCCCTCTGATCCAATCCGAGAACCCACAGAAGAGACGGGGCCACCGAGGAGTGGAAGGCGGAAGGCATCTCCTCCCAGAGGTTGACACGGTTCCATCCCCATCCGACAGCCAAGGTCAGATGACTTAGATTGCAAAAGTGTCATTTTGAAATACTCAAGGGACAGCAAACATGATAACAAAAAGAGGCAGAAAAAATAAAAAGAAGCCACTGGCCAACAGCTCCACAGCTTCCCTTCCCGGGCACTCAGTGGTGTTGGGGTCAGGGATTCCTGTGGGGTCCCCGCTCTGCCCTCGCATGGAGCTCTGAGGACACTCAGGGATGAGGGAGGCCAGCATGTGTGGGAGCACAGTGACCAATCAGAGAACACGTCCACCTGCCCCACCCATCCTGAAGTAGGGTCCCCACCCCTCGTGAGAAAGTCCCCTGAATGTGCTGTCCACATTCCAACAGAAAATTGGGACCAGCAGAGAATTCCTGGCCTCCAGACCCTGAGTCATTCCCACACCTCCGAGGAGGGAGCCACTCCTGGGATCCATCGTGGCCGCTAGCACCTGCCCTCCCATGGCCGCAGCCACAAAGAAGAACAGGGCCCCCTGCCCTGGGGCCTGAGGTTCCTTCGCCAGCCTCTGCTTTCTCCGCAGAGCTCCTGGCCCACAGGCAGAGGGAGCAACCTCCACACGCCCCGTCTCCAGGCCTATGGCTTCAAAAGCTGCGTCTTGGTCTCGGCTAGGACAGAGCGTCACAGACTGGGTAATGAATAAGGAACAGCACTGCACTGGCTCGTGGCTCTCAGCCTGGGGGCCCAGCTGCGTGGCAGCAGAGGCTGGCGGGCACACCCCATAGCTGCAGGGCAGGGGCGGAGAGCACCACGTGGCCAGGTAGCGCATGAGACAGGAGATGGGGCTGACCTCGTCCTGTGTGTGTGGGGGGGGGGGGGGGGGGGGGGAGGGCAGAGCCTTGTGACCCAGCCACCTCTTCATGCTGCTACCAAGGCAGTTAAAGCCACCTCCAAACCACAGTGATCCCCACTAAGTAGCTTTCTCCGGGGAGTAGAGACAGGCTTCCAAGCCGGAGAGATCAGCTGGGGCAACACGGGAAGTACCAGGTGGGAACAGGGTGGGGCAGCGCGCAGCCACAGCGTAACTCAGCACTCTGAAGGGAGGAAGGGGGAGACAGGGGCGGGGCAGGACTACAAGGCAGCTCGGGAAAGGCCCAGCCCAAGGGCCAGTGGTGGTTAAGATGCTCGAACTACCACCTGGAGAGCCACAGTTCAAGTCCTAGACCCAGAGTTTTGAAAAAATTACTCTGGACACATGCACATGCATGCCCAAAATCCTGACAGGAGAACAGAGGAGAAGGGGGTGATTTCTCACTTTTCCTCTCTCTGTCTCTCTCCAGCAAGTACAGGCACCCTGTGGCAAAAACCTTAAAAAAAAAAATTGTTTTAAATCCCAGTCAGGACAATGGGGAGTCCAGAGGACTGAGTGCCTCCCAAGGGAGCCTGTGTGGGGCAGGCCTAGCCCTCTGGGGACCCAGCATGTGCTGTCACTGCTGGGAGAGGGTGGCTCAGGGCGGCCGAGCCGGCTTCCTCCTTCGGCGCCACCCTCGCAGACGGGGGGACCAGGCAGCACCCACCATGGCCACCCGAAAGCAAACGCTCTGGGGGAAAGTCCTTTAAACAGAACACCACGCTCAGTCCTGAGACCGGCCCTACCCGTGAGCAGCCCACAGGCCAGAAGCTTCATAAGGCCGAGACCGAGGAAGGGAGTGGAAGGAACAGCCGTGCACGCCGGACGGCTCCTACTGGCGCTCCACAAAGCCGCGGCCGTGGCCCACCGGGCCTGCCGTGGCCCACCAGGCCTGCCGTGGCCCACCGGGCCTGCCGTGGCGGTGTTTGGCTCACGTGCCGATAAACGGCCAAATGAGTTGCCAGTACATTCAAAGCACAGCACTAACACCCAGGTTTTCAGTTTATCTTCGAGAACAGACACCCACCACAGAACTCCCACTCCAGCTCGCCGCAGGCCGCGCCACCCCGACCGTCTGGCGCCCTGCCCACTCCGCCCTGGGCCCGGCCAGCCCGGCTCCCCCGGAGGGGCTTCCTGACTTCCTTACGGGTCCATCGAAGCCATTTGTGGTCATTCCACTTCTTAGGGGGCAGGAAAGGGAGCATACAGCGACCAAACACAAGTTCCGAGAAATTAAAATAGGAGAGGGAAAATGAAAATTCGATAAAATAGTCGGAGGACAAGTTTGGAAAAAACTTCTCTGAAAAGAAATGAATTATAAAAAGGAAAAGATTAGAAAGCAAACGGATCCATCCGGAGACTGATCCAAGCAGTAAGAATTCCAGAATGAAGAAACAGGAACTGATGAGAGAAAAATCGTCCAGACCCGGGCCGGCCCCATGATCTCGTGGTTAAGGGAGCAGGAATCCACATGGCCGCCCACAGTTGGAATCCCACCCCTGGCAGGTCGAGAAGCGTGCTGAGTATGCGTGCGTGCCCAAAGTCCCAAAGAGGGAAAGACGAAGGAGAAGGGACTGCGGCATGACCACCCCCACGAAGGGTACTGTCCTCCCTGCCGGTCTCTCTCTGGCAAATGCCCACACCCTCTAGCAAATTTAAGTAAATAAAAATAATAAAAAGACCTATAGAGGACCCAAAATAGTCAATGAAAAATCCTCCAAGATGCATTCTTGTGAAAATTTGAAACTTCTACAGGTAGAGGGAAAAATCCTGAAAGCTTCCAAAGGGGGGAGAAAGGCACATTAAAAAGGACGAGAATCAGTACGGTGGGCCAGCTCCGTGGCATAGTGGCAATGTCCTTCTGGAGAGAAGCCAGACCTCACAGGGCCACACAGTTCAAATCCCCAGCCTGGTTGGCCTGAAATACCAGGCACGTGCATGGGCGCCCAGGACCCAGCAGGCAGGAGGGCTGCAGGAAGAGGACCTGGGTGTAGCCATGTGTGTGCGTGTCCCAGATCCCAACAGGATGGAGAAACGGAAAGGGATTACAGTGTGACCGCACTACACTACACTGGGGAGGGGGTTCTTTCTCTCTCTCTCTCTCTCTCTCTCTCTCTCTCTCTCTCTCTCTCTCCCCCTCCCTCCCTCCCTCCCTTTCTCTCTCTCCCCCTCCCTCCCTCTCTCTCTCTCCCCCTCCCCTCCTCTCTCTCTCTCTCCCTCCCTCCCTTCCTCTCTCTCTCTCTCTGGTGAGCATAGGTATATACTCTCACAATGAACATAGATACATAAATGTATAGACATATTTTCTAAAATAAAATAAAATAAACAAGTAAACCGTAAGAGCAGCAGGCTGTGCGACTCGGACGATGGAGGTGGGTGCTAGAAACAGCAGTCCTGCAGCAGGGGGTGTCTCTGGGAGCAGGAGTCAGCGTGGGGTGGGGAGGCACAGGCAGGAGGCTGCTGCTTGGAACTCGGCTCTGCTAGAATTCTGCAAAATGAAGTCAAAACCCAAACCAAGCCCTCCCGTTAAAACAGAAGCGTGTCTGCATCCCAGGGAAGTCCGGAGAGAGGCGGCCGAGCTGCTCCACAGGGCGCAGGGGGCGCGGCTCCTGCTCTCTGCCCAACCACGGCCCGGCCTCCTTCTCCGCTCTGGATCAATGGGGCTGCTGCAGCTCCAGCCATCAAGTCCACATTCTGGTCAGCAGGATGGAAGATGGAAACATGGGGAGAGATGAAAACAGGTGTGCACCAGTTATTTTTTTAGGACATCCCCCCCCCCCCCCCAAGCTACGATATAACATTTCTGCTGAAACTCGCTGGGTAGAGCCAAGACCCAGGATCACTTTTAGATGCAAGGGAGGCTAGGAAATCCTCCCTATTCTGCAGTCAGGAGTCAGCTAGAGAAGAGAAGAGTCTCTACCACTGGCTGGTACGTAACATTTCAAATACATACTGGTATTGCATAAAAATTAAAAGCTGAACGAAAGGAAAGTGTGTGAGCTGCCCATAGACAACCGGAGAGCGGTTCTGCAGAGCACAGGGGGCACAAACAGGGGCGAGGGCTGTGCCCGCCTCCCTGCCTCCCACCGCGAGGAATCGGAGCAGGGCCCCAGGAGGAACTACAGGAAGGAAGTCTGGCAGCGCTCTCCTGCAGGGCCCACACCGAATTCTCACTCCTCCCCAGCCTTCCACACTCAGACCACCGTGTGAAGAAAATCAAGTCTCACGATGTCCCCACCCCACCCCAGCAAGGTGGGAATCCGTATCGCCACCTTACAGGTAAGGGAACTGGCTCTCTGAGGTGACAGAACTGCCCCAGGTTGTAACAGGAAGAGCTAGACTTTACCTAAGGAATCTAAAGACCATTTTCGGTCCTCCAAGGGGTCTGGGTGGCTACCACAGCCTCTGGACAGGGCCACAGCGGGCCAGCCGATAAGCCATGAGAAAGAAGCGCCTCGCATGAGGACAAGATAAACAACGGCGAGGCCGAGGCCGGCGGGATGAGCGGCCGTCTCCTAGGAAGTCGGCCTGCCAGGGCTGAGAGGGTGCAGGGGCAGCCAGGGAGGGGGCCTGGGCAAACACCAGCGCAGCAGTTTCCAGACAGAGAGAAAGGGCTGCTGGGCCCAGAGGTGGGGCCGGGCGCTGCAGAGTCACTAAGTCCTCAAAGGACTTTTGTCAAGGCGAGGCTGGGCCTGAGCACGTAGAATTCCAAGCCTTCCCCTTCCAGTTCTCCAGAGCGAAAGTCGCTCAGCGCTGCTCTAGTGCTCTGTCCCCTGCGTCCCATCTGAGGGTCACAAAGTGCTTCCCCAACACTGCTGAAGAAACCTGCAGACCCTCCGAGTCGACCTGGGGGCAGTCATTTCCTCCCCCGAGCCCCATGCGGGGACCCCGGTGGGCACTGTGGTCCTGGAGGAGAAGGAGGGGTTTGGCACAGGTCAGAAGAGCTCGCTGTCCCCAAAGCCCGCCTAGCCAGGTCTGCACGCAACGGGCCCGTGGGAGCAGCCACGGCCGGCCGGAGGGGCCAGGCAGGCTGTGAGGACAATGCCCTGCGGCATGGCCACCGAGGGCCTCGGGGCCACAGAGGTAGAGAGGGTGGTGGGAGATTCCAGAAGCTCCGAGGAAGGGGGTCCAGGAGAAAACGAACCCCACACACAAGAAGGCACATGAGCAGGAGGAAGAGGCCACCGACCCGGACACCACAGCCGAGCAAACACGCAGCTGACGCGGATGTACTCCCCCACTTCCCGCCGCTCGGGAAAGCTCGTGGGGGCTCCGGCTACCGCGCCGCGTGATGCCCAGCGCTGCGAAGACACGCCTGCGTCCTCCATGTGGAGACCACACGCTGGGTGGCCGCCTTGAACCACACTGCACCCCGCAAAGATGCGTGACGATTACTGTCAACCGGAAACTATAACTGAAGGGGGAAACTAGGAGTTAAGGCCCAGCCCTGGTGGCTTGAGACACACCAGGCGTGACCTGCAAGCCCAAAGTCCGGGCAGGGTGGAGACATGGAGGAGAAGGGATTGCGGTGTGACTGCGCCCGTCCGGGGTGCTTTCTCACGTCCCCTTCCTATCTCTCTTTGGTGAGCGCTTGTGCCTTCTGGCAAATTTTAAAAGTAATAACATAATTTTTTTAATAATTATTTATTTCATTTACTCATTCATTTATTTTTTAATTTGACCAGAAAGAGACAGAGGGTGAGAGTGAGAGAGAGAGGAAGTGAGAAAGCAAGCCACCAGATTCAGGACTTGAACCCTGGTCAGCCATGTGGGAGTGTCCAGCGCCTTAACCACCACGCCACCTGCTGGTCCCAATATTTTTTTTTAGGATAAAGGGAGGCAGCAGGAAATACTATTGGGTCATTGGAAAGGCTGTGCTGCATTTTTGCATAAATACATCATGACTTTTCTGAAGATCCAATAAATAAATTCACCTTTAGCCCCGGGAAGGAAAGAATCCAGGCCCAGCCAGGTGGTACAGTAGGTAAGGCGGCTGGATCCCGCATGGCCAACTGAGTAGTTCGAGTCCCAGACCCGGTGGCTGGAAACACACGTTGAGTACCTTCGTGTCCGTCCCCAGGAACCCTGAGAAGAGAATGGAGCAGGGACTGCCACGTGGCCACTCTACCACAGGTGCTTTCTCACCTTTCTCCTCTCTGCCCTCTAGCAAAAAAAAAAAGAACAGTACAGACAGGTCAGAGAGAACCAGGCAGAGGGCAGGGCGGCGGTGGCAGAGGGCAGGGCGGCGGCGGGCAGAGGCCGGCACAGAGACTCAGCCCAGGGTTTCACACTCAGCATCTTCCAGGCAGGACTCTGCCCCACCATCCCACCCCCCGCTGAGGGAACCCCATGTCGGGGGAGAATCTAGGTGGGGCTGGTCAAAGCCTGGGCGTCAGGAAACCAGCAGGGGCAGGCTGCAGGGGCTCGGTCGTGGGGACGTGCTGTGACGTAACTCGGCAGAGAGACATCAGAGGAACTTCTCACAGCCCTGCTGGGGCCTGTAGTTGAAGCAGCTTCGACAGTTAGGGGACTTCTAGAGGAGGGTACCACAGAAGTGGCTGGGAAAGCAGCGCAGGCCTGGCCTCCCCCTTCCCGGCCTCCTTCTCCAAATCAGGGCCAAGCAGGGGACCCTCGGTCTAGCCCTGGCCTCTGTGACAGTACCCAGGACTAAGCCCTGCTGGTCTTGACCCTTCTAGACTCCCCCAGTGTGATGAACCCTCCCAGTGTGTGAGGTTTAGCTCTGACCCAATTTAAATCTTCTGGAGCCCACTCTCACCCCACCCGGCCTCCAGAACAATCCGTCTTACCGGAAGAGCTCAGTAAATAGTTCAGTGTTTTACTTGACTTGCTCATGTCTCGTTAAGGATATTTACAAAGAAAACATAACAAATGCAAGACAGTATACAAATAAGCACTAAATGATACCCCACACAAATAAAAGTTACACACCTTGATGGAACATTGAAAAGAAAAAGTGAGTCAGAAAGAAGGGGCATTAATCCTGGAAGGCTACTTGGAGGAGGTGAGTGTTGAACAGCTACTGAGAGAAAACAGAGTCTGAGGGGCCGGCAGGTGGCGTGGTGGTTAGGGGAGCTGGACTCCCACATGGCCGACCGTGATTGAAGTCCTGAATCTGGTGGCTTGCTTTCTCACTTTCCTTCTCTCTCTCTGTCTGTCTGATCAAACTGGAAAGTAACAATAATAATAAATGAAGTTAAAATAAAATAATTATTTAAAAAAAGAAAACAGAGTTCGAGTTTATACAATAGAATATTTTCACTATAAGGGACAGCAATCTACTGGGCTGTTGGAAAAGTCATGCCATATTTTTGCATAGAAAACTATGGCATGACTTTTCTGACAACCCAATAATTCAAAGTAACTTCAGCCAAAGGTGGGGGGAGAAAAAGAAATAAAAAGGGAGGAAGAAAGAGAGGGAGGAAAAGATAAGGAGAAAACAGTAGAGGGTACTGAGCTGGCGTGGGTAATGGGAAGTGGGCCTGGCTGTATCCAGCAGCTCGAATGCTATCACCAGGGTACCACCCACCGCTCTGTGCTCCACTTTTCTGGGTGACAGCTTCATCTCCGGGCAGACTCCCTGCAGAGCGGCTCCCCAGGCTCAAATCCTGCAGCCTTGCAACCCCAGCAAGAAGAGAAAGCTTCCCTCTTCTCGTAATTGAGGGGGGGATTACAAACAAAACAAAACAAAACCCACTTTTGCCAGAGCGAGCTACTAGGGGTTGAGTCCTGCAGCCTAACCCAATCCATCCCGACCGGACACGCCTCATTGGTCTGCCCGGCCGTGTGCTCCCACCTGCCGCTGCAGGGTCAGGGGCTTTGATTGACGCAGGCCAGCCTGAGCCTGGTGAGGCCAGCCCCTCTCCAGTCATGTCCGAGATCTCCCGAGAAAACTAGATATGCTTGTCAAAAGAGAAAGACGGGGGGACCAGCAGGTGGTGTGGAGGTTAAGGTGCTGGACACTTCCACTTGGCTGACCACGGTTCAAGTCCTGGACCTGGTGGCTTGCTTTCTCACTTTCTCTCTCTCTCTCTGTCTCCCTCTGGTCAAATTAAAAAATAAATGAATGAATAAATAAAATGAAAAATAAAATAATTCTTAAAAAAAAAGATAGAAAGATGAATCGGACACAGGGCAGCAAAACTTAGGAGGGCTCAAAAAGCACTCAGCACGGGGACAGAGGGAGGGTGGCGCCCTCGTACCAAGGGCTTCTGGGCCTGGGGCCTGCCCTTCTGTCTAACGGCCCCTCTTTTTCCAAGGCACACGTACGAAGGTGCCCAGCCCCGCCTCCCCGTGAGGTTCAGAAAGCTCGAGGCTCCTAGAGCAAGAGCCGGTCCTGGCCTCCCCTTCCAACCGCCCACCACCTGCTGTAGCCAAGACTCCCAGCCACCAGGGCCTCCCAGCCCTGCAGCGAGGCCTGCGGGTGTCCATGGGTGATGTGGAGGCCAAGTGTCTACACCGGCAGCCCTGAGGGCCCGCACCTCGCAGCTGGCGCCGAGTGCTCCCAGATGTTCCCCGGCAGAGCCCACTCCTGAGGGCGCTGAGCGGAGCGATCAGTACTCCTGACGCATCTATTTTATTGTTTGTGTCTATCACATATGTACACTTGCTGCTGCTGCTGCTCTTTTTTAGGTTTCTGCCATAGGGCACATGTGGTCACTGGAGACAGATGGTGAGAGGGAAACTGAGAAATCACCCTCCGGGGGCATGGCCACGCCACAAGCCCATCTCCCTCCTCCTCCTAGGATTTTGTGCACGCACGCACATGTGTGTGATTTCAAGTCACCAGGACTGGGCCTCGAACCATGGTCGACTGTGTGGGAGTCCAGTGTCCTAACCTCCAAGGCAGCTGCTGCCCCCTCACAACGTATTTTTAACCTCCTGGGCGAAATAATCCCCCAGCTCTCCCGTGTCTCCCACAGCCACTGTCCGAACCCAGCCAGGGTCGCACTTCCTGCTGCAGGCCCGAGGGTGCAGGGTCGAGACCAGAGCAGAGGGAGGGACTACGCAGTGCAGAGGGCTCGGCCAGGACTCGGAGGCAAAGGGTCGGGCTGAGCCTGTGACAGGAGCAGGTCATTTCTGTGGTTTCTGACTCAGTTTTCCCACTGGCAAAATGGGGTAAAAGGGATCATTTCCAGGAGGCGAGCAAGTTTTCTCCAGAGCTTCACCCTTCCGACTCTGCCGAGGCCGACGACAGTCCGCATCAGGCCAGCCTTTGTGCAGGAGACTCCAGACTGCAGGCCCACCCAGGACACGGAACTCCGTCACGCCAGGCCTGCAGGCCCCTGTCTGCAGGGGGGTAGCCATCGGCTGCAGGGCTGGAGGCAGCTGTGTCTCTCCGAGGGCAGGAGCTGCCCGGGGGGGGGGGGGGGGGGGGGGAGGGGGGGCCTTCTACTCACACCTGCAAGCACCAAAGTAAGGGGCCCCGAGGCCTCCAGACCCGCCAGTGCAAACGTCACCCGGGTTTGTAAAGACCACAGAGGGCCCGCGGAGGCACAGTGCCAACGCAACAGAAAGGGCCTGGGCTCTGGGACCTCCCTGGGCTGGCTGGACTGGTGAAGCCGTGATCCCGGAGCTATGGCAGGGGAAGTGGCAGAGAAGACCCTGTGGGGTGGGGGGGGGCCTCGCTCTCACTGTCTCTCAGAAAGAAAGAAATTTTAAAGAATAAAAACACCCCACAGAGATGGAGAGTCTGCGCTGTACGGGAGGAGTTGGAAGAGAAACTGGGCACAGAGAGGTCAGGAGAGGCGAGAGGGGGCTTCGGGGTGTTAGCCTGGAACCCCGACGCGACTTACTCTAGTGCACGCGTGTGCGTACACATGTGTGCAGTAGACGAGGAACGGAAACACCTTCTGTGTACTCGGCTGGGAAGAACGCGACTAAATGTAAGGTCGGAGCTCACCGAGGGGCGAGTGACTTTAGGGCCCTTGTGCAGAAAGTGCTTCGAAAGAACAGAGCTAAAAAGTCCTGTGGGTGGGAATGAGCAAGTCCTGGCGGTTGTGACAGATGATTTTGGCTGCGGTGGCAGCCACCCGAGTCAGACCGGCTTAAGCCAGCAAGGGGAAACTACTGACTCACTTGGTTGGAAAAGTCGGGGGTTCCAGCTTCAGGTAAAGCTGGACCCAGGCTCGGACAGTGCTGCGAGGACCAGCCATCTCCTCTCCGTCCCGGCTCCATCCCCCGCAGCCTGAAGCCTCCTTCCTTCGGGCATGGCACTCACGGGGCGGGAAGAGCGCCTCCTCCCACGGACTTGCTGGTCCCTGTGCCCAGGGAGAAGGGACACACCGCCTGAGCAGCCCCCGAGCAGGCAGGGAGTCTGATATACGGGGCTGGGATTTGGGTGGTCTGGGCTGGAAATTAAAAAGGGAATTGGGATGAAGATGGAGCCCAGGGCTCCTCACCCTGCACCGAGCAGCCGTGGGTGCTGAAAGCATTACCCCTCATGAGCCCCAGCTTTCTCCTCTGTAAAAGGTGACAAGACCTGCTGCAGGTGGCCACCAGGGAGACCAGGCCGGACAGCGTGCAGATCACCTGGCTCAGCAAATGCTCTTCCTTCCCTGTCCGTGCCATTGTTCCCCCCTCCAGACTGCGTCGCTCCCCCTGCGGCATCACTCTGTAGCCCGGGAGTGCCTGGCGGAGGAGACTGGAGGTGGCCTGCACCTGTTCACTCCCCGTGCCCCACCCTGCTGTGGCAGACAGGGGCTGGGCGTGCCAGAGCCAGTCAAGGGCCAGGACTGGGCTGGGGCTGGGGCCACAGAATACCTTCGGCTTGGAACGGCAGGTGGGGATGGGGTCACAACAATCCGTGGGGAAAGTGGGGACAGGAAGGGAGGAACAGCAACAGAAGGTCAGAGAAATGACCTGTGGGGTCACCAGGGGCCGGGCTGGGTCGGGACCATCCCTAACTCCGAGAGGAATTCTCTCCTTTTTTGCTGTCCTAATTGCCAGAGGGCCCACATGCTTACCAGAGAGAAACAGAGACAGAGAGAGAGGGAGAAAGTGCCCCTGGGGGGCGTGACCACACCACATCCCTGTTCCACCTGTTGGGATGTTGGACATGCCTTCATGCGTGCCCAGTGTGTTTTTTCAAGTCACTGGGGCTGGGACTCGAACCACAGTTGGCCATGTGATATCCAACTCCCTTAACCAGCAGGCTGCAGGAAATTCCTCAGAACCGCCCCACCCGCTGTGCCTGGACAGGGCTATAACACGCCCCAGCAGGGTGCCGGCCTCTGAAATGGCAGAAGGAAGAGCGCAGAGGAAAACAGGGCAGCCGGAGGCTGGGGCACTCCAGGGAAGCCCAGAACTCCCAGTGCAGTGAGTCCCCTTGACCCACCGTGGGATAAAGACCAGTGTCTCTCCCACGCACCGGCCAAGCCCTGAGGGCGTCGTGGAGGACTGAGGACCACAAGGAGCCCTGATGGGCATCCTCGTGGCAGGGGCTGGGACGTGCCTGTTCACACACGTGTTCGGGGTTCGCGCAGACATGGCACCCACCCAGAAAGTGCCCCAAGCCCACCCCAGCTCCTCACCCACCATCCTGGAGAGGGGGGCAGCTGCAGTACTCCCACCCACAGAGCCTGTCGGGAGGGAAAGGAGCATGCTGGGCCTCGCAGGTCCCCGCGCTCACGCCGCCTCTGCTGCCACGCAGACACCCTCGCACGGCCCGACACCTGGAGCCTTAAAGCCCCGATGCGGCCGGTGCTCAGAGGGGGCCCCGTGGTCTCAGCCCTGGGCACTGGGGACACTGTCCATGACAACGTCCCTCAGACTCGGACACCTAAAACCATGGCCATGCTCAAATCCTTCCCACTGGCACCCTCGCCCACCGCCCGCGCTGACCCTCAGACCCGGGCGCCCTCGCCCACCGCCCGCGCTGACCCTCAGGCCCGGGCGCCCTCGCCCACCACCCGCGCTGACCCTCAGACCCGGGCGCCCTCGCCCACCGCCCGCGCTGACCCTCAGACCCGGGCGCCCTCGCCCACCGCCCGCGCTGACCCTCAGACCCGGGCGCCCTCGCCCACCGCCCGCGCTGACCCTCAGACCCGGGCGCCCTCGCCCACCACCTGCACTGACCCTCAGACCCGGGCGCCCTCGCCCACCACCCGCGCTGACCCTCAGACCCGGGCGCCCTCTCCCACTGCCCGCGCTGACCCTCAGGCCCGGGCGCCCTCTCCCACTGCCCACGCTGACCCTCAGACCCGGGCGCCCTCGCCCACCGCCCGCGCTGACCCTCAGACCTGGGCGCCGTCCGTACAGAGCAGGCTCCTCCATGCTCTGGGTCTTTGCAGCTGGCCACGTGGGCTGGGTCTGGAGCCAAGACAGACTGGACCGGGTGGGCGTCTCAGAAACAGTGGCTGGGACTTAGCAGCCTGGAGCACTGGCAGACAGGCAAGTGCAGGTGCTTTTGCAGAGCCGGGGCTCCCCCTCTGGTGCCTCTCCTCCTTCCCTCACAGAGGCAGGTCCTCTCTGTCCAGCCCTGCTTTCCCACCGCCAGGCCTTTGCTCATGTCCCCCGGGCACAGATGCTGGAATCTGATCTCCTACTGGATTCTCACCTGTTTTCCAAGGCCTGGCTGGGGGAAGCCTGTCTGCTCCAGGAAGCCTTCCAGACCCCTCCTCTGATGGCGGGAGTATTTACTACCTATTTCACCGTCTGAATCCGTGGATCACCTTCTGGTATAACATTCGTTCAACTGACTCTATGCAACAAAAAGCATTAGGTGTTTCTTCTGTTGGGGCGCCAAGACAGGCATCCCTGAGATGGCAGTCCTGACCTGACGGGCACCCAGAACCAGAGCTCGTGCAGGATCTCGGCGGCGTCCCCTCCCAGCAGGCCATGCGGCTGTGCAGACCAGAGCTCACCAGCCTGCGGCCCAGAGGGCTCCAATTCTACAGGCAAGAAACGGAGGCTTGGAATCGGGTGGCTCGCTACGATCACACCACTGGAACCTGGGTCCCAACGCGGTCTGTGTGACCCCAGAACCTACCGGGGTTCCCTCTCATCCCACTACCTCTCAAGCTAGGCTTTCAGTGGTGAAGCAGTAACTGACTCATGGTCCGGCTGTACTTTTCTGCCCGTGTCTGCCTCTGCACCCCTCCTCTCCCTACCTGGTGCGCAAGCCCGCGGGGGCTGTGCATTCTCAGCTGCTTCCTGCGTTTCTGGGAAGCTCTCGTCCTCGCTCTATCTTTATTTCCCTTCCAATCCGAGCAGCGAATTCGTTTCCTATTCCACAGCGCCACCTGGCGGCCACGGAGAGCACCGCGCGTGTTGGATCAAATGGGCCGAGAGAGGATCCGGTCTGAAGGCAACGGGGATCTATCTCACAGTACCACCCGCTTCCCCTGCAGTGCACTCTTCCCTCACACTCACACTCACACTCACACTTACTCCCCTGTGCCCTCCGGCTTAGGAAGGAGTTGTGAAAGGCTCCCTCAGCACCAGCTGGTTCTGATGGCCGCTGAGCACATGCAGCACAGAGCAGGGGGGCTGGTCCTCAGCACAGTCCTGGCCGGCGGGCCCCAGGGCAGAGCCACCAGCGGGAGGGGACAACTGCAGCGCTAGCCTGGCCAGTGGAGGGTGGGCTTACCCCAAGGCCTCAGCACGGCGCCTCTGCCCTCTAACTCAGGGGAAAACATGTGGCAAACACTCCCGTTCCACCGACAGCACTTTAAGTGACTAATTGAGAATTTGAAATTGTACATACTGGATTTTTTAAAAATTCTTTTCACATCAATGTTCATATATTACAAAACCAAGCTAAAAAATCTGGATGTACTTTAAAATGTTAATGAGGGTTATTGGTGAGTGGTGAGATTTTTTTTAATTTTTTTCTATATATTCCAACTGTCCTAGTTGTCCTGGCATACTATGATTACAGGGAGAAAGAAGACATGTTCGTCTCTTTGGAAAATAGAAACCATGCCTGCCGCGCTCTGAGGAGCAGCGGCACAGAACCAGCCCGAAGGCAGAAGGCCAGGCCATACGCTCACAGTGACTGTCCTTGGGTCAGTCCCTGCCAGGCCCGCCATTCTGTCCTCCATAAACTAGAAATGGTTCTAGCCAGGCTCACAGTTTTGCTGCAAGATTTAAATAAGGTCATGGGAATAAAATCACGAATAAAAAATATTCGCTAAATACTCTTTGAGTGAGTGTTTATATAGTTGCTTTGGTTTCATTGTTAGTTTTTGCTATAGGGTGTGTGCTACCTGGTCCAGGATGGGAACGGCACAGCCAGCCATGTGAAATCCAGTGCCTTAACCTCCAGGCCACCGGCTGGCCCTGCATAGTGGTTTATGTACTCAGGATTGAGCAATTCAGTGTGACGGAAACTCAGCTCAATTCTCTTTAAGAAAAGGAAAGGGAGGGGCCAGCAGGTGACGTGGTGGTTAAGGCTCTGACTCCCACGTTGCCAGACACAATCTGATCTGGACCCGATGGCTTTAAATTCATGCCGGGCATATGTGTGTGGTGCCCAAAATCCCAAGAGAAGGGGTTGCGGCATAGCCACCCCCACAGGGTGATTTCTCACTTTCTCTCTTACTGTCTCTGTCTCTCTCCAGTGAGCACATATGCCCTATGGCAAAAGCCTTAAGAGAGAAGAAATGAAACGAAACGAAACGAAACAAAAAGAAAAGAAAAAAGGAAAGAAAGAAGAGGGAAGGGATATTTAATCACAAAGCT
Organism: Tupaia tana; assembly: GCA_026018925.1. NCBI lineage: Eukaryota > Metazoa > Chordata > Mammalia > Scandentia > Tupaiidae > Tupaia > Tupaia tana. The sequence continues at coordinate 58,186,875 of JAKSZU010000014.1, read as the reverse complement.
AAACACTAACAACATTTGGGTCTCTGGCACAGTCCCACCAGGGTGCTCCAACAGGGTCATCAGAAATCCGCTTTATCATCCGGGGCCTTCGGCTGGCCCAGCTCTCCCGCAGGCATGTGGCTCCCGAGGATGGCACCTCGGCAGGCCTCTGCTGCTGCATGCTCTCAGGCCCTCCAGCAAGAAAGTTTCTCTCCCAGTAATTCCAGCAGAAGTCGCCCAGCCCCTGGTCAAACGCTAACGCAGTAGCGGTGACTGCAGGCCTGGGGTGGCCGGCACTCCTCCAGGCCGGAGGGTCAGGACCTGCCCTGCCAGGACCCTGGTTATTCGTAGTGTTTCCCAAAGGAAATGAGATGAGCTCTGAATGCATGTTAATCAACCACCAGAGCGGAAAGCTGTCTTTGCATCGCGGGAAGTTCTGACCATTAGCCTAACTGCCTGTGGGAGGAGCCACGCGGCAGTGAAGTCCGTGGGGCCGTGGGGTTCTGCACAGTGGGATCTGCAGATGGTTCTTCCTGCAGCCAGGTCGCTCCATGAGCCAGGGAGCAGCTGCCAGCAGGGTCTCAGTGCCTCCTCGGGCCGTGTTGGAACAGAATGAGGTACCGGGGGTCACCGGGACAGGAGGTGAGAGGCCTTGGAGAGTGTGGGTGGCAAGTCCTATTTAGAGGGTGCATGGCAGTGCCTTGTGAGGCGGGCCCTGTGCTAGTAGGTCTTCTATGAGAGATCCTGATTTTTTTTAAGAATTATTTATTTTTATTTATTATTATTACTTTTTAATTTGATTAAAGAAAGAGAGAGAAAATGAGAAAGGAAGCCACCTGGTCTGGGACTCGAACCACAGTCTGTCATGTGGGAGTCCAGTGCCTTAACCACCATACCATCTACCGGCCCCTCCCAATTATTTTTTTTAATTTGCCAGAGGGTATGTACAATCACCAGGGAGAAATAAAGAGACAGAGGGAAAGTGAGAAATCACACACACACACACACACACACACACACACAACTAGGTCCAGGATTTGAACCACAGTCTGGCATGTGGGATCCAGCCGCCTTCACCACCACACCACCGACTGGCTTGAAATCTCCCACTTATTCAGTGTTAAAATTCAGGGCCAGGCCCATGGGCTAGTCAAAAATGCAAGTATCTACAGTAAAGGCTGACGTTTCTATCATGCTTTGACCCATCAGGTACATATTACTAAATCATGTCGAGAATACTTTCCTCTCCCCTTTCTCTGCCCTCCTCACTCTTTCTCTATCCCATAGACAAAAGAAAAGCTGTGGTGATGACCACACGCCCGTGACCTGCGCACCACTGTGAGAAAGCACCCAGTGGTACACACGTCAGCGGGACAGCGTGCGGATCGTGCCACAGTACGGCTACCAGAAACACATTCAGACACTTTCCAGTTTTGCTCAGTCCTGAAAAAGGAAGGCAGGATGCGAACACGCTACAACATGGACGGACCTTGAACACGCGTGCATAGCGGAAGAAGGGCAGACACAGAGAGAGGGACACACAGCATGAGACCGCATTTATGAGGTACTCCGGATAAGCAGAAAGCACTCGGGTTTGGGCCTGGGTCTGGGGTCTGCGCCTAGTGGGTACGTTTTCTTCTGGGTGATAAAAAGTGTGGGGTGATTGTACTACACTGTGAATGTGCTGGTGCCACCAACGGCCCACGGTGAGATGGCAAATTTCGTGTACGTTTGACCTCAATATTTTCTTTTAGAGCTTTTGCTATAGGGCACGTGTGTTCACCAGTGGGACAGAAAGCGAGAAATCACCCCCCAGGGGCAATGGCCACACCACAATCCCTTCTCCTCCATTTTCCTCTCAGGATCTTGGGCACACACAGGCGCCCGACGGGAGCTTTAAGTCGCTGGATCCCGGACACAAACCGTTGACAACTACCCAAGAGTCCAGCGACGTAACCATTATGCCATCTGCTGGTCCTGACCTCAATATATTTTAAACATTTTTTTTAAATATACCCCTAGCCAAATAAAATATACCTGGGGGCTCAACAGGACAAGTTTTAAATTCCAGTCAAACAGCCCCTAAGGTCCCTTTTCACACGCTCATACTCTGCACTTCCAAGAACCAAAATGTCGCCTCCAGGCCGGGGCCCAGCTGACCACAGCTCGGAGCAGGGAAGACAGAGGCATCTGTCTCCTCTGAGCAGATCCTCCCGAAGATCATTCGAGGCCAGAAAATAAAAGCCGGCTTGAGCTGGAAGCAGGCCAGGGGTTTTCTCTCTTCTTTTTTCAAACTGCCCTTTGCCACAATGAAGGGCAAGGAGTTGCATCTGGGTGACAGCAAAGGGACTTTGTTGACACAGCCCAACTCCAATTTTTGTGAAGTTAATAATTAGGCTGTCATCCCTCCGCTCTGGAGCAATTAGGGGCCTGCAGAGGGGCTGCATGGGCCCTATTATCAAGGGGAATTATAAATAGAACAGGGCCCCGCTGCGGAGCTTCTGCGCAGCATCCCCCTGCCCTCTGTGCAGCGTCTCAGCAAGCCTGGCTGTGTTGACTCGGCTCTGGTTGACAGCTTGAATCCCAGCTGCCATCCGAAAGGCCTCTAAATTCTGCCTCTGTCATCCCAGCCTGACTTTTTACGCTGTCCAGAGCAGGGCCACGCAGCCCAACTGAGCCGCAGGAGCCCCGGGCGAGATAAAGGCCTTTGTTTAAGTCGCCTCCGACTCCAGGGTCTGAAGGTGTCTGGGGCTGAGCAGAAAGAACTGGGCTCAGCCAGACAGGCCAGGGTGTCAGGGACACCGAGTGACAGCCTGCTCAGTGATTGCCCCAGGTCAAGGCAGGTTCCCAGTCAGGAGGGGCAGCCTCTGCAGGTACAGCCGTGGCAGGAGGCAGCCCCAGTTCTAAGGGTCTTCCCTCTGCTTGCCTGCTTCACCCAACAAGTGGGGCGCACTCTTAATCAGACCGGACGGACACAGTTCATGGTTGAAGACGAAAACGCATTCGTCACTTCAAGAGGATATTGGGATATGTCACTCTCAGGGCCAGCAGATGGCATGGAGCTTAAGATGGCTGGATCCCACATGGATGACTACGCAGTTAGAGTTCCAGACTGGGTGACCTGAAAATCATGCTGGACATGTGTGCGTGCGTGCCCAAGATCCTGAGAAGAGAATGGAGGAGAAGGGACTGCGGTGTGGCCATCCCTTCAGAGAGTGATTTCTCACTTTCCCTCTCACTCTCTCTCTCTCTCTCTCCAATGAGCAAATGCACCCTATGGCAAAAAATCTAAAAAAATAAATAAATAAACAACACTGAGCAGACCCAGCCTTGGCAGAAGTATCACCCTGATCAATAGTGTGAGAGCCACGTGACTGACACAGGTTCGGATCCTGCATCAACCTGAAATACAGTGGGCGCTCGACCCTGCAGTCCTGACTAACTGGAAGGGCTGACGAGACTCCGCGAGGGTCTCTCCCTCGCTCTCATGTGTGTGCATGCAAATGTACTTGCTCTGCCTCATGAAATAAATACAAAATAAACGTGATAAAATGAAAATGAAAACTCCAAGCAGGGGTCAGCATTTGGCATGGTGGTCAAGGTGTTAGATTTGCTCATGGTCCACCACAATTTGAGTCCTGGACCCAGAGGTTTGAAAATCATGCCAGGCACATGTGCGTGTGTGCCCAAAATCTCAAGAGGAGAAAGCAAAGGGATTGTGGCATGGCCTTACCCACTTGGGGGAATGATTTCTCACTTCCTCTCTCTCTCTCTCTCTCTCTCTCTCTCTCTCTCTCTCTCTCTGGGGAAAAAATAAAAAGCCCTTGTTCACCTTGTTCAGACTAAATGAGGTGCTTCCACAGGATGACACCTGGCAGCTCTGGTGGAGGGCTGCTCTGACTCACTGGCCCTTCCTCTGGCCTCACTGGTTTTGGTCTGAGTCAAAGTCCCTCCCTTCTCTCCCGGTATCTTTCCACACAGCGGTCGTGAGAGAGGAGATGGCCCACAGCCCAAGGACCTGTGCTCAAAGCTGGGCTCTTCCAACAGCTGTGTGACTTGGGACAAGTCACTGACCTACTCTGGGCCCCAGTTTTCTCATCTGCCAACTTGAGATGACCATTCCTGTGTCACAGGGTTGTTGGGACCTGGATGGAAGAGATGCAGGACCGGCTTGGTAGACTGTCACACGTCTCACAGAATGGGCCACCTTGCCCAGGCGGTGGCGGCCTGTGCTCTGCTGGGGCGGAGAGAAGGAAAGGGCTCCAGCCCGGGGCAGCCCGCTGTCCATCCCTCAGCTGCCTCCCTGGTGTAGACCACCTGCTCTGGCCTGGACTTACTCCTGCACGTGACGCAAATTTCACAATCAGAGAAACAAAAAATATGGAACACCAACGACCCTCATACCCACATCAATAACTTGGTGCACAATCCATTATGCAATTCTTTCTTCATAAAGGAGAGAAATCATTTATGGTATGTCTTCCCCAAGAGGAAGTTTGCACCTCACAGCCACCTCTCACCCCGTGTCCTGGACACCGCTCTAAGCAGCTCACACAGACACCGTGCACGTCTTGTTCCCAGTAGGCAGGGTCACCCTATTCTGTGAACTGGTCCCCTGTCAGTGGGACAGGTTTCTTTTTTTTTTTTTTTTTTTGGCCTGACACAAGCAGATCCCTGAAGGCACCCCTAGCCTGTCACTGCAGGCACCTGAAGAGATGCTCCATACAGTTAGTTTGGAGTCAGAAACGCTGAGCCAGAGGGCTGAGTGGGAGGGGGTTTGAACTGACATCTCAAATCACTCCCTGTGGAGAGCAGCCATTTTGAGCAAACATGGTGACATTTAGACGTATGCAGAAACACAGTTCCATGAGCTGTCATTTGCACAGTGATGAGGGCAATTTGCAATTTGCATGCGAATACACTAGCTGCCTGTTGTTATCAAAACTGCAGAGCACTATGGTTTAAAGGAAGTCACTGTGTTTAATCAGAACTGTCCCCCAAAGATCAGAGAAACTACATGATGCCAGTCGTTTTCATATCTTCAGCTGATTAACATCCAAAAGCAACTGGTTTTGCATTTCATTTCCTCTTCCTCCATTTTCTGCCCTTTAAAAGAATAAACCTGGGGCTGGGGCTTGTGACTTTCTCCATCAGAGAAGTCGGGCCTACCAGATCCTCACTTTTCTATACTTGTATGTCTTTGTGTGTTTCTTTTTATGTTTATTTCTAATCCATAGCCTCCCTACCAGAAAAACATGTTTTGATGAGCGGGTCCTGGTAGCTTCCAAAGGGGCTGGAGCAATAGCAGTCACCAAGTCACCAGTGGAGGCCAACAAGGAGCATCTCTCAGGGGAGCCACCCTGCCCAACCGGGCCTCCCAGTGTCTCACTTTCAATTCAATACCTCAAAAAAAAAAAAAAAAAAAAAAAAACTGTTCCTGGAGCCAGCAGTGTGGTGGCTAAGGCACTGGACTCCAACATGGCCAGCTGTGGTTCAAGTCCTGGACCTGGTGGTGGCTTGCTTTCTCACTTTCCCTTTCTCCCTCTCTGGTCAAATTAAAATAACAATAATAAATAAAATTAAATAAATAATTATTTTTTAAAAAGAAAACATTCCTTTGCACCCACTGATGCATTGAATAGAATCTCAACTTAGCTCCCCAGTGCCCTGGTCCAGAATCGATCGGCTCCCCTGGCACTACCCTCCTCCCAGTTTTGGTCCCTTGGTCTGAACTCACTGTCCCTTTGCTTTCTCTCTCTCTCTCCGTCGCTCTCCAGCAAGTGTATGCACTCTATCACAAATTTATTGAAAAAGTGAAGAAGCCTGAAGTAGACATCCCAAACTGATGCTTTTCCCAAGTACTCTCTGTCCCTCTCAACTCTTGCCTGAAACAGCCTGGCTGTAAGCCCCCTTTCCTACTGCTCTGGCCCCTAACTCCTCCAGTCCTAGGGAGAGCCGCCCTGGGGCAGAGGTGAGTGCTTCATCCCAAGTACCTCACCATCCAGTCAGGCCCTAGGCATGACTTGTGGGGAGACAGAAGTGCCACACGGGGATGCTGGGGTTGTAAGTCCTTTCATTTCCTTTGCTTTCTGCAAGCTGCTTTTGTTTTATGGAAGTGCATTTACAGGCCAGCTCAGCGGCACAGAAGTAACATGCTGCCAAGCACAGTTGGGTCCATATGGGAGATCATGGGTTCGATTCCCTAGTCAACCTGCACACACAGGTTCACGCACCCATGACCCTAGCTGACTGGGAAGGCTAGGGTGTCACAGCATAAGACCCCATCGGGGTGCTTATCCCTCTCTCATTAAAGAAACTTTCTAAAAACATTATTTACTAAGAAAGGTAAGGAGAGACTGTGGTGACATGGGAGTTAAGGCAACTGGATTCCACACAACTGACTATGAGGTTCAAGTCCCAGACCAGGCAGCTTGACAAACAAGCTAGATACATGTGCATGCATGCCCAAAATCCCAAGAGGAAAATGAAGGAGAAGGCCATCCCCCTGGGGGGTGATTTCTTGCTTTCACCCTCTTTCTTTCTCTCTCTCTGTTGCTCTCTCTTTCTGTTGCCCAGCCATTCTGGATAAGGACAGGCCACTATCCTCTCTGATGGGAAACAGAGTGACCAGATGCTTGGGTGAGCGACATGGAAGACTCAGCTGAAAGGAAGTGGCTTTCACCCGCACTGACCTCCAGGAGAAATGTGAGAGAAGGTAGAGGCAACGTCAGAGGAAATGAGGAATCAGGAGTCTTGAGTTGGAATCCTGCTCTTTACCTGCTAGCTGTGCAGTTCTGGGACGGTCACTTATCCTCTTTGACCTTCAGTCTTCCTCTGACAATGAGAGTAACAATTCCGCCTCACAGGTGTGTGGGGAGCCAGCGCAGAGCTTGGTAAGTGTTGACAAGCAGCAAGCGCTCCATCACCATGGCTCGAATCAGACTTTGAGTCTCCCCCTCTGTAAGCAATCTAGCAAATGCTATCTGGGTTCACAGGGTACTTCCAGGCTGTCTGGTAACGGGATTTAGTATCAATAATTAAAATGACTCTTACTGATTTTTAAATCTCAGAGTAAAGGCTGCATCTTTGTCCCAGGAAATAGGTTGTCTTGACAGCGCCGCCCACTACTGGTATTTTACTAGGTGCCACAGATGATGGGATGGAAATGCAAGAAAAACCAAGACACAGTGCGTCTATGGAAGAAAATGCTTTTGTGAATTTCATGCATGGATAGTTGGATGGATTGGGAATAGATAGGTAGCTAGATGGATGGGGTGGATGAATATTTGGTTAGATGGTTGGATGGATGGGTGAGTGGGTAGAGGGATAGATGAGTATTTAGATAAATGGATGGATGCGTGCACAGAGTTGGATGGACGGGGTAGATAGGAAGAGAGATGGGTGGATGGGTGGGTGGGTGGATAGATGAACAGTCAGATAAGTGGACGGATGCCTGCATGGATGGTTGGATGGATCAGAGGTAGACAGGTAGCTAGGTGAGTGGGGTGGGTGGATGGGTGGGTGGATGCATGCATGCATGGATAGTTGGATGGATCAGAGGTAGACAGGCAGCTAGGTGAGTGGGGTGGGTGGGTGGGTAGGTGGATGGATGGATGCATGCATGGATAGTTGGAGGGCGGAAGGCAGCCAGATGGATGGGTGAGTGGGTGGATGGATGCATGTATGCATGGATAGTTGGATGGATCAGAGGTAGACAGGTAGCTAGGTGAGTGGGGTGGGTGGATGGGTGGATGGATGCATGCATGCATAAATAGTTGGAGGGCGGAAGGCAGCCAGATGGATGGGCGGGTGGATGGATGGATGCATGCATGGATAGTTGGATGGATCAGAGGTAGACACGTAGCTAGGTGAGTGGGGTGGGTGGATAGGTGGATGGATGCATGCATGCATGGATAGTTGGAGGGCGGAAGGCAGCCAGATGGATGGGTGGGTGGATGGATGGTTGCATGTATGCATGGATAGTTGGATGGATCAGAGGTAGACAGGCAGCTAGGTGAGTGGGGTGGGTGGATGGGTAGGTGGATGAATGCATGCATGGATAGTTGGAGGGCGGAAGGCAGCCAGATGGATGGGTGGGTGGATGGATGAACAGACTAGAATCGGCACGTAAGTGACAGAGCCAGTTTACCTGACTCCAGCAGGTCTTTCCATTTGTGCATAAGGGAACATTGCTTTTCAGCACACAGCGCCCAACCGCCTCAACGGTCCCCCGGACACACCACACATTCCAGCCAATTCCCACAGCTGCCTCCCAGCTAGATTCAGCCAGTGGGTGAGCCCTGAGAGGTAAACACCAAAGATCCTCTTCCCTCCCTAAAACCAAGAATGGGCTGATGAGCTGAGATTCCCTGCAGAGCCAAGTTTGTGTGGAATTCTGCTTTCCTGGGGCATGCTGAGTTAGCAAGAGGCTTCCCCTGGCCAGGCCACAAGGGGGCAACAGCTCAGCATCTGAGAACATCGCCCACCGCAGGAGAGGGTGCGGGGTCTGCAGATGGCTCCAGTGAGCAAGTTACCAGGCCAGACCCCGCCCCCGCCCGCCCCTCCTGCACCACCCATTGGGGCTGAGTGTCGTGGCTGGGAATGCTCAGGAAAGCGCTGGAACAACTGTAGAGATGCCTGCCTTTCCATGGCAGCGTAGACGCTGCAAGTCTGCATAGCCTTAGGAATGGGGTGGGGCGCCTGCCAGTGCAGACAGGTCCCAGCACTCGCGGATAAGAGCGAGCCACGCGCTGGACATGCCTATGGAGTGGCCCCTTTGTGAGCATTTTACATATGTGTAAATAACGGTATGGTCCATAGTAGGCATTTAATTAATGAAGGCCACACTCATATTCTCCCACCTTCTCCCTCCCTTTCCTTCCAGGAAGGAAATCAACTATAAACAGTTTAGGAAGTTTGCAGCCTGGTGATGGTCATCAGACCGCCCCAAGTCCACCTGTGAACCAAATCAGTGTCGCCTGGAGTCTCGAAAGGAAACTTTGCCCCTCTCTCAACTCCACATCCCAAACCAAAGTCCGCAGTCCCCAGCCAGGGACAGAACCTGTCTCCAGCCTGCAGTTCCTGCATGCCCTCGCTTGGAGGCGACGTTGAGCTTCGGTTTCCAACCTGCCCCGGAGCGCTCCTCTGCACAAATCGCCCAGTTCCCAAGGGCCAAAAACAAACTGCAGGAACCAGGCCGCTGCCCATACGGAAGAGCAATTCTCTCTCTCTCTCTCTCTCTCTCTCTCTCTCTCTCTCTCTCTCTCTCTCTCTCTCTCTCTCTCTTTCTCTCTCATAAAAGAAATGTTAAAGGACAAAATAAAAGACCCGCGAGCACGCTGGCTCCCATTCAGGCATTCGACCAGGAATGGTTTTCTGGCATATTCTGCCCTAAAGGCCGACAGCATGAAGCCAGTCCCTCTCTCCCTCTGCAGAGCATCTGAGCTGCGCGAAGGCCCACGCCAGCTCCAGGCCCCACTCACCGCTCCCCCGTCTCTGGAAGCCCGAGTAGGCACGGGCATCTGGCGGGCTCTGCCACCTCCCTGACCTGGGCTACTTGTAACGCAAAACTAATCTACATGGACAGAATGGGGCGGGGAAAGACGAGATACAAATCCTAACCGCCGAGCAGGAAGGGTGCCGTCGCCTCGGAGCAGTGGCCATGCGCGGCTCTCAGTCCACTCCTCTGTCCTGGCCTCCACCCCAGCTTACTCGGGCTGGCCGCTGAAGCCTGGCTGAGCGAGGCCTTGCCTGGTGCCTGTCCTCGGGCCTTCTGTACTCAACCGTCCTCCTCCCACACGTCCAGACACTGACAGTCAACCACAAACAAGGTCGGATCCAAAACACGTTTCTGTCCACACAGCCACTTATGACATGGGACGGGCCTGTCTGGAAGCCCGAGCCCTGCCTCGGGGCCAGCACCCATCACTGACCACGTCACGCTGGGGACGCGGCGGGCACCTGGCCAGCTTCCACAGAAACACAGATGTGTGCTCAGTGTCTTATCTCCGAGGCTGCCGGAGCCAGGGCTGCTCAGGGCGCCCTCTCCACGTCGGAGGACGATGCCCCTGGATATCAGGAAGGACAGATACAGGGTGGCTTTCTCATCTCTGAGCAGGACGGAGTCCTCCTGAACGTGTGAAAGTGTTCTGGAAAGTGAAAGCTTCGTTCCGAGTCTGAGTGAACACTCGCACTCTGTCCCTAGGCTCGGTGGACTCTTCGGTAGTGTCTCTTTAGGGACAAGATCTCACTGTGTCACTCAGGCTGGCCTGGCCTGACCCCCCGGCCTCTCAGCCTAAGTAACTGAGGTTACAGGTGCACGCTGCCACACCCACGCCTGGGATCCCTGTATGCACACGCGGGTGCGCATGCTCACGGGTCCCTCCTGTGCACACGGAGCGGCGCTCTCTACAGCCCGTCGCCGGCTCTCCATACTGGCCCTGCAGCCGGGGAGCTGGCGAGGACGTAACCGCGAACTTCATCGGAGAACCAAAGTCATCAAACCAACGTTATCTATAGCAGTGACAAAGCAGAACCCTTAATGCACACACAGGAAACCTGGCTGTCGGAATTAAACTTTCAGGATGCTCAATGGCATAGCAAATGCTTCTAATTTTGTACGTATGGCAGAATCGGATCACGAGTGCATGTAGCAAATAGAGAGAGAAAGATGAACGGAGAGAGCCACACCTAAATATTGTCAGTGCTTTTGGTCAATTAGATTGTTTTTCTTTCTGCTTTTCTATTTCCCAAAATGATGAATAATAAGCTGTGATTCTTTTTATTTTATGTTTATTTATGTATCTCTTCCATGAGACAGAAAGAGACACAGAGACAGAGACAGAGAAACAGGTACCCCCAGCAGGGTCTTCACACAACCCCCCACCGCCCCGTCTCAGCCGGCCAGCATCGTGGCACATGTGACCTGGCGTGCTCAGGGACATTCCGGACACAGACCAGGACCTCGCCCATGTGGTTCTGGCTGCGTCACCACTGCGCCATGGCCTGGCCCTGACCCTGTGATTCTTTATACAGTGAAGGAGGGAGCAGGGCTGGGAGGGTTAGAAACAAAGCTGCCAGGGGCACTGCAGGGTATGTGGAGACTTCCCAGGTGACTGAACTGGGAGGGGCAGAGGAAGGTAACGTGTGCATTTTCCTTTCCTCTTTATTAGAGGCAGGATGCCTGCCCCAGCCTAGGTACTGCCATTTCTTTTTTTTTTTTTTTTTTTGGAGAGGTTTTTGCTATAGGGCGTGTGCACTCACCAGACAGACAGAGAGAGACAGAGAGACAGAAAGCGAGAAATCATCCGCCAGGGGGGATGGCCACACTGCAATTCCTTCTCCTCCATTCTCCTCTCGGGATCTTGGACACGCATGCACACGTGCCCGGCGTGAGTTTTAAGCCACCGGGTCCAGGACGCGAACCACGATCGACTACGTGGGAGTCCAGCAACATAGCCATTACGCTAACTGCTGGTCCCCTGCCATTTCTTTTTTTAAAAAAATATTTTATTTAACTTTATCTATTTACTTATTTATTTTTTAAAGAATTATTTTATTTAATTTTATTTATTTCCTTTCATTTGACCAGAGAGGGACAGAACGAGAGAGAGAGAAAGTGAGAGAGCAAGCTGCCAGGTCCGGGACCAAACCGCTTTCAGCCACATGGGGGTCCAGCATCCCTAATCACCATGCCATTTCCTGGCCCCACTTATTATTATTATTATTATTTATTTGACCAGAGAGGAACAGGGTGAATGAGAGAATGGGGGAGAGAGAAGAGAGAGGAAGAGAGAAAGCGAGAAAGCCAGCAGCCAGGCCCAGGACTCGAACCGCAGTCTGCCATGTGGGAGCCCAGCACCCCTAAGCTACCATGCCTTTTGCCCTTGCCATCGGTGTCACCCCCTTCTGCAGCGTCGACACAGAGCAGCATCACTGGGGTGCAGGAGCTTCCAGGACAGACCACAGACCATGGGTGACCGCTGCATCTTGTGGCCCCTCTGCTCGGCTTGCCCTGGGTGACTTGGGGTCCTAGTGTAGCCAGGGCAGAAGGCCACTGGGTGGGCTAGGAGAGCTGCCTAAAGGCAGAGGCTTGGTGCTAGTAGTCGGGGCTCTAACTGTTTCTCTCCTTTCCACCCCAAGGAATAAATATTCCTGGAACGAGATGCTGCTTCCCCTTCTGTCGTCAGGGGGCTTCTCTCCGGCCGTCCCTCACCTGTCCGGCCTGGAGCAGCCCCACCCCCCAACAAGCCTCCATCCAGATGTGTGCTCTCCCCACCATGCCACGCCAGTCACCGTGGCTACCAGTAGGCCCCCCACTGTCTTTAAAAAAAAAAAATCCTTTATTTATCTATTTATTTTAATTTGACCAGAGAGGGACAGAGTGAGTAAGAGAGAGAGAGAAGGAAAGTGAGAAAGCAAGCCACCAGGTCCAGGACTCGAACCACAGTTGGCCATGTGGGAGTCCAGCGCCCTTAACCACCATGCCACTTGCCAGCCCCCCAACTATTTTTAATTAGGTCAGAATTTCCTAACACACGGTAGTAGCTGGATTAGGAAAATATTCTGTATTGGGCCAGGTGATGCAGCAGGACCCGTGTGGGTGGGTTCTGGGCTCACTTCCCAGGGCCTCCCCACACGCTCCGATCTCGCACACGTGCCCATGAGCCGGGCTGGCCGAGACAAGGGGTGAACCGAGCCTGAAGACCCTGTTGGGAGCAATTGTTTCTGTCTCTCTCTGTCTCTCTCTCTCTCTCTCTCTGACATGGAAAAAATAGCTTAAAAAAAACTATTTACTTTAAAATTTAACAAGAGCAAAAAAATAACTAAAGCCTCAGACTCGTGCTTTCTTGTATACTCTTATTTGGGGCAAAGTTAAAATAAGTTTTCAGGTTAAAAAAAGTGAACCTATTTCAATAAAAATATTTGAATAAGTGTGTTATTTATTTAATGTATTTATTCTTACTACATATATTTTTTTTTGGGGGGGGGAAGCTTTTTGCTGTAGGGCGCATGCACTTTCCAGAAAGAGAGAGACAGAGAGACAGAAAGTGAAAAATCACCCCCCAGGGGGCATGGCCACGCCTCAATCCCTTCTCCTCCATTCTCCTCTTGGGATCTTGGGCACGCACACGCGCGCGCCCAGCATGAGTTTAAGCCACCAGGTCCAGGACTTGAACCGTGGTCGACTACATGGGAGTCCTGCAACATAGCCATTACGCCAACTGCTGGTCCTGATTCTTACTATATTTATATAGCTTTCTTTATACATTATTTCTCTTACCGGGCCTGGAAGACAGAGATTTAGGAAAGTCTACATTACGGTAAAAATGGATTTCTCCCGAATTTTAACAGATACCAAGGAGGGCTAATTCGTCACCACCCTTGAGGTCCCTCTGGTGAGAAGCACAGCGGAGGGCAGAGCTCCGCAGGCGAGCTGAACCTCTAGGCATGAGGCGGCACTGGGAGCGACGCAGGAGCCCCAGGGCTGCGGCTAGAGCCCCTTTCCAGCCTGATCAGCTCAGAGCTCCCACTTGCACACAGAAGGGACGCCTACAAGCAACCTCCCCGGCACCACAAAAGCAGTTCTGCTCAAGGCCCCCGTGTCTGGGAGCAAATGCCACTGACCACAGTAACGGCCTCCAGACTCCAGAGAAGCTCGCTGAGGTCACCTGGTCTCATCTTAGACAGAGCACACGTTTGCAGCCCAGCCCGGCGGCAGTCAGTAGCAGATGAACCACAGTGCCGGAAGCCACACGGCCAACCAGAGGTTTGGGTCCCCGGGTAGGCCTGAAAACACGTGAGTATACATGTCGTGCCCAAGATCCTGGTGAGCTGAAGGGTGCTCTCTATCATGAAGGGCAGGGGGAAGGGGAGCGTGGTGTGACAAGATCCCTTTGAAGGTGCCCCCTCTCCACCACCATCATGCGTGCCTAGGCCCTCTCTACCATGAGTTACAAAGAGGAAAGAGGGCTTCAAGGGGCTCAGGAAAAAAGTGAGTGGGGCCAGCGGATGGTGTAATGGCTACGTTGGACACCCCTGTAGTCAACCACAGTTCAAATCCCAGACCTGGTGACTTAAAACTCATACTGGGCACGGGACCAGCAGATGGCGTAATAGCTACATCACTGAACTCTCATGTAGTCAACCGCGGTTCAAGTCCTGGACCCTTTTGCTTAAACTCACGCCAGGCATGTGTGCGTGTGTGCCCAAGATCCTGAGAGGAGAATGGAGGAGAAGGGATTGCGGTGTGGCCACCCACCCTGGGGGGTGATTTCTCACTTTTTGTCTCTTTGTCTCTGTCTTTCTGGCAAGCACACACACTATAGCAAAAACCTCTCCAAAAAAAACCAAAAACAAACAATCTCATACCAGGCACATGTGCATGCATCAAAGGGAAAAAAAAGGGATTAACAGACACAGGAATGCGTGCAGGCAGGGCGAATGGGTTTAAGCATGACATACCACAACTGAGTGAAAGAAAGGGACCTTGCCAGTCACATACATAAAATATGTGAGAAAAATGTATATATTTCTTTTTTAATTATTTATTTTTATTTTATTTATTAGTATTTTTAAATTTGCTATAGGGCACATGCGCTCACCTAGAGAGAGATGGGGGTGGAGTAGGTAGTGGGGGGGTGGTGAGAAAACAAGCTGCGAGGCCTGGGGCTCAAATGGCAGTCAACCACTCGTGAGTCCAGCACCTAACCACCAGCCACCTGCTGGCCCAGGGTAGGCAGATATAGAGATAGGTGGGTGGGTAGGTAGGTAGGTAGGTACGTAGATGATAGATAGATAGATAGATAGATAGATAGATAGATAATAGATAGATAGATGATAGATAGATAGATAGATAGATAGATAATAGATAATAGAGAGATAGGTAGGTAGATAGATAAATAGATGATAGATAGATAGGTAGATAGATAGATAGACAGATGATAGATAATAGATAGATAGGTAGATAGATAGATAACAGATAGATACATAGATAATAGATAGATAATAGGTAGGTAGGTAGGTAGGTAGGTAGATAGATAGATGATAGACAGACAGATGATAGATAATAGAGAGATAGGTAGATATAGATAACAGATAGATAATAGATAGATAATAGATGATAGATAGGTAGATAGATGATAGATAGATAGATAGATAGATAGATAGATAGATAGATAGATAGATAGATTGTTAGATAAAAGAAAAAGAAAACCTAGTGGCACCAGTTACTGAAAGTACACACCATCACATGTACTTCGTGAAGAACGAAGTGTTCTTTGTTGAGAATGATAGCACAGTAACACCCCAGTGTGATCATCGCTCACTGTGTGCATGCTTTGAAAGGCCGTATTGTGGGCCAGCAGGTGGTGTCGTGGTCCTGGACTCCCACATGTCCAACAGCAGTTCGAGTCCCAGACCTGGTGGCTTCCTCTCTCACTTTCTCTTTCTCTCTCTGTTTGTCCCTGGTCAAATTAAAAAATAAATAACAACAACAAATAAAAATAAATAAGTATTTTTTTTAAAAAAGGCCATATTGTATCCCACAAAGATGTACAATCAAATGTAGTTTTTAAAAAGTATAAATAATTTTAAAAAAATTTTTTAAAGAACATACCTTTTGAAAAAATATGTCTGTTTCCTGGAGACATGCTGACAGGCCAGGATCTGCCCACCTCCTTCAAGGAGGGAAGGAAGGGGAGGGCAGGGGAGGTGGGAACAACGGACCCTGTTAGCAGAGTAGGCTTTAATCCCTCTGCACTTCAACCTGGGACTCTCAGGCACTTGGTGCTTTCCTGGACTGCCCAAAACAGGAGCCCTTAGAACGGCTCGCATGCAATTTGGGGAGACACACATGAGCCGGGGTAGCAAGAGGGCTCCTAGACTTGAAGACTTCAGGGGATTAGCGAGGTGACAGGCGTCTCCTACAGGGCCCGCTGCCAGCCCGTCACTCCCACCCCCAGCTCCCCAAGGCTGGGTCCAGCCCTTGCCTGTCAGCCTGTCACTGCGCGGTCCCCCCCACCAGTCTCTCCCAGCATTCACCACTCGACATGACATGGGGAAGAGGGCGGGAGAGCTGGCAAGTCCGGTCCCCACCGGGCCACCTTGCCGGGTGTTCGCGGAGCAGCAGGTGGGTGCAGGAGGAAGGGGCACTGTGCCCACTTGGCATCTGGCAGCACCCTTGTGCAGCTTCCACAGCATAAACCCAGGCAGCGAAAATAGCTAATCCCAGATAACAGCGGGCGATCGCCCAGCGCCCGCCCTCGAATCCCAGAGAATTCGGGGGAGCAGCTGCAGTGCTGCCCCAGCGGCCCACTGCCCCTGGGTGGCCTGGGCTGAGTCTAAGCCAGAGCAAAGCTGGGAGTGAAGAGCAACTGCACAAGAGACCTGATGAAAAACACCTCTAATCACAGCCGCCTGGAGAGAGACTTTCCCTGGGGCACCACGACAACTCCGAGCTCCCAGCCTGGGAACCTGCTCTGCTTGATCTTATACACACGAGTCCTCTAAGCCTGGGGTCCTTTGGTGGGAGGGCTTTAGCTCCTGGGTACTGTCACCGTCACTGCAGGGTACTGTCCTTCTGTCTGGGGCCAGGGCCTCTCCAAGCTCCTGGAGCATCCTGGCACTGAGCACCAAGGTGCTCCAATCACAGCAGCCCGCTCCAGGCTCGACCTCAGTTCTGATGCTCAAGGTTGGGGGGGGGGGGTGCCACCCAAGTCCCAAAAGAGCCTGCAGCCACCGCTCCTGCAGCGACCACCAACCCTCTGGAGACACTGCTGGGCCTGGCTGTCTCCAGCGTTTTGCTCGAGTGAGACATTAATCAGGCCTTGCTGAGTGAGACAGGGCACGGGGCTCCCCCACTCCCCCAGTCAGTGTGCGCCTCGGTTCTCTGGTTGACGGAGGAGCCACCCCCAGCCACCAGTCACGTCTTTCCTCACTCTCCGTGGCTGTCCCAGCTTACCACTTGTGCTTCTGAAGGGCTCCGGGCTCTCAGACCCTTACTGACGGGTCACGGGCCTCTCAGACACGCAGAGCAAACACGGCCTGGCTGCAGTGGAACCGGCCTGGGCTGAGCCGCTGTGTCGGGTAGGGGTGAGGCTGCAGAGGTACTCAAGGCCAGGGTGGGGGCCAGGACTCAGAAACACATGTTGGAGGAGCACCCAGGACAGCTGATTCCTTACAGACCTGCCATTGTTGTTCTCGGCACGTTCTAGAAAGAGGGAGAGGAACACCCAAGAACAGCGCAGAACCAGGAGGAAGGGGAAGCAGAAACACTTGTCGCCATGCAGTCCGGGGGTGGCCTGGATAGGACTCCTCCTGACTGGCCCGAGCGGCCTTCTGGTCCTCTAGATGGGAGAATCCAGCTCACTGTGAGTCGTGCTCCTTTGGCTAGAATTTCGTGACTTTGTCAAACGAGAGCTTCGTTTAGTCAGCCACAGACAAAGTCGCCAGGTCCTTTATTCCAGGAGGGTGGAAAAGATCAGCCGTAAATGAGGGGACTTTGACAAGTTTGAAGAAAGATAGAATTAAAGTGCAAATTTATTTGGGCAGAAAAAAATTTGAAATCTAAACCTGGTATGGATTTTCCATTAAACTCTGAGGACCCTTCGTATTGCAATGGAAAGCAAAACACGCACCACAGAAATCTCTGAGCCCTAAGCTCGAAGTCGTGGGTGGACAACGGTATTGCCTGCCTCAGGGTCCCACCGACCTCTATGACAAATCCCCTGCCCAAAGAGGGCCCCGTGAAGTCGTAATGCCTCCCCCCGGACCACCACAGGCGTCTCAGTTCCAAGAACAAATTGGAAAAGGACATTTAATGGCATGGGAAATGCTTATCGTTTCTTTTTCATTTTTAGTTTTGTTGTTGTCATAGGGCGTGTGTCCTTGCTGGAGAGAGGCAAAGTGAGAAGTCGTCCCTCAGAGAGATGCCACTGTGCAGTCCCTTCTCCTCCTGGGATTTTGGGCACGCACACACACACAGCCAGTGTGAAGCATAGTCGGCCAGGTGGGAATCTGGCACCTTAGCCCAGCACCCACCTGCTGGCCTGGAATGCTTTTAATTTTATACAGTCACTGAGTGGAAAATTTCACTGAGCTCACATTGTATGCAAGTTCTGTGCTATGTGAAACACCCACGCGGAGCGATACTGGGGAGAAACGCACCTGAATATTACCCAGATTACAATCTCTTTCTCCTTTGGATGAACTCACATCATTACGTGGGTTTCTCCCCAATCACCTTTCTTTCTAGAGAAGTTCTAGAGAAGAGAAATTGGTCCTAACAGCCTTCTGTGCCTTAACCATGATTTAGTGAATACTATTTTTAGGTCAAGGCTGAAATAAGTTTTCAAGTTTAAAAAAAAAAAGAGTAAAAATGAGTGATTGCCTTGCTTTGAGTGTCATATATTATGTGCATGTGTTGAAAATCCAGATTGTGTGCTTTAGAGATGGACATGATGGAATCTAAACAAAAATTGTTTAAACTGAGTCAATTTCTTTGTTTTTTTACTAATAAACTTGTACCTTAACTCCATCTTTTCATGAACAATTTTTTCCCATTCATAATAGAGTGTGTGCACACGAGAGAGAGAGGGGGGGGGGGGCACCCTCTGCCGACGTGGCCGTGCTGCAACCCCTTCCTCCAGCCCTTCAGCCCGCCAGGACCCTGGGCATGTGTGCCTCCCCTGCCACGTCTTCCGGGTCTCAGACAGCCGTCAGCCTGTGAGCACAGTCCCACAGTCCTGTGCATGGCTGAGTGCACCACGGAGACCAGACCAAATTTCAAATAACCTATTACGTAAGGAATAATATAGTTAATACCTCACTATGGGGGCCGGCAGGTGGTGTGGTGGTTAAGGCACTAGATTCCCACATGGTCGATCGTGGTTCAAGTCCTGGACCTGGTGGCTTGCTTTCTTGCTCTCCCCCAGGCCCCTCATCTCTCTCTGATTAAATTGAAGAAGAATAAACAAATAAATAATTGGGAAAAAAAAACTCACTATGGCTAACAATTGAGCTTTAGGAAACTCTACATTAGAGTATTCACTTTTTTTCAATATTGTAAAAAAATACATGAAAGTGTGACTTGGTAGGGATAATTCATTTCCACTCCTGAAATTCCTTTCCTAACAAGGGACCCTGAGCAGAAAGTCGCCCAGAGAGGCAGAGCCCTGGGGCTGAGGACGGTCGGCAGCCACCCACAGAAGGCAGCTCTGGGCGCCCTCTCACCCGCCAGGGCACCCAGGAGGCTCCACCGGGAGGCTGTTCTTGATCCCGCCCTCTTCCAGCATGGCTCAGAAGCTGCTCACCTACGACAGAGCCCCGGGCGTCACCCAGAGGTGACACTCCGCTAGAAACTGCAACACAAGCTGACTTTCTCTGAATCTCTTACTCCTCATCGAAAAGTTTCTCCTGAAATATTTCACAGGCCTGGCCTGGTGACACGGACGGTGACGTGCTAGACTCAGTACTAAAAGCCGCACGGCCAGCTGCAAGTTCGGACCCACGGATTGGCCTGGAAACACGAAAGGGCATCCAAAACGCTGAGAACTGGAGGGTGGGGAAGGGGTCTGCAGGCGACAGACTGTGGGGGACGCCTTTCTTTCTCTCCCTCTCATACATGCACACACACTGTTTCTATCATAAAAAAATAACAAATTGAAAAATTAAAAATATTAGGGGCCAGCAGGTAGCATAATGGTTAAGGTGCTAGACTCCATGTGGCCAACCCTGGTCCCACTCTCGGACCTGGTGGCTTAAACTCACACCCAGCACATGTGCATGCATGCCCAAAATCCTGAGAGAAAAAGGAGGAGAAGGGATGCAGTGTGGCCATCCTCCTGAGGGCTGATTTCTCATTTTCTGTCTCTCTGTCTTTCCAGCAAGTGCACATGCCCTACAGCAAAAATCTCTCTAAAAAGAAAAATCAGTATTTAGCAGAAAATGACCAAAATAATAAGAGAATAAAAAGTGAAGGTAAATACCACTCGTTGACTGTATACTATGTGCCCAAAATTGTATTAGAAACATTATGTGGGGCCAGCAGATGGTGCAGTGGTTTCACCCCCAGACTCCCACATGGTCAACTGTAGTTTGAGACCCAGACCCGGTGGCTTGAAAAGCATGCCAGACGCATGTGCATGCATGCCCGAGATGCCAGGGGGAGAACCGAGGAGAAGGGACTGTGGCATGACCATCCCCCTGGGAGGTGAGTTCTCACTTTCTCCTTCACTATCTCTGTCTCTCTCTCTCCAGCGAGCACATGTGCCCCATGACAAAAGCCTCTTAAAAATATGAAAAAAAAAGAGAAACATTATATATTTTATTTAACGCAGCCCTCACAACAAAGAGATCAATATTGTCGTCTTACTCCCCATTTTACATATGAGAAAACTGAGCCTTATAGAAGTGAATAACTCACTCAAGGTCACCCAGTTTATAAAGGTCAAGTGCTTCAAAGCCCTGAGTCTTCACCCCAGACCTTGCCGCTGCCGGACTCTGAAAGGGTGGGCAGGTGCACAGGAAGCGAGAGGAAGAGGAGAGAAGGCCCGGGAGCTGAACTGACAAGATCCTAAGTGGCCGACTTTATCACCAGCCATGTTAGCATTGTGGAAACACGATCTCAGAAAAAGAGAGCCAGAGAAGGAAAAGCCAGGAGGAAGGAAAAACAGCGTGGGGCACGCTGTGGGTCATGTGCCTTGGCCCCGGCTGGTGGGGCTACTGCCCGCTGCTCCAGAAATGGGTCCCTCCGGCCTCTGCGGAGCTCGGGGTTCCACCACAATGAAACGAACAGGACCAAGGCTTCCGTCCCCGCCAGACAGGCAGCTCCGCCGCAATCTAATCACACCCTGGAAGCCGGGCAGCAATCTCTTTCCCTCACCCTGTCACACATGCCATCGCGCTGATCACCGACTCCCCTCACACGCACAGCCAGCAGGCACTGGGACCCGTCTTGGCCACACATCCACAGATCGGGGAGGTCAGCCCTGCCTCCAGGCAGTTCACAAAGGCCAGAATAAGCAGGAGACTCAGACGGAGGGGCCAGCAGGGTGGGAGGCTGGGCTACAAGGGAGGTCAAGGCGTGGAGGCTCTCCCCCAATCCAGGGTCCTTCCCTCGCATACCGCAGGTCTGCATGCAGGACCTCGTCAGACACGCACACTGAAGAAAAGACATAACCCAGGGAAGCTTCCCGAAAGGCAATGATGTGGGAACAGAAGTGACAAGGATATAATAAAACCTCACAAGCTACAAACAAACGCCTCAGCTGACAGATTTAAGATCAGTAGCGCAGAGTGGGATCGTACCACTCCTAAAGAAGGTGGCATCTGGATGCCAGGGTCACCTGGGGGCATTGGCTTTTCTTCAAATCTGAAGTTCTTTGCATTAGAAAACATTAGTAAACTGATGGGGCTGGCAGGTAGCGTGGTGGTTAAAGGCACTAGACTCCTACATGGCAGACTACAGTCCGAGTCCCGGACCTGCCGGCTTGCTTTCTCAGTTTTCCTTTCTCTCTCACTCTCTCTCCAGCTTTCACTCTCACTCTATCCCTCTCTGCTCAAATTTAAATAAAACAAACACACAAATAAATAAATTTAAATAGAATAGAATAATTAAAAATAAAATTCTAGTCTTAGAAAAAGAAAAAGAAAACTAGTGAACCGAGAGGCGGACGCAGTACGTACAGAGCTGAGCACTGCCGACCCAGCGCAGGAACGATTCGTGACAGCCGTGAGTGCTGCTCTGGGCTATCACGGAGCCTTGAGAGGTTTCCCTGTGCACAGAACAACATTCAAGGCAACTACCAGAGCTTCCTGTTACCTTTTACAGCATTTTTTACTTATATGAAAATAGAATGGCTTATTAATGGTGACAATAAAAATCTGTAAGATAGGGGGTGGGGGAAGATCTGACCACCACGATGACAGTATACTATGGGTGGTCAGAAAAGTCACGACGTATTTTTCTATGTAAAAACGCACTGCCACTTTTCCAATGGCCCAATTAACAAGCCTGATGCTTAAAAAGCAAAAGAAGAGACATAAATGCAAATTGCTTGGTTGCCACCGCCCAGGGCTGAGAGTCAGTCCTGAAGAGTTCGAGGGCCTCCGGCAATCCTGGGATGAGGCTCTGGGACACGGGCTTTGGGGACACGCACTCTGCAGGAGGCCATGCTTCCTGCAGCTTGTCCGTTTGCTCCTGCAACCATGTGAGGCAGGTTTCCCTCCTCTGACTAATGGGGAAACAAAAGCACAGGGGACCCAAAGTCCTCTAAGAGCAGAGACGACAACTGGAATCTGGGAAGGGAGACACCATTCCAACAGCAAACGAGGTCGTTCAGACCGATGTCCACTCTGCTGAGAACCAGGAAAGCTGCAGACTCAGCAAATCCTCAAAGAGCCTGCTCCACAGACTTCATTAGTTTTTTTTGTTTTGTTTAACAGATTTTCACTTTGATAAAAGGCAGCATCATAAAATTCAGTTACAAAGTATTATGTGAAATTTTCCTATATGGTGTGGTGGTTAAGGAGCTGGATCCCACATGGCCAGCTGTGCAGTTCGAGTCCTGGACCTGGTGCCTTGAAAAACATGTGCACATACATGCCCAAAATCCCAGGAGGAGAATGGAGAAGAGAGGATTGCAGTGTGGCCATCCCCGGGTGGGGAGGAGTGATATCTCACTTGCCCTTTCATGATCTCTGTCTGTCTCCAGTGAGCGCATGCACACTATGGCAAAAGCCTAAATAAATTTAAAAAGAAGAAACGCTTCACAAATGTCTGTGTTATCCTTGCACAGAGGCCTTCTGTGTATCAGCCCAACTGTAGTATATCTGCTGCCAAAGTGAGCACTGGTTTTGGTTTTTGTTACTAAAAATACTAGCAGATAAAAAAAAGTAAAAACAATATCAATGTTAAATAAATTAAAGGTTTTAAGTTTAAAGAATTACTACCAGAGTCTATTTTGTATCCTCAGCCCAGAATTGAAACTTACATCATCAGTCACTATTGGTGGCCTCCGGCTGACGGCACGCAGGGCAGAAAAGGCCCCTGTCTTCTACACTGCCTCGTCTACAGCCTTCAGTCAAGTCAGAGGTAGGATGGACGGACGCAGTCAAGTTTCCAAGCTATCCTTGGTCTTCCTTAATGACTATGCCACTGGTTGTTTGTTTGGATTTTTTGTTGTTGTCATTGGTTTCTGGAAGTCACAGAAACGTAGATCCCATCAACTGGCAAAGAGCCCCCTTCTCAAGGCAGGTGCTCAGCCAGGAAGCACTAAAGCACAGGTTATCCCCATGCACCAGTGAGGCATCAGCCCAGGGGACTGAGTGCGAGATCAGGGCCAGCTGCACAGCCTCTCTCCCCTCCCCTCCAGGAACCGTGATCCCAGAGTCAGCCCAGTCCTCAAGCTCTTGGGGAAGGAGGGGAGTGTGTGGTCAACCCGTCTATTTCAGTGTTCATTCCCTGCAAGTCAGGATGAACTTTATGGGCTCCTGATAAACCACACGCATCAGAAGAAGGTTAGCATAAACAGAGCTCAGCAA
The DNA here is from genome assembly GCA_026018925.1 of Tupaia tana. Taxonomy (NCBI): domain Eukaryota; kingdom Metazoa; phylum Chordata; class Mammalia; order Scandentia; family Tupaiidae; genus Tupaia; species Tupaia tana. The sequence continues at coordinate 58,163,355 of JAKSZU010000014.1, read as the reverse complement.
CCTGGAAGAGTCACCACCTATAGCAGGCATATTACAAGGGCTACTATTAGAACCTTCTGGGGACCACAGATTTGGGAGCGAGGAGATGAGGAATGCTATTGCCATTGAGTCAGTCTTGCTGACCATCGAGTCAGTCTTGCTGACCATCGCTTCTATTTTGGCACGGCACAGGCTGCTTCCCAAGGCATTGGGTTATGTGAGCAAGAGGCAGCACATTAACAGCCGGTTGTCAGCCAGGCCACTGTGGCACAGTAGAAATGAAAGTGGGCCCAAGCCTGTAGTGCAGGAAGCCATGAGGCCAGCAGGTGTGTATCCGGGACTCCCACACCCAGAGTCCAGGACTCCAAGGAGCTGGAGGGTTGGAGGGGAAGGAGAGTGATGAGACCCTGTCTGAGGTGCTTTGGTCTTGCGTGCATTCTCCAAGGGAGAAACGTGGTCCGGGGTGCCACAGTGGGGACGTACAGGCCAGATAAAGAACTTAAATACAGCGGTTTCTGAACAGGAGCCATGACGAGGCCAGGAGGAGCTGACACTGGAAGGACAGAGTGCCAAGCCTCTGCTCTTCTCAATCGTTCTAATTTATATATTGGGATTTTGCAGAAAAATGTCCTTTGCCGTGAGGGTTCCATTGCATTAGAACAAAAACTTTAAAACAACTAACCGGAAGACTGCTAAGGTTCCTTCTAACATCCAGATTCTAAAGTTCCGTGTATTAAATATAGGGTGCTCTGAGGAGTCAGACGTGCAACGCGATCTGAGAGTCTACACATGAGAATATAAACCACGACTGCAGCGCAAACAAGCTAACATCAACGCAACTGCCCCTCCACTGCAAAACTTAAGTTTGCCTTCTTTGGTTTGAACAGGATAGAGGAGTTGTTTCATCAATGACCTTTTACTCTTCGTCGCTAAGAGAAAATGGTGATGACATCTTTTTGGCCAGATGGAACCGATGGGAGATTTATGGAGCAGCTGAGAACTGTCAAAGCCAGGCCAGGCAGGTCCCCTAAGACAATGACCATGGCCTTTCCATCAGGGGGCACACAGCTCTCTGGAATCCATGGACACAAGAGAGTCCTATCTACCCAGGCATCGGGAGATTATTCCGACACCCCACCAGCTGCTGCCACCCAGTTTGGAGGCCTCCGCTCCCGCTCTGTGGCATGTGACCTCACAGGAGTCCCGGCCCTCGCCTACCATCACCCCTCCCCCCGTCTGGCACCCATGGCCCTCCCAGAGTGGGAAACCTCATCCAATGCCTTCTCAGTTACAGAGATTCAGAAATTAGTCACAGAAAGGAGGGCAGGAGGAGAGGGCATGTTTCCTACAGGAGCCAGTAACAGGATCTGGGGTCTTTCACCTCCAGGTCACAGCAGCACAGACCGTCCCGAGTGAGCACTGAGTGGTCGAGCATGAGATGAACCTCGGCCACCCCTGTTCTGACATCCACGGTCTGCTACCCAAAGGGCGTCTCCAGGGTAAGAGCTCGGGTGAGGGAGTGTCTCCACTCACCGAGTCTCGTTCTCCTGGGATATTCCAGTCCACTGCCTACCGCACCCGTTCCCCAGCCTTGGAAGACTGCCCAGTGCCCACCAATTACTAGACAGAAGGCAGGGGCGGGCCTGGAGTCCAGCATTTGTTTGAGACAAGGGCTGGAGCTGGCTTCTGACCCTTATTTTGTGAATCATTCGCTATTAAGAGACACACTGATGGGAGAGCTGGTGGCGCAGTGGTTAAGGAGACTGGACCCCACATGGCTGACTGCAAGACTCGAGTCTCAGACCTAGAAGCTTGAGAACCACACGGGGCACATGTGTGTGTGCCCAAAATCCCGAGAGGAGAATGAAGGAGAAGGGATTATAGCATGGCCATCCCCCTGGGAGGGGATTTCTCACTTACCCTGTCTGTCCCTAGTGAGCACACACACCACATACCCCATAGCAAACTCTTCGGTCTTCGGAAAAGTCATAGAAAAATAGAAAAATACTTGCATAGAAAAATACTTTATAACTTTTCTGATCATCCAATCACTAAATAATAAGTAGAAAAGAAAGAAACACAGTGGACCTACGGCTCTGGTGACCAAACATCCCGGTCGGTCCCCCCACCCCACTGTCCTGGAGTCATTACTGATGTCATCACTCCCTATCACTCTCCAAAGTCTCTACGTGGACAATAAACCATACGGTCATAGTCACCCTCCCTTTGGCTTGGTCTGGTCACCACCTACAGTGTTCAGGAAGAATGTGGAAAACTCCTGGTAGTCCTGCAGGCAAATACATGGGGATTAAAAATTTTAAAAAGCCAAAGGCACCAAAGTTCTTCTGTTTGTAACCGGGAAAGCACAGGGTCGGTCAGTGCTCGCCCACAGGAAATGGCTTAGTGCCAGGTTGTTGGAAAAGTCATGACACATTTTTGCATAGAAAAACATTTCATGATGTTTCCGACAACCCAATAGATTGCATCTTGTCGATATGGAATAGCATATATCCATTTAAAAGTTAAAAGTGATCTTATATAATAACACGGAAAAATCTCCAAGACAGTAAGAGGAAAAGTAAACTACAATCCATATAAAATGAATGGTCCCAGTCATCTTTCCTACGTAATTTTACATGTAGGGGTGCAATGCATACAGAAAGGTCTAGAAGAGAACTGTCTAGTGGAAACATAACATGAGCCACAAATACAATTTGAAATGTTCTAGTGGCCATCCATATTTTTACAAAGTGAAATGTATTTTATGTAACCCAATATATCCAAGTATTATGAAATCACTATAAAAGTATTGAATTATTTTACATTCTTTATTTCATACTACATTTTCAAAACTGCACTTACCATCCTCTTGACTCATACTAGCAACATTTCAAGTGCTCCAAAGTCATGTGTGGGAGCTGGCAGGTGGCATGGTGAGTAAGGCACTGGACTCCCACATGGCTGACCATGGTTCAAGTCCTGAACCTGATGGTTTGCTTTCTCTCTCTCTTTCTTTCTCTCTCTTCATGAGTGCATGTGTCCTATAGCAAGTTAAGAAAATAACAATAATAAATAAAATTAAATAATTCTTAAAAGATAATAATCACATTGGCTTATTATTGAGCATCACAGGGTTAGATGGACATATATCACTCTATAGATAATGAGGGTTATTTATGGGAGGGACATGAGATTAGGAGGAGTTTGTCACCTGGGGGAACAGGGAACAGTGCTCCCAAACACTCAGACTGAAGGTTTAGGTCCATCTTTGTCCAATGCAGATAGGAAAACCAGTGCTATCAAACAGCCTGACTGCTTTCAAAGGCAGACTCCTGAGTCCTACAAAGTGAGAATTGCTAGGGCCAGCAGAGGCCATGGTGGTTAAGGCACTGGACTTCTACATGGTTGACCGTGGTTTGAGGCCCAGGCCTGGTAGCTTGTTTTCTCATTTTCCCTCTGTGGTCAAATTTTTTAAATAGCAAAAAATAAAATTAAATTAATAATTTTAAAAAAAGAATTACTGAGGTGGGGCCCAAGTATCTGCATTGAATAAGAATTCCAGATGATTCTTAAGCCCATCAAAGACACAACGGTTTGTCACTCTCTTCTAGCGAACTTTCAAAGCCAAGGTTTTCCGGCTAGAATCTGACTCACTGAGAATTGTGCTAACAAAAGCAATAGGCGACAGAAAAATGCGAATGCTCCCAACTGCCCTGCTACTCCCTGGAAAACTGCTCTTCTTTAGAGCTCCCACTCACTGATGCTAAACCTCCCACAGCAAAACACAGTCCACCCCTTGGAAAAAGCTGCCTCTTCCAGAGTTAGCCTGCTCCTCACCTTGCAGTCAGAGGAAGGCCAGGCTGGTGGACCGGAGCTACCCCAGGCCTCTCACTGTCATGGGACGTGAAAGGTATTGCCATTTCCAGCAAAACGTCTGAGAGATGACACTGGGACATCTGAGCAGAAGACTTTCTCTTTAAGTGAGTTTTTTTTTAAAGAATAATTTATTTTATTTGATTTACTATTATTATTATTATCTAATTTGATCAGAGAGAGAGAGAGAGAGAGTAGAAAAGCAAACCACCAGGTCTGGGACTCGAACCATGGCCAGCCATGTGGGAATCCAGCACCTTAACCACCATGCCACCTGCCAGTCCCTAGATGAGATCTTATATCTAATTAGTATTTGTTGTTATTTTCATGTTTTTCTTCCTTATTTTTTTTAACTTGCCAGAGGGCACATGCACTTGCAGGGCGGGTGGGGATGAAGAAAAATGGGAAAGTGCTCCCCACGGGGGATGGCCATGCTGCCATCCCTTCATCTCCATCTCTCCCTCCTTTCAAGAATTTGGACATGCATGTGCATGCACCTGGTGTATTTTTCAAGCCATCAGGTCCAGGACCTGAACCTTGCAGTAAGCCATGTAGGATCCCACTGCTCTAACCACCAGGCAATGGGCTGGCCCTCTTCCTTATTTTTAAATAAACCTAAGGTGAAATTCACTGTTCAAGAAAGGAGGATGGGGAACCAGCAGTTAGCATAATGGCTATGTCGCTGGACTCCCACGTAGTCGACCGCGGTTCGCATCCCAGACCCGGTGGCTTAAAACTCACGCTGGGCGCGTGTGCGTGCGTGCCCAAGATTCCGAGAGGAGAATGGAGGAGAAGGGATTGCGGCGTGACCATCCTCCCTGGGGGGTGATTTCTCGCTTTCTGTCTCTCTGTCTCTCTCTGTCTGGCAAACGCCCTATAGCAAAAACCTTTAAAAGAAAGAAAGAAAGGAAGGAAGGAAGGAAGGAAGGAAGGAAGGAAGGAAGGAAGGAAGGAAGAGAAGAGAGGAAGAGAAAAGAAAAGAAAAGGAGGGTGGGAGCAATGTTTCCAAAGACACACGCTGAATCATGAAAACTATCACTTACATGTGTTTAACATCGTTCATACACATTAACCCCACCTACCCTCTCAGCGCAGTGAACCGGCAGGTGTAATTATCTCCATTTTACAGAGAAGGAGAGAAGAGAGGAGGCAGCGGGGCAGGGAGCTTGCAGGCAGAAGCCTTTGCTTTGAACTAGGTAGTTGATGTGGGTGACCCCAGTTCACATTTACAACCACCAAGAAGTTGGCACTGTTACTCATTCTTTTAAGTTTATATTATTTTATTTCTTCATAAGAGACAGAGAAGGAACAAGAGAGAGAAGACAGTCACCCCAAGAGAGTCTTGGCCCTTCTCCAGCCTCAGCCATCCCAAATCCTAGGTACCTGCATGCACCAAGCCACGAGAGACCTCCAGATGGGAACTCAGGATTCGAACCCAGGCCCCTCCCATGTTAGTCCAGCATCACAGAGTACTGCTGTATTGTATGAGTACTGTTATTACCAGTACTGCCATATTGCTGCTGCTGTGCATCCTATCAGATCTGCATCTTTTTATTAATATTTTTTTGGAGAGGTTTTTGCTATAGGGCACGTGCACTCGCCAGACAGGCAGAGAGAGACAGAGAGACAGAAAGCGAGAAATCACCCCCCAGGGGGGATGGCCACGCCGCAATCCCTTCTCCTCCATTCTCCTCTCGGGATCTTGGGCATGCACGCACATGCGCCCGGCGTGAGTTTTAAGACTCTGGGTCTGGGACTCGAACCGCGGTTGACTACATGGGAGTCCAGCAACATAGCCATTACGCTAACTGCTAGTCCCTATGAATATTATTTTTAATTGGCAAGTCAACTGCATACATTTAGAGGGTCCGCATGACGTTTTGCTGTGCTTGGCCGTGTGGACGGTTAAAGCAAGCTCGCTGCCGTGCCCAGCACCTGGCTTCCCGACCACTGCTCCGGTGGGATGCTAGGCGCTTGCCCTCAGGTGACTTTGAAACACACGAGGGTCTCCAATAGCCTTTCCTCCCTTCCACCTGAGACTTTGTACCCTTCCGCCAAGAACCACTCCCTGGTGTCGAAGGAAGGGGGTGCTGGCTCAGGGAGCCGGTGGGGACAGAGCCCCCTCTGATAGAAAAGGACGTAGGCCTCGCTCGCCCACGCAGCCACTCAGCTCACTAAAGAAGGCGCTCTCACCAAGCTTCAACCAGCAGATGGACGTTTTCATCAAAGCTAAGTGTCCTTTAACAACCTGATGCCCACTCTCCTGCCCGACACCTGGCCACTGTCAGTCTCTGTGTGGGTGAGAGGGGCGGGGTGGGGGCAGCTCCTTCCTCCCACCCCAAGCAGCCGCCCCAGGCAGGCGGGCACGTTCCGCAGACTTGGAGACTCCTTCCTCTGGAAGCCTCTCCCTTCTCCCCTTCTTCGCCCTCACGCCCCTCTCTTCTGTCTCTGTCTCTCTCTCCTCTCTTAATCTCTCTCTCTCTCTCTCTCTCTCTCAATCTATCTCTTTGTCTCTATCTCTTCTACTCTTTTTTCCTCTCCTCTTTCTCTTTCTCTCCCTCCCCTTCAATCAATCTAGTTCTCTCTCTCTCTCTCAATCTATCTCTTTGTCTCTATCTCTTCTACTCTTTTTTCCTCTCCTCTTTCTCTTTCTCTCCCTCCCCTTCAATCAATCTAGTTCTCTCTCTCAATCTCTTGCTCTCTTTCTCCCTTCCTCTCTCAATCTGTTTCCCTCCCTCTCTCTCTCTTTGTCCCTCTCTCCTCGGGTTCTCCAGGTAAAGCAACCAGCAGCCGAGCCAGGCAGAAGGAGAAGCGGGCAGGACCCTTGTCATCAGAGCGTCCCGTGGGGCAGGTCAAGGGGAGAACCAGGGCTGAGCGAGCGGAGGGCGCTGAGCCCAGCTAACGATCTGTCCAGATGTGCTGGGAGTTGTGGAAAATCTGTCGGTGCCGCTCTGCCGGGGCTCTGCAGGGCCAGGAGAAGCCTCTGGGATGGAAGGAGAGAGCAGCGCTCACCAGGGAAGCCCGAGAGCATTCGCCCACTCCCAGGCCCACTCCACCACCCCAGAGGAGGGGGGCCAGGGCGTGGTCTCCCGAGAAGAAGGAAAGGACAGTCTGCAGCTTGCAGTGCTCCCCGCAGGTCTGAGCCCGGCGGCATGTCCCTGGCCATCAGCCTCACTCCGCTGAGCCCTCCAGTGGGGCACCAGCAGGTGAACGAGTGGAACCAACCAAAGCCAGAATCATGACCACCACCACCAAAGGGGGGAGAAAAGCCCCTCTCTGCAGGAGGTGGGGGCCCGTACACACAGACGTGCTGCCTGGCTGGTGGCGCTGCTGTCAACCAGCAGTATTTGTTGAACCCTTGCAACCTGCTACAAAGTGCGCAAAATGCATCCTCTGCCCTGGCCGCCTGAGGACTGGCAAGTGGGCGGGAAGGCTCTAAAACAAGAGCAGCACCCGGGCGGGGCCACAGTGACGGCCGGCCGGATTATCACCACGTGACTGGTGACTGCGACTGCCTGTTACCCTGGCTCTGAGCTGCCCAAGGAGATGCTAACACCTCCCCTGCTTCCCTGCCCCACCTTCCCCAAGCTCCACTCCAGCCTCAGTCCTCTCTAACACCACCCCAGAATGTTTTTTAAAGGGGGCAGGATTCAAAAACAGTATTCGAAGATCTTTGACCACCTCCTTTTGTGACTCTTCAGTTTCCAACTCTGGAGGGAAAAGGAAGGGGGGCTGACCTGGGAGCCACAGTGGAGATGCAGCCCAGGTAGAAGGTTCGAGATCATCCTGAACCACGTTCTGTAGCAGGCCTCTGCTCTTCCCTGTAATAGCCTCTCCTCTAGGACGGCTGTTACAGTAGCAGGAACCAGCAATGGGCGGCTGTTTATTGAGCACCTGCGACCGAACTGCATGCGAGGCCATTGTGCCTGGACGGCGTTCTGCTCACTTACTGCCCCGTAACGAACACCTCGGACTCGGCAGTATGCAAACACTCATGCTATTGTGGTGCCCGCAGACCCTGCGCTGGACGCCTGGACACGACTCTGCAGAGCCGGCTGTCACCTCTGTGAGTCCGGGTTCTATGAAAATTGAGCCAGCCGGACACTGGCCTCATCTGGAGGCTTGTCATGCACAGGTCTGGCCGCTCAGGTGGCAGGACAAGAAGGGCGCTTCACCCTGAGTGCCTACCCACAGCCTTGCCTGCGGCTGGTGCCTTCCTGCACACTCGCTAGTCACCTGGCCTTGGAGGGCAGCCCACAGCCTGCAGGGAGCTCCAGGGTCCGGGAGCAAGGAGGAAAGAAGCCAGGTAGCTTTACTGACCTGGCCGGGAAGGCAGAGGCCCGCACTCCCACGCTACTCCATTAAACAGGGATGAAACTGCCGGACACGGGGGCCAGCGGGCGGCATGGTGGTTAAGGCAGCTGGATCCCACAGGGGGTGCTGGCTCATGGAGCTGGGGGGGCAGAGGCCCCTCCCCAGTGCTCTTTCCCTCATGCGCCTCCTCTGACAGAAAAGGACTTAGGGCTCAGCTCACGCACCCACTCACCCCGCTCGGCCACTCAGAGCTCGTTAAAGAAGGCACGCCCACCATGCTTCAGCAAGCAGATGGACATTTTCATCGAAGCTAAATGTCTTTTAACAATCCGATGCCCACTGGTTTACGTCCTAGACCTGGTGGCATGAGAAATATGCTGGGTGCCCAAAATCCTGAGAGAAGAACAGAGGATGAGGGCCAGAAGGTGGCATGATGGCTGAGGCACTGCGTTCCCACATGGCCGACCACAGTTTGAGTCCTGGACCTGGCAGCTTTCTATCTCACTCTCTCTCTCTCTCTCTCTCTCTCTCTCATCTCTCCATGTTGTGCTACAGCAAATTAAAAATAATAATAAAGAAAGAAAGAACAGAGAAGATGGGACTGTGGCATGGTGATCCTCCTGGGGGGTGATTTCCTTACCTCCCTCTCTGTCTCTCTGGGTGAGCACATAAACCCTATATCAATCTATCTATCTATCTATCTATCTATCTATCTATCTATCTATCAATCAGTAAAACAAAACCCTCCAGACTCAAAAGTCAAGGACATGGGCCTCCCCTCTCTGCGGGAAGAGGGTCAAATCTAAGGCTGTATTTTATCTTGTACTATTTCATTGTCACGACTAATCTTTGAGGAAGTACGGGTCTTATCCCATTTTATAGCTGAGAACACTGAGGGTCAGCTGTAAGAGCACGCAGCCCTGCATGGGCCTGAGGCTGCTGTCCACTGGGCTTACCCGTCGGACGTCCTCCCTTCTCGGGGCTACCAAGTCCCCCAGTCCAAATTCAGGGCCCTTTTCCTGTGCCTCTTCCTGTTGGTCTACCTGCTCTCCATTTTCTTTTTTTTAAAAAAAATCAAAGCTTTTCTAAAATTTATTTATCTATTTTTTTAATTTCCTATAGGGCATGTACACTCAGCATGAGTTGGGGAGAGTGAGCAAGCAAGCCACCAGCTTTGGGACTCAAACCACGGCTGGCCCTGTGGGAGTCCAGAGCCTTAACCGCCTGCTGGCACTCTGGATTTTTTTGCCCTGGCCATAGCCAGTGACACTTTCTCCTCCATTCTGTCTTCCCAGCCCTGGGCCTTAGGGTGGGACTTTCAAGGAAGGCAGTCCGTTAGGTTGGGCCAGTCTCTGATGCCAGCTGTTAAAGGGCTCTTTTTGTTCTACTAGGCCAGTCCTTTGTCCTGGGACCCTGCCTCAGGGCGGCAGCCAGGGCGGTTAGGGTCCTGATGCTCCCAGGCTGTCCTGCAGTGGCCCAGGGCCAGTTCTAACTAGGAATCAAACCCCACTGTGTTGGAGTGTCCCTTTACACATCGGTACCAAGTGCCTTAAAACAAAAATGCAGCTCTTAGGAAGACAAATGGGAGACTGCAGTTCAACTCCTAGACCTGGCAGCTTGCTTTCTTATTTCCTCTCTCTCTTTCTCTCTCTGTCCCTCACTGGTCAAATTAAAATAAGTAAATAAAGTTAAATAAAATGATTCTTTAAAAAATGTATTGTCTATTTGCAACTTCTGGTGGTTTATTTATTGATATCCTAGTTTTGTCTTATGGATTTCTTTTTCTTTTTTAGGTTTTTGCCATAGGTGTGTGGACTTGCGAGAGAGAGAGAGAGAGACAGAGAGACAGTGGAAGGGAAACTGAAAAACCACCCTCTAGGGGGGATGGCTATGCCACGATCCCTTCTCCAGTCTCCTCTTGGGATTTTGGGCACGCACATGCGTGCACGTGGTTTGATTTCAAGCCACTAGGTCTGGGACTTGAACTGCAGTCAGTTCTGTGGGAATCCAGCTCCTTAACCACTACTCCATTTGCTAGCCCTTCTGTGATCTTTTTATTAATTACTAATCTTTTTTCATTGTATTTTTTTTTGTTTTTTTTTAGAGGTTTTTGCTATAGGGCGCGTGCGCTCGCCAGAAAGAGAGAGACAGAGAGACAGAAAGTGAGAAATCACCCCCCAGGGGGGATGGCCACGCCACAATCCCTCCTCCTCCATTCTCCTCTCGGGATCCTGGGCACGCATGCACACGCACCCAGTATGAGTTCCACCAGATCGGGGACTCGAACTGCGGTCGACTACATGGGAGTCCAGCGACACAGCCATTACTCCAACTGCTGATTCCTGCAAAGATTCTTAACATTAAAATTGCCAAACTGCTTCCCAGAATGATGGTACAAAGTCACATTTCACCCCTGTTCTAAGGGGAAGTGGTTCTTTTTGAACTGCAGCAAGCAGGAACGACTCCTGGAAGAGGCAGAGCAAGAACTGGTACTTTAGAACTGGGTAGGCCTGGGGCCAGCAGGTGGCGTGATGATTAAAGCTCTGGGCTCCCATATGGCCAACCACAGTTCCAGCTCTGGACCTGGTGGCTTGAAATTCATGCCTGGTGCACGTGTGCATGTGCCCAAATCCTAAGAGAAGAATGAAGAATAAGAGATTACAGCATGGCCATCCCTCTCTGGAGGGGGGGATAATTCCTCACTTTCCCTCTCTGTTTCTCCTCTCTCCAGAGAGCACATGCACCCTATGACAAAATTTTGTTTAAAACTGGGGGCAAGTAGGCCTCAGCTATTCTTCTACATTCATGTTGTCCATGTTTTTTAAAAGTCACTGAGTTTAAACTATTCTGCTTAAATTGGTCTATAAAGATTTGACCCACCACTCTCTATATATATATTTCTAAAAAGAACATATAAGAATGAATTCAACCATCTCTTTCAAATCCAAAGGGTTCTCTTGGGATCGCCCCTATTTAGTGATGATGAAAATATCCTTGGGAAAGACAGTGCTCTAGTGACCACGAAGAAGGCCAGCAGTATCGGACCTGCATTCGGTCTTCCAGGAGTTTACCACGGGCGGCAGGTCCGGGAGTCTAGCTCTCAAGACGATACCCAGGCATACAGACCAGCAGGGCTGCAACTCCAAGGGCAGAAGTGTGTCGCCAGACCAGAGTCAAATATAGGTATTACGTCGTTAAGAGAGTAAAAATGCAAACCACTGACTAGGATGTATTATTCACAATAAACCTGAATCCTGCAGATGGACCGCACTCAAACAGATAAAGAACTTCCACCAATCAAGAAGAAAAAGGCAAAAAACTTAAGCGGGCACTTTACAAAAGAAGACATTCAGAAAGCCAATGGGCATTTGGAAAGGTGCTCAACTCATTAGTCACTAGAGAAAACCACAATGAGAGGGACCAGCAGATGCCATAATGGTTACATTAGTGGACTCCCATGTAGGCAACCATGGTTCGAGTCCCAGACCCAGCAGCATAAAACTTGCACTGGGCACAAGTGCGTGTGTGCCCAAAAACCCGAGAAGAGAATGGAGAAGGGATTGTGGTGTGGGAACCCCCACTGGGAGTGATTTCTCACACCTCTGTCTCTCTCCGTCTCTCTGGTTAGCGCATGCATCCTATAGCAAAAATCTATCTAAAAAAAAAAAATGAGATATCCCCACACTCCCAACAGAATGGCTTAAAATTAAAATTTCGTAATACCAAGTGCTGGCAAGCATATGGGGAAACTGCAGTTCCCATACACTGCCAGCGTGAGTGTAAACTTGGAAACCAGTTTGGAAAACTGTTAAGAATCTACTGAATCTGAATTGATAAATATCCTACGACTCAATAATTCTATTCCTTGGTATATACCTCAGAGAAATGTGTACGTGTGTTCACCGAAGACCGGTTCGGGCAGCCCTAATGGAATTTTCAACAGAAAGTGAACCGGTAGCAGCACATTCACACAGGGACACGGCACAGGGCACTGAAACGGAGCTGATGGCACCACAATGGGGCGGCTCTCGCAGAGGATATTGAGTAAAAATTGTCAGGCGCGGAGTCTACACACCACAGGACTAGCTACAGGAGACGTTCCAAACTAGGCAAAACTAGTGACTACGCCCTGAAACCAGCTGGGGGGGGGGGGGGGGGGCTGCTGTTTCCCAGCGGCCTACTGGTTACCCAGCTACGGAAACCCACAGGGATGTCATTTTCATTTTGTGTACTTCCATGTTAATAGGAATAAAACAGGAACGAAAGGTTTAATTTTTTTTTAAAGAGACACTTTTGCTATATGGCGTGTGCGCTCACCACAGGGAGACAGAAAGGAAGAAATCACCCCCTGTGGAATGGCTACGGCAATCCCTTCTCCTCCATTCTCTTCTCAGGATCTTGGGCACACACACACACACACACACACCTGGCATGAGTTTTAAGCCACTGGGTCCAGGACTCAAACTGCAGTCAACTATGTGGGAGTCCAGCAACATAACCATTATGTCATCTGCTGGCACCAGAATAAAATGTGTCCAGGAAGTCTGCGCAGCCACAGTGAGGGGGAGTGAGGGCCCTGCTGGACTCGGTTAGGGGCTCACGGGGATCCCATGTCTTGTCACAGAACAAGCAAAGCTCACCTTTTTTTTTTTTTTTTTAATAGGTTTTTTGCTATAGGGCATGTGCGTTTGCCAGAAAGACAGAGACAGAGAGACAGAAAGTGAGAAATCACCCTCCGGGGGGATGACCACACCGCAATCCCTTCTCCTCCATTCTCCTCTTGGGATCTTGGGCACGCACGCACACGCGCCTGGTGTGAGTCTAAGCCACCGGGTGTGGGACTCGAACTGTGGTTGGACTACATGGTAATTCAGCAACATGGCCATTACGCTAACTGCTGTTCCCAAAGCTCACCTTTTTTGAGTTTCTGCTATAGAGTGTGTGCCCTCTAAAGACAGAAGAGAGAGAAGGTGAGAACGCACCCCTCCCGGGGGTGGGACGGCTACGCTGCAATCCGCTCTCTCCCATTTCCACACACACTCTCAGTGTGGTTTTCAAGCCACTGGGTCCAGGGCTCAAACCACACAGCTGGCCGTGTAAGATCCAGCTGCCTTAACCACCGCGCCACCAGCTGGCCCACAAAGCTCACTTCCTTAAACCCAAGTGGTAGCTCCCAGAGTGGCTGCTGAGCCCAGGATCCAGGAAAGTTGTTCCCAGAGCCACCTGTTCCCACCTTCCCTCTGGACACATCTAATCAAAAGGCCATCGAATTTTCCATCAGGGAGGGAGCCGAGGACTTCTAGAAGATGACTGCCACCTCTCAGGAGTGGGCGATGGACTGGGGCCCGCAGCTGGTCCCCGGGACATTGCTCACCACTCTCAGCTGTCAATGTCCCACGTCCCACCGTCCTCATCTCTCATGCGCACACTTTGACAGAAGAAAAGAAACGAAAGACCTTCGGGCTCCTTCAACAAGGGCTCCTGAAATGGCAGCTGAGTCTGAGGGCCTGCCCTGGAGAGTGGGGGACAGCCCTTCTCCAGGGGCCCTCCCCAGGCCCTCTCAGAGCCGGACAACCGCACTAGGTCACCAGAGAAACTGGGAGGCCAGGAGACGGGCACTCAGCCCTGTCCAGGGCTCCCACCTGCTCTTCTGCACAGTGCGCATGCCACCCACCAGCCCTACCTCGGTACTGCTTACAGTCAAGTCCTTACTTTTGGAAATTAAGGCTGAGATCATACAGAAAGGCACAGTGGAAACAGACAGGCCTAGGCCAGAGCCTTAAAGTATGGCAGGTCTGAGGCCAGCCAAGGTGGCATTCGGCACCCCAAAGCTCCCAGATGCTGAGATCACACAGAAGTCCCAGGTGCCCCTCCCTGGGCTCTCTGTGTAGACAGGACAAGCCCTGATCCTGCTGGCTGAGGCTGGGGTAGGACTATGGAGTGAAAAGCCCTTTGGGACTGCCTCTCCCTCTCCATCTCCCTCTCTCATGGAAGAATTAAATGAAGGACAACTATATTTTTAATAAAGAAGAAAAAGAATGAGAAGATCCAGAAATGTCCCCTCCTCTCCACGAGGAAGAAAGATGAAATCGTCCGCTCCTCTAATTCCCTACCGAAATTTCTGTTTTGAACAAATAAACTCTGATAAAGGAGAACCCAAATGTTCCCAAGGCCCTGGTGTTCCTGCATTGTGGTGGGTGGTCCACCCTCCGCGGTTGGAGTAATCCAGAATGATCCGGGGCAAGCCGGAGGGAGCAGGTCTGTATTGGAGCCAAGAAGTAACCCCCTCTACCCCCACCACCGCCCCCAGCAGTTTCTCAGAGCAGGGCGGGAGGTGGGTAACAGTGAGCCTGGAACGGAAGGGAGCCGAATTCCGGTTTGCTAAACGGTGGTTCGGCGGTTCGGAGCGGTCACCCAGAGGAGGGAAGAGAGGGCTGAGAGTGTTTTGTTATTTGGTTTAATTTTCTAAAACAACAACACAACCGACTTTGAACACAGAAAAAGAACAATGGGATGAGCCTAACAGTGCTTGACGTCAAGGAGGCCCGGGCCACGCCAGTCAGGGCGCCTGGACGCGGGGGCCTGCGCGCCTCCACGGGGGTCCCCCCAGAGGGGAAGCCCGGGCCGGCCACAGGGCCTTTGCCGGGGCTGGAAGGCCGCGCTCAGGTCTCCCCACCTTTCCCGGCCCTGCCCTCTGGAGTCAGTTCCTCTCCAACAGGCCCCGGCCGGCCGCCACCCGCAGGACGGTGGCCGGATCCCGAAGTCCCGCGGACTCCCCGGCTCCGCGGCGCGAGGCGCTGGGGCGGCGAAAGCTCTCCCCGCGGTGCGGAAGGTCCCCCGGCCGGCCGGTGCTTTCGAAAGCCCGCCCGCGAGGCCCTCGCCGGAAGCAGGGGTCCGAGCTCTCCTCTCTCCGAGGGTGCAGACGAGGCTCCGGGCGCCGCGGCCGGCGTTCCGCCCTCACCTAGCCAAAGCGCAGAGCCATTATTTCCGTGGTTAGGAAAAAAGAAAAGAAAGAAAAGCAGCCGCCCCCTGAATGGCAGTGCCTCAAAAGCTGCCGCTAGGCAGGTCGATTCCGGTGGTTCTATCCCCTGTGACCAGCGCCAGGTCCCAACCCACCCCGAACCCTCGGCCCGGCCCCCGCCTCTTCTCCCCACCCGCAGGGACCCCTCGGGGTGACGGGCCGAGCCGAGGGCGCTGCGCGTGACCTGGAGCGGAAGGGCCCCAGTCTGGGTCCTAATGCGGGTGGCGTCTCCCTTGACAGGCGGCGTTTGGGGACAACAGTGGGGACGGGAGATAAGGTGACATACCAGAGCAGATTTGGCGCGCGCTGATACCCTCTCCCCGACAGGAAACGCGGAGCTATTTAAAAGACCGTATCGATTACTTTATCTCTCCCGGAGGAAAGCTTCTTGCCGAGAGACAAAAGATGTCCCCTACCAACAGATACCAGGCCACACAGCAGAGGGACCCACGTAGGGGGCGGGAGAGCACCGACGCGGTTCCCCCTGGTGCACCAGAACCGGCCGGACCCGAGGGCGGCGAGGGCCGGCGGACCGGTGGGGCGGTTCGCCAAGCGCGCGCAGGACAGCAGAGATAAAGTGGCTGCGCTTCGGTACGTGCCTGTCCTCGTGTCGTGTCGGCGTATTTAAAGCACACCAACGTGCACACGCAAAACGGGCAATTGCTGGTCGCTGAAACCGCGCCCTTCCGTAGTGTGTAAAATGTAGCCGCTGCTCTGTGCTCCGGTCACGGGCTCGGACGTCTACAAGGGCCTGAACACAGAAAGCGGGACGTGGCCGCGCCACCCTTCCCCGCCGCGCCCTGGCGCTGAATGCTCGCACTCCGCGGACGCGCTGGGAGCGCAGAGCGCCCTCGGCCAGGAGCCGGCTGCTCAAGCGAATTTGCTCCAGAACCCAGAGCGAATTGCCTCTGGGTCCCTGTGCCAGGCCCTGGGAGGGCTCTCGACAGACACTGGTGGAAACGAGTTGTACGGAATCGAATTTTTTCTCTTCCGTGCAACTATTTACCCCAACGGTGAGCCTTCGCCGCGCTCGCGCAGAGCAGGCTGGAGCCGAGGAGCAAAGCCCTGTGCAGCCGACGTCCGCACCCAGCAGGCCGCAGCCGCGGAGGCCAGGCCCGAGGCGCCTGAGCCCCGGAGGCCGCACCGACTCTCCATCTCTCCAGAAGCGGCGGCCACTGCCACGCTCCACCCGGCGCGGCGGGGGCCTCGCTAGCTCCCACCCAACCCCATCCCCTCCCCACCCCCCGCGTTTGGGGCCGAAGCAGGCGGCAGTTCGCGCCGCGCCGCTTTTCTCGAACCTGAGCGTCCACGACGCAGGCTCTTCCCAAGTCGCGGAGCTCGGCGCCGGCGGGGCGGGTCTGGGCTCGCGCTGGAAAACCATTTTCCTCTCCGCCGCCGGTTTCCAAATTACTGCCCATCTGACGCAAATGTCACCTGACTTTTCCAGTTGTGACCTCCAGCGACAGCATTCTAAGGGGCTAATCGCAGCATCTCGGTCCTCTCCGACTCTCGCTCTCTCGCGGAAGCGGTCTGCAGCCGTCGGGGAGAGCGAGTGGGACGCGCAGTCACCGGAGGCAGCCCGGAGGAGGAAAGAGGACGAAATGAACGCGAAACGACAACGGACGTTTGAAAGCCTCTCCAGCCGATCTGGCAAACGCTAACAGGAGTTTTAAAACGATCATATCTCCTGATGCAGGATAAATTCGATTTTAGAAACATGCCCCCCAAAGCATAGCAGAGATTTACACGACATACTAACAATAAAATGTGGCAAAGTGAAGGTGCAAAGGAGCATGCGAAATAGTTGCTCTCAGGGAAAAAAATACACCCTACATATTTAAATTTGCAAGAAAATATCTCTAAAAGAATACATTTTTTAAAAACCCTTGACACTCTGGGAGTGGATGGGGATTAACTGGGAA
Organism: Tupaia tana; assembly: GCA_026018925.1. NCBI lineage: Eukaryota > Metazoa > Chordata > Mammalia > Scandentia > Tupaiidae > Tupaia > Tupaia tana. The sequence goes on along the minus strand of JAKSZU010000014.1, from coordinate 58,146,246 downwards.
GGGAGAAAAGGAAGTCTTTCTGGAGTGATGAAAATGCTTCTGTATCTCAGCTTTGGCGATCCTTTCTTGGGCTCTTGCAAGTGTCTGAACTCATGGAGATGCGGGAATATTTAAACCCTGTCATCTTGTCTCAGGTACCTTTTGTCTCAATAAAATGGATTTGCAAAGTAAATAAATCCAGCAACAGCTCGGCCTTTGGGCAAAGGAACTGAGTAACCTTAACGGCAAGCCCCTTTCTGTGTGTTTTATGTTGCGTTGTTTTATTTTTATGATATCAGGCTTAATCAAGAAGATATCATTAGGACAGTCACTGTAAACATTATTGGGGAAAAACTAACAGGAGACGCTTATGCACCTCCCTCCATGAGTAAGAAAAAGCATGGATGTCAGCCCATCAAAAATGTGAGGTGCCATTGAAGGTCAGCTGGATTTGTTTTTTTGTTTGTTTGTTTGTTTGTTTGTTTCACGTTTAACACCAACAAGATAGGAGGACTCAGAACTTAGGTAGTGGTTCCATCCGGTGTGGGTGGCTGTTCTCTCCCCAGGGACCCATAGGGCAGAACAGTCAGAGAAGAACAGGACAGAGGCCACAAGAGAGGGAGGGACACTGCCTCTGGGCTCAGCCAAGAGGGCACAGTCCCCACTTGGAGCAAAGCCGCTTGGCCCGTGGCTGGTGGCTGGCTGCGCTATGGGACTGAAAGCTAGACCCTGGCTGCTCAGGACACAGAGGCCTCTCCTGGGGTGGGACCTGGAGGCCTGAGAGGCCAGAGCCACACTGCCTCCACAGACCCCTATCTTCAGAGTGCCACCAGGCCCATCTTCCTATGTGACAGGCAGAGACTGAGGCCAGCGGCTACAAGGTCCCTGTTCAGTTTGGGGACACCAGGTAAGACATACTTCTGTTTACACCCCTCCCCAGTCCCACCACTCCTGGAAAATAGGGAAGACTTCAGATCCAGGATCAGATTGGGAGTCAGGGCTAGTTAGAGACCATCGAGGCTGGCCCTCAGAAGAGGGATGGACAGTGGGCCAAGGAAAACTAGGAACTACCAGAGTCCTCAGGGGGGTTGCCAAACCTGTGGACCTGCCCACTTTGCAGCCCTGCCAGACTGGCACACCAGCAAGCCAGTGCTTTGATTAATGTGAGGGAGCTGCAGGCCCCTGGCCCCCAGATTAGACCTGCCCTCTGGGATGACCACAAAACCAAAGCACAAGAAAATATAGAATCTTGAAGGCCACTCTGCTAGGTGGCAGCCAGGCCACTGAGGTCCTGGTCCCAGACAAAAGCCACTCTCACCTACTCAGGCTCCCTCCGGGACCCCATGGAAATACAACTGGATTGCTGCCACTCTCAAACCATGCACCGTCCACTTTTCAACTCCAGGATGAGGCAGGACCCAGAAATACGCACTTTAATACGCATTTCATGGGATTCTGGCCTAAATACTTCCACAGCTCCAAAAGTGAGAAAGACATGCTATGGAAAGCGTGTTTTACTTCTGATCCACTCCCCCTCAGTTCTTTTCCTCAGACGATTTCATTACTATTTTGTTTATCCTTCAAAAAATTCATAGACATACATATATACACATACATATATGTATGTACACACACATATGCCTATATTTAAAATAAAAATTCTACAACTTGGTTTGGTACTTAATATATTTCAAATTGTTCCCATAAAAATACATAAAATGTAACTAATTCTTTCTCATGACTGCTAATTCTCTTGGTGTTGTGTGATTTTTAACCAGTCCTCTAAGGTGGATATATTGTGGTTTCTTAACGTTTTGCTTCTTTAAAAAATTAAAATCGACCATGGAAATACTCGTTTTGCCTGTACATGCACATATATCTAGAAGAGAGTTCTAGAAGTGGAAATATTTGTTCAAAGGACGTATGCAATTTCAATTTTGACAGTACCAAGTTGCTCCAAAGAGGTTTACCAATTTTCAGTTCCAATCAACAATGCAAATGGGCACTAGGCGTAAGAACAACCAAACTTTTTGATCTTTGCCAATCTGATAAATTAAAACACTTGCCCTCTATGTTTTAATTTGCATTTCTTTATTTCCTTCTCTTTTTATTTTATCAGCAAGGCTCTGCTACTGTTGGCCAGTTTTTCAATTGTTTTGTTGGGTCATTCATTTCTTGTTGATTTACAGGAACTCTTTCCATATTGTGGAAATCCATTTTTTTGCCATATATTTGTAGGATTGTCCTAGTGTGTTGTTTTGTCTGTATTTGTGATTATGTTTTCTGTGTACTTGTATTTATCCCACTTCGTGATGTTTTGCTGTTGCCCACAGCAACTGGATTTATGTAATTTATCTCTTATGGTTTCTAGGGCTTTTGTTCTTCTCATTCACCTCCCAAATAAACACTCCAAAATTATGTTAGTGACCCAGACTACTTTTATGTTTTATTTTTATAGGCTTAGAATTTTTAATCATCATTTTACTTTCTTTTTCTGAATGAAAAACTTTCTAAAGTTCTCTTTCTTTCTTTCTTTCTTTCTTTTTTAATTGGCCATCAGTGTGCATGCACTGGCTGGAGAAAGAGAGTGAGAAAGAAAGTGAGAAAGCTCTCCCTGCCCCTCGGCCCCGAGGTATTTGCCACATCACAATCCCTTCTCCTCCAGTCTCTTCTTGGGATTTTGGGCAGTGTGTGTACATGTGTCCTGTGTGTTTTTCATGCCCCTGAGTCTGAGACTCAAACTGTAAAGTCAGCAATGTAGGATCCAGCCACCTTAACCACCATGCCACCAGCTGGCCCCAGGCTTAAATTTTTAACCTATGTGGAATTAAATGTATTCTGTCGAGAATAATGGTTTGTTTCCCTGTCGCTACATGGCTTTTGCTTTATCTGGAAGATGTAGAGTTGTGTGTTACAGGCGTGATAGCCCACTACACAAGGGCAGGCTTCCTCATCTTAGCCAGTTTTAGTTTGCGGTTTCAACTGTGCAGGTGAGTCCAGGTCACAGCCCTGCATGTTTCCTAGACATCATGGGGGGGAGGAATTTAGGGACACTTAATGGCCCTGGGAAGACACACACAAAGGGAAAGCCCATGTTCAAGGTCAGCCAGTTGGTGACAAAGGCAGGACCAGACCCAGCACTGGCTCATGGTTCCGGGCTCTTTCCGGTTCAACTCTGCCTCCCTCAGGGCCTGTGTGTTCTGGGCTGTGAAACCCCAGCACCCGTCAGTGTGGGTGAAGGGGTGGAAGAAGTCTGCTGGAGCACCCAGGAGTGACTCTGAGTCACTGAGAGGCTGGATGGAAGTTCTGCGTATGCACATGCACGTGCACACACGCACACACACGCACTGCCCACCAGCGAGGTGGAGCTGCTCTTCTCTTCTGTGGACTCCAGGCCCTTCCTGTGGCCAAGCATAGACAGCCCTCAAGGCAGCTCACGGGCTCCCGGCTATCCTAACCAGCAAGCCGGAGCAGAGGAAGCCAGAGTCAGGCCAGCCCGGAGCCTATGGAGACATGGACTCGGCATGTCCAGGGCTCTGCCCAGACTGTCCAGAAAGCAAGACCTGCTTCATAAATGCAGGCTTGGTGAGAAATGAGAGGATGCAGCCTTTTGTTTAAAAAGTATAAAGAATTTTGGGACCAGTAGGTGGTGTGGTGGTTAAGGTGCTGGACACTCCCACATGGCCAACCGGGGTTCAAGTCCTGAATCTGGTGGCTTGCTTTCTCACTTCCTCTCTCTCACTCTCACCCTCTGTCTCTGATCAAATTGAAAAAATAAATGAATGAATAAATACAAATAAAATAAATAATTATTTTTTTAAAAAATATAAAGAATTTCAACAGCAGACAATAAGCCACGGTCAGACCCATGCTGCTGCACAGGTCAGGCGACCACGAAGCCAGCCTTGAGGGGAAAATGGGGTTCATTAGTAAGGAAGGGTCCAGCCTAGCAGGGGAATCTAAAGGGTCAGACAGTAGGCTAGATGTGGCTGGGGGATTATTCACAATAGCCAAGAGGTGTGGACAATCTACATAGCCAGGAGGGAGGACTAGGGAAACAACTGTATTCATTTACTGAATTAGGAGCGAAGTGCTGACACAGGCCCGGAACCTGCAGACTCGGGAAGACGGCAGATACAAAGACCGCACGCTGCACAATTCGGTTTGTACAAAACGTCCAGAGCAGGAAACACCATAGAGGTGAAAACGAGATTAGCGTTGCTCTGGGGCTGGGAAGGTGGGGAGGGGGTTGCAGCTAAAGGCTACGGGCTTGCTCTGGGTGATGAAAATGTTCTAAAATTGGCCGGGTGGCTGCTGGGCTCCGTGAATACACTAACAAGCACTGACTTGCATACTTTAAATGGCTGAGTAGAATGTAGTGCACTTCATCTCAGTAAAGCTGTTTCCAAAAGAAGAGTAGGAAGAGGAAGGGGAGAGGGGTGGGAGCCGAGAGCATTTTCAGTGTGTTTCTCCCCCTGGCAAACTTTATGCAGGAACCCTACCTGGTCGTTGACGGTTTTAGGGGACCCAGCTTCTCAGACCCAGCAGCCTGGTTTTCTTCGATCTTTAGCATGGGGAGGGGAGTTGGAAGAGGCAAGGGGAGGTCTCGCTCTCCCTTCAGCAGGCATGGTCAGGCGGCAGAGACACGCGATAAAAGAGAACCCGCCCAGCTCTAGAATCAATTCGGTTTTCCGAATCATCACACCCTAACGCAGTAATTTCCGGTCTGTGTGACCTTGAGCAAGTCACTCAACCTCTCTGAGCCAAGCGATCGGAATAAAAGGATCTGTGAGGACGACAGCTGAGAGAGCGCGGGGCGCACCCAGTGGGCGCTCCAGAAACAGACAGTGGAATGTGGAGGGTTTGGCCCCCGCGAGCCACCTGAAGAAGGCGCGTGTCCTGGGGCAGGAAAAATCCGGTGTCCGAGCCCTCAGGGTTGGCCCCCGCCCCCAAGCCCGGGCCAGGAAGGAAGCCGGGGCGGCTGGGCGAGGCCGGAGCCGGCCCGCAGCCGCGGCCGCCCATCCATCAGCCGGACGAAGAGCAGAGTCGCGCTCTCGGCCCTCTGTTTGCTTTCTCGCCAATTATTGCCGCGCCGCAGCCGCTTTGTTGATACAGTAGTCCGAAAAAGTGCTAATGTTCATTTATCAGGGGGCCAGCCGGGGACTCCCACGAGTTGCGATTCTTCCCAAAATATAAACATGGGGCGAGCGTCCCAGACAGAAACCCCCATCTGCTTCCCCCGCGAGGGCCCAGAGCGAGGCGTTGTTGAAGATAAAGCCGTGGATAACGCCGCCTGTCTCCAGTGGACGTCTCCCCGGCGCATTAATGACATTCCCGGTGATAGTTCCAGCTTATCTTTCAATTAATCATATATACCTCTCGCGACCGGCCCTGCTGATCGCCGGCTCCGGCCGCGCTGATCGCTTTTCAATGAATAATATTTTATGTGCTCCCAACGAGCTCGAGCTCGGGCCACTCTGGAATTCCGCTAATCTGAAGGCGCCAGCTCTTTAAAAGGAGGACGTGGAGTTTCGATCTCGCCCCGGTCTCCTTTGGTCTCTCTGCGTTTCTCTGGGCTGAAGGCTGTTTGTTTGTCCTGCTAGCTTAGTCGAAGTGCGGCTTAGACAGGCGGCCAGGTTGGGTCAGCCGCCCTTGGGAAGAAAGATGCGGCCCTCTTGAGCCGAGAATCAAGTTTCCTCCCACCCAACCCCCAACCATGGAAACCTGTTCAAAAAAATTTTTTTTTGTACTCACTCAAAAACAGTGAGGACTGCAGACGGAAGGTGGGAATTTGCCTTGGATGGTCGCCCTGGGAGAGCAGCCCGTCACTCCAGTTCCATGCCCGCGCCTGCCTGTCCATCCGCGCCTTATTTCCGCTCTCCTCCAAAGCCAAGGCCTTTTTTTTCTTGGAGTCAAGAGAAATTATCATCGGATTTTCAGAAGGCCTAAGGGGTGGGAAGTCATCCATTTCATCCACATGTGGATTGAAGGTTTTCTTCTCTTCCCCTTTCGTGACACCTGAACACCCCCCCCCCAGGTCTATCTGTGAGCCCTGGGAACCTACATCCCTGAAAATTGGCGATAAATTTTTGCCACCTTTATTTGCAAAGGAAATGCTGATTTTATTTCCTTTCTCCAGAACTGTCTTCTAAAAATAAATAAATAAATAAGAAAGAAACCTAACTAAAAACAGGGATCCCGGATGCAGCCTCTGTGTCCCCCATTAAATGGTAATATTTCAGGCGTCGGCTCACACTAATCTTTCAAACTGTCATCGCGAGCTGCAGGGCCGCCCGATTCACTTAACAGCGCTCGCAGGACCCTCACTCCCAGCTCTTTTCAGCGAGACGTTTAATTGAATCGGATGTGGCCAGTTTGCCAGACGTCACCGCCTCAGAGATAGGCATCCTCTCCCACCCCCAAAAAACAACCTTCAAAGGGAGGCAGGCCTCCAAGCCAGGGGAGTTCAGAGCAGTAACTGTAAAGTGTGGAGAGCCGCTCCAGGACGGCCCTGGGAGAGACTGCAGGTCTCCAGTCCGGGAGGGTCTGGGTGGAGAGGTGGAAAAGTAAGGAGACCAGAAGGGCTCCTGAAGTTGAGGAGCCCTGCATTTGAGAAAAGGTATTCTCTGCAGACCAGATAAATGATCGCAGAGTCCATGTCGTACCTGGCTTGGAAACTCCAGGAGAGACTTCCCCTGGGGGAGAGTCTAGTACTGACCCCTTGGTGCCTGAAAGCCCTGTCGGGCACTGAGCATCCTCGGATGCCTCGCAGGGCCTGCCTCCACCCTAACTGGTGGGCTGCACGCCCTGGGAGTGTGGGTTTCGAGTGGCAGGAAAAGTCCCAGTGTCAGGCCAAAGCCTGACTTCACCGGTATTCACAGTACCCAATGGTTTAACACCCAAGAAGAGCCTTGTTCTAGACAGACCAGCTTGTCCTGGTATTTTATGAGTTTCTTTCCCAACTTGGGCACATTCTGGGGCTCCAGGCAGGCAGGAGTAGTGTATTTAGCGAGCTTTTGACCCTGTGTTGCCTTTATTCTACTCCAAAAGCTTCTTCCAGAGTCTCAAACTTGTCCCCAACTTGCCCTGTGCAAGGAACAGAGCCTCCCGCACTCCTTCCTAGCAGGATCCTGGGTTGTGAGAAACCAGTGCTTTTCCAACCACAGGACTCACCTAGCCATTCCCAGCGGGAGAGTCAGGTGGCATCCCTAACCCGGGGCCTCAGGCCTGCCTGGCCTTCTCTAAAATTGTGTGCAAAGCGGAGCATCTCTACTGAGTTCTGGGTGGGAGGAAGGCCTGAAGCTTTCATCAGCTCTCCCAAGGGCTTCTGGGACCAGAGGCCTCGTAGGGCTGGACCATGCAGCCTGCATTCCTGAAACCCTGGCAGGTAGCCTGATTGCAGTGCCCTGTTGTACTGACCCTAGGCTAACGATCACTCCTCGGTTCTGCCCTTCTGCCACGTGCCTGCTCCCGCTGCCAGGACAACCTCCTCCTTGCCAGCCCAAAGGCTGAGAGAAATCCTGGTCCCCCGGGCTCCCAGGTGCTCCCACCTGCCTGCTGGGGCGCTGGGGCCTCGGGGAGCAGAGGCCTTCGGCCTTGCTGGTCAACCAGAGGGGCAGGTGAGGAAGGAGGAAGGACTGCTGGGCTCCGGAACTGGAGAAGGCTGCTGGGAGGTGGGGCACCCCAGAACACAGGGCTGCTGGGAAGCTGAGTTCTCTGGGATTCTAGACTGGCTTATTATTAAGTAGAAAGCAATTCCCTGGGAGGGTACTGACAACGAAGGGCACCCCCCAGATGTGCTGCAGTCTGCACCTCTGCGAGGCCGCTCTCATCCCAGTCACCCACCTAGCCCCTTCCTTCAGCTGGACTCACCCAGGAGTCCCAGCATCTGGGACCTTGGGAAAAGGGGTGTCCCAGGGCATGATTGGCCCTCTAGGTCAAGCCAAGCTGAACCCCCACCGTGTCCAGAATCTCCCCCTCCTATCCACAGCAAACCCTGCCCTCCATGCTTCCCTCCCTATTCCCCGTTTTCTCAGGGAGATACACTTTCAGCACTGAGGCTTGGGGGAGAAAACTCCCCACCCCAGCCCCCACCTCACCCTTCACGCTCCCATTTAGTGTCCGACTTGAGGAAGGTCTCCAAGCCCCAGAACCACCTCGTCCCACCCAGAGGCTCCATGAGAGAAGAATCGTTCCTCTCCTGGGAACGCATCTGGGCAGGTTTTTCAGGCTAACGTTGTAGAGTGTCTCTGGCTGCAGGAGCAAAAGGAAAGCCTTCCAAATGCCTCGCGGCCCCTTTAACAAAACGCTGAGCAGGATTTTTTTTTTTTTTTTTGGTCGTATGTCTATATTAGGTGACACGAAACCGCTCATCGCTCCTGTCATCGAGGCCCCTGGCCCAATGGCAGGCTGAGGCCCCCTCCTCTGAACTGGTCCCGCCTCTCCTGCCCCTGGTGCTCCCCGCTACCTGCTGCCCAGCCACTGCAGAGCGGGAAGGCGGGTGCGCGGGCGGCGACACCATGCAGGGAGGCTGCCAGGAGCCGGGGGCAGCGCCGCTCTCCGCCGCCCACCTGGCGCTGTGAGCCTGGCGCGGCCACCATGTTCCCCAGCCCTGCGCTCACGCCCACGCCGTTCTCGGTCAAAGACATCCTGAACCTGGAGCAGCAGCAGCGCAGCCTGGCCGCGGGGGAGCTCTCCGCGCGCCTGGAGGCCACCCTGGCGCCCGCCTCCTGCATGCTGGCGGCCTTCAAGCCCGAGGCCTACCCCGGGCCCGAGGCGGCGGCGCAGGGCCTGCCCGAGCTGCGCGCCGAGCTGGGCCCGGTGCCTTCGCCGGCCAAATGCGCGCCAGCCTGCCCCTCCACGCCTGCCTTCTATCCGCGCGCCTACGGCGACCGCGACCCGGCCCAGGACCCTCGAGCCGACAAGAAAGGTGAGGAGGACACACCAGATCCCCTCCCTCCCCGGGGCGCTTTAGTCTGCAAACCCGGCGGAGAAACCCAGCCCTGGGGGAGGCGTGCGCCTGGGCCGGGAGCCGGCCAGGGGCTGGGGGAGTGAAAAGCGAGGTTGCAGCGAGGCCCTCCGCGAGCCGCATCCAACCGGAGGTTTAGGGGCAAACTTTGGATTGAGAGAATCAGAAACAAAGACTCCGAAAACAAATCAACGACCATTTCTCAGGCCTAACAGTCCCAGGAGGCCGTGGCCTGCTCTCGGGTCTGTTCGGAGGCTGAGCTATCCGTCCGAGAGACGCCGATGACCTATGAAAGCGGGAGCGGGTGACTTCTTTGGGATTTGCAGGTCTTTTTGAGGATCTGACAAAAACCCGCTAAACGAAAATGAAGACGCTGCATACCAGACACGCTTTCTGGCGCCACCAGAGAGGGTCCCGGGCCTTCCGCAGCCCACCCAATCTCGGCCTTTCTCCCGCGGCCTTTTCTCCTCCGTGCAGGGGGAGTGCGGTCTCGGGGAACAAGGCCTTGGCTTTAACACGGGTTGCAGGGGAGCTCGGGGATCTGACTTCGCCCAATTTTCCCAGCACAGCACAACTTCCCGCTGAGGCAGGGCGAGAGGGTCTCTGGTGGAAAACGTTAGGAAATGCGGGGCCGGGAACGAAGACGCCGCAGGCTGGAGATGGCTGCGAATGCCGCAGCAGCATCCGTTCTCCAAGGCCTGGGATGGGGAGGGAGGGAGGCCGAGGCGCCGGGCGGAGGGCCCTGGGGGTCCAGAAAGGATTTACAGGTTTGCCTAGTTGCAGAGGGAAGCCCCGAACATCAGCTGGCGGGCGCAGAAGCTAGAGTTAATTGACCACTAGCAATTCGAATTCTGCTCAGCACGCGCGAGGGTTTCGAGACCGGGTTTCCAGGCGCCGCTCACCCGCGGCTACTCCATTACGGCGCTAACCGCACGGCGGCCTCTGGGGTGCAAACCCGAGCGGCCTCCGGGCCTTCTGTGTCTTCGGTTCCTCCGTTTGGAGACAATGGACGGCCCCCAGGGTGAGCCCTCGGCCAGCCTTCATTTAACTTCTCAAACCCAAGTACCCTAATGTACTTCCCAGGGTTTTATTTTCTTTGCCGCCTGAAACCTTGTAAGTCACTGTCTTTCTCCCTCACCAGGTTGTAAGCTGCTTTGCTCATCGGCGCGTAGACCCGTGCCTGGCACACAGTAGGCCTTCAACAAACGCTATTGGGAGAAAATGGAGCATTTTACAGAGCGAGCCGCGACCAGGCGGGGCTCCATTCAGGACCCGGCGAAGCCCACGAGGGCCCTTTCCCGGCAGGAGCCCTGTGGGTCAGGCCGCTCTCACCGAGTCTCTCTGTCTCTCTGTCTCCCTCAGAGCTGTGCGCGCTGCAGAAGGCGGTGGAGCTCGAGAAGCCGGAGGCGGACGGTGCGGAGCGGCCCCGCGCGCGGCGGCGGAGGAAGCCGCGCGTGCTCTTCTCGCAGGCGCAGGTCTACGAGCTGGAGCGGCGCTTCAAGCAGCAGCGGTACCTGTCGGCTCCCGAGCGCGATCAGCTGGCCAGCGTGCTGAAGCTCACGTCCACGCAGGTCAAGATCTGGTTCCAAAACCGACGCTACAAGTGCAAGCGGCAGCGGCAGGACCAGACTCTGGAGCTCGTGGGGCTGCCCCCGCCGCCGCCGCCCGCCCGCAGGATCGCGGTGCCGGTGCTGGTGCGCGACGGCAAGCCCTGCCTCGGGGACTCGGCGCCCTACGCGCCCGCCTACGGCGTGGGCCTCAACGCCTACGGCTACAACGCCTACCCCGCCTATCCGGCCTACGGGGGCGCAACCTGCAGCCCTGGCTACAGCTGCGCGGCTGCTTACCCCGCCGGGCCGCCCCCCGCGCAGCCCGCCACCGCATCCGCCAACGGCAACTTCGTGAACTTCGGAGTCGGGGACTTGAACGCGGTGCAGAGTCCCGGGATCCCTCAGGGCAACTCGGGAGTGTCCACGCTGCACGGGATCCGAGCCTGGTAGGGAAGGAACCCGCCTGGGGCGCCCCTGGGCCCATCCCATCTCTCGAGAGGGACGCCGCCAACTCGAAGGGGGTAGAAAGGGCTCCCGACAGGACACTGCGTCCGAGGGGTGCATTTCACATCCTCTCCCGCCACCGGGGCCTCGGAACTTGGCTCGAGCACTGCGCTCTCATGCTCGCGTGAAGGAGAGTTTGTAGCGGAGTCTACCATGCCTGCAGTGAGTGCTCCCGATGCCCGGAGTCCTGCCGCCACCCTGGGAATGCCCTCTCAGTGTCCATAGGGTCCCTGCCCGACCGAACACCGGCCACCTGGGACTGAGACCGGGCGCGCAGGCCTAAGATCGGCGTCCTTCCTGAGCCAGGGCTGGACCCGAGCCCTGCTGCCGCCCGCCCACCCGTATTTATGTTTTTACCTGTTGCTGTAAGAAATGAGAATCCCCTTCTCATTAAAGAGAGTGCTGACCCCACACGTGTGCTTCTTTCCCCTTGCGGCCCCAGAAAGTGGATTTCTAAGGGCAGAGAGAGGCAGCCTGACCCGCTGGTCTCTAAGAGGAGGCAGAGACCTCCTCTAGGCAAATTGATGCTATTGACACCAAAAACTCTCGGAGCGGAGTCTTGTGTCAGGCACTTTCTGGGCGGGTCCCTAGATCCTCCACAATCCAAAAGGAGAGCCCCTGCAGTAAGTTAGCAGGTGAGGTTCGATGACTCACCGTCCCCGCAGGCCCAAGCCCGTCAGAGTAGACCTGGGGTTTGATTCTTGGCCTGTCTCACTTTGGAGACTGCCGGTGCCTTCCCAGAGCCCCAACCCATCTCCTTGAACTCTGACATGTGCTGGGCACTGCTCCAGGAGCTGGGCGTTAAGGCCACCAGCCCCTCCCTGTTCACGGAGCACACCTTAGCTCGTCCCACTTAAAACAACACCTTAGCTCCTTTTACAAATGGAAAAGCCAGGCCCTCGTCGAGCTTCCTGGGACCCCAAAGCCTATGCTCTCTCGGGGGGCAGAAGGAGGCAGGCTGCATCCAGCCCCAGGCTCCCAGCTGGTGCTAACCTGCGGCCATGGCAAAGCCACATGACTTCCGTGGTCAGGGAAGCCCTGCACCCTAACCAGCCCAGTCCTGGCACTGAACTCATTTCATCAGAGTCTGGCCAATGAACGTCCTGTGGGACTGGCTTTACAGACGAGAAAGCAGGTACTGCGCCATCAAGCCAGAAACTTGCTCTCAGGGAGATCACCTGCAGGTGCCTGTCTTCCCAGCTGCAGCAGGCGGGGACCAGAACACTGCTCTGACCCTGGCCAGCAGTCCCAGCCAGCAGACGGGACCTCCAGCCAGCTCCTTTATCCCCAGCCCCCGCCCTCAGGGCCAGAGGAACTAAGCGGTGCTTTATTATAAAAGATGATCGTAGTTGGGAGCCAGGGTGGGTTTGTGTTCCCGCTGGATTAGGGTTTCCTAATATTTGGAGTGGGAAGCACTGGGCTGGCAGTGTGGGGCATCCAGGCTTCCAGGAGCTCCCAGACAGGGCGGAAACATTGCTGTGGTGCCCAGAGACCAAGCACCACTTGATGTGTCCCTGACACCCGTGAAGAGTCACTGGACCCGTCCCCTTGCTCTGCTGGAGCCTTACAGGCTGCCTGTGCTGAGGTCTCTCCGGGTAAAGGAGCCCCTAAGCCCACCCACCCATCTGTCCCCTGGACAGGGGATAGTTCCAGGTGCTTCCAGTGCTGTCACTTGCTCAGAGCTGTTTGCCCCATAGGGTGGAGGGCCACTGGAGTATGCCAAGATCCACCGCAGGGGACTAGGTCTGCTGTGGGGAGGAAGATAAAAGGCTGAGCTCAAAGCTGGAACGGAGCCCCCAAACCTGACTTCCTTCTGCTGTAAGGTCCAGGCCTAGCCCCCCTCCTCCAGGTCTGCCAGCCTGCTGCCGGGCCCTCACCCCCCCACAGGCTCTCAGTGCTCCCTGCTTCTCTGTGATGCGCGACACAGTCCCTTCCTATAGAGGGGCATTCCGAGACTCAGGCTGCCAGGCCAGCTCTCCAAGCTGGACGTCACTCTCCTACACTAACCCGCACAACCAGGGAACCCTTCCACCCAGAAATCATGCACATTTGCACTTTTTATTAATATGCCAGAGGGCCTGTGCACTCCCCCTGGGGGAAAGGGAGAGGGTGAGGAGGGCGAGTGAGGGCACCGTATGGTAGATGGCCACGCTGCAGTTGCAGTCCCTTCTGCTTCACCTCCCCCTTTGGGGTTCTGGCCTGTATGCACACAGGCCTGGTGTTTCTCAGGTCCCTGGGGCTCGGGCTCAACCATGCCACTAGCCTTGTGAGATCCTGCAGCCTTAACCAGACGCCAGCCGCTGCGCTGGCCCCAGTTCGCACTCCGAGTGAGCCAGGGGCCGCATCAGTGTATTTGCCCGACCCCCCAGGGCCAGCTCCTCGGCCAGCCTCCCTCACCGCCCCTTCTCTGTAGTGACGCTAGAAAATAACATTTCTTTCTTTTTTTTTTTCTTTTTTTCTTTTTTCTTTCTTTTCTTTTTTTTTTTTTTTTTGGAGAGGTTTTTGCTATAGGGCGCGTGCGCTCTCAGACAGACAGAGACAGAGAGACAGAAAGTGAGAAATCACCCCCCAGGAGGGATGGCCATGCCTCAATCCCTTCTCCTCCATTCTCCTCTCCGGATCCTGGGCATTTCTTTCACTTACTGCTGAGGACTTTTCTGCTTCTCCCTCTGTCATCCTCTCCCTTCAAGGACCAGGCAAGTGTCACCGGGATCTCCCCGCATCATCCCCAGGGGCTCAGGAAAGGATAGGGAAGGGGGCCCGTGCTTTGCAGGAGTTCTCCAACCTAACCCGTGGGGGTTGCAGACTGGGAAACTGAGGAGCTTACCCTCAACCAAGGTCACCCAGTCCCTACGGGGGAGCTGGGAGAGGCAGGCAGGACCCCAAGGGAAGTGTCCGCCAGCAACGAGAGCCACCACGCGGCGCTCTGCGTGACTCTCCAAGAAAGACGCGGGGACCGCTGGGACACGGATTCCAGGGGACCCCAGACTCTGGCCAGTGGGAGGAGGATCCCCGGCCTCACTCCAGGTCCGTTACGGGGCACAGTGTAGTTCTCGGACCTCTGGAGAATAGCGCCGATAGCCCTCGCGGTCCAGGGTGTCTGGTCCCACACGGGGGGCCCCGGACCTGGGGCAGAACCAGAAATACGCTAAACTACCAAGGCCCATTTACATACGAGCCCTCCCAATTCAGTCGGTGCTGTTAATTCTGTTTTCAATGATTTTCTAAAGGCGCATGCACGTGAGAAAACTCAACCGGGACTGAAAAAAAATGGAGAAAAAAACGAGAAGCGTCAGGCGAGTGTGAGCTGGAAGGCGCGCGGATATTGGGCGGAGCCGGCGCGGGCTCCGGGGACCTTCAGCTACGCCGGGCGCAGCGCACACAGGAAACTGATGTACTTTTAATAATTAAAAGAATCGAACAAGCACACTCCGCATTAAAAAATAAACGGTGATATTCGAAAGAAAAACTGACTCCGGGTCCGCGCTTCCGCGCAGCGCTTCTCCGCGAGCCGGCAGGGAAGGGCCGCGACGGCGGTCCCAGAATGAGCGTCCTCTGGGTCCCGTAGCAGGAGCCCCGGTGTCCCTTCGGAACGGTTTTCTTCTGTCATTCCCAGCCCGTCCTCACAGGCTTGGCCACACCAGAATATCTTCTGTTCTTTCATTTTGTTTCGATTTCTCCTTAAATCCGCACGTGGCGTACCCAGATACGTGTACTGGAAGGGGACGTGCAGACCCGCAGGGCTAGCCTCGACGACCCAGTAAGCTGGGAAGCAGTTGGAGCAAGGTCCACGCACACCCCGGCGCTGCCCTTGCTCCGAATCATGGCTCCGCGGTGCTGCAGCCACTGTCTCCTCACTTCCTCCAGGAAGCATTCCTGGCTGGCTGGCCAGAGGCGACAGCCTCACGTCCTCTGTGCAGTGCGGACTCCACTTGACTGGGCTCCTGGAGAAAGGGGCCGTGGCCCAAGTTTCATTTACGTGCGGCGAGCAGAGTTTACCATGCCAGGTTCTGGCCTGAGCGCTTTCCAAGTCATCCCCCGCATTAATCCATTTACACCTCTGAGTGCTGCTGAGGAAACAGATGAAGAATTAATCTCAGCCCCGGAAAGGGGGCGTAATTTGCCCAAGGTCGCACAGCTGGTTGGTGCCAGAGTTTGTCAGCTCAGGGCTGACAGAGAGCAGGCACCGAGGGTGTTTGTCAATTGATTGAAGACGTGGGGTCACAGCATAAGCAGCCGTGGATCAGCTGGGGCGGCAGCTGGGGGTCCAGGTGGGCAGTCTGGGCTTCTGCAGGGCTGATGCTTCTCAGATGAGCGCTTACCCCAGACAGGACGGGCAGTGAGAGCCACCACGCGTTCCTCCCTCCAGGCTCCAACCCCCACCTGCGGAGAATGGACGTCCTCGGGGTGCCAGCCCCCAGCTGCACGGAGGTGGGTATGGATCATAGCCTAACTTCCGGGTGCTTTCTTTGTGCTAGGCACAGAGCGGAATGCTAACCCTGAACATTTCATTCTGCCATTTTCCAAGGAGAAGGATGAAACCCAGAGACCTCAAACGTTGCCTCCATAGGCCCGTGCGGGGTGGGGCGGCTGATGCCTGAACGCAGCAGCCGGTAGCCGGCTCAGAGAGCTCTCTGGCTTTCGAAGCCATTCTTGGCCGGTTCTGAAGCTTGCTTCCAGACAGAAACTGCCTACAGGTTGGACCAAACCCAAACCCAAAGCCCAGCCTGCCCCCCTCAACATGGAGTCCCCAGGAACAGGGCCTGCAACTCTGCATTTGTAACCAGGTGATTCTCATCATTTGGCAAGTGGGAGAAGGGCAACTGCAGGAGGAGGCCCCAGACACCACTGCAGCTCTTAGGGGCCAGGGAGAAGCTGGAGTCGGATTTCGCCTCTGAAGAAGCCCTGGTCTGCCCCTGTAGCTCAGGGTCTGTGTGTTTGCTGTGACCTGTGACTAATGCAGCCCTGGGGTTGGGCCGCTGGCCAAGGGAGCAGGGGAGAGAAATCAGAGGGTAGCGGTTGGGAGAGGGACTCTGGGACACCCCTGCCTTGACCCAGACCACATCCCTGTGGCCAGAGCGGCCAAGTTCCTGCTGCGCTGCTTTAGAAAGAAGAGAAATTTGGGGGACTCGTCAGAGACAACCCATCTGTTCAGCCCAGATCCTAAATCCCACCCTGGGGCCCTGCAGGAAGGGGAGTCAGAGGCAGGCCGTGTCCATGGGGTCTTACGGTGTGCTAGGTTCTCTGATGAGGCCACTGCAGCCTCACCGTCTGCTGTTCACCCAGACACTATCTTACAGATACAGTGGTTCGGTCACTTGCCCTCTCTCTCCACTTAGGCAGGAGCCAACTGAGTTCTGAGTTCGAACCCTAAGCCCTCCTTTCCAGCACCCTCCCCCACTCTCCCTGCCTTCCAGAGCTCCAGCTTGGCTAGAATCTCCACTGGCTTTCCTCAGCTCCACTCCTCTCTGCACCGGCTCCTCTGTCCTCAGCTTCTTAGGTGAGGTCTTTCAAAAAAGTCGTTATAAGGAAAGGAGTTGTCATTTTTCTTTTTCATTTTTTAAATTCTGCTATAGGGTGCAGACTCTCACTGGGGAGAGACAGAGAGAGGGAAAGTGAGAAAACACCCCCACCCCAGGGGGACGGCCATGCTGCAGTCCTCTCTGCATTCCCCCTCTCGGGATGTTGGGGCACACATGCACACATGCTCAGCATGTTTTCCAAGCTGTTGGGTCGGGGACTTGAATTGCACAGTTGGGCATGTGAGATCCAGCCATCCACACCACCCGCTGCCCCCGGCCCTCATTTTTAGAAGTTGGTTTACTTTTTCCAAGCGAGAGAGACCAAACAAGGTCTTCACTCTGCAATCTACCTCTAGGCTCGGCAAGCTAGTTCAGGAAAGCCTTGGCCGTGACCTGGGCCGGTCCACGGGAGCCGGCACTGCGGAGCACAGCGTCGCCCGGTACCTGCCCGCCGCCCCTGCCCCCTGCTGCTTACTGGCCGGGGAAGTCGTTCCTCACGGGTCTGTGGACCTTCATAAAGCCCTCACACCTTGACAACAGGAAATACTTCTGGCTGGTTGCCTTCCTACATTTCTCCTTGAAATGAGAGAGAATATCAGGCCCAGGAGGTGGGACAGTGGTTAAGGCACTGGACTCCCACTTGGCCCGCCACCATTCAAGTTCTGGCCCTGGTGGCTTGAAAATCATGACAGCCACATGGGTGTGCGTTTTCAAAATCCCAGGAGGAGAAAGGGGAGAAGGGATTGTGGGGTGGCCATCTCCCCTGGGAGGTGATTTCTCACTTTCCCTCTTTCAGTCTCTATCCGAGGGGCACACATGTCTATGGCAAAAATCTAAAAATAAGTTTTAAAAAGCCTTACCATGTTCCTAAGCCTTTATACTGGGGACCCAGCTCCTAAAATACCTCTGAGGGACAAGTCCTCTCCCGTCGCAGCATGCGTGACGTGAACATTTCGTGTTCTCTAACCTTCGGTTTTCTAGCTATTGACCAATCAGCCCTCCACGCCCTGGGCCCTGCCTGGCGTGGGTTTGGGGCTCCCAGCACTGTGAGGTGGATCTGAGTACTCTAAACTGAGGAAGCCAAGATATGTGAGCCCCTGGAGCCACAAAGCTCGTAGGGGCCCGAGCGAAGCCACAGCTTCGATTCTCTCTATCCAACACGCGTGGTCAGGGCCAGGGCTGGGAGGAGGTGGGGGGAAAATAACCCACAGGTGTACTCCTCCCAGAGGAGACGCAGCCCCTTCCTCTCGAAGATTGTTTCTGCTGGACACCCCAAGGCTGGGCATCTCCTGACTGCAGGACATTAAAGCTGAAGTCCCTGGAACAGGAGGTAGACCCCATAATATCCACCCGGGTTTCAGTACAGTGAGCAGTGTTGTCTAAACCCAGTGGACCAGCCTAATTTCCAGGGCTTCACCATGAAGACCAGCTGAATGAGACTCCCTGGGTCGAGTGAGCTGAGGGGCTGGGAGTTATGATTGTGCTGGGACCGCATGATGGCTCATGCAGGGACAGCAGGAACATGAAGTCTTAGTGGTCAGTACTCAGTCTGCAGCACCCTGGGGACGCTCCTCAGCACTGGCAGTCCCTGCCCTCATGGAGCTTCTGCTGTCCTCCTGGAGCTGTCCCCATGTGAGGAGGTGCGGTTTGTACCGGGTGCCAACCTGCCCGAGTCCGGCAGGGCAGAACCCCCGCCCATGCCGAGTTATCGGGGCAGGCTGACTTACTGCTTACAGACCGCAGCAAGGGCCAGCAGAAGCCCCCTACGCTCTGGAGCCAGCCCCCACTCAGGAAAGCGGAGGCGCAAATGGCATCTCATCTGGGCAGGCCCCACTTGCACCAAACTGAGGGCCCCAGAAAGCGACCCACCCTGGGCATGTGCACTTGCCAGAGAGAGGGACAGAGGGACAGAGGGAAAGGCACTCCCCAGTGAGGGGTGGTCGCGCTGTGATCCCTTCTCCATTTCTCCACCCTGTCGGGATGTGGGCGTGCACATGCATGCACCCGTGTGCTTTCCAAGCCGCCAGGGCAGTTGGCCACTGGGTAAGGGGCCAGCCCTGCCCCGGCCTTGAAACCCCAGGGCTGGTACACGGAAAGGCGTCCTGTGCCTAGCGGGAGCCAGGACAGAACCTGGGCTGGTCAGGCCATGTTCCCCATCTCAGGGCGTTGCATTTCCAGCACATTCTACAGTTACCCTTGAGAGCCGCAAGCAAGAAAGAGAGGGAGAACTGCCTCACGCCCACTCCTGAAAGGTAGGTGGCCATGTGACTTGTGAGTCGGAAGTGATATTAGCATGTCACTCCCAGACGGAAGCCAGGGAGAGTCAGACCATGTCTCCAGCTCTCCTTTTCTCCCCTTGGGCAGAGAGTCTATCTCAGTTCCACGCACTCTGCTCCCCTCCACTGCCCTTACCCTGGTCCGGCCTGCTGCTATTGCCAGGCTGCGTGACCATGGCTGCCTCTGGGCGTGATGGTAAAGAACACTGGACTCCCACACGGCCAACCACGGTTCAAGTCCAGGACCTGGTGGCTTGCTTTCTCCCTTTTTCTCTCTCTCACTCAGTTCCTCTCTGGTCAAATTTAAATAGGTAAATAAAATAAAGTTAAATAAAATAATTCTTAAAAAATAAGAAAACAACCAAGCACACATGCTTACATGCCCCAAATCCTGAAAGGAATGGAGGAGAGAGTATGTTGTGACCATTCCCCACGGGGGTGCTTTCTTCTCTCCCCCCTCCTCTGCTCTCTTTCTCTGTCATGAATGCATGCACCCTCTAACAATAGAAAGAGAGAAAGAGAGAAAGAGAGAGAGAGAGAGAGAGAGAGAGAAAGAGAGAAAGAAAGAAAGAGAGAGAGAGAAAGAAAGAAAGAAAGGAAGGAAGGAAGGAAGGAAGGAAGGAAGGAAGGAAGGAAGGAAAGAAAGAAGCAAAGAAAGAGAAAGAAAGGAGGAGAAAGGGAGAAAATGAATACGCTTCTCTACAGTCTCTTCACTCCACTCCACCCAGAGTGATTTTTTAAAAACCTGAAAACCGATGCTGTAAATGTGGTGGGCCTTACTAGTTCTTTGTTGATCTGTATTATATAATTTTTATAATAAGTATATATTGATTTTATTATAAAGTTATTTTAAATTAAAAAAAAAAAAAAAAAAAAACCGATGCTGTGACGTCCCTGCCCTGCAGGGCTGCCTGCTGCCCGTCAGGGTCAGGGATTCCGAGGTCTCCACCTGCACAGCAGGCCCTGCCCACCACCACTTCGGCCCATCGCGCCCTCCACTCCTGGCCCCCAGCTGCAGCTGCCCTGGCCTTTCCTCCACTCCTGCCTGCGGCTCTTTCTCCTGACCCCTGGCTTGTCATCTTCCCCTGTGGCTGTGAGAGCCAGGAAGGCAGGAACCTATCCTCGTGGTTCATACTCACCGAGCCATTACGAAGGGTCGGGCTGCACTAGCACCCTCACACATCATCCTCCCAGTAACTACAGAGACAGACACTACCGTGACCTCGCTTTATAGATAAGGCCCCAAAGTCTCAGCCTGCTGGACAAAGAGTAAGAGGCAGAGCTGGAATTGAACCGGGCAGGCTACGACAAGAGCCCGGGGGACTGGCAAGTGGCATGGTGATTAAGGTGCTGGAATCCCACACGGCCAACGAAGGTTCAAGTCTTGGACCTGCCAGCTTGCTTTCT
The DNA here is from genome assembly GCA_026018925.1 of Tupaia tana. Taxonomy (NCBI): domain Eukaryota; kingdom Metazoa; phylum Chordata; class Mammalia; order Scandentia; family Tupaiidae; genus Tupaia; species Tupaia tana. Next base: position 58,126,040 of record JAKSZU010000014.1, on the reverse strand, counting down.
CACCTTCCTTCTCTCTCGCTGTGTGTCTCACTTGGTCAAATTAAAATAATAATAATAATGATAAATACAATTAAATATTTTTTTAAAATAGCCCATGCTTTTATCCTGGGCACTTAACTGCCTCTATAGGGTTCACGGCTGCCTGGCACACAGTAAGTGCTCAGTTAACACACAGGAAGTGAATGGCGGTTGGTTTCCTAGAGGTGCAGGGACAGGCTGAAACGGGCACGGGGTGACACACTTGGTGTGCCCTACGTGGAGAGCACGGCTGACCTGGCTGAACTAAAACATGAACAAAAATAAAAGACAGCATAGAACTGCACGGGGCTCTCTGTGGCCCTGCCCAGCTGTTCCCTGTGCCACCCTGTCCCCGTAGAGAATAAAGCTCAAGGAGTTTCATCCTGTTAGAGCCAGAACCAAGTCCCTCCCTAACAGTGTTCACAGACAAGCCACCCGGACAGGGAGGACTCTTAACCTGACAGTTTTTCCCCTCAAGGAAATGAACTCACTGGACCTGCAGGAGTCATCTTCAAAGCCAGAAAACCCGGGTTACCCATGGCATTTAGGAGAAGCTAATGGTGACCCCAGCTCCCTTCAAACATAGGGCCGGGCTGTCTCTCTCCTTGGAATAAGGAGCCTGCTTCGCACAGCTGTCCAAGCTGGAGCTGAAACCAGAGGCTGGAATCCTGCCCCTGCCCTTTCATCAGGCAGCCTCTGGGGCCTGCGGTCGAGCATCAAGTGCGGGCTGAGCCACTAGGGCTGTGGCAGGTGAAGCCTCGCAGGCAATTAGCTCCCGTGCCTAGACACTTGCTCCTTTTCATGTTTCTAATCTTTTTACCAGAAGCCTTACGGAGCCTGTCCTGAGCTGTGCAGGCCTGGAGCACCACCCGCTCGGGAGGCACTGGGAGTCAGGTGTTCTCAGCAGCAAGGTCCCTTTGAGAATGGCTCCCTCTCTGTATTAACAAGTTTCAGAGACACCACCCGGCTGCTAGGAAATATGAACAGTATTTTTAAAAAGTAATTATTTATTTTATTTATTCATTCATTTGTTTTAATTTGATCAGAGAGAGACACACAGAGAGAAAGAAAGAGAGAGAGGGTAAGTGAGAAAGCAAGCCACCAGGTCCAGAACTCGAACTGTGGTAAGCCATGTGGGAGTATCCGGTGCCTTAACCACCACGCCACCTGCTGGTCTCCCAATATGAACAGTATTAACAGTGCAGGGATAGGTGACTGGTTAAGAAACAATAGTTGCAGGAACCAGCAGTTAGTGTAATGGTATGTCACTGGACTCCCATGTAGTCGACCGCGGTTCGCGTCCCGGACCTGGTGGCTTAAAACTCACGCCGGGAACATGTGCGTGTGTGCCCAAGATCCCGAGAGGAGAATGGAGGAGAAGGGATTGCGGCGTGACCATCCCCCCTGGGGGTGATTTCTCGCTTTCTGTCTGTCTCTGTCTGTCTGGCGAGCGCACGCGCCCTATAGCGAAAACCTCTCCAAAAAAAAAAAAAAAAAAAGAAACAATAGTTGCAACAAAAGGAAAAGCTATATGAGTTGGACTTTATCAAAATCATAAACATTTGTACATTGGGCCAGGTGGTGGCATGGTGATTAAGGCAAGTAGATCCCACATGACTGACTGGGTAGTTCAAGTTCCAGAACAGGCAGCTTGTAAAACATGCTGGGCACATGTGTGTGTATATTCAAAATCCTGAGAAGAGAATGGAAGAGAAGAGATTGCATGCAGTATGACATCCTTCTGGGGGAGAGAGAGGGGATTGTCATTTACTGTGTCTCTGTCAAACAAACAAACAAGAATAAAGAAAAACCACCACCACCACCAACAACAACAACAAAAAAAACAGAAACAAATTTGTGCCTCAAAGGGCACTGTTAACAGACTAAAAGGTGGGGCTGGCAAGTGGCATGGTGGTTAAGGGTGCTAGGCTCCTACATGACTGGCCATGGTTTGAGTCCCAGACCTGGAGGCTTGCTTTTTTACTTTCACTTTCTCTCTCTGGAAATATTTTGAAATAATAATAAATAAAGTTAAATAAGATAATTCTTAAAAGAATTATTTTAAAAAAACAGTGGAAGGCAACCCATAGAATGGGAAGAAGTATTTGTAATTTGGATTGATACCCAGGATATATGAAGAGCTCCTACAATTCAACAATACCATAAAACAAACAACCTGATTTTAAAACAAGGACTTAAGTAGGGTCAGCCACTAGTATGGTGGCTAGAGCATTTAATCCCTCATGGCTGTCTCTGCAGTTCAAGTCTGGACCTGGCAGCTTCAAAAACATGCTAGGGGGGTGTGTGTGTGTGTGTGTGTGTGTGTGTGTGTGTACATGCCCAAAATCCCAAGAAAAGAATGGAGAAGGGATTGTGGTGTGGCCATCCCCTTATGGAGGTAATTTTTCACTTCCCCTCTCTTTCTGTCTTTCTCCAGAGAGTGCACTCAAACCCAAAAAAAAAAAAAAAATTAGGACTTAACTAGACCATTGTTCAAAGTATACAAATTGCCAATAAGCACATGAAAAGATGTTCAATCTCACTTGTCATCAGGGAAATGCAAACCAAAACCACAAGGAGACACTATTTCCCATCCATCAGGATGGCTACTGTTAAAACACACACACACACACACACACACACACACACACAGAGAGAGAGAAAATAACCAGCATTATCCAGGACATAGAGAAATTGGAACACTTTTGAATTACTAATGGGAATGTAAAACGGTATAACTGCTGTGGAAGACAGTATGGCAATTCCTTTAAAAAAAAAAAAAGAAAGAAAGAAAGAAACATTGGGACCAGTAATTGGCATAATGGCTACGTCGATGGACTCCCATGTAGCTGACCGCTTTTTGAGTCCCGGACCGGGTTGGCTTAAATTAACTCCGGGCACGTGTGCGTGTGTGCCTAGGATCCTGAGAGGAGAATGGAGGAGAAGGGATTGAGGCATGGCCACTCCCCCTAGGGGGTGATTTCTCGCTTTCTGTCTCTCTGTCTGTCTCTGTCTTTCTGGCAAGCGCATGCACCCTATAGCAAAAACCTCTCCAAAAAAAAAAGAAACATAAAATAACCATATGTCGGCATCACTTCTGCAGAGACGACAGGACACCCGGTTCTTCCTCATGCAGTCTTTATTCACAGGTTTCCTTTACTTTTTCCTTTCTTTCTCCCCTCTCCCTCCCTTTACTCCCGTATATATAGGATCCTCCCGACGGCCCCGCCCGCAAGTTCCTTTGCCTGTCCGAGGCAAGTACTGGAGACACGCCTCCCTATGCAGCCAGCAGCGTTATCTTGGCTCGGCGGCCAAAGGCTGCGGCCAACAACCATATGATCCAGCAATTCCACATCTGAGTATACACCCAAAGAACTGGAAGCAGGGTCTAGAAAAGATATCTGTATGCCCACTTTCATAGCAGCATTATTCACAAAAGTCAAAAGATGGAAAGCTGACTGTCCGTTGACGACGAAGGAATAGCAGAAGAGGCACATACATGCACTGGAATATCAGGCATACACTGAAGGCAAGTTCACACGCAGCAGCATGGACGAGCCTTGAAGGTATCGCGCTAGGTGAAATAAGCCAGTTACAGAAGGACGAATAGATTCCACATGTATAAGAGACTTGCCACCATCAAACTCAGAGAGATGGAAGGTGGTTTTCCAGAGCTCGGGGGAGGAGGGAATGAGAGCGAGAGTTTAGCGGGCATGGCGTTCGGTCTGAGTAGCTGAAAGGCGTTCTGGGGTAGGCTGTGGTGATGGTGCACAACACTGGGATGTACTCAATACCATGAATCGTACATTTGAAAATGGGTAAAACGATAACCTCTGTGTTTTTGTGTGTCATTACAATATGAAACAATTGTCCTGTCTGTGATTAAACCACAGAATCACCCACGTAATTATTCTCTTCAACCTCTTTTTGTGCCCTTTATACTATGACTTTCTGCTCCTCTCATTAAGAAGTAGAATCTGTGACTTCCCCTTTAGAATCTGGGCCGGCTTCGTGACTTGCTTTTACCACTGGATGTGCTGGAGATGACAGCGTGCCTATGAATTTAGTCATCAAGAGAAAGGCTCGATTCTGCCGGCCGCCTTGGAACCCCGTCGCAGTCATCAGAATGAACCAGAGTTATCCTGCTAGAGGGTGGGAGACTGTGTGGAAGAGAGCCCCGAAATCCTGTCTGAAGTCATCCTAGACCATCATCCAGCGAGCTGCTTCACAAACACGGGAGAGAGGTCTCCCAAGGTCAGCAGAGCTCGTGTAGACGACATGCAGTTGGCAGGATATGCATGAGCAGGCCTTGCCTAGAACAGAGGAACTCCCCGGCTGACCTGTAAACTCAAGAGCAATAGTAGTAAATGTTTTATTTATGTTAAGCCATTCTGAGGTAGTTTGTTATGCAGCAATGGCTAGCTGATACAATGTATTTGCCATTCATCTTTACCACTGTTAATAATCTACTTTGGGCCTTGGTTAATTTATGCATTTTCTTTATTCTCATTTCTTGTGCGCCTTCAGTTTATTTATTTATTTCATGTGAGAGAAAGAAAGAGACTGGCGTCCTCAACAGGTGCTCATGCCACTAGCCCCCCGCCCCACAGTCTTCCCAACCAGCCAGGATCGTGGGCATACCCACCTAGCATGTTCAGGCAACCCGGGAACTGAACCCCAGCCTCCAGCATTGCAGTGGCATGCCACTGCTGCATTACCATAGCTGAGTCTTAGGTTTGTGTTTGTTTTATCTTCTTGATTTGGAAGCATGGAACAATGACTTCAGCTTGTTCTGCCAGTTCCCATCTCCCACTGATGGACAGTTTGCTCCACAGGGTATCCATTTGCCTGCATTTCCAGGCTTTGTAAGCCTGGAGACCGAGCAGTCCCTCAGTATCTGACACCTCAACAGTAACAGGGAAGCCCTAGAACCAGAGGTAAGAGGCATGCAGTGTGGGTGTGAGGCTGGCAGCATTCCCAGTTTGTGCCATGTGAATTTGGATAGAGCTTGCAGAAGGGTGGTCACCACAGTAGTGACTGGAGTGACACTGAAGACAGACGAGGCATATGAGATGTCTGACACACTTGTACGTCACCCACCTCTACTTCCAACTTCCCTCTGATTGTGGGTCTGTCACAGGATTATTTCTAAGGCACTCTGAACTTTACAGCATGGATGGATGGTCCCTATAGTTGGATGACCCCCAAAATTCATGAGTTGGGACTAGGCTATACTGTAAAGGTGTTAAGTGGAAACGTAATCTCTTCATGGAGTCCAAGGATAGGGCCTTTGTATGTGAGAGGGTCATTAGGGCAGGACCCATGACTGAGATTTGGTGAGTTTGTAAGAGGAGAAAGGAGACCATAACAGAAAGAAACTCATGGAAAGCTGCTCTGCTCAAGACCCAGTCCTCCTCCTTTGTGATGCTTTTGGATCTTCCACGTAGCCAGACTTGTGAGTCAAATAAACCTCCATCCTCTTAGCTGGAGGATGGAGATGTAAGACAGACAGGGTTAGGACAGCCAGAGAGGAGGGAAGAGAGCAGACCGCCACAGCAGGGAGCAGCGGAAGCTGAGGAGGGAAACCAGAGCTTTCTGTTAGGTGAAGAGTCTTTCCATCTGTGAAAATCCTTCCATGTTTGGGGAAAAATGTGATTGGGTATCAGGAAAATGGGCACAAGAGGAGCCATTGCTGTTACAAACAAACAAACAAAAGATGCTCCCCCTAGATTCCAATATCATAAGCCTGGACCAAAATGTGACTTCTCAACCAGACTTGTAAGCAGTAAGTTGGTTAGTGTGTGTGAAAATACCTAGCCAGGGTCCAGCACATACAAATGAACCAAAAATAGTGTCAAAATCGTTGGTGGAATTAGAAACCAGAACTCAAGCCAGCCCTTCATAATTTCCACCATGTCCACTCTCTGCTCGTATTTATTTTATATTTTTCCCTTCCCACACTGTTCTTTACTCGCCAAACCCTGAACTGTAATGATGTGAAACCACAGCTCCTTCACACCGTCTCTAACTTTCAGAGATGCCTGAGAAAGTACAAAACTGTTGCAAGTAAGATGTTTCCTGAGCACCCCCTAAAATAGTTTCTGGAGCCCAGGGCCTCAAGAGTCACACCGGGCGAAGCTACCTCAATCCAGGCCAAGCCCCATCTTAGCTTCCAGCCCGGGCTGCTGGTGCTCTTCTAGGCCCCGAAATCCAGGCGCATGGCCCTTTCAGGCTCTGACTTCTGCCCTTGAACTGGTCAGCCAGGGCAGCTCCTCGGGCAGGGGGAGAGCTGACTGAGCAGCAGGGTGGCGAGCCAGCTGCTGGGCCGTCTCTGCACAGTTAACAACCAGCCTTTCCCTCAAGGCATTAAGGCTCAGAGAGGACACTGTCCACTCAGGGCCAGCGTCCTTCGGTCTTCCAGAGCCAGCTTCAGAGACCACGCCTGGGCGCTTCCGAAGGCACAGCCTAGAGGGAGGCAGCGAAAGGGGCGCTCTGCTCCACGCTCTATCTGTGCGGTCGCTGCCCTAGTCAGGCTCCACGACTTCCTGCAGGCCTGGAGCACCGGTCCCTGCCTCTTGCCCTCCAACCTGTTTTCCATGCTGTTTTGAAAACATGAATCTTTCCCCATAATGTCTTCATCCAAAACTCTATCATGCCTTCCAGTCCCTAGAGACAAGTCATAAGCTGGTTTTATTTGGGTCACACAGGGATATGTCACGCGGGATATACATATATATTATACGTGTGCGCGCGCACACACACGCACACACATATATACATATATATTTATGTATATTTCTATTTTAGATTTTTTTTTTCACCATAGTGCATATATACTTGCCAGAAAGAAGGACAGAGAGAAACAAAGAGAGAGAGGGAAAACAAGAAGTCCCCCGTCCTTCCTCCTCCAAGGACAATGGCCACACTGTAATCTTTTTTCTTTCACTCTCCTCTTGGGATTTTGGACACACACACACATGCACCCAACGTGACTTTCAGTCCACTGGGTCCAGGACTCGAACTATGCAGCCAGCCACGTACAAATCCAGCACCTTAACCTCCATGCCACTTGCTGGTCTAGGAAGGTTAATTTTTTAAAAAAGAATTATTTAAGTATTATTATTACTTTTTAAAGATTTATTTAATTATACTTATTATTATTATTAATTTGACCAGAGAGACACAGAGAGAGAGAGAGAGAGAGAGAGGTAAGAAAGCAACCACCAGGTCTAGGACTCAAACTGTGGTTGGCCATGTGGGAGTCCAGCGCCTCAACCACCACGACACCTGCCAGCCCCTATTATTATTATTTTTAAATTTGCTATAGGGCATGTGTGCTCACCAGAGAGAGACAGAGACAGAGAAAGTGAAAAACTTCCAGATCCTGGATTTGAACTGCAGTCAGCCATGTGGCAGTCCAGTGCTTTAACCACCACATCACCAGCTGGCCTCCTGCAAAATTAAATTTTTTTTTTTTGAGAGGTTTTTGCCAGACCGAGAGAGAGAGACAGAAAGCGAGAAATCACCCCCGAGAGGGGATGGTCATACCGCAATCCCTTCTCCTCCATTCTCCTCTTGGGATCTTGGGTACACATGCACATGCGCCCGGCGTGAGTTTTATGCCACCAGGCTCGGAACTCGAACCTCGGTCGACTACATGGGAGTCCAGCGACATAGCCATTATGCTAACTGCTGGTCCCCAAAATTAAATTTTTAAATAAGATACCAATGTATGTAATTTGTATGAATATGTAACACCTGTACAGTTTTTTTGGTTGGTTGTTGTTTTTTTAGTTTTGCTATAGGATAAGAGACCAAGAAAGAGAGGGAAAGTGAGAAAACACTACCTCTCCCCATGGGAAATGGTCATGCCACAATCCTTTTTCCATTTTTCCCTCCTTTTTGGATTTTTAGAGCACACACACACACACACACACACACACACTGATGTGTTTTTTTAAGCTGCCAGGTCTGGGATTTGAACCGCAAATGCTGGATCCAGCCACCTTAACCATGATGCCACTGACTGGCCCTCTTGCAGCTTTTTTTTTTTTTTTTAAGAAAGATTTTTGCTCTAGGGTGCGTGCACTCCCTGGAAAGACAGAGAGCGATGGAGAGAGAGAAAGTAATAAATCAGCCCCCGCTGCAAGCCCTTCTCCTCCATTCCCCTCTCAGGATCTTGGGCACACACGCCCGGCATGATTTTCAAGCCATCGAGTCCAGGACTTGAACTGCTGTTGACTATGTGGGATTCCAGCACCTTAACCACCACACCACCTGCTGGCCCTGGCCCTCATGTTACAGGATGGCCTAAGCTCAGCTCACGTCCCAGCTCTGCCACTGTGTGTGTGTGGGCAACTTGCTCCACCTCTCTGGGCTGTAGGAACGAATGGGTGAAGCCTACTGTGCCCTGTGGTTGGAAGTATAAAAAGGGGGCTCTTCCCACTTCCTGTGTGTCCCGGCCTCAAGCAGGAGACCAGGTCTCCGGTGGTTTCAGTCTGAGCCCTGCAATTCTCCATGACAACCCCAGGCAGGTGCACTTGGAGGGCGGACACAGAGTGGTCATGGCACAAGTGTGGGCCAGACAGCCCTCGGCTCTACCCAGCGGTCACTCTTGGTGACCTTCACCAAGACGCTGTGCCCCCCGAGCCTCTGGCTCCTCCTCAGCACTGAGATAAGATGGCCCTGCCCTGGGGAGCTGTCGTGCGTGGACGCTGGGACACAGAGGCCTTTGTTGAACAGTCGTCGTTAAAGGATTCGGAAACCACCGGATGGGTTTGCACAGTGGGCCTGGACAGATTGGGCGGTGGCCGTGTCTGTGTACCGGCCATCAACTGGCTGGTTTGACGGTTTCTCACAAAGGGCTTTGCCAAGCATGCACGTCACTGTGCCGTCACTGTCCCGGGCGCCATGACTGCACACAGAGCCCTGGAAAGGACGGGTGCCGTGGGCAGGACAGGCCTGGAAGGGCGGCCTCCCTCGGGGGTGAGGGCTGCCTCGGCTGTGCTATATTTACACGCGGGCCTGTCTGAGCGGCCGGGTGTGCGCTGATCCCTGCCCAGCGCCTCCCTGGCTCCCAGGGGCGTCGTTATCGCTGGGCACAGGGCCTTATCTCCCCACCAGCCTCAGGCGGCATTTTGCTTTCAGGTTGAAACCTTCACAAATCAAATTTCAAACGTTTTCTACGTGACAGCCTGTGCCTGCTGCCACATCCCTGGTCCCCGACTTTGGGCTCTGTCCCTCCAGCACAGCTTGAAAAGAAGTTTTCTGAAACCTCCCTCCTTCCAGCAATCACTCTCATTCACTCATTCGATCCCTGTGCTGAGGGTTGGGGACAGAGGAATGACAGCCGAGGATCCAGCCCTGCCTGGAACTTACAGCAGAAATGGACGGCACGTGCCAGTGACTGACTCTGCATGGACGGAGACAAGAGAGACAGAGACAGAGGGGCTGCCTTCAGAAGGGTGTAACCTCACGGTATCATTGGGGCATGGGGGCCCTCAGAGTGAGGGGGCCCCGGGTGAGGGGGACTCCGCTGGTTACCTGGGGAATCTCCCAGGTGTGGCTTCACCCTTAGCCCGCTGCCTCGGAAGTCTTCCGATCAACGCCCTGGGACCAGACCCTCCATCAGAGGCCCTAGGTTACCCAGGGTCTTTGGCTTAAACTGTGTCCGTATAAAGACAGTTTAAAGTCCTGGGCCAGCCAGTGGCATGGAAGTTGAGCAGCTGGATTCCACATGACCAACTTCGTGGTTCAAGTCCTTAGACCCGCTGACTGGAGAATCACTCTGGGCGCATGTGTATGAATACCCAGAATCCCGAGAGGAGACAGGAGGAACTGTGGTGTGGCCATCTCCCCAGGGGGTGCTTTCTCCCTCTCCCCCCTCCCCGCTCCCCTGTCCCTCTCTGGCAAGCACATAGACACTAAAGCAAACATGACAAAATAAAAGATTGCTTGGCATCCTAACCTTAGCACCTCGGAGTGCAGCCTTACGTTAGATGAGGTCTTTGGGGTGGGCCCTAATCTAACAGGACCGTGTCCTCATAAACGTGGTGAGTTTGGCACAGAGGCAAGCGCACGGGGGAGACGACAGCCCCGCTCAGTGGAGGCGACAGCCCCGCTCAGTGGAGGCAGACTGGAGTGACGTGCTCTGGACCAGGGCATGCCAACCCTGGCTGGCACACAGGGGGCTGGCCAGGCCAACATGGCCTCCAGGGCCTCAGAGAGCGGGGCCCTGCCAGGACCTCCATCTCAGACTTCCCACCTCCTGAACGGAGACAACAGCTTTGTTTGAAGCCACCTCGTACGTTACTACACCAGCCCTGAGACATCAACCCACATGCTCACGCTGACGCTGGAACCTAGGGTCGCCTCGCCGGTCGCCCATGAAAAGTGCAAAGTCACGTGATCCACCTCCCTTAGCATCAGATCAGCCACTCTGCCCCGAACACAGCCGCACAGGAGCCAGCTCATAGCCACCGATTCAGGACCAGTTCTCACTGAGCCCCTGCTGGGCAGCACTGTGCTGGTGCTGGGACACAGTGTAAGGCCTGGACCGGAGCCAGCCGGACCAGGGCGCTCTGTGGTCCTGGAGTGGCCATTGGGTGAGACTGGAACCAGCGGCAGAAAAACTAGAGACCCAGTTCTCCCAATGGCCCAAGCTGCGGTACTGTCCTCCCGGATGGACTGCTGGCAGGCTGCTCGTCCTCACGGACACTTGGTGGACGAGCCTCTACTTCTGAACCGATGAGCTGTGGCAGTGGCCGGGCCTCCTGAGCCAGTCCCAGGTGACACTGTCCCTGAATCTCCTCATTCACATTCATGGAGGAGGATGGTCACGTGCCCGGCGCGGCGGTTTCCCCCAGGCCCCTGCACCCCCTCACTAGGTCCCCTCTCACCTTTAGAGCACAAGCCTTGTCCAGGCCAAAGCATGTGAGGTTAGGCTCTGTGGCTTCCTCAGGTAATCGGTGAGATTCCGGCTCTCCACTGCTGTGTGACAAACACCCTGAACTTAGTGGCGTAAAACAAGCCTCATCTTCTGGGGGTCAAGTGCTCAGACAAGGCGTGGGGGCTGGCTTATTCCCACCCCATGTCTGCAGCCTCAGCTGGGAGACTGGTGTGGTGGGGGCTGGAACTGTCTGGCATGGAGGCTGGAATGGCTAAGATTGGGCTCCATGGTTCCATCAACAGAGCAAGTTCATGTGACCTTTCCACACAAGCTGGGCGTCCTCACAGCATGGTGGCCTCCAGAGAGGTGGGACGTATTACATGGTGACTCGCTTCTTGAAGGAGAAGGGTTTCAGCAGACCCGGTGAAAGCTGACTGCTCTTTTATGAACGTGAGTCAGTGTGATTTTCAATCCTGGGTCGGGATTCGAACTATGCAGTCGGCCATGTGAGATCCAGCTACCTTAACCACCATGCCCTACGTAGTCCAGAACCCCCTTTTCTTAGTCACTAAAAGTGACAAGGCTGGTGGCATCCTGAGATTACTCTTGCAGAGGCTCAGAACCCCAAAGGGTGCTGAGAACCCACCCGGAGCTCTGGCGTTTCAGCCGACGGGACGCTCCCGGTCCTCAGCTGATGTCTTTGCCGTCGCTCTTCCTTCCCTGACCCCGCTCTGCTGGGCGGCGTGGACACCCAGCTGGGGCCTCAAAGCCGGGTGGATGGATGGCCTGAAGCACTCTTCTCTGCAGCTCCTGCCCCAATTAGTAACCGCTCTTGGCATGGACAGAGGGCACAGCCTGCTCCACGGACGGGCCACCCTCGAGGCTGGCACTGAGCTGCCTCCGGAGCGAGGGGGACCTGGACGTGCCACTCTGGTAAGAACATCCATGGCCACTGGCAGAAGGGTGAGAGGAGTGACCAAAGGGCAGGGACATCTGATCCCAATAAAACGGGTGACCTGGGACCAGAGGGGACGGCTGGCCCGGAAACAACTCCCTTCTCATTTCATCGATGAGCTGCAGCCGTTCTCTCCTTCCCTCCCTTCACTCTCTCGCTCATTGGGCCTCCCCGTCACTCCGGTCTTCCCTGAGCGCCCGCCTGCGAGTCATGCTGGGCTCCGATCTGAAGCTCTAGGCGACCAGGACAAACCCCACCCTGAAGGTCATCAGCCCAGCCTGAGCCCACATCCTGGGCATGGTGGGCTAAACGGTGGCTCCTCAAAAGACATGTCCCAGCCAGCTGGTGGCGCGGTGTTTAAGGCGGCTGGATCCCACATGGCTGACGGTACCATTCCATCCCAGACCTGGCAGCTGGAAAAACATGCCAGGCGTGTGCGAGTGCTATGCCCAAAATCCTAAGAGGAGAATGGAGGAGAAGGGATTGCTGGTGACCACCCCCCATGACGGATGCTTTCTCACGTTCCCTCTCTCTCTCTCCCTCTCTCTCTGTGTGTGTGTGTGTGTGTGTGTGTGTGTGTGTCTTCCTCCGGTGAGCACATGTGCCCTTTGGGCGAAGGAAAAGATATGTCAAGTCTCTGGAATCTATGAATGTGACCTTATTTGGAAAAAGGGTCTTTGCAGGTGTCATTTCATTAAGGATCCTGAGATGGAATCACCCAGATTAGGAAGATGGGACCTACATCTGGTGACAAGTGTCCTGATCAGGAGCACAGGAGGGAGAGCTGGGACACACAAAAGACGACCGTGTGAAGGCCGCTTAGGCAGAGCGTGTAGTAAGGCTGGACCGACCCAGCGAGGATCAGCATGGCCCCCGAGCAAGGATGACGTGCAAATTCGTGAAGCATCCCCATTTTCCAGTGTAGACACGTCTTGAAAAACCACATTGTACCCCATATGTTTGTACGACGAGTACAGGTAAGTCGGAAATTTCATGTAAGTCCAAATCCTAAGGACAGACGGCAGGATGGTGGTGCCAAACGTCGGGGGAGGGCGGGGGTAGAGCTGAATGGGTACAAGCTTCAGTTTTACAGCGCGAAGAGAGCTCTGAGGGTGGGTGGGTGGTGATGCATGAACAGCAACACGAACGTGTTTAATATCATTGAATGTACACCGAAAAATGGGTACGATGGCAAATTTGATCTGATGCGTATTTTACCACGGTAAAGCATAACTTATTATAGTAAATATATTTATAGTAAATGAGTATTTACTAACCCTAAACCTAACCATCCCCCATGGGGATGGTCATGCCACAATCCCTTCTCCTCCAATATCTTCTCAGGAGTTTTTGGACGGACACACACACACACGCCTGGAGTAAGTTTTAAGTCACTGGGTCTGGGACTCAAACGTGGTCAACTATGCGTGAGTCCAGCGATGTGAACCATTACCCCATCTGCTGGTCCCAGCCAGATTCTCTTTGAATATTCCAACCAAAACACCCTATTGCAATGGATGAATGCAGAAGCAGAGAAACACCCCCTACTGAGTAAGGTATTAAAGAGATTTTAAAATTGTCGAGAGTGGTAGGAAGCCAAGCTGCCTGCTGTTGGCATTTCTGAGCACTTGTCTCGAGGCAAGAAAATAAAGAACAACAGGAAGTGTTCACTGCTGTAAAACACTACCTGGTTCGGCTAAGCTCTAACCCAGTGCATTCTACTGTCTTGTGCCACGTTCTCTAGAGAATATAAAGACAACTACAATTTCTTACAGATTTGGCAGTCTCATTAGCCAAGATTAATGTGGTCTTAGATAACTTTGGTAATAAATGTTGGTGGACTGCAACACCCCGCCTGGTCACAGAGTGTCACCAAGGAAATACTCATACCACGAGGTACGTCCCCAGTAAGTCTGAGTTCCGCCCAAGTGTCACAGTGCTGGCCAGTGCTCCATCTCTGCGGAGCTCTGGCCGGGAACTCTGCACCAAGGCACTGCTTTCCCAGGCCGGCCCAGGATTACAGAGTAGACTCAGTCAAGAGCCGGGCTCCCAGGGGTCGGGGTGTTTGCCAGCCTGTCTCAGGTGGCACGGTCTCACTCTAATGTGATGAATCGGGGCTTCTTAACACCCAGCAGTTTCAGGCAACTGAGACAAAGTCCGCACCAGCGTGGGGCTCGGGTGAGCATAATTTTGGAGCACGCTTACCAAAGCTTCCACTGGCAGAGTTCTCTAAATAACAGTTCTTGTTATCAGGCAACAGAGCACAAGGAAACACCTCCTCCGTGGCCTTTCTGGCTTGGCTTAGTCAAGGCTGATGCAAACAACCCTATTTTGATTCTGAAACTTTCATATTTCCCCCTCTTGATCAAGATCTGTATGAGCATCACTGATCATTCATCTTATGGTCACGCTTCAATTGTCCCTCAGAGCCAGAAGAGACCCGTCCTGGTTACTGGTCTGGTCATTGCACGTGGCGGGGGGTGGGGATGATGGACACTAGGAATTAGTGCCAAAACCCTTCTTAGCCATACCTCAGCAACAAGTGAGGCTAGGAGGAATGGCTCTTAGGCCAAATCTCCCTCTAGCTCGTTGACCTTAAACTGTCAGGAGGGGCCAGTAGGTGGCGTGGTGGTTAAGACGCTAGACTCCCACATGGCCAGACCTGGCGGCTTAGCTTTCTCACTGGCGATCTTTCTCTTTCTCTCTGTCTCTGGTGAGTGCACATGCCCTGTAGCCAATTAAAAAAAAATAATGATAGATAAAAATTAAATAACTAAAACCCCCAAAACTTATCAGGAATCTGCATTCAAGAGTACTTGTTGAGACCAGCAGATGACATAATAGTAATATTGCTGGGCTCCCATGTGGTCATCCACAGTTCAAGTCCCAGACCTGGCAGCTTAAAACTCGCACTAGATGCATGTGCGCGAGTGCCCAAGATCCCAAGAGGAGAATGGATAAGGGATTATAGCATGACCATCCTCTCTCAGAGGGTGATTTCTCACTTTCTGCCTCTCTGTCTCTGTCTCTCTGGCAAGCACATGCGCCTTACAGCAAAAATTTCTCTCAAAAAAAAAAAAAAGAAAAGAAAAAAGAAAAAAGAAAAAACTTGTTAGTTTTTTCTCCATGGAGCCAATTTTGAAACTATGGATAACAAAGTCTGAAAATAGTCATAATTAATCATTTGATGGCAGCTCATTACAATGATAGAGTAGGCAAAAATGTTTAGCTAACCCTATTATATACAGCACTTAAAGAAACAACCAGAGTTATGACTCACCATGTCATATCAGCACTATTAAACTTATATAAAGTTTACATGATCTTAACCTGATTTGGACAATCATTCTTTTCTAAATAAAACACATTTTTATGCCTTGCTTATTATTTATCTTATCAAAAACAAATCTTAATTTTCCCTAATTTTGAATGTGTATAATAATCAGAAATTTTAACTCTTTTTAACCTTAATTCTCAGGAAGCAAACAATTTTGAATTGTCTTATACCAATATGAATATGCATCTTAAAAACATTAAAACTGCTTTCTTGACATATTTTTCAGTGTAGAACAAAACAATCTTACAAACCCAATATCTTTTGTCTCTGTAAGACTTAAAAGTCAAAGTGAGGGACCAGCATATAGCATGTTGGTTAAGGTGCTGGATTCTCACATGGCTGACTGTGGTTCAAGTCCTGGACCAGGCAGTTTGAAAATCATGCTGGGCATATGTGTGTGTGTGTGTGTGTGTGTGCCCAGAATCTCGAGAGGAGGAGAAGGGATTGTGGTGTGGCCATCCCTCCTCAGGTGATTTCTTACTTTCCCTCTCTCTGTCTCTGGTCTCTGTCTTTCTTCAGCAAGCACACACACCCTAGTCACTCACACACACACACACACACACACACACGCACACAAACCAAAGTGGAAAACTTTACACTTCATGTGAATCAAAGCATTTTAACTTATTATGCTTAAAAATAACTCAAATATTCTATGAATATCCCTCAATGTCTCGTAATATAAAGCTCTTATAAAGCTCTCAAATTATCTACAAAGCCCACTTACAAACATCCAGTTTACAATCACTTAATTCACCTCTAAAGCCATATGCCTCAGCCATCTGTATAAACCACGATGCTAGAAAAAGCTAGCTATTGTTTTAAGCTATTTTTGTTGTTGTTGGCTATTTTTCATAGTGTGGTAAATGTTCTCCTTAGTGACTGATAACTCAGAAAACACAGCTCCTATAACTGGGCCCCACTATTAAGCACCAAACGATCTGAAGGCCATCGGTAACACCGTGCACACACTCATGCACACACTCACACCGGACACAGGTTATGACGTCACCAGCTACGTAAACGGCCATGATTACACACGTACACTTCAAATTCAAACAAGTCTGCTTTCTCCTCCTCCAGCGCCCACGTGGTTCCTTCTCTTTGGCAGAACCCAAACTGGAAAGAGCTTTGACTCGGGTTAGGACCCAGTTTCACTTACCCCAAAGCAAGCGTGTCCCTCCGCGCCTCCGCTCTCACTCCAGCTAGCGCAGTGGCAGATCTCAGCAAGGACCCGGGACGTCCTGGGAGCTAAGCTGGCTCCGGCAGCCATGGGAATTTCCAGGCGAATTCCTGCCGATCAGCCGGTCACAGCACGGTGCTAATAAAGTGAAGCTGCTTCTACTCGCGGGCGGAGAAGCAAGAGGCAGAAGCTGGAGCCAAAGGGAGTTTATTTCTGCAACTGGGTTACAGGGAGACAGGCAGCAAGCCCCG
This sequence comes from Tupaia tana, assembly GCA_026018925.1. Classification (NCBI taxonomy): domain Eukaryota; kingdom Metazoa; phylum Chordata; class Mammalia; order Scandentia; family Tupaiidae; genus Tupaia; species Tupaia tana. Next base: position 58,109,408 of record JAKSZU010000014.1, on the reverse strand, counting down.
CCAAACTCTCAGAGAGCTGATACATGCTCAGTATTATAGATACAAGATACAAGCAAATCATCCCTCACTCCAGAGCCGATCAAAGTTAATTGCTTTATCCTGATCCTCCTTCTCTTCAACTACCCACTCCTGGCTTCTCATCTGCCCGTTCCTCACGGACCTCCACGATAGCACTTGGTCAGTGTGTCCCGTCAGAGGCCTTTCTGGGTTGCAGAAGGCTGCAGTCCTGCTAAGCCTCCAGCGGGTCGAGCTTCGATGGTGGTGACTGCGTGAGCACTGCCCTGTGAGCTCTTGGCAAGGGCGCTGCCCTTAGCCCTCCCGCGCCCCTCCTCGGTGTTGCAGATGAGGAAGCAGCAGCACAGGGGGCAGCCCTTGCCCAGGGGCATCGGGCCAGGATAGTAGAGTTGGGTCAGGCCTCTCAGCCCCAGGCGCCACGCTTGTAACCAGTGCACAGGTGGCCTGCTGAAAATGCAAACACTGACCAGCCGGTAGCTTGATAACTAAGGCGGCTGAATCTCACGTAGCCAACAGAATAGTTTGAGTGCCAGACCCACTAGCATGAGAACCCTCCAGGCACATGTTCGTGTGTGCCCAAAATCCTGAAAGGAAGAAGTGGGGGAGAGGGGATCGCGGCGTGACCATCTGCATTGAGGGTGCTTTCTCACTCTCCCTCCTTCCCTGTCTTGCACCCAAGGATGAGTCCTCTAGCAAAGGAAATGAAAAATGCAAATAGACCAACACCCTGCCCAGTAAATGGCCCTGGGGCTGCTGCTGATGGGAGGGGCATGGGGGTGAGAAGGCCCGGCCTCCCCTGCACAGGCTGCAGCCCTTCCTTCCCAACTCGGCAGAGACTCCTGCCTGCTATCTCTTAGATTAGCCCACCGCTATTTTTATCCTGCCCTTGTTTAGGGAAGAAACAGTTGGGCAAACCCTGGGACGGGGTCCCCAGGAGGACCACCATTAGCTGCAGAAGAAAACAGAACTTGTCTCCCTGTCTCCCCTCCTTCCTCACCTTCTATTTTTTCTAGAAGCATCTCTAAATCGAGTCACCCTGCCTTCGGCACTTTTGGCCACCTAAATCCTCAGTGATGCCCGCTTTACAGAGCACTGTGACATCTGCGTTGAAATAAAGGGAAGTCTCCTGTCCTGGTTAGGTGCGAACACAGTTCCAAGGGGGTGGGCTTGGTGAGGGAGAAGGGCCCCAGGCCGGGGACAGCGGGAGGTGCATCAGGGAGCACTGGGAAGGCTGGAGGGGGGAGGTAGCCATGACTGGGAAGGCCGGAGGCGGAGGCAGCCATGACTGGGAAGGCCGGAGGGGGAGGCAGCCGTGACTGGGAAGGCCGGAGGGGGAGGCAGCCGTGACTGGGAAGGCCGGAGGGGGAGGCAGCCGTGACTGGGAAGGCCGGAGGGGGAGGCAGCCGTGACTGGGAAGGCCGGAGGGGGGAGGCAGCCGTGACTGGGAAGGCCGGAGGGGGGAGGCAGCCGTGACTGGGAAGGCCGGAGGGGGAGGCAGCCGTGACTGGGAAGGCCGGAGGGGGGAGGTAGCCGTGACTGGGAAGGCTAGAGGAGGGGGAGGCAGCCGTGAGTGGGAAGGCTGGAAGAGGGGGGAGGCAGCCATGAGTGGGAAGGCTGGAGGAGGGGGAGGCAGCCATGAGTGGCTGAGGCTGAGGAGCCGAAAGCCTCGCAGAGATGCTCCAGGGCCAGACTCTCTGAGCCGGGTACCCAGACAGCCTGGGCACTCATGGTGACCATCCAATAGCACGGAGTGAAGCCGGGGCCACACCTGGCCTCACCTGTTCAGGGAGAAGAGGGAGCAGGCTCTCCAGCACGTACGGCTGTCGGCGACGAGCGAGGGCAGAGGCAGAGCTAGAGCAGCGCTGGTGGGTTTTCTGGGGTCGGCAGCCGCTGAGGCGAGGCGAGGCGAGGCGAGGCGGGGGTGAGGGTGCTTCAAGGCTGGGAGGCACCTTTCGCTCTGCCCTTACCACACTGGCGTCCCGGTGCTCAAGTAGGCCAGTCGCGCTCTCACGGTTCCTCTTCCCCCGCCACCCACCGGGCTCGCCGTCCCGGCCTCCAGTCTTGGCTCAAATCTGACCCCAGCAAGGCCCACCCTGACCGCCCCGCACCCCAGGTCTCCGCCTGCTCACTTCCTGGATCACTGAGCTCTGCCTGAATGAACCACCAGCCGTCACTCGTTCATCATCCCCGAGTGTGGCCATGTGCCACGACACAGGGCATTTGTTTTGCTGTGTATCCTGGCACGCAGTAGGTGCTCAGTAAACACTTACTGAATCACTGTTAATTATTCACGATAAAGGTGTGCGTGCACACTAGAGAGGAGCACCCTCCACAGGTGCGCCTCCCCCGCCCTCCCGTCTTGGGTCTCGAGCACTCACACGCACAGCCTGGTCCGGGCTGATGGACTGGGGACTCGCATTGCCATTACCATGCGGGATCTGGCTTCTGAGCCCGCATTACCACTGCACCGTGGAGCCACCGCGGGGTCCTGCCACGTCATGGTCTCCCTGCCTCCACCTCCCGAGAAGCTGGGGTTGTAGACACACACCACTTCCTCCATGGCCTTTAGTGTGGGCCGGGACTCGAACCTGCGCCTCCCATGCGGTGGGCCTACCAAATAGCGGCATCAACCAGCAGGTGCTACTGCGTCTGGGCCTGAACAGCTCCTGACGCTGCTCTACACGCCCGATTCCTCAACTGGCAGCTAGTCAGAACGTGGCAGGCCCGGCTGCAGTGGCCAGGGCGCAGACGCATGGCTGCTGAGCCCTCGCTGCAGGTCGGCCGCAGGGCTGTGGGGGGGTCACGGCATGAAGACCCCGTCAAGGGGGCGCCCCACTCTCTCATGAGGGAAATGATTAAGTCTACCCCGCACAGAACAGACTTGCCTGTTTAACAGTGAAAATGAGGCCGTGTAGGAAGCACATTCTAAACGTAGACAAACACAAGTTCATACTCTCGTGTATTTTTTTTAAACCTGCTGTTAAAAACCAATCTATAAGAGCATTTCAAATGGGCCGACAGCATCAGTGCACCTAGCAGGACTGGGAGAGCAAGTGTGGACACTGCCCTCTCGTGGCTGAACGCGGAGACTCCCGGCCCAGCCAGGCTGCAAAACGTGTTCTGGGTGACACTTCCAAACGGGTCAAATTGAACTCTTTTAAGGAGGTACATCAAAGAGGAACAAAATATCACAGGGAAAGATTTTAGGGAGTACAGAGTCCAAACATTTTCCTATTGAGGAGGATGTTGACAACTAGCAGAAAATAGTAAAAAAAAAAAAAAAAAGCTAAAGACAAATCTCAGCTTGACAACACCCATCTGCCGCGTGTACAGCTGGAATCCGAGTGGGAATTTCCCATCTGTGCTTTATTCGCAGCTTTAATTGAACTATAAATAAGACACATGCATGCCCAACTTGCTCTGAGCGCTTCTTGGGGCCAGGAATGCTTCGGGGCGATACACAGAAGGCGTGCCCGTGTACGCACGCGCGCGTTAACTCAGAACCTGCTCCTTAATAGCCTGAGGAGCGCAGCTGGCCTCTCCGTCTGGTCCCAAGACGATCTGTTTCTTCGTAACCAAGGTCTTAACTTTTTAAAAAAATTTGCCAGAGGGTGTGTGCACCGGCCAGAGAAACATGGAGAGGAGGGAAATGAGAAAGCACCCCCCGGCCCATGGGGAGTGGTCATGTCACAATCCCGTCTCCTCCGGTTCTCCCTTTCAGGGTTTTGTGTATGCACGCACATAGGCCTGGCAAGTTTTCCAAGCCACTGGGCCTGGAACTTGAACCATGAGGTCAGCCATGTGGGATCCAGCCACTTTAACCACCCTGCCACAGGCTGGCCCAGCCTTAACTCAGGACACCCTGTGCTCAGACAGCTCTAAGGAGAACCACTGAAGCCTGGCTAAGCATTTCCCGAGACACTCCCCACCCCCTTGGCTATATGCTGCAACCCTCAGGGCCCAGAGCCTTGGGTGGCAGCATTCAGAAGCCCACCACCAGCCCTCAGAGGGAAGCGGGACTATTACTTTCTATTCCCTAATTTTCTAATCAACTCTGAGGCCAATGTGGACTAGCACCCCTATTTTACAGATGGATATTGAGGCTCACTGACATGGTAGTTGCTCATGGTCACGTGGTCTGTCAGCAGGGAGCCAAGACTCAGCCCACGTCCTCTCCACCATGCTGCCTGCCTCCACACTGCCACTCCCAAGTTCTCCGGGGCTATAAATAGCGGGAGGGGTCAGGAGACCTAACGCCTTCAGGGATGGCCTGGCCCAGCCTTACCCCTCTGGCTTCAACCGAACGCCAAGTCCAGACAGGCCTCAGCTTTCCACGCTCTCCTCTCCTTGGCTATACTCAGCTGTGGGCTCGGAGAGCAGGGCCAGCAGCCCCTCAGTGCTCTGCCATAGGCCGGCCACCCTGCCCTGGAGGAGAAGTGCCTCCCCGGGGCTGCACACACTCCCTCCTGGCGGTGAGACGCTATTTCTGTGTGCCTTGTGGAGGAGCCAGTCTGGCCTGCCCTGCTGTGACATTTAGCGGTGTCTATGACACACTGCATGTGGCAGCTGCTCAGTAACTCTTCGTCCGACGAATGATCTAAATTCATGTCCCCCAAATCTAGACATGAAAATAAAGAGGCGCACAAACCCCAGCATGCACTGTAGACCAAGTGCACTGCGTTCTATTGAACAGGATTAGGTTGAGACAAAGACTGGCCATGCGTCCTCATCTTCCCCCACCAGGCCTGGCCCTCAAGACCAGCAGAGGAGGGAGGGGAGAGACGCATCTGAGAGGCCGGACTCTGAGTGCTCCCCAGGTAGCGCCTCCGGTGCACCCCGCCTGAGCTACAGTCTGTGTGTCCCCTCGGCACCCCAGTGACAGGCCTCCTTCCCGGCGCTCCGCTCACTCTCCACAGCCAGCCGCCAGCAGCACTGGGGGCCGTGCTTCCACCCTGCCTGCTGGGCTAGAGCCAAGGGGTGTGGACGGATCCTGAATCCGGAGCTGAGGGGACCAAAGCTGCCAACCCCTGGGTCTTACAAAAACGGGAAGAGTCGCTTTTTCACAATGTAAAGGACCGTAGCAAGAAACAGGGCCAGGGCGAGGAAGATGAGGAGCTTGTCAGTCAGCTCTCGGCGGTTGTACTTGGTGATGAGCTTCCGGCCCAGCTGGATAGTCCCCGACATGGACTTAAATTCCTCATTTGCGTCCAGGATTGTCCGTGAAGAATTGACTAGAACGAGAGAGGGAGGAAGCCTGACTCAGAGACCACATAGCACAAGGTCGGAGTCCCTGCCCCGCCAGGTGGCCGAGCAGACACTGCAGTAGGAGCGAGGCCCTCTGAGCAGAACCAGAGCCTGGGACGAGCGGTCCAGGGAGCCAAGGGCACCAGGGCCTCCCAAGGAAGGGCTCCCCTAGGTCCCGCCCAGCCAGAGGGTGATACGGTTCGCCCGGGCACACCGTGGCCAGGGAGAAGGGCGGCAGGGGCTGACTGGCTCCCTGAGGCAGACGGCACAGCTGAAAAGATGCACCAGGCACAAAACTCACCCGGGGCCCATGGACAGGCCGTGGGGTCTGTGCTGGGCATGAGCTGGGGGATACCAGCACTTCGCACCTTGGGGTGGGGCCTGCCAGGAAACCCGACAGGCAGACCTGTTCTTGGCTGGATCCCTAACGGGCAGGGTGGGGTGGGCCCTCCACAAGCCCTCGCACTAACAACCTTTCAGCCTCGGGACACTGGGTGTGGCTTTAAAGACGTGCCACCCAAGGGGAGGTCTAAGTCCCTAGAGGGCTCCTTAAGCCTGGAGTTAATTTACTTCTGAGTGCAGGCCTACTGGGCAGGCAGCACCAGGACAGCCGCCAGAGAAAGCAGGGCCAGGACGAGGCGCGGTATCGGTGTACACGCCATGAGTTTCACCTACACGGACACGGGGGTCATGAGCATTTGTTTGCTTGTGTTATCCAGTACTCGTGCAAGACCTCAAAAAACATGAAAAACTTAGCTGCGGTTGCCCCTGCGGAGCAGCGGGGCCAGTGGTCAGGGCCAGCAGGGTTGGAAGAGTGACATCTCTGTCCTTGTGCTGCCTTGAGCTGTGCTGGCCCACGAGACTCAGGTGGCCTTGGAGCAGGCACGGCGTGGCAGATCAGGTCGAGATGCCTGGGGCTGGTCCCGCAGCGCACCAGGGAAGGTGTGAGGGGCGGGGTCTCACTGCTGGCCACTGTTGGCACCGCAGCCCTGGCAGCCTGAAAGCCACTCGGGCCCGTGTGCATGCGTGCCCCAGACCCTGACAGGATGAGAAATGGAGGAGGAGGTACCCTCTCCTGGCCACGACACACGAGGGTACTTTCTCTCTTGCTCATTCTCTGGCTAGCACATGCAATTTCCGGTAATAAAAGAAAAAAAAAAAAAAAAACTAGGATGTCTGTAAGTGTAAAATACACACAAGATTTTAAAGACTTGGTAGGAAGAAAAGGCACACGGGGCCAGCAGGGGCTCCGGAGCGGCCTTACCTAGAGTCTGCATGGCCTCCTCGCTCTGCTGCACCTGCTGGGACATCATCCTGCTGATCCCCATCAGGCTCTCCGTGATGGTGCTGGACGTCTGGGCCAGGCTCTCTTTGGTGCTTTTTCTGAGTCCAGAGGAGGAAGAAGAATGTCAAGAAAAGCCTCGCTGCAAAGAAGCCCCATATTCACACGACCCCATCTTTTCAACCGGTCAAATGCACACGCATCTTGAAAGTGACCGTAATCAACACTGGCGGGGTATGCCCTGACCACGCTCGCAGGCTTCCGGCGGGCGCCGCCACCCCGCAAGACGACATGCCGAAAGGGGTTAGTGCCTCAGGAACACCCTTCCTCTGACCCAAAATCTCATCCCTGGGACCTTCTCCAAAGGACATGCCCAGGATGTGGGTAAAGCCAATGTTCTTAGTGTGCTCGGGGGTATCACTTATAATGAAAAGGCAGAACTGTGAACCCACAGGTGGACAGAGTAATGCAGCCGAGGACTGTGAACTGTTACAATCAGGTATGAGGAAACTTTTTTTAAAAAGAGCAGCTTTGTGACCAGCATGTGGCATGGTGGTTAAGGCGCTGGACTCCCACATGGCCAACTGCAGTTCGAGTCTTGGACCTAGCGGCTTGAAACTCATGCTGGTCACATGTGCGTGCATGCCCTAAATCCTGAGAGGTGGATGGAGGAGAGGGGACTGTGGCATGGCCATGCCCCATGGAGGGTGATTTCTTACTTTCTGTCTCTCTGGTGAGCATACAAGCCCTAGAGCAAAAATCTCAATTAAAAAATTAATGAAATAAAAAATGAGAAGCTTTATGTTAGAATGCAAAGTAAAATGGGGCCAGCAGGTGGAATGATGGTTAAGGACGCCAAAGTCCCACATGGCTGACCACAGTTCGAGTCCCAGACCTGACAGCTTGCTTTCTCACTTTCTCTCTGGTCAAATGAAAATAATAATAAAGTTAAATAATTCTTTTTTTTTTTTTTTTTTTAGAGGTTTTTGCTATAGGGCGCGTGCGCTTGCCAGACAGACAGAGAGAGACAGACAGAAAGCGAGAAATCACCCCCCAGGGGGGATGGTCACGCCGCAATCCCTTCTCCTCCATTCTCCTCTCGGGATCTTGGGCACGCACGCACACGCACCCGGCATGAGTTTTAAGCCACCGGGTCTGGGATGCGAGCTGCGGTCGACTACGTGGGAGTCCAGCGACATAGCCATTACGCTAACTGCTGGTTCCCAATAATTCTTTTAAAAAATACAAAGTAAAGAGTAGGACTTTAAATTTTGAATATGGTATGTTCTGACTTAGTAAAAAATATGGAAGAAGAAAAAACATAGGAAGAGACAACACATCAAATTCTAGGTGGAGTGGTGGACCCAGCAGCTTGAGAATCACACTGGGCGCATGTGCACGCACACCCAAGATCCCAAGAGAATGAAGGAGACCGCAGCGTGGATATTCCCCTAGAGGGGTGATTTCTCACTTTCCCTCTCTGTCTATCTCTGGTGAAAGCACACGACCTATGGCAAAATCCTAAAAAAAAGTCATGAATAACAACATTATAATTTATTTTCATTTTGTAACATATTTTTATTTATTTTACCAATTTAATAAAATAAGCATATACCTCATATTTTTAAAAAGATTACTACCATAATAAAAATACAACTTGAAGGCCAGCAGATGGCATAGTGGTTTTATCACTTGCCTCCGATAGAGCCAACTGAGGTTTGAGTCCAGGACCTGGTGGCTGGAAACTCACACCAGGCATGTGTGTGAGCATACCCAAGTCCTGGGAGAAGAATGGAGGAGAAGGGACTGCAGCATGGCCATGGGGGGTGCGGGGGGGGTGGGGGGTACTTCTCATTTTCTGTTTCTCTTAGCAAGCACACACACCCTAGGGCAAAAATCTCCTTCCTCTCTCTCTCTCTCTATACACACACACACACACACACACACACATACACACACACAATCTGAGGCTGAAACCCGAGAAGAGGACCCTACAGTGGGTCTCGCACCTTGTCAACTGTTACCTAGTCTGGTTATCAGGGCCTAAGACGACAAACGAGCAAATACCTTTGCCTGAGGAGATCTCCTCCCCGGAGAAGTTCCGCTTTCTCCAGATTGTCGATTGCAATTTTGCAAGTGAGATTGGCTTTCCTCCATGAGGTCTGATTGCTGGAATCAGAAAGGATGTGCATGAGTTTCTGCTGACTGCGCTCCTAACACCCCTTGTCTGGGCTCCACGGGCGGCCTGTGGGGTGTTCTGCCCAGTCCTCCTGTCCCTGGGTAGCCAAAGGAACTGAACGCGCAGCCCTCCTCTCTATAACTCCCTGACGGCTGACACTGCAGGTGGCATCCACATTGCCCGGCCAGGCACCTGAGCCCTGTTCTGTCGTCACCTCTCTCGGGGAACGCAACTTATGCACCTTTGTAACCAGTACCGAAACCATTTCTGCCCCACTAGCTGCTCAAATAATACACAAGGGCTTTTTTTTTTTTTTTTTTAAATTACAATTAAAGTATGAATTTATTTTGGTACAAACCTTTTTGAAATTCATACATAGTTTTCCCATTACATGGATTTCCATGAGCTTTTTTATTTTCTGAAACATTTTTTAATTAATTAATTTACATTAATTCCCCAAGCATCATCACAGTATACAAAATGTGATTTCCCGTCCAGAATATACCAGAATATACTGCATAGTGGCTTAATCATGCATGTTATTGTCAATAATTTCCCATTTCTAGTTTCATAGATATATGTGTGTGTGTGTGTATATATATATATTTTACCCCTATTTCTGACCTTCTGCCCTTTCCCACCCTCCTCTCACACTATCTCTGGTGTCTACAGTTGTTTTTCATTCCTTTTCCCCCCACGTTTTATTGATCACACAATTTCTTTTCTTTTTTTTTTTTTTTTGGAGAGGTTTTTCTTTTGCTATAGAGCGCATGCACTCACCAGACAGACAGAGACAGACAGAGAGACAGAAAGCAAGAAATCACCCCCCGGGGGGATGGCCACGCCACAATCCCTTCTCCTCCATTCTCCTCTCGGGATCTTGGGCACGCACACACACGCACCTGGCGTGAGTTTTAAGCCACCGGGTCTGGGACGCGAACCGCGGTCGACTACATGAGAGTTCAGCGACATAGTCATTACGCTAACTGCTGGTCCCTCACACAATTTCTTATATAATCTAACTACTTTCAATAGCAAGTTCAGCTGGTAATTTCAAGAAAAGCAGTTTTAACTTTAATAAATCAAAGAAATGCTAAGAAACTTTGTCTAAAGCATAAAGCCAGGAAACAGGTTAAGAAGAAAAAAAACTTTTTTTTTTCCAAAAAAAGCAAAAAGTAAAAAACTGCGTGGCATGCAAGTGCGCCGTGCAAAATCACTAGTTCTCAGGAGCCATGGAAGTCTTCTTCTGAAGGCCTGCCCCTTGCCTCTCCTGGATGAGTGAGGGAAAGGGGATTACTAGCGAGATAAGGTCAGGGCTAAAAGCAAGAGAATACTTTATCTTAAAAAATTTTTTTAGAGGAAAAATTACAAAAATATGAGAAGACAGAGATAGAGGCAGAGAGAGACACAGACAGGCAGAGATAGGGAGAAGGCTAGAGGGGCTCCCTACCACTCGAGTTTGTGGGCTGGAGGCTGAATTATCAGTAGAAAGTCTTCGTTTCTCTTTTATCCCTGAAGTCACTAGTTCTCAGGAGCCATGGGGGGAGTCTCACAAGGGTTTTCTAAATGTGTGTGGGACGTTCTGAGCTCCCTCAGATACTACAGGAAGTGTAAAGATCACACAATGGCAGTCTCTCAGTATTTCTTCAAGATTTACTGTTCTTTACACACCAGACAACACGAACACGCTGTATGAGCAGGGCCTAATTCGACACGATTTGTTTGCATTCTTCACTCATCTCCCTCGTGAGTGATAACTCGAAGGTGGTGAACTGCCCCTGGGGTTAGCAATGCGGTCCTTTGCTGACAGACTACAAAAAACCAAACTGCATCCATCTGAGAATCGAGCCTGTGCCCGTGACTCTTCCACAGCCGCTCGGATCCACTGTGCTAACCCTAGAGATTCGAAAACTGAAACACAACACCTGAATTGGCACTCCACGCCGGAGGTCCTCACCAGGCTCTCTGACACCCAAACAGCCGCTGCCAGGACTCTCACAGCCGACATTTAAAAAGCATCAATCACACGCTCAAAACAGAGTTCTGGGTGGCTCTGTAGCTGCTGGTGACAGTGGCTGCATCCCACGTGGCCCGTGTGGTTCGGGCCCCTGACAAGCAGCTCCAGCGACACACCAGGCACATGTGTATGTGTGCCCAAAACCCCGAAAGGCGGGGGAAGCGGAGGGGGAGGGACTGCAGGGTGGCCATCCCCATGGGAGGGACCTCTCTCCCTCCCTCTCTGGTGAACACACACACCCTCTAACCAAAAAGAAGGTGGGAGAGTTCTGCAGAGCTCAGGGACGCAGAGACGCACGACACACTGTGCCTGCCCTCAGGGGGCTCCCGTATCGGGGAGACAGACAAACACACACTCTCCGAGTGTGACAAGCACAGCCCCAGCAAACACCGACACGCCTGCTTCAACACACAGCAGTCAAAGCTGTATTTCCTGCTTTCTCTCTTCACCCTGGGGCTCTGCAGCACGGCCATTCTCAGCTCCAAGACCACTCCAGGCTGACTGCGTCCGCATAAACTGCTATCCTTTATCCAAGGGCTTCTCTGCACTCAAACCCCACCCTCTGAGCCCCTGTGGCACCTCAGGAGAGCAGAAGCCACCACGACTCAGAGCAAACACTGTGCTCGCCACTCACAGCCCTCCCCACGTACCACAGCCTCCACCGTGCCCACGTCTGCCTGACGGCGTGGTGTGCTGCCGGAGGGTCCCTTAAATAAGCACCGCTGCAAATGTAGATCCGGCAGAGGGACCCTAACGAGCACGGGACAGAGAGGAAGCCCGTGAGGTTGAAACCTATGGGCATCCCCCACTGCGGCAGGGGTACAAGGGAGTGATTCGAACACCAGAGGACCAGGAAAGCGAACGAGCCCTCAAGGACTGCTGCAACGACAGCCCTGATGGGCTGATGGCGAGGGCACGAACGTCACACGAGAAGGGAAGAACCCATTTCGTGTCGTCTGACAATTTCGTTGCAAAACTTTCACCTCCCCTAATTCAATGTCGGGGAACAGCACACGGCAGCAGCAGTATAATCGAGGGTCAGCACAAGGTGATGACAGTAACCTCGGTTTTGCTTAACATAAGTGTGTTTACCACCACCTCCCCCATCCCCAATAACGTCCCATTCAAGAACCTTCGAAATGCTGGCCACTGTAGGGAGGCTCTCTCTCGGTGGACTTTTCCTGGTACCAATGATCTTAGATAACAAAAAGTGCCTTGTATTACCAAAGCAACCCTATTCTTTTTGTTGTTTGAAAAACAGAAGACGCAGCACGATGTTAAACGTGCCTTTCACAACCTACAAGCCGCCCCATCTCCCAGTGGGCCCTGTTCATCTCTTCCTCCCCTGCTCCTACTTCAGGAAAACTGCTCCCGAGAGGACATCCGGCCTGTGTACAGGACATAACTAAACCAACGCTAAGCCAGCTTTACAGACAAATCCGTGGTGCCCAGCAGAGGCCCTGTCAGGACCCCAGCTCTGCCTACCTGAGCATCTGCTTCTTGTGATTCTCCACTTCTTGGAGTAAAAGTTGCTTCTCTGACTCTTTGTCTTGCTCTTTAGCCGACTGCTCAAGCTCCTTTAGGAGAAAACAGTTCTGTTAAAACGATTTTAAAGCCAGTACAAAAACAGAAGAGCACGTCTGTGTCTGCAAGGACAGGTGTCAACACTTGAACCCTTTTTAAACAGAACACCTGCGAATGCCAGGAAGCATCCTTCTAGATACTTCATATAGCTAGTCAGCAAGAAAGTAAGGAAAATCCGCAGGGCCCCGAGATGAGAACTAGGAGCCAAGAGCAGTCAGCCTGTGAGTGACGCGTGGCCGCCCAGGAGAGGCGCTATTGCTAAGCATGCCTGAAATGAACAGGAAACAGAATGTGTGAGCCTGCTGACCCCACACTTGGTATCACGGAAATAGCGAACTGCTGTACGCTTCCAAAAGCTGACTCTTAATTCCTGCACCTATTTCATTAGAGACTGGTGGACAGACAGTTTAAGGGATTTAAAGTTCACTTAAAGATAGAAAAATGAAGCCCGAGGCTGAGGCTGAGGCTGGGAACAGAATGCGAGAACACCACAAATCCAACAGCCACAAGAAATCTCATCTCAGTGAAAAGATTTAAGAAAATGTTCGTACACCGGCAGAATAAAACCATGGACATGTGTCTTTTTTGTTTTAATGCTTCAGGCTCCAGATAGACAATAGAAAACAAAACAAAACAAACTTCCCAGGAAATTTACAACTTCCCTGGAGCTGCCCTCACGCTGATCTGGGCTTCCTATTTACCTTTCCTGAGTGGTGTGAGAGCCTCCATAAAGAGAAATTACAATAAAAAGTGTTCTCAGACTTGTGATGATCCCAGAAGGCTTGGCAGAAAGTAATGCAAAATCTTCTGGAGAGATTTGCCCTTCACCCAGGCTGTACGTGGACTCAGGTCTGCTGAAGATGAATGTTCACAGTTCAAAACAACCAAACACCAAGGGAACGATCCACCCCCAAGGGAGAGTCCGCAGACACAGCAATCAGTAGCATTAGACCCCCAAGAACTTCAGGTAATGGAAATATCAGACAGATTAGAATTATGGATGTTATTACATTGTAAGTCTCAAATCGTATTTCCTTTGTTTACAAATTAAAACAAGTTCCAGTTTTGGTCAAATTATTGATCTAAAACTTCAATATACTAGTTCACTTAGATACTACTTTATTTATATACTAATTTGCACATGCTGGTCTGGAATGAGTATGTATATTCACCATTTCAATAGCTCAGAGCTAACTTCCAGCTTAGGCCCCCAAATACTGCAGAAGTGGGGGGGGAATCAATGGTGAATGGGAAACTTTTGCAAAGGTAATCAGTTACTTACTTGCATAGTTGTTTGTTTAAAACCTATATTCCCTAGTAGAACGTAAATCCAACGAAAGCAGAGCGTTGCCTGGCATTATTAGTATGCATACACCTGTGCCTAGCGCATACCGAACAGAAGATGAGTGTGTGGGAACGAGAGGGAGAGAGAGGAAAGGACAGAGGAGTGAATGATCTTCCTATGAGAGGGTGCCTGGAAGTCCTGTCAGAGAACCAACAGCAGCTCTGAAGCGAAGGAAGGAGACAGAGGAGCTCCTGAATCCCGCCCTACGAACCACGTACACGAAGACAGACACACAGACATTCTGGTCAATACCCAGTACCATGTACAGAACACCATCTGGAGAGTTCGAGCCAGTTGTCTTCTAGTATCAACAAGAGCTTGTCGCAAATCCACAAAAAGGGACATTCGTATGAGAAACATCCGACAAATAGAAAGCTTGTATTTACTTCCAGGTAAGCGCTTGGTGGGGGACAGACTACAGCTGGGGCAGGGTTACTCATTCACTGACCTTGTGCTCACTAGGTCCTTGCGAGGTACCAGGGGCCCAATAAATATGCTAACATACTGGTCCTGCTGTTTTAGGAAGTGGGAGAAACACTGGGTGAGCATGCAGATACTTACACGAAAGAATGGTAGGTGTGGCTGGAGAGGTGAAGCTATGCTGAGTTGACGAAAGGATTTTAAGGGAATAAGTTAGCTTTAAAAAATAAAAAATAAGCAGTCTAAATAAATGTTCTTTGACAATTGGCTAAAAAGATTATAATCATTAAAAAAAAGAAGGAGATGTCTAGTTGCTGATATGAAAAGGTTTCCAATACATAACATTAAATTGAAAAAAAAAAAACAAAATAGGTTTTGTTTTTTTTTAAAGAATTTGTTTTTTTTTTTTTGAAGAGGTTTTTGCTATAGGGCACGTGCGCTCGCCAGACAGAGAGACAGAGAGACAGAAAGCGAGAAATCACCCCCCAGGGGGATGGCCACGCCACAATCCCTTCTCCTCCATTCTCTCGGGATCTTGGACATGCACGCACACGTGCCTGGCATGAGTTTAAGCCACCGGGTCCGGGATGCAAACCATGATTGACCACTTGGGAGTCCAGCGACATAGCCATTATGCTAACTGCTGGTCCCAAGAATTATTTTTTATTTAACTTTATTTATTATTATTATTTTCCAGTTTAATCAGAGAGAAACAGAGAGCAAGAGAGAAAGTGAGAAAGCAAGCCTCCAGGTCTAGGATTTGAACTACAGTTGGCCATGTGAGAGTCCAGCCGTCCAGACTTGTTTTGAGGTGAGCACTTGGCATGGTAGTGAAGACACTGGACTACCACATGGATGATGACTCTGAGTCCCAGACCCAGTAGCTTGAAAATCATGCCCAGCCTGTGTGTGTGTACACGTGTGCCCAAAATTCTAGCAAAAGAATGGAAGAAAAGGGACTGCGGCATGGCCATCCTCTCTGGGGGTGATTTCTCGCATTCTCTCTTTGGCAAGTACATGTGCCCTATGGCCAAAACTTAAATGAACAAACAAACAAACAAATCCAGTGTTTTAGTGTGTATGCTGCCTTTTAGATGAGAAACTATGATGAATAAGAAAATATATGTCTTTCCTACAGGGTAGAAAAATCTGGAAAGATACATAAGTAACAGATAAAAGTAGTTATTACCTATTTGGAGTAGGAGAACAGAAACAAGTAAGTGGTATTAACTGAGACTTTTCGCTGTGTAATACACACACACATGCATGCATATGCACACGCACACACACACACACGGAGCCATGCACTATGTAACATGCTATGGCAGTCCCCTAAGATTAAAACGGAGTGGAAAAACCCCTGTTGCCTGGTGATGTGGCCACGCTAACACAGGGCAGAGCACGGGTGTCTGTGTGGGGCCGGGGTGAGCACACTGACCGCCCCGCCAGCCATGCACATGGACAGCACATGACGCTGGTAAGGACAAGAAATGACCATGTCACTGATTTACGTATTTACCAACTTTCTAACTGTTCAGAATACAGTCCCACCAATAAAAAAATCGAGCCGGAAAACAGTATGCCAAGTGCCCCAGCAGCAGCCTTGCGCTTGTTGTGTTTACTGTCTTTTTCTTTCTTTTAAAGTTTTTGCCATAGGGTGCCTGTGTTTGCCAGAGAGAGAGAGACAGTGAAAAGTGAGAAATTGCCCCCCAAGGGGGGATGGCCCTACCACAATCCCTTCTCCTCCAGTCTCCTCTCAGGATCTTGGGCACGCATGCACACGCACCCGGCGTGAGTTTTAAGCCACCAGGTCCGGGACGCGAACCGTGGTCGACTACGTGGGAGTCCAGCGACATAGCCATTACGCTAACTGCTGGTCCCCACTGCATCATTTCTTATGCTTGATTGATTTCACGTTGTTTTGTTCATCACGGCCCCTAAGCACATGAAATTCACTGCATGTATTATACTGCAGAACCCACGTATCCAGTTGGTTATGCCATCTAAGTCTGTAAGGACACCACGGTGTTCACGCAATGACAAAACCGCCCAACACTGCATTTCTCAGAACACAGGCGCATCATTCGTGAAGCACGAGTGTATTTCAAACACAGAAGAGTCAGCCCTGTGGCCTAGTGGTTAGGGGAGCTGGATACCACATGGCCCAAGAGGCTTGAAAATCACACCAGGCACATGTGCATGCATGCCCCAAATCCCGAACGGGATGGGTGGAGGAGAAGGGACTGCAACACGACCACGCCCTGTGGGAATGCTTTCTCCCTCTCCCTCTCTGCCTCTCTCTGGCGAGCACACATACCTTCTGTAAATTTTATTGGGGAACCAGCAAAAATGTCGCTGTACGTAGTCACCCGGTTTTTGAAAGTAAATCCCGAGAAAATGATGAAATCACTGCATATTTTCAAAAAAAAAAAAATTGCCCTTGAAAATCCCTTAGGAAGGCAACACACAGGAAACGGAGAGCTCCACTGACAGTTTTTCCACCAGCTTTGGGACAGATCGTCTCCTGAGCAACAGTGGAATCACATTATATGAAAAGAACAGGTCTTCAAACCCCAGGACCACAGGCGACTCAGCCAGAGCTGAGCAGATCCACACCACCCATCGCCCCGAACAGGGCGCACAGCAGTGGAAGGAAACACCTATTCCACTCAAAACTGCTGCTTCTCACTCTCTAGAGACTTTTGGTGCCACATACGCCACAGTTACACTCGGGCGTTTAAATGCACATATGATACGACTGGTGACTACAGAAACAGAAAGGAAGACAGCACGAAAACACCCAGGAGACGCTGACGGACTGCAGTGGAGGACGAGGGGACAGACGAGTCCTCACTGTCTAAACGTTTACGGCTCCAAGCTCCAGCTGGTGTCTACAGCCTCGACTGCTCTCAAGCACGTTAGTCCCCAGTCTGTCACCATTCTCGGCATCTCGGTTCCACAGCCACTCACCTGTATTCTGTGCCGTAACTGTTGAAACTTCTCTTTCACTTTAGTGTTCAGTTCTGTTAGTGCGCTCAAGGGTCCCGAACAATCCCGGATATCCTAGGAGACATTGAAGACATAAGAGACCTTTCTCAAGGCGACAAGATGAAATGACACCATCTGTGCAGTGAGAGAGCTGCTTAGACCGTAACTAAGACCAGCCCACTGACTGCAATTCATCCCAATCTTGGCTGCTTCTCTCTGAAACCTAACAAGCAAAAACATCATTTACATTTTTCTCTTATCTTTAGATTAATGAAGGAAGGAGAATGTCAGAGCATAGGGAGAAACAAAACTCTCTCTTGACCTAACTATATTATTCCCTAAAGTTTAACATATCACCTGACCATGATGAAAAACTGAACAGTTGGAATGTCAGTGAGAATGGACTGTAGAAACACTTTTCCAACTTGAAAATAAAGATGCCTAAATTCCTGGCATCGTATTGCAAGATGAACGAACTTCTTCAATCTGGTTTTACATACCATCTGTCATAAATCACAGCGTTTAAAATCATGTGAAAGGGAAGACTTAGAATGCTTTTTCAGAAGTACGGAGGCCAGTTTCTACAGCAGACTCTAGAGCCAAGCTATGTGGATTCAAATCCTGCCCACAGCAACTTCTTAGCTGGGTGATTTGAAAAAGTTCCTTCCATTCTGTGTCCCCGGCCTCTTCAGCACGTTACCTACCCTGTGTGTGTCTAAAGCACTGAGCAGAGCAGCTGGAACCCACAGACAACTTACTGGTTAGAGTTAGTTTTTCTCCTTAGCGACCACAAGAACCCAAATGTTAGAGCATATAATAGAAGCGGGCTACGCAGCTTACATATGGGATAAGGTGATTTCACTTGTATGAATCTGAGATTTATTCTTCTAGAATTGGCCTGAAGTTTTGTAGCTAGTTAGGTCGGAGAAGGGACATTCAAGAAGTTTGGACCAAGTTTCTTTCCACACTCTTACTCATTAAATCACCTTCCTTGCCCCGAGGATAAACTACTTAATTGATTTATTCTGCACTGGGCTGACCTGGGAGCCTTGAGCTTTTCTCCACAGCTTGCTACAAATTCTGAGTCTCTCGTTCATGTTTAATGACTTATGGTGGAAATGAAAAGATTCTTTAAAGCCAAGCCTTTAACTCTTGGTTTCCTTTTGTGAAATTCAGGGGCCATTTCTACATTCCTAACTCTTGCCTGTGTCAACGAGCTGACTGCACTACTGCGGTCTCTCCTTGAACGGCTCCACCTGTTACACGGAGGTGAGACCACGGCCAACTTCCCGTCCCACCGCCAGCGTGCCACTGCCTGCGTCCTGCCCCAGACTTCGGCGCTTGGCTCGATTTCCTCGTTTACATCCCAACTGCAGCGCGGTTGCTTTCCCTCCATTGGGTGCCTCCCGTGCCAGGGCCTTGGGTGCCAAGGGGCACCGGGTCCACCAGAGCGGGCAGCAGGACCGGGGCTGCTGATCTCGGCGACGCCACCGGACGGCGGGGAAGGCGAGGCCGAGCAAGGTGACAGGTGCGCAGGAAGGGGTAAGGGGCGCGGCGACCGCCGAGGATGCGGGTAGGAGGAATCAAGCGGGCGTCCAAAGAGCAAGCCGGGTCAGAGGCGGGGAAACGGCGGTGCCGGGGAGGGCGGGCCAGCCGCACCTGGAGAGAGGGCGAAGGCCAGTGGTCACCGGCATGGGACCAACCCGGACGGCGAGCGGGGAGCGGGTCCCGGGCGGGACAGAAGCCTGGGAGACCTGACGAGCGGCGGAGCTGGGGAGCGAGCCCGCCCCGCTCCCGGCTCAGCGGAGCCTGGCCGGGGCCGCGTCCCGCGAGGCCCGGAATCAGTACCTGGATAAGCGCCTTCACCTCCAGATCGAATTTGACGATCTCTTGGTTACAGATCCGGACGTGGACATCCTGGGGGGCCGCCATGTTGGAGACGCCGGCTACGAGCAGCGGCGGTGCCCAAGTTTAAACGCGTTTTGGCTCCGCCTCCTCCTCCGTGCGCGGCGTCTCGCGGCCACGCCCCCTAGGTCGGCGCGAATGGCCCGCTGGGATCGGGGCGGGCGGGGACCGGTAGACCGGCACCTGGGGCGGCCGCTCCGCCCTGTGTCCTAGCGGAACGTCCCCTCCGATGTATTCGGGAGGACCAGGGCGCTCTACAGCGGTCCTTTTCCCACGTGCCGGTCAGCCTAATAACTGCATTTTCTTTACGCATTAGAGGAATAAAAAAGGCCGGAAGAAAAGTATCATTTGTTTCTGGAAGGTGTAATTAAGGATTTTTTTTTTTTTTTTTTTTGGAGAGGTTTCTGCTATAGGGCGGGTGCGCTTGCCGGAAAGACAGACAGAGACAGAAAGCGAGAAATCACCCCCCAGGAGGGATGGCGACGCTGCAATCCCTTCTCCTCTCGGGATCTTGGGCACGCATGCACACGCCCCCCGGCGTGAGTTTAAGCCACCGGGTCCGGAATTTGAATCCCAGTCGACTACATGGGAGTCCAGCCACATAGCCATTATGCCAACTGCTGGTCCCTAAGAATGTGTTTTTTAAGCTTTCTTGTATTTTTAGTATTTTCTACAGTGAGTATAAATTGCAGAATAAAAGAGAAAATTATTTTTCTTATTTTTATTGTTATTTTTCTATTTGACCAAAGAGAAAAGAGAAAGTGAGAAAGCAAGCTACCAGGTACCAGACACCAGCCATGGTTGGCCATGTGGGAATCCAGCCCCTTAGCCACCAGGCCACCTACTGGCCCCTATCCTTTTTTTTTTTTTCTTAATGTATAGAATTTAAGACAGGTCACTAGCACCTCCTATCAGTCCCACACATCAAGGAATCTTTCTAGAACACCAAACTGATCAAACCACCTCCCTCTTTACACCTTTCTACGTCTCCTCACAGTTTGATTTTGTGTACAATTGGATTTATTAACTCTGTCGAGTAGTTTTGATGGATTCATTTTAAAATAATTATTTTATTTAACTTTATTTAAATTTGACTAGAGAAGGACAGAGAGAGAGAGAAAGCTGCCAGGTCCAGGACTCCAACTGCAGCCAGCCACGTGGGAGTCCAGTGCCCTTATCCCTCACACCACCTGCCAGCCGCTGGATTCATGTTTTGATGGAGATAATGTCAGAGCAAACCCTCAACAAATGACGACTCGCTTCTTCTTACTATAACAAATAGTCCAAGTTGTTTAGCTGGTCTTCAAGGCCATCAGCCACCTCACCCCATCCTGTCTCACCCCACCCCTTTCTGGGTTCGTCAAGCTCTTTCCGGATTTTTAGTCTTGGAGTGTGATGTTCCCTCTTCCGTAATAGTACGCTCTCCCCGTGGGGCTCTACTTTATCCACTTTTACCAGGTGTGAGTGCCAAGCTCTGTTTCTCTTAGTCCCCACAGCCGCCCTTAAAATAGGTAATACCCTAGTTTTGCAGTTCAGGGGGTAGACTGAAAACAGATTAAGACAAAACAAAACAGCCCTACCCAAGGTGCAGCTTGAAAGTGGCAGAGCCTTGACTGAGAGCCACCGCTTCCCTCAAAACCAGCATGCCCGTTGGTAGTGTTGGATGTGCATGCTGCATGCTCACCCGTAAGTATTCCTACAGCATTCTGCACACACTCTCCTAAGAGCTGCTCCTCACCCTTTATACTGAATAGGCAGTGTGTTGCAGGCCTCGCCATCTGCCCCTGCTCAGATCGTACTGCACCCTGCTTCACCTCTCTGTGCCTCAGGCTCCTCTGAGGCGAACTAGTGATAATCAATGGCACCTACTTTACAGGGTTGGTCAGATTCAATGAGCTAATACACAAAAAGCACCAAGCACAGTGTGATCATGTAGCCTGCGGTAAGAGCTCACTGCCGATGATATTACTGGCCAACACTGAGCACCTGCTATGCACGGGCACTGTGCCCCAAGTGCTTTGTGTGCCTCATCTCACTCACCTCTCACATGGACTCTACAAGGTAAGACACAGGACAGAGGAATAGTGACTTGGTCAATGCAGTCGCTAGGGTCAAGGGTATGTGCCTTTCCAATCCTGACACACACTGCCTCATTGTGCTTCATAGGGGTGACGTTTGGTCCTCTCCCGCCAGCAGCATGGTACTGATGCCTGGGCCTTGCCACTACGGTGTGTTAGTAAATGCTGGGATTTTTTCTGATTTGATTATTGCTTTTCTTTTTGAGAGAAAGAGGTTTTTGCTATAGGGCACGTGCGCTCGCTAGAAAGACAGAGAGAGAGAGCACTAGACAGACAGACAGAGAGACAGAAAGTGAGAAATCACCCCCCCGAGGAGATGGCCACACTGCAATCCCTTCTCCTCCATCCTCTTCACAGGATCTTGGGCACGCGCCCGGCGTGAGTTTAAGCCAACAGGTCCAGGACTCGAACTGCGGTCACTACATGGGAGTCCAGCAACATAGCCATTACACCAACTGCTGGTCCCTGATTATTGCTTTTTATTTCACATTTGTCATGAATGAAGTTGCAGATCTCTTTGTTTCAGAGCTCTTTGTATTTATTTTCTGCTTGATTTTCTATTGCATTCTTGGTCTCTTTCACCAGTTTCTAGTTCTGTATTAGCATTAACCCTTAGAGATTAATTTCAAAACTTTTCTCCCTAATTCTAGGTCATTTTGACCTTAAGAGTGATTTTCTTTTTTTTCTTTTTTTCTTCTTTTTTTTTGGGGGGGGGGGGGGGGAGGCTTTCGCTATAGGGCGCGTGTGCTCGCCAGACAGACAGAGAGACAGACAGAAAGCGAGAAATCACCCCCCAGGGGAGATGGCCACGCCGCAATCCCTTTTCCTCCATTCTCCTCTCAGGATCTTGGGCACGCACGCACACGCGCCCAGCATGAGTTTAAGCCACCGGGTCCAGGACTCGAACCGTGGTTGACTATGTGGGAGTCCAGCAACATAGCCATTACGCTAACTGCTGGTCCCAAGAGTGATTTTCCTTTAAAACTGAACAGTCTTCATGACCCCTAGATTTGGGGTCTAAGTTAGAAAGGCCTCCCACCCACATGCCCGTGTTTCCTCCTAGTGTTTTTATGGTTTCTTTTTCCTTTTTCACCTTTAGATCTTTATCCATTCTGAGATACAAGTTGGCTTATGGTGTGAGGTCTAGAGTCAACTTTACTTTCCCAGGTTACCCTATTATTCCAACTCTTATTTATTCAAGAGTCCATTTTTTCCTGATGGTCAGTGCCACATTTACCATGACAACTTGTCACATCCATCTTAGAGTCTATTTCTGTATCTTTCATTCTGCCTTATTGGCCTATTTATTATATGCATCAAAACAATAGTTTTAGTTGTTATAGCTTTATGAGTTTTTACTATTCTGCTAGGTCAATACCCATTTATCCTCTCTTGCAAGCATTTTCCAACTGTACATTTTTCCCTATGTAAATTGAGCACTTTAAAAACACTCAGCGTGTTTTTTTTCAGATGACATTACTTCTTTTTAAGAGATTTTTGCTATAGGACGCGTGTATTCACCAGAGACAGAGACAGAGACAGAAAGCGAGAAATCACCTGGGATGGGGATGGCTGCACCTCAATCACTTTTCCTCCTTTCTCCTCTTGAGATTTTGGGCATGCCCAGTGTAAGTTTTAAGCCTCCAGGTCCAGGATTCAAACCACTATCACCTTGTGGGAGTCCAGCAACAGAACTATTACACCATCTGCTGGTCCCATCGTTACATTTTTTTTTTTTTTGAAGAGGTTTTTGCTATAGGGCACGTGTGCTCACCAGACAGACGGAGAGAGACAGAGAGACAGAAAGCGAGAAATCACCCCCCAGGGGGGATGGCCACACCGCAATCCCTTCTCCATTCTCCTCTCGGGATCTTGGGTATGCACACACACGTGCCTGGTGTGAGTTTTAAGCCACCGGGTCTGGGACGCAAACCGCGGTCGACTACATGGGAGTCCAGCGACATAGCCGTTATGCTAACTGCTGGTCCCCCATCATTACATTTTTAATTTAGAAGTTATGGCTTTACATGGACTGTTCCTATTCAAGAATTTGGTATAGCTCTTCATTTGTTCATTTCCTTCTCCGTCCTTCATGGTAGTTTCACCTAGGCCTTGTGCATTTTCTATTAAAGTTTATTCCTAGTAATATTTTGAGATTGAAATCTTTTTTTTTTAGTTTTATCTGACTTTTTATTATTTTGAATTTGCTATAGGGCACGTGTGCTCACCAGAGAGGAAGAAGGAAAGTGAGAAAGCAAGCTGCCAGGTTTGAGACTAGAACTGTGGCTGGCCATGTGGGACCCCAGAGCCTTAACTACCACATCACCTGCTGGCCCCAAAATATTTATGAACTGGGGGTGCTGATTCTCCATTTCTCCATCCTGTCAGGATTTGGGCCACACACACACAGGCACCCAGCATGTTTTTCAAACCACTGGGGCAGGGATTTGACCACCTGGTTGGCCATGTGGGACCTGGTTCTCTTAAGCTCTAGCCCACACTACTGGCGAAGCTGAAACCTTTTGAAGAAACTGAGGCTGACAGTCTTCAAAGCACTCCAGTGATCTGCATTGTGGCATAGAAACTGCCTATTTAGACAACAGAGAAGCCCCAAGGTCAGCTCTCACAATTCTGCCCACATGCCACTGACCAGTGGCCACCATGCTTCCTGCTGGAAGCTCCTGCACAATCAAGTTCCCAGTTGCACCTTATGCGCAGCTAAAAGAAAACATCACGCCCTTTTCTTCACTCTCCAACACACTTCTGAGACCCAATCCTAAACCCTTAAGCTTGAGGCCCTCTTTGGTGACTCTTACATCCAAAGCACTACTGCCAATCCTGCCTGCTTCCCATTGCCTTTACGTGCTGATCCTGAGACTAGCTTTTGTTTATTAGATCCAATAGGTTTTGGCTTTAGTGGTTTTTCAGAATATCACGTCGGACTGGGCGTGGTCCTTTAGAGACAAGTGTGAATGTCTCTGTAGTATAGCACACAGACTGGAGTTTGAGTTGGGGTTCCATATCACATAAGCTCGGGCTGGGGCTGTCCCCTCATCTTGAGTCTAACCTGACTGACCACCAGCCACACCAGGCCCTTGAGTAGCCACTGAGTTCTTAAGCAAGAAAGCACCCAGCAGGGGCTTTCTACCCCTGTTCCCTAGACTTTCCTAATACTACCTACCTATTTTTTGTTTTAAACCACTGGTTTTTATTTAGCTGTACTGCATGTCCACTTGCTGGAAACAGAAAGAAAGTGAGAAAGTATTCCCCAGGGAGATGGTCACACCACAATCCTTTCTCCTCTATCCTTCTCTTGAAATTTTGGGCGCGTGTGCACGAGCGCGTGCGCGCGCGCACACACACACACACACACACACACAGACACAGGCATGTACGCACATTTTTCAAGCCATCAGGTCTGGGAACCGCAATGTCAGCCATGTGGGATCCAGCCACCAGCTATTCTCAAAACTTTCAATTGGGGTATGTAAGAGTTTTCCAGCTACTATTTTTCTTTCCTTTGAATTCTCCACTAACCTGAGAGCTCACCTATTTTCAAAAGCACTGTTGGTGAGAAAGGACAACTGATGACCCATCTAACTGGATGACACCCACAGGAGGTTTATCTCCTAAGGACTGTACTGACCTGGCTCATCCAGCTCCTTACAGTTTCCAGGACCATGACAGAAGTTCTCATAAGGAGTGACCTTGAGTGTTCAAGGCCCGAAGAAGAACCAGTCTATGGGAGGCCAAGTCCATTTTGCTTCCTGATGGCCCAACTGTCATTGGAATGAAGGAAAATGGGTTTCTTCAAGGATCCAGGATGTCAAGAACACAAGCGTGCCATCTGTCTCCTCTCACACGCCCCTGGGTTGTGGCACCTTCCCTTGAATCCGTCTCAGTGAGATGCCTCTAGAGCCCTCACGTACTCCACAGCTCTGGTACCATACCGTTCTGCAGTCTCCTGTTCACATGCTGCCCCTGGGCCCACTGTGAGCTCCCAGGGCCCTTTCATCTCAGTCCAGCCCAGTACCTCCCAGGATGCCTGGCAGAGTAAGTGCTCAAGATATTTGTGATATTCCTGTAGGGCCTTCACTCGGGTCTCCCTGCCTAAGGCTCTATGTCTATGCCTGGCCTAGCTGGGAGACTGACTTAGAACTGTTACACACACAAATATTTAAATCGGAGAGACCCAAAATGTTTTATTTCCCCTTGGAG
Source organism: Tupaia tana (assembly GCA_026018925.1). Taxonomy (NCBI): domain Eukaryota; kingdom Metazoa; phylum Chordata; class Mammalia; order Scandentia; family Tupaiidae; genus Tupaia; species Tupaia tana. Next base: position 58,084,133 of record JAKSZU010000014.1, on the reverse strand, counting down.
AAATCACTTGCCCAAAGAATCAAAGGAGAAGTCAGTATAAATTATGCTCTAAACTATGATGAATGCAAATGGTTACATCAACAAATTCTACATAACAGCTCAATTTCCCCCAAATATTTAATCATCAGCCTAAAGTATCCAAAATCATCAGCTCTTTGCGCACTCCCCAGCGAGGGCTCAGTGGCGGCTCTGGGCTCTGGTCTGGCATTCCCCTGGGATATGAAATCTCAAGGAACAGTGGCCCTGGTAAACAGTAGAGAGAGACAAGACAAAAAGAGGCAAACAAGTCAAAATCTTTTGTCTTTTTTTATTTTAAATTACAAAGGATGTTGCATACACTGATGAATCTGTATCTGACTAGAAGTGCTGAGGGGTGGGAAGGTGACAGAAAACAAAAGGCAACATTTGCAGTGCCTTTTCTTTGAAAATGAAAAACTGCACAACTATTAACCAACATTTAAGAGAATAATTTTTAAACAGCTCATGCGTCAACAAGTAAAATTCTTTCTAGACAAGAGACAAGACTGAATCCAATAAAAAGTGTCATAGCTCCAGTTGGGGCTTGAGGGGAACAAAACTACATAATATTAGTGATAGCATTATAAACAGGATCCTACGCAACTATGCAAAAGAGGTTGCCACATTGTATGGACAGATGCTTCAAATCCTTGCCCTTCCACTCTTCTCTTGTGACGTCTTCTGTGCTGTCAGCTCTAGCATCACAGTTAACCACAAATGCTAAGCTATAGGACAAATCCTGGGGAAAGAAGGTAGAAAGCAGGCAGTGGAATACAGTGTCATCAAAATGTGGTGGAAAGGCAGATACAGTATACACACACACATTTCTCTTATTTGGTTCTGAAAAACACGAAGGGCGAAGGGCAAGACACAGTAAAATCAGTCCCGCTCCATCCACCCAGAATTTAAGTAACTACACCATTGTGTTTACATTGTTACGAAAGAGGCAAACCTGGTTTACCCAAACTTGGCACGCTGAAATACCCAATCCTGATGTTCTTCACTAGTCACCAAGTCTTCAATTCCAAAATACTATTTGGAAGCGGTTTTAAGGTTCTACTCCCTCACTACCACTTCCACACCTCTCTTTTCTAAACAAAAATGGCATTTTGGCATAGTTCAGTCCTAGGCGTAATTTCTACAATTTCAGTCAGTTTACTAAGCATGAAGACTATGCTTGAACACATAATCCCACCTGCCTATGGAAGTGTGTAACTTTCAGTAGTAGTACATTTTCATCATCGTTCCCAACATGCTTATTCCTTAAAACGAAACAACCATTCCTCCAATTGACATTCATTGTTACATCCCAATGTGTTTGAAATATTAAAAAACATGGAGTCATCTTCTCATAATGCCCTTATTAAGATTACAAAGATTACAAAAGAATCCACAAGTATTACGGCACTGTGTGAGACCTATTTTCATGATCCAGGGGAAGAACAAGACTGTAGTTCTGTGCAAAGTTGTGGAAATGGCCTCAGTTCCATGGGAAATGGTATTCCACAATAGACTTCACTAGAAGGATAATTGAAACCTTTTACTTTAACACTGAAAGCATAATTCAATGCATTCTCAAAATTCAAGTTTCAAGATTTGGAGAGATGCGAACATTCTGTTACATAATTAACTAGAAAATACTTGAACAGAACTTTAGGAAGACTATATAAAGACAGGGAAAGTGAGTTTTTGTTAATTCCTGCTGAAGGCAACTTGAATTCATTTCTTAGAAAATTAACTGAATCTTAGCAGCTAAAATCTTTTTAAATGTATGGAATAAAGAAAAGCACATCCATTCTTGACATTTTGGTGAATAAACTAACAGCTTTATTAATGAAGGCAAACATCAGATAACTGTATGAATATTATATATAAAAAAAAGAAACCCAAACTAAAAGCATTGTATTTCAAAAGTACTGTACTTCTGTTACTGTTAAAGAGACTTGTGTCATCTGTTTTACAAAACAAAACGGGAAAGAATTCTTCTCCTAAAAAATTCTGGAAAAATGAAATAGTCATTTTCAAGCTGAGGAACTGAATACACCGTTCTTTAAGTGCAGACTACTGCTAAGAAGCAAATAAAGTCAAGCATCAGAAAGAAGATGTATGAAAAATTCATGAAAGTCAGAGAAAAAGGATGTAGTGAAATTACTGCTATTCTTCCCCCTTATGTTCAAAGACCATTCAAAAGTGGTCTCTCATACGAATATAAAATAACTATAAAGAGAGGGAGTTGAAAACCAGACCATCTGAAACCCTTCATGATGCTTCTGTAATAGCTCTGATTCTCTTACCAAAAAGGTCAAAGTTAAAGATTTAGGAAGTGGAAGGGGATGAAGACTTTTAGTTTTAAATGTACAAGTAAGGCACAATATAAAGCCACATCATAATCTGTCATGAAGGATATAGGGAAGGACAAGAATCATACATGGTACAGTAGAATGAGCAATCATATTGACTGAAAGAAGTGTGGCACCCAATTGAAAACTCAGACAAGATCTTCACAAGAACAACTGGGCAGCATGCTTTCATATGGAGATACTCTGAAGAATCCAGTGTATCTGAAACTGGGAAGAAACTTCTGGGTTTCTGTTGTTTGATTGTTTTTAAATCTAGTTGTACTAGAGTCAAAGTTTCTAATTGCTTTCGAAACAATGGGTTTGGTTTATCTGAGGTGAATTCACAACGCCTTCACTTAAAGTAAGATTCTGGACCTCATTGTGAGCTGTCTGTATACCATGTATGAACACAGAAAACCTTTAGAGAGCTCTTCTCTAATGATCTTCACCCAAAAATATATGCCACAATTTTCAAAAACAGAACATGTACAATTGTTGGGGTTTTTACATTACCCTTATAAGATCGGTTTGTGTGATACACTAAACGTATATATTTTAATGACAATAGAGGAAGCAGATTATTACTGGCATTAAAATACAACCATTTCTAGACGGTTTTAAATGCCACAGAGTCCCCTGGTTAAAATGTAAAGCTGCACAGCTTGCCTATGTCATCTTTATGATAAAGTTAAAACAGCAAGAGGATTTAACTTCCACTCTACATTTTACTGCCAGGTTTTTATTTAGATCAAGTATCGCTGCAGCATTCTGACCAGCCCAGATTTAGCAGCAAATGGCAGGAATCATATAAAATGCAATTTTTTTTTAAACAAAGTGCTCTTCTAAGATATACTTACATATATAAATAGGTACAAAATAAAGTGTCAACATTAAAAAGCTCAACTATTTAAAAGCTTTTAACAATTTAACTTAAGTAGTACATATAAAACACTGAAATGCAAGGATATGGAATCTACTAAACAGATCCAAAGTCTTTTTCTGAAATGCAAGACCAAAAAATCCAATTCTGGTTTGCAGACAGGAAAAAAGTATCAAAAACCAGAATTCCTAACAGAGCAGCTAGAAAGGGGCAATTTTATAAACCTCATCAGCTGAATCTCTTATCATGAAGCGATTTTCACCTGATTGCAAAACTGCCATATTTTGGAACACTTCAATTTACCAGATACACCCTGTCAAGTCTTCAACATACTTTCAAGAAACCTAAAAAGGAAAAACTTTAAACGATGAACTTACATTCTATTAAACCACTCAAGCTTATCATCCGTTCAGTGTGAATGCACTAACCAGGTATGTGTCCACCAAACACACAGGACAATCTGTGCCTCACAGCTCAGCTAAGGTATTAAGACGATCCTTCTCAGAGTCTCTTTTTCAGGATGTCAAAGATGCAGGCAAGCAACATTGTTCAGTTGTTTCTGTGTGTTCTAGAATCAAACCTTCGTAAGCTATTGCCTCGTGTGCTATAGCTTACAAATGGTGAAAGGGTGAGAAGAAAGTAAAAGAAAGGGAAATACACCATATACACAAAGTATAATTAAAAAATAAATTCTACAAAGGGTAATGGAGAAATAGGTATTTTCCCAGCAGCTAAGTCTAAAATTTTTGGTATTTCTTTTCTTGCTAGATACGTTCATTTTTTTCTTTTTTAAATGTAGTTTTTAAGCCACCAGTTTTCAGAGTTCAAAACACAAGATTTGAGAATAAAACAGAGACAGGATGGAAAGATCTGCAGGGAAAGTTTATAATGCTGCCTTGACATAAGAAATTTTTCATCAAGATGTAAAGCTTGAACACAGTTAAAACACTGACTAATGAAGCTGTTTTATGTGAGCAAAAAAGAGCACCTAAAAACTAAATGTGTCAATGTTTCTCAATTCTAGAAACTATAGAAGAATAAGTCACATGTAAGTTTGAAGAAGCTAGTTTGAAAATACCTGTACAAAAATATAAAAATCTATAAATTTTTTCGTTTTAAGATTGTGTTGATCTCTGAAAATATTACATGCACAATAATACATCAATTGGAAAAGTGGCAACTAAAGAATTAGATATTTTTAGCTTTTTTCTTTCTTTACATATATATATATACATAATACAATAAAAATAATCTGTATTTTGGTTTGGTGGAAGAATACTACAATAAGCTAAATAAACTTTTTAATTTTCAAAGTCAAAAACTATTTTATATAGCTTACTAAAATGAAATATATTAAAATTTTCTACAGTAAGTGCAGAAATAAAAGACTTACAGACATCTAATGGTCACCAACTTATCTACTATGGAAGCGAACTAGAGGAACAGCAAAATAACATTTGTATGTATGGATGCTCCTTCTGTAGATAATTGGACCCAAACAGAAATAAAATTCACAGTTCAGTAAGATCCCTAACCCTGACCTTTTAATTTTTTTCTTTTTTTTCTCCTTTTTTACATACATTCATACAGTATCATGTAAGCTGTGCAAAACTTTACTTAGACTGGCAGTTTGCCATATCAGTTGCATTTGTCTTTGGTACAAAAAATAAAACAATCGCAATAATGTGCAAGTATTTATCTTCTTCCGGTCAAGTACCGAAATATGAGTTTTCTAGAGCCATCTTTTTTTTTTGTTGTTTTTTTGTTTTGTTTTTTATACAATACACAGACTCTGTGGCATATATCTACATTTCAACATAGTCCTATATACATTCAAAAAATCTGAAAAAGAGTTGGAACAAAAAGACATTTAAACCCCATAATTTTTTCCATCTATATAGATCTTGTTTTTTCCTCATTAGGGTTTTCATCATACAAAATATTACCAGTTTTATATTTCCCCAAAATACAAGGCACAAAGAATATGCTTTTTTTCTTACTTGCACAGACATTTATATATATATATGTCTATATATATATCTATATATATATCATATTGAGCTCTGAAAACAAACATTTACTATGGCACACGGGCATGAGTGCTGAGTGTGCCATTGTACAAGTGAGATTAATGGTTGTGAAAAATTAGAACAAAACGCAATAATTTTAAAAACAATCTAAAGTGACTGTTTAAAAGATGCTTCCTCAATTTTTTTGTGTAGTTCAGAGCATAAACTTGCCATAACACTTGGCATTTTATTGATACTCCTCCAAAATGTTTTGGCTTTAACAGATTTCTACAATCTGTACCTAAACATTTACTGAAACATATGAGTTTCAATTCTGCTGTCAGTAGCAGTTTCGACCATGGTTTTATGCTCTGAAAATGCAATAATCAAGTATTTTGGATCATGCTTCACTTATGCTACTTAGTTCTTAAAACAACATAACCTAATTATAAATGTTTACATAATGCTAACTGACATGCAAAACAGAATGAAAATTTACAATGGATAATGTGACAAAAATGGACATTTCTGACCAGTGGTCCAATGAGGCTGGTTATACTTTCGATGCTGGTATCCTTAGTCCTACGAGGCCTCCAGTGGGATTGCCTTCTGCAGTCTTCTCTAACACTTGGTTAACAAATTCTGAAGTTTGCCCAGCAACAGGGAGACCTGAAGAGAAGAATGAAAGGCACACTTAGACAAAGAAATGGAGAGGGCATGAAGGAATGTAAAGAAAGAGGAATCACCTGAGGTCAAATTTGGCCTTCGGCTTGATAATGCCACCAAATGAACACTCTTTTTGCAACTGCAGCCCATAAAATAATTCTACATCAGAAGGGAGTCTATAATTTTAAGATTAGAAGACTCAAACCAAGAGTAACCTTTTGGGGTTAGTGAATGGTAGGTGGTTAAGGTGGCTGGATCCCACATGGCTAACTGCACAGTTTGAGTCCTGGAACTGTTGGCTTGAAAAGTATGCCAAGTATGTGTGTGCACATGCCCAGAATCCCAAGAAGAGAATGGAGGAGAAGGGATTACAATGTGGCATTCCACCTGGGTGATTTCTCACTTTCCCTCTCTCCGTCTCTGTCTCTGTCTCTCTCTCTCTCTGGAGAGTGCACGAACTCTCAAGCAAATTAAAAAAACAAACAAACAAACAAAAAAACGGTTGGGCTGGCCTAGTGGTTAAGGGAGGCAGATTCTCATGCCTTAAATTTTGGCCCTGGTGGCTTGAAAAACACTGGGCACGTGTGCATACATGCCCCAAATCCCAACAGGGTGGAGACGTGGAGAAGGGATTGTGGCATGACCACATCCCACTGTGGAATTTCTCACTCTCCCCTTTTCTCTTTCTTTTTCTGGCAAGTGTATGTGTCTTCTGGCAAATGAAAAGGAAGAAAGAAAAGGTAAAGAAAGGAAGAAAGAGAGAGAGGAATAACTGTGAAGAATGGTTAATTAATATTCCAAAGCAGGGCAAATGACAAGTAGTAACAGCTCAAAAACAGTCCAACCCAAACCCAAAGCCTGCCAAAACACAATGCTACAGAACTTTTTCCTATCTACAGATCTTGCTCCCCCTTCTCACTATCTTCTAACTGCTCTAATTTCACTATAACCCATCAGTGGGTTTTGCCCACTGAGATTGAAAATATGCATGTGAAGGATGATTTTGGTTATTTTTCTGATTACTGGAGAAAGTTTATGTTCCCTTTTCACTTTAAAGAAAAGTGAGTAATCAAAGTTGGAAGAAAAGAGGGAGAAACATGGAATCTGCCTAAAGTATGATTTTCTTGTTTTTCTCATCTATAAAGAGGGAAAAAGATGCTTAGAATTAATACATCAGTAAGTATTTTTTAAAGCATTAAGAAAAATCCAAAGGTAAAGTTACTGGAGGGCTGAACAGTGGCACTATGGTGAAATGGAGTGCTCTCTGAGGCTGACCCACAAGGAAGGGCTCCAGGCTCATGTCTCGAGATCTCCCTGACCATATCAGGCATGTGCGTCTCTCCATTTCTCCCCCTCTCTCTCTCTCACACACAGAAGAAACAATGTTTTAAGAGGGGGGCTGTTGAAATAGAAGTATATTATTTAGTCATTCCTCAGGGGAAGAGGTCAAAAGATGCTCTAAAAATATCGACACCACCGTATTTGTGTGGGACAAACTGGCACCACCTGCCTCTTACTTGATGGAATAAGGAAATATGGTGCATTCTTACCAAGAAATGTAACTGCATCTAGTCATGAGGAAACAGAAAAATCCAAATGTTGGGATTTTTTTTTTTTTTATAAGGTGTAAAAGATTTTTATTTATGTATAAAGTGAATAACTCATTTTGGTAAAAGATAGCTTGATTTTTCGTTTTTATATTAAAATATCTTCCTATTTCTTATTCTTTTTTATTTTAATTAATTAATTAATCTATATATTTTTTTCAATTCATTTTCTTTCATACATTCAATCACATTATTATTGGTCTTACAAAGTGGATATTCCCCTATTTCTTATTGAAAATTTATCGTGCTCCCTAAATATATAAATCTTTACATTTCTCTATATGAAATATATCCATCTTTTCTAAACTTTGTCACAATTGCTCCTTTATGCCTGCATATCTTTTCTTTTTTTTTTAATTTTTATTTTTTTACATTTTTCCACAAACATTTACTTTACATAGCAAAAAATTTTAGCTCATACTCCAAAATTCTTGACAGTTTACAAACAACTTTCAATATCTCAAAATACTGAATTTTAAAGATAATGTTCAAAATATGTCTTATAATTTTGTATAAATTTAAAACTCTTTAACAACAGAAGCAGAATGGTTTCAAAAATATATATATACATAAATATACAAATGTTGGGATATTTTTACAAGATCAACTACCTGGATTTTCCATTTAAAAAAGAAAAATACCAGGAGATGAAAGAAATACGAGCAAATGCAATCCATGATTCTTAACAAGATCAGAAACAAAAAGACTATATATAGAAACAAAAGGACATTATATTGAGACAACTAGGGAATTTAACCATGGACTCCATATTAGATATAATATCAATGTTGACGTACTTGGCTATGATAGTGGAAATGTGGCTGCGTAGTAGAATGTCATTTTCAAGAGAGAAATGCTGATAGGCCTGGGTTTGGTTCCTAGGCCAACCCAAACACACCAGGCACAGGTACATGCACCTGAAATCCTAGCTAAGCGGGAGGCTAGGGCAGAAGGACTGCACACTGCGAGATCCTGTCAGAAATACCTCTCTCTGGCCCAGGTGCAGTGCTTCAGGCAGTAGAGGCACTGTGCTATGCAATTCTAGAACTATGTGGGAAGGCTCTGGTTTCCCTTCCAGGTATGCCTTTCCAGGTATACCGGTAAGCATACCCATCACTCTGGCTGGCTGCAGAGCTGAGGGGAGGACTGAGGCATGAAGCCCCTCTTGAGGGTGCCCTCACTACCATGAAAGAAGAAAATAAAAAAGAAGCAACTGTTGCTCATTACCAATGAGGATAATTTTTTAAATAGCTCTCTCTCCTCCCCCCATCTCTCTTAGGGGAAAAATAGAATACATGCTGAAATAGTTATAGGTGAAGAATCAGGATGTTTTTAAGTTACCTTCAGATACTCCCTCCCAAAAATACGTACGTAGGTAGAGGCAGAAATAAAGCAGTTATAGCAAAACATTAAAACTGGTAAATCTAGTTGAAATGATATTACTGTACTATTTCTTTCCACTTGTCTGTAGGCTTGAAATCTTAAATAAAAAGTTGAGAGAAGGGCCAGCCCTGTGGTCTGGTGGTAAAAGGAGCTAGATCCTAACTAGCTGACTCTGCGGTGTGAATCCTGGCCCCGGCAACTTGGAAACACACTGGGCACATATGTGTGTATTACCTAAATCCCAACAGGACAGAAATAGAAGAGAAGGAATTGTGGTGTGCCCATGACCCCTAGGGTAATCTTCCCCTTTCTCTCTCCCTCTGGCCAAATATACACACACCCCTTGACAAAAAATAATTTAAAAAAATTGAGAGAAAAAAATTACATATGCACTCTGTTGGAGTTAATGAGGCAAGCTACAAAATGAAAAACACAACAAAATTTGAACCAGTCACGTGGTGCATTCCTGTGAGCCCATCTGCATGGGAAGCTGGGGCAGTCAGAACACTGGAGGCTAGGAGTTCTGGGCTTAGTGTGTTAGGCGGGTCAGCTGTCCATACCAAGACTGGAAATAGTATGGGGACTTCCTGGGAGGCAGGACCACCAAGTTGCCTAAAGATGGGTGATCTGGCCCAGGTAGGAAACAGAACAGGTCAAACTTCCATGCTAATCAGTGGTGGTATTGCACCTAGTAACAGCCACTGCATCCCAGCTTGGGTAACAGTGAAAAGGTGGCACCGCAGTCACTGCAAGACTCCATGATGCAGAGGCCACCTGGAAAAGTCCATGTTTGCATCCCAAGATCTCCTGGTACACACAGGGCACAGGCATGCCTGTCTGTGATCCCGACTGGCTGGGGTAGAAAGCAACATGAAGAGCCTATCAGAAGTCTCGGTCTCAGGCTAGTCAGTGGCGAGGTGGTTAAAACAGCTGGATCCCACATGCCCAACAGTGCAGTTCAAGTCCTGATTTAAAAAACACGCCTGGGGGACCAGCAGTTAGCGTAATGGCTATGTCGTTGGACTCCTACATAGTCGACCACAGTTTGCGTCCTGGACCCGGTGGCTTAAAACTCATGCCGGGTGCATATGTGTGTGTGTGTGCCCAAGATCCCGAGAGGAGAATGGAGGAGAAGAGACTGCGGCATGGCCATCCTCCCCCAGGGGGTGATTTCTCGCTTTCTGTGTCTCTGTCTGGCGAGCGCACGCACCCTATAGTAAAAACCTCTAAAAAAAAAAAACACGCCTGGCACATGTGCATCCATGCCCCAGATCCTGAGAATGTTGGAGAAAGGAGACTGTGGCATAGCCATCCTTCCTGGGCAGTGCTTTCTCACATCTCTCCTGTGTCTGTCTCTCTCCAGTAAGCACACATGCCCTATTTTATCGTTAAAAAAAAAAATTCCTTCTGTAAATAACAAGTGATTAAAGATGCTTTTTAAGAAAAAGTAGTAGTGAAGCCAGCAGGTGGTATAGTGGTTAAGGCACTGGACTCCCACATGGTTGATTGTGGTTTGAGTCTAGATTCAGTGGCTTGAAACTCAAACTGGGTGTATGTGCGCCCAAAATCCCATGGCTGTTTTCCCCCCTCTGGGGGGGTTAATTTCTTGCCTTCTGTCTCCCTGTCTCTCCAGCAAGCACATGTACCCTATAGCAAAAATCTTTTTTTTTTTTTTTTTCTTTTTTTCTTTTTTTGGAGAGGTTTTTGCTATAGGGCGCGTGCGCTCGCCAGACAGACAGAGAGAGACAGAGAGACAGAAAGCAGGAAATCACCCCCCAGGGGGGATGGCCACACCGCAATCCCTTCTCCTCCATTCTCCTCTCGGGATCTTGGGCACGCACGCACACGCGCCCGGCGTGAGTTTAAGCCGCCGGGTCCGGGACTCGAACCGCGGTCGACTACGTGGGAGTCCAGCGACATAGCCATTACGCTAACTGCTGGCCCCGCAAAAATCTTTATTAAAAAAAAAATTAAAGAAAGGAAAAAGGGGCCTGACAGGTGGTGCAGTGGTTAAAGGCATTGGACTCCCACATGGCCGACTGCTATTTGGGTCCTAGACCTCGAAGCTTACTTTCTCACTTTCCCTCTCTTTCTCTTACTCTGTCCCTCTCTGGTCAAATTTAAATAAATAAATAAAGTTAAATAAAATCATTTTTAAAAAAGGAAGAAAAAATAACAAATGTTTTGAAAGAATACAGAAAACACTGAAATAACATCAATCCATTTGAAGAAAAAGACAAGCAAACTCATCCGTGAGCTTGTGCTTAATGTCTGAGTACTGAATTAGTCTCCATAAGAAATACAAAGTTATTGGTTACAAAATATTAATAGTCAGGATCAACTCTTCACCTAAGATTGGTTTCAATATAAATATAGTTTCGTTTAAGATAAATATTTGACCTCCTATTATGTCAACTATTGAGGCTTTCATGAGCTATATTATGTTGGGATGCCCTTGGGATGCTACTGAGCTGTAAGGTGATTTACTCCTATCTCAGCTAAATTCCTGGCCCTTAGAATTCTCATGTCTGTCTACACTAGCGGTCTCTCTCCTCCCTGTCATCTATCAGTCTGTCTGGCTTCTGGATACTTGCCTCGCCGATCCGCTCCATGTTGTGCAATCTGTCCAGGAGTGAGAACCAGATAACCCAGTTTGCTAGGATCCTATAAAATTTATTACCGAGTAAAACAACTGCAGGCTTGACAACTCAGGGTCTCTTTTTCCCCTCCAAAGGGAAGTCAGAAGTTGAAGTTTGTCTTTCAAACTTAGTTCAGTGACTAAGGCTAAATTACTAATAGTAATCAGCAGTGTATGTTCACGAGTGCTAAATCTAAAAAGATGAAGCTACTCATAAAGGAGAGTAACTACAGTGACAGCACTGGAGTTTTTCCTTGAAAGAACTCTTAATATCCTCTCTAATCTTGTATCTTGCACAGCATGCTATCATGTTGTTATGAATTTTATCCAATATTCTTCTTACCAAGAGTATCTTTAATAAGGATCTCAAGCTTCTGCCCCATGTTGGGTCCTCTCTCCTCTCTTGGATTCTGTACCCGGTTTACAATCTCTTGCTTGATGGAGTTGATTACAAACAATAAATTATCTGTAAGACAGAACAAAATACTTGGAATACGTCACTAATGTGGAAGAATTTTATCTTACTATGTAATAACATAGTCATTTTTAAAGCTGGAAATTGTAAGAAAACATTAAGAAGGAGGTCAGAGGGTGGCACAGTGGTAAAGTGCAATGGTCTGTGAAGGCATCCCACAGGGTAAGATTCCCGGTTTAAGGCTAGCGACCTCCTGAAGATGCTGCACTTTTACCCATGATCCAGTACTGGCAAAAAAGCTGGCGGTGGACTGTGGCATCAAGACCCTACTGGGGGGAACCAGCAGTTAGCGTAATGGCTATGTCGCTGGACTCCCACGTAGTCGACCGCGGTTCGCGTCTCGGACCCGGTGGCTTACAACTCACGCCGGGCACGTGTGCGTGCGTGCCCAAGATCCCGAGAGGAGAATGGAGGAGAAGGGATTGCGGCGTGACCATCCCCCCCTGGGGGGTGATTTCTCGCTTTCTGTCTCTATGTCTCTCTCTGTCTGTCTGGCGAGCGCACGCGCCCTATAGCGAAAAACCTCTCAAAAAAAAAAAAAAAAAAGACCCTACTGGGGGTGCTGTCTCTCCCTCGTTTCCTCTCTTTCTCTGTCTCTTTTGTTCATGGAAGAAATAAATATATATATTAAAAATATTTAAGAAAATGTTCATCAGTGATCATTATATGCTTTCCTATTCAAAGAAACTAATTTCGAATGATGCTTGATAACACATTGTACTCTTGAACAATGCTATAATCCTGTAAGCCATTTGCCATACTTGTCTTTATAGCTTTAAGACCCATGATAGGGGCCAGCCAGTAGACAGCAGTTAAGGCAGCAGCTGGATCCCATATGGCTGACTGCACAGTTCCAGTCCCAGACCTGATGACTTGAGAAACACACTGGGTACATGTGCATATGTGCCCAAAATCCCAAGAGGAAAATGGAGGAGAGGGGACTGCAATGTGGCCAGACATTGTGTGTGTGTGGGTCCTCTTCCCTTGACACGTGTGCATTTATAAACACTATCATGATAATAAAGGGGAAAAATACAATTTATTTTTTAAAAAGGGACATTCCATCTTAAAAATATATATACACCATAAATATCATAAAAGGTTTCCCCTGATATTGCAAACAAGATAATCACTTCTATTCAATATTGTGCTTGATGTCTTAGACATTTTAATAAGGCAGAAAAACAAAAAGGCAAAGATCAGAAAAGAAGAAATGAGGGGCTGACAAGTGGTGTGGTGGCTGGGGGCGCCAGACTCCCACAAGGCTGACCATGGTTTGAGTCCCAGACCTGGTGGCTTGCTTTCTCACTTTCTCCCTCTCTGTCCCTCTCTGGTCAAATTAAAATAAATAAATAAAGTTAAATAAAATAATTCTTTTTAAAAAAAGAAAAGAAAAAGAAAAGAAGAAATGAAACCATCTTTATTTGCAGATGATGAATGCTAAGTATAAAAGTCCCAGGGAATCTACATATCTACTAGTGGAATAAATAAGCTTAGCAAGATCCTAAGATACAAGAGTAATACACAAAAATCTATTTAATCTATTAATAGCAAAGAGTTTAAAATAAAATTTCAAAAATAATTCCATTTATGGCAGCATCAAAAAATATAAAATGTCCATGATTACATCTAACAAAAAATGTTCAAACACACCACACTGAAAATTATGAAGCATGGCAGCAACAAACTAAAATTATTTAGCTAGATTAAGATTACAAATTCATGAATTGGAAGACTTCATTTTAAGATGGTAATTCTTTCCAAATTGATCTACAGATTCAAAGCAATCCCAATCAAAATTTCAGTAAGGTTTTTTAGTAAAACGTGATAAACTGATTCTAAAATGTGTATGGATATAAGACCTAGAACAGCCAAAACAACTTGCAAAGAACAAAATTGGATTCCTGGGTTCTCTATGCAAAGATTCCAGTTCATATGACATAGGGAGAGCCTAGGAATCTGTATTCTTTTAAGTACACAGACAATTCCGATAAGCAGTCAAATGTAGAAAATGTAGGCCACACACACAAAGATCAATGTCATTGCTCACTATAAGGGAAATATAAAAACCACTCAACGAAAGGAGCTAACCCAGCAGCATAGTTATAAACAGAAGAAAGAAATTATTCTAGCCACAAGTGGACCAGCTCCTTAGTGTAGAGAAGAGATAAGGCTTGAGAGCCACTCATACCGAGGAAGACTAAAAATGAAAGAAAATGAAGATATGGCTTACTGAATGGATGAACAAAAAGAAGGCTAGCCAAAAATTGGGCTGAATGCGGAGAAAGGAAATAACAAAACCAAAGGAAAAAATACTTGTCAGTAAAGTGACAAGAAGTTAATCAAATTCTTAAAAGTTTAGGTTTACCATATTCTGTATTGAGGCCCCATAATTTCACTTTATTAGCTTCATACTGGGCTTTTTTCTTTAACCGACAAGCTCTGTGAAGAAAGGAAGAAGGGATTAGTTCACTTTTTTAAAGTGAATATGTAGAACATACCTTCTTTTTGTTGCTGTCAGACATTTTTAGTAGCAACAAAAAATTACTGTCTAGGAACTAGCAGGTGGCTTAGTGATTACAATGCTAGATGCCCACATGGCTGACTGCAGTTTGAGTCCCAAACCTGGAAGCTTGAAAATCATGCTGGGCTTCTGAGCATGTGTGCCCAAAATCCCAGAGGAGAATGGAGGAGAGGGATTGCAGCATGGCCACACCCCCCCACACTATAGAGTGATTTCTCACTCTCCCTCTCACTGTCTTGGTTTCTCTCTGGTGAGTGCACATGCCCTATGGCAAAAACCTTAAAACAAACAAAGAGAAACACTGTCTACTGATATTTATCAAAAAACGAAGTTACCGTGAAACAAAAAGCATCATTTATCCAAATTTTTTCTTAAAAATTTAGAACACATTCAAAAATAAAGCTATGACCAGCACATGCCTATTAGAATAGCTAAAATACAAAACTAAACAAATAAAAACTGACAATACCAAGTACAGAAGAGGATATGAAGGAAATGGAACCCTCATGTTGCTAATGAGAATGGAAAATAGTCCATATGGTTATTCTGAAAAGCAGTTTGGCAAAAGAAATAAAATATGTTCACACAAACACTTGTAAGGGAATGTCTGCAGTGGTTTTATTCATAATTGCCAAAACTGTAAACAAACTGAATGCCTTTCAACCGGTAAATAGATAAACTGTAGTAAATACCAACAAGGAATACTAATCAGCAATAAAAAGGAACCATGACTCCACATAACAACATGAATACATCTATATGACATTCTAGAAAAGACAAAACTGTAGAGACAGAAAAAAGATCAAAGTTTGTGAGGGGTCAAAGGTGTGAGAAGGGGCTGCTTTTTTTTTTTTTTTAAGAATTTTTTATTTAATTTTATTTATCATTTGCATTATGATTCCTTTGCTATAGGGCATGTGCACTCACCAGAGAGAGAGAGAGAGAGAGAGAGAGAGAGAGAGAGAGAGAGCGCGCGCGCGCGCGCGCAATTAAGCCACCAGGTCTGGGATTCAAACATGGCTGGCCATGTGGGAGTCCAGGGCCTTTAACTAACACGTTACCTGCTTAGCCCCAAGGGGTTGGCTTTTAAAAAGAGACATGAGGGCTGGGGCCAGCAGCTGGCGGAATGGCTATGTCGCTGGACTCCCACGTAGTCGACCATGGTTCGCGTCCTGGACCCGGTGGCTTAAACTCACGCGGGGCGCGTGTGCGTGCGCCCAAGATCCCAAGAGGAAAAAGGAGGAGAAGGAATTGTGGCATGGCCATCCCCCCTGGGGGGTGATTTCTCGCTGTCTCTCTGTCTCTCTCTGTCTTTCTGGTGAGTGCACGTGCCCTATAGCAAAAACCTCTCCAAAAAAAAAAAAAGAGAGACATGAGGGAATTTTTAAAGACAATATAAATGTTAAATAACTACATTGTGGTGATAGTTATGATTAGCTATGTCTATCAAAACTCATTAAGTATTTATTAAAAGGGATGACCTTTACTGTAGGTAAATTATACAACATTACTGACTTACTGAAAAAGCAAACAAAAATACATCTATGATAAAAATATTTAGTGCAGGGCCAAGGTGGCATGTGGTTAAAGTGGCTGGATCCTACACGGCCAATAGTATGGTTTGAGTCCTGGACCCAGTGACTTGAAAAACATGCCAGGCATGTGTGCTCAAAATCCCATAAGGAGGAGAGATGGGAAAGGGACTGTGGTATGACAACGCCCCATGAGGGGGGTTTTCTCACTTTCCCTTTCTGTCTGTCTCTCTCTCCAGTGAGACAAGCACATTCTGACAAATTAAAAAAAAATTATGTTATACTGTAATATAATGCATTCAAATTCATTCACCTCTCCCCTCTTAAAAACTTTTTCCATAAAGCATAAACACCATCTTTTACTTTCAAAGGAAAAATCATAGTGTCATTGTAGAGTTAGAAGAGCAAAATACAGTTTTTGAACAATAGCTGAACATAGCTCTTATATTAAAAATTCATTTAGGGTCTCACCTCATCTTCTAAACTTTATTCATACAAGTGAACATTAACAGCATTTACCTGGAAGCCAGCTTATTTTTTTCCTTCCTTGACCTTGGCCGGGCTGTTAAGGGAAGCTCACTGACTGGAGTCAGGTCGCTAATCACCTTATTCAGCTTCCGTAACTCATTGCCTATCTGAAGAAGTTTTTTAGGGTTTGGAGTCAGGTCTTCTACATCAGTTCTCCGTGATTTCTTTACTGCATATTTTCCTATAAACAGTTTAAAAGCAGTTTAAGTTAGATCATTTTAATTAACAAGAGGTACACTTTCTGCAGCTATATTTAAAACCATTACCCTCCCACAACCACTTTTTCAAAATTTTCAGAAGTCCCTGGAAGTTTCAGCATGTCTAATAACCTATCCCAGAAGGGCTAGCCTCTCCTTCCCTACACCCCACCATGGTGCAATAAACATGGGTGATGTAACACAGGACGTTTTTCAAGTCCTTCTCTACTCTTGGGTTTCTAGCCCCAGGATGACAGTCTTAATTATTGCATGGCAGCACTAAACACCTCAAATCTAAGGACTGCAGTCCAGGTTCAACTGCACCCAAAAATTGGGACTAAGGTATAACATGTGGTCAGGAGACAGTTTGGGGATTTTACCCAAACCACGTTTGGATGCTATGACTGAAAAATTTGTCAGACACAGATATTTATGCTGGACTGAAAAAAAATCCAATAAATATAGATCATCTTGCTTGGAAGCTCTTTTTTGGCTGCTTTGATAAATATTTCAGAAGACTCACATGGCCTTGCTCCATTCCCCAGGGAGAAAAGGACTCTGTCATCTGAACTAGAGTGTACCAAACACCTTTCCTAGTACCATTACTAAGAAATGCTACTTGGGGGTGATTTCTCGCTTTCTGTCTCTATGTCTCTCTCTGTCTGTCTGGCAAGCGCATGCGCCCTATAGCAAAAATCTCTCCCCCCCCCAAAAAAAAAAAGAAATGCTACTTGGAATTACTTATTGAACTTGTAAGTTTTCACTTCTGGAAGAAATCAATCTGAAGGCCAAAACTCAGTAATAATTCACCGAGAAACTACAGTAGAACACAGACTTGAGTGTCAATGGAAAGGGAAAATGACACACAAATATATTCAAATGCAATTCCTGTCCTCAAGAATGCTTATAAGCAACTTAAATCTAAGGAATGGATGAATATTCAACTGTTTACTGAGCACCAAACTTAGTAGTACTTCCTCTTCCTATCATTTTCAATAGACTTTGGATTAACATAAAAATAGCATTTATAAAGGAGGAATTCTACTTAATCACAGTTTCCTATAATTCACAACTCAAAATTTGACCTAAGATAATAAGCTTCTCCCATTTCTTCTATTCAATTCTTATCTCTTCACTTGCTTTGTCCGCAATTATTCCTTCTTTCCTTTGTCTCTTCTTTTCTCCCCAATAACATTTTTATTCCAATCTTCTCATTTACATTTCAACCTGGGGATTGGTCAAGAATGGAAAAGAGGAATGCTGGAGGTATTTGCTTTCTCCCTCACCCTGCTAGTTAAAGCAACTGTGACCAGTCAGGAACCAGCAGCCTCCTGTCATTTCCTGGATGGGATGAGGAAAAGAAGAAGGGACTGGAAACAGAATAGTCCACATGGTCCTTCCTCCCTGCTTCGTGATGGATTGACAATGGTAACTTCAAAGGGTATCTGTGAGCAAAGAGCAGTCATACAGCAGCTCTACTGTTCCTGTCCTGGATTGCTAGGGAAGGGCGAACACCTTTCCTAGCTGCACTGAGGAAGCAGTCTGGTTTAGTATCTGTGTTTAAAGTGACACTACGAATCTGACTACAATCCCCTCTTACCATGATGTAAACCATTTTTCTGATACATATTACTTGGCAAGGTGTCTCGGTTCCATTCAGAGGGCCTCAGCATCCTCTCTTGCTGTGATGGTGTAAGTTGTTCACTGTATTCCCAAAAGTACCTTCTTTTACCTCTCTTTCGAGAGGATATTGAAGTCATCTCCTTCAAGTCTTCTACAGAATCATTTTCATAGCCTTGAAAGAAAAAAGCCCCCCCCCAATTTCTTAAGCTCCATAAATTCCAATAAGCCAATCAGGACAAGAAAACAAAAAATCCCTTCTATCTGTAACTTTCTTTCATCTTAAAATATCACTGACACGTCAAGGATAATAAAGCAGATCTATAAAACAACTTCTAATATGTCACTCTCTAAGTCATAAAATAGTTAGAGATTAGGACCAGCAGATAGTGTAGTAGTAGACCGTGGTTTGACTCCCAGACCCAGCAGCTTAAAACTCACGCCGGGCGCATGTGCGTCCGTGCCCAAGATCCCAAGAGGAGAATGGAGGAAAAGGGATTGCAGTGTGGCCATCCCCACTGGGGGCTGATTTCTCACTTTCTGTGTCTGTCTCTGGAGAGTGCATGTTCCCTATAGCAAAAATATCTAAAGAGAAAAAAGATAAGTCAGAGATTAATAAACATGGGTAACTCTATTATTTTATCTTTCTTGGATTTCTCTTATTAGTATGTGATGCTTTTTTGTATCTTTACATAGAATAAGAGCACACTTACACACAGCTACTGTAATATCAAAGTACAATTAGGTAATGGTACTTAGACATCATACTGTGATTTTTAAATGTTTTTTTTTTTTTTCCTATTGTTTATGTATTTCAAACATCCCAGACAGAAAGGTCTATTTCTATAATGGTGTCCTACTACACAGTGTTCCAAGAGGCAGCAGTGGTTCTCTTTTTACCTCCTGTCCTGCCTCTTTTGGAAAGTCACAAAAGATGACAATTCCAGGGTCTAACACTGGCATAGAAGTAAAATGCCATGCTCTGCAAGGCTGGTCCACATGGGAAGGTTTGAGGTTCATGTCCAGAGACCTCACTGAGTCAGGCACATATGCACCTAAGGCTAGCTGAAACTGGGGGTGGGTTACAGAGCCAAGACCCTGTTCAAGGCCACCTAAGTGGAATGGCGGCTCCAAGGTAGATGGATTCCACATGGATGACCACGCAGTTTGAGTTCCAGACCCAACAGCTTGGAAAATACACTGGGTGTGTGTGAGTGCATGCCCCAAATCCTGAGAGGAATAAATGGAGAAGGGATTGTGGTATGGCCATCCCCCCTGGGGGGTGATTTCTTGCTTTCTGTCTCTCTGTCTCTGTCTTTCTGGCAAGCACATTTGCCCTATAGCAAAAACCTCTCCAAAAAAAAAAAAAAGTAAAAAAAGAAAGAGATGGTATCTTTGTACTGGGAAAAAAAGTTCAAAATTTACAGTTTACCAATTTTTTTTCAGAGTAAGAATCGATTAGGAGTATAATTTTATTCACAACATTCTGGGAAAGACAAAATTAGAGGGATGCAGTGGTTGCCAGAGGTTAGGGGCAGAGGGAGGAGATGACTAAAAAGGAATTTTGGGGCATGAGCAAACCCTTCTCTGTATGGACTGTGGTGGTGGTTACATGACTACATTCATTTGTCAAGATTCACTCAAGTATACACTGCAAGAAGGGTGAATTTAAATATGTGGCAATTATACTCGTTAAACAAGAGTCATTCAGGGGGGAGAATGATTCCTGACCAACGGTCAGGAAAAGCTCTTTTGTTGCCTTGCTGGCACTGACAGCATATATTAGAGTACATATGGTACTCTGAAACAGCACAGCAAGTAGTGTGATGGTGAACCTCAGGTTCTTACAAAAGGATACACAAGTTGAGTGACAATTATTTCTAGAAGTCTGATTTTTAAAACCCATTAGTAGGGCCAGCAGATGGCCTAATGGTTACATCACTGGATTTTCACATGGCTGACCATGGTTCGAGTCCTGGACTTGGTGGCTTGAAACTCATGCTGGGTGCATGTGCATGCCTGCCCAAAATCCTAAGAGGAGAATAGCGGAGAAGGGACTGCATCATGGCCATGGCCCCTGGGGGTGGTGGTGGTGGTGATTTCTTGCTTTCTGTCTCTCCAATGTGCCCTATAGTAAAAATCTCTCTAAAATCAACAACAAAAAAAACTGTGTTGGGGGGTCAAGGTGGCATAGTGGTTAAGGTGCTGGATTCCCATATGGCCGACCATGGTTTGAGTCCTGGACCTGGTGACTTACTTTTTCACTTTTCCCTCCCTCTCTTTCTCTTCTCTCTGTCTTCTCTCTGGTGAGCACGTGCCCTATAGCAAATTTTTTGAAATAATAATAATAAATAAAGTTAAATAAGTAATTCTTTTTTAAAAATCTTAAGCAAAAACTTTGGTTTATTTACTTGTGCTTACGTTTCATTTTAAATTAAAGATTTTTTTTTTTAAACTTGCTAGAGAGTTCATGAGCTTGGCAGAGATGTCAGAGGGAGAGGGCCTGGTCCTCCTACAACCCTGTCTCCTCCATTTCTTCACCCTATTAGGATTTTGGGCATGCACACATATGTACCCAGTGTGTTTCTCAAGCTATCGGGGGCAGAACTCACACTATGCAGTCAGCTATGTATGGGATCCAGCTCCATTAACTTCCAGGCTTGGGGGCCGGCCGTAAGGAGTTCATCTCACTCCAGTGATCAATCCAGCTTTGGAAAAGGTACAAAGATACTGCAGTGTCAAAAACAGCCTTTTTGAAAAGGCCTAGTGCCCAGCTCTGTGGCACACCAGTAATGAATTGCTCAAGAAAAGCTGATCCCACATGACAAGTGTGGTTCATATCCCTGGCCTAATTAGCCTGAAATATGTCTGGCAGGAGCACATATCCCCAGGATCCAGTGGGCTGGAAGACTGGAAGGAGACTGCAGCATGACCAGACCCTGTGGAGGGTACTCCTCTCTCTCTCTCTCTCTCTCTCTCTCTCTCTCTCTCTCTCTCTCTCATGCACGTGTACACACTCTATCATTAATTTAAAAGGTTTGTAACTAAGCTAAGCAAAAATTACAGGTACACAGACACCACAGTAAGTTAGATTGGGAACACCTAAACACAGCCAGATGCATAAACCCAAACACTCTCAATGTCAGTAAGTTGTGTTCTACACTTAAGTCTACCCCAACCATAAATATAGGAAAAAAAACTTTACACAGTTCCCTGGGGCAACTCATTCCTCCAGATTTGCTCCTTCAGCCAACAGCTACCTTTAGGTGGCCAGAATTTTTTTTTTTTAAGAATTATTTTATGTAACTGTATTTATTTATTTTTAAATTTTTTGACCAGAGAGGGACAAAGCAAGCTACCAGGTCTGGGACCCAAACCATGGTTGGCCATGTGGGAGTCTAGCACTCTTAACTACCACACCACCTGCTGGCCGCAGGTGGCCAGGATTTCTGACAAAACATTGTTCCCTTTTACTTAATATACTCACATATTTCATTTGGCACTTCTAAGAATCTGGTGAGGAAGAGGTTATTAACCTTACTGACACAAGTAACATGCTCATGGAGAGTTGCTATGATTTGGTAGAGGTAGTACCTAGCTAGTCCTCATGGCTCAAGAAGTCTAGCTTTGGTCTGGCCCCCTGGCCTGGTACTTCAGGAAGCCAGATTCATATGGCTGTAGGTACGATTCAATTCCAGTCCCAGCAGCATCAAAAACATGTTGTCGGGACCAGCAGTTAGCGTAATGGCTATGTTGCTGGACTCCCACGTAGTCGACCGCGGTTCGCATCCCGGACCCGGTGGCTTAAACTCACGCCGGGCGCGTGTGCGTGCGTGCCCAAGATCCCGAGAGGAGAATGGAAGAGAAGAGATTGCGGAGTGGCCATCCCCTCTGGGGGGTGATTTCTCGCTTTCTATCTCTCTGTCTCTCTCTGTCTGTCTGGCGAGCGAAGGTGCCCTATAGCAAAAAACCTCCCCCCCCCCAAAAAAAAAAAACATGTTGTGCATATGTGCCCCAAATCCCAACAAGATGGAGAAATGGGAGAGAAGGGACTGCAGTGTGACTATGCCCCACTGGAAAGTGCTATCTCCCTCTCCCATTCTCTGACCTTCTAGTGATACAAGTTCCCTCTATTAAAAAAAAAAAAAAAAAAAATCTAGCTCCAAGAGGACTTCCCACTTACTTGTAAGTAACTGGTCTTATGGTCTTATATGGTCTGAATGAATTTTTTTCAAATATATCCCATGTAAAGTTCAAAGAGTCATGTTTTTTTAATTTCTTCTGTCACACCCAAATTAGTTATTGGTTTTATTTACTTATAACATTTTTGGGGAAAAGAAAGTATTTAAGGGACATTAGTTTTCTTTGACTTAATATATTAAAATTTCCTAGGGCCAGCAAGTGGCATGGAGGTTAAGGTGCTGGACTTCTACCTGGCCGGCTGTGCAGTTTGAGTCTTGGACCCAGCAGCTTGGAAAACACACTGGGTGCACATACATGCATGCCTAACATCTGGAGGAGAATGGAGGTAAACAGATTGTGATATGGCCATCCTCCTGGGGGCTGACTTCTCATTTTCCTTCTGTCTCTCTCTCTGGCGAGCATATGCTCCCTTATGGCAAAATTCTTAAAAACAAAAACAAAAAACCTCTAATAACACATACTATAAATTAATGCACACACACACACACACACACACACACACAATCTGTTGCCTAAAGTCATCTACCTTTTAATACAGAGAATACCGTGATCAAGTATAATACAGGAAAGTTACATTCCCAGATCTCTAGTCTAGTATTTAGGGTTATTAAATATTTCTACAATAGGGACCAGCAGTTGGCATAATGGCTATGTCTCTGGACTCCCACGGAGTTGACTGCAATTCGAGTCTTGGACCCAGTGGCTTTAACTCATGCCAGGCATGAGTGCATGCGTACCCAAGATCCCAAGAGGAGAATGGAGAAGGGATTGTGGCGTGGCCATCTCCCCTGGGGGGTGATTTCTCACTTTTTGTCTCTCTGTCTATGTCTTTCTGGCAAGTGCACGCACCCTATAGCAAAAACCTCTTTAAAAATAAAAATAAATAAATAAATTTCTCAAAATAGGTTTTGAGGAACACTGTTACCATAAGGGATAACTTCATCCCATCACCTATGAATTCTGTGAGCACATTATTTAAGAAACTTTCTCTCTCTTGCCAAATATCACAGTGTACTGAAGTATATTAAAAGACTCTGAGAAATCATAAAAGTAAATAAACTAACCTAACTCTAAGTTCCAGAAAGAACTGCTCTGTTCATATCTGTAGACCTAATTCCTAATACACATAGTACCTGACACAAAAGCAGACACTTGAAAATAATTTATCCAATAAATTATTTTGTTTAAGGTAAAATTTCCTGTGGAACTCTTTTTCTTTTCTTTGCATTTGGTAGATCACCATACCAATCTAACTCATTCCTTCCCGACATAAAAGTCAAAGGCTGACTCTGTGGTTCAGCAATAATGTGTTACTTAAGAGAAGCCAGATCCCACATGGCAACCACAGTTTGCATCCCCAGCCTAGTTGGCCTGAAACACACTGGGCATGTGAGGGAGTGCCCAAGATCTAATTTAAGAAACTCTCTCTCATGTGCACATGTGCTCCAACATGAATACAGAAAAAAAGAAAATTTCCCCAAAGGAAACATCCCATCTTTTAAAAAAGTTAAGACCACATCCATTCCCGGTATTACCTTTGGTTATTACAGGATACTGACATTGAGTTGGTAAAGTCAACCGTGAAAATGTTTAATGGGGATTATAAAATAAACTCTCATTCTGGGGACCTAATTCTTAGTCTTAGAATCATGTAATTTCATGCCCCCAAACAGTGGTAGCCTGTCTGTAGAATAGGCTCTATTAAAACTTGGGAGCCAGTCCAGAATAGGGACTGAAACTCCATTTTGCACCTTTCCTGGAACTTCGTAGGCTCATGAACTGTTGTAGCCATCTGCCAAGAAACAGCATCAAGGGAGCTAGTCATCACAAAAGGGCCTTTGTAAACGATCTGCTATAAACTAAACCAATAAACCCACCCCAAAACTAGTGCTCTGAAGAAATATAACTAGCCTTGCTTTTCTGAATCAAGTAATTTCTTCCTGTGTCTTAACAATAATTCACTTTTACAACCCTGAAGTTGCTTATTTAGCTCTTTCTTCTAAGGAAAGGGGGAATTTTCATCAGCAAATGTGAATAAAGCCCAAAATTAATATACTTTTGTGGTTAAAGCACCTCGTTCATTACATTTGTGAGCACTGTCCAAGTAATACTAATCAGAAGGGTTTTACTTCAGGTCAGCTGGAAGTAAAAGAATTAAATGTCATCCTAAACACTCAGAAACACTGTTACATATGCCCAAGAAGATAATTTGACCGTGCTTAATCCCAGCTAACCCATAAAACCACTGCCTGGTTGCTTAAGACCAATAAGCTCACAAATAAGAACTGTTCTACAAGAGACAAGAGAAGAAAATATGGCATGACAGGACAATACCAATTACAATCCTCTCTAAGAGAGCCAAAGGTTGGTAAAATGAAAATGGGGCTCAATTTACCATGGGACCTTTCTTTATGGACCTCATCTCTCAATATATTTATCCAGATGGAACCAAGTCAAAAGATCAAGGGTGTGGGGCTGGCAGGTAGTGCGGTGGTTAAGGACACTAGGCTCCCACATGGCTGACCATGGTTCGTGTCACGGACCTGGTGGCTTGCTTTCTCACTTTCTCTCTCTCTCTCTCTCTCTCTCTCTCTCTCTCTCTCTCTCTGTGCCTCTCTGGTCAAATTAAAATAAATAAAGTTAAAATAATTCTTAAAAAAATAAAATCAAGGGTGAATTTAAAGTGAAGTTAAAAGTTTAAAAAAAAAAAAAAAAAGGCCTCCTGGTCTGGTGCTGCAGGATGGTTCCCATGGACCCAAACCAGTCCCCACTGACTTCAGGCCAGACTTCAGGCCAGCCCAAAAACAGGTTGTAGGTTCATCTCAGTACCAGGCTGGCCACCAAGGCCTCAGACTTCAGAATGGCCTCAAGAGACCCAATACCCAGGCACACTCTCAGAGTCTGTAGGGACTCCTAGGCATGCATCCAGAGTCCCAGGGGCCAGGCTAGCTTCTGTGGAGTCACGACTAAGCTTACCCTATCATCCAGGTGTCACTTAAGTCCCTGGGATTCAAGTTCAAGTCCTACCCCAATGCCAGGTTGGCTCCTATAGCCCCAAGTTTCAGGCAGGCTCCCATAAACCCAGGCTCCAGGCCTACTTCCACAGACCTAGGAACCAGGGTAGTCAGTATGGACCCAGAGGTCAGGTGTACCTGTCTACTTACCCAGGTACCTGACCAGCCCAACCAAGGACTCTAGCAGCAAGCCCACTTGCAGACACCTCCAGCTGGTCCACTGAAAATTTCTGGATAGACTATTTAGTAAAATGCTTTCTCTGGCAAAGCCAGTCTGTAAAAACTAGAAGAGGTGCCTATATCACCAAATGAACAGACAACAATGCAAGGCCATAGGGAAACATTTTAAGCCATGGGTAACTGATCCAAAAGAAATGAGGATCTATGAACTACTGAACGAAGAATTTAAAACAATTATCTTAAAGAAGCTCAGTGAAATACAACAGAACACAGACAATAAATGAAACTAGGAACACAACGCATACACAAAATAAGATGTTTAAAAGAGATAGAAGACCAGCCTGTGGCCTGGTGGTTAAGGTGGCTGGATCTCACATGGTCAACTGCATGGTTTGAATCCTGGACCCGGTGGCACACACTGGGTATGTGTGTGTGCCCCAAATCCCAAAAGGATGGACAAATGAAAGAGAAGAAACTGTAGCATGATCATGCCCCAGGGAGATTGTTTTACTGCTTCCCATACCATCCCATCTCTCTCTGGTTGAGTATATGCATCCTACGGTAACAATTGTTTTTAAGAATTATTTAATTTATTTATTATGATTATTTATTTATTTATTTATTTAAATTTGACCACAAAGAGACAGAGAGAAAGAAGGAAAGTGAGAAAGCAAGTGGACAGGTCTGGGACTTGAACTTTCGTCGATCATGTGGGAGACTAGTGCCCTAACTATAATGCTACCTGCTGGTCCGTTATTATTATTTTAATTTTTGTTATAGGATACATATGCTCACCAGACAGAGAGGGAAAGTTAGAAAGCAAGCTGCCAGGTACAGGATTCAAACTGTGGTTAGCCATGTGGGAATCTAACAATTTAACCACCATGTGACCTGCTGGCCCACAATTTTTAAGGAAAGAGAGAAATAGAAACCATAAAAAAATAACCAAACAAATTCTGGAACTGAAGAACACAACTGAAATAAAAATTTCCATAGAGAGCTTCAACAACAGACTGTATCAAGAAGAAGAATCAACAAGCTCAAATATAAGTTATTTAAAGTTACCTTGTTAGAGGAACAAAAATAACAAAAAATATTGCCCAGCTTTAGTGGAACAGGTGGTAGCACACTGATCTGCAGTGCTAGAAACCACAAGGCCAACTGCAGGTTTTGGATCCCAAGCTGACCTGAAACATGCCAGGCATAGCATGCACACCAGAATCCTGGCTAGCCAGAAGGCTGGAGAAAGGATACCACAGTGTGATGAGATGCTGCTGAGCATGCCTCTCTCTCCTCCAAGAAAGAAATACTTGAGGGGCCGGCAGGTGCATGGTGGTTAAAGGGATTGGACTTCCACATGGCCAACCGCAGTTTGAGTCTCAGACCTGGTGGCTTGCTTTCTCATTTTCTTTCTCTCTCTCTCTCTGGTCAAATTAAAATAAATAAATAAATAAAGTTAAATAAAATAATTCTTGGGACCAGCAGTTGGTGTAATGGCTATGTTGCTGGACTCCCATGTAGTCAACTGCAGTTCGAGTCCTGGACTCGGTGGCTTAAACTCACGCCGGGCATGTGTGTGTGTGTGTGTGTGTGTGTGTGTGTGTGCGCGCCCAAGATCCTGAGAGGAGAATGGAGGAGAAGGAACTGCAGTGTGGCCATCCCCTCTGGGGGTGACTTCTCGCTTTCTCTCTGTCTCTCTCTGGTGAGCACACGTGCCCTATAGCAAAAACCTCTCCAATAATAATAATAATAATTCTTTTTTTAAAAAAAGAAAGAAACTTGAAAAATTTTTTTAAAAAATAAAAAAGAGTGAAGAAAGCCTATCAGACTTAGGGTGTCGACACCATCAGGCAAAACAATATGCACATACCAGAAAACAGCATAAAAACAGAAAGGGACAGAAAGCTTATTTAAAGAAATATTTGATTGCTGGGAAAGTCATGGTACAGTTTTGCAATAAAAAAAATCATGACTTTTCTGACAACCTAATAATCACAAAAAAAGTGCCAAATATAAAGAAGATGAATAACCAGATCCTTGAGAGTCAAAGAACTCCATGTACAGATGACTCTTGAACAACACTGCTGAACTGTGCAGGTCTACTTATACATGGATTTTCTTTTTTAACTTATCAAAGTTATCACTTTTTTTTTTTTTGAGTTTTTCTATAGTGTGCATGTGCTCACCAAAGAGAGACAGAAACAGACAGAGAGAAAGGGAATGTGGGAAATTGCCACCCAAGGAGGATGGCCACAATGCAATCCCTTCTCCATTCTCCTCTTGGGATTTGGGGCACACATACACATGTGCCTGGCATGATTTTCAAGCTGCTGGGTCTGAAACTCAAAAGACAAAGTTAGCCATGTGGAATCAGCCACCTTAACCACCACGCCACCTGCTGGCCTGTTATCACATGTTAAAAACAAGAGTTTCCCCAATAGGGATGAAATCAGAAAGAAATCCAGTGCCCATTCTTTCTCAAACTGCATTTTACTTCCAAGATATTCTTTTTCAGACTGAGTTAGAACCCAGAAAATCAAATGATGGTCTATAGGTGGAAAGTTCCTTTGTGCAGGGTTCCTTAGGGCCCCCCTTCCTGAGTTTTACGAATGGATTCTTCAAGCTTTTGTGCTGTCCCAAAGGTGGTTAGCCTTGATTCTGCCTCTGATCCCAGGTGGGCGGGTCCCTGATAGCTCCTGAATGGCGCCCTCAGACTCCTCTCCTTGTTGCTGCTGGCCCAGGTGATATTCAACCATCACCTGGACCTCTTTCATTATGACTATGGTCCTTGTCATCTTTTCTGTTGCCATGGAGACACTGCCAAAGTGGACTTGAGAAGTGGGCTGAGGAGTCAATCTTCATCTGTCTTTAGGGATGACTGGTCACAGCATGAAGATGACAAGAGTGAGGGGAGAGGAACCTCTAAATTTGCTCTGCCTTCTCAGAGCCAAGGTGCAGCTCCAACAGCATAACCACAAACTGGCTCTCCCAGGTGCTGAGGGTGGCAGTGGCCACTGGCCAGAGATGTAGCAGGAAGGGAATGGTGGCAGGACTTGGGGCTGAGAATGAACACACACTTTCTCCATTCCACTCCAGCTCTAGCTAGAGCAGGCTATTAGTAGTTAAGTTTTGGGGGAATAAAAAGGGAAGCCAGCTAGTGGTGTGGTGGTTAAGGTGGCTTTATCTCACACAGTCAGCTTTGCAGTTCAACTCCTGGACCCAGAAGCTAGAGGGACATGCTGGGTTCATGTGCACGCATGCCCAGGGTCACAAGAGGAAAATGGAAAGGGAGGGATTGTGCCACGGCCATCCCCCCAGGTGGGTGCATTCTCACACCCATCCCCACCTCCCTGAGTGCACATGCCCCTACAGCAAATTAAAATTAAGTTATATGTGGCACTGGCTCATGGTTTAGTGGTTAAGGGAGACGAATTCCACATGGCCAATTATAGTGTGAGTTCTGGCTCAGGTGGCTTGAAAAACATGCTGGGCATGTATGCTTGCATGCCTACATACTTGGCAAGATTAAAAAATGGATGAGAAGGAACTGCATTGTGACCACACTCCATGGAGGGTGCAAGGGTGGATGCCTTCTCCTCTCTGTGTCTCTTTCTGGCATGTGCATTACCTCTGGCAATTAAAAAAAATAGTTACATGGATTTTCAACTGAAGTGTCAGCATCCCTAGCACCCACACTATTCAAGGTTTAACCATAAGATTAAACATAAAAAGATTTTCACCAAGACACATTTAATCAAATTCTCAAAAAGGAAAATCAGGGACCAGCAGTTGGCGTAATGGCTATGTTGCTGGACTCCCATGTAGTCAACCATCGTTCGAGTCCTGGATCCGGTGGCTTAAACTCATGCTGGCGCATGTGTGTGCGTGCCCAAGATCCAGAGGGAAGAATGGAGGAGAAGGGATTGTGGCATCATCATCCCCCCTGGGGGGTGATTTCTCACTTTCTCTCTCTCTCTTTCTGACAGGCACATGTGCCCTATAGCAAAAACGTCTCCCTCCCCCCCAAAAAAAGGGGAAATCAAGAGAGTTTTGAAAGCAAAAAGAGAAAAGTGACCTGCTACATATAAAGGAACCTCACAAGACAACCCATGGTTTTCTTGGCAGAAATCTTGTTGGCCAGAGGAGAGTGGGATGATATATTCAAAGTGCTAAAAGGAAAACTGCCAACCAAGAGTAATATATCTAACAAAGCTGTCCTACAGAAATGGAAATAGGGTCAGCCAGTAGTGTGGTGGTTAAAACAGCTGAATCCCACATGGCTGACCACATGGTTCAAGTCCCTGGGCCTGGCCACTTAAAAATACATATCAGGGAGAACATGCAACCTATAGCAAAAATCTCTCCAAAAAATAAATAAATAAAAGGTCAGGTACATGTGCATGTGCACACCGAAATCCAAAGAAGAATGAAGGAGAAGGTTATCCTCACAATGGTGTGGTTACCCTTTCTGGGGGGTGCTTTCTCTATCTCTCTCTGGCAAGTATATGCACCCTATAGCAAAATTTAATTAAAAAAAAAAAGACAAAGACTTTCCCAAACAAAAGACACCCCTTACAAGAAATGCTAAATGCTAAAGTTGAAATGAAAGAATTCTAACTAACAAAATGAATTGTGGAAGTATAAAACTGACAAAACAAGAATACAGATAAATTCATGTAGCTGATACTGCAACAGTGGTGCATGAATCACTTTAATTCTAGTATCACAATTAAAAGGCAAAGTATTAAAAATAACTATAGCTACAATAATTTTTAATAATTATTTAATTGTTATTTATTCATTCATTTATATTTTAATTTGACCAGACACACACATACACACACACACACACACACACACACACACACAGAGCAAGAGAGAGAAAGTGAGAAAACAAGCTTCCAGGTCTGGGACTTGAACCGTGGTTGGCCATGTGGGAGTGTCCAGTGCCTTAACCACCACATCACCTGCTGGTCCCCAGAAAGCAAGCTGCCAGGTCCAGGACTCAAACTGCAGTCGGCTATGTGGGAGTCCAGCATTCTTAACCACCACACCACCTGCCAGCCCCCCTACAGTAATTTTTAATGGCTATACAATATACAAGATGTAAGCTGAGACAACAAATAAATAACAAGGGAAAAGGTAAAGTGTAGAGTTTTTGTATGCAATTGTGGAGTTTAATTGCTATCAGCTTAAAATAGACTGTTAAAAATGTAAAATGTTATATGTAAGCCTTTGATAACCATAAGGAAAAAACCTGTAGTAATACACAAAAAAGGAATCAAAGCAAACCACTACAAAAAAAAAAAAAAAAAATCAGCAAATCAAAGGAAGAAAGACAAAACTGAATCAACAAAAGAACTACAAAACGGTCAGAAAATCATTCCAGATACTACTATCTAATTTCATCTATAATAGGGGAACACATAAATAAGAAAAATATATATATATATATTTGTAATTTACTATACAGTGCATTTACTCGCCAGAGAGAGAGAGAGAACCCCCCACCCCCCAGGGAAAATGGCCATGCCACAATAGCTTCTCTTCCTCTTCTCTCAGGATTTTGGGCATGCATGCACAGATGCCTGGTATGTTTTTCAAGCCACCACACCCAGGGACTTGAACGGTGCAGTTTGGGATTCAGCAATCTTAACCACCACACTACCAGCTGGTATGGAAGTATTATTTAAACTAATAAATCTTGGCATCTGTGCACAACTGTTGAAGGGAGTGATAAATCAAGTCACTAAGATACTATATGAATAAGCCCTTGGAGACCAGCAGGTGGCATGGTGGTTAAGGCACTGGACATTCCTACATGGCCACCTATGGTTTGAGTCCCAGACCTGGTGGCTTGCTTCTTCACTTTACTTCTCTCTCTGTCTCTCTCTCTCTGGTCAAACTTAAATAAATGAATGAATAAATAAAAATTAAATAAATATTTTTTAAAAAGTATAAGCCCTTAAGGGCTAGCAGGTGGAGTGGTGAAGACACTGGACTCCCACATGGTTGACCGCAACTCGGACCTGGAGGCTTGCTTTGTCACTTTTCCTTTCTCTCTGCCTGCCTGTCTCTGGTGAGTGCACATGCCCTGTAGCAAATTTAAAAATAATAATAATGATAAATAAAATTAAATAGTTTTTTAAAAAATAATAAATAAACCCTTAAGAAATCAACATAAGGGCTGGCAGGTGGCATGGTGGTTAAGGGGCTGGACTCCCACATGACCACTATGGTTCAAATCCTGGACCTGACAGCTTGCTTTCTCACTTTCCCTCTCTCTCTCTCTCTTTCTCTCTCCTTCCTGATCAAGTTAGAAAAAAATAATAAAGATAAATAAAATCATTCTTTTAAAAAATAAATACATTCGTGTTTAAACAAAAATCAGCATATGAACCACTATAAATATACAAGTGATCCTTTTTTTTTTTTTTGGAGAGGTTTTTGCTATAGGGCGCGTGTGCGCGCCAGACAGACGGAGAGAGACAGAGAGTCAGAAAGCAAGTAATCACCCCCCAGGGGGGATGGCCACGCCGCAATCCCTTCTCCTCCATTCTCTTGGGATCTTGGGCACACATGCACATGCGCCCGGCGTGAGTTTTCGACCACTGGGTCCGGGAGGAGAACCGCAGTCGACTACGTGGGAGTCCAGCGACATAGCCATTACACTAACTGCTGGTCCCCACAAGTGATCCTTATAGAGCTGTTTGAATAGAAAAATAAAAAGCAATTACATATCCAAAGATTATTTACTCTCCAAACTAAAATAAAGCATTTACACAAAAATTTTCCACTCAAAACAGTAATAGGTCAGTTTGGTAAGCCTCCAACCATTCTAATTACCTGGTTCAGAGAAAGTATCACTAATATCATCATCCTTGTCATCTTCATAATCCTCTTCCTCTTCTTCCTCCTCTTCATTTTCAGATAGTTCATGCTCACTACCAAACCCTTCATCATGGTCCTCATCATCAACATCCTCCTCATCTTCCTCATCTTCTTCAGGACTGCATTTGGTTGGCTGTTCACTCAAGTTGTCAGAGACAAAAAGAGAGTAATTGTGCTCTTCTTTTTTCTGGGATGAATCTGAGACCGATGTGCTGGCAGAAAGGCTGCTACTCTCTCCTGCTGCAACTGACCCAGGACCCTCCTGGGGCAGGGGACTGAGTAATAGTTCCTGGGTTTCTTTAAAAGGCAAAGCTGGAGTGGCATGACCCTGCAGAGGATCCATCCCTTTTTTCTCTTGTCTCTTAGCTACTGCACCACAGTAGCAGGTGTTTTCCTTTGCTGCATCTGCACGAACATGGCTCAACAAAGGCCGGCTCTGCTGCACTGGATTGATCTTTACCTTTGCCTTTTTTACATAGTCTTTACATTCAACATGGAAGTTCACCTTTTCATTATGATACATGTTGGTCTTCACCATGATCTGTGTGCTTGAAGTAGGCTTACTTGCTTTTTGGACACAGTCTGACAACGGGACCTCAGTCTGAAGAGTCTTAGAAAAACACACAGGGGCAGCTGCTCTGCTTGTGATCTTTTTACCAGGGAATGAAGAGGGCAAGGGGTTTTGTTTGACACTGAAAAGTGAATCAGGATAATAAAGGGAATCAGAAACAGACTGAGAGTCCTCACTATTAAGTTGGGCCAAAGTTGGAGTTTTACTTATGACCTCTTCATCTTGGTAAGGGCTAGAAAAGTCATCAAGACCCAAGTAATCCACTTCTTTTGTTCCCCAGATGTCACAGCTGGTTAGTTTGGTATACTTTGTTAAATCTTCACAGTATGTATCCCACTGTTCCCAGTTTGAGGTTAAAGCACCCTCATTATCCAGGACATCTGTGAAAGACTCCAAATTTTCAATGTCTTTGCAATCCTCCAAAGAAAGGAAGTTGTCTCTAGGGTTTTGCTGGTAGTTCATCTCTCTATCCTGAAAAAGGTTTAAGAAAAGAAATCACACATCATATTTTAGAAAGGAAGAAATATCCACTCTATCCTCATTTCCACATATCAAATTGATAAATCAGCACTCAACCTTCGGTTTGTTTTAAAATAAAGGCTACTGGCATTATAGTCGTACCATTCCATACAATTTTTCTGGAGAAGAAAAATAGAAATATGCTCTTTGAGAGGCTTAGGTATGGTCCAAATCTCTTGAGCTTTTACCATAAACACTATTCCTTAAAAATGTTTCCATTAAAAAAATAATGTTTCCATGTCCATGGGCCAACTGGTGGTGTGAAGGTCAAGGTGCTAGATCCCATATGACTGACTGAGCAGTTTGAGTCCTGGCCCAGTAGCTTTAGAATCATGCCAGGTATGTGTGCATGTATGCCCCAAATCCCAAGAAAATGGAGAACAAAGGATGGCAATCCCCCCAGGGGGTAATTTCTCAGTTTTTTCTCTCTCTGGTGAGTACAAGCACCCTATAGTAAAACTGGAAAAAAAAAAAAAAAAGTTTACACATTTCCTGAGTCCAGGTCTCAAATCATGTAGTTTTTTATGTAGGATCCAACTGCCTTAACCACCATGCCACTGGCTGGACCCAGAAGAATGTCTTTTTAAGTAGGAACTTAAATTTAGGGGCCAAGAACAATCCTGAGAGAATTGGAAATCAGTCACAATAAGATCGATTGCAAGACTTTATTTAAAAAAAAACTCTTGGATATGCCAGCCCATGGTCTAGTGGTTAGAGTAGCTGGATTCTACCTAGTTGAATCACAAAGTTTGAGTTCTGGGTCTAGCAGCTTGATAAACTTGTTGGGCACAAGTATACCCAATCCCAAAAAAGAGGGAGAAATGGAGAAGGAATTGGGATGTAACAATTCCCCATATGAGGTGCTTTCTTGCTTGCTTTCTTTCTCTTTCCAGTGATGGCACATGCTCTTTGGTGAATTAAAAACCAACAAAAATATCTGTTGGGCATGAAAAGTAAAATACTCATGTATTTTAGAGATGTTATTTTGAAAATATCAGTATGACTTTGCAGCCACTGAAGTGAGTAAAGTCAAACTCTAATGTACAAACACAAAAGGCTGCCCATCATATATTTTTATGAAGTTATAATATATGATGCAATTAAAAAGCATATTTATATACATATAAAACAAAACTCTGCTAGTAGTAGTTATCTTTTGGGAAGAGGTTTAGAAGGTGGAGTCTCAGGAAGAAAATAAGGAAGTTTTCAGTTTTCTATGTGTTTTGTTTTGTTTGGGCATGTATGTATGCATGTTTTTGTGTATATGTGTGTTTTAGTAACTTTGATTAAGTATAGTTTTCATACCATAAAATTCATCTATATAAGATATATCATTCAATGATTTTTAGAGAATTTATAGATTTGTGCACTCAGTTTTCCATTTTATATACTTCTGTATTATTTTATTTTATATAGTCAATTTTTCTTAGAAATGTTAAGTATCTGTTTACCTCAAAAATTAATTAAGTATATGTAAATATTGCTTAAAATTGTTATTTGTCTCACACTTTCCATGTCATACAATCTTGCTTCGTGTTATCATTCTTTAATTTTCCAGTTAAAAAGCTATACATATAATTAAAAGAAAAAAAGGCTTCTCATTCTCATCAAAAACTGAATTTGAAGATATTTATATAACCTTTGTCTTACTACTTTCAATGAGTTCAGAAATCATTCTCTAATAATTTTAACTGGACATATAGTTAACAGAATCAAACTTGGCCCTAATGCATCCCTTATTCTTTTTTTTATTTTTATTTTTTTAGGAGAACTGTTTATTATGGTGGCGGGCATGGAGGAGTTAACACTCTGAATCTCCAGCCCACATTCTTTCTTCTTTTCAGACATTTATAAATTAAAAATTCTACCACAACAGTTGGACCCCAAATAAATCAAAGCAAAAATCAAGAAAATGTTTCTTACCAGTTCATACATGAAATCTGGATCAGAACTGTTCGCTAAAAGATCTGTGCTCATCAGAGTCTGTTCCGAAAAGGCGTGGCTTCGAAAAGCATCCCCAAAAGGCGGATCCATTCCGCTTACACTAGGCTACAACAGAGTGATTCTCATTATACTTCAAGATCAATTTAATATATATGATCCTAATACCACCCCACTACATAACTTATTATTTTCAGAAAATAATTCTGCATTATTTCTACTGTGTACTTTATTTAAGAGCTTTAACTAACATTAAACTGTGGGATTAAACTAGAAAAATATCCAAAATGCATTTGAAACAAAAAAAAAAAAAATTAGAGAATAGCAATTCTTAATATGTAACTTCTAAAAAAATTAAAAGTCTGGAGACCAGCAGGTAGTGTGGTGGTTAAGGCACTGGACTCCCACATGGCCAACTGCAGTTCAAAACGGTTTGAAACTCTATGTCTCTCCCTGGTCAAATTAAAAAGTAATCATAATGAATGAAATTAAATAAATAATAATTTTTTTTTTTTAATAAAAGTTTAGGGACCAGCAATTGGCATAATGGCTATGTCGCTGGACTCTCATGTATCTGACTGTGGTTTGAGTCCCGGACCCAGTGGTTTAAACTCACACTGGCCACATGTGCGTCAATGCCCCAGATCCCAAGAGGAGAATGGAGGAGAAGGGATTGCAGCATGGCCATCCCCCTGGGGGGTGATTTCTAGCTTTCTGTCTCTCTGTCTCTCTCTTTCTGGCGAGCACACACCCCCTATACCAAAAAAACCTCTCCAAAAAAAAGTTGATTAAGCCACTAGAGGCAATGTATAGCAACCTAAGGAGTACTGTAATATAACTATACAACAATTCTTCAATCCTGTCTCTAAGAAGACCCTGTTATAACTATGTAAAGTAGAGAATTTCCTCCCATTTCCTGAGGTCTGTAGAGGTAGCAAACCATTCTCCCTCTATACTCCCAAGTAAAGCCAATGACTTATTTTGTAAAACAAGCTGGAAGACAATTTGGGCAGCTCTAGTTAATCAATGCTTCCAGGAACATGATGGACTTAAGGTCAATGAAATACCCGAAAATCTGGATAAAACAGTAGCCTGGGTAAGAGCTCTGTAGCCTTAATCCTGATCTCTGAAGAGGGACAATCAGAAAGGGGAAAAACAAACAAACAAACAAAAAAGACAGTTTCCAGAGTTAATGTTCCCTCTTGTTTTCCCTCCATCTTCTTTTTCATTTTTAACACCAACACACATCACATCGCTCTGGAGTAAAGTC
Source organism: Tupaia tana (assembly GCA_026018925.1). Lineage (NCBI taxonomy): Eukaryota > Metazoa > Chordata > Mammalia > Scandentia > Tupaiidae > Tupaia > Tupaia tana. Next base: position 58,047,128 of record JAKSZU010000014.1, on the reverse strand, counting down.
AAGACATATACTCCTAAAGTAGCTCAAGTAACAGAAAGGCCTCACTTTGAAATCTAATTTGGGTAAAGGAAGTGAATGAAAAAGAATAGAACTTTTCTCTTTGCCTTTTTATTCTCCTCATGTATTTTATAAATTCTTAAAAAGTGACATTAGCTTATCTCCTTATACTTATTTACTACCTACCACAAACTGGCTTTTCATATACTCTGTCATCACATTTTTCTTCACAATACATCCCATTACATTTTTTTCCCATTTTCTTTTATTCTCCGACCTTTCTAGGTCTGTGGAACCTTTCTTTCTAGAAAAATTTATCATCACTTTATACCTCTAAATTTAAGTTTTCGACAAATAGCAAAACTAAATATTAAATGGGCAGGCAAGAACTCCAAAGAGTATATGAATCCACTGGGCACAGGGGTTGGAGGTAGAGGTAAGCCTTGGGTCTTTCTAGTAACAGCTAACAAGTCCCCTTTCTCTGCCTCTGCTTCCTGTCTCCCTGAGTCCTAGACAATCGCAGAAAATTATTTACTCCCCGTGCTTAAGAAACAGCTCCCACATAAATCCCTGCCCACTTGTTATTCCTAGGTTTCTCTCTAGCACGGAAACCAAAAGAGCTCATCACTTGAGGCAGAAGGGAAACAGTCTGAACAAGCAGAAAGAGGACTAACAGGACTTATTTACTGTTTCAGTGACTGCTTCAAGCCAAAACTGATCAATTCAAAGCAGTTAAGTATGAACGGAGAGATTAATCATTCTTGGACAAGTCTTACGGGAGGCACATATATGTGCATGTGGGTTTAAGAGAGAAAAAGAAAAGTTGAAGTGCCCTTACCATTTCCTCTTAAGGCCTTCTAAATTCAGCGGGCATAAATGGAGAGTAAACACTGGGAAATAGGAAGATGACAGATGAAACAGAAATGGGATTTCTCTGGTAGATACATTTTCAGGAGAATTTGTTTACCTCCAGCTAGCTGGGTGCTTTAGCCAGCATATCTTTCCACCTTCAAACCTATTAACTAGGACTTCTACCTACTTATTCACCTGCCCCCAATGCCTAGCTCATTAAACTTCAAAACTGCACCAAAGGAAGAAAGAGCAGGCAATGAAAGAGAGAACACATACTCAAAACCAGCTGAGATCAGAAATGATTTTAAAAACTAGTGTGTCAACTTATGTTAAGATTTGGAGAACTAGGGCCAGCAAGTGGCACAGTGGTTAAGGACCTGGACTCCCACATGGCCAACCATGGTTCAAGTTCCAGACCTGGTGACTTCTTTCTTATTTTCTCTTTCTCCCTCTCATCTCCCTCTGGTTAGTGCACATGCCCTATAGTAAATTAAAATAAGAATAATAATAATAGTAAACAAAATTAAATAACTTTTTAAAAGATTCAGAGAACTTACAAAACCAATGGTATTGACTTTCTGCAGTGAAAAATTTTAAAAATTGCACCTACTCTGTATGATTTACCTGAGGCATTTCCAGGCCCAGATCTTGTGAGTCCAATTCCAAACTTCTTTTTTTTCTCGTTTGTAAATTCCTTTCCAGCTTTACTTTCAATTCCAAGATCAAAGATGATATAAATGGCAGGTTTATTCAAAATGCCTTCAATTCAACTGCTTGATCACCTTTTTTTTTTTTAACAATAATTCTGTACAACTCTGTCAAACAACACAAAGTAAATTCACTGAGCTCCATTAGAAACAAGTTACTCTTTCAAAAGCATTATCAAAAAATAAACTAGTTAAGTCTAGCAGTTACATTATCAAGGGTTTGATCATGTATTAGTACCTACTAATACTAAATTTGTTGTTCCTCCCCGTAGTTTCTATAATAGTGTTAGTCAATAGCCAATTGGCTATATATATATTTAAAAACCTGATAAACCTAATACAGGTTTATCTTTCTTGTGTCAGGAAAACTGTATATACTTCATCTTTTTTTCAAATAATTATTTTATTTAACTTTATTTACTTATTTATTTTAATTTGACCAGAGAGGAATGGAGTAAGAGAGAGAGAGAGTATGTGAAAGCAAGCCACCAAGTCCAGGACTCGTACTATGGTCAGCCATGTGGGAGTCCAGTATCCTTAACCACCATGCCACCTGCTGGCCCCTGTATATACTTAATTTTTTTCTTCTTCTTCTTTTGGAGAGGTTTTATTCTTTTTGGGCACGTGCACTCGCCAGAAAGACAGAGACAGAGAGGGAGAAAGTGAGAAATCACCCCCCAGGGGGGATGGCCATGCCACCATCCCTTCTCTTCCATTCTCCTCTTGGGATCTTGGGCATGCACGCACACCGCCCAGCGTGAGTTTAAGCCACCGGATCCGGGACTTGAACCACAGTAGACTACGTGGGAGTCCAGCAACATAACCATTACGCTAACTGCTGGTCCCTGTATATACTTAATCTTAAAGTCAAGCTTTTGGGCCAGAAGGTGGTGTGGTGGCTAAGGCTCTGGATCGCACATGGCTGACGATTTGTTTTTCAAATCCAGGATTCAAGGGAACCAGCAGTTAGCGTAATGGCTATGTTGCTGGACTCCCACGTAGTCGACCACGGTTCACATCCTGGACCCGGTGGCTTAAAACTCACGCCGGGCGCGTGTAGGTGCGTGCCCAAGATCCCGAGAGGAGAATGGAGGAGAAGGGATTGCGGCGTGACCATCCCCTCTGTGGGGTGATTTCTCGCTTTCTGTCTCTATGTCTCTGTCTGTCTGGCGAGCGCATGTGCCCTATAGCAAAAACCTCTCAAAAAAAAAAAAAAAAAAATCCAGGATTCAATAGCTTGGAAAACATGCTGGGCATGTGTGCATACATGCTCAAAATCCTAAGAGGAAATGGAGGAGAAAGAACGGTGACATTGCCATCCTCACTTCAGGGGGTGATTTCTCACTTTCAGTATATCTGTCTCTCTCTCTCTCTCTCTCTCTCTCTCGGGATATTCCAGGCACAAAACGAATGAATGAATGAATGAATAAATAAATAAATAAATCTTTAAAAATTAAAGTCAAGCTCTTGTTCACTTTATGATCTTCATGTAAAAACATGTCTCCACAGTAGTTCCATCTATTGTATAATCATCACTGTTAAGCTAATTTACATTTATGTCTCTTATCTACAAGAAGAGTAAAAAAAAATGTAACAGTCAACTACAGAATTTGATGTATCCTCTACATTAAATGAAATCACATTTGTAATGGTGTACAGCAGCTTTCTGCAATGTCAGTTACCCTTGGCCAACTGTAGTTCAAAAACATGTGAGTCTAGCGACCAGCAGTTAGCGTAACGGCTATGTTGCTGGACTCCCATGTAGTCGACCATGGTTCGAGTCCCGGACCCGGTGTCTTAAACTCACGCCGGGCACGTGTACATCCGTGCCCAAGATCCCCAGAGGAGAACGGAGGAGAAGGAACTGCAGAGTGGCCATCCCTCTGAGGGGTGATTTCTCGCTTTCTATCTCTATGTCTCTCTCTGTCTCTCTGGCGAGCGCACATGCCCTATAGCAAAGACCGCTCAAAAAAAAAAAAAAGTGAGTCTAAAGAGACCACATTCACATAAGCTTTATTACAGCATAATGTTGTTATTGTTTTATTGTTATAAATCTCTTACTGTACCTGACTTAAAAATTACATTTTATGACAAATATGTATATATAAGAGAAAAACAGTATATGTAGTGTCTTACCCACAGTTTCAGGCAACCACTGTAGGTCTTGAAACATTCCCACATACTAACGTTATTTTTTAAAGTTATAAGCTAAAGGTATCCTTGAAGAAATTGTTATCTCATCACAATTTTAACAGATGTATGTTTCTTTCTTTTTTTTTTTTTTTTTTGGAGAGGTTTTTGCCATAGGGCGCATGCGCTCGCCAGACAGAGAGAAACAGAGAGACAGAAAGCGAGAAATCATCCCCCAGGGGGGATGGCCACACCGCAATCCCTTCTCCTCCATTCTCCTCTTGGGATCTTGGGCACGCACGCACATGCGCCTGGCGTGAGTTTTAAGCCACCGGGTCCGGGACGCGAACTGCGGTCGACTACATGGGAGTCCAGCGACATAGCCATTACACTAACTGCTAGTCCCAACAGATGTATGTTGAGGAGGGAAACAGAATGACTACTTTGCAGAATGGTTTCAAGGGTGAAGTTAAACAATGACTGAAAATCATCTGGCACAGGGTCTTGGTGGAATGAAAAAATATTAGTTTCCTTTGCTTTCTCTGTGAAAACCTTAAGAGGAATCAAACATCTATACCCACATTTTCTATCCTCTTGTCCCAGGACCAATGGTTCTTAAAGTGTGATCTCTCAGGATGAACAGCACTAATATCAGCATCAATCAGAACATCTGTCAGAAGTGCAAAATCTTGGGCCCAGCCTCGACCTACTAAAACAGAAACTCTAGGAATGGGGTCCAGCAACGTGTGTGTAGTTGGAGCGTGCGCGCACGCCTGTGTGTGTGTAGTTCTTTTCTTTTTTTAAAAAAAAAAAGTGCTTAATAAGCCCTCCAGGTGAGATTTTGATCCTCCCTAAAGTTTAAGAACTGTTACCCTATCTTGCTTTCATTTAGTTTAGAGACTATCATTTCTTAATGTAAACTGAATTAGAGGACATGCAGCGGCACAGATATAACACAATTGGGCCCAAATTAAGAAAGGTTCTGAGTTTGCATCCTGTGATCTCCTGAGCATACTAAGTACCCACAATCCAAGCCAGCTAAGACTGGAGGTGGATCGTGGCATGAGGACCCCACTGGGGGGATGCCTATGTGTCTCTCATGAAGAAAAATAAGTTAAAAAAAAAAAAAAACGGGACCAGCAGTTAGCGTAATGGCTATGTCGCTGAACTCCCATGTAGCCAACTGTGGTTCGAGTCCCGGACCCAGTGGCTTAAACTCATACTGGGCGCATGTGCGTGCGTGCCCAAGATCCCGAGAGGAGAATGGAGGAGAAGGGATTGTGGAGTGGCTGTACCCCCTGGGGGGTGATTTCTCGCTCTCTATCTCTCTATCTCTCTCTGTCTTTCTGGCGAGCGCACGCGCTCTATAGCAAAAACCTCCCCCCCCCCCAATAAAAAACCCCCACAGGGAGACCAACAGGTGGTGTAGTGGTTAAGGAGCTGGACTGCCACATGGCTGACTGCAGTTCAAGTCCCAGACCCAATAGCTAATAGCTTGAAAATCATGTCTCGTGTGTGTGTGTGTGTGTGTGTGTGCATGCGTGCCCAAAATCCCAAGAGGAGAAGGGATTGTGGCAGGGCCATCCCCTCACTGAGGAGTGATTCCACTTTCCCTATCTCTGCCTAATGGCAAAAACCTAAAAATAAAATAAAAAAATAAAAAGAATTGCCCTCTGCAGTTAAGACATTCTCTGGACTAGAGGGTTAAGAGTGACATAATACTTCAATTTCAAAGACCTTTTGCTGAACCAATAACTGATAGTTAACAAGGTGAGGCTGTTCCATGGTGTAGTGGTAATACACTACTCAAAAGAAGCCAGATCCGGGAACCAGCAGTTAGCATAATGGCTATGTCGCTGGACTCCCACGTAGTCGACCGCGGTTTGCGTCTCGGACCCGGTGGCTTACAACTCACGCCGGGCGCGTGTGCGTGCGTGCCCAAGATCCCGAGAGGAGAATGGAGGAGAAGGGATTGCGGCGTGACCATCCCCCCTGGGGGGTGATTTCTCGCTTTCTGTCTCTATGTCTCTCTCTGTCTGTCTGGCGAGCGCACGCGCCCTATAGCGAAAAACCTCTCCAAAAAAAAAAAAAAAAAAAAAAAAGAAGCCAGATCCTACATGGTAACTGCAGCTCAAATCCCTGGCCTGGCTGGCCTGAACCATGCTGGACACATGTGTCACTGTCGAAGATTAGATGGGCTAGAGGACTAAAGGAAGGAGGCAATAGAATGACCAGATGCAGTAGAGGATGCTCTCCTCTCTCACATGCATGTGTGCTCCACTATAAAGGAAAAACAAAATAGTTAACAAGGGACTCAATAATTGTCTTAATTAATAAATTGACTACAGTTAGTATCTCCTGGATCTTGACTGGGCCCTCCTCTCTAGTGGGCCCTCATTCTCAGCTCTCTCATCTTGCTAGCTCAGGAAACACTCTCAAGTACTTGACCTAGGCCTAGATACAGAGTAAACTATGCTTTTCAACTCACTGCTGCAGTTTAAGTAGTTTGACTTCTGTTCCAGCCAAAGGCCAGTTCTTGCCCAACTTCTATTTGTGTGACCTCATGCCTTGGTCCTACTACTAGCATGTCATTATAATCCTAATTCTCCCAGATTCCTGTGAAAAATATGGTCAGTCACCTTTTCTAAACTTAGGCCCCCAAAAGGTATCTAATTCAAGTCAGGCATTCAACAAAGTGGACCAATGTAATCCTGGTCTATACCTGGATCTGGAAGAAAAGTTTAATACTTCATAAAACCTGAAACCTTACCCATAATAGCATTAGGGTTGAAGATTTAGGGAGAGATTAGTTCTACTCAACTTATTGGGTAGTTGAGAAAGTGTGCAAAAATACATCATGACTTTCCCAATGACCTATGTATACTTGTTGGCATCTACTAAACATTCAACATATACTTACTGGCATCTACTAAAGATCCCACCTACCAATAGGTTGGTTTCTCAGGGAAACACTAAACAAAAAGGGCTAAATTACAGTCAACAACTCCTTCTTGCAAACCATATGACACTGGATAAAATCAACTTTCTCATTTTTTTTGGGGGGGAGGTGAATATTACTCTCTCCTGTCTACTAAATTTTCTAAGCAATAAAACTTCCATTAATGAACACAAATATTTATTTAAATTTCTATTTAAACACATGAAAACAACTTCATGTAATGTAGTCAGCAAAAGTGCACCTGTTTGGGAGACAGAAGATCTGGGTTCCGGTTTTGATTCCATAATTAAAACTAAACGCCTTAGGGTGGGCTCCACACCATAGCAGTAATGCACTACTTGGGAGGGACTGAAGCCCACATGGCAACTGAAGCCCAGTCCAACTGAAACACACCAGGCATGTATACAAGTGCCCAGGATCTGATGGATTGGAAAAACGGAGGAAGGGGATCACAGTATGTCCAGATCCTGTTGAGGGTGCTCTCCAACTCTCTCCCTCCATCCATGTGTTCATACGCATGTTCTACAATGAATAAAATTTTAAAAGAAAACAACCTTATGAATTCAAGCAAGTTTCTTAGATTTGCACCTTAGCCTCCAGATCTAAGGAATAACATTTATTCTCTCTTAAGTATGTAATGGGGGATAATACAAAAACTGAATGATATATCACATGTATTTGTAAAGGATATATTAATAAAATAAAATTTGGAAAGGTGATCATCATCAATAGGTGTATTTTTCCAATATTTCGGTCTCAGAGCTAGTCCAGCTTAGAAAATCAACATCTGTGATAGGTGTTGGCAACAGGGCTGAATGTTTTAAGAGCAACAATTCCCAAAGAGAAGGTATCTACCAAGTAAAGGGTTGAGTTAATTCACCTGGGCATTGAAGGTCCTTATTTGCTTCTCCTACTCTCTCACGTAGCAGCAAACAGGACAGGGTAAAGGCTGATTCTACTCCCAACAGTGGGACCTTTTCAGCAATATACACTCCCAGCCTCTAAAACTAATGATACAACAGGCTATCCTCATATTGATCTTCGCTGGTTCGTGCTTGTCATTTCTTCCACGTGGTCAGAGGTCTTGATCCTTTCTTTATTGCCTTTAAATAGTATCAGAGCCACAAGTCTCTGCAGTAGGAACTGTCCTGACCCCTAATTTAAACAAATCATTTTTCCTGGGGCTTAATCCTCAGTAAAGTTAAAAGAGAAAGAAAGGGAAAAAAAGGGGGGATAAAAGAATGGAGGGAAGGGAGGTAGGAAAAGGGAGGAAAGGAAGGAGACAAGAAAGCAGTAAGGAAGGAATGAAGGGAAGGGAAGAGAGGCAAGGAGACAAGCCAGGAAGAAGTCAAGGGAGGAAAGGTGGCGGGGGATGGGATAAATCACTAACTTGGTCATTTAAAAAGTTATACAAGGCGGCCCTGCAGCCCAGAAGTTAAGGAAGCCAGATCCTACATGGACATCCATGGTTTAAATCCCAGCCCCAGAGGTCTGAAAAACATGGGTTTTTCAAAATCCCAACGGAATGGAGGAAAAGGGACTGTTGCATGACCACGCCTCAGTGAGGGGTGATTTCTCTCTTTCTCTCTGGCTAGTGCACATGTGCATGACCTTCAGCAACTTACAAAAAGTTATACAATGTGTGTACACCATGGGACCCCTTGCTAGACAAGAAAGACAGCAATGTTAGCCCAAGCACTTTAACAAACCAAGATCTATCTGCCACACATCCTATCCTTCTTGCTATTCTTCCTAAGTCCCTCTCAGTAATTCTTTTCCTTTTGAATATTGTACTATGCAAGAACTGAACAATCCTTCAGGTCTTTTAAAATCATGCCACTACCTGTGCTTCATGATACAGCAGAAATCAAGTACCCCCAAATCTCCAAACTATTGAGGAATCAGAGGCTGTCTATGCAAGGAACACATTGGGGGAAAGCTGGAGATCAAGTTCCCCCCTTTATTATGTAATATGAATCCTATATCCAACTGCAGGTGAATCACTATTCTTTATCCTCAACAATGCTTCTCTAAATTACAAAATTTAGAAACAGGCAAGTAAATTCAAACTAGGTGGTTACAGTTTATGTTAGGAATTATTTTTTTTAAGTTATTTTCTAAATCCTACTGCTGCTAGTCTTTAAGGATAGAAAATGGGGGAGAGGGAGAGAAGACATACCTCTTCCCTTGGACTGAGGGAGAAAAGATCATTTTCTTGCCAAAGCTCTACCATGACCTTATCAGCAGACCTTATAAAGATCCTTCTGACATACCACATTGAGAACTCTATCCCTGGTCAATATAGTAGTCAGTAGTCTCCTTTTATCTCACTCTGGAGAAGTTTAAAAAATATGGGAATTCAGGACCAGCAGATGACATAATGGTTACATGGCTGGACTTCTACACAGTCGACCATGGTTGGAGTCTGAACCCAGTAGCTTAAACCTCACGCTGGCACCATGTGCATGCCTGCCCAAAATCCCAAGAGGAGAATGGAGGAGAAAGGAATGTAGTGTGGCCATCCCCCCCTGGAGGGGTGATTTCTCACTGTCTCCCTGTCTGTCTCTCCAGCAAGTACACATGCACTACAACAAAAATCTCTTAATAAAAAAAAGTATGTGTGTGTGTGTGTGTGTATGTATGTGTGTATATGTATGTATGTATGTATATATATATATATATATATATATATATATGTATATATATATATATATATATGAATGAATTGGATTTGTCACAAAAATTTCATTAAACCAAATAGTTAAAATCACATTTTACTGAAAATCTTAAGGAGCTAAGAGAAGATACTAGATCTCAAAATTGATCTTTCTTTGGAATGTAGTTTTGGAGGAAGGCAGAAGAGCTCTCAGAACTTTGTTTCTTTGTATAGGCTTCTGCCCAATTTTAATCTGTAGACTATCAAGACACCATATTGAAATTTAGCTATAGACTTTTCAGAATGAACAGAAAAGAACATTAACGCAGGTCTCAAGATCAAGCTGAGTTGGACAGAAAGGGCTTTTTATTTCTGATAATGGAAAAAACTTTGGAGGCTTTCTATAGCCTTGACATCTGCCAATTAACTTGTTCAAAATACAAGAATAAGAGAATGGAACCGTTTTAGGCAGAACCAGAGAATGCATTTCTAACCCCAGCCACCCTTGGTTACCAACAGTGACAAAATTTCTGTTTATGTTTATGTACCTGCTTACAGATTACAAAACATATTGCTACACTCTACCATTTGATAAAACAAGTTCGTGAAATAACAAGGTCCAGTGTTTTGATGTCTCAGGAAGTAGGGTAAGTATTAAGATCATCACTGTCTCCATTCCACTGTCTAATATTTTAGGGTTTTTTTGTTTTTTTGGAGAGGTTTTTGCTATAGGGCACGTGCGCTCGCCAGAAAGAGAGAGACAGAGAAAAAGAAAGTGAGAAATCACCCCCAGGGGGGGATGGCCACGTGGCAATCCCTTTTCCTCCGTTCTCCTCTCGGGATCTTGGGCACGCACGCACACGCGCCCAGCGTGAGTTTAAGTCACCGGGTCCAGGACTCGAACCGCAGTCGACTACATGGGAGTTTAGCGACATAGCCACTACGCTAACTGCTGGTCCCATCTGTTAGGGTTTTTTTAGGTTTTTGCCATAGACATGTACACTCCCTAGAGAAAAAAGAGAAACAAAGAGGGAAAGTGAGAAATCACCCTCTGGGGGGATGGCATGCCACAATCCTTTCTCCTCCTTTTTCCTCCTGGGATCTGGGTGGGTGTGCACGCACAAGCTCCCAGTGTGAGTTTCCAGCCATTGGATTCAGGATTCAAACCACAGTCGACCATGTGGGAGTCCAACACCTTAATCACTATGCCACCTACTGGACCTACACATGCTCTTAATCAACAAAGGTAACTGGCTGAGTGGGACTGGAGTGGATCACGGCATGAAGATCTTGTTGAGGGTGCTCTTCCTACCCATTCTATCATGGAAGAAATGAATAAACTGAAAAAAATTAAAAAAAAAAAAAAACCCTAACCCACCACATCTAATTAACATCATGTTCCTTAGCCTTTAGCCACTCTTAAATATCTCCTAGATAATGTATAAAATACTCAAACACAATAAAACTGTCTTTCCAGGGAACCAGCAGTTAGCGTGATGGCTGTCGCTGGACTCCCACATAGTCAACCGGTTCGAGTCCCGGAACCGGTGACTTAAAACTCACGCCAGGCGCGTGTGCCTGCGTGCCCAAGATCCCGAGAGGAGAATGGAGGAGAAGGGATTGCGGCGTGACCATCCCCTCTGGGGGGTGATTTCTCGCCTTCTGTCTCTATGTCTCTGTCTGTCTGTCTGGCGAGCACACGTACCCTATAGCGAAAACCTCTCCAAAAAACAACAACAACAACAAAAAAACTGTCTTTCCAATCCCATCTTGCACTACTCTCCAATAAATAAATGCTAATATTAGACTGGTCTTACCATTTCCCCAAATCCTTGAGGTATGATCCCACTTAACTCCACTTATGGATCGCCAACAGTGAGATTCTAACCTTCGTAGCTTTGCTCATAAAATTTTTCTTTTTCCACCTCCCTAACCCTTTCTTCCACTATTCAATTGTAAAATGTTTGAGAATGACCATCATATTTCATGTCTGTTTCACTACAGTGCCAAAAGTGATACCTTGCCCAGGTAAGAGCTGGCTGACAATGAGTGGAGAATCCCCTAAGACCATATTCTTCTAGATAAGGAGTCAAGATGTTATGTTCTTTTTTTTAAAAAAAAAAAAGAATAATTTTATTTAACTTTATTTATTTATTTTAATTTGACCACAGAGGGACAGAGAGAAAAAGCAAAAGAGAAAAGGAAAGCTTGAGAAAACAAGCCACCAGGTCCAGGACTTGAACTGTGGTCAATCATGAGGAAGTTCAGTTGCCCTTAATCACCATGCCACCTGTCTGCCCCGATGAGGACACAAGGAAGACAGTCATTCAACACTGAGCATCTTTTATGTCCTCCTAAATATCTTACAGTAGCTTTTTTTTTTTTTTTCGGAGAGGTTTTCGCTATAGGGCGCGTGCGCTTGCCAGACAGACAGAGAGAGACATAGAGAAAGAAAGCGAGAAATCACCCCCCAGGGGGGATGGTCACGCCGCAATCCCTTCTCCTCCATTCTCCTCTCGGGATCTTGGGCACGCAGGCACATGCGCCTGGCCTGAGTTTTAAGCCACCGGATCCGGGACGCGAACTGCGGTCGACTATGTGGGAGTCCAGCAAAATAGCCATTACGCTAACTGCTGGTTCCCCTTACAGTAGCTATCATAGAGCAAAAATATTAAAAATTGTATTCCTGAATTTTTTAACTTCTAGGAAGAAAATCGTTTGAATTTTAGTTGACTTTAAAGACCTAAGGTAATTCATGTCTAGAGAAGAGAGAACAGAGGGAGTAAAGTTAAAAATTATTTAAAACAAAGCCCAGCCTTGATGGCGTAGTTGGTAGTCTACTGAACTGCAGTCTGGAAGTCACTGCCTGTTCAGATCCCTACAACATGCTGGGCATGCATGTGCCCAAGATCCAGACCAGCGATAGAGCTAGGGAAAGAGAGGAGCCACAGGACTAGACCCATCTGTGGGTGTTCCTCCCTTCCCTCTTGAGCATTTTTTCTTTTTTTTTTGTTTTGAGAGGTGTTTGCTATAGGGCATGTGCATTCACCAGAAAGACAGACAGCGAAAAATCACCCCCCAGGGGGGATGGCCACACCGCAATCCCTTCTCCTCCATTCTCCTCTTGGGTTCTTGGGCATGCACCCACACGCGCTTGGTGTGAGTTTAAGCCACCAGTTCTGGGACTCAAACCACGATCGACTACATGGGAGTCCAGCGACACAGCCATTACGCTAACTGCTGGTCCCCCTTGAGCGTTTTCTATCACGAAAAAAATGAACTTAAGAATATTTATTTAGGGGGACCAGCAGATGGCATAATGGTTACGTCCCTGGACTCCCACATGGTTGACCCTGACTCAAGTCCTGGATCCAGCAACTTAAATATTAAATGCCAAGTGCATGTGCATGCATGTACAAGATCCTGAGAGGAGAATGGAGGAAAAGGGAATGCACCATGGCCATTCCCTCTGGGGGGTGATTTCTCGCTTCCTATCTCTCTCTCTGTGTCTCTGACAAGCACACATGCCCTCTAACAAAAATCTCTTTAAAAAAATATTTAGGGACCAGTGGATGGCACAATGGTTACGTTACTGGACTCCCACATAGCCGAATGCAGTTCAAGACCTGGACCAAGCGGCTAGAAACTCTAGCCGGGCGCATGTGCATGCATGCCCAAAATCCCAAGAAGAGAATGGAAGAGGGGGACTGTGGCATGGCCATCCCCCCGGGGAGTGATTTCTTGCTTTCTGTCTCTCTGTCTCTGCCTCTGTCTCTCTGATGAGTGTATGTGCCCTATAGCAAAAAAATCTCTCAAAAAATTATTTAAAACAACTGAATCCAGACCCTAGACTGACACACATGACACTGTTCTCACATATATACATACACACCAATATTTTCGAGTAAAACAACATTTTATGCAAGATATTAAAGACTTGTTTTTTAAAAAACCACTTATTTTTTGGATTGTTCTGCAGAATCTATAAAATGTAAAAAGGAACAGTAGAATTAAATGAGGCAGCATAAAAATAGGCAGTGGTAGCAAGTGAGAATGCATCTGAGTCTATAGCAAGAGTCCAGTGAAACATCTATCACCAGACACTCTGGCCACACTCTTTACAACTTTGGTGTTCCTGCTCATCTCTAAAGGATCTGGGCTCTTTTTCAAAATTTCTTGTTTCTTCCCTCCCTCAGAGTCAACACTTTCTCTATAAGAGTATGAAATATATTTTGGATACAACTTCAAATTTTTTCCTACTGTAAAAACAAGCTATACTGCTAGTATAAGACCATACAACAGCTAGTATAGAGGTTATGGACACAAGGCTACAAAGAGGTTTTGAATTTAGTTTTGCAGTCATCTCTTTTAACATTGAGAAATGTTGAGGCCTCTTTGGTTCTAATACCCCTATAAAAAGGCTTGTTCTATAAAGAGTAAAGTCTAGATAAAAAGTTCTATTTTATAACAGAATATTTGAAATTTTATTTCAGAATTTTCCCTGCCTTCTTTAGGTATAAATATAAGGATTTTCTTGCTTGCTTTGCAGAGATACTGTGATTCATCATAATATGTAAAGTATCTAGCTCTAGCACAAAACAAACACTCAATAAACGGTGGTTATTTTTATTTTAAGATTCTTTCTTTAGCATGTTTTTGATATTAGGCTGTTGCTGCTATGAAGATATTAAACCCAAACTCAGCTTGAAATCCTTGCGTTTCTAAATTTCCCATTAATTATCACAAAAACTCAACTGCCTGGAACTAGGGTGAATAAGGAATATTTAGGCAACGAGAGTCATTTATCTCCAGCATTATGAAGACAAATGTCAATTATACTGGCTTAATAAGCAAAAGAATCTTTTGATTTACAAAGTAATTCAGAAAGCTGCAAACTGGTCACCTCTGTGCACAATAAAGAATTGGCAGATAGGGTTAGCCCTGTAGTACAGTGGTTAAGGTAGCTGGATCCCATATGGCTGACCATAGTGCAAATTTTGGTCCCAGCAGCTTGAAAAACACACCAAGCATACGTGCATGCGTGCCCAAGCTCCCAAGAGGATAGAGAAACATGAGAAGGGACTGTGTGTGACCATGACCTGGGGGGGGGTGCTTTCTCTCTTCCTCTCTGTCGCTCTCATGCATCCTCTGGCAATTAGGAAACAAAAAAATGGCAGATAAATTACAAGGAGAAAGGGCTTCTTCAGAAAGACTATTGCCATTATTTTTCAAATAGTTACATATGATTTATCATCGTTAAATAGTTGTACTGGCTTCACTGTACAGATTCTGGGCAGCTTGAGGGAATGAAGTTGTATTAAATTCATGTGTATAGCTATGATACCTTACATAATTTCTAATAAACAGATGCACAGAATTTCATCTCCACCATAGCTGTCTCAAAGGGGTTGAGGATAAATCAATCAAGGGAGGCGGAATACTCCAACTGCTAAGGAAACCCAGCATTGAACAGAAGCAGCAGGGATCAAAGAGTCACAAGGACTAACTGGAACCTGGCTCCCTGCCCTCTATTGGCTTGCAATATTCTTCCAATCAGAGGGAATAGTAATTTATTTTGTAGTAATTTGTTAAGTTTTTAACTTGGAAGTTTGGACAACCAGCAAGTTATGATGCTAAGCTCTGTAACAAAGGTAACAATGAGGACCTAAAAGTATACTCTACCAGGAATATGTGCACTTTGAAACAAGACACGGCCCGCTCCCTGGTTTAGCAGTCAAGGGAACAAGATAGGATCCTACACGGCTGATGGTGGTTTGAATCCCAGTCCCCAAGCTTGAAAAAGACATCAGACACACGTGTGCCCTAAATCCAGACAGGACAGAGAAATGGAAGAGAAGGGATTGCAGTGTGACTGCACCCCACCAGGGGTGCTTTCTCCCTCTTCCTCTTTCTCTGGCAAGCACACACACCTGCTAGCAAATTGAAGA
The DNA here is from genome assembly GCA_026018925.1 of Tupaia tana. Classification (NCBI taxonomy): domain Eukaryota; kingdom Metazoa; phylum Chordata; class Mammalia; order Scandentia; family Tupaiidae; genus Tupaia; species Tupaia tana. The sequence continues at coordinate 58,031,879 of JAKSZU010000014.1, read as the reverse complement.
AGGAAAAAAAGAAGAAGAAGAAGAAAAAAAGATAAAGTTAACTAAAGATTTAAAGTAGAAGTCTCAAATTGGACTACAGCCAGAAATCAATAACCACAGATTGGTTTTGTTCAGCAAACACATCAGTGTTTTTAAATTTTTAAATTTTAATTGCCAGCACTTAACTTGGAAATTTTGTGTAAAATTTGATTCCTGGTATCAAAATACTACTCTCTTGAGGGTAAAAGATCTGACAACACTGGGTACATGTTCCCAGGAAGACATCAACTGAACTAAAGTGAGGGCTATTCCCTTTAAACTGGCCTGTGCTCTCTAATTTGTTCCAACTGCCACCTAATCCCATTTACAGATGGAGAATATGCATTGACAGATACTCAAAACTGCAAAGCCAGCAAGAAGCCTATTCCTGAACGTAGCTAACTCCAGAGCTTTCGCTTTTTTATTTAAGTTTATTATTTTATGTATGACAGCACATCATGAGCAGAGATTGGAGAAATAATTTTGATAGGGCCTCACCACACCCAAGAAGCCTTTTCCCTAACCCACCTGTTTGTCAGGATGTTGGGTATGGGCCTACATACCCTGTGTGATTTCAGGCTAACACAGGGGTCACAGCCCCAGGCTGGCTATTTGGCTTCCAGCACTGCAGCTCTGTTTATTACAGAACTATGCCACCAGCTGGGTGGAATGCCAGGGCTTTCACTTTTGACAGCTCCACAACTGGACCTCGAAATAAAAGTCAGTTAATGTTAAAAGCAGTATTTAGGCCCAGCCTTGGTGCAGGAGTGCAGGCAGTAAGGATGCGCTACATGATACTGGAGCCATATGAAAAGGCCCTGGGTTTGGATCCCAGCATAGTCGGTACAGCCGCGGCTGGCTAGACAGCTGGGGGAAGGATAACAGCATGACTAGACACCATCAGGAGTCCCTGTCACACACTCTCTCGCATATGAAAGAAAGAAGTAAATAAACTTTCCTAAAAACTTGATATTGGACCAAGCAGGTGGAATGAAGGTTAAAGCGCTGGATCTCACAGAGCCAACAGCATGGTTCCAGTCCCAGACCCGGTGGCTTGAAAATCACACTGGGTGCATCTGCATGAATGCCCAAGATCCCAAGAGAAGAATGGAGAAGAGACTGCAATGGGGCCATTACCCCCGGGGGTGGGGGTGACTTTTTATTTTCCCCCCCTCTCTCTGGCAAGCACATGCACCCTATAGCAAAAGAGAAAAGAAAAAAAGAAAAGAAAAAGGAAAAAAAAACTAAAACTAAAAACCCCCCACAAAACCTAGTATTAAAAAAGACCTATACACGAATATTTATAGCATCTTTATTCATAACATCTTAAAATCTGTTAACCAAAATGTCCATTAACTGGCAAATGAGTAAACAAATTTTACCAGACAAATTCCACATGAGGACGACTCAACTGATGTACACTATACAATATATCTCAAAAATAAAAGAAATCAGACTCAAAAGATGACACATTCTACAGGTACATTTATATGAATGTATATGAAATTCCAGAGAAGACAAAACTAAAGTGATATGAAATGATTGGGGCTAAAGGCGAGGCAAGAAGACTGATTGCAAAAGGGCAAGAGATAACTTTCAGCAGTGATGGAAATGATCTAGATACAGCTAGAGTGGTAGTGAGTGACAGGGCATACTAAGTGAAACTAAAACTGAGTAAATTTTCTCATATGTAAATTTTATCTCAATTAAGCTTTCAGAAAGAAGTATTAGGAAACTACAGAGAATACTACCAATTACTGAATAGTTCAAAAAATCAGGGGGGGGACCAGCAGTTAGCGTAATGGCTATGTCGCTGGACTCCCACGTAGTCGACCGCGGTTCGAGTCCCGGACCCGGCGGCTTAAACTCACGCCGGGCGCGTGTGCGTGCGTGCCCAAGATCCCGAGAGGAGAATGGAGGAGAAGGGATTGCGGCGTGGCCATCCCCCCTGGGGGGTGATTTCCTGCTTTCTATCTCTCTGTCTCTCTCTGTCTGTCTGGCGAGCGCACGCGCCCTATAGCAAAAAAAAAAAAAACCTCTCCAAAAAAAAAAAAAAAAAAATCAGGGGGCATTTTTACATAGAAAAACACAGAAAACGGCCAGCAGGTGGTATGGTGGTGGAGGGTGCTAGATTCCCACATGTCTGACTGCGGTTCAAGTGCTGGACCTGGCACCTTGTGGCTTGCTTTCTCATCTTCTTTCTCTCTCTTTCTCTTTCTTTCTCCTTCTCCCTCTCCCTCCCTCTCACTCTCTTCCTGTGTCCCTCTCTGGTCAAATTAAAATAAATAAACAAAGTTAAATAAAATAACTCTTTTTTTTAAAAAAAAAAAAGAAAAACACAGCAAAATAGGTTATGACTTTCCTTATGACCCAGTACATCTGGGAAAGTCTGGGCAAGCATCAAAACAATGGTGAGATCTGAATATGATCTCTTTTTATAGAACAATTTAAAGGGGCACAGAAGTAGAAAATACTGAACATAAGTAGTCACATTTTGCACTGTAGCCTATGAGAAGTGGCACCTTTGAATATAAAGGAAAATGTTTCATAAAATTCACAGTGATGAAGTGCCAGCCAGTGATGTAGTGGCTGAGACAGCTAGATCCCACATAGCCAACCTCAGGGTTTCAGTCCCTGACCTAGTTGCTTGAGAAACATACCAAGTGTGTGTGCCCAAAATTCCAAAAGGAAAAAGGGAGAAAGGATTGAGAACTGTCCCGCAGGAGGATTCTTTCTCACTTTTCCTCATGCTCTCCACTCCCTCTCCCCAATGTGCATACCTCTAACAAATTAGAAAATAGAAATGGAGACCAGCTGATGGTGTAATGGTTATGTCACAGGACTCCCATGTAACCGACTGGGGTATGAATCTCACACCTAGTGGCTTTAAACTTACACCCAGTGTATGTGCATGAGTGTCAAAAACCCTGAGAGGAGAATGCAGGAGAAGGAACTGCGGTGTGACCATTCGCCCCCACCCCCCAGGGAGGGGGCAATTTTTCACTCTGTCTGGCTCTATCTCTCTCAGAGCAGACAGAGCCCTATGGCAAAAATCTCTTGAGAAAAAAATGGTAATAATTCCTAGAGATGAATAATTAGTACTTAGGTAGCAAACTAGTTGATCTTATAAGGTTTTCCAACTGATAGCTGTACAATGCTATTCATATGCAAAATATGCAGATAAATGTGAAAGAATGTTTCCTTTTGAAATACTGGGGAGTACCCGGGGCCCTAGGGCAAAAACATTTAAAAGAAAGACAGACAGAAAGAAAAGACTCATTATGAGACAAAGAGAAGCTTAAAGGGAATTTAAAAAGGGGAAGATAGAGGCAGGTAAATAGAGGCAATGATACAAACAGGTTAGAGAGAGAAGAAAGGAGGTAGATCAGGCCTGGACTATGAACTTTAAGAAAATAAACACTAGGGCCAGAGACCAACCACCCAGTCAGAGCTACAGAAAAGAGAGACCAGAGACCTGACAATACAGAGCAGGCATAGGAGAATCCGAGGACAAGGTGAAAGCAGTTTTCTTCCTAAAACTTACAAATCAGTTTCCTCCTCCTCCATCACCCGTCCCGCCACTGCCTCAGCTCAAGTCGCCTAACACACAGCTCAGTCTACCCTGCATGTATATCCATCCTGTGTACCTTTTTTACCCCTTAACTGGAGTAGAATACTTCCTTCACTATTTTTCAAAACTCAGTTCAAACTTTTCTCTGAGGCCTCTCCAACTTTCCCAGGCGGAGTTAGCAGTCTCTCTTCCAAAGAACATTTTGTTCTGCGATATTCTCATAATGTTGGACTACAATGTCTTCTTCCTCACCTAGTTTACAGGCAATTCCAGTAGTAAGGGCGAAAACCTTACTAAGAAACAGTTAAAAAACTGTACGAGTTCACTTCATTTTATACAACACAAGTAAAATGGTAGAAGACTTGATGTTTCAAGGAATTCACAGCCAATCTTCTGAATAAAAGCACATCTTCCCAACCCCTAATTCTCCCCATACCACCAAAGACCTCCCCTACCATCTTTTTTAAAGTTTTATATATGGGACCAGCCCCATCGTGCAATGGCTAAGTGCTATGGGTTGGGAACCACATCTTACATGGGCAACTATAGTTCAAAAGCTCAGCCTCAGCACCTTGAAAACCACATAGGCCCAAAATCATTAGAGATGGACAAACAGGAATGGACTGTGGCATGACCACACCCCACTGGGAGATGCTTTCTCCCCCATCTCTCTGATGAGCACACATACCCTCTGGCAATTAAAAAAAATGTGGGGACCAGCAGTTGGCATCATAATGGCTATGTTGCTGGGCTCCCATAGGTAGTCGATCATGGTTCGAGTCCCAGACCCAGTGGCTTAAACTCACATTGGGTGCGTGTGCGTGTGCGTGTGCATTCTCCCGAGAAGAGAATGGAAAAGGGATTGCAGCATGGCCATACCCCTGGGGGGTGATTTCTTGCTTTCTGTCTCTCTGTCTCTTTCTGGCCAACATACACGCCCTATAGCAAAAACCTCTCCAAAAAAATAAAAATAAAAATAAATAAATGTGTTACTTCTGTAATGCTTTAAATTTCTCAGTGAGCGACAAAGCTATAATAGAGAAGGCAGCAATTCCATCAGGAATGGTGTGGAGCAGTAAAAGAACTTACTCTAACTTTATAAAAAGAGCACTTTAGGGTCAACCCTGGTGTGGAGGTTAAGGCAGGTGGATCCCACATGGCCAACAGCATGGTTTGAGTTTCAGACCTAGCAGCTTGAAAAACATGCAAGGTGTACATGCGTGTAGGCCCAAAATCCAGAAAGGAGGAAGAAATAGAGAGGGGACTGCTACATGCCCATCCCCATGGAGATGCTTTCTCACTTTCCCCTGAAAGACCATGTGCCCTCTAGCAAAAAAAAAAAAAAAGAATAAACTCTCAAAGATAACACTATACTGAATGAAGTAAGTTTACAGGGCCTAGTAGGGGGCGTGGTGGTTAAGGTGGTGGATTCCAACATGGCCAACCACAGTTCAAGTCTCAGACCTGGTAACTTGCTCTCACTTTTTTTCCTCTCTCTCTCTCCTTCTCTCATCAAATTAATAGTAACAAATGAAATTAATTAACTAAATAATTTTTTAAAAGTAAGTTTACAAGAAGAATCTGAGGAAAACTGGAGGGAAAGAAATCAGCAAGCACGCAAGGTTTTCAATGGAAACTGTCAAAGTCAATAATACCCAAAGATTAAAAGGGAGGGGGCTTCAAAAGGTTCAAGGAAAATACATACTAAGGAAAAAACTATATAGATTTCAAATTTATTTTTGTACTAAAATAAACTTATACTTTAATTCTCCCTCCCCTTTTTTTTGAAAGAGATATTTTTGCTACAGGGTGCGAGCACTCACCAGAGAGAAAGCGAGAAATTATCCCCAGGGGGGTATAGCCATGCTGCACTCCCTTCTCCTCTCGGGATTCTGGGCATGCACACACACGTGCAAGAGTTTCAAGCCTTCAAGTCTGAGACTTGAACCACGGTCGACTACGTGGGAGTACAGTGATGTAACCATTACGCCATTTGCTGGTCCCCATTTCCACTTTTTGAAGTGCTCTCATAAATAAATTATGACTTAGTAACAAAAACTGTAAAAGTGGTTTGAAACTCAAAAGACAAAATGATGGAGTGATGAGAGTTGATGGGAATTAATAAGGAGATCAGTAGTTTAAAAAGTTGTTTAGAAGGGGGTCAGCATGTGACGTGGTGGTTAAGGCGCTGGACACTTCCACATGACCAACCATGGTTCAAGTCCCAGACCTGGTTGCTTGCTTTCTCACTTTGCTTCTCTTTCTCTCTGTCTCTCTCTGGTCAAATTAAAATAAAATGAATGAATAAATAAAATAAATAATTCTTAAAAAAAAAAGTTGTTTAGAAAAGAAAGATCGATTACAGATTTTTGGAAGGAAGATCAGGAATTGTCTAAAAGGCATATAAGACTTGGCTGGTGACGGATGGAATGGAATGGAATGTAGCCACGAAGTCTGCTGCATCAAGCTCTCCAAGTCTAGTCTACCCCACAAGAGTGGATCAGACTTACAAAACCTATTAGAAGACATCTCAGTGGTAAAAGGACAACCTGACATCGTGCTTCAGAGAACTGGAAAAACAACAACAACAACAAAGGCCAGGAGAAAAGAAATAATAAATATTCGAGCAGAAATAAATGAAACAGAAAGTAAGCAAACTATACAAAAAAATAAATGAAAGCAAAATCTGGTTCTTCGAAAAGATGAACAAGATTGGCACACCATTAGCTAGACTAATTAAGAAGAAAAGAGAAAGGTACCAGATAAATCAAAATTGCAGCATTACAACAGACATGACACAAATGCGAAAACATCATTAGAGGATACTATGAGTGACCATATGCCAACAAAGAAGAAAACCTGGATGAGATAGACAAATTCTGGGACACATATAATCTACAAAGATTGACTCAGGAGGACATCGAAAGCCTGAAGAGATCTATAACAAGCAATGAGATTGAATCAGTGATAAATAACCTCTCAACAAGGCAAAGTCCAGATCCCAATGGTTTCACTGCTGAATTTTATAAAACTTTTAAAGAAGAGGTAACCCCCATTTTACTCAGACTGTTTCTAGAAATCCAAAAGGAAGGAACCCTTCCAAATTCATTCTATGAAGGCTCCATTACCCCCATTCCCAAAACGGATAAGGATATGACAAAAAAGGAAAACTATGGACCTATATCTCTGATGAGTATAAATGCAAAAATTCTCAACAAGATACTTATTAACAGTATCCGACAGCATATAAAAAGATTATTCATCACGACCAAGTAGGCTATATTCCAAGGATGAAAGGATGGTTCAACATATGCAAAACCATAAATGTAATACACTGTATCAACAGAAAAAAAAGATAAAAATCATGATCATGTCAACTGATGCAGAAAAAGCATTTGACAAAATACATTCCTTTATAGTTCAGACTCTCCATAAAACTGCCATAGAAGGATCTCCGTAAAACTGGCATAGAAGGATCATTTCTCAGCATAACAAAAGCCATCTATGAAAAAACCTATAGCTAATGTCATCCTGAATGGGGAAAATCTGAAAGCTTTTCCACTAAAAACTGGTACAAGACAAGGCTACCCTTTCTCCACTCAAAGGCTGCCCTTTCTCTGCTCCTATTCAATATAGTACTGGAAGTTTTAACAAATGTGATCAGATAAGAGAAGGAAATAAAAGGCATTCCAATAGGGAAAGAAGAGCTGAAATTATCTCTGTTTGCAGATAAAATGATTACATACATAGAAGACCCAATAGTATCCACGAAAGAACTTTTTTTTTTTTTGAGAGGTTTTTGCTATAGGGCGTGTACGCTAGCCAGAGAGACAGAGACAGAAAGCGAGAAATCAGCCCCCAGGGGGGATGGCCACACCGCAATCCCTTCTCCTCCATTCTCTTGGGATCTTGGGCACACACGCACACAGGCCCGGTATGAGTTTTAAGCCACCGGGTCCTGGACGTAAACCGTGGTCCACTACATAGGAGTCCAGCAACATAGCCATTACGCTAACTGCTGGTCCCAAAACTTCTTAAAGTAATAAATGCATACAGTAAAGTGGCAGGATACAATATTAACTTACAAAAATCTATAGCATTTCTATATACAAACAACAAGCAGAGAGAGAACTAAAGAAAGTAATCCATTTACCATAGCCACAAGAAGTATAAGATACTTAGGAATAAAACTAACCAAGGAAGTCAAAGACCTCTACAAGGAAAACTATAATAATCTTATAAAGGAAATTGAAAAGGACAGTAAAAAGTGGAAAGACATCTCATGTTCCTGGATTGGGAGAATCAATATAAGCAAAGTGGCAATGCTACCCAAATTAATCTACATATTTAATGCAATCCCTATAAAATTAAAAGAGACGTTCTTCACAGATCTATAAAGAACAATCACAGAATTTGTCTGGGACCACAAAAGACCCCGTTTTGCTAAATCCTGAGCAAGACGACTGGAGTAGGTGGCATCTCATTTCCTGACCCCAAACTATATTTCAAAGCTGTGATCATCAAAACAGCATGGTATTGGGAACCAGCAGTTAGCGTAATGGCTTTGTCACTGGACTCCCACGTAGTCGACCGTGGTTCGCGTCCCGGACCCAGTGGCTTAAAACTCACGCCGGGCGCGTGTGCGTGCGTGCCCAAGATCCCGAAAGGAGAATGGAGGAGAAGGGATTGCGGCATGACCAGCCCTCCTGGGGGGTGATTTCTCGCTTTCTGTCTCTATGTCTCTCTCTGTCTGTCTGGCGAGCGCACGTACCCTATAGCGAAAAACCTCCCCCCAAAAAAAAAAAAAAAAAAAAAAACAGCATGGTATTGGCACAAAAATAGGCATGAGGACCAATGCAACAGAGTAGAGATCCCAGAAATAAACCACAAAACATACAGACAACTCAACTTTGACAAAGGGTACCAGTCAATCCAGTGGGAAAAAGAAAACTTCTTTAGCAAATGGTGCTGGGAAAACTGGATATCCACCTACAGAAAGATGAGATGAATCTGAACCCCTGTCACCATTAACAAAAATCTACTCAAAGTGGGTCAAAGATCTAAACCTACAATAGCAAACTATAAAGCTACTGGTGGAAAACACTGGGGAAACTCTGTGAGACAAGGGGGTAGGCAAAGACTTCTTAAGCAAGACCTCCACAATAATCCTCAAAATAGGCAGGTGGGATTACAGCAGATTAAGAAGTTTCTGCATAACAAAGGACACCGAAATAAGTGTGAATCAACAACCCTTGGAATGGATGAGAATTTTTGTTAACTGTGCCTCAGATAAGGGACTGATAACCAGAATACACAGGGAACTCAAGTGGCTTACCCAGAAGAAAATGATTAACCCAATTAAAAGATGGAAAAATGAGCAGAATAAACAACTCTCTAAGGAAGACATATGAACAGCCAAAAAGCATATGTAAAAATGTTCAACATCCCTCATTGTAAGGGAGATGCAAATCAAAACCACAATGAGATACCACCTAACCCCAGTCAGAATGGTGAAGATTAAAAAAACAAATAATGGGGACCAGCAGTTAGCGTAATGGCTATGTCGCTGGACTCCCACATAGTCGACCGCAGTTCGAATCCCGGACCTGGTGGCTTAAACTCACGCCGGGCACGTGTGCGTGCGTGCCCAAAATCCTGAGAGGAGAATGGAGGAGAAGGGATTGCGGCATGGCCATCACCCCTGGGGGGTGATTTCTCGCTTTCTATCTCTCTGTCTCTCTCTGGCTGGCGAGCGCACGCGCCCTATAGCAAAAACCTCTCAAAAACAAAAAACAAAAAAAAACAAAAACAAAACAAAAACAAAACAAATAATGATAATTGCTGGAGGGGGTGTGGTGAAAGGGGAACTCTCCTACACTGAGAGTGGTAATGTAAATTGGTCCAGCCACTGTGGAGAACAATATGGAGGTTCCTCAAAGACCTTCAAATAGAACTACCATATGATCCAGCAATTCCACTTCTAGGTATCTACCCAAAGGACAGGAGAACACTCAGTCAGAAAAGTCCTTACACAACTATATTCATTGCAGCATTAGTCACGATTGCTAAGACATGGAACCAACTCAAATGTCCACAACAGATGAATGGATTGAAAAATTGTGGCACATATACTCCATTGAATACTATTCAGCCATAAAAAACAACAAGGCCCTGGAATTTGATAGAAAGTGTACGAATATGGAAGATTTGTTGCTGAGCAAAGCAAGTCAGGCTATGAAAGAGAGACACGATATGTCTCCACTTACAATATACTGATGGTCCGTACTCTATGGTAGAGACTGAAAGACTGAAGAACATAAAAGCATTTAAAAATGTAATGGACAATAGAGACAAAATGGAAAGAGAGTGTGGGAGGGGAAGAGTGTAGGAAAGGAAATTTGGGGAAAAAATAGAGAGGTAAGATACTTGTGGGACACAGATATGGTTTATTATCTGTTGATGAGGATGTGTGTAAGTATTCTCAACTGGGCTGGACTGAGGTGTACACCATGCTTGGTAAAGTCTCTTTACAATCTAAATGATGTATTGCAATTGAATGTATGAATTATAATAATTAATAAATAAATTTAATTTTAAAAAAGAAGCTATTCATTGACATTTGCCAAACACCCAGAAGAAGCCAAGAGCTAATGACAAATCCAAAGAACAAAGCACAATTTATTTTTGTACATACTAGGAATATTCGACAAGTATAACTAATGCAGTTTACCTAAAAATAAAAAGAATTAAAGAGATCTTTAGATATCATCAAAATAGCTCCTTTACAAACTTTCTTTTAAAAAAATGTTCAGAGAGGCCAGCAGGTGGTGTGGTGGTTAAGGTTCTGGACTCCCACATGGCAAATGGCAATTTGAATCCCAAACCTGGTTGCTTAAAAATCACCCCAGGCTCATGTGCATGTGTGCCGAAAATTCCAGGAGGAGAATGGAAAAGGCAAGATTGTGGCATGGCCATCCTTCCTGGGGGGTGATTTCTCACTTTCCCTCTCACTGTCTCTGTCTCTCTCCAGAGAACACATGCACCCCATGGCAACAACAACAAAAAGTCCAAATGAATGCTTTTTGTTTGAATATATGGTAATTCCTTCCTTACAACTAAGAAAAGACCAACTTCTCCACTAATAGTAGACTTTTATCACTTTCCAAATAAGTAGTTCTTGGCAATATACTCGTTTAAACAGTTCAAGAGCACTAAGAGGTATCAGGCACAGTATGAGGCTGTGAGCATATATTGAAAAAAAAAAAAAAAAAGAAGATAGATTCTAATCTCATAACATAATGGAAAGACAAGTAACCAGAGTAGGGCAAATTCTTTTTTTTTTTTTTTTTTTTTTTTTGGAGAGGTTTTTGCTATAGGGTGCTCGCCAGACAGGGAGAGACGGAGAGACAGGAAGCGAGAAATCACCCCCCCAGGGGGTATGGCCACACCGCAATCCCTTCTCCTCCATTCTCTTCTCGGGATCTTGAGCACACACACACGCACCCGGCGTGAGTTTAAGCCACCAGGTCCAAGACTCGAACCATGGTTGACTATATGGGAGTCCAGCAACATAGCCATTACACTAACTGCTGGTCCCAAGTAAGGCAAATTCTAATAAACTGAGAGAGCAATAAAGCAAAGAAAACGGAATACAGACTTGATGTGTGGTCCCCACAGTCCTAAGTACCAGTATATTAAAAGAACAAGAGCTTGGGAATACAATAACTAAAAAATTTCCAACATTACTCTGTGAGATGGAAACATCATTAATCTCTACCATCACAAATTAGTAAACTGAGGTTACCAGTTTCTCATCCAGTTGGACACCAGGCTAGCTAGAGCTAAAAACAAGATTACAAGCCATATGATGCTTTTCCGTTCAAAAAGGTCAGTTTATTTTGCTTTCTAAGTTTTTATGCTTCCACCTGAAATCCAGGTGAAGTCAACAAAATACTACATAAAAACAAAAGTTATTAATAAAAAATGCAGTATTTGCTTATGTAATAGTTTTAGATTGTGACATCCCTGCTTCAGTTGACATCTTCCAAAGACAAAGTAGGGAGGCAACCCATATCTTTCCAGGCCTTAAAAAAAATCCTACCTTTGGGACCAGCAGATGGCATAATGGCTACATCACTGGACTCTCACATAGTCAACCACAGTTCAAGTCTCAGACCTGCCTTAAAACTCCTGCTGTGTGTGTGAGTCCCCAAAATCCTGAAAGGAGAATGGAGGAAAAGGGATTGCGGCATCACCATCCTCCCGGGGGTAATTTCTCGCTTTGCTGTCTCTCTCTGGCAAGTGCATGCACCCTACAACAAAAATATCTCTTAAAAAAAAAAATCCTACCATGGGGCCAGCAGGTGGAGTGGTGGTTAAGGTGCTGGCATTCCCACATGACTGACCATGGTTCAAGTCCTGGACCTGGTAACTTGCTTTCTCACTCTTCCTCCCTCCCTCTCTCTTTCTCTGTCAAAATTCATGTGAAAAATATATAAATTAATTAAATAAAATAATTCTCTTAAAAAATCCTACCCTATTTAGATAATTCTACAAACATCTCAGGCAGTGGCACAATCACTGTGGCTTTTACATTAACTGTATAATGTATCTGAATATAGGAATTATGTGTGTTAACTATTAACTTGAACAGCTGTGCATAGTTTTGTTAGAAATTATATGCCAAATAGGGAACCAGCAGTTAGCGTAATGGCTATGTCGCTGGACTCCCACGCAGTTGACCGCGGTTCGCGTCTCGGACCCGGTGGCTTACAACTCACGCCGGGCGCGTGTGCGTGCGTGCCCGAGATCCCGAGAGGAGAATGGAGGAGAAGGGATTGCGGCGTGACCATCCCCCCTGGGGGGTGATTTCTCGCTTTCTGTCTCTATGTCTCTCTCTGTCTGTCTGGCGAGCGCACGCGCCCTATAGCAAAAAAACCTCTCCAAAAAAAAAAAAGAAAGAAAGAAATTATATGCCAAATATACTTTAAACCTCAATTAAGACCATTCCCAGAATAGACTAAAGCGCTTAAGTATGATATCTTAGAGTCAAAATTTTTACTGTCAAAATGCATCTCTAATGTACCAGCTCTGTATTCTGATGGTTAAGGTTGGAATCCACATGGCTGATCACACAGTTCAAGTCTTAGACCAGCAGGATTAACAAGCATGCAAGTGAACCCCAAATCCCAAAAGCAGGGAGAAGTGGAGAATAAGGATCACACAGTAACTAATCCCTATGGGAAGTACTTTATTCTCTCTCTCAAAATGACAATACAGTGGCCCTCTAGCCACCCCTCTCCCCCAAAAAAGTCTCTAAAACAAATAGAATTTACACTAAAATTTGCTTTAAATAGCTTTTCAGGAAAACAGCTATATGTAAATGAGGTAAAAAGACAGAAAATGATGTTGTCATATAACCTTGAAATAAAAATTCTTCAAGGTAGGAGACATGTACATTCTGCAAGTGCTCTATTACCTGAGATACATATTTACATATACCGCAATACCTTAACATCTAAGTACTTAAAACACAGTGACTAATATCTAATATCTTAGAACAGGGTTTGGTGGCCAGCAGATGATATAGTGGTTAAGGCCCTGGACTTCCACATGGCTGGCCACAGTTCAAGTCCTGGACCTGGCTGCTTGAAACTCACACTGGGTGTGTACGCATTTATGGCCAAAATTCCAAGAATGGGGGAGAAGGGATTGCAGAGTGGCCATCCCCCAAGGGGTGATTTCTTACTTCCTATCTCTGTGGCGAGCACACGCACCATATAGCAAAAAAAACTCTCCAAAAGAAAGAACAGGGGCTGACAAACATTTGGCCATGGGCCAAATGAAGGCACAAACTGTCCTTGTAAATAAAGTTTTATTGGAACACAGCCCAAACATACTTTCCATGGTTGCTTTCATGCTACAACTGCAGTTGAGGACTTGTAACAGAATGTGTGGTCCACAAAGCAGAATATTTATAATTTGATCCTCTAAAGAAAGCAGTATGTTGAACACTGTTTTAAAATAATCAGAACCAAGGATCTGACAAATTTATGTCTGGTCTAGAAGTTTATCTATCCTTAAATAAGCTACTGAATAAAGTCAAAGAGTCAATGAATTCTTCTCCAAAACATCCAAATACAAACCCATTTGGCAACATGCCTGTGCTAACTCATTTCAAAATCACAAACTTGCCAATCTTGACTAAAATTTAAGCTATCAGGACTGTCCTTGTGGCCTGGTGGCTAAGGGAGCCAGTTCAAGTCCTAGTCCCAGTTGCCTGGAGAGCACTCAGGGCTCCTGTGCATACATGTCCCAAATCCCGACAGGATGCAGAACTGGAGGAAAAGGAATTGGCATGACCACACTCCACTGGTGAGTGCTTTCTCTCTCTCTCTCTCTCGCTCTGTCTCTCTGTCCCTCTCTAGTCAGCACCCATACCTTTGTCACATTTTTAAAGAAAATTAAGTTTTGGACTAGCCAATGCTGAAGTGGTTAAGGTGGCTAGATCCCACATGGCCAAGTGTACAGCCCCAAGGCTTGAAAAATACACTGGGCATGTGTGCATGCATGCTCCAAAATCCAAAAGGAAAAATGGTGAAGAAAGGTTTACAACATGGCCATCCTCCATGGGGGGGGGGGGGGGGGGGTGCTTTCTCACTTTCCTTTTCTCTGTCTCTCTCCAGCTAATACATGTGCCCTCTAGAAACATTTAAATTTTTAAAATTTTATTATTATTTTAAAATGTTTCTATAGGGTACGTGTGCTCACCAGAGAGAAAGAGCGAGGGAAAGTGAGAAAGTAAGCTGCCAGGTCCAGGACTCAAATCATGGTCGGCCACGTGGGAGTCTACCACCTTAACCATCATGCCACCCCGGCTGTCCCCCATAGCAAAACATTTTTTTGTTTCAAAAGCAAAGAGTAGGGGCCAGCAGGTAGCACAGCGGTTAAGGCACTAGACATTCCCACATGGTTGACCATGGTTCGAGTCCTGGACCTGGTGGCTTGCTTTCTCACTCCCCTCCCCAAATTAAAATAAATGAATAAATGAAATTAAAATAAATCTTTAAAAAAAAAGGAAAGGGTAAATTTAGTTCTCTTAACCTTTTATGGACTGTGTTACATCAATAGAAGCAAAACACAAACTCATTGTACTTCAGTGTCACTTGTATTTAGTTTATCACCACCAGGAACTGCACTAGTTATTACTCTACTCTTTACACTGGTATTGAAGAACCCATACACATCCAACCAGTAAAATAAGTAGAACGCTGTCTTTATAAGTTTGTTTTCACTTGCCACGACACTGAATGAGATGGCCAAAAATCTTGCCTAGATATACTTAGCCTGTTCTAGTCTAAAAACCCCAAAGCTGCTGTAGCATTTAAAAGAATTACACCTAAGTAAGTTCTATTCTTACAAGAGACTATTAAATGAACAATGATAATTCACTTTATCAACTAGTGAAACATTAAAACTGTCTTACATTTCTAAGTATCAACGAAGAAAATTTTGTTTTAATTTAGGTTATATTCTTTTTTATAATTATTAATTTTAGCATTAACTTTTTTTTTTTTTTTTTTGGAGAGGTTTTTTGCTATAGGGCGCGTGCGCTTGCCAGACAGACAGAGAGAGACATAGAGACAGAAAGCGAGAAATCACCCCCCAGGGGGGATGGTCACGCCGCAATCCCTTCTCCTCCATTCTCCTCTCGGGATCTTGGGCACGCACGCACACGCGCCCGGCGTGAGTTGCAAGCCACCGGGTCCGAGACGCGAACCGCGGTCGACCACGTGGGAGTCCAGCAACATAGCCATTACGCTAACTGCTGGTTCCCGCATTAACTTTTTTAACCATAGTGAATGAGAGACAGATTAGAGAGAGAATGCAAGCCACCAGGTCCAGGATTTTAACCACGGTCAACCATGTGGGAAGTCCAGTACCTTAACCGCCTCACTACCCACTGGCCCTATAACTGCATTATTTTTTATAACTAATTATGGCACTGTAAAGGGTAGGGTTGAGAAAACACAATTATTACTGACAAATAAGAAGCTAATATTGTTGTTTACTATAAAAATTATCCTGAAGAGGGCCGGCTCTGTGACCCAGGAGTAACAGCACTATTCAAGGGAAACCAACTCCCACACAGCAATTGTGATTGGAATCCCCAGTCCAGCCAGCCTGAAATACACAAGGCGCAGGCAAATGCCCAAGATTGACCAGGCTGGAGGACCACGGAAAGGAGATCGTCGGAGAATCCTCTTCACACTCTCTCTCACACACACAGGCACTATATCATGAATAAGGGAAAAGATGACAATAAAATTATACTGAAACTTAGGCTCAAGGCTTAGTGGTTAAGGGAGTCGCTTCCCATATAGCTAACTGTGAGGTTCAATCACACCTGGCAGTTAAAAAAAAATATGTCAGGTCCTTCTGCGTGGGTGACCCCAACCCCAACATGATGGAGAACAGAGGGGAAGGGATTGCAGCGTGAAGACATCCCATGGGGGATGCTTTCTCCTCCCTCTGTCTCTCTGGCAAGTGCATGTGCACTCTGGCAAACTAACTAATTGGAATTATACTGAAGAATTGAGAAGTCTATCAGATAGATGATCAGAGATTTTTTTTACACATTATTCCTAACAAAAGTGTGAGTCAATCATGACAACCTATCAATAAAAGTCCATAAATTTACCAATTATGTTTCTCCAGTTAACCAAATAGGAGATAATACAGCTTCCTAAATAGTCCCTGCATGATACACGTGTACTTAAAGTAGTTCTTTCCCATAATGCTCAACCAAAGGTGTATCAAAAGTCTGATACCCTTGACAATACCAATGTAGTCTCAGGTCACAAACTGATATTTACATAAGCCCAAATGAAGCATTTAACAAGGCGGACATAATTACTAAGTAATTAAGGTAAAATAAGGTATTTTCCAATTACCATTATCACTTTCCCTTTGCTTTTGATGTTTATCCTAGCAATTTTGAATTAAAAGAAAAAGGGCACAACATTTAAAAGCAGAAATCTAGTGACAACCAGTTCACCACGGATCACAAGACTTGCATGTAAGTCTCACTTTCTGTTTTTTAAAAAAGAAGTCATATCTTGATCCTATTTCTCACCTGCAGGGCACTCGCAAGACAAAGTCTCATAGAACCTTCAACTCTAAAGAATTTTCTCAAGGCCCAGTTTTCTCATGAAGTTGATTGACGTGGGCAACCAATTTACGCAAGCAAGAATGGCAAATTACCACTAAGACTAGGACAAGCACGGGGCCTGATCATTAGAAAGCACCCCGATAAAAAAAATGGAAACCCCGCCCAGCTTTCAACTTTCTCGGCCTTTCCTGTCCTGGTTTTCTCTTTGCAAAATGCAGGAAAACAGAACTTCCCCCTCACTGCTTCCCTATGAGGCCTGATACAGAAATCTAGACCGCTAGTTATCCAAGTACCTCCTTAAAGTAGTCTTAAGGCTCAAGCCCGCTCAGAAACAGCAGAAAGGTTTGCTTTCTTGGGTTAAAGGAGGGCGATTACAGGGTTTGACGGCCGGGTTTGTCAGGAAGCGGAGGACCGAGGAAGAGGGAGAATCCAGAGACTGAGCTCCATCTAGTCCCAGGAACCACCCCCAGGGGAGGCTCGACTGCCCTCGGTACTTCCCTGCCTCCTCTGCTCTGGTGAGGAGAGCGGTGGGTCGGGGTCGGGCTCCCCTGAGCTACTTCCTGGTCCAAACGGACTCGCCTTCGGATACCCGAAACGCCCCCGGCCCGGCTCCCTCGCCCTTTGCCCGGTCTCCTCCTCTCTCAGTGACCCACCAGCGCGGTCCCCTCCCATCTAACATGGCCGCCCCACCCGGCCCACCCCTGCCACAGCCTAACCAATTGGGGCCCCGCGGCAACGCCTCCCCGACGCCCATTGGTGAAAAGGGCTCGATCCGCCTGCTCCATTGGGCAGTACCGCCTGCCACTCAGCTCCGAGGGCTCCGCCTCCGAGCCGCTTCAAGCTTCTTTGAGAAGACATATAAACAAATCCCGGGAGGGAGGCCCCTCTCGCCCGTCGCCTCTGGGGCGGGGACGGAAGGGAGAGCGGCAACCCTCGAGACCCCCCTGCCCGAACCCCCCTAGTCCCAGCCCGCGCCTCCTTGCCTCCGACCAGCCGGGCTCCAGCCTCACGGGCCCCAACCCTGCCTCACACGCCCCTCTCTCCTCCTCCCCCGCCAGCCTCGCCTCCCCTCCCCTCCCCTGCCGGGCCCCTCCCACCCGCCCGCTTCTCTGACAGGCCGGTTGCCGGCAGCCGCGGCCCCGGGCTCCGAGGCAGCGGTGAAGGGCCGAGCGGCCGCCGGACGCCCGGCGCTGCCCACCCCCGGCCTAGCTGCTGCCCGCCCGCGGGTCCCCTCCGCCGCCGCCCCGCGCTTTTATGTAACCGTCCCGGGCCAGAGGTGGGGGAGGGGAGCGGAGCCCCCGTGACCGGCAGGCGGCGGCCCACAGCCCGCGCGCCCCCAGACTCGGCCCTGGTCCCGGCCCCCGCCCCGCGCCGGCCCGGCTCAGAGCCCCGGCGCTGCTGCCTTAGGCCAGCCGCCCTCCTCCGCCACTCGCCCGGCTCGTTCTCCAGCCCGGGCCCCTGCGGGCCCCAGGCGGCAGGCAGCGGTGCTCACCTGTGAGCGTGGGGCCGGCTCAGGGGCTGCGTCCCGTTCCGCTGCAGGGGCCGCGGCCCCTCTCCATGCTGCTCGGGTTTGTTTTGTTTATGTCCTTCCTGACGGGTTCCCGGAAATCGCGTGACTCGCCCCCCTCACGTGGGCCGCGGCGAGGAGGAGGAGGGAGGCGGGGGCCCGCCGGCCCAGGGCCAATCGCGAGGCGCTCTGCAGCCCCGCCAATCAGGGGTTGGGCCGGCAGAGCACCCCTGTCACATGACGCCGGAGGGGCGGGCTGCCGGGAAAAACCAGGAAGAGGGGGCGGAGCGGAGGCTCGGCTCCCGCCGCTGCTGCGTGGGCGTGGGCCGCCGCGGTAGCGAGCCCTGAGCTCGCGTTTGTGGAGAATGTGCCTTTTATGAAGGCTTTCTAATCCGAATCCAGAACTACGCGGTGAGGCCGGGAGTGTCCGTATGCACATTTTACAGTTTAAGTTCACTGAAACTTAAAAGAGGCTCAGGGAGCATTAACTTCAGAGGGAGTTACATCGACCTTACGTTTAATGAATGGCCTCCCCCTCTGAACCTCCGTGCTCTCAGTCGTTTTCTCATTCGTGTACTGACTAGCTTGTATTTACTGAGCTCGCACGCATGTAGATTCGTGCACCTTTGAGGGAAGACAACACCTCTGTACAGACCTCCACCAGAAGTACCTAGACAAACATGCCTTCAGAACGTATGGTCTTGAGGTTTTCGTAAAATTCTTAATACCATTAATAAAAATGGTGACCTTTTATTGAACGTGTGTTGTGTTGGCTTCATTGTCTCGATTAGTTCTTCCTGTAAGTCCATGTAATAATAATTATCTGTTTTCCAGATGGGGAAATTAAGATTCAAAGAAATAAAATTAGTAAATGATGTAGTAAATTGTATCTTTGGAGGTAGAACCTGGGTGTTTTATCACAACCTTTGCTTCCAGAATGTTACTTTTTTAAAAAGTGAGCTTTTTTTTTTTTTTTTTTTTTTTTTGCTACAGAGCGCTTTTGCTTACCAGAAAGAGAAATTTCTCCAGAAAGCGAGAAATTATCCCCCGGGGGGGTTGGCCACATTGTGATCCCTTCTTTGCTGTTCTCTCAGGAGTGTGGGCATGCACGCACATGTGCCCCAGCATGAGTTTTAAACCACTGGGTCTAGGACTCGAACCACCACAGTTGACTACGTGGGTGTCCAGTGACGTAACCATTAAGGACATAACCAGCCATCTGCTGGTCCCCCAGGATTTCTTTATACTTTTTAAGGGCACAGGATCTGTCTTCTGAGAATACAACAGGAATTCGATTTCCATAAGCACAGGGGAAGTGTTAGAGACCAAAGACACTTGGCTAGACTCCTTCAATGTGCCAGTTTTCTTTTCGAGTAATTACCTTTGAACATGTGACTCCCCTTTGCACAGAGCTAGAGAAGTAAAACGGTGTCAGTGTCAAAATCATGGACTTTGGGCTTCCAAGCGGCCTGGAGTTGGAGGAATTGGATACCACATGGCTGACTGCAGTTTGAGTTTCAGCCAGGGGACTTGGTAAGCACATCAGGTGCACACATGTGTGCGTGTGTGTGTGTGAACTGCTCAAGATCCCAAAAGGATGGAGGAGAAAAGATTGTGCGTTGGCAACACCCCATTAGGGGGTGCTTTCTCTCTCTCTCTCTTTGTCTATCTGTCCCTGGCAAGGGCATATATCCCCTGGCAATGAAAAAAAGGTTTTTTTAATCCTGGTCTTTGAAATCAGAGGCGTCCATATATCATAATTTTGAAGGGGGAAGGGACTGGCAGTGATATTTCTCCTCTACCCTCCATACCGGGTACGTAGGCAGTATTACTTACTGGTTGAATAACAACCTGGATTTGAATCCTTGCTCCACTGGATGTGAACTGACACACATTATTTAACCTCCATGAGGTTCAATTTTCTCCTCTGTAAGTACCTTATAGGGTTTATGTGAGAATTAAATCATTCATATGAAGAACTTACGAAGTACCTGGCCATTTCCAAACTATCTGATCTTGGTCCCATGGGAGTGCCATAGTAAGTGCTTAGTGGATGGCAGTATTAGACCGTTTCCAGGATTTCATTAGGAAGACCTGGTATAGAGTAAATAGCAAGGAAAACTCTAGAGAGCAGTTTTACTGCAACTAAGATAATATTTTGTTTATAAAATTAATAAGTAGATATATGTAGAAACCTAAGAGAAAACCCAAAAAGTACATTTCTCCTCTGTATCCCTAATAATACCAAGCACACAGTAGGACCTCAATGCCAAGTGAAGGAATAAGTATTATCCCTACTGCATAAGAAATGGCAGAATTATAATTATTTTCTTTGTTGGTCTAACACATACCACATTCCAATTTTTCATATCAAGTTAGAAAAACTAGCATGGGATATTCGAGGCAGATTCCCCTGACTCATTCACAAAAAAGAACTTACCAACTATCCTCTCACAATACTGTACTGGGCAAAGTTCCAGCAAATGGCTAGCTCTTCCACTGCCCTCTGGACACAGACATTTTCATCTCCTCTACTGGGCAACAGTTCCTGGGGGTAAGAGCTGCCAGGTTCTTCTAGCGAGATGCTCTGTCCATTAGTGGTTCTTTTTTTTTTGAGAGGTTTTGCTGCAGGGCGCGTGCGCTGGCCAAAAAGACAGAGAGAGAGAAATCAGCCCCCCGGGGGGATGGCCATGCCACAATCTCTTCTCCTCCATTCTCCTCTCAGGATCTTGGGCACGCATGCACACGCACCCGGCGTGAGTTTAAGCCACCAGGTCTGGGACTCAAACCGTGGTCGACTACATGGGAGTCCAGCGACATAGCCATTACGCTAACTGCTGGTCCCAGCCCATCGGTGGTTCTTACTGGTGAATCACATTGGATTCTTGTCTTTGCATCTTTGCCGCAATCCTGGACAGAGTTTTGGCTAACGGAGACCTTTCCATCAAGGTTCATTAAATGACTATATCCTGGTCTTAAGTGAATGGCTCCTGATTCGTGTTTCTCAGCGTTTTATTCTGCCAGATTCTGCTATAGTCAAAGTTGGCAAGAAATAGGGACTCTGAAATAGCATTGGCTTGAGGTTCAGTAGGCTCCTCTTATTCTGGTCACAAAGACATAACCAACTGGCATCGCCACTTCCAAACTATTTAATCTTGCTCCCATGGGATAATTTGCATAATGAGATGGCCTGAGTCAAAAAAAATATTTTACACGAATATGGAATAATGGGGAAAACAATGCAATAGATATACAGGCCTTCACTGAATTAGTAAAAAATGTATTTTTTATTAGGTAACATACATCCATGGTACAAAACCCAACAGGTATGCAAAGGTATCTAGTGTCTATTGATAAAGCCTCCCTCCCACCTGTTTCCTAGCCACTCATTTCCCTTTCTCAGAGGCAATCACGGTTCCAGTTACCGAAGCTTCATGACTCTTCCCAGAGAGCTTCTTTGCATGTGCACACATTTCAAACACACCACCTCAACTTTGGTGTATGTGGAACACTGTTCTCGGAGCAAACACCCAACTGGAGTTCCTCCCCCTGAGATCCAGGGTGACCTCTCCGGGTTTGTTTCTTCACCATGAGGAATCGGGACTAACACTGGATGTTTTCTAGAGTCCTTTTATGATCAACTTTTAACACTGAGTATGCCACATTCTAGAAGATTTAAAACGGGCCACAGGTCCTAACTTTCCTGTGACTCCAGGTTTGTGTGTAAGTCTTCATTAGAGCAGACTGAGCCCTGCCTGGGGATTGTGCACACATCTTTTGAGTGTTATTCTTTTGAGTCTAAGTGCTTTCTTTCCAGACCCCCCCCTGGACCTGTGTGATATGTTAAGATTTCACAGCTTCAGGAGTGAGATTAATTAACTCAAAGCTGGAAGATCTCCAGGCAAAACTGTGTCCTTCTGACACTAAAATCGGGTTTTCTTCCTGAGAAGATTGGAGTATTGCTATGGGTGAATCTAAGAGACACTAATTGATGGTTGGCAATTGGCACACAACCCTCATTCATTTTGTCTAAATCAATTCTTTGGGAAGGAAGAAGAAAGGTCAGTTCTTTCCATTGCCTGTATTTCCCGATAGGACATAGTGATCTTTTTTTTTTTTTTTTGAAGATTTTTGGTGTAGGGCACGTGCGCTCGCCAGAAAGACAGAGAGAGACAAAGCGAGAAATCACCCCTCAGAGGGGATAGACACACCGCAGTCCTCCTCTATTCTCCTCTCGGGATCCTGGGCACGCACACACACTCACCGGGCATGAGTTTAAGCTACCTGGTCTAGGACTCAAACCGCGGTCGACTACATGGGAGTCCAGTGACATAGCCATTACGCCAACTGCTGGCCCTGGACATAGTGATCTTTAGATTACTATCATGGCTCTGAGCCTCAATTTCTTTTCCTAGAAGGCACTGCCAGGTTCAGTCCCAAATGCCCTTCCATAGTCTAGCATTTCTTTCCCCTGATTCTTCACCCCACACCCCTCCTAATACCCAGCACAGGCCTGCCATGGGCTAGGAACTTGCTTGTGGTCTGAATGAAAAGATTAACATCTAAATCCTATTTATTCTCCAAGGCTCAAGATCCTACCTCTTTCATGGAGTCTATTTCGACCACGTCTATTTCTGTCCTCATTAATCTCCTTTACTCTACTGCCCAGCAGAGTACTTAATGTACTTAACTGCTTTGTGTTATTCATATCATGTGTCCACATGATTTCTTCAATGAAACCAAGTGGGCATGAACACTAGCATCTCTTCGAGGTAAGGAGAATGCAAAGCACTTCGTTAGACCTCATGTCCAAGCTTCTGTTTGGTGCCGGGTCGGGGAAAGGAAGGGAGAGAAATAAAGACACTGAACAGTACGGAGAGCCTAATGTGTACACTGGAGACTGGGTCCTTGTCCTGGAGGAACTCGGAACCCTGAGAAGGAGACTGATGTGGAGAGCTAATGACCCAGCAGGACAGTTCCCGAGAAGCGGGGCCTTAGCACGCCCGTTCAGAGCAGGACGTCTGTGCAGCACCACTGTCTTGCTAGCTTACCTGGGTAAGTGATTACCTGTCTGCTCCTTAACTCCGGTTATAACTTGTCTCACAGGTGGGTTTTAAGGATTAAAAGCATGGCCCGATACAAAATAGGTGCCCCTTCCTGCACCTTCCAGGGAGGAATGTGACTGAAAGCTTTCTAGAAGAGAAGCAGCAGAGAAGGGCCAGTAGCAGAAAGCAGCCAGCAGCCACTCGGACAGCATTCCATTGTCTCACGGGACAGCACCCCGGTCAAGGTCGTTTTCCCTGTTACACCAAGATTGGAAATTTCTAGGACAACCAGTAGCTCCTAGGGTGTTTGGTTTTTTAGTTTAGTTTAGTGTGTTTTTTTTTTTTTTTTGGTCAGTGCTGAGCTGAACTCCTACACCGTTAGTATCAGCAATAACTGATAGCTCACCAGGAAGCCAGGGAGTGAGAACAATTTAGCGTTTGTTGTAGGAAAGCTTCCCAAAGGACAGGTACAATAAGACATTCTGTTGGTGAGGCCAGAAGTAGGACGATAAAAACACAAAGTGGAGGAACAAACTGATAAGAAGTAGAAACCAAGACCTGTGGCCAGGATAATAGTTTGTCCAACGACAAATGGAGGCACGCCCTGAAGGACCCATCCAATGTACCGCTGTGAAGCTGGACTCCCAAATGCAGAAAGTAAGCAGTTCAGAGAGGTTGCTAAAGGAAGGAAGGAAGTCATTAAAAGTTCGAAGAATTGAGGGCGAAGTTGGAAGGTCCTATGTTTCCTTTACCCCTCACTTCACAAGGTTCTACATTTCACACTACAACAAAACTCAGGACAATGCCCATCAGTTTTTTATTCAGGAGAGAGAGTGCTTCTCCAGGTTGTATCTTTGCTTTAAGCAAACCCTAGACTCTAGAACTGCCAACAACTGAAAGCAGATCCCCACAGGACTGTTTTCCAAGTCAAACGAATGAGCACTTATCGAGCGCCTACTTTGTACACCATTGTAAAGATCAAACACTTGATCAAAGCAGGGATCTTGCCAGCAAAACTTTTGCAGCCTTTCAGAAGACATAGGAATTAGTAAGATCAGGACCAGCAGTTGGCGTAATGGCTAAGTTGCTGGACTCCCATGTAGTCGACTGCCGTTTGAGTCCCAGGGACCCAGTGGCTTAAACTCACGCTGGGCGCTTGTGCGTGCATGCCCAAGATCCTGAGAGGAGCATGGAGAAAAAGGGATTGAGGCGTGACCATTCCCCCAGGGAGGGGGGGATTTCTCGCTTTCTGTCTCTCTGTCTCTCTGTGTCTTTCTGGCGAGCGCACACTCCTATAACAAAAAAAACTCTCAAAAAAAAAAAAAAAAAAAAGAGAGAGAGAGAGAGAGAAGCATGCCCTAGAGTCCTAGGGAGCTTACTTTACAACGAGCCCAGAGCTTTCCCCTCCTAACCAGGGCTGTTTGCACACTGTGACACAGGCTACAGTGGCCACACTGAGAATGGCTTCTTTACCCCAGCCCTCTGTTCAAAAACTCTCTTACATTTGGGAGAACAAATGTATTTAAAATGGAGATGGAGATTTAATCAAAAGTTATATGTTATCTCTCTACCCTCCATGACTCATTTCAGCTTTCTCTCAGGAGTTGAGTAGATGAAATTAATTATAGAAAAATCTATAATTAAAAAAAAAGAAAACAGCACAATGTAGAATACCATTGTAAAGGCTGTGTACGGCAGAGCAGGCCACGGGAACAGCCGTTACGTCCAACCTGAGACATTGCTGACTAGTGTCACACTGCTGCAGCCAGGGGAAGAAATATCTCATTCTTTTTTTTTTCCCCCCAAAATGTACGCCTAGAAAAGAGATCAAAATAGAAAAAAAAAAAAAAAAAGATTAATGGTGTTTGCCTCTGGATGGTAATTACAAATGATTTTACCTTTCTTGTCTTAGCCAATGAAAATATAATATTGATAGCAGAATAAAAAGAAACAAAGTTTCTGTTATAACAAAAGAAATAGGATATTATGTTAAGATGATAAAAACAGGATTTTAAACTTCTGCACACAGAAAAAAAGACTGGTAGCAAATAGACCAGTATGCTAAAGTGCATATATATATTTATTTTTTTGGAGAGGTTTTTGTCATAGGGCGCGTGCACTCGCCAGAAAGACAGATAGAGACAGAGAAAGACACAGAGACAGAAAGCGAGAAATCACCCCCCAGGGGGGATGACCACACTGCAATCCCTTCTCCTCCATTCTCCTCTTGGGATCTTGGGCACGCACGCACACGCGCCAGGCATGAGTTTAAGCCACCGGGGCTGGGACTTGAGCTGCGGTCGACTACATGGGAGTCTAGTGACATAGCCATTACGCCAACCACTGGTCCCTAAAGTGTGTATTTCTTTAAAATTTTGTGTATTTCCAAATTTTCCATAAAGAACATGTGTTACTTTTATAACCAGGGGAAAAGGCGCCTTTTTGAGGGGACCTTTGTCATCACGGTTAGTATTTCCTTCAATGTGATTCAGGGGAAATGAAGTCAGCAGATTTATTAAAACACTGAAGCTATTCTGGATCAACGCAAATCAGTGTGTTCATGCAGGAATTGTGCGTGTGGGAGTGCAGCTCGCTCCCTAAGAACTCCCTGGCTGCCTTTTGAATAGGTGCTCCAAGTAACAGCGGGAGGAAACGAAAAGGAAGCCTTGATTTGGATTCTGCCCACATAGAAAAGTGGAAGCCCGGGATATGAATGTTCTGGGGTCCCACACGGGTTAGAAAGAGCCCCACTGTTCTTCCACGCCTGACTGCTCCAAGCAAGTCTTTCTTACGTGGAGCCCTACCCTTGTGAAATGTATCGGCCCTTTTTTCCCAACTCCCACTTCCCCCCTCCTAGGCCAACCTAGAACAGGGGAGTATTCTCGTAGCCAAGGCTGCTCAGCGGCTAATGCAGCACCCACATGAATCCAATCAAGTCTGTTTGAATTGCTGTCAGGATTTTGACACAGTTTCCATAGTTCCTTTACGCCGTGCAAAGTGTGGTACTACTGTGGCTCCCCACAGCAACAGACACGGCCGATCAGATGTTTTGTGAAAGTCAGCTTGTATTCGAGGGAGCTGACTTTTTTAAGAAGCAAAGTGTGACTGTTTTTCCAAGCAGCAAACATTTTTTGCATGATATTCACCAATATTTTCAGCTCCTATTCTTTGTCCAGATGTGTGGCTGCTTGAAACAATGGTAAGCAAGACAGGCGTTTGCCCCTGACTGGGGGAGCTTAGAGTTTAGCAGGGAAAACGATTCAACAGGAAAGATAAAGCATTATTTATATTGTACAAGTGTTTCTCAAATGGCGACGTGCCTGTTGCCTGTGGATGTTGTTGTAGGAGTCTGAGGAGATCGGGACATGAGCCATGAGCATTGCTGGGGGGCTCACAGCGGCGGCTCTGACAGAGGACCCCGCCACAGGTGAGAGAACTGAAGGGAAAGGAAGGGCTCTTGAAGGACATGACCTTCAAGAGTCAACCCCAAGGATGAATGAGCAGAGAGAAGTGATTGAGGTACTGTAGACAAACCAGTGGTGGTACAGGGGCCTAGGAGAGGTGTGTCCTGGATTACAGAAATGTTACTGGACCAATGTACAGACTGGGTCTGATTGCTAACCACACAGGAAGCCAATTTTGTTTTTTTAAAGAGGTTTTTGTCTTAGGGTTCATGTGTTCACCCGGGGAGAGACAGACAGAGACAGTGAAGGGGGAAGTGAGAAATCACCCCCCCAGGGGGGATGGCCACACCACAATCCCTTCTCCTCCACTCCCCTCCCCTCCTGGGATCTTGGGCATGCATGCGCATGCACTTGGCATGATTTTCAAGCCATCAGGTCTGGGATTCGAACTGCAGTTGGCCATGTAGGAGTCCAGCAACATAACTGCTATGCCATCTGCTGACTCTGACACATGCCATTTTTAAGGGTAAAATTGAGGGTCAGAGTCTTAGCTTGAAGATTGATTCAAGAGGGCATGATCTTCTCATGGGCATTCTTGATTGGGAGGACCTTAATCAATTTCTATTCTGGGAGGGGGCAATCATCAGACCTCTGGCCCCACTCAGTCTGGGGACTATATACTTACAGTCAGCAATCTCCACCCTGCAAAAATCTTAAAATTTGAATTATAATTTCATCTTTTCTTTTAAGTGGGAGCTTTTTATTTATTAGTCTCTCAACTATTCCCTAATTCCTAGGGTAAGAAACTAATTTCTGCCGCAAAAATGGGTAGAGAAGAAGTGAGATCATACGTACTTAAGGGAGAATTCATATTGGTTCCTTGAAGTAATGGTCACCCACATGGCCAATTCATTACTATTTCAAAGTCACTTTATTTACTGTGAACTAGAACCATCAAAAATGTAGCCCAGACATGGGGTGGGTGCGACTAGAGTCTAGAGTCTGAAGCTTGACTCAGTGCCTTTCAAATGTAAATAGATGTCAAAATCCAAGCAACTTAGATACTTTCATTTCTGCTCTTATTAATTTCCAGCTTAGGAATTTTTTTTTTTTCATTTTTCAGTCAAAGGGAGAAACTAAAGGCTCTGTCCTTTCAGAGGGTCCCTCCTCAGTTTCAAAAGGTACAAGTGACTAAACTCCTGGGAGATGAAATTCAGGATTTTTCACAAGTTGAGCAACGATTCCTGTCCTAAATACTTCATCTTTTTTTTTTTTTTTTTTTTTTTTTTTGCTATAGGGCTTGCGTGCTTGTCAGAAAGACAGAAAGCGAAAAATCACCCACCCCGCCCCGGGATAACCACATCAAAATCCCTTCTCCTCCTCCACTCTCCTCTTGGGATCTTGGGCACGCACGCACACGTACCCGGTATGAGTTTAAGCTACTGGGTCTGGGACTCAAACCGCTGTAGACTACATGGGAGTCCAGCAACATAGCCATTACGCCAAGTGCTGGTTCCCCAAATACTTCATCTTATTGTAAGAGCTGGTAGGATCCAGAAAAGCAGAAAAGGTTTGAACCAGCCACGAAGCTATGATTATTTCTCTGCTTAGAGCTCAGGCCAGAGGGGTCTGATGCAGGTGCATTTTATTCATTTCTCTGTAATCCCCTATCTACAAATAACTAATCAAAAGGGAAACCCTATGGAGGAAAAAAATCAGTTGGCTGTGCCTTGGGGCTCTGTCTCAAGAAAAAAGTACTGTCAGTGTACCCTGAGGGTGTGGTCACTTCCTTTGAAAATACCCTTCTTGTATTACTATGATTTACAAATCATCTTCACCACTAACATCTCATTTAACCTCATGTAGAAGGATAGGGCAGGTATTGTCCCCATTTATAGATGAAAATACTGAGGCTCAGAAATTAAATTTGGGGCCAGCAGATGGCATAGTGGTTGAGGTGCTGGACTTCCCACATGGCTGATCACGGTTCGAGTCCCAGACCTGGTGACTTGCTCTCTCTTTTGCTCTCTCTGTTTCACTCTGGTGAACTCATGTGAAAAAATAATAATGATAATAAATAATTAAAAATAAAATCAAATGATTTCCCTAAAGTTACATAACTAGTAAGTGAAGAAACAGGGCTGAAAACCTAGAACTTCACCTACCCAGGGGCCAGGATGGTTAAGACACTAGATTCCTGCATGGCTGACTGTGGTTTAAGTCCCAGACCCAGTGGCTTGAAAATCACACTGGGTGTGCCTATGTGTATGCCCAAAATTGAGAGGAGAATGGAGAAGGAATGTGTGGCCACTCTCCCCCCCAGGGGGTGATTTCTCACTTTCCCTGTCTCTGTCTCTCTGTGGCAAGCACATGCAACCCTATGGCAAAAAAAAAAAAAAAAAAAACTTAAAAGAAAAAATATAATAACTTCACCTGCCCTAATGATGTCCTCATGAGACCACACCGCATTCACGTGGAAACTCTGAAGCAGAGAGCCGTTTTCAGCATCCTTTGAAAGTGCTGGATGGAGCACCTTCCAACCTGGAAGCCAGAGAACGGTTCTAGGAACTATGATTCACAAACGCCTGGGTCAGACACCAGGTCAGGTCCTAACAAGAGTTCCATTATTACGGATGAGCTGGGGCGAAAATATGGACCTGAGTTTCCACATAATGGCATGTCAGCTTCCCAGCAATTTCCTAAGCGAGGTTGCTGAGACTCAGAGTAAAGTGAGTTCCCGGGCGAATGGAACTCACCAAGTTTCCCCTAGTAAAATCGAAGTTTCCCCTCGTAAAATCCGAGTGAAGTTCCTCCACAGCACAGCGAGGTGGTGCCAGTCACGTACCTGCCTGGTGGGAGCTTGCAATCCATGTCTCTGGGAGGTCTCTGACCTCAACCCGGCTAGGAGATGGTCACTCCTTTCTTCACGGGCTCAGGTGGTTTGTTTTACGCTGAGGCCATCAGCATAAAGGCTGGAGAAAGTGGCCTCCATGGGGTTTCAGAGAGGGCTGTAAGTTCAGGCCTGAGCTGCTGCCTCATTGGGGCTTGTTAGGGCCTCCTACCATCGTGGAACACGATGGTCTCTGCTACGGGGACACTCCAACCTACTGGCCTTCTGCGCTCACGGCTGCCGTGTCTCCCAGTTATTAGCACAGTCAACAAGCTAAGCTTCCCTACTTGTGTCTGCAGGAACTTGCACCGGATGACAAGCAAGCCCCAGAGCAAAGCAATAAGCAATGTAATCCAGTTTACTTCCCAACGACTAACTTAATTCCCTGAAAGCAGAAGTATAAAATGGATCAGTACAAAGTTACAGAATAAGGCACTCCCGGGGACTTGAATCAGCCGGGGTCCAGAGCTGTACCTTCAGCTGAGCCCCTGAATTGGAGATGTGCCAAACTACGGCCATCATTGAGAAGCGCCCCCAGCTGCCCTCCATCCCCGCTGCAGGGAACCCACGCAGCTCTCTGCTGGCTGAGGCCTGTGCTGAAGACAGGCAAAGCCCCGCCGCACAAGCGCAAGGAAGTGCTGCCATGGTAAGGTCACCATGAGGCTCGACTGGGAAAGCTCGGAACAAAAAAAGAAAAAAGGAAAGCATTGCTTGCAAACATTGTGGCCTGCCGGAGAAGAGTCCAGGGTGGGAGCTGGGAAGGTTTCAGACTGGCCTCCCGCCATAATGAGCTGCAGGCCACGACCTGGAGAATGTGGGGCCGCCTCGCACTGGAGTCACACTTCCTCGTGCTATGCCGTCAGAGCTGAAAGACTGTTATCCTTTTACGTATCCTGAGGAACCACCAGCACTGCTGGTCATGTAAGTTTTTCTGATGAGAGACAGCTTGGTCATCTGCAGTGGCACAATTCTACCCTCCCACCAGACTCAGAGTTGGCTTTGGTCAAAACAACCCTGAGAGGCAGAGTGGCCAGTAAAAAGTGCTCCAGAGTGGAAATGAGGAAGTTCGCATCCTAGTCCCCAGTCTGCCTCGACCAACTGCATGAAATTGGCCAAGTCATTCTGCCTGTCTGTGCTCAGATGCTTTATCTGCAGTGATTGGGTTAGCGTACACCACCTTCAGATCCTATGAAATTGGCTAAAGAGGCCCCTTTGCTGGCAATGTAAAGTGTGGAGTCGCCTCTCAGAAAAACTTTAAAAATGAAAGTATAGAGTGAAAAGAAAGAAACGAAAACAGGAGAGTCATTTCAACTTGAAACTCTCTTAAGAACAGCAGGGTTGGGACCAGCAGTTGATGTAATGGCTGTCACTGGACTCTCATGTAGTTGACTGCAGTTAGCGTTCCGGACCTGGTGGCTTAAACTCACACCGGGCGCATGTGCGCGGGCCCAAGATCCTGAGAGGAGAATGGAGGAGAAGGGATTGCAGCATGGCCATCCCCCCTTGGGGGTGATTTCTGGCTTTCTGTCTCCCCTGTTTCTCTCTTTCTGGTGAACACACATGCCCTATAGCAAAAACCTCTCCAAAAAAAAAAAAAAACAGCAGGGTTGAGGTTAGCCAGTCGGAGAGGAATAGAAAAGTACAAACTACAAAACAGGAAATCCATTCTTGGCTGGCTATCAAAAAGCCACGAGCTGGTGAAAATTTAGATCCATTTTAATTTGTGATCTCTTACAAAGAATAAAGGCCCCAAATTAGTGAATTACTGAGATTCCTGCTACCCAAACCCCACATCACCGTCCACTGCCCCAGGCTGTCTGATCACTCCTGCTGTGTGTGCTCCTGTTCCTAGGGGTGTCCTCGCATCTCAGCAGCACATGCTCCTTGTCCCCGTGTCTGTATGCCCTCTCCCTGCCCCCACCGACCCTCACGGCCGGCCTTACGCTCTGTGCATACTGACCTAGCTCTTCAAATGACGTATCAGCTCTTGAACTTGCACAGATACCATTTATACATCTTTGCTTTCTCCAGAGCCTTGACTATTGTGGACACTCGAGTGGGTATTGGATGATTAAGAAAAGTACGTACTGGTCTCTCCAGGCACCTACAAGACCAGATTTATATATCCAACCTAAGTTTAGACTCTGCAATCTTTTCCATTTTTATTATTATTTTTTTAAGAGACAGGTATTGCTCTGGCCTTAAACTCATGATCTCCCTGCCTTGAAGTCACATGATTATAGGCAGGTAATACTGCATTGGCTGCAGCTCATTTTTTAAAAAGAGCATTACATGGAGATAGGCAAGTTTATAAAAATATGCTTTACAAACACTGAGCCCAGATTTTCATAGAAAGCAGAAAAATAATTTATTCCAAAAGATAGGAGAAATAAGAAATTCATCCTGAAATATAATTTGGTATAATTCAGAGGGGACAGAGCTTCCCTCCAAAATGGGGGGAAATCTTCTACTGACAGTCCCCTGGAGGCCATTGTGTCTTGGAGCAGTTTTTAAAAACGTTGCTGATTCCTGTGATGTGAGCAGGCAGGAGACTTCACCTCTGCAGAGGCCGAGGAGGCAGCGACATATTTCCCAGAAGGGTGGCGTCTTCTGTCTGAGGAGACTGCACGCACATTACGTGGGGCTGGCACAGTGCAGGCGAGGCAGGCATAGAATTCACCCGAGTGTAGAAAAGTGAAGGGAAAAACAGCACGTTGTGGAGTAAGATGTTCAAATGTGACATGAACGGTTAAGGCAGCTGAAGCTCAAAATAGGCGAGTCAAAGAAGGCGTCAGGGTGGAGGTGATCAGCGTGTAGAAGGAATTCACTTCTTGACCTGCAAAACAGAACTGTTCCAGTAAGGCCCCTGTAGCTTTCTTAGGAGGGAGGAAAGTTAACAGTAACAAAGATAAACAGTTAATATTTGAATATTTAGGTGCTCAGTAAATTCTTGGTCAACTGCCATCCAAGTGTGGGCCGGGTCTGCCGCGCTGTGGCAAGGAGTTGCGAGACCACAGGCACGGCTGAACCGAGGAGCACAAGTACCGGCTCGGCCTGTTACAGACAGCGGGAGTGACACGGGCTGAGCCTGACTGCACCGGAACTGTACGAGTTTTCTGCACTCTTAGGAGTACATGTTGGCTCTCCTTTCTTATGGCAAGGAAGCACGGCGACCACAGGCACAGCGAGCTGTCCACGAGTGTCACACTCCTAAAGAGCAGGTGCCGATCTTGTCCTCAGTGCTCCAGGCTGCCCTCTGGTTTGCTCGCATTCTTGCTGTCATAGCATAGGAGAAAAGTGGCCCTTTTTTCTAGCTGCGTAAAGCTGCAACACCACCTTCGCGAAGCAAGTTCACACATCTGGCTGTGAACAGTGGTCCCAACCTTTTATATAAAGCTATGTTACAACATCTCCATAAACAAAACACACACAGTACTTTCGAAATTAAACAGTAAATAAAAAGAAAAGTAAAAAATAAAATGATCTCTGAGGCAGTTTCCAACAAGGTTTGAACTGGCTGATGAAGAATCCAACCGGTTACGACACACAGTGTGCCTAGAGAAAACCAGGGAGGGTTAGGTGTAGGGGTGTGCGGGGCAGGAGTGTTGTTAACGTCGAATGAGGGTTGGGCAGGCAGGTCTGACAAGATTGAAGGTCAAACACAGGTGTGGAGAGATCTAAGTGCCCCTTTGGGTTTTCCCAATCAGTGGACACAACCAGGAGAACTGCAGTTCCATGCATAAAACTGTAGGGTTTCCAGGCCAGCCCAGAAGTGGACAAGGGTCTGCTGCTAAGTCTTACTGGTGGAAGCTGGGGCGGTCCAGCTGCCCTCAGGGGTGGAAAGACCAGACTGCCAAGGCCCGCAGGGAAGAGCACCACAAACAAGACGTGTGCGACTCAAGAGAGCAAAGGCCTGTTGTTATAATGCACAGGAAGAAATGTCAGGCCAAGACGTGGAAACGACAAGAGCGCCTTGTTTCCCGTGGTCTCTAAGCCTCAGCAAACCTTTCAACTGCAGGATTACTTTCTGCTCACCCTCTTAGGCTGGAACAGCCTCCTCAAACACCCAAGTTCCAGGCGGATCATACGTCTCGCCTGGGCATTCGAAACAGTGAACACGGGTGTGTTACGTGTTCATTTTCACGGACGAGCATACTGACTAAGCTTCCTCATCGTGTAGGCCTTTTTTGATAAAGAAACTCACGAAAAGGAAAGATAGGCCTTCGCATTATAACTTCCACTCAGACTCAATGATACCAGTTTAAAATTAACGTGAGTGAGCATGATGCCAGATTGGCATGTTCTTGTGGCTTTGATGTGGAGGTAGTTAACACAGCACATATTCTCATCTTCTCTCTGAGAAGGAATAGCTGTTTGAGGGTGGGGCCAGGGAACTCAGCCACAGGGTCTATGCTCTCATTCTACCAAGTAAAGGAACCTTTAAGGGTATGACCGGCTAAAACTAAGAATAAAGACAACATAAATACCAAAGTTAGAACCCAGAAACTCATTCAGGGAACATATTTCGTAAAAGATACGTACATTGGGTTCTTCACTTAATGAGAGAGAGAGTGCACACTCCCATGGGAGGAAGAGGCAGGAGGCGAGGAGGAAAGACAAAGGCAGAGAAGGGGGGTGGGTCGTGTCCATGATCCTCTTCCTCGGGCTCCCAGCCACCTGGGATTAGGGCACACGCCACTGTGCCCAGTTTGTTCGAGTTGGTCCAGGATCCAAACACTGGCCTCAGCCAACACGGCCCGACCTCGTTTTTTTTTTTTTTTTTTTAGATATTTGTCATAGGGCGCATGTGCTCACCAGAGAGAGATAGATATAGAGAGAGGGAAACTGAGAAATCACCCCCCAGGGGGCCATGGCACAATCTCTTCCTGGGATTCTGGGAATACACAACTGGCATGTTTTTTAAGCCACCTGGTCCGGGACTTGAATCATGTACTCAGTCATGTAGGATCCAACACCTTAACTACCATGCCACCCAATAGCCTGGTTGGATCTGATTTTTTTTTTTTTTTTTTTTTTTTTTTTTTGGTGTGAGGAGGTTTGTCATAGGGCATGTGGGAGACAGAGACAGAGACAGGGAGAGGGAAAGTGAGAAATCACTCTCCCCAGAGGGAATGTCACACACCACAATCCCTTGTCCTCCATTCTCCTGGGATTTTGGGCGCACACATACTTTCAAGCCATTGGGTGTGGAGCTTGAACAACGGTCGGCCATGTGGGAGTCCAGAGTCTTAACCACCACGCTACCTTCTGGCCTCCTTAATTTTTCTCTCTATTTTCCTTTTAGATAAATTTATAAAAGCATTCCTTCCTTAGTACGATGTATAAGGTGTGTATCACAGGACAGTAACTACAGAGGGGCAAACAAACTAAAGGTCCACGTATGTAACAATTCAAGGCAACGTACCGACCGAATGGCAAAATCTGAGCTAATACATTTAGGGACTGAAGAAATACTCTGAGACAAACGGCCAGGACAGGAAGGACAAGGACTTGCAAGCCAGGCACCGAGAGGAAACTGTCAGAGAGAACCGAGGGGAGGGCTGGGGCGGAGGCGGGGCGGCACGTTCACCGAGCTGTCGCTAACTAATGACTGAGCAGGAAGGACGGGAAGAGCCGGTGAGACTCAGGTCAGGAGCACAGAGTGGGGCTGCAGGGCCGCGGAGGCCACGGTGCGCCGCAGTGAGGACCACGGCCAACAAGGGTGGCTCGACGGCAGGCTGGGCAGCCTCGCCGGCCAGTGAGACAGTGGCCGTCCCCTGCAGGTCAGTCATTCTTATCTTCTGCGGCTCGTGGGAACTTTGGTGACCCTGACAAAAAGCTATGTGTGCGCGCGTAACATTTACATCACATTTCAAGGGCACATACCACTCCAATCAGGAACCTCAGGTTAAAAACAACAGACACCAAGACCCTGGCGTAGCCATGATAAACCTCTGGTTTCTGGGGCAAGAAGTGACCAGATCAGGAAGTGCGGTCAGGAAGACGCAGGGCTGGTGTTCTGTGGCCAGACAACAGCAGGGACAGGCAGCGAAACCAGGGGTCCATAGTAATTCAGAGCTGCAGTGACCTGGGTAGAAGTCAGGCTGTCTGAGGGAGACAGAAAGAACAGCGGACCCAGAGAGATAACAAGAGCAACTACACGTGAGGAAGCGGAGACGGAAGCGACAGGCCAGGTCCTGACTCCGAGTGACGGGAAAGTGTAATATGGAAACTGCGAAGGAGATGTGACTGCCTCTGAACAGCGGCAGAGTAACTAGTCAGAGAGGACAGAGTCCGAAAGACACTTTTCGACCAAAAAACACCTTGCCCTGTTTGACGTCTTTCAAGTATGACTTAATTTCCATCTCCAAAAGATGACAAGCCTGTCCCTTCAGAGCCACGCCCTTCCTTGAAATCCCTACTTAGTTACTATACCCCGCGTGGACACTCAAACATTTTTGGAATGCATAGAAAAACAGCTCCCACAGGGCAGAGGCCTACTTCCAATACTCTCTATTCCTGTCCTATCCCACACCTGCTAACAAAACAGGAGTTTTGCCCTTCAGGGTTGAGAGAAACCACGTAAGCTCATCTACCAAGGAACACCAGTAAGTTGTGGTAAAAAACCAACTAACTAACAGGACCGT
This sequence comes from Tupaia tana, assembly GCA_026018925.1. NCBI lineage: Eukaryota > Metazoa > Chordata > Mammalia > Scandentia > Tupaiidae > Tupaia > Tupaia tana. The sequence goes on along the minus strand of JAKSZU010000014.1, from coordinate 57,995,626 downwards.
GGGTCTGAAGCCAAACACACTCAAGGCCTTCCCATGCTTGCACCACACCCTCCGAGGCTGCAGGAAGTGAACATCGACAAATAGCAAATTGATGCACCAGGCCCACATGCATCCCATGGAGGGATCCTCGGGAATCTAGGGCTCCTAACTCTAGGCTGGTACAGACAAGGCTGGCGGCGGGCAGAGATGGAGCCAGCTCTGGGCTCAGGTACCAGACAGGATTTCCCGCCAATACACATGCAATTACCCACCTCGCATCTGTGATCTGGCTCTTCAATACAGGAAAGAAAGCATGACAGAGTGACGAAAGTAGCAAAAGATCAGCTAGAGACAAAGAGAGAGAAAGGGAAAGGGAAAGCGAGAAAGCAAGAGGTTCACAATTAGAGACTGCCTGGATGTGCCCTGTTATATCCTGGCATCATGCTTTTGAAGAAATGACCTGTAGGGACCAGTAATCAGCATAATGGCTATGTCACTGGACTCCCACGTAGTCGACAGCGGTTCGAGTCCCGGACCCGGTGGCTTAAACTCATGCTAGGCGCGTGTGCGTGCGTGCCCAAGATCCTGAGAGGAGAATGGAGGAGAAGGGATTGCAGCGTGGCCATCCCCCCTGGGGGATGATTTCTCACTTTCTATCTCTCTGTCTGTCTGGTGAGTGCACACGCCCTATAGCTAAAACCTCTCTAAAAAAAATAAAAAGAAATAACCTGTAATATAAAGGTTTCAAGTCATCTGAGTTTGTGCTGTGGACCAAAGTCCAAACGTTAGAAACCTGTTGATCAGTCAGGTTAACAGAGACATGAGACTGTAGACAATGGGAAGGTGGAACCTCTTCAGATCCACTCACTCAGTGTTATTCGCTGTCAAAAGGCTCTGTTCTCCTATCATAAGGGAAGGAAATAAAGTTCAGAGAAGTGAAAGGCAATACTGAAACTAGATTCAACGGAGGCCTGAACTATTCAGCTTTAAACCCTAGTAACTCCTTAACCTAATATTCCCTGTAGTTGGGAGGAAGGGTAAGAAGAAAGAGAGTGTGGGACAGACCCATAGCACAACAGTTTAACGTGGTGCAGAGAGAGCCAGATTCCACATGGCTGACCAGGGTTCAAGTAACAGCCACAGTGGCCTTGAAAACACATGGGTGTGTGTGCAGACACACCGAGGATCCTGAGGGGATGAATAGCTGGTGGGAAAAGGAGTGCAGCATGCCCAGGTCCCATCGAGGGCTCTGTCACTCTACTGCATGTGCATATACCCATGGCTTCTGGCATGAAATCATCTTTTGGTAATCTCTACCAAAATGATTAATTTAGGCTATGAATACCAATGGATAAAATCAATGGATGAAAGGGTCTCAGGGAGCTTTACAATGGAGGAATAAGGCTGTCCTTACCTGAACCCAGATTATCTTCGCATCATGAAAATGGAAAAGCCAGGGCCAGGGCCAGCAGATGGCATGCAGACTAAGGCAGCTGGATCCCACATGACAACTGTGTGGTTCAAGTCTTGGACTTGACAGCTTGAAAATCATGCTGGCACATGTGCATGCATGCCAAGGTCCTGAGAAGAGAATGGAGGAGAAGAAATGTGGCATGGCCATTCCTCCGGGGGTGAGTTGTCACTCGCTCACACTCTCTCTCCCTGGTGAGCACACACTCCCTATAGCAAAACCAAAAAAAAAAAAAAAGAAAGAAAGAAAGAAAATAAAAAGAAAGAAGAAAAGAAAGGCCAGGGCAAGTTTTGTAGCATAGTGGTTAAGGGAGCTGAATCCCACATGGCTGACTGTGATTTGAAACTTGGCCCTGATAGTTTGAGAACGTGCTCGTACATGTGCGTGCATGCCCGAGATCCTGACTAGGAGGGATAGAGGAAAAGATCCCGACTGAAACAAAGAATAGAGGAAAACGACTGTGGTGTGACTAGGCCTCACTAGAAGGTTCTCTTTCTGACAAGTGCATGCACCATCTGACAGTTAAAAAAAAGAAAAGAAAGGTCAGACCTACGTGTCTCCTGATGTCAGGGAATACTCACCCGAGCAGCACACTTGCCAAAAAAGTTGAACCTGAATCTGGTCAAACACTGAGCACTTAATTCCCATTGAACAAAATAACAGAGATAAAGGAACAAATAAATGACAGGTTTTCTGACTCTCAGCCAGTGAATCAATCTTTCCGCTCTACCACTCTTACCTCTGATTCTCAGAGTCAAATAAAAGCTGCAATTTTAAGACCAATTTTCAAAAAGTACCTGCCTCTCTTCATTCAGAAACACTATTAATTTTAAATCTGCCAGCCACTTCTTAAAGTTGCTTATTTCATAATGCCTAGTATAGTCACTTTTCTGATCTCGGTCTGAAAGACTGCATTGCAAGCTTATTTTGTAAATCAAAATGTATTATTATTATTATTTTTTTGGAGAGGTTTTTGCTATAGGGTGCGTGAGCTTGCCAGAAAGACAGAAAGAGACAGAGAGACAGAAAGCTAGAAATCACCCCGCCAGGGGAGACGAACATGCCTCAATCTCTTCTCTTCCATTGTCTTCTCGGGATCTTGGGCATGCACGCACACACACCTAGAGTGAGTTTAAGCCACTGGGTCCAGGACTCAAATTGCGGTTGGCTACATGAGAGTCCAGCGATGTAGCTATTACACCAACTGCTGGTCCTAAAATGTATTTATTTTAAAAGACAGGGTAATGGGAAAAATGAAACAACTTTTATAAGTAAGTCCACATGACTCAGGGAAGGCCAGTGGGAAGCTCAGAGGACTGACATGACATGAAGGTCCGAGTGTGCTCACCTCAGTGCTGGGCACTGGGGTACGTGACTTCTTCCTCAAGGCCAATGATATCGGAGATACCAGATGGTTTCGTTCTTCAGCTGTGGTCCAAAGAGAGGGTTGAGTTGGGCCAGAATTGCAATCAGCCAACTGAAAGAAAGATGGGGGGGAAAAGAAAACAATTAAAAAAAGTGGTGAAGGCCAGCTAATGGCATGGAGGGTAAGGCACTGGATTCTCCCTGGCTGATAGTGTGGTTTGGGTCTTGGACTCAGCAGCTTGAAAAACCACACCCGGCGCATGTGCATATCTGTCCAAAATCCTAAGAGGCAAATGGAGGAGACAGGACTGCGGTGTGGTCATCTCCTTGGCGAGTTCTTTCTCACTTTCCCTCTTTCGTTCTCTGTCTCTCTTGGCGAGTGCACACACCCTACAGCAAAGGAAAGAAAGAAGAAACGGAAAAAAAAGGCAGTGAAATCGTGTTGGAACACAGCCATGTTTAATCAGATGGAAGAAGTGCACTAGTAAAACAAATCTACTTTGCTCAAGCCAAACCTGCAGTACACGCTGCGCTCACGAGAGCATGACCGACAACATTCTTCCCAGGACACATCCCGCCTTGTCCTGAGACACATCTGCAAAGCAGTGAGGCTTCCCCACACCCTGTTTAAGCCTTTTTTCTCATTATCTGATTACCTTTCCAAGTAGCCAAGAATTCCTGAATTAGTGGTAATTTAACCTCAAAGTATTTCCACCAATCTCAATTTACCATCACCACAACTTGCAGGCCCAGGGACAACAGGTCTTATCTTACCCATTCTCTGAATGTTATAAGCCCCAGGACCTACGTGACACCCACTGTTACTAGTACAGCCAAGATGTGACATCAGCCCATCACCTCTCAAAAAAGAGAAAAAGAAAAAGACAGTGTGCAAATGTCTGGTTATTCAAACATTCCACGCTTTACTTATTAATGAGCTCCTGACAGGTTCCAGGCTTCAGGAATGTAACAGAGAAGATGAAATGTCACTGCCCTTGGGCTGGTTCCATAGCCTAGTAGTTAAGGGAGCCGGATCCCACACGGCTGACTGTGGTTTGAATCCTGGCCCCAGCACACTAAAACACATGCCAGGGGTGTGTGTGTGTGTGTGTGTGTGTGTGTGTGTGTGACAAATCTGGAGAAAGGGAGGACAAGGGACTGTGGACTGACCGTGCTTCACTGTGGGGTGCCTTTTCCCTCCCTGCAACTCTCCCCCCTCCTGCTGAGTGCACATGCCCACTAGAAATTAAAAAGAAAAAAACGCCACTATCCTCACAGCGCGTACATAACAACGCCAGGTAAAGTGCTATGAAGGAAACGCAGCAGGCAGCAGCTACAGTGTTGGGCAGGTCCTCCTGGTAAGGGGTCAGGGAAGGAGGTGACACTTAAGCAGACACCAGGACAAGGCAGAGCACACACGCCTTTAGTTCCCGTTTCAAATGTGAACTGACTAGAATTGCTCTCGCTTGTGGAAGGTGAGAGGATTATGGCCAACAAGCCCAACCCACCCACCCACCGCTGCATCTGAGCCACACACTGATCCCGCTAGCCCTCTCTGCATGGGAGTAGGGAACTGCTTTCTAAGAAAAAGGAGAAGCTATTGCTAAGTATCCTCCTGAACTTGCAGGACTCAGACTTCCCTGTGAGGCAGCACTCGCCAAACCCCACTGGGCGCTGTCGGGCTGGGTCTCTCTCCTGTTTGCTGTCACTTTTAGGACTCCTCCAATCAAAGGACTGAAAGGCTGACTCTGATCACCAATGAGAGACTGCTGGAGGATCAGCCAGCGCAGCAGCAAATGCTTCCGCCTCCAGAAACCTCCAGAAACCCCTGCCCACGCGGCCCCGCCCACAACAGGTGGTTCTGTGACAGGAACCAGCACCTGAGGAAATCAGGCCCAAACAGCGACCTCAACCTCGAGCTCACTTTACAAACAGAAAGTGAATTCAGATAAGGTTTTCTGATCTGTCCTTAAAAGTAGTCTTAAACACAAACATCAAGACCTGTAGCTGATGTTACAAACAACGAAGGGAAGAACAGCACAGGCGAGGCCCTGCCAAGCTCGGCCACTGCAGCGACACTGACGACGCAGAGCGTGGAAAAGAACACACGGGGCCAGACCTGCCCAGATCTCCCCAGTCCCAGCAGGGGACACGAGTGCCTGCAGGAAAGGTGGCCTGTCCTTGCGGAAGACACTGAGATAACTGGCCAATGCTCAGAAATGCTGAATAAAGAACACGCTAGAACCTCAACGAGTCCCTGCCTCCTCTTGTTGCCAAGAATGTCCCAGCACTTCCGAGGATGCTGCGAGGCTTCACGCTGTCCTCACCTGAGGGGGATTTAGGACTGCTCTGCTCTACGACCTTTCATCTGATCCTGGCACAACGGTTAAGGAAACAACGGGCAAAGGGATTGTCCCACGTCACAATACTAATTAGACAGTAGCAGGTCTGAGACCAGAAACCAGGTCTGATGAATGTCCCCACTACAAAAAGGGGCTTCTGAAGCAGAGTATCGGAGGACATTTCAGAAGCATTAATTTAGCGAAGTCTAAACTCAGAATTAAAGAAACGAGAACCCATTTGCTAAGTCCACCATAAGCCTTTGGTTCCTGCGGTAAGCAATAAACATTCAGAAACGGGAAAGAAGACCACTTTGCTTGCTTGGGTCAGTATTTAGAAACTATTTTGAATTTAATTTCACACCCTATTTTAATGTTTCAATGCAAGCAGGAAAAAAAAATTCTCATTAAAAAAACAAAAACAAAACAAAACAAAACAGCCACAGTTCAAGAAAATTCCTTGGGAAACAGTCCAAGCCAGTTCGTCTGAAATTTCAGAGGCATCTTCCCTTCTAACCAGCTGAGTTCTGGGCCTGCCCTTCTGACTAACTCCTGGTTTAAAATTTCCCTTTAAAGCTGATAAACATGCAGAGCACTGGAAGGAGAAAAAACTCCACTCTGAATTGATGGAAGTGGGTGGAGGGAGAGATCATATTCCAATGAATCTGTTACTTCATGTACAAGAAAAGAACTAAATGTACCTCTTGCATCTGCCCAAATTGTTCCACGTGTCTTCCTAACCTGAAGGCCAGCCTAGCAACCAACCTCTGAGAACGAACAAACCACTGAGGTGCCTACGGGGTGGCTATGGTGCAGAGCCGAATAGACCACAGTTCAAATCCACATTCTGCTTTTTAAAGACAAGGAAACCGGGACCAGCAGATGGCATAATGGTTATGTCACTGGACTCCCACGTAGTCGATTGAGGTTCAAGTCCTAGACCTTGCTGCTTAAAACTCACAGTGGGGATGTGTGTGTGTGTGCCCAAAATCCCGAGAGGAGAATGCAGAAGGGACTGCAGCATGGCCATCCCCCCGCCATGGTGATTTCTTGGTTTCTATCTCTTTGTCTCTTTCTGTCTCTCTGGCAAGTACACGTGTCCGATAGCAAAAATCTTTCTAAAATAACTAATATACAACATACATACATAGAGTCATACATACAAGGAAACCAAGTCCTAGTGAGTACGCCACCCCACTTGGAATCAGTAGTCAATGGTAAAGCTGGGACAGGGAATCTTGGACTCTCGGCTCTCATTATGCTAGCCTGTTTTTGTTTTGGTTTGATTGACTGATTGATTGATTTTTGCCATAGGATGTGTGCATTCACTGGGGAGAGACAGAGAAAGGGAAAGTGAGAAATCAACCCCCAAGGGGATGGCCACAGTGCAATTCCTTCTGTAGTCTCCTCTTTGGGCAGACATGCACGCCCAGTGTGATCTTCAAGCTTCTGGGTCTGGAACTCGAACAGCGGTCAGCCAGGTGGGTGGCCAGAGCCTTAACCACCTTGCCACCTGCTGGCCTTCGTTTTTAAAAAAAATTGTCAGAGGGCATGTGCACTCACCAGACAGACAATAAAAGAAAGCATCCCTCAGTGGAGTATGGCTACGCTGAAATGCCGTCTTCTCCATTTCTCCTCCCTGTTGGGATTTTGGGTATGCCTACCTAAGCCCAGAACGTTTGCTTCAAGCCCCTGGGTCACAGATAGGAACAGCATGGTTGGCCATGTGGGATCCATCTCTTCTAACCACCAGACCACAGGCCGACCCTAAACTAGGCTGTTTCTAAAGGGTACTGGGATAAAGCAAACCAAGCAGCCGAGGAGTTCCTCACTGATTCCGTGTTAAATTACCAGCGCAGGGTCCCCTCCGGCTCTCAGGATGCAAGGAGGAGTGGATCGTGAGCAAACCCTGAGGGACTCAGGAGCTGCGAGGCACGACCAGGCGGAGCAGCATGCTGACAGGGCTGTGTGCCCGCACGCTCGCTGCACGCTCCCCGCCCTCAGGAATGCGGCTCTCGGGTATCAGGGTTCTCCAAACAGAAAACACGCCTTCACCACAGGAAAGGTTATGCCCGGCTCCCTCAGGTCCTGCTTTGTACTTTTGTTCCACACTCAGACATGAGAACAGGGAACAAAGGCCTGGGTTACTTCCTGGGCAAGCACAGATGGACGGCCTCAGCTTCCCCGCTGGAATGGGCACGTAGGCAAGGACCTCCCTCCTGATCCGGTATCCCTCCAGCCAGGGCTGTGCCAGCAGTGACCTGTCGGTGGTCTCCTCGGGAGACAGCAGAAACACAGTGAATGATCTGTCCTAGCATCACTGCGATGACCTTTGGGGCTAGCTAACCACCAGGTGGCATGGTGGCTGGGTGGCTAAATCCCACACGGCTAACTCCACGGTTCAAGTCCTAAACCTAGCAGCTTGAAAACCATGCCAGGCGTGTGTGCGTGCATGCCCATCCCCCAGGGGGTACGCTCTCACGTCCCTCCCTCTCTGCCTCTATCTCCCATGAGCACGTATGCCCTATAGCAAGAAACTTAACACAAAATGACCTCTCATGCCGGCCCAGTGACACACCAGCAGAGGCAGCAGCATCGCTAGGAGATATGGGACTTGGTGTGACCATTGGATTTTGCTTGTTTCTGTTTACTTTTTTTTTTTTAGAGGTTTTCACCTTAGGGCATGTACACTCACTAGATAAAGAGAAACAGAGACAGAGACAGTGAAAAGAAAAGTGAGAAATCACCCCTAGGGAGGATAGCCACCCCACAATCCCTTCTCCTCCCAGGATCTTAATCCTGCACACACACGTGCCCAGTGTAATTTTTCACACCGAGTCTGGGACTCCAACTGCTGTCAACCACGTGGGAGTCCAGCGATGTAGTGGCTATGCCATCTGCTGGTCTTGGGTTTTGTTTTTGCTATAGGGTGGGTGTGCTGGTCGGAGAGATTGGCAGGGGGTGGGAAATCACTCCCGGCCCCAGGAGGATAGCCATGCCACGATCCCTTCTCCTATATTCTCTTCTCAGGATTTTGGGCTCGCACGCACACGTGCCTGGTGTGATTTTCAAGCTGACTCAAGCACCCGAGTCAGCTATGTGTGATCCAGCGCCTTAACCTCCACGCCACCTGCTGGCCCAACAAGCGTAGATTTTAATGCCAGCACACCAGGTATGAGCAGAGGGACTGCAGACAAATGGCATCACAACCCCAGGCCCCAGTTTGCCCCTTCATAAATCCTTGCCTCAAGAGTTAAAGAGAGAATGTAAGCAAGTACTCTGTGCAGTGGCCGCCGGCAAAGGGGTCGGTCAACACTAGGCATTTCTTCTGTGAAACAGCTAAGACGCATGCCAGCCAAGGAACGAGCTACAACCGATTTACTTTACAGAGGAGTTTCTCTTGTAGCACTGAGTCATTCTGTCTCCACCTCCTCTCCCGCCCCCACCTCCTCCGTGGCAGGCAGATTTCTAGATTTTTTAGAAGTTTATTTTATTCATGAAAAGTATGTATGCATGAGAGAGAGGGGAGAAGCCCCTTCCCTTCACCAGGTCTAGTCACACCATGATTCCCTTCTCCCAGCCCTGCAGCTAATCAGGGCTGTGGGTGCCTGGCACAGTTCAGGCTGACGAAGCCAGGGACCTGAACCTGCAGCTGGGCCTGTGGTTTTCAGCTCTGAGGTTAGCTCTGTTACCAGTGGCACCACCGAGGCTGGGCCGGAGTTGTAGATATTCCCCAAGGTTCTGACCCCCTGGTCTACACAGCTCATACCAACCCCGGGAGGTCGAATTTGACAGGACAGTCACTTGGTGATGACTAAGGTTACATGATCCAGCTGTCTTCAGGAAAGCGAGACCACCCTGAGTGGACCTGACCTAATCTGGTGGGCTCTCAAAAAGGGCAGGGGACCCGCCGACCAGACACTGGCAGAGCGCATCAGTTATGGACTCACTGCCTTCCAGCAATAAATACACCCATTGACACGTGTTCTCAGAAAAACAACAGCGCCGCTTCAGCTCTGCCGGAGAGCCGGCAAATGTTACCCTTTCTCGGCAGAGAGAGCTGGAGGGACCTCGCAGGCGTGGGCTGGAGAGCTCCGAGTGGGTGTGAGGACATGACGTGAGACCTGCCCTGCTCAGGACCAGAGCATGGGCCCTTGTTGATCTTGGTCTTTGCCTGGCCGTGACCTTTCTGCAGCACTCACGACGGAGCCACCCTCACGGCCCACGTGCTTTCAGCCGCCTGCGCAGGCCAGGGCCCCCAACACACGCCCACGGGCCTGACCCAAGCTCTCCTGCCGTACTCCACAGGTGGCCGGCTGCTTGCCCAGGAGCTCCAGACCAACCCGGCCTGGCCACACCAACAGATGACCGTGACCTGGTCAGCTGGGCCACACCTTCCCTTTGATCTTCCTTGGGTACTCTCCCTCAGCCCTACATTACCATACGTGGTCTTCTTATGTTTTCCAGTGACTTTTTTGCATAGCTTATAATGACCATTCTTTATGTTAAACTTCCCGTTTAACCTGCTGTGTGGTTTCTATCTCATTTCACCTGAACTGTTCTGTGGCTAGAAACATGCAAGAAGATTCTCTGTTACTGCCTTTGAAGATGGAGGGATCACAGGGCAGGAATACAAGCGGCCTCTAGGACCTGAGGGTGGCCCCCACTAGCAGCCAGTGAGGACTCAGCACACAGGGAACTGATCTGGCATAACCATGGAAGCTTGGAAGAGAAGGCCAAGCTCCAGATGGGAAGGCACGGATGTGTTTTCCACTCCCCTCATGCCGGCGCTCTCTCTACCACAGCCCTTTCCCTACCACGAGAATATGCTCTATTTCTGCCAGGTCTAAACTTGAAAGACCTTTCCTTTCTTCTCTCCGTACTTAAAGACTCTCCTTCCTTCCTTCCTTCCTTCCTTCCTTCCTTCCTTCCTTCCTTCCTTCCTTCCTTCCTTCCTTCTTTTTACTTTTTTTTTTTTTCTATAGGGCATGTGCACTCACCAGAGAGACACAGAGAAAGACAGAGAGGGAAAGTGAGAAATCATTCCCCAGGGGGATGGCCACGCCACAATCTTTTCCTCCACTCTCTTGTAGTGATTTTGGGCATGGCCACATACATGCCTGGTGGGATTTTCAAGCTGCTGGGTGAAGGACTCAAACTGCACAGTGGGTCATGTGGAATCCAGCAGCCTTAACCTCCATGCCACCTGCTGGCCCCAAGATTAACTTTTTATACCAAGTCTTCTAACCCAAAATCCCTAACAATCCTCTTATCTACTAAATTATAAAGGAAGATTATAAAGTCGAACTAAGAAAAATAAACTTTCCCATATAGCTGCTTATGATAAGTTGGGCCAGGCACCTGGATTTCCCTTCCCCTATAAGCAAACATCTTAAACGTATCCATGAGACAAATATCAGCCATTCTCAGACCAAAAGCTAAGGAAGGCAATTACCCAGAGGGCCAAGTAAAGTGATTGCGGGTTGCCTCCCATATCTTCAGAGTACATACCAAAGGAAATGGAGACAAAACCCGGGGCCCACCCGGAGCACAGAGCCTAACATAAGCTTCGCCAGCTGCTTCCAAAAAGACCTGGAACCCCCAAGGGTTACACCCTGAATCAATGATAAATCAGAGAGAAATCAAGAGAAATTCTAGAAAAATCAACGGTCTCAAACCTAGGACTGAGAAGAGAGGAAAAGGTCACTGAGAACTGGCCTTCATGAGGATTTGCAAGTGGAATTCACACTACTGGGACAGTCTAAAAAAAAAAAAAAAACCATTGGCCTTCATCTGGCACAAGCCACGAGGCCTTTCTGGAGGAGCCTGCTTTCACACCAGACCTCAGAAGTCATACGTATAAAATCTGCTAGGAAAATGGGCCAGCCAGTGGTGTGGTGGTTGGGGTGGCTGATCCCACATGGCCAATTGTATGGTTCGAGAAACATGCCAGGCACATGTGTGTGCATCCCCAAAGTCCTGACGGGAGAGTGGAGATGGGACTGCAGTGTGGCCATCCCACAGGAGGAGTACTTCTCTACTTTCTCTCGCTCTTGTGCCCCCTTTCTCTCAATGTGTGAGTGCACGTGTCCTCCAGCAATTTTTTTTTTTTTGGAGAGGTTTTTGCTACAGGGCGCGTGCGCTCGCCAGAAAGACAGAGAGAGACAGAGAGACAGAAAGCGAGAAATCACCCCCCAGGGGGGATAGCCACGCTGCAATCCCTTCCTTCTCCTCCATTCTCCTCTTGGGATCTTGGGCACACACGCACATGCACCCGGCGTGAGTTTAAGTCACCGGGACCAGGACTTGAACCGTGGTCGACTACACGGGAGTCCAGCGACATAGCCATTACGCTAACTGCTGGTCCCACCTCCAGCAAATTTAAAAAAAATTAGTTTTATATGGATTATCCAGTTGCCAATTAAATGTCAATGACTCTCAGAACCTATGAAAAAAGTAAGACTTTGGCTTACTTTTGCTATATGCTGTCTACAAAAAGAGGCATTCTTCATATGAATATAGAGCTAGGTTGATAAAACAAAAGGAGGGAAAGATCTTGCAAACAAATGGGCATAAATAAAGGTAGTATGATTATTTTCATTCCTATCAAACAAAGTCAGGTCAAGAAGCACCACCAGAGATAAAGGATATCTTACACTGATAAAAGTACCAATTGAGGGGAAAGACATATCATAAACGTGTATGATCCTAAAAAAGTAAAGCTTTTATATTAGAGTTGTTGGAAAAGTCATGGCGTAGTTTTCCATGTTTCTCTATGCAAAAATGCATCATGACTTTTCTGATGGCGTATGTGTGTACACACACACACACACACACACACACACACAACCTGGAGAGAAGTAAAGGGAGAAACAGAAAACTCCATAATTGGACTCAGCCACAGTGGCACAAGATGGTAGGGCACCACTGTGTGCTGCTGGAGCTACACGGGAAGGCCCCAGTTTGAGTCCTGGGTCACCCTGAGCATGCCAGATGACTGCATGCGTGCCTCTAGATGGCTAGAGGGCTGGGAGAGGTCACAGCAGGGTAGGACCCTGTTAAGGTACACAACCCCCTGAAAGAAATGAGAACAGACTGAAAAACAGAAGGAGAGAGAAGTTCATGATGACAGCTGGGGATCTGGGGTATCCCTCTCCTAATAATTAATAAAAGTAGATGGGGGTTGGGGGAGGAAGGCAAGGGCCAGCAGGTGGCATGGTGGCTAGGGCGACTGGATCTCACATGGCTGACTGTGCAATTCCAGTCCTGGACCCTGTTGCTTGAAAACACTCCAGGTACGTGTGTGAGTGCTCAAAATCCCAAGAGATGAATAGAAGAGGGGACTGCAGCGTGGTCGTCCCCTCTGGGGAGTGCTTTCTCACCTTCCCTCTTTCTTTGTCTCTCTCAAGCAAGTGCATGCATCCCATGGAAAAAAAATAAATAAATAAATCAGTAAGACACAGAAAATCGAACCATCTTGATCTGCCACTATAAAACACGACAACCAACAACTACAGAATGCACACACTTTTCAAGTGTACATGAAATGGTCATTAAGACAGACCATATGCTGGGTCATAAAACAAGTCCCAGGGTCAAAAGAATGCAATCTTACTGAGTCTAACTTCTGACCACAGGAAATTATATAAGAAACCAGTGAAGATTAAGCTATTTAATCCCAGCCTGGTGGCACTGACAGTAGCAAACTGAATAGCAACGCAGGAAGCCATGTAACCGACAGCGGGATCAAACCTCAGGATCAGCTTAAAAACACACTGGGTCCCTGAATGTGTGCCTGAGATCCCAAGGACTGGGAAGACCATGCATGACCATCCCCTTTCTTTCTCTTTCTTGATCTTTTTGATGTGCATAACATGTGCTTGCTAATAAAATAAACTTAAAAAAAACCAAATAAGCCATAAAGAGCTAGCTCCACAGCACAGCAGCAATGTACTGTTCAAGAGAAACCAGATTCCACATGGCAACGACCATGGCTCAAATCCCTGGCCAGGTCAGCTTGAAACACACAAGGTGTGCACGAGTGCCCAAGATCCAATGGGTAGAGGACTAGAGGAAGGGCACGGGGGATGACCAGGCCCTGTGGTGCTCTTCTCTCCTGCTCACTCCCACAGGCTCACATACACACTCTTATCATGAACACGACCAAAAAAAAAAAACCCCAAACAAAAAACAAACAATAAGCTATCTAGAAATGCACCAAATATTTAGAAATTAATATTGCAATTCTGAATAACCAAGTGGCCAAAGAAAATCTAAGGGGAAATTAGAAAATATTTCAAGTTGAGTAGCAGGAAAATACCCTTTTATCAAAATGTGTGGGATGAAGCTACAGCGGTGCTCATCAGACCTGCACCACATCAATGCGTACACAGGAGGGGGCAGGCTGAACCCACAGGAGGAGGAGGGATAACAGAGTACCTGTCCGAAAACAGACAAGTAACGAAGCTGAAGAGTTGGTTCTTTGACAAGATTAGGATGAAAAATTACACAGAAGTACTTTGGAATATACTTAACGAATGGCATGCAAGAGCTCTACTCTGAAAATTTGTTAAGACACTGCTGAGAGAAACCAAAGAAAGCCTCCATCTAAGTGGGGAGAGAGACCAAGTTACGATAAGAAACTCAGTATCATTAAGCCATCAGCTCTTCCCAAACTCATCTACAGATTCAACATAACCGCAGTTAAATCCCCACTGTTTTTTTTTTTGTAGAAAATGATAAGCTGATTGGAATTTTTATTTAATTTTATTTGCTAGAAGGCATATGCACTCACTGAAGAGAAAGTAAAGCAGCACCCCCTCTCCAGGGACGCCACAATCCCCCCTCCATTTCTCCTTTGGGATGTTGGGCATGCACACACACAGGCCTAGTGTGTTTTTCAAGCCACGGGTCTGGGACTCGACACGCACAGTTGGCTATGTGGGATCCAGCCACGCTGACCACGGCACTACTAACCTGCCCACGACTATTTTAGGACAGCCAAAATAATTGTCAAGCACAGGGTAGAAGACTCAAACTTTTAATTTTATTATTAACCTGCAATATTCAAGACAGTGTGGTATTGTCATAAGGCCAGAGAGAGACAACAGACAAAAGACAGAGTTGAGAAATAGACCCAGAGGTACATGGTCAGCTAACTAAAAAAAAAAAAAAAAAAAAAAAAGCCAAAGCAACCATGACTCCGCCCCTTGCACTGCCTGCTGCCCTCGGAAGCAGCAGTGTCTAACTGCCAAAACCTTCTCCACCGCCAAAGAGGGACAAGCGCTCGCCGAACATGAACTACCCACACCGTGGCCAGCACAGCTCCTGCCTGCTAACCTCACCTTCTCCCTCATTCCCAACCTCCCAGAACCATTCATGGTGCCCAGACCCCCTCCACACCACTCTGCGCGTCTCGCCGTCAGATGCAGTGTTCCACCTCTCCTTCCTTCCAAACCCTTCCACTGTGCTCTCTGTAACTCTTGCTAATGATCTACCACTCACTCACATGCTTCCCTGTCCTCTGGTACTTTCCACTGCTCCCAGCCTACCCAGAACCTGCCTCTGTTCTCTCAGGCAGAGAAGCCTGCTTATTCTGACAGCCCAGGCATCTCGGATTTTGGCAATGGGGCTCCTAAGGTCTTTGCTCCCCATGCTGCCTCCAGACAATTCCTGCCCACCTTCCCTTCACACTTTCTGTCTTCAGTTCTGTCACTCCTCCTTACTCACAGGTGGCTCCGGGCTGCCCATCTCAGGCTCTTCCTCGTCTATACATCATGGAAACGTTGCATTCCTCAGGTTTGGCCTTCCCCTCGCTTCTGCTTTTACTCCAACCTTCCTTCCATTAGCGTCTCTCATCTTCGCCACTACCGACACTCCAGGCTGCATAGTTCTTCACTGGGGAAGGTGAGTGGGTCCCAGGCAGTATGCGATGTTGGGGAGCCTCCCTGGCCTCTGCTCCCTGGAGGCCAACAGCAGCCCAGCAGGAACCACGGTCTTGGGTCGACCCATCACATAGGTTCCCATGGCCTCAAACATCTCTCCTCAAGTCTAATTTGCCGTTTGTCAGTTCTCGCAAGTCTCAAAGGCATCTCCGACTCGGCATGTCCTAACTGAATCTTTGTTCTGAAAGTCATTCAGTCCCAAGTCTTTACCATCTTATTGGGTTGCTGGAAAAGTCACGACATACTGTTTTCTATGCAAAAATGCATCATGACTTTTCCGACCACCCAACAGTAAATGCCCAATCCAGAAACTGAGGCGCCATATCTGACTCCTCCTACCTCCAATAAATTCTAACCCCAAATAAAACTCTCGAGTCTGCACACCCCTCTCATCTTCACTTGTCCCCTTAGATCAAACCACGGTGACCTCTCCCTGGAAGAGGTGCAATAACCCCCTAACGGCTGGCCTGGCTCCACTTTCCTTCAGTCTATTCTCCACGGAGCAGCCTGAGTGATCATCCCACCAGATCACTCCTTTATTAAAAATCTTTTTTTTAGGAGAGGGTTTTTTTAAAAAATTAATTAATTAATTAATTAATTTATTTTGGAGAGGTAGGAGAGGTTTTTGCTATAGGGTGTGTGCACTTGCAAGAAAGACAGAGAGAGAGAGACAGAGAGAGAGAGAGACAGAGAGACAGAAAGTGGCCATGCCACAATCCCTTCTCCTCCATTCTCCTCTCGGGATCTTGGGCACACATGCACACATGCCCGGCGTGCGTTTAAGCCACCGGGTCCAGCACTCAAACTGCGGTCGACTACATGGGAATCCAGTGACACAGCCATTACACCAACTGCTGGTCCCTCCATTATTAAAAATCTTAAATGATGGCCCCAGCAGCGTGGTGGTGAAGGCAGCTGGACCCCACGTGGCTGACTGTGTGGTTCTAGTTGTATTTTTTTTTTCTCGTGTTTTTGGGCTTGAAAACCACACCTGGAACATGTGCGTGTTTATTCAAAATTCTGAGGGGAATGAAAGGGAAGGAACTGTGGCATGGCCATTCCCCCGTGTGCTTCTTCATTTTCTCTCTCTCTGTCTCTCTCTCTCCGGCAAACACATGTGCCCTATAGCAAAAACAAACAAAAAGCTCTCCCTAAAACCTAAAAGATCACCTATTCACTTAGTATGAAAATCTATGAAGCCGTAATAGAAGCCTGAGTCTCACCTAAATCCTGAACCCCCCAACCTCCCACCTGACTATTAAACACAGCGACACTGCCTGGTCGGCCTGGTCGGAATATCCCAAACTCTTCACCTGTCAGTGCCTGTGTGTTTGTGGAAGGAGCTGCCCTCGTAGGTGCTGGCTCCTCAGACAGGCTTCCTGTGACCACCTGGAATGCGCTTCCTCCCTCCACCTCTCTATTGTTCTCTACCCCAGCACCTCTGGCTCTGGCTCTACAGCACTTTGCAAATCCTGTATTCAGCCCTGACCGAGAGCTCTGCTGTGCTGTTAAGCTGTGGGTCTGAAGGGAGGGTGCAAACCAGGGAGTCACACCTGCGGGAGCTCCAGGCCCAGAGGGCCAGGGAGGAGGGCCTCAGGTTTCAGGACCGATGTAATTTGAGTTACCCACCCTTTTCCATTATGGATGCCATGGTTTCCTTGTTTTCACAGACATCACCAAGTCAGGTAGGAGAGAGACCAAGAAAGTACCCACTAATGGCAAGATCCAGACTTTTCACCCCTATAAAATACATTTCCTGGGGCCAGCAGGTGGCATGGTGGTAAGGGCGCTGGACTCCCATATGGCCAACCATGGTTTGAGTCTCGGACCTGGAGGCTTATTTTCTCACATTCTCCCTCTCTCTTTCTCTCTCTCTCTCACCCTCTTGTAAAAATTAAAATAAATAAAGTGAAATAATTCTTTAAAAAATAAAAATATATTTCCTATCCTGAAGGAGCTCCGCAGGACTGTAGCTTAACCATCCCCCATTGGGGGTGCTTTCTCTCTCTCTCTCTCTCCAACAAGTAGTATGTGCCCTCAGATAAATCAAAAAGGAAACAGAATATCAGCAATGGCTGCTCACACCACAAAGAAAAGTCACACACACGCAGCCCTGACGGGAGTACTCAACACCACTTACAAAACACTCTCTGGGCCGGCCGTACAGCCTAGTGATTACGGGAGAAGATCCCAAATGGCCAAGTACGCAGTTCAAATCCTGGCCCTAAGGCGCTTGAAAAACTTGCCAGGTGACAGGTACCAGTGCCTGTGCCCAAAATCCCCAAAGAAAGGAGAAATGGAGAAAGGACTGTGGCGCGACCATTCCCCATGGGGGAGTGTTTTCTCACTTTCTCTCTCTCTCTCCCTCCCTGTTCCCCACTCCACCACCCCATGAGTGCACACACTCTCTGGCAAAAAAGAAAGAGAGAAAGAAAAAAAGAAAGGAAAGACAAATGACCTTCTTTCACAAGTTTCCCCACGTGGTGGTGCTTTCCCATATGAAGGGCCACCACACGACATAAATCAGGCCAAATATTATTCAGAACCTCTGCCTCCTGACTTCTAGTCGATGTCTGCTTTTCTATATCACCCCACTGGTAAGATTTAAAATGAGCCAGTGCTGAGCCAGCCTGTGGTTAAGGTAGTTAAGGTGGCTGGATCCTACATGACTGACCGAGTGGTTCAAATCCCAGATCCAGCAGCTTGAAAAACACGCTGGGTGTGTGCATGGTGGCTAAAATCCCGAAAGGAGAAAGAAATGGAGAAGGGCTGATGTCATGACCATTCCCCAAGAAGGTTGCTTTCTCATTTTCCCTCTCTCTTTCTCATTCTGTCTCTTTCTGCAAATGCAAATGCCATCTGGCAAAAAATAAAAAAATTAGTCAAGTGCTAAAGACATGGCATATTTTCTTAGAAGCAACTACATTTTGGGGCCAGCAGGTGGCGTGGTGGTTAAGGGTGCTGGACTCCCACATGGTCAACTGCGGTTCGAGTCCCGGACCCGGCGGCTTGCTCGCTCTCTCTCTCTCTCTCTCTCTCTATCACTCTATCCCTCTCTGGTCAAATTGAAATAAATAAGTGAATGAATAAATAAAGTTAAATAAAATAGTTTTTTTTTTTTTTTTTGGAGAGGTTTTTTTGCTATAGGGCGCGTGCGCTCGCCAGACAGACAGAGAGAGACAGAGAGATAGAAAGCAGGAAATCACCCCCCAGGGGGGATGGCCACGCCGCAATCCCTTCTCCTCCATTCTCCTCTCGGGATCTTGGGCACGCACGCACACGCGCCCGGCGTGAGTTTAAGCCGCCGGGTCCGGGACTCGAACCGCGGTCGACTACGTGGGAGTCCAGCGACATAGCCATTACGCTAACTGCTGGTCCCCAATAAAATAGTTTTTTAAAAAAAAGCAACTACATTTTCACAATACATTAAATTTCTAGTTTCCCCTGAAGATGTGAGTTTTGTGACTCTGGGTCAACTACAACATAATTCAGCATTAAAAATTAACCTACCGGCTCACTCCACAGTACGGCAGGTAAGTGCTTGTGTGAAGAGATTTGGCTCCCACATGACCAACCTCAGTTCAAACCCTGGTCCCAGCAGCTTGAAAAACATGGTGGGCATGTGTGTGTGCATGCCCAGGATCCTAAAGGAGGGAAGAGAGGAGGGGGCTTGTGGTATGACACTTTCTCTTACAGCCATCGTCTGGCTTTAAAGAAGAGAAGAGAAAGAAGAGAAGAGAAGAGAGGAGAGGAGAGGAGAGGAGAGGAGAGGAGAGGAGAGGAGAGGAAAGAAAAGAAGAGAAAAAGCTGGCCAACCCTGTAGCCTAACGGACCTTGATCCAAGATCCAGCCCCAGAGGATTGAAAAATACATGGGGGTTCAAATGTGTGGGTACCCCAAATCACAAAGGATGGAGAAATAGAGAAGGGAGCGTTCTCTCTCTCACACATGCCCGCTGGCAATTTTTTGTGTATGGGGGAGTCACCTAGTGCTTAATACTCACTGGTTCCTGAGTGTTCTCAAACCCGGGCTCGTATGAGAGTTACCTGGGGTGATTTTGAACAGTTAATTTTCTTTCCTTATTCTTTTTTTTTTTTTTTTTTTTTTTTTAATTTGCCAGAAGGCACACATGATCACCAGAGAAAAACAGAGAGAGAAGTTGGGGACAGTGAGAAAGCACCCCCTGTGAGGATGACCACACCACAATCCCTTCTCCTCCCTTTCTCCCTCCTCTTGGGATTTTGGGCAGCCATGCCAAGTACTCGGTATGTGTTTTTTTTTTTTTTTTTTTTTTTTTTTTTAAACAAACAACAAATCTTAACACTTTTTAATATTGATTATATTTTGAAATGATCCTCTTTAGGATATATTGAATTAAGTAAGATATGAAGTTAATTTTATCCGTTTCTTTTTACAGTTTTTTTTTTTTCATTTTATTTATTTATTTATTTATTTTCCATCCAAAGTACACTATATATTGTCTCAATCAAGCACATCAACAAACATGTTATTGTCAGTAAATGATCTTGTCTTCTGTATGTTTTGCTTTTTTCCCCCCATCCTTGATTCTCTATCTCTTACCCTCTGCCATCTCCCACTCTCCTCCCACAGTCTCTGGTATCTATGTTTGCATTCTATACTGTTTTCTCCTCACAATTATTGTATCGCCAAAGACCCTAATCAATCGGAATACCCTCATAGCAAACACAGGTGATACCCACATTTCCATGAACACAAGTCTTACTTTACGCATCCTATAAAGTAGCACCTAGCTGTGGCTACATATCCTACTGCAGTCATTAGGTATATATATATATTTTTTTTTCCTGAAACTTTTTTTCTTTTTGTAACTCAATTTACATTCCTTCCCTAAGCTTCATCACAGCATACAAAATGCAATCTCCCATCCAGTACACACTGTATAGTGATACAATCATGCACATTACAGAAAATTTTCCATTACTAGTTCCTAGAATTACTTCCACCCCTCTTTCTGACCTTCTGTCCCTTCCCACCCTCCTCTCACACCACCTCCGGTGTCTACAATTGTCCTTCATTCCCTTCCCACCCACATTGCATTGGTCACACAATTTCCGACATAATCTAACTACTTTCAGTGTTGAGTTCACTCATTACTACTAAGAAAACCAGTTTTAACTTAACTCAAAGAAGTGCCAAGGAACTTTGCTTTAAGCCAGGAAACAAGTTAGGATTCTGTTCAAATGGTAGGTGTATGAACCTATCAGTCTCATGTACTTTTATCTTCTGTTCTGGTTCAATTTTCCTGATTAAATTCTAGGATATAATATTCAACTCCATACTTGTCCCTATGATTAAGTTGGCCACTTTCATAGTTTTTGGACTCTTATTTCCATGTGTCTGTGTTTAATTTTCTTGATACAACACACCCTTGAGAACTTCTTGGAGATCTGGTCTGGTGTTGGTAAATTCTTTCAGGTTTTGTTTATCTGAGAATGTTCTTGTCTTTTCTTCCCACCTGAAAGATAATCTTGCCAGGTACAGTTCGGTATGTTTTTTCAAGTCACCAGGTCTGGGACTTGAACTGTACAGTGGGCCATGTGAGATCTATCGGCCTTAACCACACCATCAGCTGCCCCACCCTCTGGCAATTTAAAAATGAAATCCAGCAGACGGCGTAGTGCTTACATCACTGGACTCCCACATGGCCGGCCATGGTTTGGGTCCCGGGCCTAGGGTTGCAATCTCATACCAGGTGCAAGTGGATGTCCGCCCAAGACCCCAGGAGGAGACTGGAGAAGGGACTGCAGTGTGGTCATCCCCCTGGGGTATGATTTCTCACTTTCCCTCTCACTGTCTCTGTCTCTCTCTCTCCCCCAGAAAGCATATGCACCCTAAAGCAAAAACCTCTCAAAAAACAAAACAAAAACAACATAAGATGGAGAGAGAGCACAGGAAGTAGTAAGACTGTGCGCTTCAGAAGCAAACATGATTTTGTGTCGCAAAGAGGGAACAGGTGTAAGATTCGGACTCTGCTCACAGAACTACGAACAGAGGCTGGTTCTACTGGCAGAGAACCTGACTGGGTCAGAGCTCAAGCAGTTTGCATGCCATGGAGTCAGACCTTAACCAGAACCAACTGGCGAGAAGAAAAAACAGACACAAACAGAAGGCGGAAGTCCATGCCTTCATTTCAAAACATGACTTTGTTTAAGAAAACCAAGGTCTCTTTGGGTGTGCCTGATCTCAGAAGAGGTATTTTCAAGTAAACATACTAGTGCCAAACAGTGACGTTTGCTTCGACTTTCAATACTTTCCAAAAGTCTGTTTTTTTCCCTTCATGATAGAGAGTGCACATGTGAGAGATAGACAGAGACCTTCAAAAGACTGTGGTCACACCATGATCACCTTCCCCAGGCCCCCAGCTTGTCAGGATGCTGGGTATGCACATGTGCAAGCTGCAAGTTCCAGTCCTCCTGGCCTGGGAGTGCTGAACCCACAGCTGGCCACGCGGCTCCCAGCACGGCAGTTCAGTCCACTGCAGACCACCACCCAGGCTGGGCCTCAAATTTATTCTATTACAGAATCCCACTCCTCTGTGAAATAATACTTGCAAAATAGTGGGGCTTGAATTCCATTCTTATTTTTCAGGTAGATATCTTACTAAATAGGCCATATGATCAAGGTTCAAAGAATGAGAAGAAAAATTATTTCATAAAATCAATACTACCCAGCTTATTTCCCCATAAAATAAAATAGCTTCTAGGCACATTTAATACTAGAACATGGGGCTCCCCCACCCCCAGTGGTTGAGGGACCCTGATTTCACACGCATGCCCCTCATGGGCACGGTCATACTACAATTTCCTTTTGTCATTTCTCCATCCCGTCAGGACTTTGGACATGCACGCACACATGCCCAACATGTTCTCTAAGCTGTAGTCTGCCACGTGGGTCCAGCTCCCAATACACAGCGGCCAACCACTGTATTATGGAGTTAGCCCCAATTTTCTCCTTTTGTGGAGAGATCTCTGCTATAGGGCATGTACGCTTGCTGGAGGGACAGAGAGAGAGAAAGTGAGAGATCATCCCTGGGGCAATGGTCAGGCGGCAATTCCCCGCCTCCATTCTCCGCTTGGATTCTGGACACACACACGCATCTGGCATGTTTTAAGCCACTGGATCTGGGACTCAAATCGTGGTTGGCCATGTGGGGACCCATTTCCCTCCTATTTTCTCCTCTTTAGGATACCACCACGAACCTCACTGCTCATTGTAGGGATCTCCAAAGCAATAAAAACAAAGGCCTTTTCAATCACAGGACTCGTCCCTGCACGCAGCCTTACTACAAGTGAGGATTCTGACCAATACAGCTATTCGCTCTCACTTACTCTTCTGAGCGGAACGCAGTTAATTTAAAAATTCCCACCACAATCTACTTAGACTTCCGTCTAGAGACTGTCACCCAGAAAAGCCTCTCTCACTTGGCTAACTAGGGGGGAAGAAGCTTGTGAACAAGCGAATGTAAGAAAGTCACCATCTGAGCTCTTGCTGAAGCAGTCAAACCTCGTCAGCATCACTTAGCACAGCTTCGGTGACATATATGATTTACATACCTACAGGTGCAGTTTACAAGGGACGGAACAACCGGCCAGAGAGCCAAAACTCACGGTAATAATTCTATGACCTGGGCCTGTGACTGGAATTTGGCTCATCTCCATGAACTTCTTTGAAAACCCCCAAAGCAGAAGCCATAGGATACTGGATATGTGTGATTTGGGGTCACAGACAGCCATGGCTGTCTAGGGCAGGCCAGAACTGCTGCTCCATACCTTGTGCAGGCATTAAACAGTATTTTGGCCAGGGCCAATGCTTTCCAAGTCACTGAAGTCCTGGGAAGCTGGAAAGCTCTCTTTGAGAAAAGAAAATCACTGGTTCTAATTCTTCAAAAAAAAAATCCCTAAAATAATTTTTATGGTATGTGATTGATATCTCAAAAAATTATAAAAAAAATTCTAAAGTCTTTGAATACTTTGACGATTGTTCTCTCCATGAATGGATTTTTTTTCTTTTTTCTTTTTTAGTTTGCTAGAGGATGTGTGTGCTTGGCAGAGCCAGAGAGGTAGAGAGAGGGAGAAAGTGAGAAATCACTCCAGAGAGGATGGCCACACTGCAGTCCTTTTTCCTTCATTCTTCTCTTGGGATTGTGGACATGTACGCACACATGCTTGGCACCGGGTCTGGGACTCAAACCAGTCAGCCAGTGGGATCCATGCCACCTGGTGGCCCTCTATGAACTGATAAATACTCAGTCCCCCTTCCTACCCCACCCCTGGCCAGGGCATAACTCATTGTATATTCTTCATGAAAGGGGAGAATGTGAACACGAGTTGGAAATGTTTTAAAATACAGTCATGCACCGCATCACAGTGTTTCGGTCAACGATAGACCGCATATACAACAGTGGTGCCGTACAATTGCCACAGGATACGCCATATAGCCCAGGTGTGTAGCAAACTGTACTACCTAGGTTCGCTAGGTACACTGATGTTTGCACAACAAAAGAATCACCTAACGAGACACCCCTCATGGCCTTCCCTTGTGGTTATGACTAGTTCAACTGTAGTTATGCCATTTCTGGTACTTGTGGGGGTAAACAGCAATACTCTAAAACTATAGGTGGAGGAAAGAAACCACCTGACACATCCCAGAATAGTTTTCATTCGCCAGCGTATACAAACTATATCATCTAGCCAAATAGATACTAATTATTATTATACTTTGAGATGGCTTACAATGGTCAGGAAATTATCCTAATTCTATTGTACTTGATAATTCTAGCTCAACTTCTGTTCATCTGATAAACAAAAATCATGATCAAGACTGGCTTTATTAACTTTAGAGTGAGATATTTAAGTGAAACGATTAGGCTTAAATCCTTCACAATAGTAAAACATAGAGTAGCACAGTTGTAATTTCTGCTAATTATAAGCCTTAATTTGTGCCAATTACACCGCACTTGTATCCCCAGGACAGAGCGTCTACACATCTCTTATGTAAATATACCACGCACAGTAAAAGTATTTTCAATTTTAGGACACTGTTTCTAAATAGTACAAGAAGGACAAGCTCCAATGGAACAAACGTGTCAAAGGCACACATTACAAACAGGAAGATAATTGCAACTGCCCATTATTTCAGGAAATCTAATTACAGGAGAGAATATACTTACAAGAGATAGCAGCAAACGGAACAGGTCACCAACATGGTGTTGATAACTCTGGAAAAAAAAAAGCAAACGTCATTAGAAAACTATGCAGGCACTGCAGAATGGTTTCAGTCCCTTTACCAAGTTATCAAAGTAGCACACATTGTGCACCAAGAAGACGGATCTGAATCGGTATTCTAGGGTACACCCGGCAGAAATCTAAGCATGCAATTAAACACTCACATTTAAAGCTTGGATAAACCAAATAGAAAATGCTGCAGAGGGGATCAGTTTTGACACCCAAGTAACTACTCTATTTGTTTGTATTCTCTGCAATAAAATCATACTGTACTTCAAAAAATATGACTCCAGTATTTTCTCCCTAGTTCCATTCATGCTTGTTCCCCAATGCCATAGGGTGCTTATACTCACCAGAGAGAGAGACAGAAATAAGGAGAGGGAGAGAGGGAAAAGTATTCCTCAATGGGGTGTGGACACGCCACAAGCCCTTCTCTGTTTCTCCACCCTGTTAGGATATGAGGCATGCATGGGACACGCACGCATGTCCAGTGAGGTCTTCAAACCATCAGGACTGGAACTGGAACCATGGTCGGCCATGTGAGATCCTGCTCTCTTAACCATTAGGCCACAGGGCTCGCCCTCATTCACATTTGCAAAAAAATCAAACCTGGACCTCAGTTGAATTTCAACATTTCTAAAACTGAATTCATGATATTCTTTGCCATTTCTCTTTTTTTTTTTGGAGAGGTTTTTGCTATAGGGCGCGTGTGCTCACCAGACAGAGAGACAGAAAGCGAGAAATCACACCCCAGGAGGGATGGCCATGCCGCAATCCCTTCTCCTCCATTCTCCTCTCGGGATCCTGGGCATGCTCGCACATGCGCCTGGCGTGAGTTTTAAGCCACCGGGTCCAGGACGCGAACCACGGACTACATGGGAGTCCAGCAACATAGCCATTACGCTAACTGCTGGTCCCTCCATTTCTCTTTCCAAAAGCTCCCCTTCTAAAATTTCCTGCTCCCTAGAAGCAGCTCTATCCTTCCCACCCACCTGACCCACCTTCAAATCTTAAGCCTTCTCTGGTCCCCTCCTGGTCACCAAATGCTGTGGGTTCATCCTTAGAAGCATCTCTACCCTGCATAGATTCCTTCCTTTCCATTCCCAAGGTTAGCAACAAAATTCACCAAGTTTGCCTGCTAACTAATTGCTGACAGATTCAAAGCTTCCATCCTTCCCTTTCATTCTAGCCAATGACTCACATTACTCTTTCTAAAATATTCCTTTCACGGGGCCAGCAGGTGGCACGATGGTTAGGGCACTGGACTCCCACATGGCCAACCACAGTTCAAATCCTAAACCTGGCAGCTTGAAGCTCACGCTGTGCACATGTGCGTGTGTGCCCAGAATCCCAGGAGCAGAATGGAGGAAAAGGGACTGAAGTGTGGCCATCCTACCTGGGGGGTGTCTCTCATCCATTCAGCAGATTTCACCGTGTGTCCAGCATGGACCAGGCTGTGGGGAAGCAGTGAACAGACATAAAAGCCTTGCCACCGTGACGTTTACAGACCAGTGACCTGACTTCCTGTCATTAGCATGTGAGATGGTCCGTGCTGGAGGAGGAGACTAAAGCAGGAAAGGAAGACACAGGATGCAGGGCACTGGAGGGTGCAGTTGCAATTTTAGACTCAGAAAAGTTTAAACTCAGACCAGGAAAGGCTTTGCTGGCAGGTGGCATTTGAATGCAGACCTCAAAAGAGCAAGGGGTCTTCTGGGGGAAGAGTGAACACGCAGGCCTCAACGTGAGGTGAGAGGACACCTGCCATTCGCCATTCAAAGAGGAAGGAGGCGCCCTTTCCCCTGGCTGGCAGCACAGAGGCCACCCGATGCCTGGAGTTACCATAAAGGATGTGGACCAGGGAACCAGCAAATGGTGTAATGGTTACGTCACTGGACTCCCATGTAGTCGACATGGTTCGAGTCCCGGACCCGGTGGCTTAAATCTAACGCTGGATGTGTGTGCGTGCGTGCCCGAAATCCCGAGAGAATGGAGGAGAGGGGACTGCAATGTGGTCATCCCCCCAACCCCCCAGCGGCTGATTTCTCACTTTCCTTCTCTCTGTCTCTCTCTAGTGAGTACACATATCTATAGCAAAAACTCTAATATATATATATATAATATATGTATGTATACATAATATATTATATATATACATACATATATTATATATATATAACATATATATATACACAAAATCTACATGTTATGCTTATAATACATCAATACATATATATGAGGATTCATGCTAAAAAATGTTGACAACTGCACAATAAAAATGTTTGGAGACCTACAGAATCAGTTTCTTTTACTTATCCCCCTTATTCCCTACCTTCAAATATCAATTCTTCATTCCTCCAAAACATATCATGTTGATCATTCTCAATGCCAAGCTTTTGCTCATCTTCCCCTTCCCTCGATCTCTTCTCTTCTCCAAAGACCACTGCACAGAGCTGAAGGAGCTGAGGCTCCTTTCTATTACTTGTGTAGTATTCATAATTTCGTAAGAAGGTCCCTCATTAACCTATCAGCTCCTAATGTGATCCTTTTTTTCTTGAAAGATTTTTGCAGTAGGGTGCCTGAGCTCGTCAGAGAGACAGAGACAAAAAGTAAGAAATCACCCTTGAAATGGCCAGGCTGCAACCCTTCTCCTCCATTCCCCTCTAGGAATCTTGAGCATGCACACACACGTGCCCAGTATGAGTTTCAAGCCACCAGGTCTAAGACTTGAACTGTAGTCAGCCATATGGGAGTCCAGAAATGTAACCACACACTGGCTGGCCCCAACGTGATTCTTCTTAGGAGCTGCATACTGAGGTACTTAGGCTTAAAATGTCACAGTAACTGCAATTCACTTTCAAATAGCTCAGCAAAAACTAAACACATAGACTCACATACATGGGGTATTCCTAAAAAACTGGTAGTAAGAAAAAACTGTGGGGGTCAGCCCCATAGCTGAGCATTTAAGGGAATCGGATCCCACGAGGCTGACCACAGTTGAAACTGCAGCCCCTGTAGATTGAAAAAACACACCTAGTGTGTGTGCCTATGTGCCCAAAATTCTGCCATGGAAGAGGAATGGAAGGAAGGAGACTGCAGCATTATCACACTACAGTGGGAGGGCGGGGTGCCCTCTTTTCTTTGGCAATGAAAAAATAAAAAAAAGTATGCATAGATTTCAATTTTTCATGCGTGCCAAAATAAACTTGTACTTTAATTCCATGTTTCTATGAGCTTTTTGAAGTCCTCTTGTATTCACAGATAAAGCAAATAAGAATATGTTAAGGATTACTGTACCTGAGGGGTAGTTTACAACACTCACTGCAAACTCCTTGTGCTTTTCTGTTTGTGTGAAAGTATTCATGAAAAAAGTGAGCTCCATTCCCCTACTCCACCCCCACCACCCATGTACTGGTAAGGGAACAACCGAGAAAAAACTTGAAGCTTTCAGAGACCCTGTGGATTTCTAAAGCGAAAAGAGGGAAATCATGAAAAACAGAAATGGCTAAGGAAGCTGGCCTCAGGCACAGACCGAGTTAGTCAGCCCCCTTCCGGTTGCAGAAAGAGTGAAAGAGCAAGGTGCTTGTTTTAGGTTATCCTGGATTCAGAAAAGGACTTTTCCCTTTTTCCTCCCTGCCTCCTCAGATCTCTAACTTCCAAATCATCAAATTTTCAGCATTCTGGTATTCAGGAGTCTCAATGGGAAGAGGATTTAACATCGAAGTCCTCTTTCAATTCTCTTCCTTCTTCCCTTCTCACAGGGTTCCTTTATTATCTCCTCAAAGATGTTTTAATTCCTCAAATCAGAAATGTTTTTCTGTGTTAAAAATTCACCATCGTCCTTGAAGCAGTTCAGCTCCTTCATGTACCTTGAAAAAATTTGACTTCAGTCTTTTCAGAAAATAAAGGGGAACTAGCGCTAATTCAGTACTAATTTTCCCATTTAGATATGAGGAAACAGAACACGGAAAAAGCTAACTATACTTTCCAAGGTCACACAGGGACCATCCGCCTAAGGGCAGTGTCCCCAAGCACTGAGGGAATTCCTGGGAGGCCCTGCCTTCCTAGACCTGCTAGGTCCAGCCCAGAACAGGAAATGCAAGGTCTGTGGTGGGGCCGGTGAACTCCCAGATCATGGATCCCTAGCAGGTCAGATATCTGAATCATGAGCTAGGGCCAGAAACTACATAGAAATGGCCAGGGTTTCATTATCCTGGGTCCCAGGTGTGGCACTGGATCCCAAAGTGAAGGGAGGGTAGTGTTTAAGAAAGGCTGGTCAGGAATACAAGCACACTAATACATGTTTTTGTTTTTGTTTTCAGAGGTTTTTGCCATAGGGCGCGTGCACTCGCCAGACAGACAGAGAGAGACAGACAGAAAGCGAGAAATCACCCCCCAGGGGGGATGGCCACACCGCAATCCCTTCTCCTCCATTCTCCTCTCGAGATCTTGGGCACGCACGCACACGCGTCCGGCGTGAGTTTTAAGCCGCCGGGTCTGGGACACGAACCGCCGTCGACTGTGGGAGTCCAGCGACATAGCCATTACGCTAACTGCTGGTCCTACATGTTTTAATACATGTAGGTAGGCAGGCCCGAAAGGCAGCTAGTAGGGTACCGAAACCGCTGAAGACACAACCACCACACACACATTGTTGTTCTTTAGCTCTAAGTGAAAAAGCAAGTCTAATTAAATTCGGTTAATGCAAATGGTTTTAATAACTACAATTCTGAGACTGCAGGAACTACCATTGGCTGGAGAGATGACCCTACCTGGCTTATTGGGGGAGGGCGGGAGGGAAACCTGGGGCTCACAAATGCTAAGAAATTCATCTACCATTTTCCCATTTTAAAACATTAATGATCTTGGGACCAGCAGCTGGCGTAATGGCTATGTCGCTGGGCTCCCATGTAGTCGACCACGGTTCGCGTCCCGGACCCGGTGGCTTAAAACTCACGCCGGGCACATGTGCGTGCCCAAGATCCGGAGAGGAGAATGGAGAGGGGATTGAGGCGTGGCCATCTCCCCCTGGGGGGTGATTTCTCGCTTTCTTTCTGTCTCTCTGTCTGGTGAGCGCAGGCACCCTATAGCAAAAACCTCTCAAAAAAAATTAATGATCTCTTTTTTAAAAAACACATTAATGATTTCTTTGTTGGCTAAAAACAGCAACAGGCATAAAGCAAGTCTATTTCAGAAAGCCAAAGGGGTTCAGTTCACAAAATTCTGAAAATTAATAAAACAATCTCTCCGTTGGTAATAGCGATAGAGCCCTCCACTGTACGGATTTCACTCTGTGCCCACTATACACACAAGGTGCCACGGAACCAGGCACTAGGAAGACACCAATTTACTTCAAGGAACAAAGCAAGAGACAGTGTTTCTGACAAACTGTGACTCAGTGTCATCCCGCATGATCTGGGCTGAGAAAAAATGACTATAAAGCATAAGAGGAACAGAGAGAGGGTGTTCGAAGGATCCTTTGAAGCCAAGGCTCTATTTTACGCTACAATAAAAAAGGTTTACTTCCAAAACAGAGGAAACCCTGACAACGGGCGTGAGCGCAGAACCGTCCCTAGCCTGCCATTCTCAGAACTTGGCACTCTAACGAGAGCCAGAGCGGGAGCGCCCGAAGGTGTGGCGCCGGTTCCTGCCAACCCCGCCTGCTCTTCGGCAACCCCCGGGATCAGGCCCCACTGCCCCAGGCGCCCACTGGGTGCAGGCCTGGCTCAGCGTCGCCGAACCTGCTGTGCTGTCCCAACTACGAAGGCGCCAGACGGAGACAAGGCCACCAGTTCTATTTCTTAAAGTTGGGGCAATCGAGGCCTGGGCGGAAAGCAGGGGTAGAAGGGTGGAAGTCGGCTAAGGACAGACCCCGACTTCTGCGGTCGGTGTAAACTCACTTCCAAACCCATCCCCCCCGCAGAGGGCCGTGATGGGGGAAATTCTCCTAAAACTCGTTTCCAAAGAGAGTGGGCCAAAGGTCACCCTCTTCACGCTCGGGCCGGGGGCCACTGGAGCTGCCACCACGGGGTGGGGGCCTGGCTGTGGCGTGAGGGGGCACCCCTGCCAGGGTCTCTGCCGGAGCGGGGAGCGCCGCCTCCCCTCCCAGGCCCGCCAGGTCCTCCCCGCGCGTCCCTCCCAGGACTGGCCTGGCGCACTTACCCCCGGTTAGGACCCTTGGGGATGAACCACGGCACGACGAAGCCGACGAGGCCCCAGAACACGCTCATCACGATGAGGGGCACCGTCAGGCCGTGATACGCCATGCTCGCCGCCGGAGCTGCCAGCCCCTACCTCCTCGCCTCGCTCCGCTGCGGTCCCACCCGGAAGTGTCAACACTGGCCCCGTGACCAGCGCGCGCAAAGCCCCGCCTCCCGCGCCCCCACGTGACCCCCGGCCGGGCCCCGCCCCGCCTGGGCCGTCTGAGAGTTACAACTCCTTTGAGGGACGTCTGTGACCACAGAGCTAAGGTCCAGTCACCAGGGGCTCAGCAGAGTTGGGAACTCCCGCCCTTTTAGGCGAGGAGTGTAGTTACCCACGATTCATCTACTTCTTCTGACGTAGGTAAAGACCTTAATGATAGAACTTAACAGCAGGTTACTATTCTGAATTCCTGTGCGCCCCATGCTAGGCTCGGGGCTAAAGTGCATGAACTGGCCTTGAATCCCCAGTCTGTAAAATAGTCCTAAGTGTTATCCCCACTTTAGTTGAAGAACCTAAAGCCAGGAGGAAGGTTAAGGTTCGTTTGGAAAGTCACATGGTTAGTAAGTGGCAGGGCCAGGATTCAGCCTCTGAGGCTCTGATCTTCAAGGCCAGAACTTCTGGAATCTTGTGCACTGTGTTGGGGATTACAGAAATCAACTGGATGCCTCTCAGGAGTTCACATTCTGGGGAGCAGACAGCCTTGTAGACAGGACAGGCAGTGCAGTGTGAGAATAGACAAGCATGCTCTGCTTATGCCAGCCAGTCCTCAGCCCGGTCTTCCATGAGGAGTATGGGGGCTGGGGCAGCAATAACAACTACCTTCCAAAAGGGAGGATCCCAGCTTCAAGTCCCAGGGCCTCCTTGTTCACATCCAGCACACCCAGGCTGGCTGAGGCTGAGGGAGATCCTGGTGCGATGACTCTGTTGGGGGTGCTCCCCTGACAGAAGAGATAAACTAAAAAAAAAAAAAAAAAAAAAAAAAAAAAAGCTCATTTATAAAAAAAAAAGAAAAGAAAAAGGAAGAGGAGTAGCAATTAGAACACTAAAGAGAAGATAAACATAGAATTTCAAAGGGGTTGGGCAGAGACACAGAGGAGAAACACAGTGCCCAGCAAGACTGACCCACATGGAAAGGCTCTGGGTTTGGGTCTGGAGACCTCCCATAGAGAGAGAGAGGGCACACATGTGCCCATGATCCAGGTCTGGCTGGGGCTGGATCATGGCATTAGAACCCTGTTGGGGATGCTGACTGTCCGTCCCTGTGTCTCTGTCACCCATGGAAATAAATTTAAAATAATGTGGAGTTTTTAATGCTTGCTGAGGATTTTCATGTCAATTATGATATGTTACAACCTTGGAACAGAGGAAGAAATCAATTCTCAGAGAGGTTAAGGAGTTTGAGAAAGCTCACAGCAAGATGGAAAGCAGATCTGTAAAATATATCCGATGGGCATCACTGCAGGCCAGTGTCCCTGTCATAGACACATTTCATGATCTCCTATCACTTCCTGATTTTTCTTCATCAAGTAGAATGGATTCCTGAATTAAATGGGAAGTTGGGGGCCAGCAGGTGGTTTGGTGGTTAAGGCACCAGACTCCCATGTGGCCTACTGTGGTTTGAGTCCTAGACCTAGTGGCTTGGAACTCACACCAGGTACATGTACATGTGTGCCCAAGTGCCCAAAAATCCTGAGAGGAGAATGGAGAATGGATTGTGGCATGGCCATCCCTCCTGGGGGGGTCCTTTCTCCCTTTCTCTCTTTCTATCTAGTACACATGCCCTGTAGCAAAAATCTCTCTCAAATAAATAAATAAATGGGAAGCTGACCAATAATCAGCGCTGTTCCAACTCTTCAACCATGATTCTAAGCCTTGACTGTGGAAGGCCACGTATTAGATCTTGCACATGAACAACTGTACGTCCATTTTGTTCCCTTACCCTAATAAGGCCGTCTGCTTCTGTAAACCTGCTTGCTCTTCTCATGAGAAAATAGCTTGTGCTAGCCGTACAGAAAACCGCATCTGGGATGACATCCTCCTATACCTGCTACTGTCTTTGCTAACTAGCCCGAAACCCTTTTGTTTAGCAATGGAACTGCTTACGTGGAAACCCCACTCCCCTCAGAAATAATTAACCTGCTTCATTCAGCTTCTGTAATTGCTTGCAGAAAAACCCCTGGTAACTGACCCCCTATAAAAAGACTACTCAAACTTCGGTCGGGGCTACAGTTCTGACGCTAGGCCCCCGAGCCTCAGGCTGTAGTCGCTGGCCAGCTAATGAAGACTCCCTTTAACCTTGATCTGCTTTGGTGGTCGTTCATTCGGTCGCACTCTACAATGTGAGCTGATCAGCTATCTAGGAAACTAGCTGGTCTCCTTCCTGCTCATATTGCTCCTCCCAAGACAGCCCAGAAGAAATTCTGCTGTGATCGGTTTAGCCCCAGCACTGCCTTCTCCGAGATCCATTTCATCCTGCCACATATCTCTTTGGATCTGTAACTGTTTTTAACCAGCACTACTACAGGGCAAACTCTGAACACATGCATCGGCTGTTTAATCAATCTGAAAGCACTTTATACATAGAATGTGCTCAGTAAATAATGCAGCTGAACTGTGTAGTTAAGAAAGGGTGATATCAGCCAGAACTATATTAGGGTTCAGTCCATTTTTTCCCATTTGTTTTCTATTTACTCATAATTGTGGTAACACATGCCACAGGGGCACGGTTGGTCAAGTGGGATCCAGCTGTGTACACTTAAGCACGGTCCGGTAAGGCCAGCCCCATCGTAACCATCTTCCAGTTACCGTTAAGGATAGTCACATTGTTGTGCAAGCAATCTCCAGAACGTCTTCATTTCCATTAAGTGACCCCTCATCCCCCTCTCCCAATCCCTGGCAACCACCATATTACTTTTCTTTGTTAAAAAACAATGTCCCACTCTGTCACTATCCTCCTGCCTCAACCTCCTGAGTAGCTGGGACTACAGGTGAACGCCACCAGTTTTTAGGGTGGGCTGGGAATCTAACCCAGACCCTCGTGTGGTCCCAGCCTGTGTAAGTCTTACTGGTGGGCACCGCCATGGCTGGGCTCTTATCTTTCTGAGTTTGACTCTCGTGTTAAGTGGAATTATACCAGCATTTGTCTCTTTGTGAATGGTTTATTTCACTCAGCAACGTCCTGAAGGTTTACCCTGGTTGTCCATGTGTCAGAATTTTCTTCCTTTTTAAAGCTGAATAATACTCCATTGCTGGAAAAGCTATCCCGCAGTATCTGTGGGGAACTGGTCCTCAAGAATCCTGGAACCAGATGTGAAAGTCTCTTATACGGGTTATCAGAAAAGTCACGGTGTTTTTTTTTTTTTTTTTGGAGAGGTTTTTGTTATAGGGCGTGTGCGCTCGCCAGACAGAGAAAGCGAGAAATCACCCCCCCCCCCAGGGGGGATGGCCATGCCGCAATCCCTTCTCCTCCATTCTCCTCTCGGGATCTTGGGCACACATGCACGCACACGCGCCCGGCGTGAGTTTAAGCCACCGGGTCCGGGACTCGAACTGCGGTCGACTACGTGGGAGTCCAGCAACATAGCCACTATACTAACCGCTGGTCCCAGTCATGGTGTATTTTTGTTTTTCTATGCAAAAATGAATCATTGCCTTTCTGACAACCCAATATATACTATGGTATTTGCATATAGCCTAAGGACATCTCCAGTATACTTATTATCTCCAGATAACTTATAATACCTAACATAGTATGAATGTTATGTATTTGGTAAGCTATATTTTTTGTTACTTAAAAAAATTTACTTTCAAGTCTTTATATCTTTTATGAGCAGGACTGAGAAGAGAAATAAGAAGCTTTCAACAGGGACTTGTCACACCACAAACCCCTTGCCCCACCTCTCCAGCTAGCCAGGATTTTGGGTGACTTTGGGAGTGTTCCAGGTTTACCTGAGTTTTGAACCTGAGATTGGCTGTGTGGCTTCTAGCAATGCAGATCAAGACACTACTGCCCACACCACCAAGGCTGGGCATGTTTCTTTTTCAAATGTTTTCTACCTGGGGTTGGATGAACCCCCAGATGCCAAACCTGCAGATGCAGGGCTGACTCTACATAGTTTATTCCTTCATGCATTGACAGGTTTGATCTCTCCCCTTTTTGACTATTTTGAGTACTTTGTCATTTCTTAAGTTAGGACAAATTATTTTCTCAATTGAACCCTGTAAGCAGGTTCTATAAGCATGTGTTGGGCATATAGGGATGCAGATCTCCAGAAAGTTTTGTCTAAATCTGTTCACTCACTGTGAAATGTCTCTAATCTCAGCAGTCCATTCATGGGCTTGTACTGACCAATAGCTCCCTCTATCAGCCAATCTGTCAAAAACATTTTATCAAATGTTCCAAATGAAAACTGTGGGAAGGTTAGGTAGGAACTATTGACTCAGGGACCCACCAAATGACGACATATTTTTTGCCCTCACTGTGCTTAAAGTCTTCAGGAAATAAATCAGACTCTGGCAGTGCGGTCCACAGACCCCTGCGAGTACTTGTGATTGTCCCAGCAGGTCTGGAAGGGCCTCTTTTTTCCAGTTCTAAATCTGCGTGAGGCTAAATTTTCTTCCTATTGGGACCAGCAGTTAGTGTAATGGCTATGTCATTGGACTCCCATGTAGTCCACGGCGGTTCGAGTCCGGGACCCGGTGGCTTAAACTCACACCAGGTGCGTGTGTGTGCCCAAGATCCCAAGAGGAGAAGGGATTGTGGCATGGCCATCCGCCCTGGGGGGTGATTTCTCGCTTTCTGTCTCTCTCTCTTTTTCTGGCGGGCACACGCGCCCTATATCAAAAACTTCTCCAAAAAAAAAAAATTTCTTCCTATCCTTCATCCGAAACAACACTTTGCCATGGATTGAATGCAGCACTGTCTTCTATTAAGCCACACATTAAGGAACTTTGCAAAAATCTAACACAATGTCACTTTTCTCACTTTTTTATTTGTTGTGGAAAACATCATTATTTTCCATAAAATGTTATTTACATTAACACATTGAGTTTATTATTGCCATTAAAAATTTTTTTTCCATGGGACTGGCAAGTGGCGTGGTGGTTAAAGGCGCTGGACTCCCACATGGCCGACCACGGTTCAAGTCTCGGACCTGGTGGCTTGCTTTCTCACTTCCTCTCTCTCTCTCTCTCTCTGTCTCTCTCTGATCAAACTGAAAAATAATAATGATGTAATAATAAATAAAAAAAAAAGTTAAAGTAATTCTTTAAAAAAAAAAAAAAAAAAATTTTTTTTCCACAAGGCACAAGAACCCTACACAGAGACAGATAAAGTGAGAAAGCCCCTTCCCATGGGGGATAGACGGGGATAGCCATGATGCAATCCCTTCTCTACTCTCCTCTTGGGATGGGATCCTGGGCACACATGCATGCACACTCAGGTGTGTTTCTCAAGCCACCAGGTCCGGGATTTAAACCATGCGGTCAGTGATGTGGGATTTAGTCCCCTTAACCACCATGCCACAGGGTGGTTTTAATCGTTCAAATTTGGACAACATGCTTTTCATAAAGACTTCATGTATCAAACTTTTAATAAACATCCAATTGTATAGACATCAAATATTTCTGAAAGTGGGGCCAGAAATAAAACAATGCAAATATATTTGGATTTAGGAAATACTTCTAGTTTTTATTAATAAAACTATTACTCAAAACTGTAAAAGTAATTTATAGCCAGTAACAAAACGAGGGGTAGGGTATAAACTGCTTTAGAAACATCTTAAACATTTCCGAAGAAACACACAGCAGGCGAAGTCTCCAGTCAAACCACAGGCTCTGCTCACTCCTGCATTTTCTCAATCAGTTCTTCCTTGTATTTGCCTTTCTCTTTTCCAACTTGTCGAGACTTGGCTTTGCGTTCAAGAATTTTTTTCCTATCTTTGTCCAGTTTTAGCCTGGTGATAACTACCTGTTAGGTGTGAGAAAAAACCAGTAATTACTTTTCTAAGTACAAACAGCCTATCGGCCCCATCATCCCGCCCAGCAGAGCGTGCCTTGTCACTTCTGCTATCCCAACGCCCACCCGCACGAGACCACTTAGGCAGTGTAGTGATGTGAGGTACCACCGAGCTGGGAAGGTCTGTTCGTCACCCCTTGGCTGGTGAGGTGCACTGTTTAAAGTACAGCATTGCTAGCTGCTGGACAGTACAACGAAAACGTAAGTAGTCCCCAATTATTCTGCTTAGGGATCCAAAATTCTGGAAGGAGAGAAAGACTATAATGCAATGCACAGAGAAACAGCATATTCCATTAGGCCAGGGAGCGCTATTCTCCTTCCCTCTGAACATTACCCAGTGGGGAAGTGAGGTCTGGAACACTGAGCCCCTTCCCCAGCGTAAGGACAGCTGTCACCAAGGACGGCGAAACAGGGAAGAGTCTGGGTCCTAGAGACATTGGGGCACCGCGTCAGGCCAGCCAGCCTGGCCTACCCCTGGGGTCCTTAGCACAGCCACCTGTGCACGTGCAGACAGCACCAACACGGCGAGAACTCTGACAGTGACCGGCACTGCAGGGCCGCGCCACGCTCAGTCCGGACCATACCTTGCTCGGGTGGATGCCCACGTGGACGGTTGTGCCGTTAGCCTTCTCACGCTGCACCCGCTCGATGTAGATGACGTATTTCTTCCTGTAGACCTGGACTACCTTGCCGATTTGTTGACCTTTGTAGTGTCCTCGAACCACCTAGGAGAAAATATGAAAGAGGATTCCCCCCATTTCTAATGCATGAGCATAATGAGGCCATTAATTTTCAAGAACTCATGGCCTAATCACACAAAACCCTTTGTATGAATTACTGGGCAGCCAAACGTTAGCTCTTTTTGTGATATAAATCTGCTCTGTGTTATTCTAGGTCAGGTGCAACTTCTTTGTCTCAAATTTTTGTCCTCTTATCCGAACAACAACAACAAATACCTTACTGGACTAGGATGGTCATCACAGAACTAGGTCTGGGAACAGAAAATAAGCTTTAGGGTAAAAGGAGACAACACAAAGCTTTCCAGATCACTCCATGAATTACAGGGGTATGTAAAGCTATGATTCATGTATTTGGCATGTAATGTGATGGGAAGGAACTATATAGATAATGTATAGATAATGGCCATTAAGCAAGAAGATTGCCAATAACTGCCTTTTTTTTAAAGAATGATTTTATTCAACTTTATTTATTTATTTTAATTTGATCTGAGAGAGACAGAGTGAGAGAGACAGAGCGAGGTAAAGTGATTAAAAAAGCCACCAGATCCAGGACTTAAAACATGGTTGGCCATGTGGGAGTCCAGCGCCTTTAACCACCACGCCACCTGCTGGCCCCAATAACTGCTTTTTAAACTTATATTCTTCCAAATTTCAAATTTTCCACAATACAGTTGCCACAAGGTACGTGTGCTTGCCAGAGAGAGAGAGAAGCACACCGCCACTTCTCCATCTCCCCATCCCGGCAGGATTTAGCCCACACATGTGCAAACATACCCAGCATCTCTCTTGAGCCACCAAAGTGGGACTCAAATCTGCCATGGTCAGCCATGTGGACCTGGCTCCCAAAGCACATGGTTTAACCACTGTGCAACAGAACCAGGAAAAAAAGACACTGATTAATAAGCATCAAGGAAATGCAGAGCCACAACTGGAATGGCCAGAGGAAGCAGGAAACCACGGGAGCATGCTGTCACAGGAGCAACAAGGCCAAGCCGTGGGACCAGCGAACAACGGAAGGATGAAGTCTTTAACAAATTTGACAAGCTGGCCACTGGTGGCCTTGGCTGGAGTGCTTTTCAGTGGTATGGTAAGGAAGCTGCTCACAGGAGAAAACACAAATGTGTTTAAGCTGATGGGAAGAAAACAACTATGGAGGAAAGGATAAAAGAAAGTATAGAGATGGGGCCAGCTGGTGGCATAGTAGTTAAGGTGCTGGACTCCCACATGGCTGATTGTGGTTCGAGTCCCAGACCTGGCAGCTTACTTTCTCACTTTCTCTTTCTGTCTGTCTCTCTCTGGTGAATTAAAATATAAAAGGCAAGAGTTCACAAAGTTCCTTGTGGACAGTGACACTTTCCTCTGTAAAACAGGAACTGTCACTCAGAGAAGGAAGTAGACGAGACTCAGAAGATCCTGAGAGAGAAGCAGCAGCTTTAACGAATCCAGCTGGAGCAATTTTATTCTCACGGTGGAGAACTGTTCATCCAGTACAGCTCTAGGAGTCAGAGAGACTGTGGAGAGCCACATGCACCAAAATGGCTGAAATGACTTTCACACGATGACCTCCGGACTTCCCTGCTCCGGGAGTGAACAATCCACCCTGACATAACTCTGGCTGTGGCCGGCTAAGAACATGCAAAAAGGCATTGAGGTCTTAGTCTAATTATTGTTTCTGTTCACCTGCGCCGCCTCCAGCGAGTCAACCCACCCCGCCGAGGCTGGACCCCGGCACCGCCCCTAGGCTCCCCAACCTAGCTAACATCCACAAGCAGCTTCTCAATCAGGTCCGCAACAGCAATCAGCCCCTAAGCTCCGCCCCCTGGTTAACGCCCCCCTGACAAAACAATCAATTATGGGTCCAAAATATATCCTTCATTTACATATTGGGCAACCAATTACCACCCTGCTGTGTATATAAGAATGTTCTCTGGCCCTCAATAAACGAGCAACTGTATACCATTCAGAGCTGTGACACTGTGTCGCTCCCGTGCTGTGACGCTGCGCGGGTTCCAGACCGCCGCTCTCTCACTCAGGAAGCCTGTTCGATTGTCCCGCGGGCCAGGACAAGAGACGACCTGGCTTCCTGGCCTGGACGTTCATACTCTCTATGTGGAATCTCCATTACTGTTTCTTCACATCTAAAAAGTAATTCCTATCTCACAGGCATTCAGAAAGACGGACGCGTCATCTCCCCAGCCCTCTTTTGCTCATCTTCCAAGTCCATTTAGTCAATTTGTTTGTTTTTTGGCCATAGAGTGCATGCACCCATCGGAGAGAGACAGAGAGTGGGAAAATAAGAAACCCATATACAATCCCTTCTCCTCCAGTCTCCTCCTGGAATTTTGGGCATGCACACACACGTGCCTGGTGTGATTTTCAAGCCCCGGGTTGGGACTCGAACCACAGCTGGCCATGTGGGAACAGCACCTTCACCCTCACACTACCTGCAGCCCTAGTCAATTGATTTTTCTCATTCATTCAACAAATACTGAGTTCTTACTGTGAGCCAGACCCTGTCCCTGAGGTTAGAAAACAAGATGAACTCTTTGGCCTCACAAAGCCGAATCTGATGGCTAACAGGCAGTTAACAAGTAAATGCAGGATTTATCACTTGACTTCTGCCATTCACCCTGTAAAACCTAACACTAGGTGATTTCGTTGCTGTGCAAACATCACAGAGCCCAAGTACACAGACCAAGATGTACAGCCTGCTACACACCTGTAGCAGGTGTGTGGAGGGCCCACCTCTCCTGTGGGACCGCCGACACACATCCTCACTGAAATGCCACTATACAGCACACGACTGCGTACAGATACGCGATCACTAACAGGACTGGGCACATGGATATCACTGGGATGATAAAAATGGCCACTACCATAATTAGGATAATGGTCACATGGTTTTGGATCTGCCAAAAACAGCCTGTGCTCTTTACTGTGTGTAAATTATACATCGGTTTTAAAAAAAATCTCAAATTATGGAGTCAGCAGATGGCGTAGCAGTTATGTCACTGGATTCCCACATGGCCAGCTGTGGTAGGAGTCCCAGACCCGGTGACCTGACATTCATGCAGGGCATGTGTGCATGTGTGCCCAATATCCTGGAAGGAGAATGGAGAAGGGATTGCAGGGTGGCTGTTCCACCTGGGGGTGGGGGGTGGATTTCTCACTTTCCCTCTCACTGTCTCTG
This sequence comes from Tupaia tana, assembly GCA_026018925.1. Classification (NCBI taxonomy): domain Eukaryota; kingdom Metazoa; phylum Chordata; class Mammalia; order Scandentia; family Tupaiidae; genus Tupaia; species Tupaia tana. The sequence continues at coordinate 57,955,115 of JAKSZU010000014.1, read as the reverse complement.
CCTCTCTCTCTATGGCAAGCGTGTGCACCCTAAATGCAAATCCTCTACCAAAGAAACAAATCTCAAATTATATTCCTTGCTAGGAATGAAAAAATAAAGGACGCTACGTTACAACATTGACTAAAGGAGCTGGGCAGCTTCTCTGAGACAGGGGAGCACCCTAAGCAGAGGGAGGAAAGACGGAGGTGTGTTAAGGACCAGGAAAGGCCACGCGGTTGAAGGGCAGAGCACATGGGCTTCGCAAGCGATGAGGCTGCAGAGCAGACCAGGCTGGACCGCCCAGAGCCGTGCCTCCAACGACTGTGCATTTTTTAAGCACATCAAGCACCACAGGTAGGTTTTAAGTTGGGTCTGACCTGCAAATAATACTACTGTGGAGAATGACAAGGGTACGAGTGGAAGCTGGGGGGCCCTGAATGGAAATGGAAAGTCAGGTTCAAGAATTATTTAAGAGGCAGAATCAATCAGATCCCATGGGAGACCAGAAGTGAAGCGTTAGAGTTGTTAAGAATACCTTAAAGGTTTCTGTCTGTCTTAGTCTATTACTGTTGTTTCCAGAAATACCTGAGGCTGGGTCAATTACCAATAGATGTTCACTGACTCATAATTCTGGTGTCTAGAGAGTCTGAAGGGCTCATGAAATAGTGGAAGGCAAAACTCTGAGCAGAGTGGAGTGTGGTCTACACCCATGAAAGTCTCACCCTAAGGACCTTATCACACCCAAAGGCCTCACCCTGGGATACCATGAAAAGATTAAGTTTTCACTTAACACCTTTACAATATGACCAAGGCCTAACACGTGAATTTTGGGGGGACATCTGAACTATAACAATGGCATATGTGACTGGGGAGATAGAAAAGTACACGTGAGAGAGAAAGTAGGAGAAGATGCACCCTCAACACAATCCTCCGGCTCAGGATCTTGGGCACCTGCACATGCACCTGGTGTATCTCAGGTCAACCAGGCCAAGGAGCTGAACCTGGTCAGCTGTGTGGCTTTCAGCACTCCCGTTCAGCATGCTACCAGCTGCCCCCCAGAGGCTGGGCTATGACTGTCTAATAGGACACTCAGGCATTCAGCAGGTAGTTAGATCTGCAAGTAGTTACATCTACTGGTCTGTGCTCAATGAAGTATTTGGGGCTGGGACATGGGAAGTTGTTAGCACAGAGCAGACATTTAAAGCTCTGGGAATACATAGGCGAACAACACAGAGCCAGGAGAGATGCCAGACACGGCCTGGACCAGGCCTGATGAATCTCCAAATTTGGGGATCAGCAGAGAAGAAACAGCCAGCAAAGCAGGCTGAGACTGGGCGTAGACTGTGAATGTGAAGGGTCAGAAAACCAAAGACCACTTCAAGTAGAGTAGAGCCACCCGTGCCAAGTGGTGCCAGGAAAGTCCAGTACAGAGACCGAGACGTGTCCAGTGGATTCAGCCACAAAGAGGCCACTGGTGATCACGGCAAAGCCCTGTCTGTAATGTAGCAGGGACAGGGACTGGACAGGACTAGAGTCCAAGACTGACTGGGAGGTGGAGTGCAAACAACACTTCTGGAGCCCGGCTATGAATGGGCAACCGAGTCACAGCTGGAAGAAAATGTGGGGCTGGGAAGGGAATCTGAGTTTTCCAGTTCTCTTGCAGAGTCAAGAATCTAACGATGAGCCCACACTTCTCTAAGGCAGCAACAGGCAGAAGTTATGCGGCTATTCTCTTCAAAAGCAGCATGTGCTTTCCAGTCAATGTGTTTTTCTCATCACACATTGCCCTTCATTACTTTGCCTTAGTCCCCCAGAGGTATGTGTAACTCCCTCATTCTATCCATAGCACGTGCCCGTGGGGAGGATCGGGACCGGGGAGGTTAAGCAGGGGATCACACCTCTGAACTACTCCTTCCACTTTACTGCTGTCGTGCTCTTAGCCTAACTTAGGCCTTGCTTCGGATCTTTTCCCCATCAACACATCCCTCGACCCTCAGAGTCCCAGCGTCTGAGATGGTACACCAACCTCAGCTCCTTTCATTCTCCAAAACAACGGTTCTCAGCTGGCGAAGGAACCCGAATTTTGTCACCAGGGTACATCTTACATTACCTGGAAATATTTCCACTGCTTACTGTTGTGAAAGGGGAAGCCTGCCACTGGCACTTAGTGGGGGAGGCCAGAGATGGTGCTAAACATCCTATAACATCCACACAGCTCCTTGTGGTCTGGTCTAAGATTTCAACAGCGTGGAGGCTGGGAAATCCTGCTCCACGCCGTGAGCTCAGTGTTGTTCACAGCTGCTGTTTACAACAGTACCGGGTAAATGCTCAGCAAATATCGTGTCTTTTTTAGAGAGAGATTTTTGTTATAGGGCGCGTGTGCTTGCCAGAGAGAAAGTGAGAAATCACACCACCCCCAGGGGATCGGCCACCCCGCAGTGCCTTCTCCATTCTCCTCTAAGGATCGTGGGTACATGTGCACACATGCCTGGTAGGAGTTTTAAGCCACTGGGTCGGGGACTCAAACCACGTTGATTACATGGCAGTCCAGTGACATAGACACCACACCCTCTGCAGGTCCCTCAGCATATTCCTTCAAAGAGTGACTCTAGCTCCTGGCTTTCACCGACCTCCAGCCACCCCCTCCCACACCCAGGCTCCAAGCACAGAGAACAGAGAAGCCAACTTCCCCACAAGGACCTGGCTCTGCCTTGCTTCTACTGCTGCTCCATTTTCATTGCCAAGTCCAGTTCCCACGAGGCCCTGTCTATCAAGTCCACTAAGCCCAAAGGTAGCAAAACACTGCTCTCACGGCAGCGTTCTCCTCTGCAAAATCTGGTTCAAAGAGCCACCTTGAGGGACACCTGGCAACCACAGGGAAATCAAAAGCAGACAGACTCCTCGGCTGGCACAGTAAACCGAATGTTCTGGACCACATCTTCGACCTAATACACCTGCAGGGTCAAGCTACGTGCCAGGGTACTGCGGACACGTGAGTCTGTGGCACCCCCACGACCGAGCACACACGCCTCTCGTAGGCACAGGCAAGCAGACGTACCTGGACCTCGTCGTCCTTGCGGACCGGCATGGAGCGGACGTTGTATTTCTGCCGCAGCTCCTTGGACAGCGGGGACGACATGATCTTCCTGCGCACGTGCGAGGGGGCATTGAAGTGGCGTTTGCGGTTTTTGCTGCGGTCCGAGGTCACGAAGGGGTTGAACTTCATGGTGACCGTCTAAAAAGAGCGGAGAGGGACGCAGGGGCGCCCGGTGAGTTACTGGGCCCAGCTCTCCAGCCCGCCACTCTCCGCGCGCAAACGCCTAGGGGGAAAGCGGTCCCAGCAGCCGGGGCTGAGCGGGCCAGGGGAGGCGGTGGTCTGGGTGTTATACGCAGAGGCCTCCCGCCCAGCTGCGGGGGACAGGGCGGCAGCTCGGGCCGGGGACGAGCGCGCGGCTGAAGGCACCGATCTCGGCTGCGCGCAGGGGTCCCGCGGGGCGGTGGGCTTCAGAATCCAGCGTCGCGCCAGCACCTACTCACCTGGCCGCCCCGCGCGGACTCGAGCGCTGCGTGCGCAGCCCGGAAGTGAGGGCGCCCGCCGTGCCGGCGCGCGAGGAGACCGGCCGCCGGGTAGCGTCCGAGCGAAGCGTCATGGCGCCCCCTGCGGCTTGGGGTGGGATCTCCGCGCCTCCAACCACAGCCGGGCGGGAGCTCGACGCAGCTTCGCGCCGGGAGCCCTGGAGTTGGCGACTTTGGGCATGAGCCCTCGCTTTCCTAGGGCTGCAGTAGAGCTCATGGATGTTCTCGTCATAGACACGCGTGCATAGTCTATCCTGTCCAAACCCTTTCTTAGAGGAACTCTGTTGCCAGTTAGCGTTTAGCAGGTGGAACGTTGCTGTTTAGCAGGTGGAATATTGCTGTTCAGCAGCTCGCTTGATTTAAAAGACATTCTTGGGGGGCGGGGGGAGGTGTTGTCTTCATTTCACTGCCTGTAAGCCTGAATGTCTGGACATACTTATTGTGACACCTTAAAATAAATGCCTTTTGAATGTTTTTTGAGACCACAATGAATAATTTTTCCTTTAAAATTTTTACTATGGAACATGTATATTCGCTGGACAGAGTCAGACAGTGAGAGGGAAACTGAGAATTCACCTCCCAAGGGGGATGGCCACGCCCGAGTTTCAGGCTACTAGATCTGGTCCAGGACTCCGTCAGTGGCAGGGGGCCATGTGGGGGCCCAGGGCCTTAACCACTACGCCACCTGCTGGCCCCCACGAGTAATGTTTTGAAGTTATTCATCTGCTACTTTACTGATGCTGGATATCAGTCCGCTTATTTCTAAAAATGTATTTAGCAGGGCCGGCAGGTGGCATGGTGGTTGAGGGCGCTGAATTCTCACATGGCTGACCGCAGTTCGAGTCCTGGATCTGGCAGCTTGTTTTCTCACTTTCTCTCTCCCTCTCTCTCTCTCACATTGTCCCTTTCTGGCCAAATTAGAATAAACAAAGTTAAATAAAATAATTATTTAAAAATGTATTTAGCATTCCATTGTATTTCGTTCTTTCCTTTGCCAAGAGATTTTGTAATATTGCTTCTACCAGCCAGGGAAATACACCAAGACCCTATTCAGGTCTCTTCCATGGAGAAATGGAATTCTTCCTCCTGGCAGCCCTCAGCCAAACTTTCCTTTCTTGGTATGGTTTGCATTTGGTAGTCCTGTGTCTTGCAGTGGTTCCTGAGTTCATATAGCAGGTTGTCTTCCTTTATATTTTACCTTTTGTTTGTTTGTTGTTGTTGTTTTTAATCACCGGAGGGTGAGGGCAACAGCGAGGGAGAGAGAGAAAGCACCCTCCGAAGGCCACGGACACACAGCCATCCCTCCTCTGTGTTGGGATTTCAGAAACACATGCACACATTCCCGAGGTACTTTTCAAGGCACTGAGGCCAGGACTCTGATCTCAGTTGGTCACATGGGATTTGGCTTCTGTAACCACTATATGGGGCCGGCCCTAAATTCTGTCTTTTGAATGTTGCATGTTGGTTTTGGTATCAGCCTCTTTGCCCAATATAAGACAGTTCTTCTGAGGTTTTATTATTTATTAGTGAACAGATCCTCATTAAGATTTTTGGTAAAACTTGTCAAATTCATTAAGTTTTCTTTCTTTCTTCTTCTTTCTTTCTTTTTTTTTTTTTTTTGGAGAGGTGTTTGCTATAGGGCACGTGCGCTAGCCAGACAGACAGAGAGAGACAGAGACAGAAAGTGAGAAATCACCCCTCAGAGGGGATGGCCACACTGCAATCCCTTCTCCTCCATTCTCCTCTCGGGATCTTGGGCACACACGCACACGCGCCTGCGTGAGTTTTAAGACACTAGGTCCAGGACTCGAACCACGGTCGACTACATGGGAGTCCAGTGACATAGTCATTACGCTAACTGCTGGTCCCCAATTCATTAAGTTTTCTTGACAACGCTTTTGGAATTATTTCTAATAACATGGTTTAAAAAAAATGTCCTTCAGGCATTTCGTCAGGTGCTTCAAATGTCCTGATGCTCCAAGCATCATCTGTGTGTGTGTGTGTGTGTGTGTGGGTGGCGGGGGAGGCAATCCCGATAGGCAAATGGAGAAGGGACTGTGGAGTGGCCATCCTCCCTGAGGGGTGATTTCTCCCTCCAGCTCCCACTCCATCCCATCTCTCTCTGGCAAGTGCACATGCCCTATAGTAAACCTAAAAAACAAAAAAGAAAAAAGAAAAGAAAATGTCCAAATATTTCTATTTCTGGGAGGCAGAGGATGGCGTGGAGGGGAAGTACATGAATCCTGGCATCTAACTTGCCTGGGCTTGAATCCCCACCTCTAAGAAAGAGAAGGCCTGAAGGCACCCTCCGAGCCCGGCATGCGCAGAATACTGCATCACACGTGACTGGCCAGGAGAAGTGCGTGGCCTCGTCAGTGGCTGACAGGACAGCTGCCGGACAGGGAAAGGGTCTCCAGAGAATGTTCTCGACACATGATTTCCTCTCGAGCTCCTGGACTACGGCATCTACCTGCCACAGCACCGGGGGCCTTCTGGAGTCAAGGGCCACTTTCTTCTCTTTCTTTTTTTTCAGGCTGCTGGGGCTGGGGCTCAAACTGACCAGCCACGTTGGATTCTGCTCCTGTAAACACTAGGCTACAGGGCTAGCCCTATCTCCACCCCCATGCCCTGCTTTTTAAAAATTTCAATGCAGTCGTGGTTTATTTTTCCATCGTATTGGTTCAACTCACAGTCCTTTGAACCACAACACAGCACAAACTGCACACACAGGCGGGGACACCGTACTGGTGAGCAGCAGGCATGCCACTCTTGCCATCCACGCTGCGTCACAGGAACCCACGTATCTGGGTCAGGACGTGAGACAGCGAGCATGGGGAGGGGGACACGGAGCTTCTGGCAGGAGTCTCTCCACATCCATGCTGCGTGTTTACGTGTGTCACTTGACGGAGGGCCGTGAAGGGTCAGGCAGCAGACTGGCAAGGACCCACGAAGTCCATCTGTCATGGCTGACGGCGATCTTCGCTGGCTCAGCTTACGGCTGAAGAAGAGATGCCGGGTCCCTTAAATCAGGGCTCTCCGAGGGGGCCCGATGGGGTGCAGTGGGGACACAGAGCTCTTGCAGGTGAGCCATGTGTGAAGGGCCTGGCTGGCATCTGGGGTCCCCCAAGTAAGTCAGGCACAGGTGTGCCCACGATCAGGCTGGCTCAAGCTGGGGAGGGTGGCAGCGCCAGGACCTTGCCGGGAGCACTGCCTGCCTCTTTCTCTTTCACTCACGTAAGAAATAAATGAATATACTTAAAAAAATAATTTATGCGACACTTTCATTTCTGGAGTCCCTGGCTCAAACCTGTGGAAGAATGGCAGCCCTGTTCTCAAGATTATATTCTACTTGGAAATACCAACATGGAAAAATTACCATTTAAAAAAAAATGTGCTATAGGGTGGACATGTGCATTCACTGGAGAGACGGGGGGGGGGGGGGGAGGAAAGTGAGAAAGCACCCCTTAGGAGGATGTCGCACCCTAATCCCTTCTCCATTCCCCTCTGGGGATTTTAGGCATACGTGCACATGCACTTGGTGTGTTTTTCAAGCCACTGGGTCTGGGACTTGAACCCCACAGTCAGCCACATGGGATCCAGCTACAACCACCATGCCACCTGGTGGTACCATTTTTGAAAATTTACCATATGCTGAGAATAAACACTTTCCTGGGGGACTTCAAAAAACTCACAGCCAAATGAGTGTTTATTGGGCTGGCCCCATAGCCTAAGTAGGTTACGGAAGCCAGATCTCACACGGCCAGCTGTGGTTTGGACCCTAGCTCTGGGGGCCTGAAAAACAGGTGTGCGTGTTGTGTGCATGCGTGCCCCAAATTCTGACAGGACAGAGAGAGGGGCTGCGGTGTGACCATGCCCCACTGGGGGTGCTTTCTGCCTCCCCCTCTCCATCTCTCCTGTGAGTGCACACACCCTTTGGCAAGTAAAAGAGAAAGTACAGTCCAGCTGGGGGACATTTTGGAAGTCCCTGCATATTTTTTTCATAACACACGTTGATCTCATTCTGGCGAGGTATCTGCACACCTGACGGACTCCACACCCACCATGGCCCCGTGAGGCGGCTTTATTTTATTTTATTTTGGAGAGGTTTTTGCTATAGGGCGTGTGCGCTCACCAGAAAGACAGAGAGAGACAGAGAGATAGAAAGCGAGAAATCACCCCCCAGGGGGGATGGCCACGCTGCAATCCCTTCTCCTCCATTCTCCTCTCGGGATCTTGGGCACGCACGCACACACATGTGGCGTGAGTTTAAGCCACTGGGTCCAGGACTTGAACCGCGGTCAACTACATGGGAGTTCAGCGACATAGCCATTATGCTAACTGCTGGTCCCGAGGTGGTTTTATTAACCGCACCGTCTCACCCGAGGAAAGCGAGGTACTGAGAAGTTGAGGGCCTACACGGACGCTGCACAGCCAGACAGGGACAGAGCCGGGAACGTTCTGCAGGGACGAGGCTTCGTCTAAGGGGTCATGACTGATCATCCTTGCGTTTCCTTGTCACCATGTCCAGCCTCTACCCTGTAGAACAAGCTCCACTCTGACAGTTCCCAGCGGCCACCAAGGTGGAAAGACTCACGCCGCAATGCGTCTGAAAACCAGCCTTTAATCATCTATTTAAACCCAGGGTGGGGACAGAATGAAAACATTTTTTCCCTTGAGATTTTTGTTATAACAGGTCAGAGGTGTCTCTTCCATAGGAAACTGACATCCTCCATGTTCTCAGAGTTTTTTTTCTTTTCTTAAAAAATTCATAAAAGTGGAATTTCAACTCTTGTGCATGCCACACATTTCTCACCCCAACCCACCCTGTCCCCAAACTACAGGCTCACCAAAGAGACTCCTTTATGTAACCAGGGAACAGAATATATATATATATATATAAAAAGTCAAAACAAAATCTATCCAAGTGGCCGCAGATACCAGAAATAACCAGAGACGGTTTGCACGCACAGCAGTCAACTCAGAGGCAAACGGGAGAGCTTTTCTAATTGGAATTCAGAGCCAAAAATTACAAATGGCAGAGACTTGAGCTATCCATACAGATCATTTTAAAAAGCCTCCCCTGGACACGCCTTCACTGCGAGAGTGCGAGTATGCGAGCCATCTTGACAGACGTGGACAGCAGGTGGCTCTCCAGGGCATGAGCCACGAGGGCGTAGCTGCAATTTCCTGGGTGGAATCCGTGCCTGGAACGTTGTCCCTCCCTTTCAGGACAAAAGGAGAAGGCTGAGGGGAACAGCAGGACAGGGGCCACTTTGGGAGCACGTGGGGGGACACTAGAGCCACTCCAGGGCCGGGAATGTGTTGGTGGGAAAGCTAGCTTGGCAGCAAGCTGGCTACACCTGCGTACTGAGGGGTCCAAGTGTCCCTGGGAGCCCCAAAGGTGGAGCTGCAAAGGTGACAGGAGAGCTGGGCCACGGGGCTTCCCCACCTAAGGCCTTGGGACCAACGGCGGTTGCCGGGGAGAAGCAGAGACAAATTGTTTTCAGGATGCAGGAAAGGACACTTCCCCCTGCCTGGGTCTAAGTGCACAAACCATGCCCGTCTGGTTCTTGAAGGTGGCTTTCCAGGCACAGACCACGGCCTTATGGACCCCAGCAGAACAGAGGGGGCCTTGGCAGTGGGAACAGCCCAGGAGACGCTGCTGTCACATAGCAGGGGCTGAGGCACATTGGTGGGGCGTTCAGAGGAACACGAATGGAGGGGGACGGTGACCCGCCTGGGCAGGTCTGGGCCTCTGCTGCCGCTGCCACACGCTGGGCATCTGCTTCTTGGAAGGACAAGGAAGGGCTGGGTAAGAGACCTGGGCCTGGGCTCCAGGTAGGGCAGGAGGGGGTGGGCGAAGTGAGGGTTCCATCCATAGTGCAGACGTCAGGGGCTGGCCTGGGAAGTGCCCTCCTTCTGGAAGGTGCAGGCAGGAGAGCCTTGGGCAGCCTGGCGCCAGAGCTGAGAGCCCAGGTCTATACCTTGGGGCAGGTGGGCTCCCGGGACAAAACCAAATGACTGGTGTGTCCACATGGCAGGGGCTACAAGATTGTCATAGATGGGGCCAGAGCTGGTCGGTGGGGATTCTGGGCTGTTCCCTAACAGGGAAAGAAATACAGCTCCCGCCATGAGGGATCCCCAACATCCTGGACCACCACCGCCAATCTGACTGGTCTTGGGGCTCCCCAGGGCAAGGGCTACCGTAACTCCGGGCAGTGAATTTGTCTAAAACATGGGGAAAAGAGGTAGCTGCGAAACCGTGAGCCACCCCTTGCTTCCCCCCACCTTCCACACACACTTGGATCACAGCCGGGTCCTGGGCTGGGACGGCGGGAGGAGCCGGGCGCCGCGGGCAGGGCACAGGGCGTCAGTGCATCTTGCCCAGCTGGACCTTCTTCCAGGCCTCCGAGGCTGTGAAGATGCAGGAGTCCAGGATGCCCGCGACAGTGAAGGTCCCACCGATGATGGCGCAGATCTGGGAGGGCGGGAGGGATCGGGAGTCAGTGCTGTGGGGTCTCAATGGCGAGGCCTGCACCAGAGCGCCACCGCGTGGCCATCAATGCACCCCGCACATACTCAGGCATCAAAGAAACCACTTGCTAGGGAATGAATTTGTTTTGCTATGGGGTGCATGTGCTTGTGGTGTGTTGTGGGGAGGAGGAAGTGAGAGAGCACCCCCTAGGGAGGTGGGGGATGGCTACGCTGCAATCCCTTCTCCTCCATTCTCCTCTCAGCATTTTGAGCACACACGCATATGTGCCGCGTCTGGGACATGAACAGCATAGTCAGCCGTGTGTGACCCAGCTGGCTTAACCATGACGCCACCAGCTAGCCCTAGATAATAAATTTAATGATAATAACCAAAATAATTGTGACCAACATCTGCTCCTTTAATTCCCATATTAACTCTCGGAATGCGGAAGGGGATTACCAGACTCATTTTAAGGTGGGGAAACCAGGCGTGGTAGGTAACCTGCCTACGCACACTAAGTAACCAGCAGCACTGAGACTTGAACCCAGGTAGGTCTTGACCCTGGGGCCTGTGGTCTGGAACTCAGCTCTAAACTTATTGGATATTTACAAACCCACATTTAGATGAAGGAATGAAGATTCTAGAAGGCAGTGTCCCCAGCTTGTTCACACAGCCAGGACGAGGCCATCTTGGGACCCAGTGCAAGTAAGCAAATATTCACGCCAACAAATGCAAAATGACAACAGACAAAGGCTACGGAGGAGCCCAGGGTGCCAGTGAAAGCTGATGTGGGGCAGGATTTCTAATGGCGTCACTGACGTCTGGAACCAGAAGAGTCTGTTGTGGGGTGGCCTTTGCACTGGAGGACGGCTGGCAGCACCATGGCCTCTACCCACAGATGCCACTATACCCTCTCCCCCTTGTGGTGACAACCAAACGTGGCCAAATGTCCCCTGGAGGTCACCATCGCCCTCGGCTGCGAAAGGCTGCAGTAGAGCCATGGTGATACATGTCACTAGCGTGTCCAGACTTCACAACTTTCTGCCTCATAACAACGCAATGACCACAACAGACAGACGTGCACACGGCGACTGCTCTGTGCCAGCACGGTGCCAAGTGCTCATGCCTAGAATCCCGATGTCTCCCCAGGTCCACCCTAGGACAGAGGAACGATTCCTGTTTCGTTTTAATTTGCCATAGGGCACGTGTACTTGCTGGAGAGACAGGGAAAGAGAAATGGAGAAAACATCCCCTAGGGCAGAGGGCCACACTGCTCCTCCTGTCTCTTCTTAGGGTTTTGGACACACATGCAAAGGTGCCTGGCATGTTTTTCAAGCTGCTCGGCCCAGGACTCAACTGTGTAGTCGGCCACGTGGGATCCAGGCACCTTAGCCGCCACACCACCCACTGGCTCCTGGAGGTACTATTCTTTTCTTTCTTTCTTTTTTTTTTTTTTAGAGAGATTTTTGTTGTAGGACATGTAAGCTCGCTGGAGAGACAGAGATCCAGAAAGTGAGAAATCACCTCCTGGGAGATGGCCACACTGCAATCTCTTCTCCATTCTCCTCTCGAGATTTTGGGCACATGAGTCCGGCATGAGTTTTAAGTCACCAGGTCCAGAACTTGAATCGCAGTTGACTAAGCGGGAATCCGGCGACATAACCATTATGCCATCTGCTAGTACTTGGAGGTACTGTTCTTATACCTACTATGCAGCCAAGGAAACTGAGGCACAGGGACGCTGCATCACGTGTTCAGTGCAGCAGCAAGTGGCCAAACTGGGTGTCTAGCTTTTAACAGGCCGCCCTGCTGCTTCTTACTGAACTTTCCCTCAAAGCTGTCACAGCCCTGCGCCTCGTCAAACTAACATTATGCTTCTCTCAAAATGTTACGGCCTACAAATTCCTTTCTAATGGCTTAAAAGGATAAAAATATGGAGCTAGCCTGCAGACTGGTGGGTAGGGGGGCTGGATACCACATGGCTGACAGCAGTTTAAATCCCGGTCCTGGCAGCTTGAGAAAGTCGCCAGGTGGGTGTGCCCCAAACCCCCACAGGGTGGGGAAAAGACTGTGGCGTGACTATGCCCCACTGTGGAGTGTTTTCTTCCAATCTGCCTCTTGGTTTCTCTTTGGCGGACACACGTGCCCGCTGGCCAAAACAAATAAATAAAATCAAAGTACAGATGATGAGGACCAGGGCAGTTCCCAGCAGGTTAATAAGCCTCGAATGCATTTTCCCACGAGTACCTCCTTTGTGCCATTCATAGGAACGATAATGCCACCCCCGCCCGAGTGCCTAGGGCAGTGGGAGCATTAGTGGCTTGTGAGGAAGGCACCTTTTCGCCGGTGGACTGCGGGCCACAGAGAGAAATGACTTGTCCAGGTCACACCTGGTGTGCGGCAGAGCCCAGCCCGTCTGCCTGTGGAGCACGTTCACTGTCCTCCGTGTCACATTTAAGGGCATTTAAACGATACCAGGACTCAGAGGACACCAGCAGCGGGGCAGCCCCAGAGGCTCCATGGGTGGCCAGCCGGCCAGGGACAGGCGAACCCTGGAGGCCTGTGGGAGGCGGCAGCACCGGAGTGGTGCCAAGTGGTGGGAAGGACACACAGGACACAGTGCGGGTAAGGAGGAAACGCAAATCGCTCGGCGTCTATTTTTTCAGATGGTATTTGCAGGGGATGAGCTAAGCGGAGGCCGCGCGGCCGAGACAGAGCCGGTCTGTGCAGCCGGGCTGTGAGTGGAGCAGCTGGCATTCCAGTAATAACCGCCCGGGAAACCGGAGCAGCCCCCAGGGAGCGCGGCGCACGGGGCGCTGGGGGATCGCTGTGAAGTGTTTGAAGCGGGCAAGCCTCTCCCTCAGGCCCAGAGCATGACGCAGGGGCGCTTTTCAGGGAGGATGACGGCAGGGGGGCTGGTCTATTTCGGTAGATGGATCAGATGATGGGAGATTTTATACCACAAAATGCTTTTAGAGCTTGGATCAGAGGATAGGAAAATGTGACTTAAGTGCAGCAGAGCAAAAAATAAAAAATAACCCCCATACACACAGGCGCGTGCGCGCACACACACACACACACACACACACACAGGCACACTTCTGCATTCATCCGGACACGACTTGGAGGCTGAGTGCTTATGACCCATGCACTGGCACCCGGCCGAAGCCTCCTTGTACTGGGCTGGTCCAGAACAGCGCGGGACGATGCAGCCTTAAAGGACATGGCAAGACACAGCCTGTGGGGAGACTGAGGCCCTGGGAGCACGGAGGCTGCAAAGTGACCAGCTAGCACAGCACAGGTTACGGGGTTACTGTCAGCCTAGGGCTGGCTCTGAGGTGAGCTCCAAGAGCCCCGTGCTGTCACCGTGCGCTGTCCGCCTCGGGCCTCCCCGACAGTCACATTCATAGCTGGTGACCAGGGTGAGGTGAAGCAGGGTCCTGAGGAGAGGGCTCTGGGGTTGACGGAGGGGAGGATCTAGAAGCCCCCGCACCAGGGTGTGACCACCACAGTCCATCCGGCCTCCCTGGCCCCAAAGTCCTGGCCGAGGACTGCAACCCAGCGGGCTGGCCGCAGGCTGCTCTGGTGCTGTGGGTGTCTTGGATTTGGGCTTGACACTGGTAGCGGGGAGGGCCCAGCAGGTAACATGGTGGTTAAGGCACTAGACTCCCACATGGCAGACCATGGTTCAAGTCCTGGACACTAGTGGCTTGAAACTCACACTGGGCATGTGTGCATGTGTGCCCAAGATCCCAGGAAGAGAATGGAGAAAGAATTGTGGTGCGGCCATGCCCTGTGGGGGAGATTTCTCACTTTTCCTCTCACTGTCTCTCCCTGTCTTCAGCAAGCACACACCCTATGGCAAAAACCTAAAAAAACAAAACAAAAAGCACAACACTGGTGACAGCGAGGGAATAGCCTTCCCCCGACCCCCCAGTCTACCCTTCCTTGGGTGATGTGGGCAAAACGTGAACCCACAGACACGGGCTGAAGGGGTCTCGAGACCAGTCGGAGGGGAGGGCTGGGGTGCCACGGGCAACAGGGCAGACGGGCTCGGCACCTCCCTGTCCTGGACAACGTGCGTGTGAACAAATAAACATAAAGGGAATGAACCCCACCCGCAGCAGAGTGACCCTGCACTGGCTCCACAGCCTGGTGTTCTTCATGCGGGCAAGGCGGGAGGACGGGCTTTTGGGGTCGCACAGGGTGGGGTGGGGCGGGTGGCACCTCCTGCTGCACAGGGCAGGGGGGTAAGGCGAGGACTGAGGATGCCAGATCTTCAAGCTGCTGGGTCCTGGCCTCGAACCACTGTCGACTAAGTGGGAGTCCAGCGACATTACCATTACACCAACTACCGGCCCCCAGAAGATTCTTAGAGTATGGAAACTGGTGCGTGGAGGGAGGTACACACCCAGTCCTGCGGCCTCCGAAGCCCAGGCTCTCCGCAGGGTACCATGGGCCTCCTGGCTCTGGCCTTTCTGGCCCGTGGCGCCTTCATCCGCGGAGCCACCTCCCTTGCTGGTCAGTGTCCCGCCAAGGTCGGCCGGAGTGCCCCGCGCAGAGTGGGCGCCCAGTGGGTGACACCGGTCCCATCTGGCACGAGACCACGAGGGTCCCACCTCGCTCAGACCTGGGGGTCGCTAAAGCTCTCAGAAATGGGTAAAGGACCGACTGTCCCCAGAGCAGGCCTGTGGAGGTGACACTGAGCAGAGGACAAGTTTTCACGGGAGAGGACAGCAAGTGTCCCAGCCAGCACAGGCAGCGTCTCTGCAGGGCCTGGGCACTCTGGGAGCCCTGTGAAGGGACACAGCAGCCTCAGGCTGCCGTGGAGCGGTGTGAGTGCCCATGGCACACAGATAGGCCCAAATGCCTGTCCCTCAGTCCCTCGCCAATGCCGTGCTGTTGTCCCCATCAGGCAGGCCCCCAGGTAGGGGACAACCTGGGGCAGGGGTCTTCCCCGAGGGGGAGCAGGCACAGGGCCTTGGGGTGGGGAGGTCACCAGAGCTGCCGCATGCACCGGTCCTGGACAGCTGCCACTGCTCCCGACAGAGGCAGGACAGCTCAGTATCCAGGCCCCGGCGACTCAGAGGGTCATCGGAGTCCTCCATGACAGCCCTCGGGTCCCGCCTGCGTGGAAGGCAGGATCGCTGGCCTGCCTCGGACAGGGCTGTGTTGCCCTCGCATTTCAGTCCTGGCTCTACTTCCTCATAACGAGGGCGGGTCCCACCGTGTGGCCGCAGAGGGGGGCGTTTTCCCTCCGGCGTGATCACCTTGCCGCCCACCCTGCCCGTCTGCCTTCCCCTGCACGTGAGGGAGGGCACGACCCTCACCACCCGGGATGGGAGGGAGGACAGTGTGCTCCCTGGGGACCGAAGCCCAGCTGGCCTCGGCTCCCACTCTGTGAATGGGCCGTGAGCACTGGCCGCCGCCCAGCTGCCTGCTGTGCTGTCCAGCCCAGGGACCGCTCGGCCCCTTCCTCGCCTCCGTCAGCAGTGCTTTAAAAGCTTTAAAAGTTCGCGGAAAAAGCACAGTTGGAGGAAACATGACGAACTGCAGTCCCACTGGGCGGTGGCAGACAGGCTGGAGCCACGGTTGGACCTTGGAGTCGGGAGGTGGCCTGGGGGCTGTGTGAGAGGGGAGGGAAGCGACTGACAGGGCCCAGGGAAGGTTGTGGGAGAGAAAAGGGGTGGTGGTCTCCACCCATGTCCCACCTGCCACCCCCTCACATGGTGGTCTCCACCCAGCATGTCCCACCTGCCACCCCCTCAACATGGTGGTCTCCACCCAGCGTGTCCCACCTGCCACCCCCTCAACGTGGTGGTCTCCACCCAGCGTGTCCCACCTGTCACATCCCCACGTGGTGGCCTCCACTGAGCATGTCCCACCTGCTACATCCCCACGTGGTGGTCTCCACTGAGCGTGTCCCACCTGCCACATCCCCCACGTGGTAGTATCCACTGAGCGTGTCCCACCTGCCACATCCCCACGTGGTGGTCTCCACTGAGCGTGTCCCACCTGCTACATCCCCACGTGGTGGTCTCCACTGAGCATGTCCCACCTGCCACATCCCCCACGTGGTAGTATCCACTGAGCGTGTCCCACCTGCCACATCCCCACGTGGTGGTCTCCACTGAGCGTGTCCCACCTGCCACATCCCCCACGTGGTAGTATCCACTGAGCATGTCCCACCTGCCACATCCCCACGTGGTGGTCTCCACTGAGCGTGTCCCACCTGCCACATCCCCACGTGGTGGTCTCCACTGAGCATGTCCCACCTGCTACATCCCCACGTGGTGGTCTCCACTGAGCGTGTCCCACCTGCCACATCCCCCACGTGGTAGTATCCACCGAGCGTGTCCCACCTGCCACATCCCCCACGTGATGGCCTCCACCCAGCGTGTCCCACCTGCCACATCCCCACGTGGTGGTCTCCACTGAGCGTGTCCCACCTGCCACATCCCCCACGTGGTAGTATCCACCGAGCGTGTCCCACCTGCCACATCCCCCACGTGATGGCCTCCACCCAGCGTGTCCCACCTGCCACATCCCCACGTGGTGGTCTCCACTGAGCGTGTCCCACCTGCCACATCCCCCACGTGGTGGTCTCCATCCAGCGTGTCCCACCCGCCACACCCCTCACCCTCACCTCTACCTAGCCCAGGGGCCTGGGGGAGGGTGGAGTCCTCACTCTGCAGTCTTCACAATGGCTCTGGCTGCAAAACTCCACCTTGGTCGGTCGAGCACCTACTAAGTGCAGGGCCCGAGACAGCACTTTCTCCTGCCTTCTCAGTTAAGCCTGTGACTGGCAGGGCCCCATTTCACAGGCGAGGAAAACAGGCTCAGAGAGGGAACGACTCGTCCCGGGAAGCACGGCTACCGTGTGAGCGAGGGGCGCTAGGACCCCAGTTTGGGAGGCTGCGCAGGGCCTTCCTTGTCTTTTTTTCCTATTTAATTGACAGAGGGCACGTGTGTTCATCAGAGAGAGGGAGACGGAGAAAGCACCCCCCCCCCCCGGTGGGGTGCAGTCATGCCACAACCCCCTCTCCCTGTCTCCACCCTCTCAGGATTTGGGGTGCAGACGCACACGCACACGCCTCTGTTGATTTTCAAATCACCAAGGCCGGGATTTGAACTATGGTGGACCATGTGGGTTCCAGCTCCCTTATCCACTGGGCTACAGGGCCAGTCCTGTGCCTGTTTTTGTGTTAGACAACTTGCCTCACTCCCACCCTGAGGACCCGGGGTCCCCTCTGTGTTGGTGTGGGCTGCTTTCATGAGCGGAATTTGTTTTCTCAATTCTATTAAAGGTTTACTTAATAACTCTCCTCAGCGAAGGGGCTCCCCTCAGCAAAGTCTATGAAATAAGAAGCTGTGAAGTTGCAAAACTCAGCCTGGTTTGTAAAGTGGAGCCCACCCACTCCTGAGACTCCTCCTCGCCGCAGCACTGGCCTGTGGCAGGCGCTGTGAGCTCGACTCTGCAGACTCGGCCGGAGCAAGTTGTCCCTGGGACACAGCCTTCCTGGGGCTCTGGGCGCTCACACCCAGGGCGGGCCTGAACTGAAGCTTCTGCAGGCTTCCAGACCCCAAGCACAAGCGTCTAATTCGATGAGCTGCTTCGTGTCTGTGAGCCTCAGTTTAATTCATACATGAAACAGGAATACTACCCACCTGGCAGGAATACTAACCACCAGCTGGGAGGGCTCCAGGGGACGCTACGAAGCTATCTGGAACGTTAGGAACTTATAGGAACTATGGGATCATATGTATTTTTTTGCTATAGGGCACATGCGCTCACTGAAGGCAGAGGAGGGATGGCCACATCACCACCCCTTCTCCTCCATCTCTTCTCGGGACTTTGGGCATGCACACGTGCATGCCTGGTGTGTTTTTTGAGCTACCAGGTTAGGACTCGAACTGCACGATTGGCCATGTGGGGTCCAGCACCTTAACCTTCCTGCCACCTGCTGGCTCTGGGATTCCTTCTTTAAGCAGCTGTCCCTTGCGTTTCTGAGCACCACTGTGCAGGCCCAGGCCGGAGGTGGGAGACAGGGGTACATTCGCGTCAGAGGCCAGTCAGGCCTGGCCACTGTGAGGTGCAATCTGAAGTCGGGGGTTACTCCATCAGTAAGGAAGCCATGGGAGACAGGCTAACTCTGCAGGGGGGCTCACTACAGAACCTCCCCCCAGTTCCCAGGGTGAGCCCACGTCAAGGGTCCTGAGCAACTGCCCGGAAACATGACAGTCATCTGATACTTTTTGGTGGGCAAAAATGGTCACAGCCGCACTGGCCCAGTCTGGCACTTTGTGACTTCTGGCTGTTCCCCCAAAATAAAATAAGCCATGCAAGAAAAGAGATCTGACACCTCCAAAGCCAGTCACTCTGTCACCACCACCCACTTGAAGACAATCTCAAAAAGGGAGTTTCAGCAAGTGGCGGGGACAAATGTGTGCGTGGGAGGGGGCACTTGGAGGGGCGGACTCGGCTGTTGTCAGATATGCTCTGCGTAGTCCCTCGGTGGCAGAGTTTTCCGGAATGGCACAAACTGTGGGTCTGAGCGAGGTGCCCTGGGTGCCCAGAGGGAGGGACTACAGACGACCTGGTTGGACTCCCAGGAAGGAGGACTCGTTCAGGAGCGGGGTAGGCAGCCTCTGAGGCCCTGGAGGGGCAGCGAGGATGAACCAGGTATTGGACACTTGGAAACGCAGCTGGGAGGCCCCACCTGCCTCCCTGCCCTCATTCCAGCCCACCCACAGCTGCCTCCCCAGCCCTGCAGCCGCCCCATGACGACATCCTGGCCCAAGCCTCCCTCCCTCGGCAGCCCCTCTGCGGAGCTATTTGCAGAGCCCCCCATTTGGAGCTCAGAGCTTTGCACGCAAGTGTTTGATTTTAAAAAGAGAGAAAGAGGAGCCACAGCAGGTGCCTCCACTCCCATCCTGGCCCCACCCGCCCTCCGAGGCTTCCTGCGGCTCTTCGTGCTGTGCATGTGTGTCTGAGCGCGGGCGTCATCCTCACATCTGCTGCCCTATGACAAGGGCCTTTGAAGCTCTACAATGACGCCATCTGCCAGGGACAGCCGGCTGGCTCACTGGGAGCTGACCCCATGGTTGCCATGGCAACCAAGATGGTGGCTGGGGCCTTTAAAAAACCCACAAGGCTAATGACGTCAGGAGGTTCCCTGCAGCAGCCTGGCCCACCAGGCCAGGCTTCACTGGTCTCACCAGAATGGAGGTGGACAGGGCAGAGATGGAGGACAGGCAGGTGGCCAAAGGGACAAGGAGAAGTAGACGAGGAGCCCTTTGCTCTCTGAGTGATGCAGGACAACTGTTCACCTGTAGCTCCTTGGAACCTCTGGCTCTCAGGTCAAAGGCTCACCTTCTGATGGAGCCGGTCGGCTGCCACAGGAGACCTCCCGGTCCTCTGAGACGCGCCATGTTGGCATCTCTGCAGTCCCAGGCCCCTTCCCGGGCCTCCCTCCTTACCTTAGACCATCTCTGGGCTTCCTTCGTGGAGCTTTCCAGGGGGCAGAGCCCTGCTCGCTGCCTCTGCTGTGCTCACTGCACCCCCGCCAGAGCCTCCACTGCTCAGGACCCCGAGTGTGTCTGTGTGGCACCTCCCCAACGGCTGGTCGCCCAAGGCAGGCACTAGGGATGATTCAGCCACCCTGGAGCCCAGCCCAGGGCCCCGCACATGGCAAATTCTAGCAAATGTTAAAAGAAGAAATGCAGTTGCTACACTTCTCTGTCACTTGCCAAGCAATTTCAATGCCCAGAGTCTCAGCTGCTCTCCCTACAGGAGCAAACAGGAAGGGCACAGAAGAGCCTCTTCTACCCTACAGGGAGGGGTGGGTGTCGGGGCTTCTCTGCTACTGTCAAAGCTACAGAGCTGAGGGTCTCCGAGGAGCCGAGGGTCCCGAGGAGCAGAGCAGACTGCGTAGAGCCACCCGGCACCTGCTCGTATCTTAGTGTCTGGCTCACTCCGGGACTGCGGTGGGGCCTGGAGGAGGCATTCGCAGCAGCATTGGGGCGTGCTCCCCTGGGTAGACCCCTGGGGTCTTGGGTGAAACCATTTGTTCACAAAGCCCTTGATTTGGGGATCAAAGTGTTTGTGCATCTCCTTCCAGAGTGGCTGTGCCAGATCACTCATGCACCAGTAAGACATGAGGGGTCTCGAAAAAAATTCGTGGAATGTGCATATTATGAAAAAACGATACACGGATTTCAAATATTTTTGCATCAAAAATAAACTCGTACTTTAAGTCCAAATTCTCACCAATTCTCTGAAGTCCCTACATGTCTTCCTGACCTTTGCAGTGGCAGGGTTTTAACCTCTGCCGGTCTGACAGGATTGCACTGGGTCTTGTTCTCAGTTTTATTGATCCAATTTCTAACGACCCTGAGCAGCTTTTCCCTGCCAATATGGTCCGCTCTGTGAACGGCTGGTCTTTGGCCAAGTTCCAGAAGTTGTTTCAGCGATTATAAGCATCCTTTATACATTCTGAAGGTACTCTTCTCGTATGTGTGGCAAATGTCTTTTCCTAATCTGTCTGGGTGTTTTGGCTTTATGTTGCGTGCCGTCTGTCAGACAGAGGGCTCCAGTTTGTGTGTGGTCAAAGAGAAGAGGAGACAGCTGTTCGGAAGCTCACGTGAGCACCAGACTCAGGGCACCTTCGGTATCTGGTCCCCTTGCACGCTTTCCTTCGAGTCCCACAGGCCTGGGGTAGCAAGAGGTACCATTGTCCCTTTGCTATGGATCACGAGATGGAGGCCCTGTCTCAGACGTCACGGGCCCTGGCTGGTTCCTCCTCCAGTTTTCGCCCGCTGTCGGCCCAGCAACCACACCTCCCTCTTCCAGCAAGTGGTCTCTGATTTTTCTCTTGAGGAACTCCTCCCCTCACTGTCTCTGGCCTTGTGGTCTGGATGGGG
This sequence comes from Tupaia tana, assembly GCA_026018925.1. NCBI lineage: Eukaryota > Metazoa > Chordata > Mammalia > Scandentia > Tupaiidae > Tupaia > Tupaia tana. The sequence continues at coordinate 57,934,162 of JAKSZU010000014.1, read as the reverse complement.
CTGGCTCCAGAGGGCTCATGAGACCTCGGCCTGGCCAACCCCGTTTCTAAGCTACAAGGATAGCTTGGAACCTGCAGTGGGCCGACAGCGCCGTTCTATCTAGGACTTGGGGTGGAATTACTGAGAAAGAGGCAACTTCTATGGTGAATTATATTTGAGAATGAAGACAGTACTGAGGAAAGCAGATTAAAAGATAGAGTCAAACCTATTTCTGACAATGTCTATGGCTGGATCCAGCCACGCCTGAAGCCTACTATCTCTCAAGCCTCAAGTGGTTCTGTCTTTTCCGCAACAGTCTTTACAAATACACACCTAATTACAACAGGAAATGAAAAAGCCAACATTAGACCCCTGATTTTGAGCCATTATTGAAGTGTGAGGAGGGCCTTGCAATACTATATTTATCTTTAGGCCTCAGTTTCCAAACCCGTGAGTTAGGGATAATCACTCTGTCCCTTCCCGTCATCTGACTACGATTTACCCAACTTCTCCTCGGACTCTGGGCGAGAGCAGGACCTACTGATTTGCTCTGACCCCAAGGGCATTTTGAATGGGAGGCCAGAAAACAGGATACTTGCCAGAAATAATCAGCTGGAAGCTGCCCCAGAGCATATTGGATGTGGTGGAGATAATGGCAAAAAGAGCAGGAAGGAAGGAAAGGGGAAACAACCGGCCACATTTGCAGCTGGAACTGGAAAGTGGGCACAGAAAAAGAGTTGAATCTTCCCTGTGAAGTGTACACAGAAAAGGGTAAACCCTGCTAAGAGTGATTCTCGTGAAAATAAAGACTGGAGAAAACCGTAAACATTTAGTGGAGCCATATGGTGAGTAGCTTCAGAAAGCAAATGGATTTAGTGGCATTCCCCCTGGAAAAGATTTTCCAGATGAAACATCGCTACCGATGTGTTTCGGATGCTATTCCTCCGCATCCTTGGGGACGCAGCGGTCCGTGTTCAGCCAGAGCCCCGGCCCAGCAGGCTCCCCCGCTTTTAGCAAGAACGGGTGGGGGGTGCCACGGGAAGGGAGCCCACGGGGTGCCACTCACCGTGGTGATGAACCGGTACAGCGGCTGCCGTCTCTCCGTGTACTTGACCGTGATGGGGCTGAGGTCGTAGCGGAACCAGATGGCAGGGATGATGCGGCCCGTGTGGCTGTAGGCCACGTACTCCTGGGAGGAGGAGGCGGGTGAGAGTCGGAAGCACAACTGCGTCTCCCGGAGGGTGGGGCAGATCGCAAGGCTCCCCGGCCACCTCCCCTGTCCCCCACGGAGCCAGGCTCCACCGCGGCCCTCGGCGAGCCGTCAGCATCTGCACAGGCAGCACCGTGGGGGTCACTGTGACCTTCCGCCATTCGGAAATAGATGGGGCGGCCTGGAAGCAGCGCCCGAATCAAGGGAGAGACCCGAAGGCAGAGACGTGAGAGGAAAAGTGACTTCCCAGCCAGTCTGAGTGGAGGCCGGTTTCCCCTGCGACTCCTGGGCCACGCGACCTCCACGTTTGGTAGCGGCGGCTGAGCACCTCCGCTGGTGGTGGGGACCCGTCCGGGACAGGGCCACGGCCCACAGAGGGAGGCAGGCTAGAGACGCCCTGACCCCTCAGCATGACGCACCCCACGGACAAGTGACCGGCCCTCCACAGGAGCGTGTGGAAGGCTCACCGAGGGGGACGTGCTGAGTCACACGTGATGGACACGCAGGGGTCTCAGCGTGTGCGCACGTGTGTATGCGTGTGCACACGTGATAAGCAGAAAGACCGTGTGGGGCATGAGCTAGCTTCTTCAAAGGAGGAACAAACACGGCACTGGGAAGCCGGAAGGCCCAGCCCTGCCATCGGCCTGGCCGAGAACGCACGCGGCGGGCACTGAGAGGAAGCCACGGGGCTGAACGGCCGTGTCCCGGCCCGGCCCCTCCCTCCCAGCCATTGGCTTCCCACCCAAACACAGGGGTCGGGGTGGTGACCCGTGGGACCTCTCCGGCTTGGGCCTACAGGGCACTCAAAATCTGTGGGCTATTCTTACTCGTTTACAGCAACTGGAACCCAAACAAACCACTGGGGGGACTCTGAGTGCTGGGCCTGAGCACCCCGAGATGTTCTCAGGGCTAACCCAGAGGTCTGACCGCCTGGCGGAGCCACCACTGCCAGCTCCCAGGGTGGCGGGGGCCACGACCCCAGGAACGCTGAGGAAGCTCTTCCGGGGAAGGAGCCCCGAGCAAAGGAAGACCGGCTTTCTCCAGGGGAGCTGGTGGGGCAGAGTTACCGTCTGGGCCAGAGCCCGGAGCTGAGCGACAGAGGAAGAGGCAAACGGCAGCCGCTGGCGTTACCCACAGCCCTCCGCGGGCTCAGCCGTTCGGAAGGCACCCTCACTCGACAGCCATCTAAGCACGCCCTGTTTATACGAGCAAACTGAGGCTGAGCGGCTCTGTGGCACGCCCAGGTCACGAGCTGCAGAGTGACGGAGCTGGGGCTCGAACTGGGAGTGTGTCCCGAGCTCACACCCTTCCTGCTCAGACTCCTGCCACGTTCTCCCACCTGTTAGCTGTTGTGGGACCCAGGGCGCCACAAGGTGTCCCCCTGAGACGGGGGTAAAACCAACAGGACTTCCCTGGGAGTCTCTCGGAACACCAACACAGGCGGATCGCAGTGGAGGGACTGGGTCACCCCCGGAGGGCAGCCCTTAGACCCCACGGCCCCCTGGGCAGACCCGTGGGTGATGTGCTCAGAGGCTCAGCCCCGAGGCCAGGAGCACCTCGCTCTAATCCCCCCTCGACCACCTCACAGCTCCACGACGCCCTCCCAGGGGCTGGATGGCCCGGTCTGTAGGATGACACAGCAGCCGTCCCAGCGGAGCGCTGTGATGACAGTAATGCGGAGGCCGAGGGCTGGTGGTCCGCCATCTAAGTGCTCAGTAAATGGCGGCCGCCACTCCTGTTCCTCCTGCAGTTCTCGTCACCGAGCTAACCGGCTGTCACCGCCACGCGGCCCGGGCACTGCCCAGGCCCACCCGTCTGGATCAAGGGTGCGTCTCAACCCATGGGCTTCCAGTGTTCACACCCCCCGCGCAGGCTACCTCTGGGGAAGCCCGAGGCCGCCTCAGCTCGCGACCACTAACCGCTGCTCACCCCACTCCCCACTCCGGCGGCCTGGCCCCCCAGAGGCCTGCCTTCCCCGTAAGGTGCAACCCCCTGCTCGTCAGCAGGGAATCAATCGGCACCATCAGTGTGATCTGGGTGCAGGGCTTGAGCTCCACGCGCTGGGCGCCTCACATGTGCTGAGCGAGGGACTCGGGACACACTCCCAGCTCGAGCCCCAGCTCCGTCACTCTCCAGCTCGTGACCTGGGGCGTGCCACAGAGCTGCTCAGCCTCAGTTTGCTCGTATAAACAGGGACGTGCCGCTTAGATGGCGGTCGAATGAGGAGTGCCTTCCGAACGGCTGAGCCCGCGGAGGGCTGTGGGTGACGCCAGCGGCTGCCACTGTTTCTCCCTCCCGAACAGCCTTTCTCCCGACTTTGGGGCTGCCAGCGTGGCAGGACCGGGCCTCCCGCCTTGTAAAAAATTACTACGATGATGATTTTTGGTACATTCCATTGCTACACATCATTTAGCTTGTACAGAGAATTCACCCAACATGAAACTCCTCAGGCCCGCCCAGGTGAAAATACCACACCAGTCATCATCAGCAGGTGACAGAACGTCCCAGTCCCACAAAGGTCCTGCCGCTCCATTTTCTCTCCCTAATTACTTCCCCTACACTCTTCCCCTCCCCACTCTCCGTCCACACTTTCTCCAGTGTCCCTAACTATTTTCAATGCTTTCATGTCCTCAGAGTGCGGACAGCTTAACCACAGACAGAGCCTGACCGGAGCGGCCCCAGGGAGAGCCTCCCTAAAGAAGCCCGGGAAACGGAGCAGCGCGCCCGCTCTGTCCAGCAGAGGGCGCAGCGACAGCCAGCCGGCCAGCGGCCCACGCACCTTGTTGGCCACCGTGTACTGGTAGGAGTACCGCTGCTTGCCACTCTTGTCCTCGTACACCGTGGGCACGATCTTCAAGATGTAGTCGTGGGAGGCCAGGGCTGCGGGAAGGACACATCACAGCGCGGTGAGGAAGGGGGCGACGGCCGCTGCCTGGCTGACAGCGTTTTCTTTCATTTCCATCCTAACCCCGCACCCTCTTGGCGCCCCCTGTCTACCAGCAGATGCCCGCTGCCCCTTCTCTCCCTGGAGACCAGGAAGCCAGGGAGGGTCCACCTGTCAGGAGCTCCATCCTGCACTGTGAATGTAGGACTTCTGGGAGTGACCCAGATGGCCATCAGAAGGGCAGCTTGGGGTGAAGTGTGACTAGCGGGGATGGCCGGGCAGGGCGGTGGCTAGGCACTGGGCACAGGGACCGATGCTATGGGGCCGATCGCGGCTGGACTCTGGCTCTGGCTGCACAAGTGTGTGTGCATGCTCCACTCCCTGATGCCCGACGGGGTGGAGAGATAGAGGAAAGGGGATGACGGCGTGGCCACCTCCCACTGCGGGGTGCCTTCTCTGTCTCTCTCTCTGCTGAGCACATGTGCCTTCTGTGAATAACGGAAAAAAAAAAGAGAGAGAGAGAGAGAGAAGAGCGGTGTGGGGAGAGGCTATTCTTCAGAAGCGATGGTGAAGGGGGAAGAGCCGAGCCCCAGACCGGGGCGTGGGATGGGTTTCCAGGGATCGGGGCCGGGGCAGACACTCCCTGTGCCTATGTGAATATACAGAAGGATCTGGAAAGACACCCAAGGACCATGGATCGCTGTAGCCTCTGGGGAGGACGGAGGGAAGGGCCCCATTCCCTGTGCACGCTCTGCTCTTGTGAATCCTTTTACTTTAAACACAAACTGGGTTTCAGTTTTAAATAGAAAAAAGCCACCAACCGGAAGAACTGCACGAATGCGGGCTGATTGATTTCTTCCTCCATTTTCGGTTAGCGGCAGATGACCTGTTCCCCCACCTCAGTCCTGTCACCTTCCGCACAGCTCTCTGACCCCCGTCCCCACCCACCCGATGGGGAGCTGCCAGGGCAGAGGCCAAGCCTTACTCATTATCTGTCAGTCCCCGGGGGCTGGCAGGGAGCAGTCGCCCGGCGAGTGAATGGACGGATGGAGGACGGCAGCCGGAGGCCTGCACGGAAGCGCGTTAAATCCACTCCTGGTAAGTACGAGGCCGAGCAAACCCGGGAGGATGGGACGTGAGAGCGAAGGCCTTCGGGATCGCACCGTGATATTCCTGCTGACAGCCATGCACGGTGCAGGTGGCCACGCAGGAGACCGCCATCCTCCGAAAACGGTGGCTGGGATTCTCATGTATGAACTACCCACTTAAACACAGGTTTATTGTTCTTTAATCGCCAGAGGGCCCAAGTGCTCACCAGAGAGGGAGATGGAGAGACAGAGAGCGAGCAAGCACTTCCCAACGGGGTGTGATCACACCACAGTCCCTCCTCCTCCATTTCACCCTCCTGGCAGGATTTGGGCATGCACACACGCCCAGTGGGGCCACCGGGGCCAGCACGCGAACTGCAGTCAATCACATAGGACGTGGCTCCCTTACCCACCAGACAATGGGAGCCTTTAGTTTTCAATGCATTTCTTCCATGAGAGAGAAAGAGACAGAGACAGAGAGAGAGAGACAGGCACCCCAGCGGGGTCTTCACACCACTGTCCGCCCTGGTCTCTGCCAGCTCAGCCCACGGGCCAGTGAGCATGTGGCGCACTCAGCAAGGTCCTTCCCACGTGGGTGCAGCTGTGTCACCACGGTGCCACCTCCTGGCCCACGCATATGCTTACATCTCCCTGCAACAGGATCACTTCATATCTCCGTCACGCCCGTACCCCCAGAACCCAGCCGGTGCCTGGCATACATCGTAGCGCTCCATGTGTGTGGCCTGACTGCCAGAGGCCCGCAGGATCAGCGGCCGCACACCTCCCACGGGGGATGTACAGGACGCCGCCTCACCACCCTCTGAGCGGGCACTGACAGCTCCTGCTTTCACCCGGGTGAACCAGGGCGCGTGAGCACGCCCGAGGTCTCCGCACACTCTCTTACCCCCTCGCTTCCTCTCCTGGGAGCAACACCAATGCCCTGAGGCAGTGGCCACTTCCCGGCCTGTGACGCCATTTGCCAAATGCCCACTGGAGACACCGTGGGGCCCCTCGCAAGCTGCCTCGCTCAGGTGGGCCCACACTCCCTCACGCCGGCTTCCTCCCTCCTGTCCTGCCTTCCGCTGAACAGCTACGGGATGTTCGAGCATAAGAAACCCCGTGACGAACCACTTTCCAGCCTCGACAGTTGCCGATGCATGGCTGCTCTTGTTTTGCCTCTACCCCACCACCAGGGTGGGGCTCATAGTCTGCATTTTAAGCCGTGTGTGTGAGTGTGTGCGTGCGTGTGCACACGTGCGTGCATGTTCGACAAGCTCCTTTAGATTCAGCTGACACCTCGGGTCCCGCGGAATGACTGCACTGCTCAGTCCGCAGCACAGGGCCCAGTTCCGCACGAGAGAGCTCACCGCAGTCTGCCCTCGGACTCCCATTCCTGACTCAGGAGCTGGTGACAGGGGAGCGTGGTGACAGGAGCTGGTGACAGGGAAGCGTGGCCAGCGCTCACTGAGCATGCCTGGTGTGCCAGGCCACGCACCAGGCCTTTCACCAGCACCCCGTGGCCAGACTCCCTACTATGGACACAGAGATGGAGGCTCAGAGGAGCCAGACAACTTCCCGAAGACCATGGGCTGGGAAACGGAGAAGCGGGATCCTGGGGCCCGAGGTCTCACTGCCCCCTGGACCTCCATCTAGCAGGGGCTCCTCCTCAGGGGGCTCCTGGTGTGACCGCTGATCACCTCTTAGCCCCACTTGTGCACCTACTATGTGCTGGACTCTGGGCCGTCGTCCTGGGGACAGAGCAGTGGGCACGGCAGAGTCCCCGGGTTCACGGAGCCCGTGTTCTAGTGGGAGAGACGGCAGAGTGCGCAGCCTGGAAGAACGAGATAATCCACAGTGGGGTGAGAGAGGGAGAGCAGGGTTGTCACCAGGGGCGGGGGCTACACGAGACAGGGTGGTCGGGGAGGGCCTCTCAGAGGTGGCGTCTGAGCCGAGACCCAAAAGAGACAGCAGCCTTCGTGGGAACACTGGGAACGGAGGGACCTGCGAAGGTGACGGCGCTGAGCGGGGGCGGAGCGGGGACCAGTCCCACCCCGGCTGCCCACTGCTTGATCGAATGCTCTTCTTTCCACGTCAGCCAGCCTGAGGTGACTTTTGTCACTGGTCCCAGAGCAGGCGTGGTTCTGTCCACACCCTCAGCCTCAGACTCTGCACACCCTGGGCCTTCTCAGCTCGGCCTTCTCCCGCCACCAGGCAGCCAGAGGCCCGTTCTCGCAGCACGAGGACACGGATGGCGTGTCGCTGGAAAAACGTCACTCAACCACGGCCAGGCGACCACACAGAATCACCTGCCTGTACCACGGCCAGACAGCTCACTAAAACAGGCAGCACGCCGCCACCGAGGAGGCCCCGCTGCACAGCCGTCCGTTTCAGGACCGCACCAGCCCCGCCACACTGGGTAACAGCAAACATGGACACGTCCAAGGCCGGGCGGTAGTCAAAACCGAACGACAGACAAGACACCTCCGCGGGCGCAGCAGGGGTGCGGGCCGGGCGACCGTGCCCGTCACAGGGGCGCACACACTGCAGTCAGACGACATGGCCGGCCGCAATGCCAGGCAGGCCACTGCCGTCCAGGGCTCAGGAAGTTCTCTGCTCACGGACGAGGGTGTCCGCGGCACACAGGGCAGGGAAGTGCCAGAGCTGCTGGGCAGGTGGTGGGGTGCTCCCCCCGGCCGGGGCTCCTGAGCGTGGGACAGCGGGTGTGTTAGGAAACAGTGAGGACAGCCACGCACTGGAAGGCGGCTCGGTGAGGAGGGGGGCAGGCAGGCGGCGGGTCCGGCGGCTTCCAGCAGGTGGTCTGTCTGAGCAGACCGGCCTCCCAGCCCATCCTGTGCACGTGTCCAAGGCCCGTGTGAGAGAGTGTGCGTGTGCGCGTGTGCTTGTGGATGGGTGTGCATACACACGTACACACTCTTGTCTGTGTGGGGGACTGTGGTTTCCCTTTAATCTGGGCCAGGCTTCCTGCAGCCAGGTGGGGGAGGACACCGAGAGGGGCCATGGACGGGCTCCTGCAGGAGGGCGGGGTGTGGTCAGGCCTGACCGGCCCCCACAGACTGTTCTGACCGCGGGACTCAGGGCCAGGATGGCTCTGACTCTGCCATCGCCCTGAGGGGCCTCAGGTAATGTCGGCTGAGAATGACGAGTGGCAGTGATGATGGGGACAGGGATGGGGACCAGGACAGGGACGAGCTGCCTCTCTTCCCCTCTAGGACCAGGGTGACAGCTTGCCTGGTTTGCACGGAGAGCTTGGCGAGTACCGGCCCTCTGCCCGCCCCCATAACCCACCCACTGACCAGGGCCCGGAGCAGGGGCCTCGCGGCTGGTACGTACGGTTGGAGGCGAGTCTGTCCGCTCCCCCGAGGGCGTTGAACGCTCCATGGACGTTCTGGACCTGTGGAGAAACAGTGAGGGACAGTCCCCCGGACCCCGTGGCAGACCAGCTGGTGCCACCTGGTCTAGGGACCTTGCCCACATGCAGAGGGCATCAGCGATGTCTGTCTGGCAGAAGGGCTGTGGGGAGCGAGGGCAGCGGGGCCTGGCACACAGCAGGCACTCGCCTGCCCCCTTCTGGAGCCCCCTGGTGCCGCACGGTCCTGGTCACCTCCTGTCATCGCATTTAACGCCCGAGCGGTGTATGATGGAGTCCATTTGGCAGAATGGCAGACCAAGTCTAGGGAAGGCACCAACCCTCTGCAGCTGGTAGTGGTTAAGCCAAACTGGACCCGGGTCTGCCTGACTCCAAGCCTGATCTCCTCCCGCTAAGCTACATGGAACACCACGGAAGGCGGGGGACTGCGGCCTGGCATGCTCCTCCCGAGACCCTGTGGCTCTCTGAAAGGCCCCTGGGGAGCCCAGGGCAGGGTGTCCCAAGGATGCAGGCCTCCCGCCCTGTCTGATGCAGAGATGCAGAGCAGTTGTGGAGACAGCGCCTCACGGCAGCCGGCAGGGCCATGTCCCCCTGGCAGGGGCTCCTGGGTAGTGAGACTGAAGGCCACATTGAACCTCCTCTCAGAGGACGACGAGAAATCAGATCAGCCACAAGAAGCCTCTGAAGCAAGACAAGGCCACACAGTGCGGCTAACAGGGCTCCTGAGCTAGACACCCTGAGGGCTTCCTGTAGGAAGTGACACCGACACCGCCATCTGGGGGAAAGCAGGACTTAATCAGGCAACAGCACGTGCAAAGGCCCGAGCCAGGAGACAGGAACAGCGCCCAAGGTGAGGTGTGGAGAGCAGAGGAGACCAAGGAGGTAGGTGGGGCCGGATTCCTGCAGAGGGCCGCTCTGGGGCGGTGGGCAGCAGGAGGGGCCTGACCCCTGACCCCGGTTGCAGGTAGCTGGTGTTTATGAGCATTTAACAGAACCGTACGCTCTGTGAGCCACGAGGCAAGGAAAGCTATTGGTCTGTTCTCTTAGGACTGAGTCTGAACATTCCCTCCCTCCCTCTCTCCCCTTCTTCTATTCCTTCTCCTCCTTTTTTTTTTTTTTTAAATTGCCAGAGGGTGTGTGCACTTGGGGAGGGAGGAGGGAGAAAGCACCCCCGTGGGGAATGATCGTACTGCACCCCTTCTCTTTCTCCCTCCTCTGGGGATTTCGGGCACCCACGCACACACGCCCAGCGTGCTCTTCCAGCTGCTGTTCCCAGGACTTGGACTGCGGAGTCGGCCGTGTGGGATCAGCCGCCTTAACACTACACCACTGGCTGGCCCCCTTTCTTCTTTCCAATGTAACTGACGGACAGTAATGGCACACCTTCGCGGGGTACAGAGTGATGCTGCGGTACTGCAGACGTCGCGGCGTGGTCAGAGTAACGAGCACGCCCGCCACGTCAAAGCCCCCTGTGCCACTCTGGGGCACACCACCTGCTACCCCTGCCGGCAGTCGCCTCGCTGTGCAGCACGCACCGGCCTCGTCCCTGTCCCCTGACCATAACTCTGTACCTGGAGACTTGGTTTCCAACCCATGGGGACGGTGGGTGTCACAAAGACAAGCGTGCTAGGCTGTCTCCCCTCATTGCTGGTGCCACCGCGTCACCTCACCTGTCTATACGGTCTATTAACATCTGCCTTCCCCTCCTAGAAGTGCCATGTAGGCTGGGCCCTCCGTGTCCTCACCCGGGTTGGCACGCAGTAGGTGCTCAGACATCCAGCATGGACTGCGTGGACGAGCCCTACGTCTGATGTCCCCCACGCTGGTGACTAAGCTCAAGGCTGTTGCTGTCCTGATACCGCCCACACCGGCAACACGAGGTGGCGTCCCTCCCTCCAACCTGCCAGGCTGAGCCCGGCCATCCCTCCCCTCCTGCCTCGTCTTGCTCATGGGCCCACCTTCCGCACAGGGGGCAGGTCAGTCCCCGACTCCGACCTGACCCCGGCGGCCCCACATCAACCCCAGCTCTCTGTCAGGTGGACGTGCTCAGCCCTCTCGGCCACCCGGAGGAGCCCCTCCCGCGGCCGTGGCACCTCATGTACTCAATGTACTCTGGTCACTTACTAATCCGTTTTCTAACGGTGACCGTAAGGGTCTTGCACACGAAACACGCAGGGAATGTACACGCAAATGACCGGCTGATGGCCACAGACCGGGTGCTCTAGTGAGGGCTGATGTGGGGACGCCCTGTGCCTGGGCCCCAGCTCCCCGCCCAGCTCCTGGTCACATCGCTATCCTCCAAGGCTTGGCTTAGGCGTCGCCTCCTCAGGGAAGCCCTCCCTTGGTTCCCAGGTTCGGGTGTGCCCTGTGGCCTGCCCGAGGCCGTCTGGAACTCGGTGCTGGTGCTCCCCTCGTCTTTGGCTTTCCCGGGTCTACGTCGACGTGTGTCCTGACACCTGATCACCCCTCCACGTGAGAGTGGGCGTGAGAGCCCTGCATTGTTTATTCATCACAACACGCTGTGTGACCTTGGACAAGTTGGGGAACCTCTCTGATCCTGATGAGGAAAAAACGACCCTGCGCAGCATGCTCGGGGAGGTGTCTGCAGAGACTGAGCAAGGCAGCACATGCAAGGCTGGAGGAGTGTGGCGTGGTGCAGAGACTGGGTGTGAATCCTGACTGTGCCACCGAGGAGCTGTGTGACCTTGTGCATGTGGCTCGGTGCGTGGCAAGCAGTGCTCGGCGCACAGAAAGCATCCAACCCATGCCAGGCGTTCTTACTGTGAGTGGTTCATACGTGTGAATAAGGAGTGTGGACAGGTGCGTGTGTGTGTCTGTGTTTGAGAGGGTCTAACCTGGGAGAGTCTGTGTGTGTGTGTGTGTTGTGGGTGTGTGTGTTCAGGGATGAGCCTTGGGATATTTGTACAAGCACACGGACGTTAGGGCACAGCTTTGTGTGTGTGTGTGTCCAGGGATGAGCCTTGGGGTATGTGCACAAGCACATGGATGTTAGGGCACAGCTTTGTGTGTGTGTGTGTGTGTGTGTGTGTGTGTGTCCAGGGATGAGCCTTGGGGTATTTGTACAAGCACACGGATGTTAGGGCACAGCTTCGAATGTGTGCTTATTCTGAACAGATGTGTGTGCACACGTGGCTGTGGGCCAGCGTGGGCCAATGTGGGCTGTGGCACATCGCCATGCCTGCAGGGTACCCGTCAAGTGGCCCCAGCCAGGAAGTGAGGAGCCTCAGCGAGCAGGGCGGCGAGGACCCTGGGGTTCCGTCCCAGCAGCCAGCGCACAGCAGTGGCCTCCTGCCCTTCTCTGTAAAATGGGCCGTAGGAGAGCTGACTTCCAGGGCCACCATAGAGAGGGGGCAGAGGGGACTTTGAGACCCACTGCCTGTGCTGGCAGAGGGCAGGTGGCTGGCGTCTAGAGCCAAGAGCCTGTTGGTGCTGTCGGCACTGCTGTGGCACAGGGCTGCTGGCCGGGTCTGCCGAAGGGGCCCTCTGGACCTGAGCAAGAAGGACGCTCGGAATACTCACCCCCACACCCCGCCTCATGCACAGGGGTGGGCACTTTGCAAAAGGCAGCTGGCATGGGGGAGTGGGGTGGGTTCAAGTCGGACAGGCCTGCTGGGCACCGGATGGATGGCTCCTTGGGGTCCAGCCCCCACATCTGTAAAACGGGGTGCTCCCGCCTACTCATAGACTGCACCAGCACAGAGAAAGCCCCGGCACCCTGACCTTGGTCACTGAAGGCGGGTCCCTCTCCCCAGGCCTCAGCCCGAGCTCCGGAAATTCAGCCGCTCTCAGAAGGAAGGACGGGGAGCTGCTGCTCAGACCACACTCAGAGGGGGCGAGCCCGCAGGAAGGCGTCCCTGTGCGCAGGAGGGCACGGGGCACAGGCCGACACAGCCCCGGATACCCGCACCACTCCGAGCGTCCTGGCTCACCTGCAGCGTGTCCCCAAAGGAGAGCTTGTGGATGACATGCGTCATGTCCGGGTTCTGTGGCTGGGCCGTGGCGCTGTGTGTGGACACGTGGAAGTTGCCTGGGACCTGCGGGAGGAATTTCGGGAGCGTCAGGAGTGTGGGTGGCTGCAGGGCTCGTCCTGTGTGATCCAGGCAGGGGGGCAGGAGGCTCTGCAGCCAGCTTACCATTTCCGACCTGTGACCTTGGAGGACTCGCTTTATCTTTCTGAGTGTTGGGTCAGTTTCCCCACTCAGTGCCTGTTTCCCCGCCAGCAAAGGTGGGAGAAACCACAGCGGGTCCCTGGGAGGCTTACGCGAGGTGAGGTATGCAAAGCAGCCGTTACTGCGGGGTTGGGTTTGTCGGGTCAACATGTTTGTCACCAGCACCGACAGAAGAGGGCCCCTGAAGAGGGACCAGCGCAGGCACTGCAAGGGCCCACTTGCTTTCCAAGAGCCGCAGACAATATGTGGGTACATGTTCGTCACCAGACACTCGCATGATGCGATCAGAACTGAGGTCCCTGTGGCCTGTCACCCCTGGAAGGAAGAACTGGATGGCCACCCTTCCAGGGCTTCTCCACGTTGTGACACGGGCCTGCTCCCGAGCTGGCCTCCTGCTCCCGGAGTGAAGTGACTCAGGAAGGCTGCCTCCTGAGCTCTGCCACCCGCCGGCTGCCAGGCTGACTCAGGAGCCCACTCCGCTCCCCGGCAGAGCCATCTCAGGTGGTGACTCATGCCAGCACACGCTGGGCCGGAGAAAAACGACGACGCTTTTAGAGCTGTGACTTAGGGACCTACGTCAGCATCTCGATGAATTTTAAAAACAGGGAGCATCCTGCCCTCCTCCCGGGGGTGGGGGTGCTGGCTGCTGAAGTGGGATGGCCACGTGGTCTCCTCACCCTGATCTTGGACGCCTGGCTGCAGCCACTTCCTGGAGGACGGTGCACGAGTCCAGCCCAAGGCTGACCTCGCCAATCATGGTGCATTGTCCCCGCTGCCTCTCTGAGCACTCTGGACGCCGGGCAGCCCCTCGAAGGCATGAGCCTTTAACAGGGAGAGCGGCAAGGAGGGTGGGCGGAGTCTCCACTCCCTCTGAGGGTTGGGGGCAGAGGGTGGCTGGGCTGTGACCTGCAGTCACACAGGCATGGCGGTCATAGCACATGGGACCGAGGCGGTGGGAGAAGGGCAACAGCAGCGGGCTTGGGGTAAAGAGCTGGGGCTCTGGGGCTGCCTGGCCCCACATCCTGGCTGGTCACTTACTCCTCTGTGTCTCAGGTCCCTCACAGCTATTGTGACGACTAACTCGGTCAGTACGTGGACAGGGGCAGATAAGAACCCCAAAAGGGCCTGCAGGTGGCATGGTAGTTAAGGCACTGGATACTCCCACACGGCTGACCATAGTTCGAGGCCCAGACCTGGTGGCTTGCTTTCTCACTTTCCTATTCTCTGTGTGTCTCTCTTTCTCTGGTCAAATTAAAATAAATGAATGAATAAAATTAAATAAATAATTCTTTAAAAAAAACAAAAACAAATAAAACACTAAGAGTTAACCATAATATGAGAGCTATTGAGACCTTCCATAATTCCCGGCCTGTCCCTGACCAGGGAAGACCTGTTTTCTGGACGTCCTTCGCGTGCATTTTGGAAGCACATTTATACCCAGGTGATGGTGGCTACCAACTGATGAGGTCATCGGGACATTCTGTTGATGGGCGACAAGGACGGCCAGGTGGTTAAAGAAGCCAGGTCCCACATGGTGGACCACGGTTTGTATCCTGGACACAGTGGCTTAAAAAACATGTCGAGTGTGTATGTGTGCGCATGCCCCAAATTCCAACAGGGTGGAGAAATGGAGGAGAAGGGACAGCGGTGTGGCCTCACCCCACAGGGGCTTTCTGCCTCTGTCTGCCTCTGTCTGTAGCTCTCTGCCAACTGCACAAACCATCTAGCAATCTACAAAGAACGTAAAATACACAGGGTTTGCAAATAAATGAAGCCATTGCACAGAAGGGACTTGAGCATCTGCAGATTTTGGTATCCACAGGAGTCCTGGCGCCCCTCACCCTCAGATGCCAAGGGACAACTCTAGGTTCTCTTCTGGGTCCCAGAGCCATCCAGCCCTGTCCTCCTCCCCGACAGCACCTGCTCTCATCCTTTGCTACTCCTCTCACCTCCCTACTTCTAAACGATGGAGGGCACCAGCGCCATTCTCAAACTGCATTTCTCTTCTACCTTAGGGTCTTATTTTTCTTCCTGTTTTTTGCCATAGGGTGCATGCTCTCACTGAAGAGAGACAGAGAGACAGTGAGAGGGAAAGTGAGAAGTCACCCCCCAGGGGGACAGCCATGCTGCCATCCCTTCTCCCCCTGGGATTTTGGGCATGCACATGCACCTGGTATTATTTTTCAAGCCAGCAGTCCAGGGCTCAGCCTGCAGTCGGCCATGTGGGAGTCCAGCGCCCTAAGCACCAGGCCACCTGCTGGCCTTGAACCTTAGGTTCCTAATGCTTTAGATGCCATCAATGATGCTTTTCCAGTCTGATACCACCTGTGTTTAAACGCTTAAAATGGGGACCAGCAGATGACATAACAGTTACGTTGTTGGACTCCCACATAGTTGACCATGGTTCAAGTCCTGGACCTGGCAGCTTTAAACTCAGGCTGAACACATGTGCGTGCGTGCGCAAGATCCCAAGAAGTGAACAGAGGAGAAGGGATTGTGACGTGGTCACCCCCCCTCAGGGGCTGATTTCTTGCTTTCTGTCTCTCTGTCTCTTTCTGTCTCTCCAGTGAGCACACGTGCCCTATCTCAAAAATTTCCCTTACAGAAAAAAATAAATAAAAATGTTTAAAATGTTTTTAACACATAAAATATGTAAGAGTACGAAGGGGAAAAAAAAACTGTGTATTTAAAATTACAAAAATAATTTAAAATGCTTGAATGTGCTTCTTCAGTAATTCATAAAATAACAAGATGTAGGGCTGAGCCAAGGACGGCTGTAATTTCCGAGCAGCGCGGAGATGGGTGAATGTAAACAGGCTCGAAAGCACCCGCAACCACAGTACTGGGAGATGCTATCAGCGGTCCTGGCTCCCGACAGGCGCTGCTAGCTCTGCTCCAGGGTGCTGCCTACGTTCGTCACGGAAGGAAGTGTTGTATTTATTCTACTAAAAATAAAAACGTCATTTCTTTTCCCATTCAAGTTCGTGGATCCACCGAATTCTCTCCACACTCGGGGATCCCTGTGGACTCCAGGTCTAGAGCAGGCTCCAGGCTGTCCTAGGGAACCTTGCTTAGACCCACCTCGATCTGCCAATGTTAATGGCGTCAGACTCTCCTGTAAGCCCTGTGCTAAGGTTTGCATGTGGCCCCAAAGTTCCCCGAGGGCTCTGATGGACTACTGTCATTTCAGGAAGGGGCTTGTTCCCTCCATGGAATGACAGTGCACAAAGACCCTCACCCGGTACAGGTGCCATTCTCCTGGTCCCCACCTCCAGAACTGGGAGCCAAGTGTTTGTTGTTTATAAATCCCCCATGTGGTGTTCTGTTAGCACAACACGAAACGGCCTAATACCGCTGGTTATAAGACGGATTCCACAGATCTGAGGTGGGGCTTGGGGCTGGCTTTCCTGAAGACCCGGAGCTGCTGGTCGGTCAGCCTCGCTCTGAGCAGCACCCATGGACCCGTACCTGTGACTTCCAACACCGCCTATCCTATATGGACGCCTACCACCCAGAACACTCTCCTGAACTCCAGATCATGCCATCAACTTCCAGTGTAACACCTGCCCATGGTCATCTATGGGAATCCCAAATGATGTGAAGACCTCGGCTCTGGGGTGAAGCAGTGGCGCCCTGACGGTGCGTAGGAGCTGCCGGGGTGCCCAGGAGCTGCCCGGCTCGCTCCTCCCCTTGCTGTCTCCCCCCCCACGGCACCCAGCACCCGTGGAAGCACCCCTCCACCAGGGTAGCAGCTCCCCGGCCCAGGAACTTGGTCCCTTGTTCGCCGCACGGCCCCAGAGCTGGCTGCTGACCCTGGTGCTTAGTGACCTTTTCTTGAAAGAGTGAGCGAATGTGGATTCATTTACTTAATCCTCAAACAAATGCTATACCATCACGCTCAACTTAAAGATGTCAACTCTCGAGGCGAAGAAGGATGAAGACTCAGCTTGCTTGGCCAACAGACGGCACAGCTGCAACTGACACCCAGGACTGGGCTGCAGATGCCAAGGCTTTCCTACCAACCACTGTCCCCCCACGGGGGAAGCGTAGCCCCTTCCTGAACCAGCCTTCAGAAGCTCAGAACCTCAGAGCCCCGAGCCCCGCCCAGACGCTCAGCAGATGAGGATGGTGACTGGCTGGTGACTGGCCGGACATGGCCCCTCAACTTGTCGGGGCTCATCCAGAGTGACCAGGTGGATACACGCTTCCGAGGAAGAGGGGGCGGGGCAGAGTGTGGCACCGCGGGGTCTCGTACCTTGTTGATGCTGAACTGCCCCTCGAAGCGGCAGCCCGCCCCGTTGCTCAGCGGGATCTTCATCGAGTTGTCGATGTGGCCCACTTCATGCCGGCCCATCTCATCCTGAATGTCCAGCCCGACCACTGTGGGAGCCAAGCGGGGGAGAAAGTCACAGAAGCCCAAAGAGACGGAGGCTGGGATGGCCCCTCCTCTGCAGAGCCTTTTCCCCCTTCTTTAGAGAGATTTTTGCTATAGGGCATGGTGCTAGCCGAAGAAACAGACAGAAAGCGAGAAATCACCCCCCAGGGGGATGGCCACGCTGCAATCCCTTCTCCTCCATTCTCCTCTCGGGATCTTGGGCACGCGTGCACACGTGCCTAGTATGAGTTTTAAGCTGCCAGTCTGGGACTCGAACTGCAGTCGACTACATAGGAGTCCAGTGATGTAACCTTTATGCCATCTGCTGACCCTTGTGCCCTTTTGATCACTCTATGGACATGCCAACTCCTTCAGGAGTTCCAGAAGCTCCCGGTTTGAGGTCTGGAGCCACAGAGAGGAAGTTTTCCCACAGAGGGAAGGCAATCACACAGCCAAGAGGGTGTGACCCTCCCAACATTCAATGCCCAGGGACAGCCATAAAGCCCCTCCTACTGCCTGCGAAGTAAGCAGGAAGAGTTTGGGGTAAGTAGCAGCTAATGGGGCCGGGGACCATGGGCCAAGGGTGCAGGAGACGACTCCGCTAGCCATGAGGCTGAGGGAGGGCGGTGGTTAAGGGCCGAGACCGTGGGGTCTACAAGGCTGGTTGTGGGAGTCCTGGCCCTGCCTCCCACTGCCGCGTGACCTCGGCTCAGGCACTTACTCCTGACGCCTCAGCTGCTTCCTCTGTGAAATGGGAGTGATAATTGGACCTTCCTTGGAGGGCCCCGAGGATCAAATGCTTCACAGGTAGAAATGCCTCGAACGGGGTCTGGCTCACAGAACTGGAAAGTGTTTAGGGAACACCGGGCCTTCTTGTATCTCAGCAGACCCTGGACCACGGGTGAGAGGCTGCGGCACTCGGTCCGCCTCACCCGCTCACGCCTGCCTGCCTCTGCCAAGGCCCGTTCCTTACGAAGTCGCTGGACGCACAGGCCCCAGGGAACCATGGCCCTGCCCTCTAGGAGCCCGCTGCTTTCCCAGGTCCTCAGAGCACCGGCTGGCCCCGACTCCCCTGGGACTCCGTCTGCGCACTGTGACTCGACTTCCCTGTCTGTAACATGCTTCCCAATCTCCAGGTCGATGTCAACTGTGGAGGATCCCTGTAAGCCACGGACAGGCAGGAATTCCCCCGGCCGGAGCGCCACAACGGAGGCTCCTTCAGAGAGCTGGGGGCATGGAACAACACGCCAACTGGGGAAAGGGAGGTGCGGACCACCCCATGTTCCCCCTCAAGGATGGGACTCTGTGAGGGCCCACCAACAGAGGGAATGTGATGCAGCCGTTAGGGGGACGCTTGTGGGCCCATGGTACGTGGGGCATGTGATGCTCTAAGGCTAAAGTGAAAAGAAATGCCAACAGGCCCCGGCCTCGGCAGGCCCGCCCCCTCCCTAGACAAGAATGTCGAGGTCCGTGTGAGGCTGCTCTGGGTGACCTTATCTGAAACCACGACAGCAAAAGCAGCCCCAGTACCGCCGCGCCGTGCAGGGGTGCGGAGCATGGAGAACGGGCGAGAGCTCCGTGTGGGGACGGAGGGCAGAGCCAGGCAGCAGCTGCTGTGCCCGCCCTGGGAACTCAGCGAGTGACCTAGCTGTGCCCAGGTGTCCGCCTCCACCATAAGCTGGGTGTGAGGAGTAAAGAAAACAAAACAAACCTTAGCTATGCGAGACGTGCTTCTGAGCGCCCTTTATGTAAGAACGTTCAAGGTCTCTGTGGGGAAGACCGTATTATCCATTCTGCACCTGGGGAAACTGAGGTGCAGAGATCTCAAAGCTAAGAGACAATGGAGCTTGGTCAGGCGCCAGGGAGCCTTGCTCCAGAGCCCTTCAGCGCCTCTCCTCGAAGAACCTGTCATCCCAACGCCTCGGCACAGCCGAGGGAGGCCGGCTCCACTGCCTGGTGGCTAAGGCCTGGCTGACCCCACGGCTCTAGGTCGGGCTTGATAAGGCGCCGAGTCCTGTGTGCACAGAAAGTCTCACCGGACAAATGAAGGAGAGAGGAGACTGGTGAGTATGCGCCCCCACGGGGAGGGGGAGGGTGCTTTCTCTCTCTCTCTCTCTCTCCCCCTTGTCTCTCTCTGGCGAATGCATGTGCCCTCTGGGAAGATTTAAAACAAAAAATTGAAAAAAGAACACCATCACCACCACCACTAAAAAAGAAAAAAAAAAAAAAACCCAAAACTAGAACAAAAGAATTCAGGACAGCCTGGCCCACAGCACGAGCTAAATTAATGTAGCTGTTGTCACTGTTGGACTCTTATTTTGAGAAATGTAAGAACCACCCCAAGATATTAGCTGAAAAAATAAGAACACCCAGAAGGGTCCCAAGTAGTAGGGTCCCAATGAGGTAAAAACTAACGCACGCACGCTATAGACAGACCCACGCGCGGAGCGATGGGGCAGGCAGCCCCCACCAGGAGGGGCTTCTTGGAGGAGGACAACAGGTTGGGAGAAAGATGGGTGGGAGGGGTGCTTTTACATGATTTCTTATTGTTTTATGTATTTTTGTGTTTTGAATTCGTGTCTTTTTCTTTTTTTAAGAACTACTTTATTGAACTTTATTCATCATTATTATTATTTTTTTAATTTGACCAGAGAGAGACAAAGAGAGAGAGGGAAAGTAAAAAAGCAAGCCACCAGGTCTGGGACTTGAATCTCAGTCATCCATGTAGGAGTCTAGCATCTTAATCACCATGGCACCTGCCAGTCCCTCGTGCCTTTTCTTCCTTCCTTCCTTCCTTCCTTCCTTCCTTCCTTCCTTCCTTCCTTCCTTTTTTCTTTCTTTCTTTCTTTTTTTTTCTTTTTTGTTTTTATAGAGGTTTTTGCCTTAAGGCATGTGTGCTCACCAGAGAGAGACATACAGACAGACACAGTGAGAAAGGAAGAAATCACCTCCCCCAGGGGGGATGGCCACACCGCAATCCCTTCTCCTCCACTCTCCTCTCGGGATCTTAGGCATGCATGCACACATGCTTGGTGTGATTTTCAAGCCACTGGGTCCAGGACTCGAACCACAGTTGGCCATGTGGGAGTCCAGTGATGTAACCACTATACCATCTGCTAGTCCCTCGTGTTTTTTTTTTTTTTTAATAAAAAAAAAAACTGTATTCATTGTGTACTAAAGAATATTAGTTTTTAAAAGCAGGATATGAGATCGTATGGCAGCACGACCTCAGCCATTTTGAGACGTGCACAGAAAGGAAAGCCAGCTAGACGGGATGATGTCAACTGTCAACCGACTGTCATCGGGTGGAGGAGTTATGGGCGGCTTCTCTGCTTCTCTGGATTTTCCAGAGGTGCGATGATTAGCATGCCTTTCCCCCCTATAATAAAAATGGAAGTTCTTTAAAAGGAAAGCCAGTGTTCCAGGAGCTGCCTGGGTTCGGGTTACAGCCCCGCAGAGCTGGCAGGGCCTGGTGGGGAGCAGGGCACAGGGCGCACAGCCAGAGCCCTGGGTCACCCAGCCCCTCCCAGCCTCTGCTGGGAGCTGGGACAGAGCCTGGAACCACATCCCTTCCCTCCTCTGCCCCACGGGTTCCAGACCTCTGGCCTGACTAAAAATTTCCTTGCTCCAGAGACATAATCCTCCTGAATGAGAAGCTGCCAGATAAATTATTTTTCTAAGAGAAAGAGGGAAAAAATAGTTTAAAAATAAAACTGACTTATTTCAACAGGTTCCTGGGCTTGGAGCCCACTGTGGATTGTGACGTAATTCTCACCGAAAACAGTAACAGGGCTGAAATCTGTCCCTATCTCTGCCCAGAGACTCACCCAAGGTTCTGCTCCCAGCCATGTCCTGTAAGATGGGAGGGGTGCAGAGGAGGCGCTGCATCAGACAGCTGGACGGAGGGACAGCTAGAGCCCCAGCCCGGGAGAGGACACCAGATACTCCGTAACCGACCTGCACACCGTCCCATCGGGGCCTCCCAACAACCTCAGGCAACGGAGGCTGCTCTGCCCGTTTTGCGGACGAGGAAACCGCAGCCAAGCGCAGCCCCCATGCCAAGGCCACATAGTTTCAGCCAGCAAAGGAGCCAGATCTGACTCCAAATCAGACTTCAGGCGAGTCTTGTGTTACCGCAGTAAATCTTTGTCCTGGTTAGAGCGAACTGTTACACAGAATAAAGTGTGAAGTAGGAAGTCTGCCCCTCCTTGTCAACACTGTCACCCCTTCACCCCGGGCACCTGCTCTGGCTCTGTAGGGCTGGCTGCTCTTGTCCGCCCAGAGGCCCCTTCCCTGGAGATGCTGGAGCGGTTAGGGGACCCCTCGTCCCCATGCACACCACCCTACAGTGACATGGAGGAGGACAGCCTGGTCCCCCGCTGCTGGATGGGACTAACTGGTGCCATTCACATGCCACATCTCCCTGTGACACCGGGCTGCGACGGGACTCAGGCTGAACACACGGCTCTGCACATCCTCCTACCCGCCTGCCCTGTCCTGCCGCCCTCGCCCCCCCAGCACCTGCACCAGAATCTTGGCTCGGCCTCTAACGCATCTGGGACAATCCCCCTCCCTCCTGCACGCACACGGCGGGCTCTCCAGAGGGGACCCCCATGTGCAGCTTATCCAGAACATCTGAGTGATTCGCTGTCCCCGGGATCACACGCTACATGTCGTCTGCAGCTGCCCGGGACATCTCGCCATGCCTGCCCACGCGGTGTCCTGTCACGCGGAGGCCCAGGCACTCACGCTCGCACTGCAGGTTGGGCAGGCTGATGTTCAGGCTGACGTCGATTTTGCCCCCGCTGTCCTTGTCTGGGTCATCGACGTATAGCTCGTTCACGCTGAGGGAGACAAGACAGACACCTTCGTTGAGCCGGGGGCACCCACCTGGCCTCAGGGGACAGCCAGGAGCCACCTCCTTGGTGACCACTACTCAGATGAGCCAGACTCCCTTCTGGGCAGGACGTGCCGTGCTCAGTCCTGTCAGACCTCCCTCAGAGCTGCCTTGGCATCTAGAGGAGGGGTGGGGTGCTGGGAAGAGCACGTCTTTCAGAGCCGCACAGATTCCAGTTCAAATCCTGGCTCCGGCACTTTGGCGTGCACCTCTGTGTGCCCATCTGCTAAGAAGGATCACACCACCCACTGCTAGAGAAACAGGGGTCTGACTAGGGACCAGGCCAACACCAGAGGCACACGGTGAGCACCTCGGTGCCTCCTCCAGGGCCTCGCCCAGGTGGGAGCTGGCATTCCAGGTGCTCATCCTCACAGAGGACGGGCTCCGGGTGACGGCCTGGGACCTGGCTCCGGGTGACAGCCGACGGGCTGGTCAGGTGCCAAGGCCGCTGCAGTGGGTCATCTTGGGCTAACAGCTGTACACACCAACACGTTGCACTTGCAGTCAGATATCCAAAATGGGTCCAGAGGCCCGTGGTCTTCCCAGAAGCTCCCGGGAAAACCTGCTCTCACCCTGTTCAGCCTCTAGGGGCCACCGAGGCTCATGGTCCCTTCTTCCTTCAGCAAAACCCACAGCGCAGCCCCTCTCCTCCTTGGTGACCTCCTGCCTCTAAGAGGTGTGACTGCGTCAGGCCCACTGGGGTAACCCACGACCAGCGCCCCATCTCTGACCCTAACGTGACTGCAGCTGTGACTTCCTTCTGCCATTTAAAGTGAGAGCCAGAGGTTCCAGGGACAGGGACAGAGACATCTGGGGGGCAGGGGGTGTTATTCTGTTGACCACAATAGCCATGGACAGGAGTCAGGTGGCCCCACAGCCAGCCGCATCACCTTGCTGCCAGGGACGGGGCCACAACGTCGGACCTGCTGGCAACACGCTTCTATTTAACAAATAAACTTCCTGGACACCTGTTACCTCTCAGGCACCAGCGACAGTGAGGGACCAGGCGGGTATGGGCTCTGCCCTCACTGGACTTAGGGACGCGGGACCCAGATGCCGCTCACCTCCTAAACCAGCACACTGCCACCAAATACGATCGGTGCTGGGACGGCTGCCGGCTGCCGTGAAGGGCTCTACAGGGACTGGCCTTCGCAGGGAGGCCCGGAAGTGGGAGGGCACGGCTGGGCTGGTCGGGAACTGAGTGTGGGGCCCATGGCTGCTGTGTCAGAGCAAAGGGGAGCTGGGTGTGAGGTGTCAGGGCAGGTGGCCGCGGCCTGGGCTGGCGTGGCTCCCTGGCTGTGGGAGGAGGACCCGGGAGCCCGGGGTGGGGTCAGAGTCCCGGGGGTGTGTGGACACAAGGTGTCTGGGGGAAGACCTGAGGGGCTGGGAGGTGGATGTCCAATTCCCAGAAATGCCCCACAGGGAAGAGGAGCCGAACCTGAGGCTGGGCCTGGTGGGCGGCCTAAGGGCCAGCTGTGAGGTGGCTGGGCTAACTTTACAGTCCCTAGGTCCCTGGGGCCTGCCCACAGGCACCCACCCTCAACAGTGAGACTGAGAGAGCTGTGTAAGTGGCCTCGTCTTCGGAAAAGGAGGAGCCAGGATGGGGCGAGGGAATTCGCTTCCCCTAAGGCCCCCCACTTGTGCCCAGTACCCCGCAGCTGCAGGAAGACAGCAGGGCTTATTTCCTTTGAGGTCCACCGGAAGCGGCTTAGCCCAGACTGCTAGACCTCTGCCCGTTCAGCCGGGGGAGGCCTACTATGCGCATCCATGTTATCTCCTCTGCCTCTGTGAATGTCTGTCTCTGTTCTAAAACCAGGACACTGAGGCTTGGAGGGGGTGTGTCCCACCCCGACGTCAGACAGCAGGAAGTGGGTGAGCTGGACTCTCAACCCGGCCTGCCTCACACTGAGCTCTGGCCGCCTCCCTTCCCTCTCCCCAGTGCCCAGGGGCCAGGGAGAAAAGGAGGGGGGCTCTGGCCCTCGGGGGCCCCAGCATGTGGGGAGAGGAGACGGGGGCCAGTGCACCAGCTGGAGAGGAGCAGGCAGGGCCACAGAGGGCTAAACTACAGGCCCTCTCCATAGCCACCTGCCCTTCCTGGGCCCTCAGCACCCTGTTTCCACCAGCCTGAATGTGCACCTCCGGAGGGTGCTGAGTCATGAACTGGAGGGCTGCTGAGTCATGAATCGCGGGGTGGTTAACAAGGCGGTCACCCAGCGAGAGCCTCCGGCGTCACCTCCCTGCCCAGTGAGACTTCGTGAAGCTCTCACCTTTCCCACCTGGCCAGGCTGAACCTCTGCACTCCTCTGAGGGACTGTGGGATGATGCCACCCCTGGCAATCTCCTGGAGGTGAGCTCAGCGCGGAGAAGGTGAACCCCAGGTGTGGTGCCAGGGTGAGCTCACCCAAGGTCCCCGGAGGCCTCTCCCGAGAATACACCCTGTCTTCCTCAACGGAATAAGCAGAGGCCAGGCTCCCCGGGGCGCATGGGCCACCCACAACCCAGGGCGAGGCGGTAGGCAGGGTGGAAAGCTCGCGGCCTGCAGCGCCTGAGGTGGTCTGGTTACAGAAGGCCAGAACCGACCGCTCCGAGGCCCTTCCTGCAGGGCCCTGGGCAGCAGGGCAAGCACGGTTCGATCACCAGGGCTGCCTGTGAGGTCAACACGGCCACCTTCCACGTCCAAGGCAAACGCTCCGGGGCTGCTGGCTCTCTGCCACCCAGCCAGCACAGCAGCCTGCCCACAGCCACCCGTGGCAGGCGCCCGCCAAGGCTAACTGACTTCATCGGCTGGGGCTGAACTGATTTTCAAACACTCACGAGCTGCCAGAAATCAGCCCACCTGGAAGCAAAATAAATGCTTTTTCTGGACTCACTGTGGTTTGGGACTCGCCAGGCCCGACTCCTCCTCACGCTGGCATGGGCGATGAGAAGACCGGTGGGACAGTGGCAGGCAGGCGGGGCTCACCTCCCAGCTAGGGGACCTAGGACAGGGGACTTCACCTCTTGGAGCCTCAGTTTCCCTTTTTTAAAACTAGAAAATTTTTGATGAAGCTTGAAATGAGGCCAAGTTAAGCTACCCATGAATGGAGTCAGCAGAGTGGTGGAGGGTTACTGACTGACCAGAGGGGGCACAGGGGAGCTGTCGGCAACGGAAGGGCGTTCGGTCTCCGTCCAGGTGGTGGTTACCTGGTGTAAACACAGCTGAACTTTCACACTGCCGCACCCTTAAGACCTGTGTACTGTGCTGTGTGCAAGTCACACCTATCTCTCTAGAAAGAGGGAAAGAAGGAAGGGGGTGGGGAGACATGGAAGGAGAGAGAAGGGGTCCCAGGTACCTCACGGGGCACTGGAGGACAGGTGGGCAGGGCTGCAGGCTCCACCCCGGCAGGACAGAGTGACTGTCAGTGTGAGTGTGAGTGTATGTGTGTCACTCATCTCTTTCTCTTGAGAAGACACACCGGTCACTCCTGGGAAAGAAAATATGGCATTGCGGCAGACTCCCAGGCTGCCAGGGTTCAAATCCTGGCTCTGCCACCTCCTGGCTGACTGACCTTGGACAAGGGGGCTTCATCTTCATCAGCCTCAGTTTCCCAGGCTGGAAAATGGGGACAATCATAGTATCTATGTCCCAGGATTGCTGAGAAGATGGGAACCAAAGAAACACAGAGCACGGTCGTAGGAGAGAGTACGTGCTCAATAAACGCTCACTGTTTCTGTTATGATCAGTGACGTCCATGTTCAATGATGATAACAGGGACGAGAATGCCTCCTGAAGAGTAGGTGTGTTAAAGCACATGGGGTACTCCCCGCGGCCCCTCTTCCCGGACACCGAGGCCCCCTAAGCCGGGAGGCATCCCGGTTCTGAGTACCCAGTTCGTGCCAGGGACCACGCTGGTGGCTCACACAAGCAGTGTCTCATTTAACACTCACGGCAGGGCCGTTTATAGCAGGGGTTCCTGCTCTCTTCTCACATGAGCGAGACCAGGTTCACAGGAAGGTAAATGGCCAGCCACGATCACAGGGCCAGGAGGAGGAAGAGGCAGGATTTGAACATCCAGCCTAGAGCTCGGCTCTTTCCACTGCATTGTAGTCTGGCTGGGGCAAGAACTGGTGACATACGGAGGGGCAAGGGCCCCAGGGGCCTGCAGGGCAGAGCAGCTGCCCAGGAACCTCCTCTGTCCCCTCCACCTGCCACACCGGTGGGCGACGTGTCTGACTCTCCAACCAAGACCAGGGCCCCCTGAGCTCGGCACCAGGCACGTGGTGTGGACTGCTGAGGGACAACCATGACAGGGGAGGGCGTCCTCGGCCCGGACACCCAGGAAGCAGGAAGGCATGTGCTAGGGAAGGAGGGGGCGCATTCCAGGTGGGGGTGCCAGATGGCGTCAGGAAGCCAGGTTCAGTGCTGGACCGCGCGTGTGTGTGGGTGTCAGCGAGCCATGGCCTTGTAGGGAAAAGGGAAGGAAGGGGCCGGGGAGGCCTGCTGGGAAGAAGTGGTCGAACGTAGCACAGGGCCTTGAAATTCTAGGCTGGGGCGTGAGTCCGATGACATCTATGGAAAGCAATTTTATTTGCTTTTAGAAGAGCACTTGAATAGCTCGGATTCCTGCCCAAAGTTGCTGATCTCCATGCTTAACTACGCGATTGAACGGAAACTTACACAGAGCGAGGCCCACAGCAAGGGCTGGGGTGGGTCTAGGAGGGTGGGATGTGGTCACAGGCGAGTGTTCAAAGTCCTGACTCTCCCCAGGTGAAAGTGTGTGCCCCTACACCCACCAGGCGGGCATCCAAACATCCTCCTCAGTCAGCTGCTGGGTCCCCCAACGCAGACCACCACCTGCCCAGTGCCTGGCCCCTCTGCCCGGGGTCATCCCCCAGCTCCTCCCTGGCCCTGGGCCTTTGGGTCAGCTGCCCCAAACCCATCTCCATGAGAGGCGATCTCACTGAGGCATTAATTTGTCACCCCCTGCTGGGAAGCATGCTGGCCCCTCGTGCTAAGAGCAATGTCCTGACACTCGGTTGGTGACACCTGTGGCTCAGAGCAGGGAATCAGAGACTTCCAGCTCCCCTCCTGTTCCTGGGCGTGGAGACCACAGGGGACACTACCCCCGCCTTGTGGGCAGTGGCTTCCTGGGCTCCATCTGCCTGCTTGGCCACCTCAGTCCAGAAGGGGGCAACTAAGTCCTCCTGTCACCCACTGTGGACATAATGCAGTGGTTTCCAGGAGTCTGGGCTCTGAAATGCTCCAGCAGACGTGGCCATAGGACAGGTCGGGTATCGAGTCTGGGCTCTGGAACCAGACGGACTTGGGTTTGAGTCCAGCTCCACCACGGATTAACCTCGGGTGGGCTTACCCCCCTGGTGCCTCAGTTTCTCCAGCTGTAACGGGTGACAGACAGCTGTGGCTACCCCAGGGCTTTGGTGCGAAGGTCACGACTTGATCCTTACGAAGTGGTAACGTGGGCGGCTGCTACGCGGTCACACGAGAAATCACAACCGGAAAGAGCCGTGAATTATATTATGCTGGAAACGACCACTGGAAGCTTCCGGCTACTGGATCTGAGTATTATACATTTTCGCCGGGTTAATGACTGTCAAGAGCAGTCAGAGCCTGGGCTGTCGAAAGCTGGAACATTCTGTGGTCAGTCTCAGAACACCCTGTGGGGGCCACTTTCCCAGGGATAATCACCAGCCTGTCCAAAGCCGGGGGTGGAGCCAGCAGCCCAAACAAACCTGCCTACACCCTCCCACGCCCACGCCCACAACCCCGCCCCGCCAGGCCCCGCCCCGCCAGGGCCCATGCCCCGCCTCCTGCCCCCGCCAGGCCAGGCCAGAAAAAGCCTCTGATGTCACTGATAATCACAGGTGGGGCTGGCACAGGCTGCTCCAACCAGCGGTGACCTCACCTCCTGGGTTACAGTCTCACAGAGGGGAGTGGGGAGCGCTGACCCGCTGTGGTCACAAAACTGTCAGAAGAGGCCAGTTACCCAGAAAACGACTGTGACCGCCAGTTCTTCCCAAACCTGCAGGGCTTCCCCGGGGGTCAAGAGAAGCTTCTGGGATATTCGAGTCTGCCACAAGGCAACCTTTTTCCTCGGGCTCATCCCTGACTGCTTCCGTTTGGAAGGTGGCGTCAAGTGACCATTTTCCCAGGTGGAGCCACGGGCCCCTGGTCCAGACAGGTCACTACTGGTCACTCTTCCTCCAGCCACAGACGCTGAACATGGGCCGGGCACAAGGCCGACACCCAATAACTGGCCTGCGTTGTCCCTTCCCACCTCCTTCCTTCCTTCCAGGGCCTCGGGTGATCAGTGGTCCAGGTGCCCCAGGAGCACGGAGGGGAAAGTCTTGGGGCCCCAGGGCAGGAAGAGCCCTGGAGCGCGCGGTCCCTGCCCTCAGTACATGCATGAGCTGTCCCGGCCTGCGTGAACGCCCCTCCCAACTCCCGGGGCACAGCAGGTGGGGCCCCGCCTGCTCAGTCTCCAGCTCTGACGTCAGAACTCCCTGGTCTGTGGCTGCCTCAGCGCCCAGCCTCCCCGTGGGCCGAGCTGACTAAGCCACCCTGCACACTGCTGGCAGGAGCGGAGAGGCCTGTTTTAACTCAAGGGCGACTGTGTGTGTGGAGGGGGACGACGAGAAATGAACACCCACTGAGCGCTTACTGCATGCCAGGTGCAGAGTGGCCTTAACACCCTGTTATATTAGATGGGGGGACGGGGTCCCTGAAGTGAATAAATGTGTGAAGAATTACGGACCTGTGGGTACCAGTGCTGGGAACCCATAAGGTGGCTTTCAGCTCAGCACTCTGGTTTCACTCACAACACGCAACAAGCCTGCAGCCCCTGCTCTGCCTCTGCCCTGCCTCTGCCCTGCCTGTCTGTCTCCAGAGCACCTACCACGAAGACCCACTGTCCAGTGCTCTGCATCCACTCCAGCAACGTGGGCTCCTCAGAGCTCAGAAGCCGGCCTGTGCACCTGCAGCTCGTGATTAAGGAGTGAGCCCCGTTAAGCACGGAGCAGCGGACAGGGCCTGGCCATCCCCACTCTGCCCGCTCCATCTCCCACCACCCTCTCTCTGCCCGCTCACTTTGCTCGACCTCGTTCTACTCTCTAGACAGCTGGGGCTCCTGTCTTGGGACCTTTGCACCTGCTGGTGCTCCTGTCCACAACGCAGGGCCACCTGCCTGGGGCCTGGTCCTTGTGGTGTCATACGTGTGCTCCTCTTGCCTTGCGCAGAACGTCACAGGTCTGCACAGCAGTCCCCTCCCAGAGAGCGGGTGCACCCTGGAGCAGCCAGCCCGTGCCCGGCATATGCAGGTACTTCACAGTGCCAGCCAGTCTCAGCCTTCCCGCTGTCACCTCCGGTTCGCGATGTGCTGAGCGTCATCACAGCTAGTGGCCCAAATGTCTGTCTGGCACAGGTGGGAAGATGCTTGCCTCGGACAAGGTCACCCCCATGAAGGGCCTGGTGGAACAAAGCCCCTACCTCCTCACACTCAGCATGAAGCAGTCCCACCTCCAGACAGACCTTGTCCCCAGGTGGAAGGGAGCTTTGACTCTGGCCTACCCTCCCTTGTTTGGCCAACAGTGCTGAGACCCAGAGAGGTTTGGGAACTTGCCCAGGATCACTCAGCAAATGGCAATGGCGCAAAGACCTGGCTCTTTGAGGCTCCCTGGGCTTCGGTGCCAGCAGGGTTCAAAACGGGATCAGCGCGACAGGGAAGGCGAACCCTCCCACAGTGGTGGGGGCTGGGGGCTACAGCCAGGAAGGAGCTGAGGGGAGGTGAGCCCAGCGCTCCCCTCCTATGTGGCCAATCAGCAGCTGGCCAAGCACTCGCGGGGCAGGAGGTGGGTGGGCCTGGCAGGGGCCTCCTAACCACGTGACTGTGGACAAGGCTTCACCTCTCTGAGCCTCAGTTTCCCCATCTGTGGAAAGGGGGCCACTGCCTCCCAGGGCTCTAAGAGGCCTAGAGGTGGTGATGCAGGGCTGGCGAGAGCCGGCGCGGGGTAAGCAGCTGGGTGCTAGCTCCCTCCGTGCTGCGGTGGAGGAGGAGGCGATGGAGACAGAGAAATTCTCGGAGAGAGAGCGAAATTCCAGTGTCAGCCAGGGAGGAGGCGGCCGGGCACAGTGTGAGGACCTGCTGGTCGTGATCATAAACACAAAGCCGCCAGTGCCAAGGGTAGCAGCTCCCGGGTCTCCTCCCGTCGGAGGGCGCCTGCCAAGACCCCACTGAAGCAACCCCAGCGGCATCGTGCATCCACACCCAGAGCGGGCACAGGCCACCGCAGTGCCGGCGGTTCCAGGAATCGGGATGGAGGAATCTGGTCAGTCTCTGCCAGGAAGCCCGCACGGAGCCCTTGCTCGTGTGGGCCCAGGGACCGAGACGGGCTTAGTCCGGGGCCAGCGGTCAGGTCCGCAGCCTCGCCCCTCTGGCAGGAAGCCGCCCCTCTGTAGGCACTCTCCCAGCCCTATCCCCAAACCACCCTGCGATGATCCAGACGGAAAAAGCCACTGGCCACACGAAGGGGCCGCAGAGGTGAGCACGAGTCCTGCTCCTTTGCAGACGCGAGGCCCCGCCAGGGCTGGACTGGAATGTTCTCCTCGGCCGTAACGCACTGGGCTCGCTCTTGCTCTAACTTTAAAACCCGGTTAAGAAGCAGGAGAGAAACCAATGCCACAGGCTTAGACGCATGTGAGAAGGTTTGGAGGGGTCTCTCCTTCTGCACACCCCTCCTTCTTGTCACCCGGGGCCCCAGAAAGCCCATCATGGAGGATGACTTACACTTCTGTCGTTATGAATCCAGTGAGTTCCGACAGGAAGAGGAAGAGGATGAAGAGGCAGCAGCAGATAGAGACTGGAAGACACAACACAGACGCAAACGGTTAGGGGTGGAGGGCGCGCAAAGGGAGCCGGCACTGCCCCCGTCCCCGCCGAACCCCACCCCAGCCCGCGCAGAGCGAAGCTCAGCGAGGAGAGAACAGAGGCCCCTCGGGAGGCCCCACCTGCAGGGCCTCAGTGTGAGCAGCACCCGTCCCCCCCGCTGCCTCTGTGCCGGGGCGACCCTCGGGTCCTGATCCCCTCTCTGCCCCTGAGTGCGGGGACAGCCAGGGACAGAGGCTGTGAACTGGTGGCTGCCATGTGCTGTTTGGCCCGAGTGGTCTGTCTTGAAGTCCACAGGGAGAAACTGGAACACCTAACCCTCGCTCCCACATGGGTCTGAGCCCACCGGTTTGCTACGGGCTGCACCGCCCCCTCCTGCCTCTGATCCCGAGGCCAAGGCCGAGGCCTGGTGTCTGTTAGACCCTCAGGGCGCCGTCAGCACTGTGCCCGTGTCTCTCCAGAGCAGGAATTTGGAGACCCAAGCTGTGCTTCAAGAGAAGAGATGACTGCACGGAGGCGAAGACATGCTGGGAGCACTGGTGCTGGCCCACGCCACTGCCCGGCCCCCGAAGACATCGGAGTGTGTGGCTGGAACAAGTGCCCTAGGTCTGGCCTAGACCCCGCTCACGTCTCGATCTCCTGACACTTGCAGCGTCCAGTCACCCAGTCGTGCCGGGCCGTGGGCGTCTCCCCAGAAATACTTTTCATCTCTACCCGGAATCGCCTTCCCATCTCCCTCCTCCTCCACGGCCACCCAGTCTCCTGTGCGCACCCCTGCACATCCTCCCAGGCCATGGCCAGCTCGAATGTCCCCGACCCCAGGGGTGGGTCTGGTCACTGTGTCCTCTGCCCTGGCCTCTCTAACACGTTCTGATTCCCAGCGGCTGTTCATCCCATTAGCCCGAAGGCCTGGAAGGTGAAAACCCACAGCTCCGGTGCCTGGCCCGGGCTGGAGACAGCGAGGACCCCGAGGTGCCATGCAGGAGTGAGCCGGCCCCACAGGACACATGAGGGCTCATCACCTGGGTTTCTCTAGGGGGAAAGGGGCGAGGGCACTGGCCCACCATTCACCTGCTGTGTGTGCCCAGGTGGGTGACTTACCCTCTCTGTGCTCGGTTTCCTCAACTACGAAACGGCAGCAATTGCCACTTAGGGCTGCTCTGAGCTTGCGACGGCGCCTGGCCGGGAGCTGGGAAGACTGCATTTGATGAAGGTGATCTGACCAATCGGTCGACCCTTAGTTTCCCGAGGAGAAACTAAGTTTCTCAGTCCCACAGGAGGACTCGGCTGCGTTCTCAGCAGCCCACACCAGGGCTGGCAGGCACTAAGGCCGTGATGTTGTTGTTGGTATTATTATTATTTAATTTGCTACAGAGTGCATGCACTCAGGGAGAGAGAGAGAAAGCGAGAGCGCACTCTCCGGGGAGCCATGCGGCCATCTCTTCTCCGCCATTTCTCCTTGGGGGATTTTGGGCATGCGTGCTCAGGCACCCAGTGTGTTTCTCAAGCTGCCAGAGCCAGGACTCAGACCGTCACGTGTGGGATCCGGCCCCTATTCTAGTATGCCACCGGCTGGCCTGCTACGTTTTATTGTCCTATCTACTTATCTGTATTGTCTACGTCTACACCTGTCTGCCGATCTACCCACCCCAAAGTCAAACAGCAGGGACTGGCCCCACAGCCCAGTGGGTCAGGGAGCCATCCACAATTCGAAGCTGGGCCCCAGGATCTTAAAAACATGCCTGGGGGCTGGCACACAGCATGGTGGTTAAAGCAGCTGGATCCTAATATGGCCAACAGCTCAGTCCCGGACCTGGTGGCTTGAGAAACACACCAGGCACATGTGCACGTGTGTGCAAAATCCCGACAGGACGGGAACTGTAGACGGGGCTCCAACGTGACCGTGCCCCACAAGGCCTGCGCTCTCTCTCTCTCTCTCTCTCTCTCTCTGTTCCCCTTCCCCCAGCAAGCACATGGGCCCTCTAGCAAATTAGAGAAACTAACTAACCCCACCCCACCACCCACAAACACAAAGGAACAAAATGAATGAGTCCAGCACATTCACCTGTGTGCCCCAAACCCTGGAAGGATGAGGAAACAAAGGCCGGGGCCTGCCCACGCCTCGCTGCGTGCTTCCCTGACTCTCTGGAATGTGCCTGCACCCTCTGGGGATTTTTAAAAAATCGAGCAGTCACGGATGCTTTCTGAATGAGGAGGGAGGAGGACGAACGTGCATCGCACGCCTAGGACCCGGCCCATCGGGGCGCACAGCGACGGCCCGTCATTTCACACCCCCGCCAGCCTGGCAGGGGCTCGGCTCACGTCACAGGTGTGGGAAAGGAATCCCAGAGGGCAGCGGCTGGTGCAGCGGTGACATCCTGGACTCCCACATGGCCAGCCGAGGACGGAGTCCTGGACCCGGGCTCGTGAAAATCACGCCCGGTATGTGTGCAGGGTGCCTAGGATACCTGGAGGGGCATGGAGGAGACGGTGCTGCGGCGGCCACCCTCCTGGGGAGGGCTTTATTTCTCACTTTCTCTCTCACTGCTTCTGTCTCTCTCTCCCCAGGGGAGTGCACACGCCCTAAAGGTAAAAACCTCCAACAAAACAAAACGACAAGCTCAGGCTGAGGAAGAGACTGGCCCGAGGCTACGCCGAGTGGGGGCCGTGGGAGTGGGAGGGCCAGGCTGGCCCCATGTGATCGTGAGCCAAGACTCTGAGAAATGGACCCCCAAGGACTCGGGCTCCGAGTGAAGGTGAGGATGCCCAGCCCGCCCGAGCCTCCCCGGCTGCACTCAGACACGGGAGGCTAGAACCACTCCCGATTCCTTCCAAACTTCCCGTGGCGTTTACGGGCTTGGCTTTTTAAACAAATGGGTAATACAAAATAGTACAAGAAAAAAAAGAAAAACTCCAGCCGTATAAGAAGGTCCGTCTCCTCTTGACCCGCAGACCACCCTACTACAGCCACGGGTGTCCCTCCGTGGACACAGAGCACATGGACGTAAGTGCCACACATGAACAGCAGACTCAGGACACATCCCGCCCCACGTGCTGTGCTCACGTGGCCCGTCCACCCCGGCCCACGTCAGTTACGCAGAAGGGCCGTGGCCATCTGCTTCTACAGCACGGAAGAGCGCTCTGGCTAGCTTCTCCACGGGCGGAGCCCGGCTGTCAGTCCACAGTCCGGGCTCCTGCTCTTCCCCTCACTGCGCACTGAGGTTACTGTACTT
Organism: Tupaia tana; assembly: GCA_026018925.1. Lineage (NCBI taxonomy): Eukaryota > Metazoa > Chordata > Mammalia > Scandentia > Tupaiidae > Tupaia > Tupaia tana. The sequence continues at coordinate 57,900,039 of JAKSZU010000014.1, read as the reverse complement.
CCAGGAAGAAGCCCACCGAGCAGGCCAAACGCCCTTCACCTGGAATCTCGTCGGTTTATTTCTGACCATACAGACCGCACATTTCAGAATCACCTACTGAGTTGTCGCAAAAAGCACGATGTATTTTTCTATGTTTTCTATGCAAAAATATGTCATGTCTTTTCCAACGACGCACTCTCTCTCCCCCCTGCACACACACCAAGTTCCAGAGACCCACCAGATACTGCAATGAGGAGCAGTCACAGACCTGGCGGTGTCTGAAGGTCAATGCCAACTCAGAACCAGGCCTTCCCGCTGCCGTTCCTGCCCCAGGCCTGCGGTAGCGCACGGCGTTCTCAGTGATCCTGACTGGAGGTGGGGCGCGGGTGAGCAGGGCTTTCTGAAACCCAGGGGTTTCCAGGCCTGGGACTGAAGCGTGGTCAGCCCAAGGAGGTGGCTACAATAGCCCCCCCCTTGCTCTAGTGCATCTGTCCACTCACCCCCATCCAGACTGGCGGGGCAGAGGTGAGGCCTTGGGACTGCCATGGCCTCAGGGTCTAGCACTGGGCCTGCTCGGAGAAGGGCCAGCAGAAGTGTTTGCTGATGCACGAAGACGCGGATGGAAACCGAGAAGGGTGACGGGAAGAGTTTCTACTACAAATGCCTTCAGATCCCGAAGGCCTCATGAGGGTATTTTAGTCCATGTTTGGGCAACTCTAAGTCTCTCTGACTCCAGACTTCTCCTGAAAGTGACTCAGGCATGGGAAAGTAGGAATGTGGGCTGGAGGGAATGCCTGGTGGAGCCAGCGAAGGGGGCACTGGGTCTGAGACTCGGAGACAGTCAGCATTTGTCCAAGGTCACCTGGCCATGGAAGTACAAGAGGCAAAATTCAAACCCCGATCTGCAAACCTCAGTGCCCTTGTTCTCGGCAGTTTTTAATAGCGCTCAGCACATCGAGCCCGAGTGGCATATGGCCGAGTCCGCTGCCCCGCTCAGCCACGTGCTTCTCAAGGACAGAGACTGAATCGAAGCCCGTTCAATGTGGTCCCAGCACTTGGCAGGGGGCCTGGGCCCAGGATCTGTTTCATAAATATTTGTTTACTCAATGTAGTCAAGGGTTGGCTTCCTAGGCTCATGCCTTTCTTCTTGTGTAAGCATTCGCTGTCTCGCATGCTGGGCTTGGGACGGCACGGCAGACCACGCCCCTGGGGGCCACCTGGCAGGACATCCACATTTTAGAACACATACTCTCAGACCCAGCAATTCCTCTTCTAGCTGAGTTACCTTCCGGAAATACCCATAGAAGGGCATAAAGGTGCAGATGAGATATCTGTCACGGCAACAACTGCATGCCCACCTCGGGGCTTGGTGACCCACACTGTGGGATATGGAATACTGGACAGTGATGGGGAGGAGACTGTCTACAAGGCTAGTGTGAGCCCTGTACCAGACAGGCCCTATCTCGCTTAGTCCCCAGATTGGGACACTGAATCTCAGGGGAGGTTTAGTGACTTGCCCAAGGTCACACAGCTGCTAAATGGGAGGATGACCCAGAGAGCCTACGTGCCATCCGTCCAGCTATCCCAGGCTTTAAAGAGGCGTCTGCAGCTCCAACAAGTCAAGCTGGAGGGAGGGTTGGGAGGGCATGCCTGAGTGGAGGTGAGGGACCCCCATGCTGACTGCCCACCCTCTACCTCGCTCAGGCAGCAGGGCTGGGACAGTCAGCTGGGAGAATCCCTCTCCCACGTCAAGCACAAAGAAGCAAGGGGACGCAGGGAGACCCAGTTGCATCCTGGTCCTAGTCCTGCCTTTTGTGAGCTGTGAAACTTCAGACTGGTCACTGGCCCCTTGGAGCTCGTTTTCTCACCTGACAATGGGGTTAAACACCCCCTGCCTGCAAGACGGCTTTGGTTCATTTGTGTTTTGTTTTCGTGGTAGAGTGTGTGCACACGTGCCTGAAACTGATAGGGTAGGAGTGTGAGTGTGTGTGTGAGAAAGAGACAGAGAGAGGGAAGCACCCTTCACAGGGCCGGGCACGCCACCATCCCTGCCCTGCGGTCCTCTGGCCAGTCGGGTACTGGGCACCGGGTGTGTGCCTGGGGCGTCTCAGGTAGATCAGGCCAGGGATTCGAACCACGGCTGCCACGTGGGATCCAGCCTCTCTGGAGCAGCACATGACTGCAGTGCCATGGGGCTGGCCTTGCTTTGTTTTCCTTTTCTTTCTTTTTTTCCTTTTTTTTTTTTTAAGAGAGATTGTCTTCTATAGGGCACATGCGCTCGCTGGAGAGACAGAGAGAAAGCGAGAAATCACTCTCCGGGGGGATGGCCACGCCACAATCCCTCCTCCATGTTCCTCTCAGGATTTTGGGCATGCAAAAGCACAAATGCCTCGCACGAGTTCTAAGCCTCCGGATCTGGGACTCAAACCATAGTCAACCACATGGGAATCCAGTGCCTTAACCACTATGCCTCCTACTGGCCCCTGGTTTGTTTTCTAACACACACTTTTACTGTGTAATAATAACAGATGCAAGAGCAGCACCGTGAGTTCCCACACACCCTCACCCTGTCCCCTATGTTAACGTGTCACGTGACCACGGTACATCTGTCAACCGAAGAAATCCACAGACAGTGCCAGTCACTAAGCTGCGGGCTTGACTCGGGTTTCCCCGCATCCCCACGACAGGAGCCTACTCTGCCTTCGGTCACCCGGCCCTCAGTCTCTAAGATGGTTCTCAGTCTCTCCTCGATGTTCAGGCCTCGGGTTTCCCCCGCACCCCCACAACAGGAGCCTACTCTGCCTTCGGTCACCTGGCCCTCAGTCTCTAAGATGGTTCTCAGTCTCTCCTCGATGTTCAGGCCTTGGGTTTCCCCCGCATCCCCACGACAGGAGCCTACTCTGCCTTCGGTCACCCGGCCCTCAGTCTCTAAGATGGTTCTCAGTCTCTCCTCGATGTTCAGGCCTCGGGTTTCCCCCGCACCCCCACAACAGGAGCCTACTCTGCCTTCGGTCACCGGCTCTCAGTCTCTAAGATGGTTCTCAGTCTCTCCTCGATGTTCAGGCCTCGGGTTTCCCCCGCACCCCCACAACAGGAGCCTACTCTGCCTTCGGTCACCGGCCCTCAGTCTCTAAGATGGTTCTCAGTCTCTCCTCGATGTTCAGGCCTCGGGTTTCCCCCGCATCCCCACGACAGGAGCCTACTCTGCCTTCGGTCACCCGGCCTTCAGTCTCTAAGATGGTTCTCAGTCTCTCCTCGATGTTCAGGCCTTGCTTTCACAGAGGTGGGTTCAGGTACCTACAGGCTGTCCCTGGTCTGGGAGGGCAACGCTTTCTCGTGATGGATTGGGTTGTATCTATGGGGGTGAGACCCCACAGGGGCTCACACGTCGTATTGGGCACACGACAGCCCACGGCCTGTCACTGGTGACTCCGTCCCTTGGTTAAGGTGCCAGCCCCTCCCCCCCCCCCCCCCCATGGATTTACCATCTTCCCTTCCTATTCTCCATTCTCTGGCAGTGAGTCCCTAAGTCCCTAGGCCCAGCCCATGCTCAAAAGGAGGGGAATTAAAGTCCTCCTCCTGGATGGGAGAGCGCAGCCGGACTCTGTATCCACATATCCGCATCTGCGGACTCAGCCACCTGCGGACTGAAAATATGTTTTTAAAAACACTCAACCAGCAAAAATAACAACAATAAAAATAAAAATATACAGTATGGGCCAGCCCCATAGCCCAGAGGTTACAGGGAATGGACCCCACATGGTCAACTGCCAGATCACGTCTTGCCCCAGATGGCTGAAAAACATGCCAGGAGTGTCTGCTGTGTGCCATGCCCCCAGTCTCAACAGGACAGGAAAAGGGAGTGTGGCCTGACCCTGCCCCACAGGGGCTTGCTCTCTCCCTCTCCCTCTTTCTGGTCAATGTACACCCCTCTGGCAATTTAAAAAGAAGAGAAAAAATTCAGCATAATGACTATTCGTAACACCTTTGAATGCCGGGATGACCGTACCTACATATTATACCACTCGGAATTCTTCTATAAGGGAAGAATTCTTCTTCACCCCATTTATTTATATCATGTGGACTCTTTGACCTTCTTTCCTTTTTCTTAATTCTCGGGGTTCTAAGCCAATCACGTTATTACTCATTTCTTGGCTCAAACCGCCTGGCTTTGGTCTCCAGGCCCTGCGGCCTCCTAGGCCCTGGGCTCACTCTGTCCACCCGCCACGCCCAGTCAGCCACGTCGCCAGGAAGGCCTCGCTCCTCTACTGAGAAATGGCCATGACTGTATTTTTTTAGAGAAAGTCTTTCTTTAACGCACTGCTTTCCATTGGACCAGCCAGGTGGCATAGTGGTTAAGGCAGCTAACTCTTACATGGCCAACAGCACATTTCATCCAGACCCAGCGGCTTGAAAACACTCCAGGTGCGCGTGCGTGCCCGTCTAGAATCCTGGGAGAACAGAGGAGAAGGAGCTGCGGTGTGGCCATCCCCCGAGGGGTGATTTTTCACTTTCCTTCCCTCTCTCTCTGTCTCACAACTGATGTATCCTACAGCCGATTAAAACAAAAACCAAAAATATTTCTTTTCTTTATTCAGGATAGGGTGCATGCATAGGAATGTGCGTGTGTGTGAGAGAGAGACAGAGAGACAGATAGAGAGAAGAGAGCGGGAAGCACCCTCCACAGGGTCTGGGCATGCTGCGGCCCACTTCCTCGGTCCTCCAGCCCGTCGGACCCTGGGCGCTCGCGCACGTGCCTGGAGTACCTCCGACCGACTGGGCCGGCACTTGACTGTGGGGTTCGGTGTGTGCGCAGCACAGAGTCATCCCTGTGTAAATACTTACAGACGTGTAAGTGTGCGTATGTGTGGCCACAATGCAACCTGGGCACCAGAACGTAACGTGCAGTGACACGGTCACGGTGAGTGGACACCCGCCGTCGTGGCCACTTGTCATTGCTTGTGTCTTTTGAAATCAAAATCTGGGGAAGACTAATTTTGTTTAGAATTATTTATTTAATTTTATTAAGTATTATTATTATGTTTTATTTAATTTGCTATAGGGCACATGCACTCACCAAAGAGAGACAGAGAGAGAGAGAGAGAGAAAGTGAGAGAAAGGAAGACTCCAGGTTCAGGACTCAAACCCAAGTCAGCCATGTGAGAGTCCAGCACCTTAACCACCACGACATCTACTGGTCCCTGATTTTATTTTTCTTTTTTAATTATTTAATTTTATTCATCATCATCATCATTTTTTGGAGAGGTTTTTGCTATAGGGCATGTGTGCTTGCCAGAAAGACAGAGAGAGACAGAGAGATAGAAAGTGAGAAATCACCCCCCAGGGGGGATGGCCACGCCACAATCCCTTCTCCTCCATTCTCCTCTCAGGATCTTGGGCACGCACGCACACGCACCCGGCATGAGCTTAAGCCACCGGGTCCGGGACTTGAACTGCGGCTGAGTACATGGGAGTCCAGTGACATAGTCATTACTCCAACTGCTGGTCCCAATTATTATTATTTTTTAATTTGACCAGAGAGACAGAGAGGGAGGGAAAGTGAGGAAGCAAGACACCAGGTCCAGGACTTGAACTGCAGTTGGTGAGAGTCCAGTACCTTAACCACCACACCACCTGCCAGCCCCTCAAATAGTTTCAACGGCTGAAGAGAAAAGTAAGTCTCCCTCCCACCCTGTAACCCAGATGCCCTCTCCCAGGGGCACCTACAGTTGGTCATTTCCTGTATATCCTTCCAGAAACGGACGGTGCCTATGCCTCGCGGGGTTACGGTTGGGGCAGAGGCTAAACGAGAACGTGTGGCAAGGGCCTGGCAAGCTCAGCATCTCTGCTTCCCCGGCCCGGCCCAGAGGTCCGCGGGCCGAGCACAGCACAGGAGCGGGGCGCAGGGCGGGTCCCGGTCAGAGGACGGCTACTCACTGATGGCCCCGGTGTACGTAGGCTGCGTGAGGTCCTTGGGCACCTTCCTGTAGATGTCAAACCTGTGGAGAGAAAGCGAGCGGGTGAGGTGGCCACCGGGGTGGGCTCAAGGGCGGGTGCGTGCTGGCCGGCGTGCTGCGCGGCCACCCACGCAGGGCGTCCCAGACCAGATCTTCGCACTCTTCGGCAACGCCCCATGGACGGGCCTTGCTGGAACCCTCTCTGACGGAACCCCGCCCTACCCAGCACGGTGCTGGGGTCCTGAGAACGTGTCCTCGCCACACCTCGTCCTAACACGTACTGCTCAAGGCCATTACAAACGACCTCGGCCACTCTTGCGTCCGCTGTCACTTCCCGTGGGTCTCCCCCCACCCGAGCACCATCTCCCCCAGGGCATGAACCTTGCTAGGTGGTGAGCTTGGCCGTGGCCCGTGGCTCCAGACGCGACCGTGGGACTGAACGTCAGACACGGGTAAACAGCCGTGGATGGAGCCGAACACCTGACGCCACAGGAAACGGGGCAATGCGGTCTTTGTCGAGGCGTATGGCCATACTGCGTGCTTGCTCGGGGCACCCCGGCACCCCCTCTCCCCTTCCCTGCCTCCATCCCTCCTCGCCCCGTTCTCAACTCTAAGACATGAGGCTAGGGTAAAACCCCTCCCGGAGCCCACAGGCTCGGCGTCGGCCATGACAGCGCTGGCCCGTTTTCCACGCTTTTCCTCTCCTGCCGCCGACAGACGCCTTTCTTTCCTGTGGGTCCCACGAGCGCAGGGAAGTCGTGTGGCGGGATGGAAGAAGCCGGGGTTTTGGAATCAGGAAGATATGGGTTTAATTCTGGCCCTGCTTTGCTATTGGCTGTTTAAGAGTTAAATACCCCCCACACACCCCAGGGCCAGCGGGTGGCGTGGTGGTTAAAGGGCTGGATTCCCACATGGCTGACTTAGGTTTGAGTCTCAGACCCGGTGGCTTGAAACTCATGCCAGGTACATGTGAGTGCATGCCCCAAATCCTGAGAGAATGGAGGGGGAGGGGCTGCGGTGTGGCCGTCCCCCCGGAGGGAGGGGTGAGTCCTCACGTTCCCTCTCTCCGTCCTTCACTGTCTCTCTCCAGCCAGCGTCTGTGCCCTAAGACAAAAACCTAAATCAAAAAGGTTAAGGCCCTGGAAACCGACTGCCTCAGTTCAAATCTCAACTGTCCTCCTCCTCACTGTGCGACCTTAGGCAAATGACTTCTCTCTGAGCCTCAGTCTCCTCATCTGTAAAAACGTGGCTACCAACCCCCACGCCTGCTGAGAGCAGTCAGGAGTGTCTGTGGGTTCCGAAGCTGAGTGTGCGGGGGAGGCGGCCAGCCACTGGGCCTCCCTTCCCTTTACGGGACCGTGAGCGCACAGTGGAGTTGCGTCCACACGGCCTGGTCCGTGCGGCATTCCCAGGCTCTGGGACTGAGCTGACGAGGCGGGGGGCTCTCCCCTTGCCCTCACCCTTGGGTGACAGGTCAGCGCGCGGTTCCTCTTTAGTGATTGGGAAAGCCGGGCGCCCTGCTGAGCCCAGTGCAACGAGGGGGAAAGCTTGCGTCAGGGCTGACGCCGGACGCCGTGTACTCAGCCTTGGTACACGTGAAATGTGTCATTTGTTTCCCAAGACGTCAGCGGGGAGAGGTCCCTGTGGCTGCCAGGTCCAAAGGCACCACTTTCCCTGCTGCCTGCTCCGCTCCCAGTCTCCTGTGCTCTGGCTGGGCCGGGGCGTGGCGCGGCAGGGTCCCCACACTTCCCTCTCCACATCACCCGTCCCTGCCCTGAGAGCACAAGGCCTTCATGCTGAGAGGTGGGTGGAGGGACGAGTGTGGCGGGATCAGGACGCCTGGCTCCACGGTGAGTCCACCACTGTGTGACCCCTGCCTGTCACCTACTTGGCCCCCGGGCCTCGGTTCCTTTGTAAAACGGAGGAGACAACAGTGACCACCGCACACCGATGGCCAGTGCCCGAGTGCCCGGCACCCAGGAACTGCGCGTGAGCATCGGCTGATGCGATCACAGAACCTCTGACTCCGCAAATCCCCAGGGACACGTTTCCAGAACCCCGTGGTGCCTGAACCACGGTGAACACACGGTAATACCAAAGCCTCCATATGCTAACCCTACGCACCCCATGTGGTCTCCTGACCGTACCCCTGAGAGAGCTTAACTTACAAATGGAGCACAGGGAGAGATTAACAAGCAATAAATACAGTGTTTATAAGTACTGTCATCAAAGTTGTGCGAGTGTGGTCTCTCTCAAAATCTTTTTTTAAGAAATTTGCTGTCGGGCTCATGTACTCACTGGAGAGAAACAGTAAGAGAGAGGAAGAGAGAGGGAAAGCGAGAAAGTACGCCCCCCGCCCCCCAGGAGATGGGCCATGATCTTCTCTCCATTCTCCTCTCAGGATCTGGGGTGCACACATACATGCCCGGCAAGTTTTTCAAGCCGTGGGGCCCAGGATTTGAACCTTAACCACCACACCACCTGCTGATCCACACATCTGGAGCTGTACACAGATGTCCCCAAAGTCTCAAATGGGAGCGTCACCGCAGGGCAGACGAGAGCGGCCTGTCAGTCAGATGAGGCCTGGGCCCAGCCGGTGACCGTCCCAGCTGAGAAGCCCTGGGAGCCTAGGAGGGATGCACTCGGCCTCTGTCTTAGAAAGGCCACCCCTGGCCAGGGTGGGGGCATCTGGGTTCCCCTAAGGAGACCAGGAAAACAAGTGACAGGCCGCCAAGGGGGTGGGGCGGGGCAAGGGTACAACGGAACAAGAGGAAGGGTCTTCTCCTCACTCTGCCCCAGCCTGGTCTTGGGCCTGCAGGAAATCCTCGTCTCTTGCTGTAAAGTAAGAATTCCCGGGACCAGCAGATGGTATAATGGTTATGTGGCCGGCCTCCCACCTGATTGACCACAGTTCAAGTCCTGGACCCAAAGGCTTGAAACTCACACCAAGTGTGCGTGTGCGTGCGTGCACAAACTCCCGAGAGGAGAATGGAGGAGAAGGGACTGCAGTGTGGTCAATCCCCCCCAGGGGGGGAGGTGATTTCTTGCTTTCTGTCTGTCTATCTCTCCAGTGAGTGCACACGCCCTATAGCGAAAATCTCTTTAAAAAAAAGTTTCCTTCTAGCTGGAAAGTGAGTTGGCAGCAGGGCCCTGGGCCTCAGGATACGCCAGGAAGCTGAGAAACCCGCTTTCTGGTCCAGGCCACCGCCAGGGCCCCAGGCAGAAACTGGGCCTCACAGCTTAAAAATACGAATCATCGTGAAACTGGGAGTTCAGTGGGAAGTTGGAGGCTGCTCAGGGGGAGGAGGTGGGGTGGCCCAGAACAGGGCATCAGAGTCCAGCAAGGGTGGGGAGGAAGGAGGTGGCGCTGTCACCTCGCGGGGACTGAGCTTGTACCCCTAGCGAGGACGAGGGGACGGTGCCTCACTGCTGGGGAAGGGGGACGCTAACCCGTGGGAACAGCAGGACTGATGAGAACTCACATACACAGACAACACCCAGAGCAGGGTGCATGCACGCACGCACCACGGACACGGATGTTTCCGAGCTCTCCACGGGGCACGTTTAGGGGCCGTGGCAGCCCCGTGGACTGAATGTGGCTAGCTCCATTAGCTTCCGTGTATTATGCTCTACTCGGAGGAGTCAGAGCTCCTCAGGGAAACGGCTAACTCTACAGGTGGGCGAGGAGAATGAGTCTGGAGTATCTGCAATCAGGACAGTACTCCCAGAACGAAGGGGGCATGGTAAAGGATAAGAAGCCAGCTCGAAGGGTGGCTCCGAAGGGACAGAGAAGGGATAATATGAGCATCATAAGAAATAAATAACGACAGCCATAGGTTACAGCCCGTCTTATAACATAAGCCATGACTATGTAGATATACATAAACAAGTGAACCGATCAGAAGTTTGATGAGGGGGCAGCAGGTGGCGGAGCGGTTCCATCACTGGACTCACACATGGTCGACAACGACTCAAGTCCCAAACCCAGTGGCTTGAAAATCACACCCGGCACATGTGCATGGATGCCCAAGATCCCAGGAAGAGAATGGAGGAGAAGGCATTGCAGCATAGCCATCCCTCCTGGAGGGAGATTTCTCACTTTCCCTCTCACTGTCTCTGTCTCTTTCTCTCTCTCTGGTAAGCGCACGTACCCTAAGGCAAAATCTTCTAAAAAAAAATGTGATGAGGAACAAGCTACTTATGTACCCTCAAAGTACCTCCCTCAAAGTACTTTTGGAGAAAGATGGTGCAGACACCACCTTAACCAAGGGGGGAAAGTGGACATTACCAGGAGCGAGCCGTGTGAGTACCACGTGCTTCCGGATATGCTGCGCTGAGGAAGCCGAGCCGTCACTTCTGTGGGGCTCTGGCCTCAAACGTACGACCCGAGTCTAAGCACGAGGAAACATGAAGCCAGTGCAAACTGAGGGCTACTCCATGACGTAACTGGCCAGCCGTGGCCAAACGTGCTCCGGTCAGAGAGGCTGGGGAAAGACTGAGGGGCTGTCCCAGATGGGGGGAGACTAAAGAAACATGGCAGGTAAGTCCGATGCGATCCTGGGTCAGGAAAAGGACACGTGGTGAGACTTGAGTGAGATCTGCAGATTGGTCCGGAGTATCGCAGAATGCCACTTCCCTGCTTTTGATCATCGCATGACGGTTATGTAAGATGTGAACGTTTGGGGAAGCATGGGTGAAAGGCAAACGGGAACTCTTGTACCATTTTTGCAACTTTGGGAGGGCAAGTCTGAATGATCTCAAGATTAAAAGTTAAGAAAATTTGAAGATTTAATGGAAATTTAAAAAACATTTAAGGGGAAGATGTCACTTAAAAATCCCACTGATCTGTCTCCTTCAAACATGCCTGGTCTCCATAGGCATTTGATCTTACACGCTGGTTGAACTTTGCGGAGTGTGCTGGGTGTCGGGTCAAGAAGTCTTGGGTGGGGATGAAGATGGAGCCGGGGAGACTGGGTGAACGGTTCTCTAGGTTAACTAGGAACTTGAACCAGCCTGTGAGAGGCAACCAAAGGAGGTGGGTGCTCTGGGAAGAGACATGAAAGCCGGCTGCGACCATTGCCAGCCCTGCCGTGCACTTGGACACGTCTATCTGCCCTTCATCCTAACCCTGGCCGATGCCGATCCTATTTTTCCAGAGAGAAACGGAAGCTCAAGTGTTAGCACCTTCTCAAAGTCACCACGCCAGGGAGCAGCCGAGCTGGGTTTCAAACCCAAGTCTGAGCCCACGGGCCACGGTCTTCCTCTGCCCCCTCCTCGTGGGGATCAGCTTTGGGCTCACTTATTGGTAAAGTAGGTGAAGATCTGCTGGTTCGGCTCCTCTGCCTTCCCGAGGATGCTGCCCCAGAGCAAATGGGGATCTCCTGGGAGACAGGGACCAGCTCAAAACGCCATTCAGTCAACAGACACTGGCCGAGAACCTCTGTACTGGGCCGTGTTCCAGGTGGGGGGGAACGGAAGGGGTGGGCACAGACGCGGCCTGTCCCGAGGAAGCTGCCAGTCTAGCGGAGACTCTGGCTCCTTGGGAAGAGCCATGTAAACACAATATCCTGATTCCCACACCACAGACCCAAGCCGGGGCAGCGCGGTGGGAAAAGGGGTTGCTGAAAAAGACCCTGATTTCAGAGCTGACCACAAGCCGAGTGAGTCAGCCGTGCATGTCAGTCCCTGAGAAAATGGGCCACTGGGAGTGTGAGGACGCAGCATTGTGACAGACCAGGAAGTGAGCCGCCCTCATGTCAGTCAGCCCTCGTTGGCTGCGGGTGAGGTGAGCCTGCTGCCCACTGCCTGCCCCCTGCAGGACAATGTGAGAGAACAGGGTCAAGAAAATGAGAAAGGGCCGCCTCGTCGAACCTACTGTGTGCTCAGGTCACACTGGGCTCTTGGCTAGCATGTTCTCACTCAGTTCCCGGCCCACTTTTGAGTTAGGACTGTCCCCCCCGTCACTGAGGTTGTCAGGGGGTGACTCGCTGCGAAGGGCCACAGCGGGGGCTGGATCTAGGCCGCTACGTTCCTGCCGTTTCTCTCAACAGTGTGGGGAGAACAGGCCCGACTAGGTGGACGAGACTGTGTAGAAGGAAGACAGCTTAGCCTTTCGCAGAGACCGCCAAGGGTGGGCTCTTTATGGCGCTCAAGCAGACGAAGGCCCCTCTGTCCTTCTACCACCCCGAGCTCCACAGGCACCGACCCCGGGCCCTGCCTCTCTGCCCAGCCTGGATCACTGTGTCCAACCCCCTCACTTTACAGAAGAGAAAACGGAAGCCTCCGGAAGAAGAGAAACTTGCCCAGTTTGACATAAAATTAAACTCAAAGTATTTTTTTATTTTTAGATTTTTGCCATAGAATGCACGCACTTGCCAGAGAGAGAGAGAGAGAGAGAGAGGATAGGTGAGAAATCCATGACCCGCCCCCGCCAGGGGAAATGGCCACGCCACAATCCCTTCTCCTCCATTCTCTTCTCGGGATTGGGGGCACGCACACATGTGTGGATTTTCAAGCCGCCGAATCTGGGACATAAACCTTGGTCAGCCATGTGGAAGTCCAACACCTTAACCACCACACCAACTGCTGCCCCCAAGCTCAGAGTATTTAAAACAGAAACAGAAACAAGCAAATGGCACGCGCCAGAATCCTTGGCAGCTCTCAGGCCTTGGAAAGGTGCAAGGTGCACGCCAGCAGTCCTCAGCAGGGGTTCTCAGCCAGGAGCACTCTTGCCCCCCAGGGGACACGTGGCAACTTGCATACCTCTTAACATCTGTCTGTTTATTACTCCCACGAGCAAGAGAGACAGAAACAGAGGGACAGAGCCTCAGCAGTCCTGACGCCACGGTCTACTCCCAGCTCCAGTCTTGGATCATGGACACATGTGGGCCAAGAGGACTCAGGGAGGTCTCTGGATGCGAACCCAGAACCATCCCGCTGGACCAGGCTCTCAGAGCATTGCGTTTCACTGCTCTGCCACCGCAGGCCTCAGCAACATCTTCCGGTTGCCGCGAGTGGAGGTGGGGCACCCTACTGGCACCAGTTGGCGGAGGCCAGGGGTGTAGCCACAGACTCAAGGGTGCAAGATGGCCCCGACGAAGTGCTCGGCCCAAATGCTCTGGGCTGCAGCAGGGGGCCCTGCCTGTGTGGGATCAAACCTGACAAGTGTCACCCGCCTCCCAGCTCCAGCAACCCCACTGCTACCCCATCACCTCCACACGTGACTTCTCCCATCCCAGAATACCCTCTCGAGCCACAAAGTCCTTCCTGCTGATGCTGCGTTCTCCCCAAGAGGGCCCCAGGTGCCTGTTCCCCTGCTGGGTGAAGTCCTGGCCACAGCCTGGATGGCCCCATGGAGACTAGAAATTTGGGGCTAAGCTACTTTTCTTTCTTCCTTTTTTAATTAAAAAAAGAAAAATATTAATTTATTTGATTTGTTATTATTATTATTATTTTTTTAATTTGATGAGAGAGAGAAAGGGAATGTGAGAAAGCAAGCCACCAGGTCTGGGGCTTGAACTGTGGTCAGCCACGTAGGAGTCCAGCATCCTAACCACCACGTCACGTGCCAGCTCCTCCATTTTTGCTTTGTGCTTGAGAAGGCAGAATTCTCAGGAAAAACTGGGCAAAAGAACCCATAGGGAAAAGATAAAGCCCATCTGGATTCCGTGACTTCCTATAACACAGCTAGTAAGTACCGGTAAGTACAGTGTTACTATTTTCATCACAAAGGTGCCAAGTCCACGCCTGTAGCCCCTCAGGCCTTGGGATAAGAGAGTTCTGTAAGAACGTGTCCAGGTTATTGAAAGTCAACGAGACTCAAGGATTTGCCTAATAGAACGCCACCAGAGCCTGTGGAGTTCGGAGCAGCTACACGACCTAACCCAAAATAAACATGCCAGGAACTGCCGCTGGAAACATGCGCTAATGGACCGGCCCTCTAACTCCCTCTCACAGCGGGCCTCCCTGTGCGGCTCCCCATGCTGCCAGGGCCTCGTCCTGCCCCGCTCTGCAGACGGTTCCCAGTGCTGTGGCTTTCATTCGCCGCGGCGACCAGGCGAGCACACGTAATGTCACTATTTCCAAGGCTTAATGAAATTAGGCGCCATTTAGGAGCAAGTCATTGGAAGTAGTGGGTCATTTGTCCCAAAAATAGCCATAGCGACTTTTAGCTGGGGCCCTGGCCCGGGCAGCCCCGCCCAGCAGCTGCCATGCCTGGGCCCAGCAGGGTGAGAAACCCGCTCAGCGCTCGCTCACTCCCTCTCCTGCTGGGAACCACGAAACTAATGAAATGCTAATGAAGGCGTGCGTGTGTGCACGTATGTGTGCATGTCTGTGTCGGGAGGCAGGGAGAGTGAGCCCCGGGCTCCTCACCACCCCTCTGAACCCGACCTTGGCATCCAGAGTGCACATAAAGCTCACAGCACTCTCCCGTCAGAATGGAGCTGAGGGACGCTGTGATAACGCCCGTCATAGGGCCCCGCCCCGAGGCTTGCAGAGCACCTGCTGGGTACTCTGCGCTCACGGTCCCGTCCCACCTGCATAACCTCGTGGGGCACATAATATTCTTCCACTTTACTTGTCCAAGAGGCAGGGCTAGGACTTGAACTCATTCATATACTCTGGTTCCAAGACGTCTGCCTCTATCCACAGTGCCCTGTGTCTGCCTGGAAGAGGGAGCGAGGCTGGGAGGCGGCCTGGGTTTCCAGGTTGGTGATGAACCTCCACACAGCCGTGTCATGGTGTTGTCGCACACGTACTGTGTTCTCCCTCCAGCCCTTCCGCCGCAGCTCCCGCCCAGTGCCAGACCCACGTGGAGGTCCTTATCCCCAGCGTGGCCCTCAGAGCCATCGACTTCCACTTCTACCCCAATCACCTCCACATGTGACTTCTTCCATCCCAGAAAACCCTCTCTGACCACAAAGCTCCAGCCTTTCCCCTTCCCCTTCTTCCCGCAAAGACCAAGTCTGGCCAAAGAGGAAGAGAAGGAAGTCGGACCGCGAGGCTTCCAGAAAGCCAGACAGACCACAGTCCCCATACGGGGAGGCCCCTCCAGCTCCCTGGGATCTGTGCACATAGGCCGGCCCAGCTGAGACGGCTGCGGGCTTTTCCGCTCCTGCTGGGCTGGGACAAATCTCTCGGGCTGGATTTATCTCTGAACCTCCTGTGGATCCTGCAGGCCCTGGCCCATAAGTGGCATTCAGTGAATTCCAGGTGAAAATATTTAGTGACGCCTGTGCCAGGCTACCTGCTGCAGCAGCAGCCGCGACAGCAAAGGACTGGAGGCCTTCCCAACATTCAGCCGGAGGGGACAGGGGAGGGGACACAGCTGTAAAGGGGAACGAGGACGGTCTGTACGCTGACGGGGGGATCTCCGGGACACAGTCAGAGGGAAAGGGCAGAGGGCAGACTGCGTTCTGTTAGGTTGCACGTGCATGCTGGGGTGGAGGGGGGGCAGTGATGAGCTCACAGTCTCGGTCGTACCTTCCAAAGGAACCATAGAAGGTGAAACCGAAAGCTTGTACACATGGTTACTTCCATTCTTAGGCGATGAATACAAGTTAAATATTTAGGCGCAAATTTAACAAACGAAATGCAAAATTCATATACTGAAAACTAGCCAGTATTGCTGAAATTAAAGAAGACGTAAATCAATGGAGGAATACCCTGTCTTAACGGGTCAGAAGACTCAGCATCCTCAGCACTGTCAAGGTGGCATTTCTCCCCAGATTCATCTAGAGGTTCAACTCAATTCCAACCAAAATCTCAGCTGGCTTTTTTTTTTTTTTTTTTTTTTTGGTAGAAATTAACAGGCCAGTTCTCAGAGTCATACGGAAATGCAAAGGATTTAAAATAGCCAAACCGACTAGGGAAAAAAATGTTGGGTCTGACTTCAAGACTTACTCAAACCTTCTAGAGGAAAACAGAGAATTTTTGTGATCTTTGGTTAGGCAAAGATTTTTTTTTTAGATGAGACACTGAAAAGTTTTTCTTTTCATGAAAGAAAAATCTGCTAAATTATGCTTTATCAAAATGAAAAACTTCTCTTTGAAAGGCACCTGTAAAAGAATGAAGGACAGGGCCAGTCAGGTGGCATGCTGGGTGGGGCAGCTGGACCCCACACGACTGACTGCACAGTTCAAGTCCCAGGCCCTGTGGCATAAAAAACACCCCCAGACACTTGTGTGTGCGCGCCCAAAATTCTGAGAGGAGAATGGAGAAGGGATTACAGTGTGGTCATCCTCCCGGAAATGCTTTCTCATTTTCTCTCTCTCTCTCCTCTCTCTCTCTAGTGAGCACAAGTATCTTATAGCAAACAAAAACAAAAACTCAATAATAAGAAAACAAACAAGCCACTATAAAAAGGTAAAAATCTAAACCGATATTTCACTACAGATTTACTGATGGCAAAAAAAAATCACATGAAAAGACACTAACATCAAAGTCATTGGAGAAATGCAAATTAAAACCACAAGTAGGGACTAGCAAATGGCGTAATAGTTACATTGCTGGACGTCCACGTAGCCGACCACAGTTCAAGTCCCAGACCCAGCAGCTTAAAACTCAGGCCAGATATGTGTGCGTGTATGCCCAAGGTTCCAAGAGGAGAATGGAGGAGAAGGGACTGTGGTATGGTCATCCCCCCTGGGGGGTGATTTCTAGTTTTCTGTCTCTGTCTTTCCATTGAGTGCACACGCCCTATAGCAAAAATCTCTCTCTAAAAAAAAAAAAAAAAAAAAAAAAAAAAAAAAAGAGAGAGAGAGAGAGAGAAGAAAACCACTAAGAGGCACAACTCTGCACCTATTAGAATGGCTGAAACTATAATAAAGACCGATCACACCAAGTGCTGGGAGGAGCAACTGGAACTCTCACACACTGCTGGTGGGAACATAAGGTAGTTTAGCTACTTGGAAAACAGCCTGGCCGTTACGTAAAAGGTTAAACGTACACATACCATATGAGCCCACCATTCCATGCTAGGGTTTGCCCAGGAGAAGTTAAAGCGATGCCCATACCAAGACATATTTATGAATATTCATTATTTGTAATAGCCACAAGATAGAAACAAGCCAATGGCCATCAACAGGCAAATAGATAGACAAGGTATAGCTTACTTGTACTTTGAACTATGACTCAGCAATAAAATACAAGCAACAACAGAGATGAGTCTCAAAATAATCCTGCTGAATAGAAAGCACACTGGGGTAAATGTGGTATGAGTCCAGCTGTGGAAATTTCTAGAAGATGTAAATGGATCTAGAGTGACATCGAATCACTGGTTGCCCAGGGAGGAAAAAAAGGACGGGTAGGAGGCAACTTTGGGGAGTGACAGATATATGTTCACTGACCTGCTTGTGATGATGGTTACGTGGTGTATATATATGTCAAGTTTATCAAACTGTACACTACATATGACATTTATTGTATGTTAATTATATAGTTTTTTTTTTTAAGAGAGAGATTTTTGCTATACAGTGTGTGCACTTGCCAGAGAGACAGAGAAAGACAGAAAGCAAGAAATCACCCTCCGGGGGGGATGGCGATGCTACAATCCCTTCTCCTCCTTTCTCCTCTTGGATTTTGGGCACACACGCACACATGCCTCAAGCCACTGGGTCCGGGACTCGAACCACAATTGATTAGGTGGGAGTCCAGCAACATAACCATTATGCCATCTGCTGGTCTCAGTTAACTATATCTTAATAAAGCTATTTGAAAAAAATTTTTTGAGAACAGTCATGATTGAAAGATATCAGATACATTAAGAAATTTGTGAGTTCATAATGATACTACAAAAAAAAAAAAATTAAAAAGCCTTGTTAAACACCTAGGGATGCTGGGCCACCAATTCGTTATTCTGAAAATTGATAAATAAAGGCAAAGTACTTATTATGACCTTTCTGTACCAAAATGTATTTCTACATAACCAAATACTGGGTCCTCAGGAAGGTCATGACACATTTTGTTGTATAGAAAAACACAGAAAAATGCCATGACTTTCCCAATGACCTAAGAGTTGATGAAGGCAAAGTTCTATTTTACCGAATAATGTAAAAAAAAAAAATGCAAAAGGACAATTAGAAAAATCATCACTGTGCATGTTCTGATGAAATCCCAGGTCCAGGCCATGGCATGATCACTGAAGAAAGGGAGCTGGGCCGGGCTGCCACCGCCTAAACCCAGCGACCAAGCTGAGCTCCGCGAGATGAGACAGGGCCGGTGCACGCTTGGTAGAAAGCAATACCAAGCACGCAGCACACGCGGGCACGCATCTTGCCAAGAGGACTGATCCCAAATGTAATCACAGCCGCAGGTCTAACTGCCAGCTCACAGAAAACACCAGGAACGGGTTATATGATTCAATAAGCCCCATCCACAACACAGGGAATGTTACAGGATAAATGACCCAGTCTCTTCAATAAATAAAAGACTGGAGAGAGAAAAACAAACAAACAAAAAATAAGACAGAGGTGATGAGAAGAGCCCTAAGAAAACAGACAAAGCGCGGGCAATGGCTAGACCTGCAGCCTGACTCGGTGTAGCCCAACCACTCACTTCCTCGCCTTGCCGGCCTGGTGGGGCGGCCAGTGACGGTTCTGACCAACGACACTTCGGAAGTCTGCTGGGGACACGGCGCTTTGACTTTGTGATCAAAGGATCAGATATTGCTGGCCCTGCCATCTCCATCTCCACTCTCTTTTTTTTTCACTTTGCCGCAAAGTACGTGCACTTGCCAGAGAGAGAGGGAGCGAGGGAGAAGGCACCCCACGGGGGATGCTCGTGGTGCAGTCCCTTCTCTTCCACTCTTCTG
Source organism: Tupaia tana (assembly GCA_026018925.1). Classification (NCBI taxonomy): domain Eukaryota; kingdom Metazoa; phylum Chordata; class Mammalia; order Scandentia; family Tupaiidae; genus Tupaia; species Tupaia tana. The sequence goes on along the minus strand of JAKSZU010000014.1, from coordinate 57,881,292 downwards.
GATTTGGGCACGTATGCACACGTACCTGGCGTGTTTCTCAAGCTGCTGCTAGAGCCAGGGACCCAAACTGCACAGTCAGCCAGGTGGGATCCAGGCACCCGAACCAGCACGCGACTGGCTGGCCCCGTCTTCCTGTCTTGAATGTAAATTCAACGTCTGCAGCTGGGGCAGCTCTTTGGGGACTGACCAACGGATAACTCTGGCATCCTTGAGCTGCTCAACCCACCCCTATGGCTGACAACCCGTCTTCTTCTGTGAGAATCAAAAGACAAAGCCCTCTCATGTGCTCAAGCCACTTGTAGCCAGACTTTCTGTGACTTTGCTGAGTATATGTTACTTCTGTTACTTCTAACAGCTGAAGTGCAGCAGGTGCAGAGGGGAGAAAGGAAGCCTGTCTTCTTGCTCCTTGTCAGCTGGAGAACCCGGGAGGACGCTGTCTCTCTCAGAATGTGCTCCCTCCCTTACCTAATCTGTGTTCCAATGTCACCTCCTCGGAGAAACCTGTCCCAGCTGCCAACGACAAGACGTCACGCTCTGTGTCCTTATTCCACTCCGTCTGCACGGCACCCGCAGGCGCTGCCTAGGATTACGTCATGTGCTGTGTGCCTGGCTCCACACTGCGGAACGTGCTGAGGTGGCTGGAGCCTCAGTTGCCCAAGTCCCCAGCCCCAGGAGAGGGCCCAGCAGAGAGCAGCCCATGAGATGATGCGGGGGAGGTAGCAGCATTTCTCAAAGTGTGGCCCACAGCCCACTGTGTCAGGACCCACTGGGACGCTGGTCACCCACCACCCAGCGAACGGAATGCTTGTTACTCAGCATGGCTCAGGCAGGCCGAAGCACGCTACGCCTCCTAAGGCATGAGCTGCGCATTTGATTCTAACTTCAAATGCACGGGGATTTCCTGACTTTCAGCTGGCCCCTACCTGGGTCACCCCAGTTCTACAGTGGGAGAGGGGGGACTGCTAGTTCCTGGGTTCCTATCCTGTGAGTCAAGTGTGGCTGAACCCATGCCACGGAATCCTCCCCCTACCCACAAGGTACCTTCAACCGGCGTGGGGACCAAGGCTCAGAGACTAAGACACTTGCCTAGATGCACGTGGCCAGCATGAGGTAGCCGTGGTTGTCCCCTGGTTGGCCTCCGACTGGAGGCTGCACCCTGACCCTCCCTAGGCTCCTGAAGCTCGCCCTGCCCCTGGGGGCCGTCTGTCCGTGCTCAGTGCCGCCCTCCTGTGACTGCGCGGGCCTGGCACCGACTCCAGGGGTGGGCCCTTGTGTGAGTGGGTGAAGGTGAAGGGTCCCCTGGAAAGCTGTGCCTCCCTGAGGCCTGTGGACTGCAGGTGGAGGGGACCCCACGCCGGCTCGCCTCCCCGAGCCATGAACAGGAAGGAGCAAGGCAGCTGGGGCTTGGCTGGTCGTCAGACTTCCTGATCGTCAAGGCCCGAGGGGCACCGACTGCCAGGGTGAGCTTCCAAATCACCGAAAACAGGACGCAGCCGCCCGGCCCACGGCACGCTGGGACAGACGACCCCGTGTGCAGGCGCTATAAATGGAAGTATATTCTTAGAGGGGCAGAACAGGAGCGGGGCTTTTCAAAAGTGACCCATCAGCGGATAAAAATACAGATGGCATTTAAACGCCCAGGGCAGGAGCTATTTGGGGACTGGATTCTCATGCCTGTGGCTCCACGCCAGGAGCGGCCTCTCGCAGAGATGTAGAAGGAATAAATTGTTGTGTCGGTGTGTTAAGTTTAGGAGAGAATCTGGGGGACACAGCGGTGCCAAGATACCTGTGGAAGGCGCCTCTTTAGAGAACCCAGACGGCCCTTGCCCCCCGCGCGCACCTGCCCTCTGCATCTGTCTTGCCTGTGCTGAGGCCGCCCTTTTGACAAAGTCACCTTGAGAAGAAAGTCAAGGCTGAGTTCTGGCCAGGCTTGGGCTCACAGCATGGGACAGGATCGGATTTTTTCTTTTTCTTAGATTTTTGCCACAGGAGGGAGTGAGCTCACCAGAGAGAGACAGAGACATAGACAGAGAGAAGGAAAGTGAGAAATTACCCCTTCCCGGAGAATGGGGAGGGATGACCACACAGCAATCCCTTCTCCTCCATTCTCCTCTCAGAATTTTGGGCACTCACACACCCAACGTGATTTTCAAGCCAGTGGGCCCAGGGCTCGGCCCGTGGCTGGCCACATGAGAGTCCAGCACCTCAGCTGTCATGCCACCTGCTGGCCCTGGGATCAGATGTAAAAATGATGACATGAGTTGAGCAGCTCCCATGGGCCCAGTCGGAGCTCACCCCGTCTCATCTGACCCCCGACACCAGGGAGGGTACAAAACCTAGGTCTGTCTCGATTTTTACAAAAAAGAAAACCGGGGTCAGAAAGGCTGTGTAAAGACGGTGACCTCAGGCTGAGACCTTGAGTCCAGGGAGACAAACAGGAAAGAAAAGGGGACGGACCCTGCAAAGATCCACAACCCAAACCCAAGCTCGCTCAGCGGGTGCCGGGGTCACGCTGGGATCCGCACCGTCACTGCTCTGAGTGCAGTCGCCGCCCTGGCAGGGAAGCACTGAGGGGCCGGCAGGGGAGCTCTGTGCCTTCGAACACAGGGTCTGGCGTGCACACAAAAGGGGGCACTTTAAGACAAGCCATGCAGAAGGCATCTCAGGGCGGCCAGTTTTCCTGCAGAAGAGGTTATAAATGAACAGATTAAGACACGGTCTGTGTCAGGGGACCCGCCTGAGGCTGGCCAGCCCCATCTGCGTATCGTCTGCCCTACCTGCCACTGCCACTGCCCACCCACAGTCTTTGCTCCGGAGACTCCAGCTCAGTGCCATGCTGAGGGGAGGTGGGAGGCACCGGGCAGTTCTTTAAAGCTCAGGGCACGCGTCCCTTCTCTGAGGAGCCATCTCTTGTCGGCCAGCTGAGGGCAGTGCTGCTGCAACTCCCGGGTGTCGTCGCTGTCCCCCAGCACGTGCCATGCTGTCACTGAATCTGTGTGACAGCACAGCCCACCTGACTCATCAACATGACCACCGCTGTTTGCCCCGATGCTGCGAGTTCCTCAGAGGCAGGAACTGCCTCGCGTCCTGGGGTCTCCCGCACCTGGAACTCATCTTAGGGAGGGGACTTTGTCTTTGGGCAAGGAGCTCACCTGAGAAGGGCAGGGGCGTCTCTGTGGGGAGCCCAGCGGGTCCCCACCCACCAGCAGTGACACTCTGCAGAAGGGATGGATAGAGTGGGGTGGGGAGAAAGCGACCGAGGGGGAGCCGGGGGGTCCTCCCTGCCACACGCCAAACAGCTGCCTCACCTGAGCGGTCTCCACAGCACACGGCAAACCCGAGCCCCAGCTCAGAGGGGAGTCCACACAGCGGAGAACACTAAACCAACTCACCAGGGAGCTGTTATTCAGGCAGAAAACACCTTTGCCTCTGAGCCGGTTCTAGGAACCTTCGAGGAAGGAACCATCCAAGCGCTGGTCACCCAGCTGCTCACGTCACCAGGGGAGACAGCAGCACGTTCCTCCCCACAGAAGGCTGGCTGAGGCTCGCGGAGGGGGGCGGGTACTGGAAATGTGGACGACAGGCTGGGCGGGGCCTATGGCAAACTGCGATGTCCATCCACAGAAAGTCTCCCAGGGTGGCCCAGGGTGGCCTAGGGCTGCAACAAGGGGCTTCAGGGTGGACAGAACAGGGGAACCCAGAAGTCTGGGGTCTTATATGAAACCACCAATTTAAAAATTGTGCCAATGATTAAAAAAAATAATAATAAGTTGGGCTCAGGGCCAGCGGGTGGCATGGTGAATAAGGCACTGGATACTCACATGTCTGACCACAGTTCAAGTCCCAGACTCAGTGGCTTGAAAAATCACGCCAGGTGCGTGCCCAAAGAGAAGACAATGGAGAAGGGACCGGGGCAGCCATCTCCTTGGGGTGATTGTTACTTTCCTTCTCTCTGTCTCTGGTGAGTGCATGCACCTTATGGCAAAAATATTAAATAATATTAATAAAAAAACAACTAGGGCAGTCAGGTGGCATGATAGTTAACATGTCTGGATCCAAGTGCATAGCTTCAGTCCTGGATCTGTTGGCTTGAAAAACACGCCAAGCAGGGCCAGCAAGTAGCGTAGTGATTAAGCTGAACTCCCACATGGCAAACTCCATGGTTCAAGTCCAGGACCCGGTGGCTTAAAAATCATACCAGGCATGTGTGTGTGTTACCAAAATTTCAAGAGGAAAATGGAGACAGAGATGTGGTGTGGCCACCCCCCAGGGGTGTGATTTCTCACTCTCTCTCTCTCCCTTTCTCTGATGGTGCGTGAACCCTATAGCAAATTAAAACGTAGTAATAAGAAGAAAAACGATATGCTAAGCCTTCGCTTCTGTGGGTCGGGCTTGGCTGGCACTATCAGTTTGTGAACTTGGCCTTCAACTTTGAACTTAACCTATTTTCTTATAGGAAGACAGTAGAACTGAAAAGGTAGCGAGAGGACAAAAGGACCTAAGGGCTGTCGTGCTCTGAGGTGACGGAGTCCCCAGGTGACCAGGATTAATCTCGGGATCAAGCCCAGAGGCTGTCCAGCTGCTACGGCTGAGACCGGACTCAGTGAGCAAGTGTGGGGATGGATTAGCAATGCCTGCCACAGCTCTGGCAATGGGAGCATTCGCATCTGCTTTCTGGGTATGTGTGGAGGCCTGTTTAGTTCAGACTCATCTTTTTTTGTTCTTGTTGTTATAGGTTACATGTGCTTGCCCACAGAGAGACGGGGGTGGGGGTGAGAAATCGCTCTCTGGGGGTGTGGTCATACCGTAATCCCTTCTCCTCCTGGGATTTTGGGCACACATGCACACGTGCCTGGCATGTTTTTCAAGGTGCCAGGTCTGGGACTCAAACCATCCCTGGCCATGTGGGATCTAGCCGCTTTAGCCACCATGCCACCTGGCTGGCCCCAGGCTCATCTTAAAGGCAAAAACACTGACGTCCAGAAAGTTTCTTAGACCTTTCTGTGTCACGGGCAGGACCTAGAGCCCCCTCTGTGGCACTTCCCATGACACCCTAAACCTTTCGGCTTCCACATCTGCTCCCTACCAAAGACCTCTCCTAGAGACCCCCTCTCCCCCGGTAACTCAGCTCACTAGAATGCAGATCTGTGCAGCGATTCCTTTCCTCCAGGACTCTCCTTAAAGGCTTCGTTCCTAGACGGTGAGGGGCATCTGAGCCCGGCGAAGCCATCTGAGGATGCCACCTTCGGCACACACCAGGGCCTTGAGCTGGCCTAGTGGCCGACACCAGAGGGAGCCCGGGCCCACCAGAGCCTCCCGGCTCCCCCTCCCCCGCACTGTGTGAGTCATGGCTGGCGGCCTCAGACTTCAGCACTGGCTGCAGAGTCTCCAGTTTTACTTGGCTCTTGAGCAAAATGTACTTTTCCAAAGGACATTGATTCAGCCGAGCCTGGGTTTTGCAATGCCCTGGCAGTGGCGGGGCCAGCTCCCCTGAGCACACGCTGTCCTGGGGAGCTGGGCCCAAGGAATGCAGCGAGTCCCTCCCATACCTCCTTCCTCCTCTCCGAGTGGGGAGGCCAGTCTCCCCCTGGCAGCACCCCAGCAGCCTGCACCCCTCGGGCTCCCCACGCAGTGCACTCCTGGACTAGGTCTCGGGTTACACCTGACAGCGGACCTGGAAGGACAACTTTCCAGGTTGTCCTGTGGGCTCTGGCCAGGGAGCCCCATGCTCCTCTCATCATGGCTGGGGTGGGGGGGAAGAGCATAGGCTGGCGGCGGTTCCAGTCCCAACAAGTGCACCACGGACCTATTTCTCTTCTCTCAATGGCCATTTTCTAAAAACAGCGGTTTCAGGGTCATAGACAAACTGAGCAGATGACAGAGTTGCTCCTGCCCCCCCCCCCCACCGCCCTGCATATCTGTACAGTGCATCAGCTGACCCTGACCCAAAGTCCACACAGCAGGCTTCACTCTTGGCATTGCACATGCCACGGGTTTGGACACACGTGTCACATGTGTGCTGGCACGAATTCACAATTACGGTACCAGACACGGCTCCACCGCCCTGGAATGCCCCATGTTCCGCCTGCCCACCACCCACCCCCTAGCGACCATTCATTCTTCACTGTCTCCATCGTCTGGCCTTTCCCAGAATGCCACAGGGCTGGCATGTGGTACAGAGGTGGCCTCTCAGGTTGGCGTCCTCCACGGAGCCAGCGTGCACCTACATTCCCTGTGTCCTCCCACAGCCTGGAAGCTCATTTCTTTTCAGTGCTGAGTAATATTCCACTGTCCGGGTGGCCTGTGTCCCGGTTTCTCAACCCCATGTGACAGCAGGGCCAGAGGCTCTATGAGGTACATGACTCTGGACAGAGTGTCCTCTGAACCCCCAGAGATTCGTACCTGTAGAATGGGGCAAAAAGGCGGCTTACCTCACGGAGGTGAGGGGTAAATGCAAAATGCATGTAAGGCACTGACCACGGGCACAGCGGAGCAGGAGTGTGGTGGATGTGCGAGCGTCACTGGCACCGTTACCGCGGCGACGCTGCGGCTCCTTCCCTGGGCTCACTTGTGCCTTCTCCCCTCTGCAGAGCAGGACGGGGGAGTGGAGACAGCCAGGCTTCGGGTTCGGGTCCTGACTGATGAGGCAACTGGCTAGACCTTTCTGAGCCTCAGTCTACCCATCTGTAAGACGCCTCCCAGGGCAATTCTGACAAAGGCGATCACTAACTGGACCGCAGAGGCCACTGGCGGGAGGCAGCACCACAAAGGTGACTGCCAGCGCAGGGGGAGGTCTTTACACTTGCTGTGAACTGCCCTGCTGAGTACAGGCTACAGGGCCAGGAACCGTGGGCACGTCTGAGGACAGGGATGGAGGCCTACAGCCAGCACCGGGGGTGAGAGGCCTCTGCTGGTCAGTGCTGGGCAGAGTGGGCAGGGCAGGGGAGAGGTGAGTGCCTTTCTGGGCAGCCCGGCTTGGCCAGACCCAGAACCCAGCAGGTGGCGGGGACCAGGCAGGTAATACTAAGATGCTCCTGTGGCCACCACGGGGCAGAACCAGGTGCACAGAGAACAGTGACAGGCACCGGCAAGTGGCCCACACACGACCACCAGCGAGTGCTGGGGGATGGCTGGGCAGGGACTCCAGGGCTCACTCATGTTTTGTTCAAACTAGATCATCCACCCGGGAGGCTGTTACCCCGCCTACACCTGAGTGGTGTGATGGTTAAGGCGTTGGCCTCACACAGGCCGACTCTGCAGTTCGAGCCCTGGACCTGGCAGTTGGAAAATCACGCCAGGCATGTGTGTGTGCATGCCCCAGATCCCAGGGGGAGAATGGACTGTGGCGTGGTCATACCCCCAGGGGGACTTCTCACTTTCCCTCTCGCTGTCGCTGGTGAGTGCATGCCCCCTATAGCAAAAAACCTAAAACCAAACCAAACCTCCACCCAAGTGCACAGTTACTGGATGCGAGGAGAACCAGGAAAGGCCTGTGGGCCCCCCAAGCCTCTACGGGGGATCGGCTGGGGAATGTGGAGGCCAGGGGGTCTGGAGCTTCCTGGGTTCCCAGCGCCACCATTACTAGCCACAGCCATGGGGCTGGGAGGCCTGCTATACAACACGTGGTCAGGATTAAGTGAGATCGCCTTCAGCACTGTGGCTAGCACATAGTAGGTGCTCAACAACAAAAATGGGACCTGTTAATATGGCTCATGCTTTAATCTTTGAGATCAATGTTTTATCAACGGTAAATCATGACCAGTAGGGGATTGAGAAATCAACGTAGTGGGTTATAATCAGCATTTTTAATAAAGGACTAGCCAGAGCAGTGCAGGCCGTAGGGGCGCTGCTGTGTGATGCTGGAGACGAGGTGGGAAGGCTCTGGGTTCAAGTCCTGGGTCTACCTCAACCACCAGGTATGCCCACTGGTGTGTCCATGACCCTGTCGGCTGCAGGGCTCGGGGGAGGGTCAGCATGTGAAGACCCCACTAAAGGTGCCCCTCTCTCTGTTTTTCATGAAGGAAATAAGTAAACTGAAAACAGGAAGAAAAAAAAAAAGAAAGAAAGACCACAACAGAATAGAAAATATGTTTGCACTGCCTGTAATAAGGGAAGCGGTGTTGTGCTTTTGTACATTATATACTGGGTTGCAATATGAATTTTATCTTTTTTTTTTTTTTGCTATAGGGTACATGCACTCACTGGCGGGGGGGGGGGGGAGAACATGCTGTAGTCTCTTCTACATTCTTCTCTAGAGATTCTTGGACACGCACACACATGCACCTGGTCTGTTTTTCAAGCCGCAGGATTGGAATTCAAACCACCCAGTCAGCCCTGTAGGATCCAGTGCTTTAGCCACCATGCCGCCAGCTGGCCCCACGAACTATGTTTCTTACCGAGGGCCATGCGGCACTTCTGAGCCTCACACAGGGCTGTGACAAGGTGGTACCAGCTCAACATGACCAAGCCTGGTTCTCGGAAGTAAGTAGCAACAGGAATACACTACGGGACTGACCCTAAAACCTCCAAGGAAGTCGCTGTTTGAGCCCCACCCCCCACCAGAGCCAAAACGCTCTGGAGTTGAGGACAGACCAGGAAGGAGTGCCCGGAGGAAGCAGTGTCAGAACCGGGCCCACGAGACGGTCCGACTTGAACTCCTGGAAGAAAGGGGAGGGCCAGGCCATGGCAGGACTCCTGGCCAGCCAGCCTGTCGGTACGGCCGGCCGGGCCCTAGGGCTCTTCGTCTGCTGTCCCTTGGGAGGGAGGCAGGTGGTCCTGGGGCGGCTGTGTTGTGGTCCCGCTAGGATGGCTTCAGGAGGGACACAAATGGGACAGAAGACAAATCTGCTGAGGAAGAAACTCCCACCCATCTCTCTGTCCATTCCCTTGATCAAGTTCCAAATAAAACTTCATTTGGGGCTAGCTGGTCTCCCACACCGAGTCACCTTGCTTTTCAATGAAAGAGCAGGCTGCAGGCTCAGCTTTCTCCCCGCAGTGGCCCGAGGCTAGAACTTGTTCTCAGTGCCTGGAGTTTCACAGACACCTTGGGCTTCCATTTCTAGGGATGAAGCAAAACGTTTGCCTTTAAAATCCTTTTTCTTTTTAAATAATTACCAGAAGGTGTATGTGCTTGCCGGAAAGAGACAGAGACAGAGAGAGAAAGCAACTTGCAACGGGACGTGGTCACAGTACACCCCAACTCCACGTGTCCCTCTTTTGGGGGGTTTGGGCACACACACACGTGCCTACTTATTTTCCAGGCCTCCAGAGCTGGGATTCAGACTTTGTGGGCAGCCACATGGGATCCAGCTCCTTTAACCACTAAGCCTCAGAAAACCAGTCCATTTTCCACATTTATTCATTGGTGGGGTCTTAAAAATTAAAGTAAAAGTTGCTAGAGTTTACAAACTTTCCAGGGGGCCAACTGGACCTCGAGGTAAACCTTTTCTTTCTACGTTTCTACTGAAACACGTGCACTGTACCCAGGCCTTCTCGGTTTCCCTCTTTTCTGCTTCCCGTCCCTCGCTGTACTCTGCCCCACCATCACATGCGTTTAGAGCCGATGAGTGCAGACTGGCCTGGGAACAGAGCTGAAGGAGGGACCGCAGGGCGCAGCCAGGAGCCGGGGGGCATCCAAGCAGAGGGAACAGTTCTGGCTTGGCAGAGGCTCTCAGCGCCAGGCTGAGCTGCGGAAGGGGCAGCAGCGGCAGCAGGGGCGTGGGAGGGGCGCTGACGAGCTGAGCTAGGCTCTGGGAGGACAGGCCCACTGGGAAGGACGGGCCCACCGGGAGGACGGGCCGGGACTCAGGCTCGCTCTCTGCAGAACATCGGAAGCAGAGCACGCAGTGTCCTGGCAAGCGGTGAGTTCACCCAGAGTGATCCCAGCGACAGAGCAGGCTCCGGCCAGGGCCCTTCCTCCTCCACCAGCACAGCCGGCCGCAGGCGCGCTGCAGACGCTGAACTCGGGCTGGCTCTGGACTGTGTTTTTGTGCTCACAGAGAAACACGGGCGTGGCAAACGCCCTGGACTTCCTTACACAAGATCATTCGAGGCCACACCATGGACCCGCGGCTCCGGCAGGCCCCGACCCGCAGCCCTCCTCAAGCTGACTCCAAGACCCCACTTGGCACCAGCTGGAGGAAGCTTTCTATCCTGCCCTGGCCTGGATTCTGCCCCACACGCCTTGGAGCAGTCTGTTCCTGCCCTGGTTCTGACCTGTGCTCGCCGCTCCCATTTTTGTATCTGATGAGCGCCCCCTAGTACAGTGCAGTGGTTAGGAGCAAGACTCGGGAGCCAGGATGCCTGGGGTTCAAATCCCAGCTCTGCCGCTGGCTCAGGGAGACCCTGGCAAGTTAGTTAACCCCTCTTGCATTCCGACGTGTGGCATGTTCACATGTGAGCGGGCGGAGCAGACCAGGCATGTGGAGAACGTCTCCGGGGCTGGTGGCCGCCATCACGCGGAGGCCCCCCAAGGTCCCATGCCTCTTCTGCTCCCCCATCAGAGCGCTGCCTGTGTGCAGCCCACTGCCTCACACACCTGAGCTCCCAGGCTGAGCACGGTCCTGTTCACCTGTCCTTGCCCCCTCCTGGCGCGGAGCTGGCCCTAAACAAACGCTGATTGTTGAAAGAACGAGTAAGTAATGAACTAACGTGTAGGAGTGTGGGCTGTTAGATGTGCGTCGAAGGCAAGACTACGAGCTTGTAATTACTCAGGACAAATACTTCCAACTCAGTGCCTCCGGAGAGCCGGGGAATGAAGGAAAGACCTGCAGACTGTTCAGCACGTAAGGCAAGAACGCGACCGGGAGACAGCATCCTGGAGCCCTGGGATGGCTGCAGAGTTGGGGAACCCTGCTTCCTGCTTCTGGAGCTGCCACGTACTGGCCATGCTGTCATTGTGGCGAGGCGGTCCCCTGCCCAAGGGCACCCGACCCAGGCAGAGAACAAGGCCTGAGATGCAGCCCGAGCCCACGGAGGTGTGGAGGCTGCAGAGGGCGGGCTTTTAGTGATTCCCAGGGTGGCAGCGAGGCCACCAGCAGCACCGGGCAGTTTGCATGAGCTCTCTGAGGCTCCGTTTCAACCAGGGGCCCCCCACCCGGGGCCATGGACCAATATTGGTTGGTGGCCTGTTCGGAACCAGGCCACACTGCAGGAGGTGAGCAGCAGGTGAGCCAACGAAGCTTCACCTGTACTTACAGCCAGTCCCCAGCGCCCCCCATGGCTCGGCTATCCTCTGAGCCCGCCTCCTGTCAGGTCAGCGGGTGGCAGGAGATTCTCCAGGGGACACGAACCCTACTGTGAACGCGCACGAGGGAGCTAGGCTACGCACGCTCATAAGCCGTTCCCTTCCTCCCTGGTCTTCCACAAAACTGGTCCCTGAGGCCAAAACAGTCAGGGCCCACCAAGCTCCACCTCACAGGGCAGGGGACTGGCACTGTTATCTCCAGAACACTTTTTAACGCCCACACTTCCTGCGCCTAGTGCCTAGAGAACGCCTGGCACAGAGCAGGTGCCCAGCTTGTCTGCTGGACGAATGAACGAGAGTTAACGTCCGTAACAGCCATCCCTTGTCCTCCCCTGCAGGCCGCCTGTAAGTCCAGTCCCCAGGCAGTGTGTTCAGATGACACTAGTAACTGTCACACCCCTCAGTATGGCAGCAAACGGGAAGGGGCAGGCTAATTTCAGGCTGGAATGTGGCTTTTTTCAGTCATCTGGGGAGGGCGATAAGGAGGAGAACATGGGAACTGGGGTGGGGACAGACCAGCCCCATTCACACAGAGCTCAAAAGGTTATGGCCCCAGCGGAATGTGGGCTGGGCCCCAGAGCAAAGTTCCTGAATGACCGGCTAGCCAAGCCGGGGCCTTGTCCCCTCTTGGGAACATGCACAGCCAAGAAAAGTGTCTCATCAAAACAGGAAAAATATCAGAGGGAAAATGCACATGTAAGGGGACTGGTATTTACAGGGAACGGCCCACCTCTGCCGGGGACCAGGAGCACAGAGGGGGAGGGGGCTGCCCCCTGCTCTCACAGACCTGGAGGATCCTGGGAAGCCACGACATAAAACAAAGGCCACGTCAGCCTTGAGACTCACTCCCAGAGCGCTCCCCACTGGGACTCCTGACCTGGCCTCCCAGTCCAAAGTGCTCCAGAAGCAGAGGGTGCCGGAAGTGTAGACTGGCCTCAAACATGGGCAGGCAGGGCCTCTGGGCTGCAGGCAGGCCTCCTGACCTGGCTGGTTTCTCTGCACAGCAGGGGACCCCCACCCACAGGGGGCGTGAAAATCACACTGGGCGCATGTGCATGTGTGCCCAAAATCCCGAGAAGAGAATGGACAAGGGATTGTGGCACAGCGACCCCTGCTGGGGGTGATTTCTCACTTTCTTTCTCTCTCTCTCAGGTGAAGGCACGCTCCCTATGGCAAGAAAAAAACAGACAGACCTGGTGTGCAGCGGGGCGGACGCCCTCTGAGCTGCAACGCCGCAGGAGATGCCTCCGTGGCCCACGCTTCCCTTTCAGTCCACGGGGGCGTTGTGATACTGCAAAGGGCCACAGGCGACAGGATCAAGAATCCCTTATGGAGCTCTCGTGGCCTGGCCCAGCCACCCCTCCGACCCAGGCTGCCAGCTCTCTGTCCTGCAGCCACTTCCACCTGCTGACACGGCCCTACCTCAGGGCCTCTGTGCACTGTTCCAGCCGCCAGGGTACCCTCCCCTCAGTGACCCAGTGGACTGAGTCCTTCAGACGGCCACTCCACTATCGCTGTGGGAGGGCCGCTCTGAGCCCACGGGAAGACGCAGGTCCCAGAGCCTCCAGCGGTCTTCCTTCATAGCACTCACGTTGACTGGCAATACGAACCTCACTGGGCGTTCTTCTGGGTTCAGTGCTGAACCCCGACTCCATGGAGCAGGGGCTGAGTTCCTTAGTCACCACTGGCCCCCGTGCCACGCCCAGGGCCCCAGTGACCAGCACAGTGTTTATGAGCGTGAGTGAATGTCTGCATGAACAAACCGCTAAGAAGCTAAGCGAGAGGGGAGGCAGGGCAGGGGCAGAGTGGGGAGGGCACTGCAGTCCCTGCTCCACTGCTTCGTCCTGTCAGGATCTGAGGCACACACACAAGTGCCTGCAGTGCTCTTCACTCCCACTCCAGGAACAGGACAGAAGCCGGGTGACAAGAACCCTGCGTAAGGGAGGTGGCCCTGGGTCCTGGGGTGACAGGGGACCCAGAAGGAGAGGTCTGTAACGGTGGGGCCATGGCTGTGCCACTCCTGACATCCAAGCAGACCACCTCCTTCGCCCTCAGGCTGTGCTATGGCTGGGGAGGTGGGCACCAGGCCCGGCTCATTGTGGATAATGAAATCGAGTCCTTGGGCAGGAAGGGGTAGGGTCAGGACCATGCCTATTCAGAGCTGCGCACAGGCAGCGAGTTCTAGACGCAAAGAAGTCTCCACCGGACAGCCTGCGAGGGAGCAAGGTTCACTGCGTCTCCCTGACCTGATGGAGCAGAAATGCCTCCTTGCAGCGAGTGCGGACGGCGAGTGGCCAGAACCGGGCAGTGCGGGGGTAGCTGCTGAGAACGCACCCAGCCCCGTCTGAAGCCAAGTATCTCACCTACGTGGGTCACCAACCCTCACGACAGCCTCGGGGAGCAGGCCCTGGCACCGGCCTAACAGGGCAGGAACCTGAGGTCTGAAGATGCTTCTCTTAGGTTGGCCATACTGCCTCATGGTTAAGGGAGTCGGGTCCCTCAATGCCAAGTGCAATTCGAATCCCAGCCCTGGGAGCTTGAAACACACTCCAGGCACTTGTGCATGTACCCGAAATCCTGACAGGGTGAAGGAATGGAGAAGGGACTACAGTGTGGCCTGGCCCCACTGAGGGTGCTCCCTCTCTCTGGTGCACACACGCCCTCTAGCAATTAAAAAAAAAAAAAAAAAAAAAAAAAAAAAAAAAAAAAAAAACAGGGAGGGACCAGCAGTTAGTGTAATGGCTATGTTGCTGGACTCCCACATAGCCGACCGCGGTTCGCGTCCCGGACCCGGTGGCTTAAAACTCACGCTGGGCACGTGTGCGTGCGTGCCCAAGATCCTGAGAGGAGAATGGAGGAGAAGGGATTATGGCGTGGCCATCCCCCCTGGGGGGTGATTTCTCGCTTTCTGTCTCTCTGTCTCTCTCTGTCTGTCTGGTGAGTGCACGCGCCCTATAGCAAAAACCTCTCCAAAAAAAAAACAAAAAACAAAAAACAGGGAAGTTCCCCTCACTCCTAACCTGCAGAGTGAGAGACACCCTAGCTATTCTCCTTTCTGTATTCTGACGAACTTCAACCTACCCCAACATGTTCCTAAGGTCTTGTGGGACCTTGGGCCCCAACTCGGCTACTCTAAAAATTCCCTGACTGCATTTCCTGCAGTGGGGTTTGCAGGAGCCCCGACCTGGGCTGCCATCCCCCAGATGTCTGCACGTCCACAGTGCTTAGGCATCTGACAGGCACGAGGGACTTCTGTTCCACAAGCCCTGAGGCAGATTACCATTTCCCCACCTCATAAGTGTGACACCACAGGGCCAGCAGGTCGTGTGGTGGTTAAGGTGCTGGACTCCCACATGGCCAAACGCGGTTCGAGTCCCGGACCTGGCGGCTTGCTTCCTCACTTTCCCTGTATCTTTCTCTGGTGAGTGCATGTACCCTGTAGCAAATTTTAAAACAATAATAATGACAAATAAAAATCTAAAAATAGATTTAAAATAATAATAAATAGGGACGAGGTGTGTGGGTGGGGTGGCAATGCTCAAATTCTGTCCCAAGTTGGCTTTCAGAGCTGGTCTTCTGTCTCCATGAGGGTCTGAATAAGAAGCAGTCATCCCGGGGAGAAGAGGCCCACTGCCATCTCAGACGTGTAGGAATCCGCACCGCTGGCTTCCCCCAGGCCCTAGGGAGCTTTTACATTCCCTGGATTCCTGTCTTCTTCCCAAGCAGCACCTTGCCCAAGAACCTGCCATGGCTCCCCACTGCCTGATGCGGCATGCAGACCCAGCTCACCTGCCCGTGGTACCCTTGCCTTTTCCACTGACCCCGCCTCAGTTTCTCACCAGGCCTTGAGCCCTCAGCTAGAACGTCACCCCATCCCCTCCCCGATCCCACTCCAACTCACCGCCCTAGCGAACCTCACCCCCTCCACCCCCCGTATGCTCACGCTCTGCTGTCACTTCTTTCTGGGCCAAGCACGGGCTGCACACACAGCCTGGGTGCCACTCTGGCCTGTGTGGTGGCCCGGCCTTCCCAAAGGGCTCCCGTGTCATGAGAGAGGGTCTGGTTTGCATGCCAGCCTGCTCACCCTGGCTGCTGCCCCAGGGCCTGCCCCGGGAATGACACCCGTCAGCCCTGGGGACACGGGATCACAGTCAGGCACACGTCCCTCCTGCCAAGAAGCCGCGACTGAGTCACCAGTCCATTGTCTCTTTCTAATTGAATGGGATGTGACTTACAATTTAATAAGTGACATCTGATGAATGGAAGGCCAACATTTTCAAAACACCAAGTCCACACGGAAAATGTGAACCAAGGAGGCCTCCTGGCAAAGAGACAAGACAGAGCGAGGGCTGGCACTTGCTGCCTGGCCCCAGGCTGTACCCAGGCGGGCCTCGGCAGCACGGCCCGGGCAGGCTGCCCCACCATGCATGGAACCGGCTTCCTGAGTGAGCCTGTCCTCGCCATGAGCATCAAGGCTCTCCCCGCCAGCACCTGCGCTACCCAGGTCACCCAGTGAGGCTCACTCCGCCTCGCCGCCAAGGGCCTGGATCCCTCGCCCCAGCACTGAACCTGCTCTGCTCACCGCTCAGGCCTTGGGATGGGCGTCGCGGGGAGGCCCTCCTCACATCCTGCAGGGAGTCAGATCAGACCCCCAGTGTCCTGGACACCCCTGCTCAGAGACTGCCGGCCGTTTAATCGTCCATTGTCCGTGTGGGAGTGTGAGCTCCACGAGGTGGGGGCACATCTGTGCAGCCGGCCTGGCCCCCGGCCTCGGTGCTGCACGTGGCACACAGTAGGTGTTCCTCAGAGATCGTTATGTGAGAGTGAGCAAGTGGGCCGTGAGGTGCTGGCTGGGACTGAGATCAGCAGAGCGCTCTTCGGCCCAGCCAGGCCACCAGTGAAGAGGTTGGGGCGTGGCGACACGCCAGGGGCTGTGCCCTCAGAGTCCAGGCCGGGCATAGAGGCAGGTGGCCATGCTTCCTCTCTTGCCCCATTGCTCTCCTGGGAACCAGTGTCACCGTCCACAAAGGCGGGGTGCCCTGCTGCTCTGGGAAATGCCGCTTGAGGGGAGCGGTGGGCGGTGCAGTGACATGTGACACCCAGCTCCCGCCTGCTCCCGCCCACCGCAACGACAACCCAGGCAGCTCTTTAAAGGGGTCCATCTCGGAAGCCCCAGGTCTTGGTGCATGAGGGCCCATGTGAGTTCCTAGGGCCAACGGCCCCTCTGCAGTTCCCTGTATAAAACGGGGAGGAGCCAGGTGACCACCAGCATCTGTGGGACTTCCACTGAAGGGTGAGCAGGTGGGCTGCAGGCCGGACACACGGACAGCTTGGCTGTTCCTTAAATTCCATTTGTAGGAAGTCGCCTGGAATACTAGCATGCGTTTTCCTAAGTCCCGCCCACTGCCCTCTCCACCTCGCAGCTGGGAAGGCTGAAGGCAGCCCGGGGGCAGTGAGCTCCGGGGCACATCTCAGGAGTTCCTGACAGCCCTGCCCCAGAGGCCTGGGCCTGACGCCCCAGTCTCCAGGGCGGTGTGAGAATCTGCATTGAACCAGCAAGTCGTCCTCATCCTCGACCAGCTGGGCGGACTGTGGTTCCCCATCTATGAAACGGGCCACTCCTTCCCTGCAGGATCGCTCTGCGACTGAGAGAAGAAAATGCCGGAGAGTGTTGGGAAAACCCAAGGTGCAGCTGCTGGCAGGCTCTCTGAGGAAGGTGCCTCTGGGCAGGACCAACCGCTCCTGCACCCACCTCCACCCAGAACCCTGGGGGGTGGAGGGTCTTCCCAAAGTGCACACCCAGGGGGGCTGAGGCCTGGGCTCCGCTGGCTGCTTCTGCCTGGAGCAGGTGCACAGCCAGGGGCTCTTGCAAACCGCGGGGTCTGCTGGGCCAGGGGCCCGCTCGGGCGTGTCCTAACCCCTGTGCAGCAACCCCCCTGCCCCGGCCCCAGGCCACAGCAACACAGGGAAACTGACTAAACCAACTCTAATAAGAGAGAGGGTGGGTACAAAGCCCTCCCACGTCCCCATGCTGGGGAGTCTCAGTGTGACAGCAGCTGGGGCACGGATGGCCTCCTTGTGGGCCTGCAGCAGAGACACAAACACGCTTAGCGTCGCACACATGTACATGTATGCACACACACGGACGAACACAGCGGCCTCCTTCCCCTTGGCCAAACCTGCGTGCCCCTCCTCCTCTAGGGTTACCAGCAGGCAGTCCCTGAGCAAGGAATCGGGAGAGACTGCAAACTGACAACTGTAACATCGTGAGCCCAGAGCTGGAGTCCCAGGTGGGAGCTGACACCGAGGTCGGACCCAGAAATACCTGTGCCAACCAGCCAGGAGCACGGCTGTGCGGATCGAGTCACCTGTGTGTGCCCGGGGGCTGTGGCAGGCGATTTCTACCCGCCACTGCGGAGGAGGGTGCCACCACCATCCCGATGATGGCACACCGAGTTGTCAGCAAACCAGAGCCTGCCAGGAGCAGAACAGAGATTCAGCCCAGACCTGCTCACGCACGGCGGGCACCCGTGAAAGAGCCCGAGGTGAGCCTGCAGGTCCTCGCCCGGGACCCGGGGCCCAGCACTGAACAGGCAGACTGGCCTCGGCTCTCCTGGCGCTGGCAGCCTGGCGGGGGCCGTGGGAGCCACGCGCCTGTCTCCGGGCTCCTCCCTTTCTCTTTTTCCTCTTCTGAGACATTGTTGCTATAGAGCACATGCACTTGCTGGAGAGACAGAGACAGGAAGTGAGAAAGCACCCCCGGGGGCATGGCCACGCTGCAATCCCTTCTCCTCCATTCTCCTCTTGGGATCTTGGGCACGCACACGTGCCCGGTGTGAGTTTTAAGTCGCCAGGTCCCAGACTCGAACTGTGGCCAGCTACGTGGGAGTCCAGGGATGTAACCATCGCGCCATCTGCTGGTCCCCTCTGGGCTCCTTTCAGATGGAGACCACCATGCTGGGTCTCTGGTGCCCACTGGTGGAGGCGGCCCGTTATTAGACCCTGAGGTGGTGGGCTGGGTCCGAGGCCGAGAGGCCTGTACAATCTGACACCGGCCAGCACAGCCAGGTCCTGCAGGTTGACCGGCCAGCAGAGGGGACGCGGACAGGGCACACGGCGTCTGGGGACGTTAAAGCCACCTCTGGCCTCTCTCTCGACCCCGTGTTCATGGGGTGGCCTTAATGGAGCATTTATTTAAGCCTATGGCTCAAGGTAGACACACAAGAATGTCTCACTGTCCCCACCAAATGACAGTACACCTGCTCTGGCGGCTTCCCTCCGGCTGGGCCACCTCCAGCAGGGGCAGCCCCCTCGGTCTCTGCTCGGGGTGCTGGACACAGGCCGAGCTCTCGAGGACCGCGCAGACCCCTTCCTAGAGAGGGTTTTGGGCGAGTCTCCATCGGGATGGAATCGTCTTAACCACTCACAAGTACGGGACGCTTACGTATTAACGAGCCATTGCTCTCGCTTTGCAAATGAGGAAAGTGGGCGCAGAGTTTAGTAAGTTGCCCAAGGTCATGGAGCTCCGGGGAGTCTGTCTCAGAGACCTGGGCCCCTAGGACCACGTCTCTACCAGGCTGAAACAACGTGCTTTTAGGGCAAGACTGTCCTCACGTTTCGGAAGGGTCCTGGAGGCACCGGGAGCCCCTCCACGGCCGTGCCCACCTCCCGGCTATGCCCTGGGCCCCAGGTCCAGCCCTCGCACGTCCCCACTCTCAGGGTTCCAGGGCTCGGCCCAGACCAACTTCTCCCCGAGGCTGGTTTCCTCTCAAACTCTCCCGTTCCAATAGGCTGGCCCATGAAGAACCAGGGTGCAGGCTCGAACAAGGAGGAGGGCAGTGCCCCACCTGGGGGCGGCCGCAGCCACGACCGCCACGTGGCAGGGGTCACGTTTTCCCAGCAGTGTTGGAATTCCAACTTTAATGTGGCGTGATTTTAAAATGCTGGTGTTTCATTCGCGTCCTTCTTAAGTGTGACGGCCAAGTGGTCACATCTGCGAGCAAAATCCCAGCCCTCTGCCTTTCAGACGGGCACGGAGAGGGCCTTGACACTGAGTCGGACCCACCGAGGGCCGGGCTGCGCGAGGCCCTTACTAGTCCCACACCGCTACCTTGTGGGGTCAGGGTGTGCATCCCCATTTGTAGGCCAGAAAACAGGCTCAGAGAGGTGCGGCAAGGGGCCCGGGGAAACATGGCGAGTGGGTGGGAGTGCCAGACTGGGACTCAGGGCTGCCCGACTCCCAAGCGCTCAGGCCTCTCCACACAAACCTGGCGCTTGGCCCAGCCTCCCAGCCCTGCCTGGCAGCAGGACCAGTGGCTCTGGAACGGGCCAGGTGCTCGGGGGCTGACGCGTCTCTCTGGCGAGTGTGGGGCAGGCAGAGCCCACGAGGGGTGGCATGCCCGTGTGGCCATGTGCGGACCCGACCCAGGCGGGGCGGGCTGGGGCGGGGCGGAGGTGGGAGGCGAGCCCTCCTCCGCTCTCCTTCGACTCACGGTTCACTCAGCTCTGACGAACTACCTGGCTTTGAGAGTGACCCAGTTTTGCAGCTTGGTCAACTGGAACCAGGTCGGGGAGAGTCGGGCTGGCCCGCCTGCAAGCTGGAACCAGCTCTGGCCACCTGGCTCGCTGGGGACACTGGGCAGGGTCCTTCGGCTGCCTGAGCCCTGCTTCCTCCAATTCTAAAACACAGGTGTTGGCTCGGCCATCTTGAGGCCCTTCCGCCTCCAAACTGATGACTCAATGAACCCGAACGCAACACCAGGGCAAGTCCTCTCACTTGTAGAATGGGGAAGAAAAGCCTCTACTTTGCAGGTTTGTTGGTGACACCGACAAGGTATGTGCTGAGGGCATGTAGCACCGCTCCTGACACTCAGGAGATGCTCAGAAAATGACCTCACTTCTACTGTCACCACAAGCCACCCGTCCCCCGCGCCGTCTAGCACCTGCAGCTCCTTTCCTGCTCTTCTTCCAGAAGCATCTGAGTGCGGAGCATGGTCAGGCCACGGGCTGTGCACCCAGGACAGAGGAGTCCGAAGCACAGCCACGTCACTTGGAGGAAAGCGAGGCCTGACACTCAGCTAGGAACATACGGCATTCTAATTCCACGAGGCTGTGTCCCCGGGCCCTCCTGCGCAGAACCCCCAGCCTGTCACTCGCCTGCAGAGAAAGCAAGCACCCCAGCCCCTGCACAGCTTAGGGCTTTCAGGCTCACCCCATCGGTGGCTCTGCGGTGGCTGTGACAGTTAACCTAGGTCTGTGGCACCCAGTCCAAGTTACGCCTGAGTCATAACGGCGCAGCCTCACCCTTGCCGGCCCCGCGTGCCCGAGCCTGCAGACTGCCGAGGACGCGTGTGGAAATGCGGATTCTCGGGCCAGACTGGCCGGACTCCGGGCAGCACGGGCCCAGGAGACGCGGAAGGCCTGGCGGTTTCTAGGGAGCATGGCTGCCTGGCTAAGGCCGGCCACGGGGCTTGCAGGGCCAGGTGAAGGGAGGGCTCGGCTCGAGTCCTGTCCCACTGTGTGACTCCGGCAGGGTAAGGGTGGAACGCCAGGGCCCTCTCCCTCCTGGCTTCTCTTACATTCTGGGGGCACACGGAAGCTTCAAACAAGGGGAGCCAGCAGGGCTGGGGTGGAGGCCTGGCGTACCTGCCGGCCTCCCATCAGGGCAGGAACACGTCACAGCCGACCCCCCCCGTGCCTCAGGACAGTGCGCAGAAATCCTTGCGGATGCGCTTGCCCTTGGGAGACAACCAGACACGCTCCCAGGGAGACGCGGCCACAAAGCACCAACCCCAGGCCAGCAGAGCCCGCCACCTCCCAGCCCTGGGTTCGGATCCTGGCTCACTGGCGCCTCCCTCCTGCTTCCCTCCTCGTCAATTCGGGGACTATTTCCTGTGTGTGGGCGGGACCCTAGGACCAAGGAGAAGTGAGCAGACACACCCCGGCTCCAAGCGCTCGGCCTCCATCAGGGCAGACAGACAGATGACGTGCGGCCCTGGCCTCAGACTCCCAGCTGGTAAAGTGACACCACGACCTCCTCCCTCACAGATCCGGGTGCTACAATTCCCAAACCTAAGTCCTGTCCACGCTGCTGAGGGCCCTGTGAAAGGCCATCTCACCCGCCTCCCTACAGCAAGTTGTAGGGTTCTCTGTGTACAAATCGTGCCACTTGAGCCCTAAGCTAGCTTTTCCCAGAGAGGGAGAAGTGGGGCACCCATGTCATTGGTGGGGTCTGAGGTGGCCTCGGGCAATACGGGGACCTGGCGGCTAAACGCTAGCAGTCCTCACGGCGAGGATGCTCCCTGTTCAGCTCTCCCTCGAGTATTCTGAGAACACCAACGAGAACGTTTCGGGTGGAATTACCCGACCCTTGTCCTCATCTCCCCTCTCCAGCACTTGCTAATACCTTCTTCTCAACAGGCCGAGCAGAACGAGCTAGCTAGAACGTACCAGAATCGCAATTATTTGTATCAATTTAAGGCAGGATACTGTTTCCACCTTCAAATATGCTATAAAAGTCACCTTTCATCAACCAACGTGTCCAGTTCAAAACCATAGCAAGTTAAAAATGTTAGTAAGGAACACTTGTTTAGAAATCTGTCGACAAGCATGAAGATGATTCCAGAATGGTGAAAGGCTGAAAAACACCAGTCCGGGTTACGGTGGCGCAGGGGTTCTGTGCCCACGAATGCTCGCTCCCCGATGCTCGGTCCCCAAGCGCACCGCCAGGCCACGCTCTCTGTCCTGCCACTGGGTGTGGCCAGGTCCCTGAGTTCCCACCAAGGGAACGTGAACAGGAGCGGTGGGCCATGTCCTAGCCCACCGGACCAAGGAGAGGGTCCAACAGACACCCTCGGAGAGGGCGGAGCCGTGAGGCGAAAGGAACTGAAGACTCTGGGGAGCGGAGATCGGCCTTCTGTGGGGGCTTGACGTGAGCAAAAACTAAACTCGCTGTGTTAAAACTGAGAGTTTCTGGCCAGCCAGGTGGTGTGGTGGTTAAGGTGGCTGGATCCCACGTTACCAAGTACGTGATTCGAGTCCTGAACTTAGTGGCTTGGAAAACACGCCGGGCGCCATGTGTGGTGCATGCCCGAGATCCCGGGAGGAGAATGGAGAAGGGATTTACCTTACAGAAAGACAAACAAACAAGAAAATTCGAGAGCTTCAGGCTGTTTACAGGGGTTAGCTGGGTGCAGCAAACAGGGGGCCTCTCTAGACCAGCTTCCTGCACACCCACATACCTATGACTGCCGCTGTCCTGGTGCTTTTTTGGTAGCTGTTAGCTGAGCACCTGACAGATGCCAGGTGGTCCCAAGGGCATTGCAGAGGCGAACTCAGTCGGTCCTCGTGACAGTCCTGAACACGAGGCGGCACTCATTTTTAGTTTCTTGTTCGACGAGGCAACCAAGGCCCTGGGGCACAGCTCATCCCCCAAAGTCCCGCACCAGGGAAGGAGTGAAGCTGAGCTTCGAACCTGACGTCAGGTGTGCAGAGCCCTGCGGCCTCTGCTAGCATGTCATCTGGGGACTGCCATCCCCGATTTGTGCCATATTAAGGGAGCTGATCCCACAAGGCCAGCCATGGTTCGAATCCCAGCCCCGGTGGCTTGAAAATCACGCTAGTGTGTGTGCATGCATGTCCAAGGTCCTGACACAGCGGAGAAATGCAGAAGAGACTGTGACGTGACCACACCCCAATCAGGGGTGCCTTCTCCCTTCTGTCTCTCTCTCTCCAGTTCTGTCTCTGCCGGGTGTGCACACACTCTAGCAACTATGAACAACACTAAAGTGTGACTACACCGTGCGTGTGAGAGGCCCAGCCACGGGGGAACCTCTCCAGGGGACTCCAAAGGACCCACTGCTATGACACCGCCGTCCGCAGGCTGGGACCACGTGGAGGCCAGGGTTCAGGTCCCTGTCAAACTCAAAGGCCAGGCATGGAGTGTGAGTCCTGGGGACTTGGGGAGGCTGAGGCAGGAGGGTCACGGACTGAGGTTGTCTGGCGACATAGCAAGATCCTCTCTAAGAAAGAGCCAGCATGGTGGTGGGTGTGAGCCTGTCCCTACTGGGAAGCCATGGCAGGATGATCATGCCATGGACAGACTGTCTTAAAATAAATCAATAAATCAAATAACTTGGGACCAGCAGATGGTGTAATGGCTGCGTCACTGGACTCCCACATAGTTGACCAGGGTTCGAGTCCCAGACCTGGCAGCTTAAAACAAGCTGGGCGGGTATACATGCATGCCCAAAATCCTGAGGAGGAGGGACTGCGACGTGGCCATCCCCTGGGGGGTGGTTTCTCACTTTCCGCCTCTCTGTCTCTCTGGTGAGCGCGTGTGCTCTATAGAAAAAAACCTCTGTTAAAAAAAAAAAAAAGTAGCATGAGAGTTTTTTGGGATGATGAAGCCATACCACATACTGAGAGTGGTGGTGGTTACACCATAAGCAGATTTTTTTAAAGAATTAATTAATTAATGTTAATTTGACCAGAGAGGGACAGTACAAGAGCGAGAGTGAGAGAGAGAGAAAGTGAGAAAGCAAGTCGCCAGGTCCAGGAGTCAAACCACAGTCGGCCATGTGGGAGTCCAGCACTCTTAACTACCATGCCACCTGCCAGCCCCACGATAAGCAGATTTTAAATCTTATAAAAGAGCACAGCAAAGGAGCTGGCATGGTGGTTAGGGCACTGGACTCCCAAATGGCTAACAACGGTTTGAGTCCTGGACCTGGCGGTTTGCTTTCTCACTTCACTCTCTGTCTGTCATTCTCTGGTCAAATTAAAATAATAATAATAATAAATAAATAATAAATAAAATTAAGTAATTCTTTTAAGAAAAAGAGCACACCAAAAAGTTGATTGTATGGTAATAATTTTTAAAAATAAAACAAAGAAAATAAATAACCCAGTAAAAGTACCCATCGCATAAGGCCAGTGTGCTGTAAGTCCCGTGATGCGCCCTGCACGGTGGCCAGCACACTAAGCTGAAGAACCACCAGGCGTCACTAATAAGATTGGTGGGGCTTCCTCTTTCCTAAAGAGGTTCGGCACCCCGGCCAGCATTGGAGGAAGAAACGTTCATCCCATGGCAGGACTGGCGGCTCCAGGAGCCCGCACTTCGCGACTGCTCAGTCACGATGAGGGTCTCCTTCACCTCTGCACAGACAGAGCAGTTCGCTTATTTCGAATGGGTCTTGTGCCCCGTCCAGCTGCGCTGGGCAGCTTCTGGGCAGCTTCTGGGCACCCTCCAATGTGCCGGGTCCCCAGGAGCTCCCACATGCAGCAGCTGTGTGACCCCACATTTCTGAGGCTGACTTCCCTCAACATAACGTAGGGGTAACAGAGGCCACGCAGAGGGGCAGCCGATCGTAGAGCGCCCTAGGTATTTCCGACTCTCAGGAGCAGAGGGAACCCCGAGCGCCTCCTGACTCTCCCACGGATCAGGATTTGTAAAAGCAAATCCACCAGAGTGTTGGAGGGTTTCCTACCAGTACTTTGTCTGCATATATAACCAGTGTAATTAAGTTAATAGACCCAAATGGTAAAGTTAACGACAGACAATTAGGCTAATTACCACCTCCTTAGAGGATGCACCGAGTCCCTGTTTGAAAAATGGTACCAGACTCCGTAAACAGGGTGTTTTAGCCTCTACTTTCTCGGCAAAAACCAGCTGAACCAAGTGACTGCGGCGCCTTCAGTGTGGGACTCCCAGAACCCATAAGGCTGCAGTTTGCACAGAGAACAGGGAACACAGACCAGGGTGCTGGTCGAGTCACCACCCTCGGCGGGCTGCACACTCGCCACCTGGGATCTTGCTAAACCTCAGCTTCAGACTCAGGGTGGGCACGGAGAGTCCTGCAGTCCGAGCAGCTGCCCTGACACCCCACTGCTGGTCTGGGCCCTCGCCAAGGACAGGAGCGACGGGGAAGTCAGCCCCTCACAGAGCACTTCCCTGGTGAGGAACGGACCTGCTCAAGGTCACGCAGGGACAGGTGGGCCCAGAGCTGGCTGCCCGGCTCACACCAGGGTCCCAGACCACCACCCGGCCTCCCGGGGACCTCAGCCGGCCCGCTCTCGGTGGTCCCGGTGCACAGCGAAGGCTTCGCTCCTGGCGTGAAGGGGGCCACTCCCGACTCTGATGCCTGAATCTGAGACGCAGCCCCAAGTCAGAAATGTTTTAACTCCCCAAGGGATTCCAACGCACAGGGCCAGGGCTCACGGACACAGAGGTGCCCAGTGGCCTCACCCCAAATGCCCTCCTCACAGCCTGCCCACCTCTTCTGTGTCGGCGGAAAACCGCCAATGGAGACTCCAAAATAAGACATGAGAGGATTCCCAGATGGCGAATGGAACTTGTTACCAAGGCCACAGCTGGCCGAGCCCTGTCCCAGTTACCACGGCAGCAGAAACCCAGGCTCCGGGGAGGAGCCACCTTCCACGCCGTGCGGGCGCACATGAGCAGGTAGGCAGCGCTCCGAGCTCGAAGCCTCCCATGACCAGCGTGGGAAATCCGGGCCCTCTGGGGCAGGGTGCTCTGTAGGGCCCTTAGTTAAAGACCATTTCAGAGTCAGGTGCCAGATGAGGGTAGTCAAAATCCAAAAATGCTGATAGCTTTAAGCTTTTTTTTTTTTTTTTTAAAGTTTTGTGCCATAGGGCATGTGTACTTGCCTGACAGAGACAGAGACAGAAAATGAGAAATCACCCCCCAGGGGGGATGGCCATGCCTCAATCCCGTCTCCTCCATTCTCCTCTTGGGATCTTGGGCACGCATGCACACGCAGCTGGTGTGAGTTTGAGCCACTGGGTCCCAAACTCAAACACAGTTGACTACATGGGAGTCCAGTGACATAGTCATTACACCAACTGCTGGTCCCCATGCGCCGTGATTTTTAAGTTACTTACACACCGTGTGTGTGTTACCAGAGGGCGTGTGCGCTTGCTAGAGAAGGAGGTGTTGGGGGAAGCGCTCCCCCCATGGGGTGTGGTCATGCTATAATCCTTCTTCCCCATCTCTCCCTCCCTCAGGATTTGGGGTGTCCATACATGCTCAGCAGGTTTAAGTCACTGGGGCTAGAATTTGAACCCTGGTCAGCCATTTGAGATCTGGCTCCTAATGCACAGTGTTTAACCACTGTGCTATGGGGGCCAGCCCTGTTTATATTTTTAAAAGTATATAAAGTGCGTGTTCTTGTCAGCGTCCTCCTGTTCCTTCTGGAACAAGGTAGAGAATATATTTAAAGGGTCTTCAAAAAGCATATGGAAAACTCCTATTACGAAAAAACACTGCAGATTTCAAAAATTATTTGCACTAAAACAAACTTTGACTTTAATTCTATAGCTTCCTCGGTGGGAGGAAGGGAAAGTGAGACAGCACCTTCCAGGGGAGTGGCTACACTGCAATCCCTTCTCCTCCATCTCCCCTCGGGATTTTGGGCACACACGCACACGTACCAGGGGTGCTCCTCAAACCATCAGGTTCAGGCCTTGAACCGCGCAGTCAGCCATGTGGGATCCAGCGCCTTAAC
Source organism: Tupaia tana (assembly GCA_026018925.1). NCBI lineage: Eukaryota > Metazoa > Chordata > Mammalia > Scandentia > Tupaiidae > Tupaia > Tupaia tana. Next base: position 57,854,523 of record JAKSZU010000014.1, on the reverse strand, counting down.
CCCACTGGCTGGCTCTCCCACACACTTGGAATAGTCCCCTCGCAGGCACTCCTAGTCCTCTCTGCTGAGTGCTAACTGTGAGCTCAGAGCCTTCCCTAGGGGCTGGGGCTTAAACTGGTGGAGGGAGTGCGAGGGCTACAGGGATTCGGGAGCCCCTCTGGCGAGGCTGCATGGAGTGTGAAGGAATTCAGGCTTGATTCTCAGAGCAATGAGACGCATTTGAAGGCTGAAACCAGGCTGTGACAAACCCATGTCAACTCTCGGGAGCTCGCTCAGGGTTCCAGAGGAGGCCAGCATGAGGGACTATGGAGGCCAAGGCTCTGCAGCAGGGCCATGACTGTGAGGTCAGAAAGCCACATGCTCAGAGCCGTCCACCCATGGCCGAGTGCTCGGCTGTCACTGAAACGATTTTCTTTTAACGACCATATTCATGGTACGGAGCAGGTGCATGCACAAGAGAGACAGAGCAACCCCCTCTATGGGAATCATCGTGCCAAGCCCCCATTTCCCCAGTTGGAGCATGTCAAGATCCTGAGTGTGCACATGCAGTCCATTTCAGGCTGACCACACTGGGATCCAAACCCGGGTTGGCCATGTGGCTTCCAGTGCTACCAGTTCAGAGTCTGCTGGCTGTGCCACGGGACTGGGTCCTGGAATTCTTAACACCTTTTCATCAGGGGCTCCACACTTTCCTTTTGCACTGGACCGCATGAAGTATGTACCTGGCCTTACAATGCAGGGCCCTCTCACCCGCCTACACCCGCTCTACCAGGCAGTGTTTCCATCCTATCCTCGAAATGAAGAAACTGAGGCTCCAAGTGGTAAGTCAACTGTCCCGGGCACAGCTGGTCAGGGGCAGGGGAGCAGCACCTCGGCCCCGGGGCTGCCACTTGAGGGCTGCCACGGTGGGGGAGCCAGCCACGTGCACCTCCTGAAAGGAGGCCTGGGGTGCAGAAACTGCCCTGCTGTTATCTCCTCCCCCCCAACACCCCCCAGGACGGAGCCGCCTTGTGAGCAGGAGCCAGCAGGTGCGGTTGGCCCCAGGCCAGCCGGAACTGGGTACAACACCCACGGATCTGGCCCCAAGGCCGGGGCCAAGCTACAACACCCAGCTGCTGAGAAACACTGGAACAGGAGCAAAGTAAACACAGGAATCCTGGAAGGGCCCGGGATCCCTCCTCTGCGTTCTGCTTCCTTCCCCAACCCCAAGTGCATTTTAGAGGGAGTGAAGTCAAGGCCGGGGCCAGATTCCCCCGAGAGCTGGATATCTGCCCATGTACCAAACCATACCCCCTCGAGCTCAGACAGACTCCTGGGGGCGGCCCCAAGGGGCACCACTGCAGGTGCCGGAGACACGGCTGTGAGTAAGCCAGCCAGAACTCCTTGCCCTGGGGAGCCCCGTCCTAATGGCAGGGAGGAAGAGGAGGAGAACAGTAATTACGGGGCTACTGGGGGAGGGGACGACAGGTGTGCAAATGCCATTGCACCAATACCAAACTTGGTGGCCAGAAGCTGCTGGGCGCCGACTCCACGCCTGAGGCGCACACGCCGCTCATCTCAGTGGCCTCGTTGTCACTCCCACATAACAGACAGGAAAGCACACCAGAGCTAAGCAAGATGCAAAAGTCCTACAGGCAGTAAGAGAGCTAGGAGCAGGGACAGAAAGCAGAGGCTATTTCGGATCCAGACTGAGAGCGGAGCAGGGCATACAGGAAGCTGTCCTGCATGGTCTAGCGGAGGAGGGGTCTAACCACACAAGGACTCCCTCCTCTCCCACCTACTGAGAAGACTCCACAGGCTGGTGGGACCCTCCGAGCCCTCCCTGTTCTCCCAGTGCTCAGACTCCGGAGCCAACAGCCCCAAGTTCAAATCCCAGCTCTACTAACACATGCACTGGCCGCCCAGAGCAGCTTCCGCTCAGCGGAGTCTCCCTCTCTGATTTAAAACGAAGATCCAAACTCCTGCCAAAGGGACGGGGGAGGAGGTGAAGTCGGCCCCTGAAGGGTCTGGACAGAGGCGGATGCTCCCTGTGCGGTGTGCGCCAGTCAGGTGCACCCCCACCCTGGGACCCATCACACCCTCCTGCGTTCTCCTCTAGGGCGCTGAGAGGGCTGGGCCTGTGCCACCCCGACCCTGCGCAGACTCCACGGCAGAGGGCTGAGCGCGGAGGAGACGCGCACGAAGTGCTAGGTGAAGGACGGAAGAGCTGGGCGGTGCACAGGGATGGCAGCACCGCCTCAGGGACCGGGTCCCACGGCCTGCGGCTGACAGGTCTTACGGAAGGAGTGGTCCTCAAGGTGCGCAGTGTGGGTGCACTCTCGCCATCTGCGGTGAGCCTCAGCCCTCGAGGACTTTGTTAAGACCCTTTGTTAAGCCGAGGCCTGCTGGCGCCTGGTCAGGCTGGACCAGAGCATGCGCAGGGAGCCCAGGCCAGCTGGACTTGAGCTCTGCTGACAGGCACCCCCCGAGGCCAACATCTGGAGCTGCTCCCTCTTCTTCTCACCCGACTTCCACCTGAAAGGGCTGTAGGCTGGGAGCTGTGTGTGCCCAGCTAGTGCCCGGGAGGCCTCGGGCAAGATCTACACTCCTCCGTGAGGTGCAGAGGCGAGGTGCGGAGTTTAAGGAGCAAAGGACCGAGCGCAGCGATTTCCCAATGATCAGCGTCCCACGGGACAGGGGAGGGGGCAGGCCTCTTCCCCGGCAGCCTTGGGCAGGGCAGGCTCTGAGGATGCGGGGACCGATGTGCCGAGCACAGCTTGCACCTGGACATCACCCGCTGGTACCAGGGCTGCCCCCGACGCCGTCGGAAGGACTGTCCTCCTTCAGAACGGTCCCAGGTCTGTATGCGCGTGTCCCAGGGATCCTAGGGCCAGCCTCAGGGCTGCCTGGAAGAAGCGGGAAGCTGGCAAACGTTGGCTAGGTGGCATCGGTGCCCAGGACAGGCAGGAGCTGGCCAAGAGGCCCAAAGCCCAAGTCCTCTCTAGGCCTACACCGGCAGGCCCTGGGCTGTCCTCTCTGGTAGGCTGTCGCTTTAAAGACCTGGCTTCACGGACACCCATAAGGGGACGGGGCAGCCCTCCTGTGAGGCAGCAGAACTCCTACGGACGAGGAGACCGCCATGCAGAAGCCCCTGCCGCTACCACCACCTTCCGAGCTCCCACCGGGCCGGAGCTGTCAGGCCGGCTGTCGGCGCGGTGGCCTCACCCTCACGGGCAGGGACCTTCCTTCAGCCTGGATTCGCAGCTGGTGAAACCGAGACACGGAGCGTTTCGGACATTGCTGAGCGGCGAAGGGCGGGCTGCACCCAGAGCCTTTGCCCTCAGTTCTGGAAGGTACTGAGCCGCCCAGCCGCAAGGGCAGAGCCAGGGTTCCGACCCAGCTCCTCCCCAGCCCCGGCCACGATCCCAGGCACACGGCAGTGCGGCTGCCCCAGACCAGGCAGCCCCTGGCTCTCCACCCTCAGGGACACCACTGGGAGACCCCTTCCCCGACAGGCTTCCATGAGGCCTGGCCCAACACCACACCACCTGGCCATGAGGCCCCAGGACCCCACAAAGGCCCCATTGTGGTGGCTGCACAAAGCCAAGGCCGGACCCTGCCAGCCCGGTTGCAGAGCCCTGCCCAAGGCTCCCCAGCTCCCTCCCCATCCCATGGTGCCCCCAAACACAGGGCACAGGCAGCCCGGACAGGCTTTCCGTTCTGGTTCTGCCCAGCCTGGGGGATCCACGGGCTAGGGAAACCCCTCCAGCTGGCGCAGGGCTGGATGGGGCTGCAGACTTGTGCGGGTCCCTGGGGTTCATTCCAGATGCCCCGGCCCCATGCGTCACCGAGGGGATCCCACGAAGGGAGGCAGGAGAGGGAGGCCGCGGGTGCAGGTCTGTTCCACCTGGGGTGGGGGGCTGGGGATTGCAAGGTGTCTGGGCAGGCTGGGTGGGGGCTCCGCAGAGGGAAGGTGGGTGGGTCTTTCTCCCCGTGCACGAGGGGGCCCCCTCCCAGGCTCTGGCTGGCTTTGTGTGCGGAAGGGGCCCGTCCGGGGTCCCCAAGGGCCTGCCAAGGCATGCACGGGCGGGGATCCGCTTCTGCGTGCAGGGCGGGAGGTATCCACAGCGTGCCGAGGTGTCCCCTGTGCCCAGGGAGGGGGCTCCGGGTGCCCGGGGTCGCCACACTCACCTCCTGAAGTCAAAGGGCATCGTGCCGCCGCCGCCGGGGGTGGGAGCGCTGCAGGCCAGGCGGGCCGCGGCGCCGCGTGGGTCCGAGCCCGCTGCCAACGCCTCCTCCGGCTGCCCCGCCCCCGCCGGCCGCCCCCCGCCCCCAGACACTCGCCACTCGCCACTCGCCTCCCGCCGCCGGGAAGTGACGCTCGGCGCAGCCCATTGGGCGCTGCCGCCGCCCCCGGCCGCCCCTTCCGCCGCCCAGTTAAAGGGGCCCGCGGGCGGCAGGGCCTCGGGACGCGGGGTGGAGGTCGAGGCCGCCCCACGTTCTTTCTTGAGCGCCATTGTTTCCTGCCCTCTCCCTGTGGTCGCGGCACATCTTGCCACCCCTCGGAGTCCCCGAGTTTTGCCTCTGAAAACGGTTTCCCCGAGCCGTGCGCGGGAATGGGCGTCGGGTCCGGGCTGGCCGGCGTGCCCAGTGCTAAGTGGAGGCCGTGCCAGGGCGGAGGGGCGGGCCTGGGACTCGGTTTACCTGTCCTGGGTTGGTAAGGCGGGCACTCCAGCTGTGCTTCTCTGGGTGCCCGTCCCCTTTCCAGCCTGCCCAAGGGAGCCGATGGCCCCTACGTGACACCCACCTGACTGGCTTTTCCGGGGATCAACTGGGAAAACGCAGGCGCCTTAGCAGTGCGGGACACCCAGTGCGGCTCCCACCCCGGGGCTCGGCCACAGGGCCAGTGTCTTCCACGCTCTGGGCCCACCCTGAGCCAGGCCCTCCAGGACCCCGTTCTCTCTGGGCGGGCCACGAGGACGCGCCGATGTCCTCTGAGTGCCCGTGTCCGCCTCCGACACAGCAGCAGCTTGCTCTGGTTGCTGGGCACGAGGAGAGGGCGGCTGGGGTTGCACAACCAGGAGGGGACCTCAGGTTGAATCCCTGGACTCCCCCAGGGTGCTGCCCTGGCTTCTCCAAGGCCGTAGTGACAGGAGGGAGGTGGGGACACGTGTTCCAGAAGCAGGGCACGGAGTGTCCACGCTGCACATCGAAGGGGACCACAGGCTCCCCTGGGAGGGTCTGGAGTGGACCGCCAACCCCGGCTGGGAGGGGCATGGGGAACCAAACCCTTGACCAGAAGCAAGCACGCACACCACGCATACACACATACACACACACACATACACACATACACATACACACATACATATACACACCACACACACATACACCACACACACATACATACACACACATACACCACACACATACACCACACACACCACATACACACACACACACGGCCTGCCACCTGCCGCTTCTCCTCCACTGGTCCATTCGCTCATCCCTTCCCTCAACCCAGCGCTCTGTGGATGCAGACCTCAGCCTTACCTGGTGCCTAGGCCAGGTGGAAGAAGGAAGGGACCTGCTGGGCCCAAGTGACAGCTGGCTGTGCGGAAGGGAAGCCTCATGGCGGTGACGTTTGGCCTCGCGCTCTCCCTTCTCCAGACTGCACGCTAGGATCTAGGTCGCATGCACTCAGAAACCATCCCCCTGCCATGGGAAAATTGTCTTCCAAGAAACGTTCGTGATGCCACAAGGTTGGGGACCACTGTCAGAGAGGGAGCCGTGTGGCGAGGCGTGGAGGCCCCTGCCGAGAGCCGTGTGAGTGAGCCCCAGCCCACCTGCAGCCCGGAGAGAGCCCCAAAGCCGAAGCCACCGGTCATGCTGCTCCCACCCGCCCGGCCCTGGAAGTGCAGGGTGGCGCCTGCTCAGGAGCTCCGAGGTCGGCAGCCAGCACCCATGCTCCCTGCTGCTCCCTCAGCATCCCTCTGCCTTCTGGCCTGGGGAGACAGCCATGCCACCTCCAAATGGCTCTCTGCAGCTGGGTGACGTGGAAGACAGCTTATTAACCCGGTGCCTGGGTCTGAGCGGGAGGCTAGTGATACCTCGTCCATGGCTCTGAAATCGCCAGTGAGTGCACCCCGGAACCCGTCCCCTGCATAACTCCCACCCGTGTGTGTGGGCCGGACCAGCTGACCCGCTTGATGAACCCAACATGGCGGCCTTGAGGGGCACGTGGCTTCCAAGATTTGGTCATAAAATGATGGTGACCTCTGTCTTGGACACACTCTGTCTCTGGGATCCATCGCCCTGGAGAAGCCAGCGTCCTCGTTGCAAGGCCACCCTGGAAAGGCCACGGGGAGTCGGAGGTGCGCCTTCTAAGGCCTGGCCACCGCCGGGAATGACCTGGAAAGGGAGTCTTTCAGCTCCAGCTGGGCCTTGAGCACCGTAACCTTTGACCCACGCCTAGATGCCGCCCTCCTGAGAGACCCTGACCCGGGGCCACCCAGCGAGCTGCACCAGCTCCGTGAGACAGCCCCCGGGTCGCTGGTCCCGCCTATCGGCAGAGCAGAGGTTCCCCTAAAGCCTGCGGGGAAGGTGAGGCAGCGTGTTCAGTGCCTGCAGGTAGTAGGTGCCCGTCACAGCCTTGCCGAGTGGGTCAGGTAACAAGCAAATGGACGTTCTGCAATGCAACATGTTCCCTGGCTCCAAATGCCCACTCTCCCCCACCGATTCTTGCCAGAAACGTCACCAAAAGTTGTCAGGGAACATTTGCTTTCCTGTAATGGGAGACTGGCTTGTGCCCCGCGGGTGTGGCTGGCTCAGCCGGGGTCTGGAAGGAGAAAACAACAGCCCTTTGTCCCCTCAGAGAGGACTTAAGGGTGACTTAAGCCTATCAGGTAGGTCTCTGAAGAAACAACTCTCTTCCTCACTCCATTGAGTCCTTGGCCAACTAACTAGAGCTACAGTTTGCTTGTTCATCCATTCGTGGTACAATTATTCGCTGAAAGCCTCGTGACAGGGAGTCCGGATGCAGAAATGAACACGGCACAGCCCCCATTTCAGAAGTAAGGAAGAAAGGCAAGTGCGATGTCCTACCCAAAGATCAGGGACTAGGGCACCCATTTCTGGTACAGTTTTGCACGGTGAGTGCCGTGGCAGGGGCAGAACCAGGGATCTAGGAGTTCAGGAAAAGTCGGGGAGGGTCCCTAATTCCACCTATGAGGTAGAAATGCTCTCAAATGAACACATACTATTTCTGGCAAAATAAATAAATAAAAGAGAGAGAGAAGAAAAGAAGAAAGGAAAAAAAGTGAGAAAGTCCCCAGGTAAATCTGGGTTTCAGGCATGGTTGGATCCAGGTGCTTTATCTACACCAGGGATCTGCTTCTCCCCATTCCTGGGTTCATCTCTTTTCTTCTGCCTTCATTTTGAGGTGCCTTCCCCCTGTGTTGGCAAAGTGTCTGCCTGTGGCTCCATGTGATCTGAAATAAGCCAGATTTACAGCACATGCTCTCACTTGCATGCAGAATCTGAAAAAGTCTCACTCCTAGAAGCAGAGTTAAGTGGTGGTTGCCAGGGGCTGAGGATGGGAAGAGGGAGTTGCTGGTCAAAGTTACAAAATTGCAGTTAGCTGGGAAGAATAAATTGAAGGGAGCTTTGTAGTGATACAGTTAATCACAATGTGTTCTTAAAAACTACTACACACAGGGTAGATTGAAATGTTCTCACTACAAAAGTAAGTGTTAATATGTGAGTGAGCCCGATTTAGCTATCCCACTCCGTGTAAGTATACCAAAACATCACGCTGTACTCACAAATACATACAATTTTTACTTGTCAATGAAAAGGTTTAGGGTCTGGAGGTGATATAGAGGTTAAGGCAGCTGGATCCCACATGACCAACTGTGCAGTTCAATTCCCGGCCCGGTGGCTTGGAAATCACAGTAGGTGTGCATGTGCTCATGCCCCAAGTCCTGAGAGGAGAATGGAGGAGAAGGGATTTGTGGTGTGGCCATCCTCCTGGGGGCGGGGGAGGGATTTCTCTCTCTCTGTCTCTCTCTGGAAAGTACATGTACACTATTAGCAAAGCTTGAAAAACTAAAATAACTTTCTCAAGCGTTCTTCTGTAGGCAGTTAGGGCCCTGAAGCAGCTTAAGGTAGGGAGCATCGCAATGTTTTGATTTTGGGGGTTGAGGGAGCCTAATATATAGCATTCCCTTTCTTGCCTGAGTTCTAACTGCCGGGCGGGGGTGGGACAGGCAGCCGAGGTCTTCCTAACGGTGACCCGCAGAATCCAGCCACGGGCCCACCAAGCACAGGTGTATCTAATTTCTCTTGCAAAATCCAGCTCAGTGTTGGCTCCTGCTTGAGACCCACTCCCTGATTTTTCCTCTAACACGTTAACCGCACCGTGGGCCTCTGTTCTCTGAGACTCATGGCGGAGTGTGCTCTGGGGCATTCTAGATCTGCTTTCGGTCCCGCCCAGCTCCTGCTCTCCAGGCTGTGTGACCGCAGGCAAGCTATAAACCACTCTGTGCCTCGGTTTGCTGTGGAAACCCGGGGCCAGCAGTGCCCTCCCCCTAGTGTCAGGTGGCGAGGAGGCCCAGGGTTTGGCCTGGCATCAGGCACCTAGCATATGCTCAATGAATGACAGCACCCACCCTCCTACCTCGAGGATGGTATGGAGGGAGTATGCGCAGGACGCAGCATTTGGTCTACACAGGAAGGGGGCGTTTGGTTCAAACAGGTGTGGCCCTCTGGTCCTCTCTGGAGGAGCTGGGAGGCTCACCATCCAGTGCCCCCCAGCCCAGAACCCCCAGCCCAGCGCCCCCCGCCCAGCGCCCCCCAGCCCAGCGCCCCCCAGCCCACCGGCCCCCAGCCCAGCGCCCCCGCCCAGCGCCCCCAGCCCAGCGCCCCCCGCCCAGCGCCCCCCAGCCCAGCGTCCCCAGCCCAGCGTCCCCAGCCCAGCCCCCAGCCCAGCCCCTCAGCCCAGCATCCCCCAGCCCAGCACCCCCAGCCCAGCACCCCCCAGCCCAGCATCCCTCAGCCCAGCACCCCCCAGCCCAGCACCCCCCAGCCCAGCGCCCCCAGCCCAGCACCCCCTGCCCAGTGGCCTCAGCTCAGCGCCCTCAGCCCAGCACTGACCGCTAACCGCTGCCTCCTGGCACGCTCAGGTTGGTGACTCAGCGCCACCTGCTCTCTTTATCTCTTTCCGCCCTGGAGCTCACCTGGATCCTTTCCTCCTTTGCCTGGTGCCACCTGGGGCTGGGCGGGCCACCCCACCGCTTCTACCTCCAGTTCCCAGAGGGGCTGAGGGCCCACCCTACCCCTGCAGGTTCCTTCACCGTTCCTGCCCTTGGCTGGGCCTGGGGAGTCGGGGAGGCCTTTGTGTGGCCCGAGCGTGCTGTGTGTCACAGTGTGTGGGTGGCACCGTGTGTCAGCCTTGGCAGCTCTGACGTCCAGGGCAGGTGGGTCTGCTCTCCCACTGATGACTGTGCTCTGAGTCCTGGACAGACCGGTGACAGGGTGGTGTTAGGCCCACCCTGACTCCAGGAGGAAACACAAACACTCCTTCTCTGAGACACACAGAGCCCTGGTGACGCCGGGTGTGAGTCCCCTGTCACTGGAGCTAGTCACCCCCTGAACTGGTCTCTTCATCTGGAAATGGGGGATCTGTGAGATGAGCATGCATTTGCAAATTGATGATACTGCCTTGAGCAGGACCAGAACTCACATCCTCCCCACCTAAATGCCTGGCACGTCACAAACGACCACATACATCCTCAGTCCAACAATAACTCGTTCCAGGGTCTCCAGCCACATCCACGTTTCCGTGGTGCCGCAAATGGAGGAAGGTCGAATGAACAGCTGGCTCCCGTAGCCTCAGGGATGGGGCCCGAGGCAGTCCGAGAGACCTTTGGGGTCAGAGTTGAGAACCCTAAGCCCCTCCCCCCGTCACCCAGAGGATGTCCCGTCTCCCCACTGTAGTCTGCTTCTCCCTCCAGAGTGTAGCTCACACCCGCTCACAGGGCAGTCGGGCCAGTGTGGTCCTGAGGTCTCCTGCCACCTCCCGTGTGGCTCTGGCTGGATCGCAGGTCCCACCTGGTCCCCGCGACTTCTGCGTCTGTCTCCGCCCGTTTCCCAGTTCACCCTAACCCAGCCCCGGTCCTGGGCCGGTTACTTCCGGCCCTTCTCAGTCTCTCCATATGTATTCGTAGAAGACTTCCTCTGTGGGCCTCCTGGAAGTGGGACCCATGGCCCCAAGGCTCTGGCGCCCCTAGGAGTAAGACTAGGGGAATCCGACCTGGCCTTCACAAGACCCCTGAGGAGAGGCCTTGCCTCTGGCCTCCAGGTGCCCCTCACTCCTTGGCAAGCTCCCCCCCTCACGGTGCTCTGACTCCGAGCTCCTGGCTGGGAAAGCGGAGTGGTGCCTATCTACTGCCTTCCCGAAGCTCGAGGTCATCCCAGCACCGAGCAGCCGTGAAGGAGCCCCTCGGCAGTGGGAGCCTCTGCCGGAGATGGGCAGCAGCGTCTTCACCTCCCACTGGGGACTCGCTCCTATTCTTTTTTTTTTTTTCATTGCCAGAAGGTACATGTGCTCACAGTGACAGGGAAATGGAACAGGAGAGAAGGAGAGAAGGAGGGAGAGAGAGAAAGCACTCCCGCTGGGGCGTGGCCATGCTGCAGTCCCTTCATCTCCCCGCCCTGTCGGGATTTGAGGCGAGCACCCACATACATTCACCCGCGGGGTTTTCCAAGCTGCAGGACTGAGATGTGAACCAAGGTCAGCCACGTGGGGTCCAGTGCCCTTAACCACGAGGTTACATGGCTAGCCCCAATTTTTTTCCTCTGTATTTCACATGCTCATATGTTTTATATTATTTGTCTTTTAATATTAATAATATCAAGGCCAGCAGGTGGCATGGTGGTTAAGGCATTCAACTTGCTCATGGTTGACTGCGGTTCAAGTCCCAGACTTGGCAGCTTGCTTTCTCACTTTCCCTTTCTCTCTCTGGTCAAAATTTAAAAAATAATAACAGCAAATGGAATTAAATAAACAATTCTTTTGAAAAGTTGGTAATGTCATCCATGTTATCTTTTGAGCTAACAGTGTACCCAGGAGGTGCAGAGGCTGACCCGTCCCCACCTGCATGTGCGTTTCACCAGCTGTGCACGTTGACCCCGCTTTACAGAGGTGCGAGCAGAGGCCCAGGCGACCTAGGTGACCGGCCACAGCTGGTGAGCGGGAGGCAGGACTCGGTCTCCGCGCTCAGGTCGCACCCGCCTTCTTCCTGGCCTGCCCCTGGCTTGTCCTCTAGGATCCCTTTGGCGTGTGAGGTCATCGGCGGGCCCCTGGGATGGCAGCTGGTCGTGGCGAAAGGGCCATGACCACTGCCTTCCCTGTCACAGTCCCTCCCCGAGGCTCTCCGGCACCCAGGGACAGAGTCTACCCGGCAGGAAAAGGTGTTCTGGATCCGGGCCCATTCACTTCTCAGCTTCCCTGCCCTGCTTCGTCTCATGGTCACCGTGCCAGAAAAACAAACTGCTTACGGTTCCTTTTCTCTTCTCTTTCTTTCACTTTTTAGTTTGCTATAGGACACGTGCACTTGCAGGAAAAGAGACACCGTCCCTCAGGAGAAGGGCCACGCCGCAACCCCTTCTCTTCCATTCTGCTTTGAACCCCTTCATGTTTTCTCCGCTGTGCTTTGACCCTCTCTTTCTTCATTTTCTCTCTTTCTTTCTTTCATGTTTTCTCTTTCTTTCTTTGTGTCTTTTTTTCTTTCTTTCTTTCTTTCTTTCTTTCATTTCTCTCCCTTCCTTCTTTCTTTCTTTCTTTCTTTCTTTCTTTCTTTCTTTCTTTCTTTCTTTCTTTCTTTCTTTCTCTTTCTCTCTCTCTGTCTCTTTTCTCTCTCTCTCTCTCTCTCTTTTTCTAGAAGACACATTGCTGCCAAAGAGAGACAGAGAGACACGAGAGAGGAGATGGCACCTCCCAGGGGGCGTGGTCACATTGCAATCCCTCCCCGTCCGCCTCTCCCTCCTTTAGGGATTTTGGGCACACACATACTCAAGCCCAGCATGTTTTTCAAGCCACAGGTCTGGTTCTCAAACCACAGGGTCAGCCGTGTGGGAGCAGGCCGCCTTCACTGCCATGCCCTGGAGCCGCCTTACCTGACACAAGGGCTCGTCCTGGCTGCCCGCCCTGTTACTCCCAGGGGTTGGCCGTCGCTCCTCTGTGCCCTGCCATGGCTTGAACATTCCGCTATCAAAGCATTCCCATCCATTCTGTCTTAGCGAGGTGTCCTAGACGTGGTTCCCGTCCATTTCTCCACCGCACACCTGTGTCCTGTGCGTGCGAGTCCTACGTGGGGAGGGCGGCTGCTCACTCGCCTGTTCCAGGCCCACACAGGCGCGTGGTCACGGCGGGTGCTGCGTGCGTGCCTGTGGAGTCCACGCGTGCCTCAAGAGGACGAACGATGGATTCGTTCTCTGGTGTTGGGGGTTTACGTACGACTTACTGATCTGCGGGAGGGCGCATGCATCGCCAGAGGGAGATAGAAAGCCCCCATTTGGGTCATGGTCATGCCACCTTCTCCTCCATTTCTCCTTCCGTCGGGGTTTGGGTCACGCGCATGCACTTGGACTAGAGTTCCGAGGTCGGCCATGTGGGGTCTGGTTTCAGGTGGGATCCGGCTTCCTTAGCACCAGGCCTTGGGGCCAGCACATGTGGGGAGTTTTGAGAGGATGGGATAGAGCCTAAGTATCCAAGAGAATAGTACTAGGAAGAGAAACCTGTGCTCTTGGGACCATAGAGCATAGACCAGGTGGAGTGGTGGTTAAGGAGCTGGACACTCCCACATGACTGACCACATGTTCGAGTCCCAGATCTGGTGACTTGCTTTCTCACTTTCCCTCTTTCTATCTCTCTCTGGTCAAATTAAAAATTAATGAATAAATAAAATTAAATAAAATAATAATTTTTTTAGTAAGAGAGAGAGAAATCTACGCCATCTTGGGTTAAAGGTACCTGAACGGCGACCCTGCTGTTGCGATGCGTGTTGACTGTGTTGAACCCCATTTTCTCGACCCAGCCTCCAGCTCAGCAGCTTCTCTTTGCTCCCCTGCCTTTTCCATGTCTTCCACCTGTTTTAATTTTTCCTCTTAGTTTAGTTTACTTCTTCTGAGAGACAGGCATACCCATCACAGCGTCCTCACACTGCAATCCTCATCCGGCCCCAGCCGGCTCAGATTAGAGGCAGGTGTGTGCCCACATAGAGGGAGGTCTCGGGGTCCGAACCTGAGACCCTCCCATGTGGGCCAAGCTGTGCCACCCCTGCATCTCCTGGCGCCCCTGGTCTCCACACTGTTGACTGGACGCCTGTGCCAACCCCGTCATCTGAGATTGTCTCGCCAAGCCCAGCCGGGCCCTGTGGCCTCATCTCCTTGGTTACACCCTGTTTGAAAGGACAGCAAAACCCTCTGCTCATGCTTGAAACCAGCAGGGGTTTCCTGAGAAGATGGGCTGGGGAGTCCACTTTCTGGAAGAACGTGCCCCTCCTCAGGATAACAGTTCAATCGCATTATCTTCTACATAACACGTTGCCAGAAAATCCCGGTGTCATCTTTGGTTGCTAGGAGATTTAGGGGAAGGCCTGGCTCTCACCCTCCCTTTCACTTCTACTTTCTCCGGACACATTTGAGGGGAAGCGCTCTCTCTTCTTTTCTTTCTTCATTCGGTGCTTCTTTTACCATAAAAATACAAAAGCATATTTTAAAAATGCAGAAAGTAGGCAGTAAAGAGCCCCTCTACCGAGACTCCGTTGCAGGTAGAAGCCTTCCAGCTAGGTAGGTTTTTTTTTTTTTTTTTTTTTTTTTTTTTTTTTTTTTTTTTTTTTTAATTATGTGATTCTTTATCTACCAAAAGTGCATGCAAAAACTTGCGTTTAATTTAAAGAATAAATCCTCCTGTGTCCACTTCCCAGCTTAGAAACAGCCCACCCCCCATGCCGTAGGAGCCCCATTCCTCTTTGAGCAGAGCCTCCCTCTCAGCCATTCGGAGATGCCACCATCTTGAATTTTGTGTGACTCACTCCTTTGCTTTTCCAGATAGCTTTACTCGTGTGTGTGTGTGTGTGTGTGTGTGTGTGTGTGTTCCAAAATGATGTCGTGGTCATGTTTTTGACCTTTATTTGACTGGCGTGGATTATTTTCACCTTGCCCTTTCTGGGGTCAGGCGAGCAGACCCAGGACGCCCACTCTCACACCCTGGGGGAGACCCAGTCCACATGCTGCCTCCGCCCTCCCGTGTGTCTGTCCCTCATCCTGCTGATGACTGTGTGGGTGGTTTGGGAATATTTTTATCTTTAAAATATTTTATTAATCAAAATGATTAATGGTGTATTTTTTTATTGTAGCAATATATATATATATATATATATATATATATATATATTCAAAATTTACCAGACTTTCTTTCTTTCTTTGTCCTTCTTTCTCTTACTTTTCCTCTTTCTTTCTCTTTCTTCTTATTTTTTACAAACTACTATTTAAAAGAAAATTTTTATTATCATCATAATCTTGTTTAGATTACATTGACTCACATATAACTTTACAGTGTATTACATTGCTTTTTCCAGAAAGAATACCATGCATATCAGTCAATACAAAGACATTAAACTCCCCATCATCATCATCCAATAGCTTTTCATTTTTTCCCAGAGTGTTATTATTATTCTAATTGGTTTTTAAATATTCAATCACTATCATTTTGCTTGCAAGAACACTTTACCCAACATGAAGTACTCCTCCGACCTGTGCAGTTGAGCACACTCCACACGCCGTCACCAACAGGTAATGAGCTGTGGCTGTGTCCCACTAACGTCCTGCCCGCCACTGCTCTCTTGCTGTCCTTCTCCATAGTCTCCTCTCCTCCCGTCCCATTCCACACTGTCTCATCATCGTCAGCTATTTTCACTGCTTTTATGCCCTCCAATATTTCTGTCTCTACCATAGAGTGTGGCTAGTCGGTATATATTAAGTGGATATATACAATATCTTTCTTTCATATCCCGGCTTACCTCACTCAGCAATAGATCCTCCATCCGACCACTTTCTATCAAATGCCAGGGTCGTCTTGTTGATTTTATGGCTGAGCAGTATTCCATAGAGTATATGTGCCACACTTTTCCAATCCATTCATCAGTGTGTGGGCATTCTTTTTTTCTTCTTTAGGTTGCTATAGGATGCATGTATTCACCAGAGAGAGAAAGAAAGTGAGAAAGCACTCCCCCAGGGGGAATGGCCATGCCACAGTCCCTTCTCTTCCATTCTCTTCTTGGGATCTAGGGCACACGCATGTGCCTTACGTGGTTTTCAAGCCGCTGGGTCTAGTACTCTAACCGTGCAGTTGGCCCTGTGGTCCGGCTGCCTTAACCACCATGCCACTGCCTGGCCAGAGTACTAGCTATTTTCATAGCGATGAGGAGCTTCAGTATCTTCCATAAGCAGAACAGCTATGAGCACTATTATATGCAGACCTTCGCGCACTTGTGCAAGAGCTTTTCTGGTTATGTAATTAGTAAGGGAATTGCAGGGTCATA
Source organism: Tupaia tana (assembly GCA_026018925.1). Classification (NCBI taxonomy): domain Eukaryota; kingdom Metazoa; phylum Chordata; class Mammalia; order Scandentia; family Tupaiidae; genus Tupaia; species Tupaia tana. Next base: position 57,838,939 of record JAKSZU010000014.1, on the reverse strand, counting down.
GATGCATGTGTTGCATTCCAAAGTGGCAGTCCTGATGTAAATTGTCATCGAGGATAGGTCATTAGGGCCAGCCTTGTAGCCTGGTGGTTAAGGGAGTTGGATCCTACATGGTCAACTGGACAGTTTGAGACCCAGCTCTGGCAGCTTGAAAGATATGCCAGGTGTGTATCTCAGACCCCACAGGTTGGAGAAAGAAAGGAGGGATTGCAGCAGGACCACATTCCACCGGAGGTGCTTCATCCCTCTCTGTGTCTCCAGTGAGAGCAGGCACCATTGGGCAATTAAAAAGAAAAGAAAAAAGAGATGTGATGAGGAGGGGAGGGGAGAGGGGTGGTGGGGGGAGGGGAGGGGAGAGAAAGGTGATGAGGAGGGGAGGGGAGAGGGGAGGAGGAGAGGAAAGGCAGGGGAGGGAGAGCAAGAAGAGAAGAGAGAGAAGGAGAGGGGGCGAGGAGAGGGGTGAGGGGCGCCTGGTCTCCTGCTCTCAAGGAGGCTGGGGGGGGGGCTGTGCCTCCCGGGGCGATCCCTCTCCGAGGACTGAGGGTGCATGTGTGCCCATGACCCAGGGCTGGCTGAGGCTGGGGCGTTGTGGTGCCACGACTGTTGAGGGATGCTTCTTTCTCATGGAAGAAAGAAATCAGGACACTTTTTTAAAAAAGGAGAATCAATGATCATTACTATGGGACACCTCGGATTTCTTGTTTTCCTTTTGCTCTCGTCCCATCTCATTAGGCATTTAATTTCCCTCTAAAAACATGGGGCTTTGAGCTCGATGATCCTGGATCGCACCCTTGCCCTCGCTCACCTTCCACCCCCCCCCCCCCCCCCCCCCCGTGCCTGTCTCTCTTCTCTAAGGCGGTGACGGTGACGATGGCACTTCCCTGAGGTACTGAGACCCTGGAATGAGATAACAGAGCAGCATGGCGGGGGCGTGCACGTGGTCAGAGCCCGGCGAGAGCTGCTGTGTTATTTCTCACAGGAGTAAGAGCCTGCCTGCCCCTCCGCTGCGCTGTGGTTGCTGTCCTAGCTGCAGGCAGGGCCTGACAGACCGGGAGGGAGACCTCAGGGTCTGTTTCCTTCTCCCCTCCCGCTCCCGGCCGCACGGTTTCTCCCCTGTGTCAGTGCTGGCCACAGGGCCCAGGCCTTCAGCTGGGCCAGGTGGAGGAGGACCTGACCTCCCTTAGGACAGACCCGGAGCCACGCCTCGCTGCAGCCGGCTGGCTTTCTCTGTCCTCCGAAACGCTCCTTCCTGCTCCCTAGCTACCGCCCAGCCCAGTCCGGTCTCATGGCTGCGCCCTGGTTTCCTCGCCTCCTGCTCCCCCCTCTTGCTAGCCTTCTCCCTTTGCAACTCCACCACCTGATGGGGCCACCCCTGCCTGGAGCCTTCCGTGGCTCCCCAGTGCCCTCGAGTCCAAGCTCGTCAGCCTGTTCTTCTAGGCCCTGCGTGGTCCAGCCACTTCCTGTCCCTGCCAGCTCTCCTCGTTGCACACGTGTGGTTAGTGATCTGCAGCGGAATGGCAGGACTGGAATCATTCCCCATTTTAGAGATGAGGACCCCGAGGCTCAGAGCAGTAAAATGGCTTCTCAGAGATCCCCTACCCAGAAATACACATGCAGGTTAGAATTCCCATCTCTGCCTCCTGGGCTGCCGCACCCCCCCAGGCCTTGGCTCTTTCACCGAGAGGTAAAACCAGAGCTTGATGGAGTTGGACGTGTGGGCCCAGGCAGGAGGCCAGCACTGAGGAGGCTTCTGCAGAGGTGCGAGGGTCTGGGCAGGGCAGGGGAGGGGTAAAGGTCGAAAGAACAGCCTGAAGGAAAAGAGAAAGTGTCCAGATTGGCTCTTTCACCAAAGGCTGTGCTCTGGGGCCAGGGGTTGGGCTAAGCTTGGGGCTGGGTGGATGACGTGGCCACAGGAGGGGCAGGGCGGGGCAGGTGGTGAGGTCAGGGCTGAGGGTGACGTCAGCCCGGGATGGAGGAAGTGATTCGGACCCGGAAATAACATGCTGAAACCGCCCTTGAGGACTGACGGCATCCTGGCATCAACTCATGTTTAGAAAATAGTAATAATTATGTTTTTTAACTATTATTATTTACAAATTTTACCATAGGGTCCGTGCACTCGCCAGAGAGAGAGGGACAGTGAGCAATCACCCCTGGAGTGAGAGGACGCCCACACCACACTCCCTGCTCCTCCTTTCTCCTTCTGGAGTTTGGACACTCATACACACACGCCCGGCGTGTTTTTCAAGCCACCAGCTCTGGGACTTGAACTGTGCAGTTGGCCGTGTGGGATCCAGCCGCCTTACCGACTGTACCATGGCCCCGGCCGGCCCTGTCTTACATTTCTCCGTGCTACTCATTGGCCTCGGAAGTGTGGTTATTCCATTCCCGTTTACAGTGAGGGGGACTGAGGCTCAGGGCGCTCGGGGCCCCCAGCTGAGAAGTGACGAAATCTGAAAGGTGCCGGGCTGGCAGGTGGCATGGTGGTTAAGGGAGCCGGACTCCCACATGGCCCATCGTGGTTCAAGTCCTGGACCTGGCAGCTTGCTTTCTCACTTTCTCTCTCTCTCTCTCTCTCTCTCTCTCTCTCCCTCCCTCCCTCTCTCTCTCTCTGTCCCTCTCTGGTCAAATGAAAATAAATAAATAAAGTTAAAAATCTGAAAGGTGCAGTGGCCGGGCCCTCTCCTCACCATGCCCTCCCCCGGCACCATGCTGGGCACCTCGTTCCTCCAAAGGGGGCTGGGCAGTTCGGAGGCTACATCAAGATCACCCGAGGGAGGAATCCGGGGGTGGAAGCTGGTACTCCTGCCGGTGGGTGGACACAGTGTTGACCCCTGCCCCCCTGCTCCAGGCTCTGGGGCCTGTGCATCCCTGCTCAAATATTCTAGAGTCTAGACAGGTCTAGGTGGAGGGCTGGCCCAGGGTCGGCCCTGGGCTGACATGGGGCGGGCAGAGCAGGGCAGAGCTGTTGTCCAGCCCACCCAGGAATGCACTGGGCGGGAAGGGGAGGGTGCCAGCCACGGTCAGATGCTCCCGTGCTGGCTTCCTCCGGGCCCTGCTAGGAGAATGGGCCTGCAGCTGCCCCGGCGCCGTGGTGACACCACTCTCTGAGATGCTGAGGCTCCTGCACACGCCAGGTCTGTGTGTCGCCACCATGGCTGGCAGGGACAGTGCTGTGAAGACCCTGTTGCGGGTGCTCATCTCTCCCTTTCTCTCAAAATAAATAAACAAAAGAGGGGACAGACCTGAGGGAAGGCATAATGATTAGATATAGAAAATAAATATCACAGTATGTAAATACCAATATAAATAAGCAAAACGAACATCCATCCAAGGGAGAATAGCTTGAATGGCGGGAAACGGCTGGCCGGAGCCCAGGACATTCCCCAGAGGGACCCACTGGAGTGGCTTGTGGCCCTTTTCCGTGAGCAACAGCAGGCCTCTGGCCAGGCCCAGAGGGTGGCGCGTCCTCCTTTGACTTTTTTTTTTTCCCTCTTAGTAGGGAATGCCGGGAAGGGCAGAGAGAAGAAAGGAAGCCCGAGTGCTTGAGCTGGGAGGTGCGTCTGCAGGGAGAGCTGGGGTACGGCGAGCAAGGACCCCCAGCCAAGAGCAGAGGTGTGTAGTGGTGTTTCCAACTCCCGGTGAGCGCCGTAGCGGGACACCCTCCTCTGTCTCCACAGGGAGCAACAGTAAAAGCTACGCCACCCCACCGAGGCCTCCATTTCTGGCAGCAGGCGGGCTGGACCACACAGACCCTTCATATGTATAGTTCGTGATAAGGAAAATAAAAAATGGGTCTGGGTGGGGCGCGGCGGTCAACAGCACTCCTCAAGGCTGGTCCTCACAGGACTTCCCTGAGGGCACCGAGTGTGCATGTGCCCATGATCACGGGCTGACTGACCCTGGCAGTGGGTCATGGGTTCAAGACCCTCTGGGGGATGCCCTCCCTCCTTCAGCCTTGGTTTCCCTCCTTTGCTTTCTTTGCCCTCCACGCCTATGGCCTCTGACACGGCAGGTATGTTACTCATTTCATGTATTTACTGACTCCCCATCCTCTCCCTAGAAGTCAGACGCTCTTGTCTGCTGCATGTATTCATATATATTTATTTATTCAACTTGCCAGAGGGTGTATGCCCTTGCCAGAGAGAGACAAAGAGAGAGGGGGAAAGTGAGAAATCTCCCCCGGGGATATGGCCATACCATGTCCCTTCTCCTCCATCCTTCTCTTACGATTTTGGGCATGTACACACATGCACATCTTTCTCAAGCTGCCAGGGCCAGGACTTGAACCAGGCATGCAGTGAGCCACGTGGGATCCAGATGTCTTAACCACCATGTTACCTGGCTGGCCCACTGTTGTGTTTATTTATTTGTAGGTCTGTTTATTTATTTCTTCCATGAGCAAGACACACACACACACACACACACACATACACACACACGCACACGGGTAGAAAGACAGAGAAACAGCAGTTTGAGCAGGGCCTGCACACTGCTGCCCACTCAGCTTCAGCCACTCTGGATCTCATGTGTCTCTGTGGACTCAGGAAGGTCTCTGCACGCGAGTCTGAGCCCTCCGGTGTGGGCCGGCCTCACAGAGCACGGCCTTTTGCCACTGCACCCCTGCGTGGCCTTCTAGCTGCTGTGTTTAATGTTTAGTTCTGTTACCCTCGGAATTTAGAACACGTCCTAGAACATCAGTGATGGCTCACTAGGCAGTCACTGAAGTGAGTCAAATGTAACAGTTGATTTCCGAGGGTGTGTTTCCTCTTTGCTTGTTACAGAGGGAAGCCTTCCAACCATCCAACCATCCACCTCTGCTGCTTCTTGTTCTAAACTCAAGTATTTCTTATCCCCACTCTTCCAGGCTTCCAGCGGGAATGCTCACCATCTTGTCAGATCCCCCAGAAAACATGGCGAGAGAAGAACTTACTACGTTGAACTCGGCGTTGTTACTCTCACTTAAAGCTCTCCAGTGCATCACTGACTCAAATAAAAGCCAGGGCCAGCCACGTCCACTGCCTCCTGGGCAGTTCCCCACCTACCCCAGTGCCAGTCGCAGTCCTTAGGCTGAGATCTTGCTATCCCTGCCACCTGCCTGTACCACAGACTGAGCAGTCACGGTTCTGGGGGATGGACGTCCACGACCCAGGTGCGGACAGGTGTGGGTTCTCCCAAAGGCTCCCCGCAGCTCGCAGACGGCTGTTTTCCCTCTGCGTCCTCCCTCGGTCTCTTTTCTGTGCCCAGGCAGTACTACGATTGGCCCTGGTTGACCCAGGATTTGAACTGCAGTCGTCCATCGGTTCCAGCATCACAGAGCAGCGCCCCACCACTTGGGCTGCAATCTCCTCTTCTCCTCAGGATGCCAGCCCGTGACATGACCCTTTCGAGCTGACCTCTGTAAAGGCCCTATTTCTAAATAGGGTCACAAACTGAATTACGAGAGTTAGGGCTTCAGCATATGAATCTGGAGGAGGGGACACAATTCAGTCCAGAACACGATCGAGCTTCAACTCTTCAGAAGCCTGATTGCTTTACAGTCTTTAGCTATCAGCTCAGGCGACGCCACTTCCCAGAAGCCTTCCCTGATTACCTCTTCCCTCAGTCCCTCTCTATCATGCCCTGCTGACTTATGTATTTATATACACAAACCCTTGTTACCACGTTTACTTATCCTCCTTCTTCTTCATCTTTGTTTTCCAGCAGGGGGTAGACAAGTGTTTGACAACCAGCTTTTGGGGTCAGGTGCTGGGGCTCAAGGGGGCTGGGGCTGCTTTACAGCGTTATGCCCATTCCCGTGTGTAAGTATGCCCGTGGTGGCCAGTTTCAAGCTATCAACATGATGTTAAATCACTCTTAAAATCCCTGAAAATCTAACAGTCTATTCTTTTTTCATTAAAAAATTTTTTTGTTATAGGGCATGTGCTCCCAAGAGAATGAGAGAGAGAGCAAGAGAGAGTGAGAAAGCACCCCTCCCGGAGAAATGACCACACTGCAATCTCTTCTCTTCCACTTCTCCTCTCAAGCATTTGGGCGTGCATGTACGCATGCCCTGCGTTTTCCAAGCTGCCGGGTTCGGGACTTGACCCACACAGTCAGCCACGTGGGACGCAGCCTCCTTAACCCTCATGCCACTGGCTGACCGCATCTTTCTTTTGCATAGAGATGTCTCCAGTGTCTGTAACAGTCCCTAGGACAGCAGTGGCGCAGCAGTTCATCCGGCTCTGAAGACTTCTCACAAATTTGCCCCCTTGACCACCCTCTTTGCTGGCTTCCTTTATCCCCTAGACCCTGTGGAACACCCCGGTGACGTCCAGGTCCCCCAAAGGCCCCATGTCCTCTCCTGAGCCCTAATCCTGGACGACTTCTCCTGGCCTGTGGACTCAGCTGAAGGCGCTGAGGCCTATAGGCAAGTCCCCACCCCCCACCCCTGTGGGTGACGTGAGCTCTGGCACCCACAGCCCCTGCGCACCCCCTGGCTGGCTCCCGCCCGTCGTTGGCAGCTTCTTCCTCTGCTTCCCTGGGGCTTCCTGACCCATGTTCCTGGCCCCTGGTGTGCAGCAGGTTCACCCACAGCCGAGAGAGAATTCTGGGCTGGGGGCAGGGGCTGGGAGAGGGGCTAGGGGAGGGGAGGACTCACCTACTGCACAGTTTGGCCAAAGGCTGCGCTAGCCCCTAAAGAATGAAAGAAATTCTCCATTCATTAAAGAATGGAGAAACAGATGAGCAATCGAATGCCTGTGTCGGGAGTAATGGTGACTAAGAGCGCTGGAGAGACCGATTACAGGGTCTGACAGCATCTGAGAGCCCTCCCGGGGACAGTGCTTCTGAGGCAGCGCCTGTTATCAGAGGGTGCCCGGCCCCTCATTCCTGACCCGTTAGGTCAGAGCACAAGGCGAGGTGTCGACATCCACCCCACCTTCACTTGCTGCCTTTGAAGAAGCAATTTGCCTGAAGGATCTGGGCGGGGCTACTGCAGGACAGGAATTCGTAGATGGGGGACAGGGCAGGTTCCGCAGTGATGGAGAGAGTAACATGGGGCGTTGCTAGCCCCGGGCTCAGGGCCGACTAGCTGGGCACACTGCAGACGACTAACAGGGACACCGTGTGGGTTTGTCCACCAGCGTCACCTCCCCGAAGAGGAACACTGCCTCTGTCCCTGCTGCGTCCCAGAGCCTCGAAACTGCTGGCACTCAGTCGGCACGAGGGACCCACTTGTGGTGAGGGAGCCGGGAAGGTTCCCACGCCTGGTGCCGCAATCCCCCCACTTCCCTCTGGCCGTGGCTGCAGTCCTGACGGTGGTGACCGGCACAGCCGATGATCTGGCCCGGTACTTCTCTAACCGCTCCCCAGACCTGGAGGAATCCCCAGGGCCAGGCTGGTCACCGTCACCGGGAGCCTGCAACTTGGGGCGCATGTGGCTTGCTTCCCGTTAGCTGAGCACTGGACGGCAGGCTGGGCCTCCGCCGTGGTTGCGGAAGGGACCAGAACGTGCCGTCCCAGAGAACAGGGACGTTGCGCAGGCCCCCGCAGTGGGAAGTGCGCCCTGGCCCGGCCACAGCACGAGGAGCGTGGCAGCCCACTTCTGTCCCGCCTTGGGCCAGGCCTGATCTTCGCCTGCGAGGCCGTGGCATCCTCTGTGGGGAGGACAAGGGAGGGACCCCCTAACAGGCCCGGCGTCCTGTAAGTGCCCGTGTGCCTGGCCTGGGCTGAGTGTCAAGATGTCATTTGTCTGCTATTTAAGGAAGTGCCCGAGTGTCCCACAGCGTCTCGGAGGTCACTGGGCCTCTGCACAGGCCATTCTGGGCAGGAGGCCCAATAAGAAAAGAAAAAGAAAGGAAGAGAAGAGAAATGAGTGACCCCGCAGAGCCCTAAGGAGCGTCAGCGTTTGTGGACACCCCCACCCAGAAGTCCTCAGGGCAGGAAGAGAAGGCGATGATGAAACCGTTTAAAATGCTCTTCCCGGGCCAGCCAGGAGGCGTGGAGCTTGAGGCAGCTGGATCCCACAGGACGGACTGCGCAGTTCGAGTCCCAGATCCGGCGGCTGGAAAAGCATGCTGGACGCCTGTGCGTGCCCAAAGTCCCAGGAGGAGAATGGAGGAGAAGGGATTGCAGCGTGGCCGTCCCCCGGGGGCTGATCTCTCACTCTCATTCTCTCTCTCTCTGGCGAGTGCACACGTCCCATGCCAAATAAATAAATAAACAATAGACGGCCTTCCTGGGACACACTCGTCCCTCGGCTCTTCGGTACCTCCTCTCAGAGGCCGCCCCCAGCCTGAGACAGTAAGACCACAGCCTCCTGTGCCCCCACAGCCGATGCTCGGGTTTGTGTATCTGACCTCACTGAGCAGCGGAGGCCCCTCCAAAGCCTGGGAGGTGCCACTGTCCCCATGGCATGGTGTCCGCCCGGTCTAGCTGGGGCACTGTGAGTGTCGGCCTCTCCTTCCCCCGCCTTGGCACTTCCGCTCCGTCTCTTAGCCCCTCACATCTTTGTCTTTTTGATTTAACTATCTATTTTTCTTTTGCTTTCTGTCTCTCTTTCTTTTTTATTTCTATTTTTTTTTTGTTTGAGGGAGAGAGAGAGGTGCAGAGAGAGAGGTGAGGTGCTGACGGGGACTCGCCGTCGCCGTCCTCCGTCCCGGGAGCCGGACCGCAGGTGTGCACCACCACACCTGGCCTCTTCAGGTGGTCCAGGATCCAAACCTGGGCCTCCGTGAGGCCCCAGCCACTCGCAGTAGCATCCCTGCCCGTGCCACTGTGGCCAAGCCACACTTTCGCTTTTTTAGCATGTGTTTTTTCATCTTCGTGTTAAGAACGATGTTCGTCACAGTGTTCGTATTTATACACGTAAGAGGAATGACACAAATAAACCGGTGATAGCCCAGCCGCGGTGGCACACAGGAGTGTCACTGCTTGGGAGGCTGGAAGCCACGTGGGAGGGAGGCCCAGGTTCAGTTCCCAGGCCAGGCATGGGCACAGGTGTGGGGGACCCCAGCCAATTGGAAAGCTGGGGCAGGGGATCCCGGCACTGGGAGACCTCAGAAATGCCTACCTTGGTCTCTCTGCCTTTACCTCCCTCTCTCTTTCTCTGGCCGTCCCCCTTGTAATAAAAGTAAAATAAAATAGAGCATTGACCTTCCAGCAGAGTCCTAGGCAGGAGGCGTTCGGTTATTCACTTATAGAATTTATGCTCATCCCCAGCTAGAAATCATCACTGCAGGAAGAGGAGGAGAGGAGAGCAGAACAAGAGGAGGCCTCGGGACTGGCGGTCTCCGCCTTCTCACGCCAGGGATGTTTCACTTACCCCGGCCTCATGAGGAACTCCAGGACGTTATGAAGCAAGCGTTAGGATCCCCTTTGTATAGATGAAGACTAAAGGCACAGAGAGGTGAGGTGACCTTCTTAAGATCACACCGCAAGAAAGTGGCAGAGCTGCGATTTGACCCGCATCTACCTACTTCCACCAGTTGGACAGAGAAAGTGAAGTGTCCCTAGCATCAGAGTGTGCGGAGAAGCGAGGGGAGACCGCAGGACACCGAGGGAGAAGGGCGGGGTCGGACCCGGACCCTGGAAGGCACAGCTGCTGCCTTCTGGAGGTGCCGGCCTGGTCCCCCGGGACCGTGTTCTCCGGCTTGTGCCCACCCAGGCTCCAACACGTCTCAGCGCGTTTTGCTGAAGACCGCTCCACTCCGCAAGGAGCTTTCTTCGTTCTCTCTCTTTTCTCTAATATCGATCCTGTCCTAAACACTTCCCTTCTCTCCCTGGACCAGAGTTTGGGTAACCTGAACCCAACAGCATTGCGCAACCCCCACCCCCCAGGCTCCAGAAACCACAACTTCTCAATAACGCTGAAGCGGGTGAAATTTCCCAGTAATCACCCCCTCCGTCTGACTAACGCTTTCTTAGCTCGGCAATGCAATGTCCTATTTTTAAGGAACGCAGTCATTTGGTTTAGAGTCTTTATTTGTGTTATTTTAATGACCTTCTGAATCATTCATTTTTCTACTTTTGAACTGATTCACTCTTTGCCACTTCCTTGTATAGAAATCCAACCCCTCTTTAAAATTTGGCACCAGCCACCACATTCTCTCAAAAATGAGCATCGCCTCTGCCACCCTCTCCAGCAGGAAGGGCCCCTGCCCCTCCCTCCTGTGCCACTCATCTGCTACGTACTGTATTGTCATCGTCGTTATCATAATGATAGTAATGATAATAATATGCCAGCCACTTGGGTTATTTCTTGTAATTCTCAAGATAGCCCCAGGAAGAAAGTAATTATTCTTTCCGTTTTACAGATAACAGAACTGAGTCTCGGGGGATTACATCTTTTGCTCTAGGTCTCACAAAATAAATGATAAAGCTGAGAAGACAAGCCAGCCTGGCTGTGCTCCAAAGCCAGTACCTTTTTTTTTTTGGAGAGGTTTTTACTATAGGGCTGATGCGCTCGCCAGACAGGCAGAGACAGACAGAGAGACAGAAAGCAAGAAATCACCCCCCAGGGGGGATGGCCACGCCGCAATCCCTTCTCCTCCATTCTCCTCTCTGGATCTTGGGCACGCATGCACAAGCGCCCAGCGTGAGTTTAAGCCACCGGGTCCAGGACTTGAACTGTGGTCGACTACATGGGAGTCCAGCGACATAACCATTACACTAACTGCTGGTCCCACCTTTTTTTTTTTTTTTTTTTAGAGAAAGAGAGAGAGAAAACACTCCCCAGTAGGACACGGTCGTGCCACATCCGTTTTCCTCCATTTCTCCATCCTGTCAGGGTCTGGGCCTTGCATGCACATGCACCCAGCATGCTCTTCAAGCTCCCGGGACTGGGATTTAAACCACAGGCAGCCACATGGGACCCTGCTCCCAACACACAGGGCACCACCGCTGTGCTACGTGGCCAGCCCGCAAAGCAGGTCTCTCAAAACGCTCTGTTTATGCAGGATCCTGGTGCTAGGCTGGGCTCTCACTGTCACCGTGGTCGTGACGTCTGTCATCATGCTACAGACCACAAGCCCCACGAGCGTGTTGCTCCCTGTCGACATCTGCGATAAGCGCTCGGAACGGAGAGCTCGCGTCGCAGTTACGGACAGACGCCCGGAGGGCTCCCTGTCCTTCCCGTAGGGCTGGCCGCTTGAACTTGAAGCTTTGCACAACTTCGCGTTCCTTACAACACTTCGTGTTTGCTAGCAACCTCAACAAACAACTGGGCGAGAGAAGTAGGGACAGGCCTGGGTTCGCGATTCCGGCGGGCATACCCCCTCCCTAGCCACACATCTTAGATAGGCAATTCCCAAAGTTCTCGCGCTAGCTCGGAGGAAAGGCCATCAGATCTCCTCGTCGCTTCTTTTCAGGCTGAACAAAATCTCACAAAGTTCTGATTCAATTTATTCTACCCACCTCGACTGTGGCCTGGGCCCTGCCCTCGCTCACAGGCCCAACCAGGTGGAGGTCCTCGGGGGTCCGCCCTCCCTTCACACCTTCCGGGAGACCGGATTCTAGTGTCCCTAGAGGCGGCCAGGCTGGAGGCTTGGCGACGGGAGGGAGTGGGCAGTGGCTCCGGCTGCTCAGACCCAGGCAGGGAAGACTGGCTGTCCCAGCAGCCTCCGTGAAAGGACTGTGAGCGGGAGCGGAGGCCTGGGGAAGGCTGGCTGGCCCTCTAGGAGCACAGAGACGACAGGCTTCGGCCCACGGCGTGACCGCGGAAGTCCTAGATAACGTGAAAAAGGTCTGGGAAGGAAAAGAATAAAAACAAAAAGCCAGTCTGAGGGGGGTACAGGGACGAAGGCCTTGAAGGGCCCCTCAGCACCCAGCCTTAGCTGCTCGCTCAGACAGCACCGTCCGCCATCAGCGCAGCCAGCCTGCCCTCCGTCTCTCCGGACGGTCCCGCATCCGGCCTTTCCCACGTAACCTCACAGGGACACGCGGCCCGGGTGGGGTCTGTTACTGGCATCTCACTGGCCTTTGGGCGGGGGCCTGGGGCCAGGTGGCAGCTTTGCTTTTGATAGGAGGAGAAGCCGTGGAGCCCAGGAGTCAAACCCAGCCTTGCGCTCAGTTCGAGGGCTACAGGGGTGGCCAGAGCCTCAGTCCACAACGACTACCCCTCCTGCTCCTGACCCAGGGGTAAGGAAGAGCACCCCATTCACGGATGGGGAATCGAGGCCTGGAAACATTCACTGCATTGCTCGAGGCCACATACAAGAACGTGCAGTTGGCTTGTGAGGGACTTACCGTTTTTTATTTTTGTTTTTGTTTTTTAATTCAAGAGCTTCTGTTGGATTTGGCCAAAGGGCAGGGAGCCCCTGATGCTGGGGGCAGTGCCAACACAGGGGTCACACCAGCAGCCGGCTCTTTCCTGGAGCTGACCAAGGGCTCTGCACCGCCCTCCCTGTCCGCTTTGTTCACTTTTCCAGCAAAATGTGGATTAAACCTGATACACAGGTTTAGCCACTCTGCTGTGGGCTGGTCTGCTGACTAAGAGCGTGGGCTCTCAGTGAATCGCAGCTCTGCCACGTACCAGCTGTGTGACCTTGAGCAAGTTACTTTACCCATCTGGGACTCGTTTTCCTCTTCTATAATACGGGACAACGGGGCCAGGCCTGTAGCCTAGTGGTTAAGGGAGCTGGATCCCCTATGGCTGACCACAGTTCGAATCCCAGCCCCAGCATCTTGAAAGAAAACATGTCAGGTGTGTGTGTGGGTGTGTGCACGTGCGCGCACACGCGTGTGCCTGTGTGTGTGTGCCCCAAATCTCACGAGAATGGAGAGGGGACTGCAGCATGACCATGCCTCATTGAGGGGGGCTTTCTCCCTCTCTCTTTGTCTCTCTGCCTCTCTTGAGCAAGTGCATACACCCTCTGGCAGTTAAAAAATAATAATGAAGTAAGATAATAACAACTAGTAATTGGCCCCAGCACATAGTAAATGGTACATAGATATTACTATTACGTGTCAAAATACCTAATATCGACTTCCTCTTTCCTGAACTTATGAACGGTAAGTCTATAAAAGAGAAAAGCAGCAGGACAAACAGCTCAGTTTTTAGAGCTGCAAGCTGAAGGGAAGGAATTTTTCCATAAAGACATCGGAGTTGATAGTTGTGGTCTCCATTTATAAATGGGGAAGGAGTCAGGGTTGGGGGAGTAAGCTGGTTACCTGACATCGCACAGCCAACAAGTGGCAGAGGATTTGAACTCAGACCCATCTGACATCACAGCTCTTGTCCTTGACCCAAGGCCATGTGGCCGCTGGTGGAGGTGGTGGAAAGACCCAGGGCCGGGCTCTGCACCGAGAATGGAAATCTGAGCCCGCGCTGTCCCCAGGGATGGGGCCCTGTGAGGAGCTCCGCGGGCAGAGCGCTCCGCCAGACGCTGCCAACTGCTCGCCCCTGCCCGAGGAAGGGGCAGGGAGTCACCGAGGAGCGGGGTCTCGAGCCAGTGGAGCGCAGCCTGGGCTGGCCGGCTGGTCGGTGAGGTGACGTCAGGCTCACACATCTGCCTCTGGAATGCGGAGTCCCTGAGGCCGGAGGCCAGGCCCGAGTTTCTGCTTCTCCCTGCAGCTGGCTCCTTCTCTGAAATCCCGCAGGCCGCCTGTCAGGAAAGTCTCTGTGTCTCGGCTCCCTAGACGTCACAGCTGGTGGTGTGTGAAGGGCCCCAGTGCCCGCTGGGAAAGAGTGGGCTCTGCAGAGGAAGTGTCCAAAGAAGCAAGCCCCTGGGGTCAGATGGCTCTGAACAGATGCCCGGCTGTGTGACACAGGCCCCTGCCTCGGTCCCCTGCCTGTGACATGAAGGTCACATTCCGCCCTTGCAGAAGAGACCGCATGCAGAGTGTGCCTGGAGGACCACCCAGTCAGGGCATGCCAACCTTCTACCTGAATGTGCGGATACCTCCAAACAGCCTGTATAGACAGGTGGGGGCCCAGTAGGTGGCGTGGTGGTTAAAGCACTCGACTCCATGGTTCGAGTACTGGACCTGGCAGCTTGAAAATCATGCCAGGTGCATGCCCAAAATTCTAGGAGGGGAATGGAGGAGAAGGGATTGCAGCATGGCCATCCCCTCGGGGCAGGGGGGGCAGTAATTTCTCACTTTTCCTCTCTCTGTCTCTCTCCAGTGAGTGCATATGCCCTGTGGCAAAAACCCAAATCATAAAAATAAAAGTAAATAAATGGGCAGGTGGTGGGCGACCAGTCTCCTTAGAGGCATCATGCCTGACCTTCCTCGTCTGGTTCCATTTTCTGCTTTGCTCCAAGAAGAACAAGGTCCCCTCTGACCTCTTCCAAGCGCCAGGCTGAGGGTGCAGAGTGAGAGCCTGGCCTTTCACCCTTGCTCACACCCTGTCGAAGGGGCCCTACCTCGTTTGTGATGCTCGTGGTGTTTCTGCCTGGGAAAGTTTGGGACTGACCAGTGTGACTTTATAAGATGGTGATTCATTTTGGTCCCAGTGGAGCCACAAGCCCAGGTCTTCCCAAGCCCCCATGCTCTGGCTGGCTTCATCCCTTGGTCGGGGGATGAGTCACCCGCCTCCTGCGGGTGCTCTGAATTTCACCTCACCCGGCTTCAGAAAGCAACCACAGCACCCTTTGTTCTTGCTCTCGATGGGGAACAGGTGAGCAGATGAGAAGCTGTTGTTTGAACGGGCCCCCAGGACGCCTGTGTTGGGCCTTGGCTGCATTGTAGAGGTGTTAAGTGAAACCTTACCCCTCCATGGTGCCTCAGGGTGGGCCTCTGGGACAGTAAGGGGTGGGTTGATAAACTGGAAGAGAAAACCAGAGCAGGCAGGAGCTCCCGGCCATCTGCTCCGCTCCAGACCTGCCCCCGTGTGCGGCAGCCCCCCCAGAAAGTGGCCCCTGGCCTTGAAGTCTGGACTGTGAGCTCAATAAACCTCTGTTCTTATGAACCACCCGTTTCAGATATTTCTCTTGGTGACACAACTGCAAAGTAACCCAGGAGAGGAGGACTGGAAGGAGGAAGTGAGTCTACCCCCATGACAGCCCCTGGGAGGGAACCAGCTTCTCAATGAACTGAGAGAGCTGGAGACCGGCTGCATCCCCGCCATGGCCTGCGTCTCGGCCTGCCTTCTGGCGGGGCCATAGTTTGCAGGCCGCATTCCTTACCCAAAAGTGGAGAAACAGCCCACCCTCACGCTCTGCTGGGAATTTAAGAACCAACCTTCCTGACATACTTGGCCAGGGTACTAGGCAACGACTTCTTGCTTGGATAAACTATATGACCTCAGTTTCCTCATTTGCAAGATGAAGATCTTCCCGCAGCATGGCGAAACTGATGGGCAGTAGGCCAGCCGTGGCGGCACTGCCATAGCACAGTGCTCCGGGAGGCTGGGACAGGTGGGACAGTCCCGAGTTCACTTCCCGAGGCCTCCCTGAGGACCCTGTGGGTTACCCTGGGGTCCTGGCCAGTGGAGGCTGGGTGGATGGTGATGTGAAGACCCGGGGGGAGTCTGTCTCTCCCTTCCTGTGTCTGTTTCTCCTGGAAGGAATGCATAAACTTTACAAAATCACGAGCAGCAGCAGAGAAGAGGTGAGCGTGATGCAGGGAGCACGCTTCCTGGTGGGGTAAACCCCTGCCCGGGCTGCAGAGGAGAGCGGCCAACAGAGGGGGGTCTTTGTTCTCACTCAGGGGCTTGGCTTGTCTGGGAAGTCAGACATCCGGCCAAAGGCGGGCCCCTGTGCTCCCTGGAGCCACTGCAGGTCTGCAGTCCCCACGCAGGAATTCCGAGCAGGGCTGAGAGTGTCACAGGCCCCATGTGCCTTCGAAGCCTCGGGCGAGACCATCAGAATAGAAGAAAGAAAGCAGAACCGCATTTCCTTCCTCGCAGGCCGTCAGCTCGAATGGTCTGACGTGGGCTGAGTCACTTCCCCTCTCCAGGCCACCGGTTTCTTTTTTTAAAAAAAGAGTTATTGTATTTAACTTTATTTACTTATTTATTCTAATTTGACCAGAGAGGGAGAGAGAGAGAGAGAGAGAGAGAAAGTGAGAGAGAGAAAGTGAGAGTGCAGGCCACCAGGTCCGGGACTTGAACCACAGTCGACCATATGGGAGTCCAGCGCCCGTAACCCCCATACCACCTGCCGGCCCCACACTTTTCTTCTTTTAAAAAGAAATTAATTGGGAGCAGCGTGTGGCATGGTGTTAAGGCACCGGACACGCCCACATGGTCAACCACAGTTCGAGTCCCTGACCTGGAGGCTTGCTTTCTCACTCCCCCCATACTGTGTGTGTGTGTGTGTGTGTGTGTGTGTGTGTGTGTGTGTGTGTGTGTCTGGCCAAAATTTAAACGAATGAATAAATAAAATTAAATAAATACTTCTTTAAGAAGAAACTACTCAGTAAGGTGGAGGCAGTCCTTTCTCCCTCAGGGTGGGACCTCGGGCATGCTCGGTGATCCAGGCCTGGTTCCTGGGCTCTGACTGGCTGCTGATGTGCAGAGTGGGACCCTCCCGTGCCGGGGCGCCGACCGCCCAAGCCTGCTGTGTGGGTGAGGACGCCCCAGCAGGTGCTGTGAGGAGGTACACGAGACAGCCCCGTGCAGCGGCCGTGGGCGCGGGCGGGCGTTCGCTGACCGGCAGCCGCTGCCACGACAGCTGGAGCCAGGCCCTGGCACGCGGCGGAGCTCACTAAGCTCTAGCTGCTGGGGGACGGCGATGTGGGGACAGCACAGTCACGGCGTCTTCGCCGCCAGCAGACACAGGAGATCAGAACCTTATTTTAGATCAATCCCTGCATCCCCACAGTGGACGTGGGCCCAGGGGGCAGAAATGCTGCAGGCAGAGGCAGGGCCAAGCCCCCGGCCCCCGGCCCCCGGCCAGGGCGTGCGGCGGACCCTCTTCACCCAGCAGACTGTGGCCTCTGGAGCTGGTGGGAGCCCTCCTGAGAGAGCTGGAGGGAGTTACCGGCGGCCACATGGAATGCCGAAGCCCTCCAGAAAGCTTTGCCCAGCGAGTGGGGACGACCGCCCTGCGGTGGCGAGCATGTGTGTGCAAGCATGTGGCTTAGGAGTGACTGCCGTGGACAGAGACAACAGCCGCCATCCGGGGTGCAGCCCGCACGCAGGCCCTGTGTCAAGCGTACATACCTCACGGCCCTCAAGGGAACCCTGGGGGGGATGCCCGTGACCCAGCAGACCGGCACAGACATGCTAAGGGTCTTTCTCGAGGCCCTGCGGTAGGTTACCTCCTTCCCTCAGTGCGTGCTGTCGGCCCTTCTGTCACCCAGAGCACCTCCTCTGTGCCAGCACCCTGCTAGGTGCTGGGGTACTCAGAGGACGGCAGGCCCTGCTCCCCGCATGGGCCAGTCTACAAGAGGCCCTGAGGGCGTGTTCCTGCTCACCATCGGTGCCTCCAGCCAGCTGCCCAGCACGCCACCTGCGCTGTGTGACTCTGGTGGTCCCCTCCCCTCTCTGGGCCTCAGTTCCACGTGGAGAGCAAATTTCTGCCTCACTGCGCTGCTGTGAAGGACAGGCAATGCATGCGGGGCAGTGACACAGCACAGCCCAGGGCGGAGCTGGGCTCTGTCGGGGTCTGTCTTCCCCCACCTGCAGGCACTTGGCCGAGCAGCTGCAATCGCCAGCCCGGCTGACAGGGACGACTGAGGCTCCTGTAGGCCAGGCGACTGCTCTCGGGGCACTGGGTAAAAGGCGAAGCTGAAGGGGAGCCTTCGGGTCCCCCCTTCCCAAGGACCAGGGCACCTGCCTTTGTGACCCTTGCCCTTGGGGTTCTGGGTGGGCTGGGCGGGATGGGAGGCGAGGGGCTGAGCAGGTTGCGGGCGCGATGCGAACCCCCAGAAGTGCTGGCTGGGAGGACCCCTAAAAAAGAAGGAGCCATGGCCTCCGTCAGGGCCTCAGGCAAGAGCTCAGCCAGGAGGCACCCAGCCCCGCCTGGCCAGAGAGCCCGGCCTGCAGCCCCGAGGCCCGCCTGCCTCCTCCTTCCAGAGCCTTCTCAGGGCCTGCCTCTCTGGCTTTCTTGCCCAAGGCCGAGGCCGGGCACGAGGTGATGGGGCTGGCCAGAACGCCTGAGCCCCTCCGCCCTCAGGTGCCGAGGGCCATGGGTCTTGTACTTTGGGTCAGGGCCTGCTCTGCCCTCTTGGCAGGGACACTGGCCATGTGACCAGCGGCTGTAACTTCGTGCTCTTGTCTGTAAACAAGGAAATAGTGCGCCCCTGCCCTGGGCTCTCTATGGGCCTCGCCTGGGGCAGGCGCCCCGGTACCAGCGGCTCCACGCTGGGTGGGGAAGCAGCTCCTGCCTGTCCTGGGGCTGGACAGGGGTTCTAGCACTTTCTCTGCTTTAGGTTCTTGGGGCCTTAGGCTAAAGACATGCCCCACCCTGCTCTGTGTCTAGCAGGCAGGGGCCTGGCAGAATGCTGGGGACAGCGTGGGGGTGGGGGGCTCAGCCACAGGGCGCTGAGGGGTCCTGGCATCCTGGGCCTCTGTGGCTTAGGACCAGCTCCCAGGGCCCGGTCCAGCCTCCGCGTCCTCACAGGCAGCGTGAGGATCCTGACCTGGCCCTCCCGGGCCCGCAGCCTGAGCAGTTCTCTGACCCTCCTGCCCGGAGTTCTGTCTGACATGTCCGAGGTGGAGCCGGTGGCTGTGTCAGGGTGAGGTCACCGATGACTTCGCCATGGCCAGGGCCCAGTGGCGCGCCAAGGCTGGCTGGCTCAGGACCCCAGGCCCCCACGCCTCACCCAGCCTCAGGCCCAGGGCCTGTTCTGGCAGCTCCCCGCGTCTCGGCGCTCCGACCCACTGCGATGAGGTCAGGCTGCCAGGCCAGGGGGACCGGGGACTTTTGAAGGGGTTTCGGAGGGCTCGGCCGCTCAGCCCTCGCAGGCAGCAGCTTCAGCTCCGTGGCGCAGCCCCCACTCTGGCCTTTCCTCTACAGCTATTTCTGGGTGTTTCCTGTCCTCGAACAGGTGAAGAAAAGGAAGCGAAAGGAGCTGGTCGTAGGTTCTCGGCAGGTGGCGCGTCGTTTCATTATTATTAACTAAAAACGATGCGCTCCAGGCGCGAAAATGCCCACGCCAGAGCGTACACGTGGGGAGGGCAGGCCCTCGGGTGGCCTCTGCTCCAGCTTCCCTCCGGAGGAGGCCTGCGTGTGCTGGCGCGGCCTCAGCTACCCCAGGGGCCTGGGTGTGGGGGGGACAGAGCACCTGGGGAGCGTGGTCACGCTGCCGCCCCTTCCCCCCTTTGTCCTCACCGACAGGGTTTGGCACACACACGCACGTGCCTTGTGTGATTTTCAAGCCAGGGCTGAGATTCCATCGTGAGTGGCCATATGGGATCTGGCTGACCACATGCAGCGCGGACGCACCGTTTTAAAAAGGAGGGAGGCTGGCCCATGTGCTCCAGCCAGTCCGTAAACACATGCCGAGCAACTGTTATGTGTGGCACACGGTGCAGATCCTGCGACCGACGTTCTCACGTAAGCTGGGCACAGAGGACAGCCCCGACCGCACTCCAGGGCCCTGTGAAGGTTGGTGAGGCGCCCCCGTGCCCAGGCGTCCCAACCAGTTCCGACAGAAACCCTGGGTAGGACGCAGCGGCAGGAGTTTTGGAGGGTCTCGGCATGGCACTGTGCTGCGAGCACTGCTCAGAGCTGCTCCTAACAGCTGGGGCAGCGCCGGCCACAACGGTGTGTCTCTGTCAGAGGTCTCTGGGCTTAACTCTCACAGGGCTGCTTCCTGCCCAGGAAAATGGGGGAACCTCTGTACTTTCATCACAATGTCGGGGTTTCTCTCTTCCTCCTCGGGAAGATCACTGTGCCAGGCCCGGGACCTGGGCAGGGCTGAGGTCTCCCCTCTGTAAGTTCAAGACCGCTGTCATGGGGGACTGAAAATGCCACGAGTGGGGACGCCGGGTGCCCTGACCCGGGACAAGCCTGCCTTTATCTGCACGCAGGGAGGCCTCCGCTTCTGCCCGTTTCTTTGGAAAGGCTTTGTAAGCACTCACCCCGCTCTGGAGTCTGGTGTTGCAACAGCTGTGTGTGTGTGTGTGTGTATGTGATCATCTCCGCATGTCTCTGCACCTGTCTGCATCTCTGTGTGTGCACGTGCATGTGTATCTGCATGTGCATCTGTCTCTGCATCTGTGTGTGTGCACGTGTATTCCGTGTGTGCATCTGTGTGTGTCTCTGAGTCTTTGTATGTGTGTGCATGTGCATCTGTGTGTCTCTGCATCTGTGTGTGCATGTGTGTGTCTGTACATACGTCTGTGTGTGTCTGTAGTGCATCTTTGTGTATCTGCATTGTGTGCACATGTGTGTCTGTGCATGTGCATCTGTGTCTCTGCATCTGTGTGTGTCTGTAGTGCATCTGTGTCCGCATCTGTGTGTGCACATGTGTGTCTGTGCATGTGCATCTGTGTCTCTGCATCTGTGTGTGTCTGTAGTGCATCTGTGTCTGCATCTGTGTGTGCACGTGTGTCTGTTTATGTGTGTTTGTGTCTCACATTTGTGTGCGCATGCATGTGCATGTGCGTCTGTGTCTCTGCATCTGTGTGTGCACGTGTGTGACTGTGTGTGTGTCTCTGTGTGTGCGTGTGTTCTCATGTGCATCTACCTGTGTGTGTCTCTGTATCTCTGTGTCTCTGTGTGTGTGCTTGTGTCCCCGTCTGTGCATCCGTCTGTGTGCGTGCTCTGAGCAGTGTGTCTCGACGACCGTGTCCTTCATGTGGTAGGTGTGGCCTGCAGCGAGCATGGGTGAACACCTGCCCAGCAAGAACCTGAGGAGCAGCGTGGTCTGTGAGGCCCAATGCTAGGCGCTGGGCCGACACCTGTCAGCTCTGCCTTATTTGGTCATCTTACAACTCGGGGGTGGTGGGGGTGTCACGGCTACTCCCCCATCCCCGGTGAGGTCAAAGAGGTTGAGGTGGGGGTGGCCTGGTCACCTGTGCTTGTCTGCCTGTGCCTGCCCAGCACCCTTTCCCTCCAGGAGAAGATGACCTGCCCCTGGGCTGCCCTGAAGGCACATGGCTCCCCACGTGCCACTAGGCAAACACTGGTGACATCAGCTGAGGGCGTCCCTCTTGGGGCCCCCAGGTATTTGGGGATAAAAAGTGACCGTGACTCTAGTGGGCTTGGTGCTTGCTCTGTGTGAGTGTGCAAGGACTTTGCACCATGAGCTCACCCGCTCACACTGCCCGTGGGGTAAGCCCTAGGGTCCTGGTATCAGACCTGTCACCAGCCTGTCATTGCCCCACCCACCCTCCGGCTCCAATCAGAGGAGCCCAGGCCCTAGGTCCCTGATGGCTGGCAGGACCCAGGGGTCTGGCCCCGACTTCCCCGAGCTCTCTCCTCTTTTCCTCACTCATTCTGCCCAGACAGGCTGCCCTGCTCTCTCCACGTGCCTGTCCCTCCCTTCTCTTCCCTCTCTCCCTCCCGTGTGTCTCTACCCAGACTCAGTGTCTCCGCCCAGTCCCCATCCTCTCATCTCCTGTGGTCTTTCCTTCTGCTCGTTAGGGAAAGAGCAAGCCCCTTGCTCATTCTATTTGCCTACGAGTGGGCTTTCTTCCTGGTGCCCTGCATTCTCTTACATAAAAATCACACTAGAAAAATTAATGGAATTAAAAAAATTATGGAAAAGTGGGATTGGAATATGTTTATTGTGGTGCAAAAAATTTTTGAAATTCACCCAGTTTTTTCATAACACACATTTTCCATAAACTTTTTGAAGACCCCTTGCATAACCCATGTATGGTATTTTTGCCGTGCTCGTTTTTATTAAAAAAAAAAAATCACACCAACCTAAGTCTCCATTAAAGATCTCAGTAATGGAATAAAATTCTGAAGTGGAATTCATAGATAGAGAGATGAAAAGTGAGAAATCACCCCCCAGGAGAGATGGCCACACCACAGTCCCTTCTCCTCTAGTCTCTTTTGGGGATTTTGGGGACTCATGCACCTGCCCAGTGTGGTTTTCAACCTACTGGGTCTGGGATTTGAACTGTGGTCAGCCATGTGGGAGTCCAGTGCCTTAACCACCACACCACCTGCTGGCTCCTGAGCTTGACTTCTTAAGATTCCAATGCATGAGGTCACTGGGTATGCGTCTTTCTGTGTCTGGCTCCTCTCTCCTCCATGGCCCTCCAGGTGCAGCGTCGTTTCACATATGAACACCCCTCCACCGCCCCCAGGCTCGGCGGCTGCTAACGTTTTGCCACACTCCTGTGTATTTACAGAAACCAGTAACTACTCCTCACGGAGGGGGCTGTGAGGTGCGAGCGGAGGAGACATTTGGCAGATGGAAAAATGCAAAGTCCACTGTTGAATTTAATTAATTAGTTAATTAAATTTGAAGAAGGAACGGGGCGTTGTGGAGCAGAGAGATGCCTTGCGTATGTCAGCGCAGTCCAACCAGAAAGGGACAACGAATGTAGGTATTTTCCCTTCTTTAGCCAGATTTAAAAACAACATACGAGACGCTGAACATTTAACGTGTTTTGCATAGTCCGGATATTTTGGGGGGAAGAAATGAGCTAGAACATTTCATGGGTAGTTTTTGTAGGAGATGCCATGGGAAGCCCTTCTTAAAAAGGTGGGAAAGGATGCCGGAGTGAGAATACACTGGAACGAGGGTGCAAGGTTCGGGGACGTTAACTAGGTAAAAGTGCTGTCAGACAGTCACGCGTCAGACGATGCCACAGAGAAGCCATGGCGGAGGGAGGAGGCGTGCGGCATGCAGAAACGGAAGGACGCGGCAGCAGGTGAGCAGCTAAGCCCGTCTGCCGGTTCCTGTTGTCCAAGTCCTTAGCCCCTGCGAACCCAAGCTCCGGCTCATCTCCCTCTCCAAAGCTGTCTAACAAAGCAGAACAAGAAAAAATACAAAAACGATGACTTATTCTTGTGTGCATTCCCCGCCCCGCCCCCCCACCGACCCATCTGAGAGCAAATGGCCAGGATCCCGACTCTTTGTGATTCTGAATATCTTTGAATAAAGAGAAGATCTTTGTTAAGAACAAGACATTCTCTGAGGCAGCCACCCAGGGGAACAGTCTCACATCGCCTCTGGTGAGAGCTAGCGTATTTCAGATATTTAAGATGTCGCTTGTCCCACAAAGGGTACCGTCAAAGTTTTGGATTCTTATCGGTCAGAGAGGTGAGGCAGGGGCTCTCAGCATAGTTACAATGACCTTATCTTGGGGCCAGAGGGTGGCAAGGTGGTTAAGGGGCTGGACTCCCACATGGCTGATTGCGGTTCAAGTCCTGGCCCTGGCAGCTTGCTTTCTCACTTTCCCTCTCTCTCTTGCTTGCTCTGTCTCTCTCTGCTGAACGCACATGCTCCATAGCAAATTACAGAAATATGTATATAATAATAATACAGGGAACCAGCAGTTAGCATAATGGCTATGTCGCTGGACTCCCACGTAGTCGACCGCGGTTCGCGTCCCGGACCCAGTGGCTTAAAACTCATGCTGGGCGCGTGTGCGTGCGTGCACAAGATCCCGAGAGGAGAATGGAGGAGAAGGGATTGTGGCGTGAACATCCCCCTGGGGGGTGATTTCTCGCTTTCTGTCTCTATGTCTCTCTCTGTCTGTCTGGCGAGCGCACGCGCCCTATAGCGAAAACCTCTCAAAAAAAAAAAAAAAAGAAAAGAAAAAGAAAAATACAAAATAAGACAAAATAAATAACTATTGAAAAATAATAAGTGATCTATCTTCCATGATTAAGGAAGAGTATCTTTTGCACGTGCAGGGCTGCATGCAGAGGGGCTCACAGGGCCAAGGGCCTGCTATGGGCCGACTGTGTCCCCACACCCTGTACCTGCTGATATGACCTCAGTGGGAAGTGAGGGCCTTCATGTGATGAAGTTAGGAAGAGGTGGTTAGGGGATCCTGACCCAATGTGCCCGGTGTCCTTATGAAAAGGGGGGGATGTGGACAGAGACAGGCACGCAGGGAGAACCCCATGTGAAGATGAAGCCAGAGGTCAGGGTGACGCGTCTACAGCCAACCCCCAAAACTGGGCAAGCAGCACAGGACAGAGTCCTCCTGTCCACGGAGAGCCTGCTGGCGACACTGGATCCTACTTGCGACTTCATGTTACGTGATGTGCCCGCTGCTCGTCTAAGCCACCGTCCCGTCTCCCTGGCAGGGCAGCCCCAGCCGGCCAGCGAGGCCCTGCGGGAGCTGTGTGAGGAGCAGTGAGCAGCCCAGCCCTGGCCTGACCACCTCTGGAAGGACCGGCGTGCCCCCCGTCCCGCTCCCGGCCTGCCGTGGAGTCGATGAGTGACCCCGCGCTGGAGGTGTGACTTCACTCTGGATGGGCGGCCAAAGCCACGAGGCCCAGGCCAGGGAATGAATCATCGGTCCAGTGTGGTCCGGTGAGTCAGGGAGGGCCAGGCCCAAGGCCCACGTTCGAGCACATTCCTCTTCCCTTTCTCTTGTGCCTCGAAGTAGCCCCTGCCGGTTAGCACCCCAAGAAATATACAGTTAGATGATGCAACGTGCCACCCTCAGGCCCACGCCTGCCGCGTGTGGCAGAGAGATAAGGACAAGGGACTCAGGGAGACAGAGCACTTGCTGGGTGCTTTTGGGCAAGTTAGCTAACCCTCTCTGGTCCTTGGTTCCTCATTTCTTCAAATGGAGGGGTGAGGGCGGCAGGGGCACGTGAGTAGAAAGCCCTCGCCCAAATGCCAGCCTCACTGCAAGCACCCGGTGGATCCCGGCCGTCGCCGTGGTGAGACCCACCCCCCAGAACGGTGCCTGTGCAGGCAGAGCTGGGTGTGCGGTGTCTGACCCCGACGCCGTGACTCTGGTCATCCCGCCGCTCACGTGTCCCCCCTTCCCGGGGAGAGTCGCAGCAGACGCACTGTGACTTCATCTGCTCCCACTAACATTAATTACCAAGCGTTTCCTAATTATGAAAAGGAAATCACGTCTCAATGTATACTCTGGAGGAAAGAAAAAGAATGGGCAGAAAGCTGTCCGTCCCCCTGAGGCGTCAGCACCGGGGGGCCTGGGCGTGGCTGGCAGGCTGTCCTCGGTCCAGGCCGAGGCCTGTGTGAGTCACAGCCCGCTGTTCCCGGCCTGCTTGGCTCCCGGGCACACCGTCCTGTTTGTCCAGCAAACCCTGCTTTGAGCAGGAGGCCAGAATCCTGCTCCCGCGGCCAGAGACAGAGCATCTCTGGGGGACTGCTCCCCACAGCGAGCCCGAGAGCTGGTGCTCAGGGGTTCTTCCCGCCCCTTCCGCGGGGAGGAACCCGAGGCTCCCTGGAGGACCGTGGTGATAATCGAGGCTCACCTCTCTGGGGCATCCCCTTTAGACCTTGCTTTCTTTCTCTTTTCAAAAGTATCTTTCTTTCTAGAGTGAGAGCAAGAGAGAAAGACAGAGGCAGAGACAGAGACACAGTACCCCAAACAGTCTCAACGCCAAAATTCAGCCCCGGCCTCAGCGAGCCCGGGGTTATGGACCGAGCGTGCGTGGACACCCGGGGAGCACACCAGACAGAGGTCGCCGTCCTCACGCGCCAGCGCCCGCGGCGCCCGCTCACCGCCCGGCCGCCCTGAGCCTGCCAGCCTCCGGTCCCCGCACAGGCCCCTCGATGGTTGCTCCCCACTCGGGGCGTCTTGCCCAGGGCTGAGGCCCTCTCCCGTGGCTCCGCAGTTGCTGTCTCAGGACTCTGAGGTCCTATCTGTGTGTGCCCTAGTCTGTCCCCACGCTAGAATGTGTGCCCTGAATACACTTCCGTTCTCTCCCCGCTCCGACCTGCCTTCCCCGGATCTGAGGTGGAATAAACGCACGGCCTCTTCTCTCACTTACGTCTCATTAAGAAAGAAACGTGCCGGCCAGCAGGCGACATGGAGGTCCGGGGGCTGGACCCCACGTGGCTTACTGGGCCGTGGACCTAGCGGCTGGAGGGTCACAGGCATGCAGCCTGCAGGGGGCGTGGTGCTTAGGGCGCTGGGCACGCCCACACGGCCGACCCCGGCGAGTCCTGGGTCCGGGGAACTCCTGTCCACCCCCCACCCCTTCTCTCTCTGGTCCAATTAAAATAAATGGATGAATACATAAAGTTAAATAAAGAATTCTTTAAGAAAATGAAAGACATATAAACCCACAGGCATGTGTGTGTGCCCTAAACCCCATTTCCCCCCTTTCTCCCTCTCTCTGGTGAGTGCACGCATCCTATAGCAAAACTAAAAAATAAAAAAGAATTAGAAAGAAAAATGTTATCAGTTGCTCTGTCAATAAACTAGGACACGCCTATTTTAAGGCACGTCCCTCTTCGAGAAACGCCCGAGTATAGAACACGTGCCCTGGAGGTCATGAAGCCCACGGTGAAGGCGGTCGTGCTGCGAGACGCACCTTGGAGAACAGAGCATTTTGTACCTACCCACGTAGTAAGGATAACACGGCTTGCTAGACGCTGACGCTGTGCCTCGCGGTCCTACCAGGGCTTGGCAACGTTGCCCTGTCACTATCTGAAGCTTCCTGAGCCAGCCGTACGGGGAGGTCTGTCACGACCACTCCTCTCCCACTGCAGCGGCTGCGGAGAGCAGCCCCGGGCCGCATGTGAATGGATAGGTGCGGCTGTGTTCCCATACAACTTTACTTCTGGACACTGATGTTTGAATTTTATGTAATTTTCATGTGCGATAAAGTATGAATCTCTTCTTGATTTTTTTCCCCTACCCCTAAGGCAAAAAACCAGTAAGGTAAATAAATAAATAAATAGATTAGTAGATAAATAAATACATACATACAAACTAACGAATGAATGAATGAATGAATGAATGAATGAATGAATGAAAAACCACTCTATGCCAGTGGGCTGTACGGAAAGTAGGGGTGGCCAGGCTGCATTTGGCTTGTGGATTGTATTACATAGTTTGCTGACCCCTGTGCCACAGAAACTGTCCATTGCAAAGATAGACACATTGTTATTCTCATTTTATCCATAAAGAAACAGTCTCAGAGAGGTCAGTAACTGCCCAGGACACAGCTGGTCAGTGGGCAAGCTAGGATCCTACCAGGCAGCCTGACTAATGGGGTCCTAACAGTGCTGCTACCCGCAATATAGTTGCCTTTTAAGTCTTATCTTTTTTCTTGATTTTCGAAGTTACATTTTGTGTTAAAAATTCAAGTCAGAGAGGCAAGCAGGTGGCATGGTGGTTAAGACACTAGACTCCCACATGGTTGATCTCTGTTCAAGTCCCAGGTCTGGCAGCTTGCTTTCTCACTTTCCCTTTCTTTCTCTCTGGTGAGCACATGGGCTCTATCACAAATTAAATAATAATAATAATAAATATTAAATAAGTAATTCTTTTTAAAAGTTCAAGCCAGGGTTACAAGGAAGAAAGTGAAAGGAGTTCTCCCCTACTGAGATGAACACTTATAAAGGCCTGAACATACAGCTCACGTGATGCTGACTCAAGGCGAATGTTCTGGACACTGTGTCTTTGGGTAAGTTCCCTAACCTCTCTGAGCCCTTGTCTCTCAAACGAGGGGGCTAGATGGATGCCACCACTCCGTGGGCCCTCCCAGGCCTGACCGTGGAGATCTGTTTGTAAAGATTGCTCAATAGCAGCTGGCTGTGTCCTAACTGCCTGTGTGTGGAAGGTGAAGTCACCCCTTTGCCAGCCCCTCGGGGTGGGCCCAAGCGGCCGCTGAATCTCCCTGCCTGTGCTCCCCCAAATGCTAAGCACCGCACAACTGCAGTGAGGAAGCAGGGACGCTAGGGCTGAGCCGGGTTCCGGGTGGCTCCAGGCACCCCCCCCCCCCCAGGGCAGGTGCCAGGGAGCACTGCCCCCAGTGAGAGCTCCCAGCACTGGGAGTCAGAGGCATCAGGCGTGATGCCCGGCACGGGCCCAGAGACCAGGCCTCACGGACCAGGGTCTACACGGCCGGATGCCAGGCCCGGTCCATCTCTCCCCCAAGCCAGGCAGGCCCTAGGTTTGACCTGCTGCCTGAGGCGATCAGCTATGTGACCTTGGGCTCCTTTCCTCTCCGAGCTGGCTCCTCGTTGCAGGATGGAAGTCGTGTCCCACACGAGGACCATCGGCGGGTCCACAAAATGATACCTGAAGGTACCCGGCACCAAGAAGAGGCTTAATAAAAACCAATTTTTTTTTTTTTTTTTTTTGAGAGGTTTTCGCTATAGGGCGCGTGCGCTCGCCAGACAGACAGAGAGAGACAGAGAGACAGAAAGCGAGAAATCACCCCCCAGGGGGGATGGCCACGCCGCAATCCCTTCTCCTCCATTCTCCTCTGGGATCTTGGGCACGCACGCACATGCGCCTGGCGTGAGTTGTAAGCCACCGGGTCCGAGACGCGAACCGCGGTTGACTACGTGGGAGTCCAGCGACATAGCCATTATGCTAACTGCTGGTTCCCAATAAAAACCAATTTCTGTCCTCCTCCCTTCTGGAACCTTTCAACAGTGCACTTTTCAAAAGTTCTGTTGGGGCTAGCAGGTGGCATGGTGGTTAAGGTGCTGGACTCCCACATGACTGACTATGGTTCGAGTGCTGGCCCCCGTGACTTGAAAATCACACCAGGCGCGTATGCATGTGTGCTCAAAATCCCGAGAGGAGGATGGAGAAGGAGAGAGTGCGGCATGGGCATTCTTCTTGCAGGGGCACTTTCCCTCTCTGACTCTCTGATAAATACATGCACCCTATGGCAAAAAAACTAAAAAAAAAAAAAAAAAAAAAAAAAAAATTTCTCCTGTTCGGCCTAATGGTTAATGAAGGGAACAGGATCCTACATTGTCAACCGTGTGGTTCAAATCCTGACCCAGTGGCTTGAGAAACGCCAGGCACATATGCACGTGTGCCCGAATTCTGGAAAGGAGGGGAAGACGGAGAAGGGTGGCCACTCCCCATAGTGAGGTGTCTCCTCTCTCTCCATTTCTCTAGGGGCAAGAATTTAAAAAGTTCTTCTGCTAGTTTGTAAATTGTGGACCTACTAAGTGCCAGGCACTGCGTCAAAAGTAGTGGGTCGGGGAGTCCAGAGATAAGGGAAATATAGCCCCTACCCTTACAAAGGCGTATCCTAGGAGCAGCCCAGGATGAAGTGGCTCTCCCAGATGTTTGGACGGAGTCCTCCGGGCCACACGGGAGGGCCGAGCTGGAGAATGGGGAGGCTGTGCTGAGACAGCACTTTGGCTGGGAAAAGATGATGGAGGAGCCTGAGAATTCTGGCGGGGGGGTGGGGGCACAATAGGGGGGTGAGGAAGCACAGGACATTCGAGGACGTTCAAGGACACAGGCCCACTGAGCTTCCTGGAGCAAACGGAAATCTGAGAGGGGGAGGCTGAGCCGGACAGCAGGCAGGCCCAGCCTGGTGGGCTTCGACTTGGTGGGAAACGGGGCCACAGAAGGTCACTGAGCAAGGGGCCCACTGGGGAGAGAGCAGACGGCTGTGGACGGCCGCAGGCCCCGCTCTGCTCCTGAGAGCACCCTCTGCATGTGGCCCACCCCGGCTCTCAGTCCAAGCAGGGTATCACTCCCAGTGTACAAGTGGGGAAACTGAGGCTTCGGCACGTGAAGCTGCTTGCCCAGGGGCACCAGGCGCCCAGTGAGTGCCGGCCTTTCACTTCCCTGTGACCAAGGCAGGTGCGAGTCCCCTCTGGGGGCCAGGGTAGGCCAGTACCAGAAGGGTGACGCTGTCCCGTCCACAGTGACTGCTCCCCGGCCCTCAGGGACGACGGATGGTACTATCCAGCCACCCCAGGGAGGGGCAGTGCAGGCACAGAGGTGAAGAATTTCCCGGGCTGCACATTAAAGGGGGGTGTCTGAGCCAAGGCCCCGAGCCCTTCCCAGTACTCCATGTGGCCTCCGGGGCTGTTCCTCAACCCGCTAGGGTCAGGAAGGGCCCAGATCAGAAAGGCCGTTTCTCTCCCGAGTCAGCACCCTGGGACTGCGGCCTCGGCCCCACCCAGATCATGCCTGGCCTCTCTCAGGCTCCTTTCTGGGCAGAGCAGCACCCCCACTGCCTAGGTGGGGCCTGGGGCCACAACTTGACCACCTGCCTCTGGGAGGGGAGGCGGTGAGCCAGCGCGATTAGCTGGTCTCAAGCGAGGACCTGTCCACTCACACTGGCAGGTGACCCTCGTCAGCCGCTGGCTTGTGGGGACCAGTTCTGAGGCCATCCATGCACGTCCAGGGATGTGATGACACCAGACCTGCCCCGCCGGGAAGGGAAAGACGGGAGTCGGCAAATCCTAAGGAGGCCGGGCTGCGGCCTGGGGGCCTTAGAGTCATCCATCTCTCAGGTGAGCCTCAGGCCCTCTGTGAAGAGGGCAGTGCAGACGCACTGGGGGCTGGGAGGCTGGCTAGGAAAAGAGGCTCATCTAGGATCCCCCAGCAGCAAAAGGGGGTCACCCCTGCACCTCCTGCTCTTTCCACAGAAGCCCACAGCCACTGTGATGTTTGCACGAAAAGGCATTTTTTCTGAAGAATCTGGGTGGGAGAAGGTATAATGAATATGCTTGGCAAAAAATATAAAGGCGGTCCCGAGGGAGCCGGCACGGTGAGAAGTCAGCAGCCCGAGTCTGATTCAAGGCGGAAAGCACGCCGAGCCCCTCGCCGAGTAAGTCTATAAACACAGAAAGAATGCCTTTCTTTTCCAGGTCTTTCTCTTGCTCACTGCCCCCCAAGATAAGAGGAGGGTATAGCTATCAGGAGGGCTCTCTGCTGTAGTCCTCCACCAATGTGCAAATGAAGGTCGAAAACCGCGTGAAAAAGTAAAAAAAAAGCACTCAAGAGTCCTGGACATTTCTAGAAGAATCCAGGCGGCCACTTGGCACGCACGTAAGAAGACAAGTGCTCGCAAGGCAAATGCTGAAGTCGCCCCTGGTGATACAATCGCCAGGGCACCCACAGGGTGTCCAGGGAAATCCGGCCCGACCCCCCCCCCCCCGCCCCCACCACACCCCCACCGCGGGCAGGAGAAGGGAAGAAACCGCGGAATGTTCCTGACTCTGCACCCCGGCCGATGGCGCAATGTTTGTTTGTGTACCCAGCATGTCGGTGTCGCCGTAACGGGCTCCGCTGCCCAGGGGACCGTCACCACCGCTCGGCTCGGACAGGCCCGGGTCCTGGCAGTCAGCCTAAAGCGCCCGAGATCGGATTTTGAGCGCAGCGAGGATACATGGCGGGGACCAGGGCGGCCCGCCTTGCGTCCCGGGTCGGAGCCCCCAGGCAGCACACAGTAGGCGCGCAGCCAGGGAACGCTATTGTATATACCGGCGGCGTGACGGGAGGGGTGCCGAGGCGCGCTCTCGAGCGCACGTGACTGACAGGTGTCGGCTGCCCCTGGGGGGAGCTGTGGAGCGGCGCGGCGCGCGTCCCCTCCCCCCAAAGCCTAACCCCGGAAACCCGGACCTTGGGACGCCCCTCCGCATTCCAGACCCCTGACCGGCCCGCCTGGAGTCAGTCCCGGAGGGCCCGCAGGACTAGGGCATACGCGTTCCCGGGGCGTTTGCATGGTAAACGTGTATTTTCTGAAATAACCTTAGAGCAAGTCCGGCAGCCGCGAGCCTGCTCCGTCCGCGAGCGACGTTTCTGCGGACAAAGGCGTTCGCTTTCCTCGCTCCCGCGCAGTGGGACGGGGCCGCTTAGGAACCTCAATCCCCCGCCGGCCACTGGCGAGGAAGCGGAGAAAGGGGCACGCGTGCGTGCAAGGCAAAGCGCAGGGCGGGCGGCCGAGGGTCCGAGGACCGCGCGGCGCGAGGGGAGGGCGGGCCGGAGGTCGGCCCTCGGCGGCCGCGCGCCCTCCTCTCCCCGCCCGGCCGGGGGCGCGGCGCAGGCCGGTCCCCGGGGACGCGCCAGGCGCAGCCGGGCAGCAGGGCGGGGGCCGGGGCGCGAGCCAGAGCGGCGAGCGGACCCGGCTCCGAGGCCGATGACGTCTTCGCCTCTGGCTCTGGCGGCGCCAGGCCGGGCAGGGCGGGTGACGTCACCGGCCGGTCACGTGACCGCCATTCAAACAAACAAACCTCCTCCCCCTGCGCTGGCCCGCCCCCCCGCCCCGGGAGAGGCCGCATATAAACGCGCTCCCCCGGGCCGAGCCCGCTGCGAAGGACGTCCAAGGCTGTAGGTGCGACGCGGGCCAGAGGGGCAGTTGGGGCAGCAGCAGAAGGGAGACGATCGGAGCCCCGCGTGACGCCCCTCGCTTGGTCCAAAGGCAGCTTTCGTTTCGGCACACAGAGACCCCGGCTCGGGCTTTTCCTCGAAAGCCGCCGTCCTGCCCTTGGCTTCCGAAGACAAAAGAGCCCGGAGGACGGACACGCTGGGGGCGCTGAGGCCGGCCATGGTCATGGAGGTGGGCCCCCTGGACGCCGGCGGCCTGCGCGCGCTGCTGCGGGAGCGCGCGGCGCAGTGCCTGCTGCTGGACTGCCGCTCCTTCTTCGCCTTCAACGCCGGCCACATCGCCGGCTCGGTCAACGTGCGCTTCAGCACCATCGTGCGGCGCCGCGCCAAGGGCGCCCTGGGGCTGGAGCACATCGTGCCCAACGCCGAGCTGCGCGGCCGCCTGCTGGCCGGCGCCTACCACGCCGTGGTGCTGCTGGACGAGCGCAGCGCCGCCCTGGACGGCGCCAAGCGCGACGGCACCCTGGCCCTGGCTGCCGGCGCGCTCTGCCGCGAGGCGCGCACCGCGCAGGTCTTCTTCCTCAAAGGTACGCCCTCGGGGAAGCCCGCGGCTGCCGCCGCCCCTGTGCCTTTGCTGGGGACCCCTGGCCCTCAGCTCCTGGGGTGCTGCCGCACCTGGCGCGCGCTGGCGCCACAGTATCTCAGGGGACTTGTCACTGGCTTTGTTTGGCACTGGGAACAAAGACGTGCGTGGGCCGCTCTAGTGTAAACTTCCAGCTCCTGGTGGGGGGAGAGCTGTCCGAAGGTGCTCCGTCTCCGCGATGCTAATGGGGAAAAAATGTCTTTGTGTTCCCAGGAGGATATGAAGCCTTCTCCGCTTCCTGCCCGGAGCTGTGCAGCAAGCAGTCGACCCCCACGGGGCTCAGCCTCCCCCTGAGTACTAGCGTCCCCGACAGCGCCGAGTCCGGGTGCAGTTCCTGCAGCACCCCACTCTACGACCAGGTTAGCAGGGGCCTGTGCCCGAGGGCGGGAGGGAGGACTGGCAAAGGTCAGGAAGAGCAGAGGTGCCAGGGGAATATAGCAAGTGACCTGAGCTCTATTTATAACGGGGACAGGGGCCCTTATTTATTCCACGGGAAAGTGAGCTGAAGGGCCTGGCGAGTCAAAATGAACTTGCTGGCCCTCCCCAGGCAACTGAGCTCAGGTTCCTGCAGCGGAGCTGAGGTCACCTGGTACCTGACACTGACCGAGCCGGCAGGCAGCGTTTCTGCGGGGTGGGCGCTGGTGTTGGCTCTGAGCAAGCCTGACGAGGGTTGGCTATTTCTGGATTTCAGGGTGGCCCAGTAGAGATCCTGCCCTTCCTGTACCTGGGCAGCGCCTACCATGCTTCCCGCAAGGACATGTTGGATGCCTTGGGCATCACTGCCTTGATCAACGTCTCGGCCAATTGTCCCAACCACTTTGAGGGCCACTACCAGTACAAGAGCATACCCGTGGAGGACAGCCACAAGGCAGACATCAGCTCCTGGTTCAACGAGGCGATCGACTTCATAGGTAAATGCAACGGGTGCCGGGACTTCTCTGCTGCCCTTTCCCCATTTTAGCCACTGCTAACCCCTGGGCAGAAGACTTGAATGAGACTCTCCTGAGCCTTCCCCCAGACTCAAATATGGTCTGGTGTGAGCAGTCTCCCTGCCAGATAGGGATTCGATGTCCCATTTCACAGATGAGCAAACTGAGTTCAAAAAGTTGAATTCACTTTCCAAGACCGAGCTAAGTGGAAGTGCCCAGTCTGGGTTTACGTTCCCTGCAGTCCTTTGGCCAAGTGCCCGTGTGGCCTCCACGGACGTGCCAGCCTGGTGGTGTGGGGGTACTGTCCATCACCAATAGGAGACACGGGGTTCTGTAGACACCCTGCACCTGGGCCGGGGGTGCGTCTCCTGTTCTCTCAAGTAACCAGTGCCCTTTGCTTTCCAGATTCCATCAAGAACGCGGGAGGAAGGGTGTTTGTCCACTGTCAGGCGGGCATTTCCCGGTCGGCCACCATCTGCCTGGCGTACCTCATGAGGACTAACCGGGTCAAGCTGGACGAGGCCTTTGAGTTTGTAAAGCAGAGACGGAGCATCATCTCGCCCAACTTCAGCTTCATGGGCCAGCTGCTGCAGTTCGAGTCCCAGGTGCTGGCTCCGCACTGCTCGGCAGAGGCGGGAAGCCCTGCCATGGCCGTGCTCGACCGAGGCACCTCCACCACCACCGTCTTCAACTTCCCCGTCTCCATCCCTGTGCACCCCACGAACAGTGCTCTGAGCTACCTGCAGAGCCCCATCACCACCTCTCCCAGCTGCTGAGAGGAGGAATGCATTAACTCCAGGGCGGGGGCTCGTGGGGGCTGGTCCTTATTTATTGAGTTGCGCCCGAGTTCCACTGGGTTCCTAAGCCGTCAGAGTGATGACTTGGCGTCAAGACGTCGCTGAACTCAGCACATTCGGGACCAATGTGTAGGGGTGCGTCAGGCCCCTCTGACAAAACAGGGCAGAAGAGAAAGGACTCTGGGAGCAAGTTTCTTTTTGCTTGCCTCTGTTTCTTCGTAGAAACTTTATGCTTGACACACCTGCCAGTATTACCATTCCCGACGACACATACACGTATGAGAATTTACCTTATTTATTTTTGTGGAGGCGACCTGCCTTCACAGATGTCAGTGTCTACTCCTAGAAGAACCAAATACCTCAATTTTTGTGTTTGAGTACTGTACTCTCCTGTAAATACACCTTCAGCAGGTTCGTTTCAGCACTGATGCAGAAACACCAGTGTTGGTCTCGGTTTTTTTTTTTTTAGTTGCCAACAGTTGTATGTTTGCTGATTATTTATGACCTGAAATAATATATTTCTTCTTCTAAGAAGACATTTTGTTACATAAGGATGACTTTTTTTATACAACAGAATAAATTATGGCATTTCTACTGACATCTCAATACTTTATTTCCTTGACGACCCTATCTGATCCCTTTGCCAGTTAGGAAATAGGGAAGAAAAAAAGAATAGGAGTGAATCTCAGAAAGTGTGCCCTGAGCTCGGATCCCAAACCACTTGGTGGCCTTTCCTTCCCCCAAGATGGCTGGGCCACAAGGAAGGAGGTGAGTGAGGTGTGTCACGAGAAGCCAGGTGCGGTGGCCGAACCCGGTACTGGGTGAAAGTGCCCAGCCACCTGCCGCGGCACCCAGGGAACACAGGCGTCCCAGGGCCAAAGCAGAAGTGGCCATTGCCTAGATCACATTTCTCCCTTAATACCTTCCTCGGGATAATAGAAAGTTCCCATTTCCTCGTGGAGATGTGTGAGAGTTATGGACGTTTTCTAGAGGGCTCGACGTGTGTGCCTACTGTGCGCAAGGCAGCTTGCACTCCCTTCCCCCAGAGGCTTTTTGCACATGAAGATCAGAGCCTCCCAGGGGCCCGAGTAAGGGACTTGGACGCCTGGGCTGTTTGCTAGTTCCATGAGCTTTGCGCTTCACCACTTGCCTGTCAGGTGCTCTTTACTGTGTCAAGACCTCTCTTTTGTGAGAACGGTACATTACCTGACTTAAAAATGGAAGCGCTGTAAGCAAATGCGATGTAGAGAAAACACCTGCAGTGCCCCCACCCGGGCCTGACCATCGTTACTGTTTTGAAGGAAGTCCCTGCTGCCACCTCTGCATACAGACACAGCATTTCTGGTGGCTGTCACCTTCAGGCCACTTGCTACTCTGGTTTCATAATTTTGTTGAAGACGGGCAGTTTAATTTGGCTTGCTCTAGGGCAATATTCTGAATTTGTACTCTTGCCAAGCAGGCTAAGACAAAGTGTAATAACTCCCAAGCCCAGTCCCATCTATAGTCTGTAACGCTGAATGAAGTCACAGCCGAGCTCGCGGCCTCTCAGCGCCGCCCCCCCCCCCCACACACACACACCCCTTGTTTCTGGATGAAATGCTGCAGGAAGCAGAAAAGCAAACATCCCAGCCCACTTCTGGGGCAAGCTGTGCCGTGGTCCTGGCCCAGCCCAACAACGACATTCGAGGTCTTGGAAGAGTCAGCGTCCTTGACCTTTCCCCGCTGGTCCGCAGCTGCCATCTGACTCCAGGCCTGAAAGATCTCCGTGTTCTAAGAACTTACCGTTTCCTCAGCGGGATTTCCAATGACAAGTATGTTCACGCCTTTCAAAACAAACTGTACGCAGTGTGTTTATCAAGGCCTAGAAGTGCTCTATGGCAAGTGTCCCCCGTGGTGGAAATGTACCAGCGACGTCGGGTCGGTGTAGATGCCACGGCTGAGTTCCCTTTGGGCTCGAGCCTTCACTTTCTGCTTGG
Organism: Tupaia tana; assembly: GCA_026018925.1. Taxonomy (NCBI): domain Eukaryota; kingdom Metazoa; phylum Chordata; class Mammalia; order Scandentia; family Tupaiidae; genus Tupaia; species Tupaia tana. The sequence continues at coordinate 57,802,568 of JAKSZU010000014.1, read as the reverse complement.
CGGGCGCTGGCCGAACCCAAATTAATCTCCAGTGTGATCCACGCAGTGGAAAAGTACAGGCAGCCGGAGGGAGCCGCCAGTGAAAACAACCCACTCACTTCTCCCAGCTCAAGCCACGCCTCTTCAGTCGGCCTACGAGCCAGGGTGTTAAACCCCTTCCCCACGCAGGGGTCTGCCACGTCGAGGCCCTCCAGAAAAGTCTCGTTTGACTGAAGAATAGTTTTCTTAGGGACAAAGCAAAGAAAGAAGGATGCCTGTACTCTGTAGCTGTTTATTTCCCCGTGGAAGTTTGAAACAGGGACAGTGCGCTCATTCAGCACGGGTGGTGTGAGCATGTTCTAGCTGCCGAGCGGGCATCACGTGCCGGGTGCCCAGCACCCACCGAGGGGGAGCGACACAGCCACGGTCCCACAGCAAATGGACAGCGTCGCAGAGATCAGAGCCCAGGTCTGAATGAATTCTGGGGACCAACGTCCTAATTCAGTCGAAGGGAAGGTTTGACGGTGTGGAGAGATTGGTTTTGTACCAACCGGACTTCATGGCTTCGTCACGTCATTGTCGAGTGGAAAAGCTCTGTCTCCCTTGGGCCTCAGTTTCCTCCTGTGTAACTTGAAGACAATAAAATCTGCTTCCCCTGAGGGAGAAGTAAGCCCATGAGCATGAAGTGCCCGGCAGGCAGCGGCCCTGGAGACAGCGCCACGCGCCCGGTCCCGGTGACCTGCGGCAGGGTTCCGGCCTGTTTTCCCACCCCATAACTGACCCGTTGGTCCGAGGTGGCTAAGGCCCCTCCCAGCCCTCTAGTTCTAGGATGTAGGAAACACATCCATGTAGACGCCGTGCTTTTCTAAGCACCCCTTATTTCCCTAGGCTACCCCGACCCCTAAGCCCCGCCTGCCCGCATCCTCTCCCTTCCACGGAACTGTGCGAACCGCACCTGATCCGCTGGGACTGGCAGCCTCTGGCCCTGTTTCTCTCCCTCCCGGCCCCTCCGGGGATGACATCATGGTGTGTACACCTTTAAGATTATATAAATCTGTGATCCCACAGTGGCCTCCATCCCCATGGTAACGCGGAGGAGTTTCCCTTTTGTGAGGAAAGCTGTCATGTCACTTCCTGCTGCTGACAAATCAGTTTAGGAGATTAAAATAAAGGGGGGGCAGGGAGCCTCTGAGAAGTGCTGGCTGCGAGGTTTCTAGTTGCCATACACAGAGGCAAACAATGCGGCCTGGCGCCCCGTTCCCACACCTCCCAGCCTGGCCGGGTGGGCCCAGGCCGCCTGGGCTGTTTTCAGGGCAGGTTGGATTCTGGGTAGCAGGTGGGAGGGCGGCCTGCTGCTGGGGACATTTCTGGGGGCTCTCCAGGGCGAGGGCTGGGAGAGCGGCCCCGCACCCTTCATCAGCTCAGGAGGGTCTGGGGTCCGCAGAGGACAAAGGGTGTGTGCCTCCGTAGCACTGTGGCGACAAAACCGCTCCATCGGGCCAGGAAATCACCCTAGCTCGCCTCGTCCTTGACCGTGACTGCCTAAGCTAAGCAGCAGGGCCGCATTCACTCACTCCTTCCTTCATTAATGCAACTAATATTGACTACAGGCCCCGGAGGCTTTGGGGCAAGACCAAGTTCTTCCTCACCAGGAGCTAGCGATGGGGGGACACACACGATGAGGAAGTGCGGAGAGGCGATGATGGGGTGGACGCACACGATGAGGAAGTGCGGAAACACGGAGAGGTGAGGGCTGCCGAGGTGAGATGATAACGGGGCACTCTCGATTTCAGAGGCCTCTCTCAGGGTGACTGATACAATCCGGCTGGCCATTCAAGAGGCAAGCAAGGGAGAGGGTTCCAGGCCAGGAGGGCAGCAAAGCCCGGAGGCTTAATAGGCTCTTTGTGGACTGGTGGATAGAACACTTGAACTGGAGTCAGCTAGACCTGAGTTCGAGACCTGATTCTGCCACTCAAAGGCTTTAGTGTCCTCTTGTGACTCTGCAGTCACTCGATCCGCAGGGCCCCTCCCAAGCATCTTGGCAAAGGGAGACAGAAGTGGGTTGTCTTGCCAACATCATGACACCCTCTGCCAACACAACACTCCACCCTGGGCACAGAGCCTGGTTTGGAGAAGTGGCCCTTGCTCTGAGATCATCAGCCCTGCCCTCCTGACCTGGGCAGGTGCTTCCCCTTTCTGGACCTCAGTTTCCTCATAGATCCCTCCTTCCTGTTCAACTGCCAGGACTAGACACCCTCCATACCGAAGCCTGGGAAGGCTCTGGAAACCTTGGCATTTGTTTATGCTAGATCAGGAAGACATGGCAGGGAGGAGACACACTCTGGGAAGAGTCCCGCAGGGGTCCTGGGTCTCGGGAAGGGAAGTTGGTATCGTGGACATGTGGCTGGCTCACGCAGGCCTGGGTTCCCTGCAAGGCCCTGTGGGGGCGTCATGTACTCCTGAGCCCCGGGCCTACCCTGCTCTCCAAGCCTGGGCAATCTGCTACACCACAAAGCTGGAGCGTAACTATTCTCCAAGCTGATGCCAGCCATCTGTGCATTCACTAGCACATAGTAATTAACCAGGGTATACCAAGTAACTCAGAGTTAGAATAACACAATCAGAGGTGTGTGGTGGTGAAGGCACTGGACTCCCATATGGTCCACCACGGTTCAAATCCCGAATCTGGCGGCTTGCTTTCTCTCTCCTACCCCCATCCCCCGACTCTCTTTGTTCACATTGAAGAATAATAATAAATTAAATTTGGACCAGCAGGTGGCATGGTGGTTAAGGTGCTGGATACTTCCACATGGCTGACCATGGTTCGAGTCCTGGAACGGTTCGAGTTCTTTCTGGTGGCTTTTCTTTCTCTCTCTCTTTCTCTGGGCAAATTAAAATAAATGAATAAATAAAATTAAATAAATAATTCTTAAAAAATAATAAATGAAATTAAAGGGATAATTCTTAAAAAAAAAAAAAAATAACACAAAGGTTATTCTGAGTTTCTGCTACAAAAGCCTGGGGCAAAATGGAGGACAGCTGATATCTGTATGACCTTGTATTGATCATTTCTCCTCTCAAAGCTTCAGTTTTCACATCTCTAGTCGGAAATAGTGGGGGCACTTACGTCACACAGTAGCTGCCGAGACGGAACGACACCGTGCACGTAAATGTTTCACACAGACCTGACACCCGGCGAGCAGTATTCGCTCTTTGACCACCCTGTCATAACCATCGTTGTAAGGGAGACATGGAAAAGGAAGGGAATACGTACTGACGCTCGTCCCACGTTAACCCGCAGCCTGGCCCTGTCCCCGCCACCGCCTTCCATAGCCAGGAGCTTCCTTGACGCAGCCACTGTTTGCCAGATTCTAAATTTGGCCATTTCAAAAATAACCCTTTCATTTGCCCCCAAGCCAGCTCCTTCCTCAGTCTTCCTGCCTCTAACGGCAACCTCATCCTTCTATTAGTTCAGCTCAGAATTTGGGGGGCACCCTGACTCCTCCCTTTTTCTCAGAGCCTGTACTTAATTCACCAGCAGATCGAGGCAGGCCCGTTTTCAAACGTGTCCATTTCTGAAGCACACCCACGTCCCCTCACTTCCAGAGCTAGCTCATGGTCTAGCCACTGTCACGGCTTGCCTGCAGTCCTGGGGCGGCCTCCAAGCTGGCCTCCCTGCCTTCTCACTGTCCTCTCTGTCCTTAACCGGGACCCAAAGCTATCCATTTAGCACGTATCTTCTGGTGACAAATTCCCTAAGTTTCTGGTCTGCTACCACTATTTTTCTTTATCTCGATTATCGAAGAATGTTTTCATTAAGCAAAGAATTCTCTTGGGTCATCTGAAAAATCACAATGTATTGTCGTATAGAAAAACACAGGAAATAAGTCATGACTTCTCTGACCACCTGATACTTTAACTTTCTTTCTTCCTTCCTTTCTTTTTCTTTCTTTTTTCCTTTCTTTCTTCTTTCTCTCTCTCTCTCTTTCTTTCTTTCTTCTTTTTTTTCTTTCTTTCTTTTTCTCCAGTCGCTGGAGAGACAGAGACAGAAAGCAGCGAGGAATCACCCCCCCCCCCCCCGGGCCGATGACCACGCACAATCCCTTCTCCTCCGTTCTCCTTTTGGGATCTTGGGTGTGCATGCACATGCGCCCAGCCTAAGTTTCAAGCCGCTGGGTTCAGGACTTGAACCGCAGTCAACCATGTGGGAGTCCAGTGACGTAACCGTTACCATGTGCTGGTCCCACTTTTGACCTTATTTCTTTAATCACTTCGAAGGTACAGTCCATGTTTTCCCACTTTCTCTGCGTCTGTTGAGACGTCTGCGAATTGCCTCGTCGTTCCTCAGAGAGAATCTATATTTTCCTCTGGAAGCTTTAGATAGTTTTCTTTGCCTTTAGTTCTTAGCAGTTTTATTTCTAATGTTTATCATCTATTTTGTTTTTCTGCTATTATGTTGCTTTTGATTCCTGATGTTTTTAAACCTGTGGCTTGGGGGACCAGCAGTTAGCGTAATGGCTATGTCGCTGACTCCCACGTAGTTTCGAGTCCCGGACCCGGCGGCTTAAACTCACGCCGGGCGCGTGTGCGTGCGTGCCCAAGATCCCGAGAGGAGAATGGAGGAGAAGGGATTGCGGCGTGGCCATCCCCCCTGGGGGGTGATTTCCTGCTTTCTATCTCTCTGTCTCTCTCTGTCTGTCTGGCCAGCGCACGCGCCCTATAGCAAAAAAAAAAAAAAAAAAAAAAAAAAAAAAAACCTGTGGCTTGATGACTTTCATTAGCCTTGGGAAACTCTTTGTTGCTGTTTTGCCATTTATATTCTTTTGCATATTAAACATATTTTTAAAATGTTTTTGCCATAGGGCATGTATGCTCTCTGAGAGAAGCAGAGAGACAGAAAGTGAGAAATCACCCCCTAGGGGGTGGCCATGCCACAGTCCCTTTTCCTCCATTCTCTGGGCACACATACACATGTTCCTGGCATGATTTTCAAGCCGATGTGTCTGGGACTTGAACTGTGGTCAGCCATGTGGGGATCCAGAAGCTTAACCACCAGGCAATCTACTGGCCCCTAAACATAGTTATCTTTTTTTTAACAGAGATTTTCGCTATAGGGGACATGAGCTCATCAGAGAGACAGAGAGAGAGAAAGCAAGAAATCACTTCCCAGGGGAGATGGCCACGCTGCAATCCCTTCTCCTCCATTCTCCTCCTGGGATCTTGGGCACGCACGCACACGTGTCCTGTATGAGTTTTAAGCCACTGGGTCTGGGATTTGAATCACAGTCGATTATGTGCGAGTCCAACGACGTCATCATTGCACCATCTGTTGGTCTCAATGTTATTTAACTATCTGGTTTATTTTTCTTGTCAATCATGTCTCTTGATTTTTGATCATGTTTCATTTCCTCATATGCCTGGTCTTTTTTTATTGTGTGTGAAAAATTTTGGAGATTGGGACCAGCAGTTGGCATAATGGCTATGTCGCTGGATTCCCATGTAGTCGACCACGGTTCGAGTCCTGGACCCGGTGGCTTAAACTCACACCAGGCGTGTGTGCGTGTATGCCCAAGATCCCGAGAGGAGAAAGGAGAAGAAGGGATTGCGGCGTGGCCATCCCCCCAGGGGGTGATTTCTTGCTTTCTGTGTCTCTGTCTCTCTCTGTCCTTCTGGTGAGTGCACGCGCCCTATAGCAAAAATCTCTCCAAAAAAAAAAAAAAGAAAGAAAGAAAGGAAAGGAAAGAAAGATTTTGGAGATCTGGAGAGCAGCTGAGGCTTGTGATGGTCTCTTCCTTTAAATAGGGTCTCCTCTGTTGCTGGTGTCCAGGGGTCGCAGGAATCCCGAACCCCCTCAATCCAATCAGAGACTGAGATGGTCTGAGGTAACTTGACACTGGATTCTAGATTCTGTGATGGGCGTGTGCTAGGGACCCTCAGGCGGTGTGGGTGTGTAAGCTTGTGTGGTGTGGGAGCCGGATCCGACCGCCAGACTAGGCCAGACTAGGCCAGCCCAGGGCTTCGGTCAGAGGGCCAGCTCGGGACCTGGCAACTACACACAGAGCACACAGAGGAGCCTGGGCCGAGGGGAGCGAAGCAGAGCTCCAGGGCGCTATTCCAGCCACCGTCGCGTCGGCTCAGAGGAGTGGTGTGGTCTTCATGGCGTGCGTGGCAGGGCAGATGTGCTCTCACCAGAGATAGAGAGACAGAGAGAGAGAGAAAGGAAGCCACCAGGTCCAGGTGTGGCTCTCTGTAGGCCATGTGAGACTCCAGTACATCAACCTCCATGCCGCCTGCTGGGGTGGTAGTGTTCATTAATCTTGTAAGAAAAGTAATGGATTAAAAAATGAAAGGAAATTTAATGATTATGTATATTAAAATACATTAATAGATTAAAAAAAAAAAAAAAAACAGTGATGACTGGTTCATTCTGTGTTCAAGGGTTTACCTTTCGGAGTTTCAGCTAAAACCTTGGGATCTTACCAGGCGCCCGGCCCAGATTACATTTACCATCTACGGCCTAGCCGAGGCACACTCAGCCCCTCTTGGGCTGCCCTAACTCTGATTGTGTCCCATCAGTGCCATGAATCTTTAAAGACGTGCTCAATCTCTCTGCTTTTCCTCTTCCCTTCAGAATCGGCAGCTACTCTCTGGGGTGGAGAGGCCCCACGTGCTGTGTTGTCGCTGTTTTCTTCTCCCAGATTTTTTTTTTTTTTTTTTTTTTTTTTTTGAGAGGTTTTTGCTATAGGGCGTGTGTGCTCTCCAGAAAGACAGAGAGACAGAAAGCGAGAAATCACCCTCCCCCCCCCCCAGGGTGATTTCTCTTCCATTCTCCTATGGGGATCTTGGGCACACACGCACCCGGCGTGAGTTTAAGCCACAGGGTCCAGGACTTGAACCACGGTCGACCACATGGGAGTTCAGCGACATAGCCATGACGCCAACTGCTGGTCCCTCTTCTCCCAGATCTTGACCCCGAGTTCCTCCCTGCCCTTCCAGTGCCCTAACATCTTCAAATTGAATTATTTCGTCTGACTTTCCTCACCGTCAGCAATAGGTTCTGAATTATGTGGAATTATGTGGTCCGCCATGGCTGGAAAAGGGTTCAATTCTTTTTTTTTTTTTTTTTAAAGAATTATTTAATTTAACTCTATTTATTTATTTATTCATTTTTTTATTTCAATTTGACCAGAGAGGGACAGAGGAGAGAGAGAGAGAGAGAGAGGAAGTGAGAAAGCAAGCTGCCAGGTCTGGGACTCGAATCAGCCAGCCATGTGGGACTCTAGCGCCTTTAACCACCATGGCACCTGCCAGCCCCAGGGTTTGATTCTTTAAAATCCAGAGTGAAATATTTTTTTAAAATTCATGTTAGAGTCATGCGTGTATGCACACGTGAGAACGAGTGACTAGCGAGATGGAGAGAGAAGTGCTCGCCACAGGGCCCAGTCGCCCGCTGTCCCCTCCGCCAGGTCTCTGCTCAGCAGACCTTGGTCACTCTCCCACATGCCCCACACCTTCCGGGCTGGCTGACCGTGGAGGTGACCGCAGTTGCCGGGTGGGATCCAGCTTTTCTTGAGCAGTGTGTCACCGTGAAGCTGCCCCAGAGTGACACTTTTAACAAATCAGATCATTTTCTTCTCGACTCAGAACCATCCGGGCTCCCATCTCACTCAGAATAAAGGACCAAGTCCCAGCGAAGGCCACGAGCCGGCCGGCCTGGCTGGCTGCTCTGTCTCCGACCGCGCCTCCTGCCTTTCCCTCACTCGCGTCTTGCTGCCCAGCAGGTCTCGCTACCCCTTCTAGATGGGCCGAGTTCACGCCCGCGTCAGGGCCCGTCCCTCTGTAACCGCCCTCCCAGCTCTCCGCAGGCCAGCTCGGGGTGGCGGGTCCTTCTGGTCATCACCTGTTTGACCAGTGGCACTCTGGGCCCTTGCACGACTTTGCTCTGGGGCTTTCTCCGCAGCGCTGTCTCCACTGTGTGCTGGTTTGCTCAGGGCCCACCTCTCACTCGAAGGCCAGGCTCCAGGGCAGCAGCCTCGTCTGCTTGCTCACTCCGGGTGGGCCTGCTCTCAGGACGGAGCGGGCATGGAGACCCCGCAGTGCATATGAAGACTGAAGGACGGTCATGGACCATTCCCTTCCCCCGGGTGGGAACTGGGTCCGGCTAGGGGGAAGCGATTCTTTTCTGCTCGACCGGCCCCTTCCCCTTGCACAAGACGCTTTCCCGCAGAGGCCTTCCCATCTCGGTGGTGCGGACCAACTCCGAGTCTGTCTGAGGGGCACTTTGTAAGCAGGAAGCACGAGGAGGGTCCCAGTTACCCAGACCCGGCTGTCCTGGGCTCAGCCGTCGGTGTGAGGCCTGTGGTCTGGAAAGGACAAGGGTGGGAAACTTGCCTCTGGGACTCCACTCTGAGCGCCGGCCTCCCACCACTTCCCCCCATATTTCCTCCCTCGGGCCGAAGGAGAATTCCCCATGGCGTGTGCCTCTAACGAGGAGCATAGGGCCGTGTGTGATTCATGGGGAAGTCTGGAGGGCTGTTCGGGGCTTATGACTCACGGCTTCTCGTCTAATAGGTTCTATATCCTCCTCGAGCCGCCTGGAAACGACCTTGGCCAGGGTCTCCAGTGACCGTGGGGTTTCTCCTCCAGACTCCCACGGAGCTCTCGGCCCCCACCTTCCTGGCACTCAGCACCCCATGTGGTGCTCAGTACATACATATGGGAAGACGGTAACGCAGGGAGGTGGGGAGAGGGAGCAGGGAGAGACCACGAGCCTCCTGAGGCCAGACCACGCCTGCCTCGCCTCCACGTCCCCAGGCCCTGCTGCCAGGCTCTCTGTGTTGTCGGGGAAGGGAACAGCTGAGGGGTCAGAGACACAGCCAGGGACCTCATCGGAGACATGCCAGCCCGACGGGGTGGCGAGGTGGCTCTGAGAGTGGTCAGCCGAGGGCACACGGTCCCTAGGGGTACGGCCCTGCCCATTGCTACCACCCTGGGCTCTAAGAGGTGCCAGGCCCTGCACAGGACACTGCCCTTGGGTTCCTCTGGGAAAATGGCAGAGACTGAAGGGCTGGCCTGTGATTTAGCATGGTGGTCTGGAAGCTGTAGACAGGTAAACGCAGGCTAAGGGGCTGGGGATATGCAAGGAGGAGTGTGAGGAAGGGTAGCAGGCAGGAAGCCTTCCTGAAGGAGGTGACCTTTGAGCCCTAGAAGGCTGGGCACATAGTTCAGAAAGGACTCCTGTCCCAGGCATTGTGGGATGGTCTGAAACCTAGGTATTGTGGTTCAGAAGATTGTGTGGGAAGAATGCAGACCTGAAGATGTGTTCCAGGCCCAGACTCCTCCATAGAACAAATTCCCAAGAGCCCTCGGGAGGTCCCTGCACTTGTCCTGTTCTTCTGCAAAATGGATCAGAACCCTGGTCACCTGTGGTGGGTCTTTCAAAGTGTGTGCACCGTGGTGACCTGAGGTGCAAGGCAGTGACCTCTGGGGTGGGGTGGGGGGACAAAAACTGGAAAACACTAGCTGGGACCATAACTCCAGCTCCCTCTCGAGGTTACCGTTGATGGATTATTAAGGCTATTTTCCTTTCACCCCACGGAAGAGGAAGGCCTATCACAGCCCCCTTCACCCTCCTCCATCCTATCATTGTCATCACCATCACTACCAACACTTTCTCAATAGGAGTCAAAGGCTTAGGTAGGAGCCATATATATATATATATATATATGTAATATGTAATTATATATATATATATATATATATATATTATGTAATTCATATTTGTTTAACTTTATTTATTTGTCATTTGACCAGAAAAGGACAGACAATGAGAGAGAGGGAAAGTGAGAAAGCAAGCCGCCAGGTCCGGGACTCGAACCACGGTCGGCCATGTGGGAGTCCAGTGCCCTTAACCACCACGCCACCGGCCAGCCATAGAACTCTGTATTCTCACCCCACATACAGTATTTCCTTGCTGTGTGACTCTTTGTAGTTATGTACGTCTCTGAGATTTAGACTCCTAAGCATAAATTGTGAAGGTGAATGACAGACTCCCCATCATAGACATAAAAACTGCAGAGTGTGGAGTGTCCTGTGAAGGTGAGAACATTGTCATAAATGCCTCGCCCCTGGCCCAGAGCAACGCATCTGGGTGTGACATGGCACAGCCAGGTTCAACCCTGTTGCTCCACTCCAAGAAACTGCCCTGGTGTGAAAGTCCCCGAGGCCTTAACAACGCAAACAACGGGTCCCACTGGGACCTCAGCTCATCTTCTCATGACACCCAGGAGAGGCTTCATTAATACGTCCTTGGCCAGAGCCAGTGCCCAACAGACCCCCAAAGGCTCAGGTGGGAGGGAGAGGTAGGAGCTGTGCCTTCTGAGCACCCACTGTGACTGTCCACTTGGCATTTGTGGTTTGTTCCACGCTCCCTTGGCCCGTCTGAGGGGCTCATGATTGCCATGCCACAGAGGCTTGGGAGCTGCGGCCTGGAGAGGCAGGGCGCGCCCACCCGCGAGCCGAGCAGAGTGGGCTGAGGCCCGTTTGCAGGGTCTTTTCCCACGGGCAAGTCCGGAGTGAACCCTGACCTTGGCCAGGGCCCAGCGTCCCGTTTCAGGCTGGGAGATAAAAGGGCTGACAATGGCTCCCACACAAGAGCCCCCCTGGGTCCTGGGGCTGGGGTTTATGTGTCCTTGTGCCTGAGCACTTAGTAAATTCACAGGTCGTTGTTAGCTGGCCGCCTGGCATGGGCTGGTTGACCTCCAGCATCTGTACTCTCTCTCTTTTTTTTTTTTTAAAGAGAATTTTGCGGGGTACATGCACTTGCTGGAGAGACAGAAAGAGAGACAGAAAGTGAGGAATCACCCCCCAGTGGGGATGGTCACACCACCTTCTCCTCTATTCTCCTCCTGGGATTTTGGACATGCACACACATGTGCCCGGTGTGAGTTTTAAGCCACTGGGTCAAGTCTGGGACTAGAACCACAGCTGGCTACATGGGAGTCCAGCAACGTAACCTTGAAGCCATCTGTTGGTCTCAAGTGTCTGTGCTCTCTCAGTAACAGATTCTAAGTAACACACACGTCCTACGGTTCCCAGCTTTTTTCAAGACAGGCATGGCCTTTGTATAAGTCAAGCCTAAGGCATTTGCAACTTCTAGAAAGTGTCCTTAAATAAGGAGAAGACTTTTCTTCCCCCTTCTCTTTCCTGTTGCCGAGAACACAGTGATGGCTGTAGCAGAGGCGGCCATTTGTTTTCTTTCTTTTTTTAATTGGTAGACTGTGTGTGTGAGCCAGAGCGAGAAGAACCAAGACAGGCAGAGAAAGCACCTTTAATAGGGTCTCGTCACGCCGTGACCCCCTCCACTCCTCAAGACCTTGGGTGCCCATGCGTGCCCTCAGCATGTTTTGGGACTGACCTGGGATCCAACTGCAGTCACTATGGCTTCCAGCACTGCAGGGCTCTAGTGTCACCGCTGTGTCACGACGGCTGGGCTGAGGCTGCATTTGAAGTACGAGTGGTGTTGGGAATGATCACAGAACAGCAAGATCCCCGAGGTCCCTGGCAACTGTTGAGGGGCAATTCTACATGGCATTTTTATACTTCTTATTAGATCTTTTGTCTGAAACCATTTTTTTAGTCTATTTATTTAGTTCTTCCTTGAGTGAGACAGAGGGGAGGAGAGAGAGACAGTGCTCTCGACGATCTTCGGCCAGCAGCCAGCCCAAATCATAGGCACACGTGTGCCTGGTGTTCTCGGGGAGGGCCCCGGACTTGACCTGAGAACCTTTCTGTATGTGACTGCCTTGTGGGGTGTCACATGTCACTGATGTGCCACTGTCGGGCCTCTCATCTGGAACCATCTTTTTAAGCATGTTTGTATGGCAAGCAGCTTGAGGGGACAGAGACAGTGTCTCCCCCAAAGCAGAGGAAGGTTCGTTTCCTGACCAAGATGACAGAGATCATGTGTTTTTCCAAAACCACTGCTGGCCAGGTTTGCTAGCAGCCTCTTAGAAGACAGGGCTCTGTGGCCCAGTGCAGTGACACAGACAGAAGGTGTTGCTCTGCAGTGCTGGCGCCACGTGGGAGACCATGGTTCAAATTCTGGGTTGACTCGAAACCAGCTGACCATGGGCACATGACTGTGGTCCCGACTGGCCAGAAAGCTGGGGTGGGGGCAGATCCTGCTAATGGTGACCGTTTCTCTGTCTGTCTCAAGAAATAAAAATAGGGACCAGCAAGTGGTGCAGTCGTTGAGGCACTGGACTTCCACATGACTGACTGTGGTTTGAGTCCAGGATCCGATGGTTTAAAACTCCTACTAGGTGCGTGTGCATGTGTGTCCAAAATCCCAAGAGGAAAACGAAGGAGAAGGGATTGCAGTGTGACCATAACCTCTGGAGGGTGATTTCTTGCTTTCTGTCTCTCTGTCTCTCTCTGTTTCTCTGGTGAGCTCATACACCCTATAGCAAAAATCTCTCTCAAAAGACAAAAGAAAAAAGGAAGAAAGAAAAGAAAAAGAAAGAAAGAAAGAAAAATCAAAACAAAACCATCAGGGGTTTCCTAAGTGCAGTATGTCTCAGCTCTGACACAGACCTCCTGTTTGTGTCATCCACTCGAGCCTTCTGTCTCCGCGCCTCGGAAGTGATTGGGCAAGAGGAGCCATGCAGAGACGCAGCTCATGCTGCCTGCTGTACCTACGTCTCTGACATGAGTCCTGTGTCTTCTGCCAGCATTTATGAAGTCACGGTAGGTTCCATTGGAAGTTTGCAAGTCGGAAAAAACACCTCAGCCCTTCACGCTTCTGACGAGGGCTTTGTGGAGCAGAGCGGAGCAGCAGCCACGGAGATCTTTTGTTTGCTATGTCTTCCTAGCTTTCTTGAGAAAAAACGTGTCTCAACAAGTGTATTTCATTTAAACTTAAAGTTTAAAGAGTTTGTCACATTGATACAGTCAGGTATTTTTGAAATTTGGCAAGTGTGTCCAGACTGTATTATACCTGCCAACGCACTTACCATACAGCGCTTACCCATCACTAACACGCTCTGTGCCTGCTATGGTTCATATAATGGTGTGTCCCCCAAAGACTCATGTTCTGGAACTCTGACCCGGGTGTAATGGCTTTGAGAGGTGGTGAGGCCTTTAAGAGGCGGAGCTTCATGGGAAGGCACCATCCAATCAACTGGGGGCAGGGGCGGGACAAACAGAAGTGGGAAGCTGGGCCTCCTCCCTCTCCGCACCGCCCACGCTGCGCAAGCGCAGTCTGCACTTTCCAGCCACATGAGTAAATCTGTAAACCATCGCCGCTCGGCTGTTTCTGTGTAGCAACACAGTAACGGACCGAGACATGCTCCTTTCTGGTAAATCCCTCCCTCGCCACCTCACTGCGAGTGCTGTGCTTCTTTCCATAGACTAAATCCGTGTTTCTAGAATTTAGCATGAGTGAAATCACACATTCGTTCAGTTGTCTGTTTCCATCAGCCTACAGTTTTAGATGGACCCATATTGGTGTGTGTATCAGCAGTTATTTCATTTAAAAAAAAATTTTTTTTTGGAAGGTTTTTCGCTATAGGGCGCGTGCGCTCGCCAGACAGACAGACAGAGACATAGAGACAGAAAGCGAGAAATCACCCCCACGGGGGATGGTCGCACGGCAATCCCTTCTCCATTCTCCTCTCGGGATCTTGGGCACGCATGCACACGCGCCCAGCGTGAGTTCTAAGCCACCGGGTCTGGGACGCGAACCGCGGTCAACTACATGGGAGTCCAGCGACATAGCCATTACGCTAACTGCTGGTTCTTAATGGGCTTTTTTTTTCGGGGGGGGGGGGTATATTTGCTATAGGGCGTGTGCACTCACTGGCGAGACAGAGAGACAGAAAGCAAGACATCACCACCACCGCGGGATGGCCATGCCGCAATCCCTTCTCCATTCTCTCCTTGGGATTTGGGGCATACATGCACACATGCTGGCATGAGTTTTAAGTCACTGGGTCTGGGACTTGAACTGCAGTTGACTATATAATAATGCAACCATTACATCATCTGCTGGTCCCCAGATGAGCTTTATTTTTCAATGCAGTTTTTGGTTCATTAAGAAAAAAAAAACGGAGCAGAAAACACAAAGCGTTCCCTTTCGCCCCCTTCCCTACCCGTGCCTGCCCCTCACCATCGACACTCCTCACTAGATGTGGTACGTTTGTTACATCCATAAACCCACAGAGACGTATTGTTGTCACCCAAAGCCCACGGTTTACGTTAGTGTCCCTCTTGGGGCTGTAGCGCTGTGGATTCGCACAGATAGGTACTGAACCTCTGTGTTTATTCACCACTGTAGTTTGACATAGAATCGGTTCACTGCCTTAAAAATTCGGTTGCACCTATTCCTCCTCCTCTCCCCATAACCCCGGGCAACCTCTAATCCTTTTACTATCCCCACCGTTTTGCCTTTTCCAGAATGCTGGAACGTCATGATTGAAATTATCCGACAGGTAGCCTTCTCGGTCTGGCGTCTTACTTAGGAATCCACATTTAAGTTCCCTCGGAGTTGTTCCGTGGCTTGGGAGTTTGTTTCCTAGTGGCTGAATTCTACTCCATTGTCTGGATGCGCCAGTGTACTCATCCCCTCCCCTCCTGACGGACGCCTGGCTTGCTTCCAAGTTGTAGCAGTTATGAATAAAGCCGCTATCAACTATCAACATCGATGCGCAGGTTTCTGCACGAACAGAACATTTTAGTCCCCTGGGGTAAGTGAGTGCAATTGCTGAATTATATGGTAAGACTATATTTAGGTCCATGGGAAACTGACACACTGCTTTTTAAAGTGTCTGAACCATCTGTGTGTGTGTGTGTGTGTGTGTGTGTGTGTGAGGTTTTAGCCATAGGGCATGTGGCTCTCTGGAGAAACAGAGACAGTAACTGACAGTGAGAGGGGCAGCCCCGCTGGGAATGGCTGTGCCATTATCCTCCTCTATTCTCCTCCCGAGATTGTGGGCACACACGCACACATGCCCAGGGTGAGTTTCAAACGTCCAGGTCTGGGATTCAAACTGCAACTGACTGTGTGGGAGTCCAGCGCCTTACCCACCACACCATCTGGTAGTCCTGTGGCCGTCCCGTCTTGCATTCCCACCAGCAATGGGTGAGAGTTCCCGTTGCTCCATCTCCCCGCCAACATTTGGAATTGTCAGTGTTTTGGATTTTGGCCATTCTGGTAGGTGTGTAGTGGCATCTCATTCTTATTTTAATTTGCGTTTCCCTGACATACGACATTGAGCATCTTTTCATATGCTCACTTGGTATCTGTGTATGTTCAGATTCTTTGTCCATTTTTTAAATGGAGTCTTGACTACCGTGGGTGTTGAGGTATGTACGTAAACGGTATCTTTATATTCCTATGCTATTTAAGCCGTCGTTAGGCTGGGCTTTTCTGAAAACTAAACTTCATTCTAACGAATACATGAAGTCATGCGTGGGACTTTCCAGAGGCTCCATCATACCCAGAGTAAAGCCTGGCGCCCTCGTGGCCTCCACGCACAGCGAGTCCGTGCCGTGGCGGTGAGGCGCAAGGCCTCTGGAGCCGGGCCGAGCCAGGCCCGACCGCGGCCGTGTTGCTTGGGATTTGGGGCATACACACACCACGGCTGTGCCCACTCCAGCACCCGAGGCACGGACAGCACGTCAGGCCCTGTCAAGGTTCTGCTCGGGGTGCGCGTGGCTTATCACGGCTCGCGCTGCGCTGTGAGCACCTGTGGGAGGGGACACACGGATCGTGGTCACAACTCTGTCCCCCAGGCCGAGCGCAGGCTTGGGACACAGCAGGCACTCCAAAAATGCCTCCTGGAACGAATGAACGCGTGAGTGAATAGGACTGTCCAAACACGAAGCTCGCGTGCAAATCCCGTCTGTCAGTAGAAGCTGAGGTTGAGCCGGGGGAAGGGCCTGGCCCAGGTCACTGTGAGCACGGTGTCCAACCTGGGGCTCTGCTTCTCATCTTGCTGTTTGGGACTTGCCAGACCCCGGCAGGCAGTTCTCCTGTCTCTGCTCTTCCATGGGGACAAGAATGTGGCCTCTGTCCTTGGCAGACTGGTTCTGGAGCACACCTCTCCTCCTTCCCCCTTCCTCCCCCTCCCTCCCCCTCAGAAAGCCACAGGCAGGCTGGGCTGGGATTGGGTGCAGTGGCTGGCCTGTGACAATGACAGTGTTCCTGGGTGTGGGTGTGCTGGCCTCACAGTCCTGGCCCTGGCTCTGGGCAGCTAGCTACCTTTCCACCTGGTCCCACCTTAGATCAGCCTCCAGGTGGCGGGAGCTCTGGAGCCCCCTCTAGGGGGAGTCCTTCCTCCCGACTGGCTGTGGTTCACCGGACTTGACTGGAGACAGGTGGGGACAGATACCGCTCCTGGGAGCAGCAGTGGCTTGAAGCGCATATTCAACCTCCTTCTCCCTTTTCCTTCTTCAAACCCATTACAACAGCAAAAAGCAAAGTTAAGGAAGGTTCCCTGGGGTAGGGTGGGGCTGTGCCCCAAAGGAGGCACAGGTAGAGAATATTCAAAAGCCTTTCTTTCTTTTTTTTTTAAAGAATAGCTTATTGGTTTCATTCCATTTGTTATTGTTCATTTTGTTGTTGTTGTTGTTTTTGTTTGTTTGTTTGTTTGTTTTTGACTACCAGAGAGAGAGAGAGAAAGGGAACGCAAGAAAGCAAGCCACCAGGTCCGGGACTTGAACCATGGTCAGCCATGTGGGAATCCAGCACCCTTATCCACACGGCCTACTGGCTCCAAGGAAACCCTTTCTTAACAGTCGAGTCAGCCCGAGGCGTGAAAGTGCCACGTTCTGTGTGTGTGCGTGTGTGGCCGTTGCGTGTGTGAGGCGTGTGCGAGTGCAGGTAGGCAGGGAAGCTGTGACTGTGTTTCTGCGGCTGAGGCCGTCAAGGGACTGCCCAGGTGTGAACACGTGTGAACACGGCCATGATGTGGAAGAAGGGGCATCTGGGGTGGAAGGCCAGGGGGTCCTGGCCCCGCAGCTGGCCTGAGGAAGCTGGTGGCAGCTCAACTCCTCTGTGCTCTCGAGTGGCCAGACCAGCGGGACTCATGGTCCTTTGAGGTGCCGGAGAAGGCTGTCACTACCGGCGCAGGCCATCTGGGGCCGAGAGGGGGCAGGCCTTCCAGGGGGCAACGGCAGCTATTTTTAGTGGCCTGGGCTAACTCCCAAGTCCTGCTGACTATTTCTGGCACCATAAGATGACCCTGAAGGATGTGGAAAATTTTCGTGTCAGGAATGTGTATTTTCCCGTTGGCTCTGCGAGGGTAGAGGAGGGGGACCCGGCAAAGGGCTTGAGACCCAAGGGCTTCTTGGGAAATTCACCAGCACCCGGAGTGTAAGGTGGCTCGTCCTGCTCTTCCCAGGGTAGCAGGGACTTTAAACACATCAACTTCTTTACGGGTGACCATCTGTCCTGGTTCACTGGGGACCTTAAGCCACCGAACTCCATACCCGGGAATCTATTCAGCCTCAGCAAACTGGGACAGTGGTTTCTGCTCCGTTTCAATTGTTTTCAGATGCTAAATCATAATTTAAAAAAATCAAACATCTTTTAGAATATTGACAGTAACCCTGTGCTGTAGGAGCTGTTTCCGTTTTACTCACGGGGACACGAGGCGCAGAGCGGTGCTTGCACTGCCCAGCAGTGGCCGAGCGACGGAGCCGGGCTTCCTGCTGCCTGGCCCCAGGTCCCGTCGTGCTGCGTGGGGAGATAATGCCTTTGCACCTGGTGAGCCTGGACTCAGCCATTTCCTACAAGACGTGCCCTGGGATAAATCACACCTCTCTGCAGGTCGTCGTGAGGAGCAGACAGGACTGGGCCAGGCCCTGGGCCTGCCCTAGGTGCTCAGGCGGCCTTGGCTCTGCTCCCGCTGGGACGGCAGGGACCCGCAGTGTAGGCCTGCACCTGAGTACCCATCCTGAGTCACTCCTTGCAAGGGGACAGTGCAGCCCCTCAGTTGCTGCCCTGGGGTGTGGGTGGGGGGGATCCCTTTTCAGACTACTGGGGAGGGAAAGAGGACAGGGCCTGCGAGCTGGCAGTGCCAGCACCCCCCTATTTGCCCTGGTGTCCTTGTTTTCCCCTGGACCCCACTTTCCTTAGTTGCAAGAAAAGCTGATGCACCCCTCGAAGGGCTTGGGAAGGGTTATGAGAGCCCACATGCAATTCCGGGCCTGTTTGCTCATGTGCACAACGAAATAATGGTACCCACAATAGGATTATTGTGAACATTCTAGAAAGTAACACATGTGGTCCAATTTATTTTCATTATAATTCAGCTTCTAAAATGAAAGGGACTGAAATGGAACCAGGTGATAACTGTCCCTGTTGGCTGCCCGGGGCTGGGACCCGGGGGCTGAAACAAGACTGTCCCAGGAAAAGCAGGACAGAGCCCATGCCCTCTGCCCCACTCCCCAAGCAGATCAGGCCACCAGGCACCCACGGAGAATGGGCACGGCGCGGGGAGGGGTGGCCGGAGGTGCGGACGTGCGAGCAGCCGGCCTAGGGCACGAATGGAATGCGATGGCCCCGCGGAGATGGCTGTTCCTTCCCTGGGCCCACGTCAGCAAGAGGAAGGGAGGAAAGGCCGGCGCCTCTCGTTCCCAGCGGCCCCCCTCTGGGCTGGGGAAGTGGTGGAACAATGGGGTCACCCGCTGCAGTGACTGCAGAGACCGCCAGGGGCCATGGTGAGTGTATGTGTGTGCGCGCGTGCGTGTGCGTGTGCACTTTGGGCCCAGGAGCCCCTGTGCTTTTGGAGCCAGGGTCTTTCTCCAAGGGGCTGTAAGGCAGGTAACAGGGAGGACCCCTATTGTCCCAGGGTCAGGCCCTTGACCACGTCACCCCATCCACTACCGCTGCACTGGCATCCCCAGTCCAGAGAGGGCTGAGGAGGACTGGATGTGCGTAGGCTTAGGGAGGGCCCCTGGCACCCGCAGCTTCCAGCAGGCCGGGGCGGCGGGAAAGCTCGCTGTGCGCCCTGGCCTGCAGTGCTCCAGAGCAAGCACACGCACACAGCTGCTCACACAGCGAGCTCTCCCGCCGTACCAGGGAAGGCTCGGAGTTCACCAGCACCCCGGGCTTACAGGTGGGGAGCCCGGCTCCGAGGAGCACGCCCACTCGCACTGCAAGCACACATTCGTTGCACAGGAGCATAAAGCTCCTAAATAACGGGAAAGACACCGTTTGTTCTACTTTGTCTACATACGTGATACGTCCAGGTGATCAAGTGGTTGGTGAGGAGATGTCTCTCTAAATGTCTTGGGGTCCGCCTGGCCTAGTGGCTAAAGGAGCTGGATCCCACAGGGCTGACTACTGTTTGAATCCCAGCCCGGCAGCTTGAGAAACAGACCGGGCACATGTGCATGTGCCTAAGGTCCCAACAGGATGGAGAGAGGGGGTTGCAGCATGACCATGCCCCATTAGGGGGTACTCTCTCCCACCCCCACCTCTCCGGGGAGGCTCGCTCCCTCTGGTCAAAAAAAGACATTTCTGCTTAAAAAGGTAGAGGAGTGATGGCATTAAAGTCACAATTGTCCCACCCCTAGTGTTCCAGGCCTTGGGCGTCTGTGGCTGCTCACGTCACAGAAAGGCAGCAGAGCCCACTGTGTGAGCCTCTGGGCGGAAGAACACGCACGCCTGCGAAGCAGTCCTGCCGGAAACTCAAACCCCAATCCGAGCCAGCCCCTGGATTCAACCAGCGATTTACAGGAGCTGCGGGGACAGAGGAACACGTCCGGTGGCACTGTGGGGCTGCAGCAGTAGACATCAGACATGGTACACTAGGGATAAAGGACTAGTTTCTTCTACATATAAGCTGCAAGAAAAAGGAGCGACAGAAACAATAACAAATAAGCAAGCAAGTAAATGAAGAAAGGGGAATCTACGGTGGAGGAGATTTGGTGCCCCAACGGCCAGTCACCAGGTGTAGACCTGCTTAGGACTCTGAGCTACACAAATTGTAAAACAAACACACGGAAACCCTTGTGAAAAATCAGGAAGTTCAAATAGCTCCCCAAGAATCACCAGGCTAGGGCCTGTGATCTGTTCTGATCTATCACTCCCAGATGGGATTCCTCAGCTTAGTCAGCTCCGAGATTCCAGATTTGGGGTTAAGCGAGAACAGATATCTGCCGCTCCCTGGAGGATGGGCACTTGCTGGGGAAGTCAGAGTGTGGACGCAGGCAGGACGGGGAGGGAGGGAGGGGGACATTGCTTTCTCTCTCCTGTCCTTTGCACTTGGGGTCATCTTTTTTTAGCACATGTGTCTTGTAGGTAGCCAGGGTCTGGCCTTTCTGTTCTGTCTGCCCAGAACCTGGTGTTTAAATTTAGACCCCTCGAGCCAGGGGCTGCTGTAATCCTCTCCCTGGAGACGGATAAACAGAAGCTGCTGTTGCGGGGACAGAGTGGGAGCCGAATCTGGGGCGGCTCCTCCGAGGACTGGGTTGCCTCCGTTGGCTCAGCCCCACCGAAGTGCAAGCCTCCACCCCGGCCCTGGGCCTCGGCAGCTCTCAGACGTGAAGTCCCAGGCTTTCTTCTAGGAATGGGCTTTCCTTCAAAGACCGGGAAACTGACTCCCATGGGCCTTGCCCAAGGTCTAATGGCAAAGTATTATCATTATTTCACATGCCTCTGCTTTATACAATTATCTTTGTTTTAAGAGAGAGATTTTTGCCATAGAATGTGTTACTCAGATGAGAAACAGAGAGAAAAGGCGAGAAATCACCCCCCGGGGGGATGGCCACACTGCAAGCTCTTCTCCTCCTGGGATTCTGGGTACGTGCGCGTGCGCGCACGCACACACACACACACACACCTGGCATGAGTTTCAAGTGCCAGGTCTGGTTTCGAACCATGGTCAACCGTGTGGGAGTCCAGCACCTTAACCACTATGCCACGTGCTGGCCCACACAATTCTTACTTTAAATGATTTGCTTTGGTTATCACAGGTTGAATCCCGCCCGGGGCAAAAGATTCAGAAGTACCAGGGTCTGGTCTGAGATGACTGCCTTCTCTCCGTGCCTCCGCCAGCCTCTCCGTGTCCGGTGGGGCTGGCATTATCTCCTGCGTCATCCCTCTTCCAGAGATGGTCTGGCCAGCCTTTCTCAGGGAGGTTCCATGAGAACCTCGGACAGAACTAGACCTTACGCCCAGAGCAGCACGGTGCGTAAGGAGTTCACTGTCCGCAGCCCCAGTGCACCCGATAGCCACTACCATGACACACAGACTGTCCCTCCTGTCACTTTCTGTGTTCTGTGGGTACACCCCAGCCCCAGGTCGGTCCAGGAGACAAACTGTCCCACAAGTTCCTTTTTCTCCTGCTTCGTCTGGAGTGTGTGGAGAGCTGCCTCGCTGTCGTGGCCGGGTAAAACCAACCGCACGCGTCAGCCTGATTCTTGCATTGACCTGTCCCGATGGCACAGAGCACCCCCCCACCACCACCTGGCCTCTGTGCACGAAGCTTCTGTGTGTGTTCTTAGGCACGCGTGCGGGGACGGCACCTGCTGGGGCGGTCAGAGTGTGGACGCCTACGAGATAAAGTTTGAGAGGAGCTGGCCCTACCCATGTGTGTCCCAGCGTGACCTAGGTCCCGGCTTCCAGGGGCGAGGACTGAGAGGTTTCACAGCCAGTCTAGGAAGTCCCCGGTCTCGGGCCGCTGTGGCAGTTTGGGGGGACACAATTCCTGAGGGCAGAAAAGAGCATGAGCAGTCCTCGGGGCCCGCTCTGCCCGTCTCATTCTCACGGCTCTCGTGAGGGGTCCTGTTCCTAGTTTACCGCAGCAGCTCAGGGAGGTGACACCGCCTGCCGGGGAGCATAAGTGCAGAAACCTGCGCATCGATGTTGATAGTTGATAGCGGCTTTATTCATAACTGCTACAACTTGGAAGCAAGCCAGGCGTCCGTCAGGAGGGGAGGGGATGAGTACACTGGCGCATCCAGACAATGGAGTAGAATTCAGCGCCACTAGGAAACAAACTCCCAAGCCACGGAACAACTCCGAGGGAACTTAAATGTGGATTCCTAAGTAAGACGCCAGACCGAGAAGGCTACCTGTCGGATAATTTCAATCATGACGTTCCAGCATTCTGGAAAAGGCAAAACGGTGGGGATAGTAAAAGGATTAGAGGTTGCCCGGGGTTATGGGGAGAGGAGGAGGAATAGGTGCAACCGAATTTTTAAGGCAGTGAACCGATTCTATGTCACACTACAGTGGTGAATAAACACAGAGGTTCAGTATAAGTGGCCAAACTGGGATTTGAACCCAGGGGGATCTGAGTCCAAAGCCCGTGCCCTTTATGTTCTACCACCTGATGGGCTGCAGGGGCAAGGATCAGGGCTCCTGGCATGTCGTCCACCTCCAGGGGTGTCATTCCCATTGTAGCCGTGTGGCTAGGGTCCCCTGGCATTGTGCCGTGCAGCCTGCGGGGCTGCCCGCGGGAGCGCTGGTGGGTGCCCACACTCTGCTCTCAGCACGTCCGAAGTCGCCAAGCACAACCGCTATCCTTGGGAGCACGCGCAGCGGGTGGCCAATGGCGTCCTGGCTTTTGTCTGTTCGTTCAGACGTTCCTAGATGCCGGTAACGTCGGAGCTGACAGTCTGTCCTCTGCCTTCCCGGGGCTTCCCACAGTCACTGTGAGTTAGAGGTACCCCGTGACCAAGGAGAAGGGTGGGATTGACTCTGGACTAAGGATCAGAGAAGGCTTCTCGGAGGAAGAGGCAATTGGGCTGGGCCCTGAGAGATGCGTAGAAGTTCCCTGGGTGGGAGCGGTGCGAAGTGGGGAGTGAGGGTTGGAGAAGCACATTCTGGTCAGCAGACGGCACAGGTGAAATGGGCAGAACCGTCCAGAACTGCAAGTGGTGTCCTGCGGCTGGAGTGCAGGGGCTGGTGTCTGGGAAGGCAGGTAGGGGAGCCCTGGTGGGGCTTAGAACACACAGACATGGGCACACATGCACGGCGGGCAGCACCGGGGCTCGGGGCCCCTGGCCTGGCTGTGAATCCTGCCTCTGGCTGCGTGAGCAGTGAGCGTGGGGGAGGGGAGGCTGCAGTGAGATTCAGCAAAGGGGTTTCTGGTTGGGCCTGAGGCAGAGCCCGAGTGCACAGCCGCCCAGCTTCCTTACAATGTGCCAAGACCTTCCCACCTGGGGTCCGGTCCAGCCAGCCAACCCGGGAACTCCTGGGTGTGGACCTGGCCTGGTGTGGCCAGAGGAAGGGCAGGCTGGCTTAGCCGGTTGGGCTGCAGCGAGGCCAGGCAGGCAGCTGCGGGGACTCCTTCCCACCACACCTGGGTGGCTCAACCACTGGGCACTGCCGTGGGGGCGGGCCAGGGCGGAGGGGCCAGGACAAGGAAGCCGGGCATCGAGTGCTGTCCGGGAGCCAGGCCCGGGCCCCAGCCCTTACACCACACTGTCCCACTTACTTCAGCAAATCAGGGACCTTCCTCCCACGTCACAGATGAGGGAAACCACGGGCCCAGTTAGCACAGGTCAGAAGAGGGCCAAGCACATGCCGTCTGCCCCGGAGCCTGGGTTCTCTCTACTCTTCACTGATCCGCCAGTTTCATCACCTCCACTTCAGCTCATGAAAAGTGGAGGCCGGGGGCCAGGGGCCTGGGTTTACCGCCCCCATGGGTGGAGCTTGAGTAAAGGGGGTGTCTGGTGCATCTCCCGCATGCCAGCCTTTTGCGCTTTCCCTTTCAGTCGCTGGGTTTGGGGCTTTTCAACGTCTGCACGTGCTGTGCCCTCTGCCCGAAGTTCTAATCCCCCTGTCTACCCGGCACCCTCCTTTCCTTCTTCAAAACCCAGATTAACCAGCCCCTTATCCCAGAAGCTGTCCAGGATCTGTCCTAGGCAGACCCCATCCGGCCCCTCTGTGACCACCCGTGTCCCTTGTAACATCTTTCTATCGTGCCCCTTTACAGAGGTCTCCCCAGCTGGAGACCCGCGGCCTGAGGGCTGGGACCGTTCTGTGCGTGTCCGAGCCCTCGGCCTGGCCCTTGTTAGGGCGTCGTACACAGTAGGCGGCCGCGGTGTAGATGGGACTTGGGAGGGTCTGGCGGAGTTTGACTGCGGTCGGTTTGACTCTGTCACTGGGTAATCTCGGCAGCACTGTTCTCACACGTTGGTTCTCACAACAATCTCATGACACTGAGTCACTGTCCTCACTTCACTGACGAGACTGAGACTCAGAGGGGTCAAGTCACCAGCTCAAAGCCACAGAGCCAGGAGGCAGCATAGCCAGGGACTGGCTAAGACTAAAGTCACTCGTCCCAACTGAGACTTCGCAGTTTTCCAAACCACCTTATTTGTAGTGGCACTTAACTTCTTTTTTAAAGAATTATTTTATTTAACTTTATTTATTTATTTTAATTTGACAAGGGAAAGACAGAGAGAGAGAGAAAGAGAAAGCAAGCCGCCAGGTCTGGCACTCGAACCACGGTCGGCCACGTGGGAGTCCAGCGTCCTTAACCACCACACCACCTGCCGGCCCTGAGGCACTTGATTTTTTAAAAAATGGAATATTTATTTTAATATGTAATAAAAAACTACAAACTCATGTGTTTCTGGCAAACTTTTATTCTTATAATTTCTCAATTCATCTTTAGTCTTAAGACTATCTTCACTTGTCAGGGCCAGCAGATGGAGTGGTGGTTGGGGCACTGGACTCCCACATGGCCAATTGTAGTTCGAGTCTCGAACCAGGCGGCTTGCTTTCTCATTTTATTTTCCTCTCTCTAGTCAAATTTAAAAATAATAATAACAAATAGAATTAAATAAGTAAATAATTCTTTAAAAAGGGAGAAAATAAAAAGACTATTATTCACTTGTTTATTTGAAAACATTTTAAGTAGTTGTGTTTTATGTTAAGGTGAATTAGAAAAAAATTACAGCTTATGCATTAAACCCACTACCTTTGGGTGTTATGTAATTTCTCTAAAACATTTATTTAAATAATAGTAGGAGCAGTTGATTTAAATGAAAAAAAGTCAGGTAAACACAGTAAGGCGCTGACATCACTGCAGTGACCCTGGGTCCCCCTGGCCCCCTCTGGACAGTGGAAGAAGGTGGGGGCAGATGGAGCCAGGTCCCCAGTGGACAGAAGGCTGTTATGGCCGGGGCTTTCTCATCACCCACTACCCGTTGATCTTCTACCCAGCAGCTGGGGTGACCTATCAACAATACAAGCCAGGAGCTGGTGGTGTCGTGGCAGCACACGGGGCCCACATGGGAAAGGTCCTGGGCTCGCGTCCCGGGACCTCCCGAGCATGCACGTGTGTGGTCACGATCCAGGCTGGCTGAGACGCAGGGTGGGTCGTGGTGTGAAAGGCCCTGTGGGGGTGCCTCTCTGCCTCTTTCACTCCAGCTGGAAAACCGCGAAGAGAACGCACGCGTCAGGTCCTGTTCCTGACTCGTGAGCCCCCGCGGCTTTCCTTCATTGCTCTCCTGCAGAGGCAGAACCGTGTCGGATCCTCTGATCCCACATCTTCTCACCTTCCCCTCGGGGTTTTGGTACGAACATGTGCTGGGCGTATTTCTCAAGCCGGAGTCTGGGACTCAAACCGTGTCGCTGGCCGTGTGGAACCCAGCCGCCTTAACCACCACGCCGTGGGCTGGCCCTCTTTTGCTTTCACCTGTGTATTTTTTGATAATCTTTAGAGCAGGGACTACTGCCGTGTCCTCAGAATATTGCCCGGCATACAGTAGGGGTTTAATAAGTACCTGTTGGACACACGCGTGTGTGTGCTGGCTGAGGAGGCCGGAGAACAGGGCTCCTGCTCAGCCGTCCACACTGGGAGGTGACTTCTCCCCAAGCAGCTGCAACCGAAAATGCACGTGGGATGAGTCACCCTTCGCGCCTGGTAATGCTGGCATGAACGCGCTCCCCGTCCAAACACAGCACAACATTGTGGCCGGCGTCGCCTGGGCCCCAGGTGGCAGCTCTGGCATGTGGGAGCTGGCAGCAGCCGGCAGTGTGGGCACCGGGGTCGGGGCGGCGGTGGGCATGGAATGAGGTGAGCTGAGGGCCACAGATACGGTGACTGACAGGTGACAGGCAGTGGCGAGACACACGAGGCCTCTGAGGACAAAGCGAACCTTGAGGAAAGTGGACGTGAAACGCGAGCTCGGAGCTGTAGAGAATAAAACTCCACACGTGAGCCGAAGCAGACTCGGCTGCGAAATCGCTGTCCGTGACACCGCGTGCGTGAGGGGGAAATGCTCTTCTTTCTCTTTGTTTTTATAAGGGACTGATTAAAATCTCACTCATGTACCATGCAGCTCGCCACGGGACGCGCGTGACTCGATAGTGTGCGGTCAGCTCACAGCCGTACAGCCATCCCCATGGTCAGGCTGACAGTGTCCTTATCTCCCCACGAAGGAGCCCCCCATCAGCAGTCACCCCCAGCCTCCTGCCACCAGCTCCAGTCAGCCACTGACCGGCTTTTCTGTCTGTAGGTCTGTCCGTCCTGGACACTGCCTCCAGGTTACGGGAATGCCGGGGGTCTCTCGTGAGTGTCACCTTACACGCAGCAGTGTCTGCACTCCCCAGCTGCCCGTGTCGGCCCTGCCATCCCTGTTACCGTCAGAGGCCACTCCATCGCATGGACTCACCGTCATGTCTTCCCTCGTGCTGTGGCTTGGACGTTCGAGTTGCTGTTTTGTGGCAGACAGCGCGGCTGTGGACATCCGTGGACAAGCTCTTGTGTGGATGTGTGTTTCCATGTCTTTAGAATATATCCTAGGAGTGGAATCTTCTTTCTGTTAAAAGGAAAAAACTCCCCATGTTGAGATATGAACAGTGCAGAGCGAATTGATAATGTCATTGTGGACCAGACCACGGCCTGGTGGTGGAGGGAACGGGGTCCCACGTGGCCAAACAGACGCTTCAGGTCCCGGCCCCAGCATCTTGAAAACAGGTGGGATGCATGTGTGTGCGTGCCCCCAATCCTGACAGGATGCGTGTGCATGCGTGCCCCAAATCCCAGCAGGCGGGATGCGTGTGTGTGCGTGCCCCAATCCTGACAGGGTGAAGTGGAAGAGGAGGGACTGCGCTGTGACCCTGCCCCACCACGGAGTGGGCTCCATCTTTCTGTCTCTGTCTCTCTCTCTCTGGCCAGCTAGCTTGCCCTCTGGCAAAAATGAAAAATAATGAAATAAAATGTGAGTTGTCGCTGCTGTAGAGCAAATGAACCTCATGAGTGTGACATTTTTAATGGAGAAAATTTAGCAAAAATAAATATATGAATAAGAACCACTCAGGTGTCCGAGCACCCCGAGCCAGAATGAACACGTCCCTGTCTTTCCCCGGACTCCGCTAGGCCATGCGTCCCGCGTCCTCGGACTCTGTCCCTCGTCCCCAGACTCTGCTAGGCCGTGTGTCACTGCCACCTCCCGTGCTGCCCCATCCTCTGACACCGGGAGCTCAGTCCCACGAGGAGGAAGCGTCCTTCTGACCCATCTCCCTTCCCCTGTGTCACCAGCTCCCCTTGCGGTGGCCGCTGAGTGCAGGAGCTGGGGTGGGACCGGCCACCAGAGGCGGGGAGGGCTTCTAGGAGGCCAGGGAGTCTGCGGCTCGGAACCTGGGCTTTCCCCCCCATCTGTGGGGAGCCGGTGAATTACTGCTGGATGGGGCTGGGGGGGTGGCCCCACCTTGCAGAGGTCCCAGGTAAGGGGCCAGATCTGCTGTGTCAGGGCCGACCGGGAAGTCTTGTGGGCCGGGGTCCTCGCCAGCGTCACTGGGGGCTGAGGGCGGGCTGCTGAGGGCCGAGACCCACCACCCAACCTTTCACCAGCCCCTGTCCCCCTTTCTGAGAAAAGGAATGTCTCAAAACGAAAAACAAGAACACAAACAAAATGCGTGTGAGCCCTTGAACGGCCTGTAAAGGGAAGACCCTGGCTCTCCCTGAGGGGCAGGGCAGTGGGAGGCGGGAAGAGCAGCCCCTCAGAGTGCTGTGCACACCCTGCAGTGCCCTCAGGACAGCTACAGACGGTGGCATCGCTGTCCCCGTTACAGTGAGTGCAAACCACCCCTGGGCCAGGCGGGCCGCTGCCTGTGTGGTGACGACCGTGTGGCCGGGGTGACCCCGTGGGGCCCGCCTTCTCCCTGCACAGAGAGGCTGCTCGCAGCCCTCCCTCATCTGTGGATAGGCAGGGGTCACGGGCTCCTGTCCCTTCCCGGCAGCCGGCCTGGCCTCACGTGTAAATATTTACCTAGCAGAGGCCGCAGACGACCATCGGGCAGGAGCCCCGACATGCATTCCCCACGCGCCCAGCTGGCGTACGTGCGTGTGCTCAGGCCGTGGGGGTCAGAGGTCAGACGGCAGATCCAGGGCCTGACTGCAGGGTCTGAAGCCCAGCTCTGAGCTGTGTGACTGGGGCAAGTCACTCTTCTGGTGCCGTCCCCTCCGGGAGCAGCGGCACTCAGTCCACGCCTGTCCTCAGACCAGCCCAGCTGGAGTTAGTGCCCTGCCCGGCACACGGAGAGCTTTCGGAGTAAAGCCAAGACCGAGAGCCCGAGTCCGGATCACGCGATGAAGAGCCTGCATGACGAGGCAGGGCCCTTGCCCCCGGAGGCTCTTCAGAGAGGCAGGAAGCCCCTGGCTGGTTCCGGAACTCTCCTGCCTAGACCCGGCAGGGCGCCTGCTGTCTTCAGAACCAACCTGGGGTGGCTGCCCAGGCTCCCCAGTCCAGAACCCTGACTCCTGTCTCAATGTCACCCCACGCACATTTCGCCCCGTGGACCTTCTGGCCCGTGGGCCTGCTCCGCTCCCACTGTCCCCTGCCGCCTCTGCAGCTCTTCCTCAGTGTCCACCCCGACCCAGAGCGGCATCGACCCCTTGGTCCTCCTCACACCCCTACCCCACCACACATTTCTCCTTCAAACGCATCCTGGATGGAGTCCCGCTCATGGTCTGCCCAAGGCTGGCCCTCAGGCTCAGCCCCTGGGTCTTGCCTAGACCCTGGCAGGAGCTCCCAGCTGAGTCCTGGGCAGTGACCCACCTCCCCGCCCACCTTGCCAGGAGTTTTCCCTCCTGCTGGAGGGAGGCGCCATCCTTCTACTCCAGCCCCCGCTGCACCTGCAGACCCCTCCCACGGTGCCCCTCCAGAACTTTTCTGGCCTCAGGTACCCTCCTCCGAGAGGCTCCGCCTCCCGCGCCCACAGACACCCTCCACCCTCTCCATCCCTCTTCCTCCTTAGTTTTTCTTTCAAGTGCGTATTTCTTCTGAATTACATTATTATTACAGCGTTATCTGGTAAAAGTATAAATCGCTTAGTTGTAAAATTGACAACAAATTGAGCATCCCAGGTTGCCCACCCCTGATCTTAGAATCCGAGATCTGGAAGGCTCCCGGACTGACGTTGTTGTGTGCTGACATGGGGCGCAGGAGGGAAGTTCCACACGTGACCTCTCGGTGGGCCTCGGCCAGAGCATTGCAATACAAAAACGTTGTATCAATGGCCCTTACGACGTGTGCTAGCTATAAATCAATCCGCAATGAACTTTGTGCTCAGAGTGGGGTTCGATCCCCGAAATATCCCGTTATGAATATGAAATTTTCTAAAATCTGAAAAAATCCAAAATACATCTGATCCGAAGCCTTTTGGGCAAGGGATACACACGCTGGACTGTCTGTCTGGAGTGTAAGCTCTAGGAGAGAATAAGATGGCCTGAAGGGAAGGAGAAAGGGGAAGAGGCTGCAGGGAAGGGGGAAGAGGGGAAGAAACATGGTAAAGGAGGGGGGAGGAAGCAGAAAGGGTGGGTCAGGCTGGGGGGTGGAGGTAGGACGGGGAGAGGGGCGCTCCAGGCAGAGTGCTTAAGGGAGAGCAGCTCGCTGCAGCAGGCCTGACGGCGAAGGGCACTGTGGGATATGAAGCTGGGGGGTGGGGGTGGTGACTTTTGGAATGAACTCTGTGGAGTTTTAAATGCCAGAAAAGTGAGCTGTGAAACCAAGGAATGGAATTTGGCCTTGACCCGAAAGCCTCTGCCCCCTCGCTGGAAGGAGGTCGATTCTAGAAAGGACAGCAGATTCCCGAGGGTCCAGCCCTGTGGATCTGCGCACACGGCAGCCTCCAGCCAGCAGCTGGGAGGGTGTGGGCTCCGAGCAGGGCCAAGGAGGAACTCACAACGTAACACCCTCTGGAATGCTGTGGCTGCGGTGAACTCGCTCCAGATCCACTCAGTTCCCGTCAGAACATGAAACCAGAGGGAAAAAACCCATGAGGCCCAGATTGATCAGCGCAGAACTTAGCAACGGCACAACAAGCCATTGCAAACCCGCGTATGCAGCGGCGGTGCTTTCCGGACAGGCCCGGGGCTGGGAGCTGGGGGCCAGCCCTGCACCGCAGGGGCCAGTTCTCCACCACCGCTGGCCTGCAGGCCCAAAGGCTCAGCCCTGCACCCCAGGAACAGGCCTGCAACCGCCTGGCACCAGGGCAGGAGCGAGGTCTACATTGGAGGTGGAAGCTCAAGGCTCTCGGGCGGCTTAGAATCCCAGCTCCACCGCAAGCTCCCCATGGGGAGCCGGGCAGGTCGCAGGCAGGTATCTGCTGCTGGGCTTCACCGTGAGCATCCAGGTTAGCTCTGCCAGCCGGTGGGCACAGCCCATCCACACCCTTGCAGGAGCTCACAGTGCACTGGGGAACTCCAGGCTTCCGGAAATATCCCGATGGTCCCAGCAGTTCTCCAAGGCCCATGGCCTTCCCTCTTCTCTGCCATCACTTCTGGATGGCGAGGTGCTCGGGCCCTTCCTGACCCAGTTCCTTCTCCCGGGCCGGCTTCCCGAGCACTGGGCCGGTGTGATGGTTTCCCAGAACATTTCCAGTGCATGGAGAAGTTCAGAAAGTCATATTTTGGACAAGTATCTGTCACCCCTATTTAACCCTTAACGATTCAGGTGGCAGTGATGAGGCATCTCCAGTCCCTTCTGGGGAGCAAGCCGCCCAGCAGAGCTGGAGAGGGCTCCGGAAGGGGGCACGTGGTCACGGGCACTGCCAGTGCCGAGGTCCATCCGTCTCCAGTGCTACGGGGAGGGTGTCCAGCAGTACCTGGAATAGGCCTGGCACGCGGCCAGGGCTCAGGATGGGGGCTCCTGATCTCATCGCATCCCACCTCGAAGCCCACCAGGCGGGCCGTCTGCAAATGCGGATGGGAGAAGCCCCGACTGGGCCCGAGGCCACTCAGCTGGAGGGGGATCAGCATGGCCCAGGACTTCTTGGGAGCAGAGAGAGGAGAATCACCGATAGGTCCCCATTTCCCAGGGCTGTCCCTTCCTGAGGGCGCAGGGAGGAGGGTCATCTCCAGGCTGTGCCTTCCAAGTGGTGCTGAGGGCAAAACCCCCCTGGGGCACAGGGACTGTGGAGGAAGTCACCCTGTTTTCCCTGAAGCAGCCTTTGGAGAATTTGAGGCTGAGCGAGGGCCTCTCTAGGGAGGAGGGGCCCTGGGCTCGCCTTGCTGACCTCGCCTCCCTGCAGCAGCTGTGTCACCTGCCTGCATCCCCACTGCAGTGGCAGAGAGGGCAGACCCGTAAAGCTGGGGGCCCACACAGCGCAGGCCAGATGTCTGGAGCTGAGAGTCCCCAAATTCTGAGCATTGGTTTTAGAAGTTTGAATTGTTCAGGTCTTAAAGAGAATACCATTTATTACCTAGCACACCCAGGGGAGCCCTCCCATAAGCAAACACAATAATGTTTCTGCATCAAAGCAAATATACAAACTAGGGGCCGGCAGGTGACATAGTGGTTAAGGTGCTGGACTCCCACATGACTGATCATGGTTTGAGTCCTGGACCCGGTGACTTGAAACTTACTCCGGGCTCGTGTGTGTGTGTGTGTGTGCCCAAAATCCCAAGAGGAGAAGGGACTGTGGTGTGGCTATCCCTGGGGGGTGATTTCTTGCTTTCTGTTTCTCTGTCTCTGATGAGCGCATGTACCCTATAGCAAAAATCTCTTCAAAAATATGCAAAGTAAGATAAAAAAAAGCTATCAATAAATAGCTTTCCATCAGTTCAGGTCATGCTAAGGCTCTTGGACTTTATCCAGAAAGCAATAGGGAGCCATGGAAGACTTTAGAGCAAGAAAGTGGCAGGGTCGAGTTGATACCTTAGAAGAGCGGAGCCCAAACAGGAGAGTGCATCAGAACCTGACTGCCGTGAGACCAGGTGCCTCCCAGCACGGAGCTCACAGAACAGTGAGGCCCAGAACGGTGCCTGACTGTCCGGGCCCTACAGCCGTGAACAGTGGAGCTGGCACTTTACAAATGAGCTGGAGGCCAAACTATGAAAACTGTTTGGTTCCAGGTTTGGAAGTGTGGGCAGGGCATTAGGAGCCAGGATGAAGGGCCCTCATGCTGGGCTCAGTGACGGGGAGTGGGAGTAGGGCCTTCGGGGTTCAGATCCGGGGTCCACTACCTGACGGTTGTTTCACCTCAACCAAGAGACCGTGCCTCGCCGAGCCTGTTTCCCCGCCTGTGAGTTGGGATCGGTGCTTGCTGTTTGGTGGGATGGAGGGAGGAAGCACTGAACTGAAGGACGCTGGCACCGGCCTGTTTTCCTCCGAGGTTGCCGGGCCGGCCGAGCCCTGAATTCCCCAGCCCCACCCCCAGCCCACACCCCGACGTGCCCAGGCTCGGGCTGCGTTGCCCAGATACTGCAGAGGCCGCTAGTGCCTCTCCATGGTGACGGCGCCCAAGCTGGATGGGGGCGAGGGAGCAGCCTCTGCGCCTGATCCCTGCGGTGCCATCCCCGTCCCGTCCCGGGGACGCTGCAGGGAACAGCTGCTCACTCAGGCCGCCACCCAAGTGTGGCTGCGGCACTGCCAGGTCTGGGCGCACACGCCCGCCGGGGTCTGCTGGTGGGCGTCAAAGCTTCCCGTGCCCGTCATGGGTGGGGAACTCGCAGCGAGAGGGGGCACTGCGTAAGGGTTGAAGGCCTACTGTGCGTTGCCCTCAGTCCTCTCTCCCCACAGCCTAGTGCAGAAGGGGTGTCAAGTACTCAGGCCTCTGTGCCCATTTGACGCCAGTTCTGGTCCCGGCGTGGCTGGCTCTCTGCTGTGGGCCTGCCTGACCCTCAGGCTCCTCGTCTGTAAACAGGGACATTGACACTGTCGGGCAGATCGGGACTCCCCGCGGCAGGTCGGCTGCCGTGTGCACTGCGGGTGAGCACCGCGTCACACGTGGGAAGGGAAGTCCCAGAACAGGCAGACCGGCTTGTCTGCCTCCAAACTACTCTTCCTGCCTCCGCCTTTCAAGGCCAGGGTCCGACTGTGTCTCTCAGGAACCCTTCTTCCCAAGTTCAGCATGTGCTGAGCACCGCAGCGGGCTGCAGACCGGGAGGCCGGAGGTTCCCGTGGCAGAGGTGTGGGTTCCGGTCCCAGCACGGCCGACGACCGGCTGCGTGGTCTTGGGCAGGTTACCCGATCCTCTGGCCTCGGTTTCCTTCTTTAAAGAGCTGGCCATGCTCGTGGCTCAGATCAGGACCAGGCAGACACCCTGACCTCTGCCTCACGCACCCACATCTGGTTGTCGGGAAGTCCAGCCGGCTCTACCTCGGACCTTCCCTGGATCCGACGCCCTCTCTCTCCGCCCGTCTACCCCTGCTCAGGGCCACCGTGTCTCCCGGGGCCTCTCACAGGACCTGCTTCTCTGTCCTTCCTGCCTCCACACGGGTTCTGCGAAGTTCGTTTTCCGTGCTCTGCGGCGGCTCCCCGTCCCCTCCACAGAGCAGATCGTGCCACCCAATGTCCCCACCTCAGACATGGCCGCCCTAACGCCCTCAGGTCTCCATTCTTCCTTTCCCTCTGCTCACTCCAGTTACCCCACCCAGTCTGTGCCATCGAAAGTCCCCACATGCACCTGGACCCACTGGGAGCTCCAGGCCACACTCGGGTCCTGCTCAGTCTTGCTCTGAGCCACTCCCCTGCCTCGGCCGGCGTCCCCTCCCTTCTCGGCCAGCGCCCCCTCCCTTCTCGGCCAGCGTCCCCTCCCTTCTCGGCCAGCGCCCCCTCCCTTCTCGGCCAGCGCCCCCTCCCTTCTCGGCCGGCGCCCCCTCCCTTCTCGGCCAGCGCCCAGCCCTTCTGCTTCCCACCTGGCTCAGCCCCTCTAGGCCTCCATGTAGAACGCAGCCCAGCGTGGAGCCACATCCAGAGGCCGAGTCTCTCTCCTCTCCTCTCATCTGGAGGTGACTTCCTCAGCCCCGCGTCTCTCCCATGACCTTGAGCTCTGCACGGCACAGGCACAGCGACCTGCCGGGCGTCCCTTAGCTCGGGTGTGCCAGGTTGCTCCCTCGTGGTGGGACTCGGCTTTGGCACTTTGGCAGGGACCGCGCAGCAGCGCCCGAACCCTCCGGCCATTACCACAGGAGGCACGCGATGTCCAGCCATCCCCACCCACCAGCTAGGCTGGAACCCGCCAGTCGTCCGCACTGACGGGCACGCGGCCCTCTGCGGTCAGAGCCGGTGGAGGCTGCCGGAGACCCAGCGCCCGCAGAGCGTTCTCACGGAATCAGCCTGCACTTTTACGGCGCCAGCTCTGTGGTTCCTTGACGAGCCTGACCTGATTCTCACGTGCGTCGAGGACCCATGAGTTCAGTCTATCACGAGCGCTGTCGAGTGACGGGTTATAAACCAGTATTCCCTCTCCGCAAGGGCGGCCGTCCCTCCCTCCCGGCCGCTCCCCAGCCTCTTCTTTAACGTGGAGCAGGGCGACCGCGCGGACCTCTTCATTCCCGTGTTACCACCTATCGCTGTCGTTAGTCAGTGCTCAGCTGTCCCCTGGATCAACGCTCGAATTGTTCCCTGCTGGAACAGTGACCTCTTTACACTGGTCCCTGTGTCCTTGGGACGGCTCTCCCTCACGCTTTGGTCTCTTCCTTTTTTTCTGCCCAAATTTCACGTTCCAGGCTCATCTGCCCCGTTGCCGCGTTGGCCTTGGAATCCCCCACTTGTGCAGACTGCTCGGCTTCCTTCTATGGGGAATGATACATAGACGCCAAGATCTGGGCAGAGGTGGGCTCGCTGGGCCGGGGTGCCATGGCTCCCAGGCCCTGCAGCAGGCAGAGCGGGACACCAGCACTCACTGTGTTTAAACGCATTCAGATCACGGCTCGTACTTGCACCTCCGATTCCAGTCCCACACCCGGGCTTTCTCCTCTTCCCCTTTCCACATTGTGTGTCTCTCTCTTTTCTTTTTCAGAGATTTGGGCCTTGAGGCATGTGCGCTTGCCCGAAAGAGAGAGAGAGAGACAATGAGAGGGAAAGTGAGAAATCACCCCCCCCAGAAGGGATGACCACGCCACAACCCCTTCTCCATTCTCCTTCCAGGATCTTGGGCACACACACATATGTGACCAGTGAGAGTTTCAAGCCACCAGTTTCAGGACTTGAACTGCAGTTGGCCACGTGGGAGTCCAGCGATGTAACCACCATGCTGTCTGCTGGCCCCCTATGTCTCTTAATGGAAATGTTAATAGATTTGCTCATTTGCTTAGTGCTACAATAACCACAAGATCGTTTCAGACTGGAGCCAGCAGGTGGTGTGGCAGTTAAGAACTGGACTCCCACATGGCTGGAACCAAGTCCCAAACCCAGCAGCGTGAAAATCACACCGGGCACTTGTGCATGTGTGCTCAAAGTCCCAGGAGAAGACTGGAGGAGAAGGGATTGCAGCATGGCCACCCTCCCTGAGGGGTGACTTCTCACTTTCCCTCTCACCGTCTCTGTCTCTCTCCAGTGAACACATGTGCCCTGTGGCAAAAACCCAGGGGTAAAAAAGATAGTTGCTGGTGAGCAATAGTGAGGGGGTTCGATAAAGCCCCACCTTCTCCACCATTGCTGCTAGCCCGAGAGTCACAGAAGCAAGCTGTGAAGGTTACGCGGACTCGTTCTCCCCCCTCAGTATTGCTGATATTGCAGGGCTCTGATACCACTTCGGTGTGATGTAAAGATAATTAACTTCCCCTGACTTTATTGGTATTTAATTTTAGCTTTATGCCTATTCTTGTTAATTAAGTTTAATGTCTTTCTAAAAATAACTTTGACGTGACTTCTGATTTACGTATAATAGCCGTACACCTTTGAGGGCCCGGTGTGGGTTTGCCAAGCGTGGAGGCAGTGTGTGATAACCAAAGCGAGGAGACCAACACCTCCCTCGGCCCTCTCCAACACCTGTCGCTCCTCTGTCATGTGCCTTCCAGTGTGTTCTTCCGGTTGCTTGGAAGCACATACTAAGTTGTCACCAGGTTCTTTACCGTGGTGTACATTCCACGCTCCGTCCTCTGGTCCACACACACGCTTGTCTCTCTGTCCACGAGCTCCCCTCCCACGCCCCTCCTCTCCAGCTGCCGGGAGCCGCCACAATCTCTCTGAAGTCCTTTAAAATCTCTCTCTGGCTCTGCCTCCCTTGATGGCGGACAATGTCCTGACAGTCCAGGGTGGGTGGGGTGTAGAAGTGCTGGGACTTCCGCCCTGGACATCCCGAAGGGCGGGCTGCCCGTGTGGGCCCCTGGCTCTGGGAAGGGTGGCTTTACACAGACTTGGCATCAAATCACAGCAAGCCTCCTCTACTGGCTCTCCTTCCATTCTCTAGCTCGGGAAGAAAGTGCTACTGTGGAGACCAGCAGTAGTCGATCATGGGTCGAGTCCTGGACCCGGTGGCTTAAAAAACTCATGCCAGGTACATGTGTGTGCATGCCCAGGATCCCAAGAGTAGAATGGAAGAGAAGGGACTGCGGTGTGCCCATCCCCTCTACGGGGTGATTTCTCGCTTTTTGTCTCTCTTTCTCTCTCTGTCTCTCTGGCAAGTGCATATGCCCTATAGCAAAAAAATCTCTCTCTTAAAAAAAGGGTGTGTGTGTGCTACTGTGGCATCACCCCTCTTTTTTTTTTTTGAGAGAGAGATTTTCACTATAGTGCACGTGCGCTCGCCAGACAGAGAGAGACAGACAGAGAGACAGAAAGTGAGAAATCACCCCCCAGGGGGGATGGTCATGCCGCAATCCCTTCTCCTCCATTCTCCTCTCGGGATCTTGGGCACGCACGCACACGCGCCTGGCGTGAGTTTTAAGCCACCGGGTCCGGAACGCGAACCGCGGTCGACTACGTGGGAGTCCAGCGACATAGCCATTACACTAACTGCTCGTTCCCACCCCTCTTTAACAGGTGCTGATCTGCACAGAGCCCGCAGGAGGAAGCAATATTTAGACAGAAGATGCGACGCTGTTTTCCTTTTCTGTTTGCTCTTGGCACCAGGCGTCCTGCTTTCACGGGCTAACCCTGCTGAAGTCCAGCTGCGACCTCGTGCAGGTTACAGGAGCTCCGTGCCTCGGTTTTCCCCGTCTGCATAGTCGCCATGTAACGGTGCCCGTGCCCTAGGCCGCCCCGGGCTGCAGGAGTTAATGGTGACGATGAGCTCAGCAGGGTGCCTGGGTCAGGTCAGCGCCTTTTACGTGCGTTTTTATGACAGCTTTCTGTGGATGGGAAATGATTCCGGTTTTCCACTCAGGGTGGTGAGGCCAAACTTCCTTTGCAGACACGCTCCGTTCAGTGAGCCAAGCGGAAACAAAGGGGAGGCTTTAAAGGGCTCCGCAGGGTCCGCAAAGCTCACCGTAGAGCTGTGAGCGTGCCCGAGTGAGGAGATGCAGGACCCTGGCTTTTACTGAACCCACTGAATAACTCGCGCTTTTGCTAGCCACTGGGAACGTGCCTTGTAAGCCTTCGACTTATTTGGATTTTTCTAACAATCACGTGAAGTCGGAGTTGGAATCCCTGTTAAACAGCTGAGGGTCTGAGGGGGTGAGGTCAGTGAGCCAACCCCGACGGCCCAGCCGGGTGGGGACTTGGCCCGTCTGGCTCCAGGGTCTGCTCTCCGGCCACACAGGCCCCTTGTACGGGAGCCCTGAGGCCTGGCAGGGGCTCCAGCGGGCGGGATGACCAGGCCCGGGCGCGAGGAGCATCTGGGCTGAGACGTGGGCGCCCAGGCAGGTGCGGTGCAGGCCCTCCTCGTCCTGGCAGTGGCCCTCTGGCCCCACTGGGTGCGTGTGCTCCCGTCTCCCAGACAGCAACCATGCTGCCATTCCTCATAGAATGGGCCCTGCTGCTTTGTGGGAGACGTGGGCTAGCCTGGGTCCCTCCTCCTGGGGTCGGCTTTTATCCTCTGTCTCACTGAGCATCTTCGCAACCCCTCTGTGACTGCAATGTGACTCCCCCCGTTTTACCGGTGAGGGACCTGAGACCCAGAGAGGAGTGACCTGCCCAAGGTGACAGAGCTGGGAAGAGGCAGGGCTGAAGTCAAGCACAGGTGCTACACCCGCCCCTCCTGACAGCCTCCCTGCCCTGCAAAGTGTCCTCTCCTCTCTCAGCCTGCCCCGAGGCGCTGAGGGGCCCCAACTCCAGAGGGCTCTGATGAGCTGCCACAACTTCCCGACTCCATCCCTCCCGCACAGGCACTGGTTCAGGGGTGGTCATGTGACCCGAGGTCATCCAATCAGAATGACTGTCCAGTGGATTCTTGCGTGGAGAGTGGGGCCTGTCACCTGCTGGACAGGCCCCAGGAGCCAAGTGCTGTAAGGGCAGCTTGGGGAAGGCCTACTTGGGGACGCGGAGAGGATGTGGGCCCTGGAGGCCTCCTGGGCTGTGGGAGGCCTGGCGGCTCTCAGCAGTCAGCCCCAGCCGCACCCGCGAAGAAGCGCCAGTTTAGGCGGGATGGAGGTGTGGGTTGGCTTCCTGACTGGCAGCGGGGGCCCTGCGGTGCCCTGGTACTTCTGGGTCCCAGAGCCGAATCTCTTCTCCACGTGCCCACACCCCCAAAGGCTAACACTCTGGCACGTTTCCCTCTACTGAGCCCCAGGGTCAGATTCTAAGGGACTGCTGCGCGGCAGCTTTGCGCGAGGAGAGGACCCCTCCGTGTCTGTTTCCCTGCAGCCCCATTCTCAATAAAACAGTAAACAGAAGAGCATTTTGCAAATTGGGAGGTGCTCTCCTCCCTCCTCCCCTCTCTCTTTCCCTCTGTCCCTCCTCCCTCCTTTCCCTCCTTCCACAGGTACTAGGAAGTGAAGACCAGCTGGGTGCGGAGCAGGCTCTGGGTAAGGAGGTGAGTAGGACACCTGGCAGCTGTCCTGGAACTGAGTGTAGCTGGGCGGCAGACTACTCAGCTAATTAGCACCTGCGGAACCGCCCTGGTGGCGGAGTAGGCAGAGCTGATGATGGGATGGCCTCCCCACTGCAGGCGGTGGGTGGACCAGAGGCTGTCGCTGAAGCTGGAGCCACACCTCGAGGACCGCGCAGGGCCTCTCTGGGTGAAGACCAGGAAGGTGCCCCCAGCAGAGGGCTCGGGGCTCGGAGGTGTGCGGGCCTGAGGGAGGGCACCCGGCTTACTTGTCTGGGAAGATGGGCAGCTCAGGGTGGCCGAGGGCAGGCTGCAGGGTCTGCAGGTGAGGCGTGAAGCTGGAGAGGTCTGGAGAAATCAGGGACGAAGGAACTGGAAGGCCAAGCCAGGACTGGGGCAGGATCCCGGACCACTGGGGAGCCACGGGGAGTCCAGAGGAGAGCATGCCCTGGCCAGGTTGCATTCAGGGAGGTCACACTGGGCACCCAGCTTGGCAGAGCAGGTCTGGGGTCGAATCTGAGGACGTGTGCGACTCTGGGCCGACAGGCTCTCTCCCCCAGGGCCCTGCCCCATCCAGAGTTGTCGGCTCCACTAACTCCCCCCGAGCTGTCCGTGAGCCTGGCTCCCTGCCTGAAGTGCTGAGCACAGACTGGGTCTCTGGGTCACCCCGGCCCCGGCTCCTAACCCAGCTCAGCCATTTTCTGGCTGCGTGGTCTCAGACCAGTCACTTTCCCTTCAAAGCCTCAGTTTCTTCATCTGTTCCATGGGCAGAGTCCCACTGCTTCAAGGACCATGATGACGCTCTCTCCTGGCACCACAAGTGAGAGTCCTTCATGCCTCGTACAGAGCTGCGTCCCAGCAGGTGGGTATTTGCACTGATTTCTCAAACTCTCATAGCTCCCGGCTGAGTCAGAGCTGTGACGTGCTTTACCACCCTGCTCCTGGCTCCAGGTTCTCCACCCGATCCCTGTGCTCCCCAGATGTTCTAGGTCACATCTCAGGGCTCACACATCATCGCTCTATGCACACAAGGTGTGGCCAGAACCTGCTGATGGCCTGTCCCCAGCACAGTCACCTGCCTCCGCCCTGGAGGGCCCCACATGGAAGGACCTGCTTACCTGGTCACTGCTGACATCTTTTCTCTTACCTTCTTCTGTGGGTTATCCATTCATTCATCTGTCCTTTCTTCCACCCATCCATTTACCCATCACTTCTCTATCCATCCATTCATACATTTATCTGGCCATTCATCTATCCAGTCATCTGCTCATCCATCCATCTACTGATCATCTATTCATCCCTCCATCCATCCATACATGTATGTATCCATATATCTACCCATCCATCTGTCCATACATCCATCCATACATACATTTATCCATCCATCCATCTACCCATCCATCTGTCCATACATACATACATACATTTATCTATCTGTCCATCCATCCATACATTTATCTTCCATACATCCATCTACCCATCCATCTGTCCATCCATCCATACATTTATCTTCCCATCCATCTACCCATCCATCTGTCCATACATACATACATTTATCTATCCATCCATCTACCCATCCATCTGTCCATCCATTCATACATACATTTATCTATCCATCCATCTACCCATCCATCTGTCCATCCATCCATACATTTATCTTCCCATCCATCTGTTCATCTATACATCCATACATACATTTATCCATCCATCTACCCATCCATCTGTCCATCCATTCATACATACATTTATCTATCCATCCATCTACCCATCCATCTGTCCATCCATTCATACATACATTTATCTATCCATCCATCTACCCATCCATCTGTCCATCCATTCATACATACATTTATCTATCCATCCATCTACCCATCCATTTGTACATATGTACATACATACATACACTTATCTTTCCATTCATCTACCCATCCATCTGTTCATCCATACATCCATACTTATATTTATCTATCCATCCATCCTTCTACTCATTCATTTACTTATCCATCTGTCCATTAACTCATTCATTCATAAATTTATCTATCCATCTATCTATCCAGTCATCTGCTCATGCATCCACCCATCTGTCTGTCCATCCACTCATCTGTCAATCCATCCATTAATTTGTCCATCTATTAATTCATCTGTCCATCCATTCACCCATCCATCTTTCATCCATTCACCTATTCATCCATCTGTCCATCCATCCATCCATCCATTTATCCGTTTGTCCATCCATCGATCCATCATCCATCCATCTATCCATCTGTCCATCCATTCATCCATCCATCCATTTGTCCACCTTCTGTGCATTTGCCCACCCATTGACCTCCATTCATTCACCTGCCTGTCCATCCATCCATTCACCTCCACTGTGCCCCTTCTCTGGCCTTGCGCAGTGCTAAGCTCTGGGAAGAGATGGACGGATGGCAGTGGCTTGATCCTGCTCCCGCTATGGTGTGTTTGTTTAAGAAAATGCAAGTATGCTAGTGTGGGGGAGGCAGGGCGCTGGGTCTGGGGGTTAAGGCATGAGGCTGGAGAGGTCCGCAGGGGTCAGGCTTGGTCAGGTGGGGGAGACAAATGTACTGAGATGAACATGAGAACTTTGCACTGTCATAGTTCAGAAGGGAGGAAATGGGGTCCAGCTGTCCAGGGAGGGGTGATGGGGTTTGTAGGAGTGCCAGAGTGGACAAGAAGGGGGCCCTGGTGGGACGTGGACTGGATTTACTGATGGGTGGAATCAGGAGGGGCTGTAGTCTAGGAAAGGAATGGCCTTCCGGATGGCTCTGAGGCTTCTGAGGCACTGGTAACCACCTGCCTAAGTGGGGAAGGCCAGGGTTCAAGTCCCAGGTCTGCCACTCCCTAGCTCTGGGTAAGTCAGCTGTCTAGGTCAAGAATCTTGTCGAGGGATGATGATAGCGCATACGAAGAATCAAATAACCTGCCAGGATGCCTGGCACCTGCAGGGTACTAAATAAACACCTGGCTCACCGTCCATGTCTTCCTTCACACCAGCGACCCTGGTCCCTTGAAGACCCTGCTGTGGTGGCCACCTAGCATCCCCGACTGTGAAATGGGGAAACCAGTGCTGGCGCCTGCTGCGTGCTCAGTTCACGGCAGAGCCCGTGTTGGTGGCCGCCCCGCCCCTCCAGTCGGCCGCCCTTCAGCCTGCGTCTTGTAGATCTCCTTCCACGTCTGGCCAGCGCCTCGCATACCACGCCCGCACCGCCACACCTCGCCCTCCCCCATGTGCCAAGGGCCTTTACTCAGCAGCTGCCCGGCCACTGCGACCCCCCCCCCCCCCCCCCAGTTCCTCCAGCACACCCTGCTTTACTTCCTCCTTTCTCCGGTATCTACCAGCATCTGAGAGGACCTTTCTTCTTTCTTTCTTTGTTCACTGTCTCCCTCACTGGCTTGGAGGCTTCAGAGGGCTCGCCCCCAGTTCCCAGCACAGAGCAGGGCAGGGTAGGTGCCCCTGTGAGAGGGGAAAGAGACAGCAAGGATGGAGGATCGCAAGGAGAAGCCGGGTGGAGGGAGAGGGCGGTGAGTCTGGGAGGGCACCCACTGGTGCGGAAGAGCCCCAGGCCTCCTTCTCCCCACTGAGAACCTGGGGTGCTCAGGAAGCATCTGCTGATGGCATTAGCCTGGATTTTCATCAATGGCATGAGGGTTTCATTGATCAAGTCCTCGCCTGGGCGCTAGTGAGGGGACTCTGCCGCCACCTGCTGGGCGTCTGGAGAAGCGG
The DNA here is from genome assembly GCA_026018925.1 of Tupaia tana. Classification (NCBI taxonomy): domain Eukaryota; kingdom Metazoa; phylum Chordata; class Mammalia; order Scandentia; family Tupaiidae; genus Tupaia; species Tupaia tana. The sequence continues at coordinate 57,759,723 of JAKSZU010000014.1, read as the reverse complement.
CTCACAGTCACACACGGAGCCCCTCCCACTGTGCAGGCTTTATAAATAAATACCAACAAGGACAGAAATAGCAACAACTGTGAGTTATTAAATGCCTCTATTGTCAGACAGTGTACAAGGTACTTTAAAGACATGGTGTTTTTAAGTTTATTTGTTCATCAGAGAGAGAGAGAGAGAGAGAGAGAGACAGCAGAGAAACCTCGGTGGGGTCTCAATGTCATAATCCACCCCAGCCCCAGCCAGGCCCCGCTCATGGGCATGTGTGTGCCTGGCGTACTCAGAGGAGGCTCCAAGCGTGCAGCCTGAACCTGCCCACAGGGGCCGGCCTTGCAGGGCATTGAGTTTTACCGCTGGGCCACCGTCCAGCCTCCGAAGACATGAAGCGTGGACGTCCAATCGCCTGCCGTGTGGCTGGAGCTCTCGTCACACCGACGAATGGGGAAACTGAGGCTCGGAGGGAGAACGGACAGCGTGGCCTAGGTCACACAGCTAGTGAAGGGCCAAGTCTGAAAGGCCAAGACCCACCCCAGTGGGTCTTGCGGGTCCCAAAGTGGGGCTGGGCAGCGACCTGGAGAAGGCAGACAGGGAGGGCGCACCCGCTCCCGAGGCTTCCCTCCATGTTCCACACTGTCCCCGGCCTTGCTCTGAGCCCCCTCGGGCTGTCCTCCCTGCGCCCACCCTTACCCAGAATCATGGCTGGGGAAACCCAGGTGCTCGGGCGTGGAGAACCAGAGCACGGCCTTCTGGGAGAGTGGGGCACGGGCGGTGGGGGGGGTGATCAAGTGAGTGCCCAGGTGGGGAGCCCTGAGCGCGCAGTCAGCCCTCGGTAAATGCACTCACGGAGGACCCCACGGACACGTCAGCCATGCCGCAACGCCCCTTCAAGGCCGAGAAGCAGGCATTGCGTGATGCGTCTGCAGAGCAGGGGAAACCGAGTCACCGGGTCAGGAAGTGCCTGGGCCCGGGCTTCAGCCTGAGTCACAGCCCTGATGCTGGGAAGCCTCCCACAGCCGCCTCCAAAAGCGCTTCCTCTCACTCCCTGCCCTCTCCCTGCCTGCCGCACCAGCCAGGCCCTGTCCGAGGAGCCTAGCCGCCACAGCCAGGGCAGCCTGCCTTGCCCTCGAAGACAACACTGCTCCCCTTAGCCCCAGCAGTAAGAAGCGAGTCCACGGAGGGGCTTTCTGTGACCTGGTGAACCACTGACGCTCTCAGATGCACTTCACAGCGAGAAGGCCGAGGCTTTGGGGGGGCCAGGGGCTGTGCCGGGGTCACTCAGCCATGCTGGGGCAGAAGCTGGAGCTCACCCTTCACTGCACTGTCAGAGAGCACGGGGGCGGCTGGCTGCCTCCCCCAGCTCGGGGATCAAAGGCAGTGCAGCAGGAAGCCCTTCCCATCCCGACTTCCCCAGAACTGGGACACGCTTTGACGTCAGCACGTCCACATTCCTGCCCTCCAGCCCCGGGGTGGAGGCACCGGTTTCCTCACTCCGGTGTTGGCATCACAAACAGGAAGCTGTCCTGTGGGTGGGCCCCAGCCCAGGGCATCGGGCTGGGGTGATGGGGGTCCAACGCAGGCACCAGTTCCCTACCCGGCCTGGGACACCAGGCCTTGTCCACTCATCCCCGAGGTGTCCCCGCACTGCCCGGGGGCTTGGCTCGCACAGACGCCCACGGAGCTCAACGGTCAGACCGAGGTCCTGACGGACGGCCGGGCTGGACACGCGCTTCTCCCATTAGCTTCTCCTAAGCTATCCTCTCCTCGTCCTTTGAGAAAAAACACAAAAGGTCAGGCCCGTACGTCCTGCCGGAAGTCCTGCAGCCATGGGGTGGGCAGGAAGGGCGATGGACCCAGCTGACGGGCCCGGAACTGGCACCAGAGCAAGAAGGCACAGCTCCCGTCCACTCAGTCCCTCCACAGGACGCTGGAAAATGCAAATCCAGTCACCCCGCGGGCTAGCGCCTTCCGTGGCTCCGGCGGCCCTGGAGAGTCTGGGCTCTGAGGACGCAGGTCTGTTTCTGACCTCCTACTGCGCCCACCGCCCCAGCCCCGTTTCCCGCCTCGGCTGTACTGGGCCACCTCTTTTTCTCTGACATCAACAGAGAGCACCTGCACTCACTGGAAAGAGAGGGGACGGGGTGGGGGGGGGAGGCGGGGGGGGTGCCACAACAGGGCCTGGCCGCACTGCAGTCCTTCTCCCATTTCTCCACCCTGTCAGGCTTTGGGGCACACACATGTGCCTGGCATGATCTTCAAGTGACTGTGGCCAGGATTTGAACCAGGGGGACCATATGGGAGTTGGCCCTTTTAAGCACTAGACTACAGGGTACAAGGTTGGCCCCTGGCTGCTTCTGATTGCCAAAACCATTCTCTTTTAAATGATGACCATCCGGGTACAGAGGGGACAGGGTGCCCATCAGGACACCACCCAGTGAGGGCAGGTTGGAGTTGACACCGGGTCTCTGTGGTCCTGAAACCTGCCATGCCCAAGGTCCTCAGACGTTAGGGAGCAGAGGAGCGGCTGGTCCCAGCCCAGATGGCTCCCGGGCCCAGCCTGGGAGATGCAGGGGTGGGGCTGGAGGCTGTATTGTTATGATCTCCCAGGTGAGTCTGCAGACCCCCCACCCCCCTGCCTGCAGCCTGGGGCTGACGGATGGGTGCTGGTTGACTCTCATCCTGGGGGCTTTTCCACCTGGCAGCTCTCCCATCCAGAGCTCCTGTCAGCCGGGAACACCAGCCTCGCCTCTCCTCACGCCTGTCCGCGGCCTCTCAAGCTTCCCTCCTCCCGGGTCTCACCTCCCCGTGGGCAGGTGCATCCCCACGCCCACTAGGCAGGGCTGCTGCAGACCAGGCTCTCACATGCGGCTGTGCATCAGGACACCCGGGGACACTTCAGACACAGGCCCAGGCTGTCCCCAAGTCTCTGGGGAGGTGGCGGGAGTTTACGCCAGTCTGGGCAAGTGCCCAGAAGCGGCTGCAGGAGGAACCAGGCCTGAGAACTTCAGTGTAGGGGAGCCAGGTGCAGGGGTGGCCAGCGGCGGGTGAGGGGTGGGGAGGGTGTCACCATGCTCCCGGTCCTGCGGTGCCTCAGTGTCCTCACCTTAAACCTGGACACAGCCCGCCTACCCACTGCACGGGCTGGTGTGCCGGCTCAGCAGGGCCTGAGAGCAAGGACAGGGGTCCCCACTGCGCGGATGGGTCCCTCCGCGGGTGTAGGCTGAGCACCCCGCTCTGTCTCCCCGCTCTGGCTCCACTGCCCACGCAGCAGGGATTCCTGCCATCATCCTGCGGGGCAGGGAGTCCACTGCTCACAGCTGGGGGGTGGAATCCAGGTCTGAGTCTCCACCTGCCACAGTGCTTTCGGGGAGGCCAGAGTGCTCACCCCTGAAGGAGACACAGCAGCCCAGGCCCTCCCAGCCCGAGGCACCCTCTCCCGGGCATGCACAGCCCGGTGCCTCAACTGGGTGGGGTCATGGCGCCCTCTGGCGGTCAGAGTGCAAAGGCAGGGAAGGCCGGGAGCCTGACCCCGGGACTATGGCGCCTCCTGAGTCGAATTTATGCGTTCATCATTGGTCCATCCATCCCACAAACGCCTCTGGGCTCGCACCGGCGCACACTGCAGCCAAGACAGACACGAAGGCTGCTCCCGCCACAGCCTCTCGAGGAGAGGGGTCACGCACATACCCACGCACAGCGCGAGAACGCATGCAGGAACCACAGGACAAGGGGGTGTGCCCTGAGATCCTCTGGGGGAGGGCAGCCATTGCCCCCAGGTGAGAAGTTAGCTAGGAGGAGGCATGGGCAGGCTGGGGAGGGCCGGGAAGTTCCCGGGGAGGCCACGGTGTGTGCAAAGGCCTGGAGCAGGCAGGAAGCAGTGTCCTTGCCGCTGTGGTTAACGGTGGGACCTGTGGCCCCAGGCTGCCTGAGTCCTGCCTCTGCCAAGGGTGGCCTTGGGCAAGTTGCCGACGCTCTGTACCTGTACCTTTACCTTTTTCCTCACTGGGGTAACTGGAATGCCGGCAGCTCCCCCTACAGGGCTCGGGTGAGGGCTGTCTGCACCAGGAACCATCTAGGATGGTGCAGCCCTCCGGAGAGCTCCCGGCCGGGAGTGTGGTGCTGCTGGCATCGCTATAGACGGGCCTTGGGGCGGGATGGGGGCCGAGGACCCCAGCCCCTGCTGACGATGGTGTCTGGAGCAGGGAGAGCTGGGAGAGGGCTGTGCAGCCCTCCGGGTGGATGCACGCGGGCAGGATGGGACCCATTCCGGATGGGAGGGGACTTCTCAAAATTTGTAGAAAAAGATATTAAAGCACAGTTGTATTTTGGTGCAAAAAAGCTTGAATCCATGCGTCATTTTTCTTAATATGCATTTGCCATGAACTTTTTCAAGACTCCTCGTAATTAGGAGGTAAAACCAGTGGTTGGGGGGGGGGGGGTGGTGAGGGGAAGGGAGGGTCTGATCTGACCCCCAAGGCCCAGGACTTCCCAGGACACAGCTTACACGGCAGAGGTTTATTTTGAGTTTACGTCTACCGTATTACTATGTGATTTCTATTTCTTCTACCAAGTTCCTTTTTCTTTTTTTTTTTTTTTAAATATTTATTTAATTTATCATTATTATTATTTTTAAATTTGCTACTGAGCAAATGCACTTACCAGAGAGAGACATAGAGAAAGAGAGAGAGAAAGTGAGAAGCAAGCCTCCAGGTCTGGGACTCAAACTCCAGTTGACCATGTGGGAGTCCAGCACCTTAACCACCACACCACCTGCTGACCTCCAAATGGTGCATATGCCCAGAGAGAGACAGAGAGGGGAAGTGAGAAAGCACCCTCCGGGCCCATAGCCATGCCGCAATCCCTTCTCCCTTCTCCTTTCAGGATTGTGGGCACACATGCACACGTGCCTGGCATATCTTTTCCAAGCTGCCGGAACTGAGACTTGAACTGCACAGTCAGCCAAGTGGGATCCAGTTGCTGTAACCGCCACCCCACGGCTGGCCCTGTTAGGTCATTTCATAGTGTCTCTTACGTCTCGTACACTTTTTCTTCTGTGTCTGCCATTTCTTTGTCTTTCTGAGCTTTATTCTGGTATTTTATTTTGATCTTTATTGTCGTTCACCAATTCTCCCACCAACTGTATTTAACCTGCTTTTCTTTTTTAAGTTTATTTCATCAGAGAGAGAGAGGCTCCCCAAAAGGGTCCCACCTGCAGCTGCCCCCAGTCCCAGCAGGCCTGGAGCTTGGTGGCCTTGCCCGGTGTGCTCAGGGAAGCCTGAGGATCTGAACCCAGGACCTTTTCTGTGTGTGCAGTTGCGTTTCCACTGCTCCACCACCTGGCCCTAATCTGCTTTTAAATCCCACCCGTTACCTCTCAACTTCAGTTAATGCATTTTAAAATTCTACTTTCCCATTTTATAATAGCTTCTAATTGCCACATGAAGATTTTTTCTCTTTGCAATTAATTCTTAACTGTGCTCATCACAGTCATCACAGTGACTTCAATTTTTTTTTGAAGGTTTCTGCCATGGGGCATCATGTGTGCTCACTGGAGAGACACAGACAGTGAGAGGGAAAGTGAGATATCTTCCCCCCACCCCCCCAGGGAGAATGGCCACGCCTCAGTCACTTTTCCCCATTCTCCTTCTCGGATTTTATGCTCATGTGCCTGGTGTGATTTTCAAGCCACCAGGTCTGGATTTGAACCGCAGTTGCCCATGTGGGACCCCAGCACCTTAACCACCATGCCACCTGCACCCCCATTTCCAGCAACCTTCTCGCACCCTCCCCTCAGCTGCTTAAGGGGACTGTTACTCTCGGAAACTGCATCCCATTGGCCGTTTCAAGTCCAAGTATCCAGGTCACCACTTCCCACCCCTCCACGTCACTTGGTCAAGAATCATCCCTGTCCCCATCCCTTGGCCTTGTCCTGTGTCCACTGATCTTGGCCTCTTCTCACCATGCATCCTGCCCGCCGTCGTTCCCCGCCCCCCGCCGCCGTTCCCTGCCTCCTGCCATCGCCTCCCGCCCTCGTTCCCCGCCCCCCCCCCCCCCCCGCCCTCGTTCCCCGCCTCCCACCATCATTCCCTGCCCACCACCATTCCCGGCCTCCCGCCATCATTCCCTGCCCACCACTATTCCCGGCCTCCCGCCATCATTCCCTGCCCACCACCATTCCCGGCCTCCCGCCATCATTCCCTGCCTCCTGCTGTCATTTCCTACCTCCAGCCATCATTTCTGCGTCTCCTAATTTAAGTTTTAGGCTTGTTGTCCACCGTCTTGGGGCTGCCTGCCATGCCTCGCCCCTCTTCCCCATCCTGACAAAAGCCTCCTGCTGGATGAACCCAGCCTTTTGGCGTCCCCAGGTCCTCCCGAGAAGCTGGGCATGCTGGCTAAGGTCCCCCACCTTAGTCCGTCAGGGCTGTGATCTAAGAGCCCCACAGACGGCGTGGCTATGCAACAGGGGCTTGTTCCTCACGGTCCTGGCGGCTGGGAAGAGCAAGGTCAAGATGCCGGCTGACTTGGTCCTGTGAGGGCTCCCTGCCTGGCTTGCATGTGGCTACCTCCCTGCTGTGTCTTCGGGAAGGAGAGCGAGAGTCTGCTAGCTCGGGTGTCCCTTCTTTTAGGGGTCCTGATCCCCTCACAGGGACTCCTCTCATGGTCGTGGTGTGTCTCCCCAGTTCATATGACGAGACTCCCCACACTATGGGACAGTGTTAGGAAGGAGGGCCTTTGGGGTGATCAGGCCATGAGGGTGGAGGGCTCATGAATGGAATTAGAACCCTTAACAGAGCCCCCACAGGACGCCCTCGCCCTGTCCACCCTGCGAGGACACGATGGGAAGCACTGTCTACAGGAAAGTGACTTTCACCAGACTCCGAATCTGCCATCGTCTAGATCTCAACCTTCCCAGCCTCCAGGACTGACAGAAACCGACCTGTGTTGTGTGCAGGCCCCAGCGTGCAGCGTTCTGGCTCGGACCCTCCGTCCACCCTGCCTGCGGTGTGCACCTCCTCATCTCTGCCCTGGGGCACCACAGAGGCCCTCTCCAACGGCTGGCTGAGCGCTGTCCCGTGCCAGAGGCTGGGATCCAGGGTGAAGGAGACAGGGCTGCTCCCGCCCCACAGGGCGAGGGAGAACTGAAGTGGATCGGGGCGGTACCTGCTACCCAAATGCACACAAGGCCAGGTGCTGACGCAGGGTCCCCACGGCGCGGTGAAGGGTAGTTCTGGGCACGCGGCATTCCGGTGGACACCTTCGTGCGCAGCACCCAAGGCTTCTCAGACCCTGGAGAGAAGCTCCGGGTTCGACGTGAGAGTCTCCCAAGGACTTGAAGCAGAGGAATTGCAGCGTCTGGTTTAGGTCTTAAGAAAATGCCTCGAGCTGCAGTGTGGACAGCAGGGTGGGTGGGTTCCAAGGCAGACGGAAGCACCGAATAGCCAGGCTGTGTGCACGGTGCTTCCCAAGGGAAGGGGATCAGCCTGCTTGGCCGCTGGGATGGGAGGGGAGAGGTGGGGCAAGGCAGGGTGGGGTGGTGCCCCAAGAAAACCGAGGTACAATTTCCCAAAGTAAAGAAACAAAGGCGTGGCAGGGGAAAAACAACAGCCTCTGCTATAGAGACAGACGGGCGTCTCGCAGGGGAGGAGCGTGAGAGTGGCGGAGCTGTGGCTGTTTGCTGAATGGAGAGCAACACACAACGGTCTTTCAAAGTTCATGGGATGGGGCCAGCAGGTGCCATAGCAGTTAATGTGCTGGACTCCCACGTGGCCGACAGCAGTTCAAGACCTGAACCCAGAGGTCTGGAACTCACACTGGGTGTGTGTTCATACATGCCCCAGATCCTGATAGATTGAAGGAGAAGGGATTATAGAGTGCCCATCCCCCTGGGGGGTGATTTCTCATTTTCTCTTCCTCCAATTCTGTCTCTCTGGCAAGCACATGTGCCCTATAGTAGAAATCTCTCCAAAAAATAAAAGTTCGGGGACCAGCAGTTAGCGTAATGGCTATATCGCTGGACTCCCATGTGGTCGACCGCGGTTCGTGTCCCGGACCCGGTGACTTAAAACTCACGCCGGGCGCATGTGTGTGCGTGCCCAAGATCCCGAGAGGAGAATGGGGGAGAAGGGATTGCAGCGTGGCCATCCCCCCTGGGGGGTGATTTCTCGCTTTCTGTCTCTCTGTCTCTGTCTGTCTGGCGAGCGCACGCGCCCTATAGCGAAAACCTCTCCAAAAATAAAAAAATAAAAAATAAATAAAAGTTCATGGAAAAAAGTTATTAGGAAAAAACCAGACATGGATTCCCAAATACACTCCTACTTTCATTTCATTTGCCACAGACCTTTAAAATAGGGTGTGAGAGTGAGAACACTCCCACCTCAGACACCCAGAGGCTGTGGCCTGGTGTCCTGGGGCTGATCGAGTCGTGTCCAGATTCAAGTATCTTTTTATGCTGTGACTGAAAGACAGGCAGACAGACGGACAGGACCTCGACCCTGACTTTATCGCTGCAGTCTAGCCCTGGCTTCGTCTCGTCTGGACCACAAACCAGGAGTCTTCTCATCTGGGGCTGCCTTGCAGGGGGCTGTTTGACAGCTGTGCCACCACCAGGCTCACGTTCGGCACCTCTCTCGAGTCCCCACGTGGAGACTCGGGCCAGAGCACAGCGCTGCTTCCCTCCTGCTCAAGAGGGTGTGGTGGAAGAGGCAGCAGGGCTGTGCCGGCTTCCCGAGGACGTCACGCTTGCAAGGCTGTCATCCAGATGGGCCAGTCTTAAAAAAGCCATGGCATAGTGGTTAAGGCACTGGACTTCCATCCATGGTTCAAGTCCTGGACCAGGCACCTTGAAACTCACACCAGGTGCGTATGCGTGCATGCCCAAAATCCCAAGAGGAGACTGGAGGAGAAGGGATTGTGGCGTGGTCATCTGCCGGGTGGTGATTTCTCGCTTTCTGTCTCTGCCGAGCACACATGCCCTATTGCAAAAAAATCTCTAAAAACAAAAACAGAAATAACCATGGAATCAGGAGCATGGTCCAGCGCCATGGTCCAACGCCAAGCAGGGGCTTGTGTTCGCAGTCACCAACACCCTCACCTCCTCGCTCACCTCCTCTTCCACATCCTCCCCCCACAACCTGCCTGCCTCTTCTGCCTCACCCCCTTTGCCTTTCCTCCCAGAGCCCCCAACCCCAGCGTGGGGGAGGGCAAGTGGGCTAAAGAGAACAGCGGGACAGGAAGGAGGGCTCACGGTCACGCCTGCAGGAAGGCTTCCCCCTGGGCACCACGCTGCGGTCACCGTGCCCACGTCCCATCTTCCTCACCCACCACGCGGTCCTTTATTTAAGGGAAGACATCTCTGCAGGACCCTGCCTAGGACCAGGCACCGCTCTGAGTATCGGAGACACAGCTGTAAACTGGGTGTCGTCCCTGCCCTCGAGGGGCTGAGGCTGACTGAGGAGGCAGAAGAAAAGCTAAATTCTTACAGTTTCACCCAGCCTGGGGGGGCCAGGGGAAGCTTCCTGGAGGAGGCCATATGGAAACCGTGGTGTGAACGGTAAGCGGGTGCCCCAGGTCGTGTGTCTGAGTGTGTGTGTGCACCTGGAGTGTGTGGGGACATCCAGACTCAGAAGGAAGCAGGGTGCCCAGCATGGCTCTGTCTGCAAAGCCAGGCTGGACAGAGCATGTTTTCCCAACTGCCTAATTTCTGCCTGGAGACGCCGTCCCACCGGGGTTCCCTCCCCATCTTGAGGTCGTGGCCAAGGTGTGGATGGGGACAGGTGTGGGACAGGGAGCCACTCTTGATTCTGGCTGTCCAGACTGTGACTCAGCCTGGCCCTGGACAGCAGTCACGCTGAGTCTCCGCTCTGTCTGCTTTCTGCCCAAAGGTGTCTTCCCGTTGGTGGCAGGTGAGGTTCCAGAAAAGGAAGGGCGTGGCAGGGGTCGGGAGACTGAGCTCCCCCAGGAGAAGCAGCTGGGTCTGGGGAGGGCGCACCAGGTGTGGGGGCGGTGAGAGCACCCGCAGGGCGGGAGGAGCCAGAGGGGCCGGCCACCACGCGCGGCTGTCATGCTGCAGGGCCTACAAACACTAAGGCCCCCAAGCAACCGGAGGAACGGCAGCAGACTGGACCTGACGTTGTCACTGTTCTCTCCAGCAGAGGGTTCTCTGAGGCCACCGAGAGTCTCACAACGCCACTCTAGCCAAATCACACCACGAGAGGTGTCCAGGGCCGGTGGTCTGATGCCCTGATGAGAGGAACCGAGGACGGCAGGCATTGGGACGGTGCTGTGCACGGGAGGAGCCGTTTCTCACCCACACCCAGGCACGCTCCTCGGCCAGCAGGCCTGGAGGGGATGGCTAACAGCCCTGGGCTCTCCTGATGGGACTGGATGCACCTTCTCACACAGCAAGCTGCTTTTGCAAGCTATGGAGCGTAAGGAGGGCCTTAGCAAGTGACCAGAGCTCACGGGTTTGCAGTTTCCTGAGAAGGAGGAAGGGCAAAGGAAAGGGGCTTTTAAAATTAAATTAATTAATTTTTTAGAGAGGTTTTTGCTATAGGGCACGTGTGCTCACCAGAAAGACAGAGAGAGACAGAAAGCAAGAAATCACCCCCCAGGGGAGATGGCCACGCCGCAATCCCTTCTCCTCCACTCTCCTCTCGGGGTCTTTGGCACGCACGCACACGCATCCGGTGTGAGTTTAAGCCACCGGGTCCGGGACTTGAACCATGGTCGACTACATGGGAGTCCAGAAACATAGCTACTACGCCAACTGCTGGCCCCAGGAAAGGGGCTTTCTAAAAGAAGCAAAGTCCCCCTCGAGGTGACATTCAGCGCCCTTTCCAAATCAGCTCCTTCTGTACCTCTTTTGTCATTAGCCCGGTGTCCCCCGAGAGGAACAGCTCTGCCTCAGGCCTCTGCACTTGCTGTCCCGCCTCCTGACATGCGTCTTCCTCTTCACCTGGAGACCGTCCGCCTGCCCTTGAAGACGGCCCTCAAAGTTCCTCCCTCCTGGAGGCCTCCCCTGGCCCTGTTAGGCCAGGGCTCACCTCCGCCACGACACTGGCCACTGTGCTATGGCCTCTGCTTCCATTTCTTTTAATTTGCCGGAGGGTGCGTGCACTCACACGAGAGAACAGAGATGGAGAGTGGGAGAGAGAGAAAGCACTCCTGATGGGGCATGGTCAGGCCGCAGTCCCTTCCATGGTCCCCTTCTTTTGGGATTTGGGGCACACATGCACAGGTACCCACTGTGTTTTTCAAGACACCAGGTCTGCGACTCAAACCACATGGTTGGCCATGTGGGATCCACTCCCTTAACCACCAGCCACGAGCTGGCCCATCGTTTCTGTCCCTGTCCCTGAAGACGGGGACAGTGAGGCCGGACGTCGTGCTCACCCCTGGGCTCCGCGTGGAGCGCTCTTTCCTAGGCTGTCTCCTCTCAGTTCGCGCTCCATGCCCCTGTCCAGATTCTCCTAGCACTAAGCCATAATAACTACAATATTTTATCCTTTTTGTTGCTTGTTTGAGGGCATGTGGACTCGCCAGAGAGACAGAGGGAGATAATACCCTCCATGGAGAATGGTCACACCACAATCCTCCACCTCTTTCTCCTTTGGGGATTTTGGACACGGATGCGCACACGCACCTGGAGTGTTTATGAGCTGCCAGGTCTGGTCTTGAACCGCATACTTCTGTTACTTCTGCATGAAAGATGACTGAATTTGCACCCCACAGAGCTGGTCACAGACTCAGAGCAGCCACCTGAAACAGTAGGGTATCAAAGATCTCAAATACTGGGCGTGGGGCGGGGTCCCCCCATGGTCCAAACACAGTCTCAGCGGCACTGCCATTTGTCTGTATTTGAGAGTTAAAAAAACGCTGCCTTTCCCCCATTCACTTTATGGTGGTGTGCCTGGCACAGGGTGCGTGGGTTAAACTCCGCCTGTCAGGTCGGTGGCCAGCGGCGAGGACCAGAGTCGGGAGCCACCACCTCTGGCGCCATCTTGGCAGCGGTGCAAGGGCTGGGGAAAGATCCCGTCCGGGCCTGTGCCGGCCCACCCCACCTCAGCTCCAGTGACCCCAACTCAGACGCAAACCAGCTCCAGATCCCAGGTCACGCTGACACGCCCTTCTCCAAATCACCCTGATGTGGGAGGTATTCCAGTCACCTGGGGACATGGGGAGACCCTGCTGGTGGGGCTGGGGGTGCCGGGGATGTGGCGGAAGCTGCTCTGCGGGCTCCTGGCTAGCTGCCCTCCACTCCCGGCTAGCGGTTTCCTTCTGCTCGGGAGTCTGCCTTCTAACCATGGCCGCTAGAGGACGACAGTGCTCCACCTCCTAGAGAGAAGCTGTCGGGCCCTCCCAGCTCCCAGGGGCGCCTGGAAAGCCCCTTTCCTGAACCCAAGGGCTTCAGACCGCAGAAAGGCCGGAACCCAGGGAATGGGGCTCTCTGGGGGTTCTGCTCCCACCCCCAGAACTGGGGAAGGCTCCCCTCGTCCATGTCTCTGTTATAACGCCCCGGCTGGGGAGGTGGGGGGACGACGGGACGACAGGCCAGAGTGGCTCTGGAGCCATATCTAGACAGCCCCTGGGGACAGAGGCCCCAGAGGCTGGGACGGCTCGGTCAGGGAGGGCACCCTGTGAGTGTGGAAGGGGGGTGCACCTGCGAAGGGGGAGGCCACCAGTTAGCCTGGGAAACGGGCGGGTGGGGAGGGGCCAGAGACGCTCACCGGGAACAGTCTGCTGTTCTGTCCTGTGGGGGCAATGGGAACCTTCCGTGGCGGGCGGGTGTCCCTAGGGAGCCCTAGGAGGGCCAGGGCCAGCGCCGAGGCTGCGGGTGGCTCAGCCGTGGCCGCTCCTCGCTCTGCTCAGCCAAGGAAGGCCTGGCGTTTCCCACGCCCCTCCTGGAATGCAGGGCCGCTCCTGGGACTTGAGCAAAAGTGTGACGTTCCCTCTGGAGTCTGAGGTCGGTCAGCCTCCCAGGCCTGGGGCCTGCATTCTTGACCGGGAGCCAAAGCAAGCGAGGGGCGAGGGGCCAGGGCAAGCTGAGGCCCGGCAAGCCCCCGCCGCTGGGTCAGCTCTCGCGCTCATTCTTCTTGGGAAGGAGGTGTGCATCCGCCAGAAGTTCCGCCCTGGGTGCTGGAGGGGTGGGAACGCCAAGGTTCTGCTGGTGGGAGCCGGGCGGCACAGCGCCACCTGCAGATGCAGCGAGGCAGTGCGGAACAGCCAGCGGCCATGGACCGAGGCCCACGGCTGCAGGACAGAGGGAGCCCCTGGCCCACCAGGACAGGAGAGGGAGTTGAGCGCGGAGCGAGGCGGTAGAGCAGGGCCTACTCGTGCTCACAATAACCGCCATCCCTTGGCACCTGGCAAATGCCGGCAACTTCCTGACAGTTTGTCCTGACCGTCCATGAGGTGGCTGACACGTGTCTTATTTCGAAAACCCAAAAAGTGAGGCTCAGAGAGGGTAAACAACCTGCTCATGATCCCACAGCAGAGGCAGGCCAGGGCCCCAAGAGTGGCCGTCTCCTTAGCCAGAGGAAGCGTGCACCTGCACCTTGACCCTCCCCCTGGAAACACCTGCTCACAGAGGGGATGCGGGAGGCAGCCTCCTGAGAAGTGGTCTTCCAGGGCCTACTTAGAGCCAGGAAGGCCCCTTGGGGGGCCAAGCCTCTGACTTGCCAGAGCAGGTGTGTGGACTTCGGTCTCTCAGCCAGGCCTTCATCCTCCCAGAAGGGCGCCCGAGGGCTTTCCTGGCAGCGGGAAAGTGGGGGTGGGGAGAAAGGTTGTGACCTCCAGGCCAGGGTTGGGGGAGGACCAGGATGCCCGAGGAGCTAGGTTTTGATACTGCCTCCCCTTGAGCTTCTGGAAGCTTCTCCCTAGGTGTGTTTAACAGCCAAGGTTGGGGTTCTGTCCCATAGCTGCATGCCTGAATATTCATGTTTTCTACATCCCTGTGTGGGAGCCAAAGCCAGTTTCCAAGAGCCGGGAGCGTTGAGCCTGGAGAGAGAAGCCGACTCTGTCCCTGGACTCGGACGGATGGATGTGGTGCGTGGGGCCGAGGCACTGCTGCCAGCCCTCTCTGTCCAGGTAGGTGTGCGTGTGGCAGGTTTTCTCTATTTTCCCCTTATCTCTCTTCCTTTCTTCTTCACCCTCTTTCTCCCTCTCTCCTTCCCCACCCCACTCCTACTGACCAGACAAGCCGGGATGGAGTGGACAGGGCCAGGCGGGGTTCAAATCCTGGTCCTGCAGCTCCCAAGCAGTGTGACTTGGGGCAGTCCAATGCCCTCGCTGGGCCTCTCTTCCCTTATCTGTGGGAGGGGATGACACCGTCTGCAGACGGGGTGGTTGTAGGGTCGATGAGCTACAGGTGTGAAGGTCCCAGACCCATTAGCCATTGAAAACCACTGGGTTGAGACCGCGGGAGGTGATTACGCACAGGAAGAGTAGAAACCCTGACTCCAAGAAGCCATTGGCGTGAAACGCTCTCTCTCCTATGAAATACAAGTGACAACTGGCCTCTTCTAAGAGCCGTGGTGAGGAGTGGATGATGGAGTGAATGCCCTTCGTGTAGAGGAGGTGCTTGGTAAGTAGTCTGTTAGTGCTTATTATTATTTTAGAGAGATTTTTGCTATAGGGCACATGTGCTCGCTGGAGAGACAGTGAGACAAAGAGACAGAAAGCGAAAAATCACCCCCTGGGGGGGGGATGGCCATGCCGCAATCTCTTCTCTTCTCTCAGGATCTCAGACACACACACACACACACAACTGGTGTGAGTTTTCAGCTGCTGCGTCCGGGACTGGAATTGCAGTCAACTCCGTGGGAATTCAGCGATGTAACTGTTATGCCATCTGCCAATCCCAAGTGGTCTGTTGTTTTTATTATTATTATCGTTATCATTCCGGAAGATTGTTCTGCAGGAGCCCAAGAAGTACAGGAAAGAAGCCTCCAGACATGCACAGAGAGGCCAGCAAGTGCTGGGAGTACAGCCCTGGCACAGTAAGGGCCTGAACAGCCAGGAGGCGGAGGCCTGACTTCACCCAAGGGCTTCAGAGTCGGTATGAAGTGGGTGCTCAGAGCCATCTTCCAGGTCTGCCTTCCCCTCCACCTTGGTTGGTTCTTGAGGGCAAAGGCATGTCGGTCAGGTGTGAACATATGACAGAGATCAGGGATCGGGCTTTTGATACAAGAGGTCAAAGGACAGACAGTTCTGAGACTTTTCCTGAAATCTCTTTAAAGCGTCACTAAGGGGCATGTAAGTCAGGAAAAGCTACTGGAGGCCACCTTGGTGTCCACAGAGGGAGAATCCAAGAGTGACTCAGCCCCGAAGAAGGCAAACCTGAGAGACAGAGGAAGATACCTGATCACATCATGTGAAAACCTGGATCCAACCATTCCTGAAGCCAGAACCGACCTGTTGTGAGTCTGTAAATACTGCTCTCTGCTCTTTCTTGCTTAGGTTGGGTTTTTCTTGAGTTAGGTTTCTAGTCTTCAAAGAGCCTAGATTAACATGGTTTTCTTTTCTCTTTCTTTTTTTAAATTCTTGGGCTGGCCCTCTGGTCTAGTGGTTAAGAGGGCTGGATCCCACATAACTGACCACAGTTCCAGTCCTTGCCCCGGTGGCTTGACAACATGCTAAGCGTGTGTGCATTGTGCCCCAAATCCGAACAGGATGGAGAGCTGGACAGGGGCTGTGGTACGACCACGCCCCAGTGCGGGTGCTTTCTCCCTTCCTCTCGCCCTGACGAGTGCACACACACACCCACTGGCAATGGACAGAAGTCTTGGTTATCAGATGGCCTCTATGAAAATGTACTCCACCTGGCCTAGCATGAGCAGGGACACCATGGGGAGGACATCTGTGGGGCAGGGAGCCGGGATTTGGGTCGACTCGGCCCTAACCAAGACCGTGGAAGGGGTATGACATGCACCTCCAGTTTTAGCCCTGGAGCAGGCCCCCCTGTGGCTCAGTCCTGCTTCTACCTCAGGGGAACCTCGGCTTCCTCACTTGCAAAATGAGAAGAACAGGGGCCGGCAGGTGGCATGGTGGTTAAGGTGCTGGACTCCTACATGGTTCAAGTCTTGGACCTGGCAGTTTTCTTTCTCACTCTCCCTCTCTCTGATAAAATGAACAGTAATTAATAAATAAATAAATTAATTAATTAATATTTTTTAAAAATGAGAACAGTTGTGAAGATTTCTTGTGAGAAAGCACGAAAACCAGAGCTTCTGCTATTTGACAAAGGCCACTTCATTTGTTTCCGCATTGCTCCTAAAATTGGGTGTTACCAGGCCCGGCTGTTCTAATGAGCGAGCCCGGGCTCCTTGCCTCTCCCTGCTCCCCCAGCTCCGGATACTGCTGCCAGGCTCCGTCCCAGAAAGCTGGGCCCTCAAGCCTGACCTGGAGAAAGACCGGCCAAACTGGCCAGCCTGACCTGGTCTCCCAGAAACTTACAGGCCCTTATCTGCCCCGTGACTAAATTTGGATCTTGAACTCATGGACCGTTGGTCTGGGAATTCCTGACAAATTCCAGCAAGGGCCAGCTGTTCTCTTTGGGCTTTGCAGAGTAGGGAGGTCATTTTTCCCAAATAACATTTAAGTTAAAAGCGATGTTCATTGTAGAACACGGAGAAGATGGGGCAAGCACAGACAGCGCCCCGGCTGACGCGGCCCTCGCGGACACGCTCCCCAACGCACAGCCAGGTTTCTCTGCTGCTGCTTTCTTGTCTTAGAACATCCGTCAGGTCAGAATGTCTTTCTATCTCAGTTCCCCACCCTGTTAACAGACACGGCCTCACCACATAACGTCTCTGCCATGCTCACGCCCATCCTGGAACCAAGGACTGGGACTATTTCTGCTTGGCAGATGAGGACGCTGAAGCACGGAGGGGCTACATTTCCTGTCCAGTCTTGGTGGGGCCCAGGCGGCCTGGCTCCGTGCCCTGCTGTTAACCAGGGACGTATCCGTGTGGTGGTTGACTCAACTCTTCGCTGCAGAGCTGTCTGTTCTTCCTGCCCGACCGGCAGGCCTTCCCCATTACTCCAGTCTTCCCCTGGGTTCAGATGGGGACGGCTAGTGAGTGGACGTGAGCACGCGTCCCTGAATCTCCCCGGCCTTAGGAATTGGCTCAGAAGGTACACACAACCCGAGTTGGTTCTCAGGGATCGCTCAAGGGCGGGCCATAGCCTGGGACTGCAGGCCATCATCTTGGAAACCTGCAGGAAGGGTAGGACCGACCAAGTGTGATGTGACATCCAGACCCCGGATCCACTTTCATCTGAGGTGGGTTCTGCTACTGGACTCTTTAGGTCAACCCTTCTGCCCGCTGAGACCTGGGTTTCTGTCACTTGTGATCGAGTTTTGGCAAGGACACCCTAGTTGTTGGACACTGGGGTTGCTTAGAGTTTTTGCCATTATAAATAATGCTGCAATGAACATCTTTATGCATGGAGCTTGCCTTTGATTAGAGTGATTTCCGGTGAGGCTTTGTACAAGTGCGTTACCTGGCCAAAGGGTCAAATGTTGGCGACGCACCAGACATTCTGTGCTTTCTTTCTCGAGGCCAGCGATGATCTGGACCCCTCAGCCCGACTCCCCAGCAGCGTACATGAGTGTGATTTAAAAACTCGAGTTCTGAAGAGTCTTTTTTAACAAGCCAAAGTTGTATTTTTTTAAACAAGAAAATTATGTTAATATAAAACAGATAAAAACAGACAAAAATCAGAACACACACACACACATATACACACATACACAAGCACAACACACAGGACAGTGCAAACCCTTTCCAACCCACTCCCCCAAGTGTTAAAACCTTTATTACAGATCCCCAAAGATTAGACTGTATTGGAGAGGTCACAGTATTGAATCAGAAAAATAAGAATATGCTCCAGAGACGTGTTTCAGAAGGTCTGTACACAGGGGTGGGGGTGGGGTGGAGGATGCACACTTATCACTCCCACATCAAAAACAATGCAAAAGGTCTCAGTGACTAGAACGGATTTCTAGAATCCTCCCAGGTATGATCCCATGTCCACTTTTAAAAGTTGCTTTAAAAAAGGATAAAAAGTGCACAGACGCTTTGATAAGGCACAGACAGATTGTTGTACGAGTCATTTCATGAGGGACGTGGATAAGACAGTGAGACAATAAAACACCGAGGTGCCAGGAGGCCACGTGTTCCTGAGCCAGTGCCTCCTGCTAGAACCGGGCCCGGGACAGGACGGAGCGGGGGGAGGTTACTGCCTCTCGTCCACTGCGACTCACCTGAGCTGCCTTGCCAGGTTCTCCTGGGCCTCGGAGGTTACTTCCAGGGCCTAGAAGTAGTGGTAGCCATTCCCCCAGTGTCTCCCTGGAGGACCTGAGAGTGATCGGGCAGTGGGGTCTACAGGGCCTGCCGAGGCCACTCTGGCAGCAGCCCAGACTACAAGGTGCCCGGCATTTCTAATGCAGGAGGCTGAGGGGCAGCAAAACCGTCACCGGGCACCTGCCCAAGGAAGTCTAACAGGTTCTGCCCCAAATGTCTCCTGACCCTCCTCATGTCACCACCGCTGGTTTAGAGCTGGTACAGGGTCCTCTCTGCCCACCCTCCCAGCACCCCACGTAGCAGGCACTCAGCGAAGGTTTGTTGAATGACTTTCTGCACATACATGATGCCATTTGACCAAACCCCTGAACATAATCTGGTTTCTGGCTTATCCAACAAATCTTTACTGAGTACCTGCTGTGTGCGCACAGGGCCTGACCCTGTGGGGCCCAGACGGCAGTCACATACCCGTCCGTCTCCTCCCTTACGCCCTAGCTCGAGGGCTCTGTCTTGTTCCCGGCTCTCAACCCTGTGTCCGCGCTGACTCGTGGTACTGAGCAGTGCCAAGTGTTAGGGGAGCAGCTGCCCCTGAGAATCGGAACCCCAGAGCACTCCCTGTTCCAGGAACATGCTAGAACAAGGAACTGGCTCTGCTTCTTAACAGCCGTTTTTCAGAGGCTCAAAATGAATAGGCACAAGACCACAACTCCTGCCCTCCCCAGAACCCTGACTGCTGGGGCACAGAGGGTCCCCCAAAGGGCGACAGGCCTGGAAAATAGGAGGGAGTGGTGTACAAGGCCCCGGGGCCCTCCCAACTCCCCCTGTGGGTTCCCCCATGGAACAGAAGGCCCTAGGGTTGGAGCCAAGACCTCAGGTAGCCCAGCCCGACAGGGAGAAGGTGGGCCGTGAGCTCCTGAGACCAAGAGCGAGGTCGGACCCTTGGCCCGCCGGGGTGCAGGCGGCTCCGGGCCAGAGAGGCACAGGTTCCCAGATGTCACAGGTGAGTCTCAGGGAGAAACCGGGTCCCGAGCTCGCTGGCACTAGGAACAGGCCGTGGAGAGGATGGGGTGAGGCGCCAGACACCCTGGGCTGGGGTCCTAGTGCTGCAGCCTCCCGTTACGTGATGGCTAAGTCACTTCATCTCGGGACCTCAGCTCGCTTAGCTGCCACAGGGGACGCTGCCATCTTTCACTGGAAGCAGCAGCTTCGTCACGCTCCCACCTGACAGGACCGCACGGCCATGGCATCGGGCAACACCAGCAGTGTTTCTCAGTGGTCCGAGAGATGGGGCACTCTACGGGGGGCTCCGCGGTGACACCGTGTGGTAAGACCTGCCACTCGTGAGGGACGCAAGCCCTCTTCCCCCAGTGCCAAGGCACACAGTAGGTGTGAAGTAAAAAAACAGGTCTGCCCTGCCCCGGTTTCGAGCCAGAAAAGAGGGAGCTGTCACTCGCTTAGCATCAGGAGACATCTGCTTTCAGAAGGTCCACACCCGTGTGGCCCGTCTTGGAAACAGGGAGGCTATTCATAGCAGCTGCAGAGCAGGTTAAACGGCCACCAGCTCACGGAGCCCAGGTAACAGGCCACCAGTGGCCACTTGGTCCACCCCTGGGCCCCCGCCCTCAGACACCGGTGTAGACAGCAAGGTGGCGGCCGGAAGGCAAGTGACAGGAGGGGAGCAGGCCACTGAGACCAGCAGAGCTTGTGACTCAGTCCAGTCAGGGAGATGGAGGCCTGGAAACCAGTCCCATGGTGCCCAGGCCTCCCACATGGGACTTTGCCGCCCCCGCCACTCCCATCCCCACCCCACCCCCGGCACGTGAGGGAGCCAGAAGGCCCCTGCCGAGGGGCCAGATTCTCAAACTCTGATTCTGGCAAAGACTGGGGTTTAGTCACTCCTCAGAAGACTCAGCTGAGAAATGTAAATATGGGAAAATAACTGATCCCGGTTCTCGCTGGGGCCACACGAAGGGTCCTGAAGTTGAGATCGGTGAGAAAACCCTGACGCTCCCGGGCACAGAAGCAGCAGCTCGGCCTGAGACCTCCAGTGTGGCGAGGGCACTGCCTGGTCTACACGACTTGACCCACGAGCCTGGCCAGGCTTGGCCCTGGGCACCCAGACACCCAGTACACGGACACACAGACTCCCCGAAAGTCTCCCTCTCCCTCTGCAGAGATGAACAGATTAGGAACTGGAATGCAAACAGTACGTGCTGTCTGCAGGGTGTCTCGGGCCTTTAAGAATGGCGTGCCCACGCCAAGGAGCTCCTGGGGGCAGGGGTCAGGGGCTGGGCTTCCAGGTAGGGTGAGAAAAAGGGAGGCCGAGGGACTTCCCAGAAGGGTCGGCATGGGCCAGGGCAGAGGTGGAGCCTGGAACCGGGGCGCGAGGGAGCAGCAGGCCTGGGCCAGCCCGCCAGCCCAGGGGTGGTCTGGTATATGCAGAGATGGGTGGAGGCCTGGGTGAAGGGAAGGGGGGCCGGGCCAGGGTCCCAGGAAGTACCAGCAAACAGGAATGGGAAGGGGAGAATGACCACGTCAGCATCAGCATTGGCAGTGAGCGCCTCACTACTAGTTAACACGCTGCTTACCATCAACACCTTAGGGCTCGGCAGGGCAATCGGAACAAAGACCAGTTAGGGCCCTGGTTCCTCCTCCTACCACAGGCCGCCCAGAAATGCTCACAGCCCCGGGTTAGAGCCAGGCCTGGGGGCTGTAACGGGAGAGGTGGGAGCTGTCTGTGCCACCCAGGTGAGCGGCCTGCCCTCCCTCGGGAATACAGAACCTGGGCTTGTCTTCTCCCGGGAACAAGGAAGGGCGCTACCAGCCTGAAAGCATCGAGAGACCAGCAAGGTGCGATGTGCCTATTACTCGGCTGAGGGTGACGGGTGAGAAGGCGGCACAGCCAGAGCGCCCGGCTGCGGTGCCCAGCGGCACTCGGCTCCGAGACGCGGCCGAGGGAGGAACGGGAGGGAGTGCGCTGTTCTCTGCCCTCCTCCCACCTTCCCCCCAGGAGCTGCTGCGCTGGAGCTGTAAACACTGGTTATTTTTGCCTTCCCTTAGAAAGTCCGAGTATCTCTACACCAGCCGAGGAGTTCTGTGCAGGTCAGGCTTCATACATTCAAAACCAGCTTAACTTGCGTCCCTGGGCAGCGAATGAGCCCCGGTCTCGCTGACGTCTGGGCTCTGGATTGCACATTTCTTAGTGTTCAGTAACCTCCTAGGGCCGAGACCCCTGGATAAAACACCCACGCGCTCTCTCGCTCACTCTCACTCATCCATCCCCTACTCGCCAGCTCCCCCCTGCCCGCCCCCTCTCTCGCACACTCAAACAACCCCCCACAGCAGCATTGCAGACAGAGGACACGGCTTTCCAGCTGAAAAGTCACCAAGGGACGGGGAACTGCCAGGGAGTTCCTGAGCTTGCTCTCGGGACAACCTCCTGGGGGCAAAGCACTTTTGAGCCAGAAGCAACCCCTGCCTGGGCTCAGACCCCCAGGACCTCTTCTCCACGGCCTCACGCCTTGCCCACCACTGCAGAGCGGCAGGTGAGGCGGCAACTGCCCTTGGGCTCCCGGGGAGACATGGTGGCTGCCCGGCCCAGGTGGCTTTAGAAAGGTGACCTTGCTCCACTCAAGGCCGGTGGGGGGGCCAGGCTACGGCCTGTAGATCTTAATGACGTCCTTGATGGGCCTCCGGCAGATGGGGCAGCAGGCCCGGGCCTGCCTCTTGAGCCGCAGGCCGCAGCTGTGGCACAGGCACATGTGTCCACACGTGTAGATGACCGTGTCCACCTCGCCGTCGAAGCACACTGTGCACTCGCCGTTCTTGCTGCCGGCCGGCTCTGGTGCCGGGAACACTGGGGACAGTGGAGGGCTCAGTGGGGAGCTGGGGGCTGTCACTGCCAAAAGGGAGCACGGGACAGACATTAGTAATGTAGCCCTGGGGTAAGTCCTGCTGAGAGGCCCCAAGATACAGAGCCTCTGCTGCAGAACCAGTGGGGAACAACTCTGGAGGGGCCAGCTGTGGCTCTCGTCTGGGCTGGTGTCAGCCTCTCCCTTTCTACCCCACCAAGCATCAGGCTAAGACGCCACCACCGCCCCCGCCGAGCGATGCCACACCGAGGTGTCTGGCCTGTACAGCTGAACGCCAGCTAAGGGAAGGAGAGGATGGGAGGGGGGCAACCCCGGCCAGTCCCAGGAAGGACACTGGCACACCAGAAGGAGCCAGCCAGCTGCCAGCCCGAACCCTGCCGGGCTTCACGTTTCCTTACCCAGGGAGGACTCCGACGCCGAGGAGGACTGGTTGACACTGAAGGTCATGTCGGAATCGCTATCGTCCTGGGAGCCGCTAAGGGATCCTGACGGAGTTGTGGTTGCAGGACTGGACTGAAGGGTACCTGGGACCCAAAGAACGGCGTCAGAGGCGGTGAGGGTCAGACCTGCCTGCTGGCCCCAGTTCTCTACCGCCCTGCAGCTTCACTTCCTGTCGGTCTAACAGGCAGAAAAGCTGCCCTGGGGTTCCTGGACGCTCCCTGCCCACCCAACCTCCGTCCTGCTAAGTCAGAAAAAGCACGGGGTGGGGAACCAGCAGTTAGCGTAATGGCTATGTCGCTGGACTCCCATGTAGTCGACCGCGGTTCGCGTCCCTGACCTGGTGGCTTAAAACTCACGCCGGGCACGTGTGCGTGCGTGCCCAAGATCCCGGGAGGAGAATGGAAGAGAAGGGATTGTGGCGTGACCATCCCCCCTGGGGGGTGATTTCTCGCTTTCTGTCTCTATGTCTCTCTCTGTCTGTCTGGCGAGCGCACGCGCCCTATGGCGAAAAAAACCTCTCAAAAAAAAAAAAAAAAGAAAAAAAGAAAATGCATGGGGTGTTTTGGGCCACACTTGACCCTCACCCGTACGACCTGGGCTCTAAGAACCCCCACTCTGGTCTCCATGGTAGTTCAGCGAGGGTACATAACCTAAGGAAGACCACGGAAGCCCTACCCTGTGACCCACCAGAACTGCTGAGAAAGGTCCATCCCATCGGGAGGCCAGCCCGGCATGTCGGAGCCACCCTGTGCTGCCTGAGACAGCAGCTAACACGGAGGACAGTGAAGCTCCGAGATGGAGAGAGACGGGATCCTGAGGACACCCTCTCAACACCTAGATCCAGCTGTTCCTGAACTCACACAGTGTACTCCCAGACTTGACAAATAATCTCAAATGTCCCTTTTTGCTTAAGGCATCTTGAGTCAGGTTCTGTCACTTGTCCCTATAAGACCCCAGACTAATAGTGGCCAACCTGGATGAGTGTTTTCCCCCAAGCTCATTGGTGGTGCCAATGCTAACGGATCATGTCTCAAGAGGAAGAGGGATGCCCCTCCCTCATCCCCTGGAGGTGACGGGCAGATGCGGCAGCACTCCGGCTGCTCTGAGGGAGCTATCGGCCCTGCCAGGCCCCCGCCTCCAAAATCAGTTCCCTCCTTTCTGCCTCCTCCCGTGACCACTCCGGGCTCACCCTGCCTCCTCTGAAGGTGCGGAGTGACAGGGAGCCCAGGCTTAGCTCCGGTAAAGCCCCGGCAGGAACCCAGGCCGCTCAACCCCACCCAGGAGAGAGACTACATCAGAGGGCCCTCAGCCAGGCCCGAACAGCCCACCACCCACCTGGCCGGCCTGCTCCTCCTCGCCCTCCCGGGCGGCGGCTACAGTTACTGTCACCGCTGAGGGCACTCACCGCCCGGGCCCTGCGGCAGGCACGGTAAGCACGTGACTGCGTCCTCAGTTACACCCCAGGACGTGGGTTTACTCTCTACATGGAGGGAAACTGAGGCTCAGGAGAGCCTGGTCTGTCCGACATCATCATGGTGACCCTGGGACAGTCCTCTGATCTCTCCATGCTTCAGTGTCCTTATCGGAAGGTGGGGACAATGACAGTGATGTCATGGGGTCTTCAAGAGGATGAAACCCAGTGACGTGACAGGGCACGCTGTTTCTGTTACTAGGTAGACTTACTTCCTGAGCTGAGAAAAGGAGCTGGGCTCTCTGGAAAGTCTTTCTGATCACCCCCCTTCTCTCTCAGCTGTCCACCCCGGGTCTGTGTGTCCTGTCCCTTGCCCGCCTTGTCCTAGAGCCCAGGGCCGGGCCTGGCTTAAAGCCGGTGGGTACTCCCCATTCCGGGCATGACTGAAGACAAGCACTGTCTCAAAATAGGACAGTTCAAGCCTCTATTCCACTTTCTGGGACGGTGCTATTCTTACTGCCTTTTTTGCACGTAATTAACTTGTGTCTCCTACGCTTAATACGCATGCCGCGTGCTAAACGCACCCTAATATAGAGAATCTAACACCGGGATCACAGTCTCACCCACCACCTACCGACTGCCTCCAACCCGCCAGGTCCCGGTCCCAGCCAGCCCCTGTCTAGGTCAGGGGTTCACAGACTGGCCAGGAAGCAGCGACGTCTGCACGGGGGTCAGGAGGCACCCGTGGGAATGCATGTTCCCAGAGCACACCCCAAACCTGCGGGATCGGGGATCGCGGATCACGGATCACGGATCGGGGTCGGGGATGGGGCCGGGGCGCGGGCGGACTCACCGAGGAGGCGCAGCTGGCCGGCAGCACCGCCGCGCACGGCGAAGAAGGCCCAGAGCGCCTGCGTGGTGTCGACGCACAGCAGGCGGCCGCGCGGGCGCCCGTTGACGCCCAGCAGCACGTCCCCGCCGGGCCGCAGCGTGAAGCTGAGCGCGTCGCCGCCGCTCGGCACGGGCCCGGCGCGCGCCACCACCCAGTACTCCTTGCGGTCGAGCAGCGCGTCGGGGTCGGCCGGCAGCTCGGCGGGCCGCAGCGCGCCCGGGTCGCACGACGTGATGCCGAAGGCCAGCGCGCCGGGCGCCGCCATCCCGGGCCGGCCCACCTCCACGAACAGGCTCTCGCCGGGCCGCAGCGGGCGCTCGGAGAAGACGAGGGTGCGGCCGCCGTCGGGCCGCGGCGCGCAGGCCACCTTGCGGTCGGCAGACAGGCTCACGTCGGGCCCGCGCGTCGCGTGGAAGCGCAGGTCGGCCTCCAGCAGCGCCGGCGACGACGCGGGCCGCGGGCGATCGCGGGGCCCGCACGGGATGGCGGCCGCGGCGTCGGCGGGCGGCGGGTCCCGGGGCTCGGCCCAGCGCCAGGTGGCCCAGCTTGGCCACCACCTGGTTGTTCTCGAGCTCATTGTTGTCGAAGTTGGCGGCGTCGTGGCTGCTGGGCGGCGGGCAGGTGCTGAAGCGGGCCTGGCCCAGGCGCGCGGGCGGCAGCGTGTCGGCGAACGCGCTCTCTGCAGGGACAAGGGGACAGGGCAGAGTGCCTGTCGCTTAGTGAACGTGGTTAAGCACAGCCCGCTCTGCCCACACACTGCTCCCTTGGGATGGCTGCTGTCCGTTCTTGCCCTCCAACCTCTCCTTCCCTCGCTCTTCTCTCCTTTCACCCCTTCCTCGCTTCCCTCCCTTGACCTCTTCCCCTTCTCCCTTGTTTCTTTTTTCTTCTCTCTTCCGTCCTTCCCTTACTCGTGGCTTTTCATACTTCGGAACATTTGAAAGCCCTTACTCCCTGTCCCTGCCCTTCCCCAGCACACAGCTCCAGGAAAGAGGTGTGTCAGTGGCCCTCAGCAGGTGCATCTCTGAGTCCCATGTAGTGACGCTGGGATCCTCACAGCAGCCTGGGGGCTGCACTGTCACTACCTGCCACTTTGCCCAGGTGCAGGGGGCTTAGGGAGCATGGCCGAGGGCACACGGTGTACAAGTGGCAAAGCCACGCCCGGAACCCAGTCTGTCTGGCCAGTTCTGGGTCCACTGGGAATCTCTGTGTCCACGCAGGTGGTGAGGGAGTGAAGATGGGCCCTTTGGCCTCAAGCGGCCTGCCGGCTGCTGCGTCCCCACCCTCCCTACTCCCCCCCCCACCCCCAGCTCAATAAACGGGGAATGAATAAGGGCTTTACAAGAGATGGGCTCCTTCTGCAGAACAGAAAACCAAGGGGAAGTTTTTGCAGAGTTACAAGATCTGTGAATAACGTTTGGGCGATATGGAAGAATGCTCTTGGTGTTACACAATAAGGATGCGTCAAAAAGCAAAATGCAGTGCTTATCATTCGGATGGTACAGGTCTGCCTGCGTTCCGTGTGTGTTTTCCTGCTTTCCTTGTTTGTTTTCCGTCTCCCTAAATAGAATGTGAGTCCTGGAGGGCAGGGCCTGTCCCAGTCGTCCCCACCATGCTCTCGGAGCTCAGCAGAACTTCTGCTTGGCATAAATAGCCTTCATTATTAATAGTTTATTGGAGAATAAATGGATGAATGCGGTCTCTGGAAGAGGCTGACTGCCACTCTGAATAACAAGTCAGGGAAAGAAACAGTCATTTAGAATATTTTTGATGATGTTTTTAGTGATTAAAAACTATTAATTATGGTGAGTAAATAAAAAGTATTCTGATTTTTAAAACCAGACCCCTCTAGCCAAGATTTCATTAGATGTTATCATCCTGTAGTTTGCATCATGAAAAAAAAATTTTTCCTGTTTAATTTTCCAGATATAAAATGAAGTCATAATAAGCATGCATTCCACCCTCTGCGCGCCCCAGGCCCTGAGTCTGCAGGGCATCCCCATCCCCACCGCGTCCTGCAGACAGCGTCCACCGAGTCTGCATTCACAGCTCCCCCGGGCAGTCGGGGGCCCAGCGGCAGCCAGGGTTCTGGCCAGCGCAATGAGCTAACGCCAGGCCTCCCCCTGAGGCGGTGGGGTCTCTGCTCCCCATGGCCCGGGTGCCCTTCCCCTTCTGCTGCTCAGGCACTGTGGGCAGCCGAGTGTGTGCACCTCGCTTTCCCTTCTGTGGCCTGAGGGAAGAAGCGGGATCTCAGTGTGATTATTCTACAGAGCATACACACGTGCATATGTGTCTGTCATTTTATTCATATGCACAGAAAATCAAATTCTAAAAAGGAATCTAAGGAAATGGTAATTGCCTCTCAGGGGAGTGAGGATTTTTCTTTAGATTTTTCTGTTACCCAATTTTCTACATTAGATGTGTACACTACAAATTTTTATCAGAAAACCTTCAGTAGGGCTGGGCCCATGGCCTAACGGTTAAGGGAGCTAGATCCCGCATGCCTGACCATGTGGTTCAAATCCTGACCCCAGTGACTTGAAAAACATGCCAGGTGTGTGTGTGTGTGTGTGTGTGTGTGTGTGTGTGTGTATGTGCGTGCCCAAAGTCCTGACTGGAGGGAGAAATGGAGAAGGGACTGCAGTGTGACCACGCCCCATTGGGGGGTGCTTTCTTCCTCTCTCTCTGTCTCTCTGGTGAGGGAGCACACCATCTGGCAAATTTGTTAAAAAATCAATATTATTTTGAAAAATAAAATGTTCAATTACTATTTCACAGTGGGAAAAATGCCTGTGATGTAACACTAAGTGAACCAAAGGAGTCTGTTGCTTGATTCCAATTTCATGGGACACGCGTGCCAAGAACGCACAGGAACGTACCGGAAAGAAGGCCTGGAGTCTGAGGGCAGTTACCTCGGGGTGGAAATTTGCTGCTGTAGTTTTCTAACGGTCCTGTTTCTCTCCAGCATATATCAATTTTGTAATAAGAAAAAAGAAGCACTTCTTCCGGGCATTTTAGGCCAGCGAATCTTCTGGGCACCTCCTGGTATAATGCGCTTTCCCAGGGCTCGGGCCCCACCCACCTGCGTCCTGCCAGACCAAGCCTAGAGGCGTGGGCCCGGCTCGCCCCGGCCTCTGCTGCTCCTGGCCCTATGCTCGCCAACACTCTGCCCCCGCCTCCCATCCCCAGTGCGCACCCCTTGTGCCACCAGCGGCCCCCCCCAGGCGCCTGTCCTTCGGTGCAGTGGCCCGCGTAAGAGGATGGCCTGTGGAGACGGCGCAGGCCCTGCTTCATCCTTCCCGGCTGTGTGAGCTTAGGTAAGTCATTTCACCTCTCGGAGCCTCAGTTTCCTTCCTCAACTTCTCCTGTTGGGTTGTCGGAAAAATCACAACACATTTTTGCATAGAAAAAATATGTCATGACTTTTCCGACAACCCAATATTATACTATAAAACATTTTTAATATCTCTAAACATATATGTAATTGGCAGAGAATGTATGCATATGCCAGAGGAAGAGAAAGCACCCCCAACAGTGGGGGTATGTCAAGCCGCAGTGGCTTTTCCTTCATTTCTGCATCTCATCGGGACTTCAGGCATACACGCGCACATATACATGTACACACACACACACACACACACACACACACCTAGTGTGTTTTTCAAACCACCGGGGCAGGGATTTGAACCACAGTCAGACATGTGGGATCCGACTCCCTATGCACAGCAGTTAACCACTCTGCTATGGGGCTGGCCCTGAATGATTTTTATAAAGGAAGTAGCACAACATGGCACTAAACGCTCATGCGTGTCAGTTCGTCACCTTACAGCATCTGTTCGACACAACGCAGCGTGCTCGCCAGGGTGAAGAGTCCAGCAGACAGGCACGGGCCCTGCGTCTGCGAGGCGCCGCTCTAGCGGGACAGACAGGCCAGCATGAAGCACTTATGGGACACCTGAGTGCCGAGACCACTGTCCTGTGCGGGGCCCTCACGTGGGGGAGCTCCGAGGCCCTGAGGGACAGTGAGCTACTCCTGGTCACATGGCCTAGGAAGGACAATAGCTGGGCTTCTCTGGTAGTGTGTGGAGGAGGGGGCTTGGCCAGAAGAGGCTTCCCCACCGGGGGTAGAGAGTCGCAGGCCAAGGGGAAGGTGGCAGGCTAGGTGGCATACAGGCATTCCGGGACAGCTGGCCTGAAGGAGAAGGCCGCGGCCCCGGAAGCGGGTGTGCTTGTGTGACACTCACAGCGATTGACAGCTCACTGCCTGGCACACACATGGCAGTCCCTGGGAAAGGCTGGGTCGCCTCGCTCCACACAGGGGCTTTGTCCCCAATGGGCACTGTCCCTGAGACAGGACCAAGACAGCACAGTGGCCACCCCGGCCTGACTCCGGAATCCACTGCTTGAAGGGCCACTCTGTGGAGCAGCGGCCAGCCACCTGTGGAAATCCAGCCTCTGGGGCCAAGGGAGCGTCTAGCCTGTGGACCTGATGGTGCTCACGGCCCTTTCCCTGGGGACCTACTATTGACAGGTGCAGGTACACGCAGCATCCATGCGGTCCTCACCACCATCCTGAATGGCTCTGTAAAACAGCACACTTCACAGTGCGGGGACACTGAGGCGCCAGGTGGGCTGTGTTACTCAAGGTCACACAGCCAGGTGACAGAAATGGGGCCAGGTCCCTTGACTAGCGATCCTGCCTCCTAAACCCAGCAGTTCAGCTCCTGGAGCTGCCAACCCGTGGACTGGGTCCCTAGTCAGCACTGGAGTCTGTCTGAGGGATGCACTGCAGCCTCTGAGGAGGGTCCCACAGACACCCCTCCCTCCCGCGAGCGTCCACTGAGCAGTAACAGAGCCGGCCAGGTCCAGGGAGGCTGGAGGCGGGCAGGCCTCCCACTCCCCTCTCCTGGGCCCCTCCAGGGCCTGGCTGGGCCTGAGCTGGACCGTCCTTCCCATTCCTTCCCCTTTCTCCCTGAGGTCGGATCACTCTGGGGCTGAAGTCAGGCAGAATTTGTGTCCCGAGAGAAACCATCTTTGTATGAAAATGAAGGCAGGAAGACCTGGAGACAAGGGCCCATCCAGGTCCCCTCACTGTCTCAAGGACGGATTTGGGCCACGCACTGGAGGCAGAAGTGACGGGACGTGCCAGAGTGGACATGAGGCGAGGGACAGGAACTGCGGTTGGCTCCTGCGTTTTTTGCCTGCTCCCCCAAGCGGGCGGTGGGCTTCCTGGCAATGGGGGCAGCTGGGGGGCAGGGAGCGGGGGGACTCGAGAGCCCCGTGTGATGCTCAGTGTGGGACCTGCTCTCGGAGACCAGGAGGAGAGGATGGATAGATGGAGGGACGGGTGGCAATGGGGACGCAGGAGTCAGCAGTTCAGAGACAGGATTCCAGGCCTGGCGACAGGTGTGAGACACCGGGAAAGGGCAGGTCATGAGAAACGGCGTCCTCACCATTCGTCACGCTCCCCTGTCCTCCCATTTCTACGTGCTCATGGCCATCCAGTCTGAGAAAGTGCAGCGAGTGAGCCTGGGGTAGGCTCCCCAGGGCTCCCGACACAGGGGACATGCAGAGAGGAGCGCAGGCAGGCCAGAGGAAGACCGGGAGCCAGAGCGGAGCTGGAGAGCGGGCAGAGCTCCCCGTGGCCTGAGAAGCCGAGTGAGATGACGGCGCGGGGAGAGCTCGGGGCTTGGGTCTTCTGGGAGGAGGGGACAGCAGAGGATGGCACAGACAACAATTGGGAGAGGGACCCGCTCTGGAGGAGAGACAGTAGCTGGTAGAAGAGACAGGCAGGGGCATCCTTAGAAACACGGAAGCTACTGGGTCAGGACATGGCACAGAGGTTGGGGTTGCTGGGCCCCACATGGCAATCTCACAGTTCAAGTCTCCGACCCAGCTGCCTGAAAAGCATGCCGGGCCCTTGTGTATACGTGCCCAGGTCCCAGAGGACAATGGAGGAGAAGGGATTGCTGAGGGATGCTCTCTCACCTTCTCTCTCTGTCTCCAGTGAGCACACACACCCTATAGCAAAATATAAAATAAAAATATAGAAGCTACCAGAACTCTTTCGTGTGCTCATGGGACAAGGAAGTGGACAAACATTAGGGGCAGTGTCCAAGGACAGGTGGGGGACAGCGCAGAGTTCCTGCCTCTGTGGCCACAGGAGGGCGTTGGAGGGGTCAGGCACTTTATCCCGTGACCCTGGATGTGGAGACGGGTTCAGAGTCGGGCCTGTGGCCCAAGCTGGATCACTGTGGCTAAGTCTTGGGATCTTAGCTAAATCTTTGGGGACAGCAGCTCCCAATCGGCAGGATTTGTGACCCTGGTAGGGCATGGGGCTGGAGCTGCTGGTGGCCCTTTCTCCCCAGAGGGAGAGCCAGTTGGGGGTGAAGCCAACAAAGGCACCAGCCAAGCCAGAAACGAAGCTAGACAATGATCCCGGGGCTGCCCTGGTGGCCTCTGCACTGGGCCAGGCTTAAAGCCAGTCATTCCCTGGGATTCTCAGCCACTCGAGCCATTAATTCCTTTTTCTGTTTGTTTTTGCTTAAGTGAGATTGAACTAGGTTATTGTCACTCACAACCACAGATTTCAGACAAGTCTGCAATGCCGTGGCCCTGGGCTGGCCTGCTTGTTCTGAGCAGGCTTCCACCCTGGGCAGAGGGAGGGAGGCAGCGCCATGACGCTGACACTCCTGAGCTGCCTGGGAGAGGGGCAGGGCTCTGGGAGGACAGCCCGGGGCCTGAACTCGAGAGCCCTTGGGAAGGGCTTCCTCTGAGGAGGAGGTGAAACTTCTTGGAGCCAGGGAGAGCGAGAAGGGAGAAAGGCGTGTGTGGCCTGGCAGAACCGTCCGGTCCTGGGCCCGGGAGTTGCTAAATCCAGCAGACAGGGTAGTGATCTGCCTGGGGCCATCGAAGGCTCTCAGACCGGCTCTGGGGCCAGCGAGCCTACCCAGGTCTGTCCAAGACCACCGACAAGCAGCTACAAGGCCGCCTTGTGAGACAGTGGGTGCGGGCTGGGGGGCTGGCAGCAACCAGGGGTCCACCTATGGGACAGGACGCCAGGAGCCAGGACCCAGCCAGGCACACAGCAGCACTGATGCCTCCAATAGGGGTGTGCGAACAAAAGAACCACAGAGTTCCAGCCGTGTGTGTGTGTGTGTGTGTGTGTGTGTAAACATGCCACAGGTTTTTACAGGAAACACGCGTGGACTGACCCACGTCAGGTGGTACCTGCGTGGGCGGGGGGCACAGCTAGGAGTGGGCGTTGGGGATAGAGTTACATAAAACTAGAGGTGGATGCACGTGGTCTGATGGAGTTTCCACGGCCTGAACCGAGCGAGTCGGGGGGAAGAAGAGGGGGTACGCATCCCCACAAAGGGAATCACGGTGACTGCACCCTCAGCTGCACCTGGGGTCACCTATGGAGCTGCTAGAAATCCTGAACCTGGGGCTGCCCCCAACGGTCTGACTTAATTGGCCTGTGTGCAGCCCATAAACCAGGTCTAGGCGCCCCGGATGGTCTCGGTGTACAGCCAGGCAGGGAACCGCTCGGCAGAACAGCACACCGAGCCCTCGCCCCACGCTGCCGCTTAGACGCCGTGTGCTTGTTTCTTTTTCAAAAAGATTTTTGCTATAGGGCATGTGTGCTCTCAGGAGAGAGAGAGAGAAAGAGAGAAATCACCCCCCAGGGGGATGGCCATGCCATAATCCCTCTCCTTCATTCTCCTCTCAGGATTGTGGGCACACACACACGTTCATTGTGAGTTTCAAGTCCGGGTCCAAGACTCG
This sequence comes from Tupaia tana, assembly GCA_026018925.1. NCBI lineage: Eukaryota > Metazoa > Chordata > Mammalia > Scandentia > Tupaiidae > Tupaia > Tupaia tana. Next base: position 57,727,023 of record JAKSZU010000014.1, on the reverse strand, counting down.
AACCGCAGTGGACCGTGTGGGAGTCCAGTCTCTTAACCATTGCTGGCCCCAGACTACATACCTCTGGTCCCACAGATGCAGCGTTCTCTGCGGCAGCTGGAGCCCCATGCGGGGGCGGGGGAAATGCTAGGCCGGGCACACAGGCAAAAAGCCACGTGAGGCCTGTGATCTGGTTTTTTTATGTGAGGCTTAATTTTGCTTCGCATTTATTTGTTCTACATAAGTATGTCCCAAACACTGCATGGGACATACTCATACAGGACTAAATACTTTTCATGGCTAGAGTTCAAATTTAACTGCATGTCCTGTATTTTCGTTTGCTAAATTGGACAGCCCTAACGAGATGCCACTTTTGTTTGCTGGTTTTCAGGCTTTACCCAGTAAGGTCTGAGAGTGGGGAGGGAGGGAGGGGGGTCTCAGGGGTTCCCTCTTGCACGGAATGCTGCAGCTGAGCAGCTCTGAAGGAACCGTGTCACCTTGCTCCTCGTGATGGAAAGGGGCCCAGAGTGCTCAGGTAAGTGCCGACACCAGCTGCCTCTCACGTAGCCTGCGGTGCCTGGGACGTCGCCCCACGGAAGCCAAGTTCCCCAGGAATGGGAGATATCCGGGGGAGTTGTGAGGTCCTCATGGGGCCTCACCCTGTGCTGGTGACAGCAGGGTGCATGTGGCCTGCACTTACCCATACAGGATCAAAGGACTGCATGGCTATCTTCTTATTTTTATTACAACTTTTTTTCTGATTATAAATCATTGTTAATTTGGAAAGAAAAACAAGGAATAAAAATCACCCGTATGCCCTTTACCCAGTGTAACCAATGTCAACTTGCTATGTCCCTGGGAAGGAAAGGACATTTATTGAGCCTCCGTCATGTGCCAAAAATTCCCCTTCCATTATCTCATAACCTTCAGAAAGGAAAATAATTTTATTGCTCTTTCTGATTGTAAAAGCAATACAAGTTCTTTATACACACACACACACACACACACACACACACATATATATATATATATATATATATATATATATATATATATATATATGTATGTATTAAGGTAACTCATAGAGATATAAAGAAGAGGACCATCAGTTAGCATAATGGCTATGTCGCTGAACTCCCATGTAGTCGACCACGGTTTGAGTCCCAGACCTAGTGGCTTAAATTCACACCTGGCGCGTGTGCGTGCGTGCCCAAGATCCCGAGAGGAGAGTGGAGGAGAAAGGATTGTGGCGTGGCCATCACCCCTGGGGGGTGATTTCTCGCTTTCTATCTCTCTGTCTCTCTCTGTCCTTCTGGCGGGCACACACGTGCTATATTAAAAAAAAAAAAAAAAAAAAAAAAAAAGAAAAAAAAGAAAAAGAAAACTCTCCCAAAAAAAAGAAAAAAAAAAGAAAAAGGAAGTGAATGCCCCCACTACCCTGGCACCCAGAGATGGGATTTCTTCTGTCTCATTGGCCCTTTGTGTATGCTGTGAACATTGTCCTGCGGACCTGAGCCAGGTACTTGCTACCAACTAGCGATTAGCACACCTGCAGATAAGGAAACCAAGGCCCCCGCCTGCTGTGCTTCGTTGACTTTCCAAGGACTCTGCCTGTCCCTCCCCTCCTGGGTGCAGAATGTTGCAGGGCTCAGGGAAGGCTCTCTGAATGAGGTGAACGGGGAGGGGGCATCGAGGTGACCCCGCAGGTTTATTCAGTCTCGAGTCATCAACGGCTGTTCCAATGTGTATATTTAAAAATCCCAAGGCGCTCACGCTGATTATGGAGTGGCTGTGAGTTCCTGTCAGCTAGGCGGAGGCAGGGGCTGTGAACGAGCACGCAAATGATTGCGTCTCTCCTCTGCAGAACTGAAGAGCTCCAAGAAAGAGCAAGGTTTTAGAAACCTGCATTTCCTGGAGGTGAAATACCAAAGCATTTCATGGAAAACATGCTGAGGAGGCTGGGGACACAGCTTTCCCCAAGCAAGGCCCCGACTTGGAAGGTCTGGCCTGCCTAAGCCTGAAATCTGGACACGTGCTTCGGCTACTTGCATGCAAGCAGGGACTCTCCTCTCAGCTGTTATTTCTCGAGAGCCTTCTCCGTGCCAGAGCCGTGCTGTGTCCCTTTCACACCTCATCCCACATAACCCTGCCTGCAATCCCATGATGTAGGTACTATCATGAACCCAGGTGAAAAACGAACAAACATGCCCAAGGTCACACAGCTGGCCAGGAGAGAGCCGGGTCTAGAACACGTGTCCCTGTAACTCCCAAGCAGCGCCTGGTCTTGACCTCGCAGTTTTGCTGCCTGCCTACTTCTGAGGGGCCAGAAGGGACGTAGCTTGAATGCATGAACTTTCTGTTCACATCCAACAGTGGGCACTGGCGCAAGGAGTCCAAGCCAAGGTTCACATTCAAGATACAGGGCTAAAAAAGCAGACATGGGGAGCCAGCGGGTGGTGTAATGATTACATCAGTGGACTCCCACGTAGTCGACCATGGTTCAAGTCCCAGACCCAGTGGCTTAAAACTCATGCTCGGTGAATGTGTGTGCGTGCCCAAAATCCCAAGAGGAGAATGGGGGAGAAGGGATTGTGGCATGGCCATTTCCCCAGAAGGTGATTTCTCACTTTCTGTCTCTCCAGCGAGTGTACATGCCCTAAAGTAAAACTCTGTCTCCCCATAAAAGACAAAAACAAAAACAAAAAACCCCAGAAAGGGCCCAAACATTTGGGTCTAAATACCATGGTAATCCTTATCATGAACTACTACTCAGCAATGAAAAGGAGCAAACTACTGGTCTGCACAGCTATGACATGAATTGGTCTCAAAACTGTACTGTTGAGATAAAGAAGCCACACACAAATGCATATGTACTGTACGACTACATTTACATGAAGTTCACCAGTGGGCACAACCTCCTAGGTTGAAAGACCACAACAGCGCTGCCTGGGGCCAGGGCAGTTGACTCAGAAGGGACCAGCTGGGATACGGACAGGCGTATAAATCTGCCAAAGCCCACCAGCCTTTACATCTGTACATTTCATTGCAGGTAAATTATAGGGAGGGCTGTGTCCAGATCCCCCTTCACTCCTGCAGAACTCTAGGCTGGGCTGGTCTAGTGCAACCTGGAGGCTCAGGAGCTAATGTCACAAACAGAAAGCAGATTAGGGGTTGCCGAGGGCCAGAGAGGAGAGGAGGCCATGGCTGTTCAGCGGGTAAGGCTTCCTTCTGGGGTGGTAGAAGTGATGGTTGCCAACTGAATGCCACTCAATTGTATTTAAAATGGATACTTTTGGGATCAGCAGATGGTATAATGATTATGTTGCTGGACTCCCACACAGTTAACCACGGTTCGAGTTCTGGACCCGGTGGCTTAAAACTCACACTGGGAGCATGTGTGTGCGTACCCAAAATCCCGAGAGGAGAAGGGATTGCAGCGTGGCCATCTCCTTGGGGGGCGATTTCTCATTTTCTGTCTCTGTCTCTTCAGCAAGTGCACACACCCTATAGCAAAAATCTCTCTTAAAAAAATGGTTACTTTTCTGTTTCGTAAAATTTACCTCCATTTTAAAAACAGTTAGAAGGGAGCGGAGTCTGTTCCACGCACGAACAGCAGAGTTCAGCAGGAGTGTCTGCCTCCTCTGCCAGTCAGGCTCACACGGTCTCTCTCCACACGGGCCTTGAGCCCCTTTGCGGGGGGCCTGAGTCTGGCACATCCGACCCCTGACAGCCACCACACACACACAGTATGGGTACTTGGCACCTGAATCTGGCAGTGAGTGAATGAACGAGAGCACAAGTGGGTGTGTGAGTCAGTAAGTGGATGGACAAATGGATGAAGGGGCGAGCGATGAAGAAAGACGTGTGCAAATGCGTGAGTGATTTAGTGAATGGACGCATGAGCAAATGAGCCAGGGAGTGAAGGAGCAAGTACGTGAATGTACCAGGGCCAGAGCATGGGTTCAAACTCTGGGGGTTCCAACCTCCCTGCGCTCACTTATCCCGTCTACAAACGGGAGGGCTGGTTGGCCTGGAAATACACAAGGCGCCTGGCCCAGCCTGGCAGAGGGAGCCCTCGAAAGCAGCTGAGGGTATTAGTGCAAGGCCCTGCCTGGTCCCCCAGGGCTGCCTAGCTGGCCCGCCCCCTCCAGCCGAGCCAGGACCTACCTAGCAGCTGCACCTCGTCGGTGATGCCGTAGACGTCGATGAGTGCCCAGAGCGGGCCGCCCACGGCCACGCCGCAGTGGAAGAGCACCGGCTCGCCGTCGTTGACGCTGTAGAAGACACGGCCGTGGCGGTCGGCCCAGTAGGCCAGCACCGTGTCGCGCAGCGCCAGGTTCTCGGGCAGCGCCTTGGCCCAATAGCCAGGCCGTGTGACCAGGTCGGGGCAGGCGTACTTGGGGATATCCTGAGCACTCATGAGCGATGGGTCGTGTGCGGTGAAACCAAAGCGCAGCGCACCGCTCCAGCCCGGGCGCACGGCCACCAGGCGCAGTCGCACCTGCTCGTACAGCCGGATGGGCCGCTGCGTGAAGGTGACACCGTTGCAGAAGCTGTTGCGACGCGTGGCCCGGCGTGAGTGGCCGTCCAGCCGCACGTTCTTGCCCTTGGCCTGTGCGTGGAAGCGCGGCGCCTCGCCCAGCACCGGGCGTCGCTCAGAGCCGGGCCCGCAGCAGGGCCGGGTGGCCAGGAGGCGAGTGGGTGGGCTTGGGTCTGCAGGAAGAGAAAGGCGACAGTTAGGGCCAGAACTCCTGCAGGCCTTTTGTTTTTAAAGACATTTTTGCCTTAGGGTGTGTGTGCTCACCAAAAGAGAGACAGAGATAGTGAGAGGAAAAGTGAAAAGTCAGCCCCCGGGGGGATGGCCACACTGCAATCTCTTCTCCTCCATTCTTTCCTGGGATCTTGGGTCCGCAGGAGCACACACCTTACATGAGTTTCAAGTCACAGGTCTGGGGCTGGAACCCTGGTCAGTCATGTGGGAGTCCAGTGACATAACATGCCATCTGCTGGCTCCTCCATTCATCTTTTTTCTTTTAATGTTTTTTAGACAGAGCTATTTTTTGCTATAGGGCACACACTTGCAGAGAGACAGGGATACAGTGAGCGAAAAGCGCCCTCCCCACCCCCGCCCTTGGGGGTGATGGTCACGCCCAAATCCCCTCTGCTCTCTTCTCCTCCAGAGACTTTGGTCAAGCATGCACCCACGTGTGCTGTGAATTTTAAGCCGCTGGGTCTGGGACTTGAACTGAGATCGACTACATGGGAGTCTATTGACACAACTGTTACGCCATCTGCTGGTCCCTTGATTCATCTTTTGAAGAATCTTTTTCATTTAAATTTAATCTCAAGGAGGCTCCAGGCTAGACCAAAGGGAGACCATCCCCAATCTCCTTGCCAAAAAAATCACTGTACCTAGTTCGCATAGACCAGCATGTGTGTGGTGTGTGTGGTGTGTGTGTTGTGTGTGGTGTGTGTGGTGGTGTGTGTGTGTGGTGTGTGTTTGTGTGTGTGGTGTGTGTGTGTGTGTGTGTGGTGTGTGTGGTGTGTGTGGTGTGTGGTGTGTGTGTGTGTGTGTGGTGTGTATGTGTGGTGTGTGTGTGGTATGTGTGTGGTGTGTGTGGGGGGTTTGTGGTGTGTGTGTGTGTGTGGTGTGGTGTGTGTGTGTGTATGTGTGTGTGTGCACGCGCGCTCTAAAGCACTCTCAGATGTGCCGACACTAATAAGCTTACCACAACTGACAGCCAGGGGTCAAATAACTTCTTCTCTGCCCCATCAGTGCCCCCACACCTGGAAGGACCTTCCTGGGCTGGGTCCCCAAAGGCAGCAGCCGCTCTTTGGGGACAGACACTTTGGCTGATTTCTCTGTGCGGGTAACCTGACCACACATCACGGCTCCGAAGCAAATCCAGACAGAACGTGAGCAAGGCTGGCTTTTCTAGAGCACGTACCTTCGGGGTTTATTTATAGGGGAATTCTGCTCTGAAGGAACTGGGGGGGTCCTGGAGTGGTTTCCTGTCAAAGGACACGGCCACTGGCCATGCACCCGGGTGGTCCAGGGCTGAGTCCCCCCGGCTTTGCTCCTTCCACCCCAGGGGTGATTCCCGGGAGGCTCTGGCAGGCTGGGAGGTGGCAGGGGCGTCTGTCTGCTCCTTGTTCACAAAAGTACAATATTCTTGGCAATTTACTATATGGTGTGGGCCCCCGAGGCACACAGTGAGAAGGACGGAGGCCCTGGGGACGGAGACCACTCCTCCCCGCAGATACAGGGTGCGCTGTGCCCTGGGCACATGACGGGTGGGGCGGGGACCAGTGATGCTGAGGCTGATGGGAGCTAGAGCAAGAGCAAAGGGAGAGGGGGGCGCAATGGTGACACGGACAAGCCACGGCTGCCCTCCCGGCCCGAGGACAACCGAGTCCCAGCCACCGAGGTCAAAACCAGGCAGGGACGCTAGGCGGCCCCTCTTCAAACAGAAGTCACTGACCCCAGGGACAAAACACATGAAACAAAAAAGCAAGGTCCCATGTTAGAAAAAAAGAACGTAAGAGACTTCAGTTCCAGGTGCAAATCCCCGAGGCAGACAGGATTCCCGCTCTGATGGAGCTGACATAAGAGTAAATAAAACAGGGACCAGCAGTTAGCGTAATGGCTATGTCGCTGAACTCCCATGTAGTCGACCGCGGTTCGAGTCCTGGACCCAGTGGCTTAAACTCACACCGGGCGCGTGTGCGTGCGTGCCCGATCCTGAGAGGAGAGTGGACGAGAAGGGATTGTGGCGTGGCCATCCTCCTGGGGGGTGATTTCTCGCTTTCTGTCTCTTTCTGGTGAGCACATGCACCCTATAGCAAAAACCTCTCAAAAAAATGTAAATAAAACACACTCTGCAGAAAGATGCAGCCAAGGAGGGGTACGGAGGTGCTCTCCAGGGTTTTCAGGGAGGACCTCTGTGGTCAGTGACTTCTGAGCAGAGACCCGAAGGAGGTGACAGGGCGAGCCCCAGGTATCTGGAGGAAGAGCGCACCGGCAGGGCTACAGCACGGGCAAAGGCCCTGAGGTGGGACACGCTGGTGCGGGTGAGAGACAGCAGAGACGCCACAGTCCCGTGTGAGCAAGTGAGGCCTGGGAGGGAGTGGGATCAGGGCCGGGCAGGGAGGGCGGCTCCTGCAGCAGCTTCCCTGGCCCTTCACTCAGTGAGAAGCGGCGTCAGTGAAGGCTCAGGGCAGACAGGCGGAGGACGGCGCCGGCCCACAAGAACGGAGCCAGCTGCTGGGGAGGGGGTGGGCCAGGAGGAAGGGGAGCAGGGCTGAGATAATGGGGGCTCGGCTGGGGCTGGGGGCACCAGTTGAGATAGTGAGAAGGGGTTAGAGTCTGGGTCAGAGGTCACTCCCACCCAAAGAGGTCAAGACCCTGGAGGGACTGGCCAGCCATCACCTCCCGCAGGGCTCAGGTCACCACGAGGGACCCCACTGTTCTGCCGGTCTACACAGTGAGCCGTGGGGTCCCTCTGCACCTGCCGGCACCATTCCTCCTCTGGCTGCTGTCCCCTCACTTTCTGTGGCAGGTGGAGCTTCCCCAGCCAGTGTGCCGCCTTCACTCCGAACACAGAAATCGGGTGTGTCTGCCCGTGACTGCGGTCGGTCCAGCTGGGAGAGCCCGTTTGTTTCCCAGCCAGGTTAAGCTGGGTTTCTGACGCTGTAACCAACCAAAATGTACCGTCTGGGGGCCGCGGGACATGGCGCTCTGCCATGGGGGAAGGTCCTGGTCTGCATCCTGGGACCTCCCTGTGGTGCAGGGAGCAATGCACGCCTGTGATCCAGACTGAGGCCGGGTGACTGCAGTCTGAGGGCCTGGAGGTGCCTGTGTCTCCCTGTCTCTCTCCAGTCTCTCACAGAGGAAATAAACTTTAAAAAAGCCCTGACTGACAGGCCGGCCATGCATGCAGGCACTGTAGGCGAAGTCTTCACTTAGTCCTCATCGTTCCCCTACAAGGGAGAGACTCCCGTATCCATGCCCACCCCGCGGACCAAGGGATGGGGTTTCAGAGAGCTCGAGTCACTGAGTCACAGAGCTGGGAGGCTCAGGGCAGAGCCGAGGCAGAAGCCGGGCTTCCGTGGCCCCAGACCTGTCTTCCCAAGCATTTCAGCACCGTGTCCTGCCCTTTAGGAACTAACCCAGGACAGACGGAAGGGCTGGGCCGTGGACTCCGACGAAGGATAGAGAGGACAGCTGCTGACTCCCCGCACCCCGGGGCAGGCCCGCCAGGCCCTGGCACAGCAGGGCAGCAGGCAGAATGCCCACTCCACGGTGCATCCACTTTCCCATCCTGCCCTCATGGAGACCCGAGTCTCTCCATAGACACAGCCAAGTACTCAGTGACAGCAGGATACATAAAGATGACCCCAGGCGCAACACTGGGGGCCGTAGGAGACTCAGCTGGGAGGTCGTGGTGGAGATGCCCACTGAGCCAGGTCTTGAGGGAGGGAAGGGGAAGGGGGAGGCTGGGGCAGAGGCAGGGGAAGCTGGAATGTGGAGGAGAATAAGGAATATGGCACGTGTGGCAGGGGGGGTGTGCGGTCGGCAGCCGCGGCCTTGCAGACAGGAGAGACGAGGTGCTGCAGACTCACAGAGACCAGATGGGAAGCCCCCGAACGCCAGCCCGGTGGGCAAGAGGGAGCCACAAAAGGCCTTCCAAGAGGGAGGGTCATGGCCAGGCCAGCACTGCCCTGAGGGAGGGGCCTCCCGGCAGAAGAGGGTGGACTCAGAGCCAAGCTGCGGGCCATCTCTGGGACCACGAGGCTGGAGGGAGGGCCGCTGGAGAGAGATTTCACAGGGACGAAACCAAAGTGAGCGGGAAACACCGCAGTGTAGACCTTTGGCCGGGCAGCTGGGGGACGGGGAGGCCTGCACTCTGCCCGCTCGCACTGGCCTTGGACACACGCAGACCGTGGGCTGCCACTTCCCCCGGGCCCACCAGGCCAAGGGCCCCTGTGGGTGAATCCTCCAGGAAACATTCAACATGTCACAGATCAAAAGCCCCTCTGAGCCCAAGTCCACAGCCAACCTTGAAGGGTTATTTTTATCTCCCTATCTCCCCATCCTGTTCCCCTACCTTATCTATGGCAGGGAGATTCCTTCCGGAGTGGCTCGGGAATCCTAAAGAGACGTTTTTCCTTTTTCTGCAGACGTTCTTTAAGAGCCACTGGAGAGTCAGATGAACGTGTGTGTGGCGGGGGCTGGGGGAAGGGTGCAGAAAGACTGCCTGGTTGCTATAAGGGTGTGTGTGTGTGGAGGGGGTTGCAGAAAGACTGCCTGGTTACTATAAGGGTGTGTGTGTGGGGGGGGGGGGGTTGCAGAAAGACTGTCTGGTTGCTATAAGAGTGTGTGTGTGTGGGGGGGTGCAGAAAGACTGTCTGGTTGCTATAAGAGTGTGTGTGTGTGGGGGGGGGGTGCAGAAAGACTGCCTGGTTGCTATAAGGGTGTTGGGGGGTTGCAGAAAGACTGCCTGGTTGCTATAAGGTGTGTGTGTGTTGAGGGGGGGTTGCAGAAAGACTGCCTGGTTGCTATAAGGGTGTGTGTGTGTGGGGGGGGGGGTTGCAGAAAGACTGCCTGGTTGCTATAAGGGTGTTGGGGGGGGTTGCAGAAAGACTGTCTGGTTGCTATAAGGGAAGTTTCTTGCAAACCCAACTATATGTCTGAGCAAAATGCAGCCAAGTAGCCAGCGAAGTTTACATATTTGTTTAATCTTGATTATGTGATCCAACTTTCTTCAGGGAATGAGGAATAAACACTCTCTCCCCTCCTCTACCCCAGGCCAAAGCCCTGACGCAAGATAAAGAAAACCAGAGTGAAAAGTTCCTAAGAGGATGTGTTATTTACGCAGGGTGAAGAGGCGTGAAATAAAAGGACAATAAGCAATCTCTGACTCGCACACCAGCGTCTGCTTTCAGCTTGGTTCAGGGGAGGCGGTTCCCATGAGGAGCGAGGAGCGGCAAACGGTGCAGGTGGCCTCTAGGGGTCCCGTGGAGCACCCCAGTTTGCAAATGTCAAAGGAAAACCTAACTTGTGTCTTTTTTTTTTCCTACAGAGACTTTTGCTACAGGCCTCATGCACTCGCTGGAGAGACAGAAAGTGAGAAATCACTCCCCGAGGGATGGCCACCCCACAATCCCTTCTCCTCCGTTCTCCTCTCAGGATTTTGGACACGCACACACATGTGCCCGGTGTGAGTTTTAGCTGCCGGGTCCGGGACTCAAACTGTAGTAGACTCCATGGGAGTCCAGCAATGTAACTGTTATGCCATCTTCTGGCTCCCAAACTGTGGCATTTAAACTCCTGCACTAACCACAAGCGCCCCATCAGAGCAGCGTTAGGGAGGAGGGAGGGCCTCCCCTCCCCGTGCGTCTCCCCACCTTCCCACCCCAACCTGAGCTGCATTTCCCACGATCCCGGCCCCGGCTCACGTGGGGACTACTGGCCTTGCCCTCGCTGTGCCATGCTGGCCTGGATGCTTCTCCTTATACGACTGCAGCTAATCCCCAAAGACAGCCTCGCCTACAGGGTTACCATCTCCATTTTCTTTGTGCTTTCTTTTTTTTTTTTTCCTTTTTCCCTTTAGCAGGATAAGAGGAAAGGCAGAAAGACAGGTGTTTTGACAGAGTCTTGTGAGTCAGGAAGGGGGGATTCTGGGTGGTGGGAACCGAGCGGAGACCTGCAGTTGCCCTCCTGGTTCTCAAGAGGAGGTAAGAGACTCATGGCCGAACACCCCAAGAGGCTCATCAGCCCCAAGACCAGAAGGCAGGGTCTCTAGCATTTCATCATGAAAACATGCCCGATTATATGGGTGGGCTGGGATTTCAGGGCTGGGTGATGAGTGGCCATGGATGGCTAGCGAGATGGGAACTCTGTTCTGAGGAAGTCAGTGTGGCCACTGCCCACCCCTGGGCATGTCTTTCTGGAAGACAGGTCAATATCAGAACTGCTCCCGGCGGGGGCTCCCTGCCTTACTTCACGGGCTCTGGGTGGGAGCCTGGGCTTCCCTACTAAGCTGACTGAGGGCCCTTGAGCAAGTCACCCCACTCTCAAAGCTGTAGTTCTGCCACCTGTAAATGGCGCGTGACCTCTGACCCCCCACCCTACTCAGGCTGCTGCAGGAGTGATGAGAACACAGGACGAGCCAGCAGAAGTTCTGGCTCAATGCACGTTCCCCTGGTCCAGCTGGTGGGGCAGTCCATAGAGTGCTGTTCTGCAGTGCTGGAAGCCACATGGCTGACCACAGGTTCAAATCCCTGAGCTGGCCTGAAAACACCTAGCGCACATTGTGTGTGCCCAAGATCTCAAAGAGCTGGAGACCCTGTCCAGGGTCTCTCTCTCTCTCTCTCTCTTTCTTGATCTTTTGTGTACATGTGTGCACTACCACGAATGGTAATGAAAAACAAACAAACAAAACTTTAAAATAAATGTCCATTCCCTTCCCCGTGGGAAAAATCAAAGTCCAACCACGGGGTAAGCCTCTAACTTTCATCTCTTCCATGTTTTCATTCATTCATTTATTTTTAGTTTTTACTATAGGGCGCTTGCACTCACCAGAAAGAGGGGGGAGAGTGAGAAATCAACCCCGTGGAGAGAGCTACACCACAGTCCTTTCTCCACCATTCTCTTCTCGGGATTTTGATTGCACACACATGCACACGTACCTAGTGTGTCTTCCAAGCCAACGAGTCTGGGACTCGAACTACGCAGTGGGCCATGTGGGTTCCAGCCACCTAAACCTCCACACCACCCAACTGGCCCATCATTTATTACTATTTAATTAGCCAGAGGGCATGTGCACTCATCAGAGAGACCGAGAGGAGGAAAGCTCTCCCCAGGGGAGCACAACACAATCCCTCTCCTCCTTTTCTCTGCCAATGGGATTTTGTGCTCATACTGCCGAGGCTGGGGTTCGAACTGGCAGTCGCCATGTGGGATCTGACTCCCTTAATTACCAGGTCATGGCACTGGCCCCCGTGTTTTTTATTTCGACATCTCAATTTGAGAGATGCTTAAAGAGAGCACAGGTTTGGAGTCAGACAGACCTGAGCTTAAATTCTGGTTTTGCCATGTATTTGCTGTGTGATCTTGGGGTCCATTTAACCTCTCTGGATCTCACCAACCAGACCTAAAAAAACAATGACGGCCGTCTACACTCTGCAGAAATGCTGTGAGGATGACACGAGGCTAACCCCTCAAACAGCGCGTGGCACACAGTAGGTGCTCAGTAAGACTTGGTCTTCCTTTAGTTCCTTTGACTAGAACGGGTCTACTCCGGGGTCAGAGACGCCTACCTGCGGGGGCTAGGGAAATGCATTCTGATAGGCCTCTCCCACGGCGGGCGCGTGACCTTGGCAGAAAAGGCCTCTTGAAAATTCGGGAGCTGCTTCCCTCGGTCTCCAGGGACAGAGGCTATTTTTAAGCCATCACAGCAGCATCCCTGCGCTCGCTGTGCTGTCCTCTGACCGGTCTTCACTCATCTCCCCAGCCCAGCCCTTCCTTTGATCTAAAAAGAGCCCAAGGAAATGGCAGTTACCCAGGAGGGTGGCAGGAAGCAACAGCTTCCGCGTCCCGGTCCCCGCGGCCGAGACATGGCTTCCAGCGTGCTGGCGCCCGGCAGATGGCAGCCCTGCTGAAACGCTCGGCTGAGCCCCCCACCAGGAGGGGGCCTCGCCAACTGGGAGAACGGTCTACTTCTGCCCCCCTCTTACCACGAGGGCTTCGCTGGCATTTTGCTGAGCACCTGCTACACACACACACACACACACACACACACACACATACACAAGCATTGTAGACGGGGGAGTGCTCGGAACAGCCCTGCAGAGCAGGGTGAGCAGCTCCACCGTCCAGAGGAGGAAACCGAGGCTGAGAGGGTGGGCGGGGGCCTCCCTCCCTCCCCACCGTTCTCAGGGGTGGGGTGGGAGGTGCTGGGCCCCTGAGGAGCAGGGAGAGCCGCACAGGTCTCTGTCCCCACAGGCACACCCACACCCAGGCACTTGCTTGATGCTCAACCTCAGTGCATCCCGGACTTCATGACGTCTGCCTTGGGTTGTGGGCCTTGAATGAGAAACCTCTGGTTCAAGTGTCCAAACTGCAAATCACTGCGGTGAGAAGCAACGTGGTGTGCGTGTGCGTGTTGGTGTGTGTGTGCATGCGTGTGTGCGTGCACATGTGTGTATGTGCACGTGTGTGAGGGTTGTGTGTGCACATGTGTGTGCGTGGGTGGGTGGGGTTGTGTGTGTCTGTGTTTGTGTGTGTGTGTGCGTGCACGTGTGTGCGTGGGGGTTTGTGTGAGTGTGTGTATGCGTCTGTGTGCATGTGTGTGGGGTTGTGTGTGTGAGTGTGTGTGGGTGGCTTGTGTGTGCACATGTGTGTGAGGGTTTGTGCGTGCGTGTGTGTGCACATGTGTGTGCGTGGGTGGGTGGGTGGGGTTGTGTGTTGGTGTATGTGTGCGTGTACATGTGTGTGCATGGGGGTTTGTGTGTGTGTGTGCGTCTGTGCGCATGTGTGTGGGGTTGTGTGTGTGAGTGTGTGGGGGTGGCTTGTGTGTGTGCGTGTGTGCACGTGTGTGAGGGTTTGGGTGTGTGCATGCACGTGTATGTGCATGGGTGGGTGGGTGGGGTTGTGTGTGTGTGCGTGTGTATGCACATGTGGGGGTTGTGTGTGTGAGTGTGGGCACGTGTGTATGCACGCGCGTGGGGGGAGGGTTGTGTGTGTAAGTGTGCGGGGGGGTGTGCATACGGGGCGGGTGCTTTAGCCTTCCCGCCACACCTGGAGGAGCAAGGCTCTCTATCTCATTTGGCAACTGAGGGTCCATTTCCATTGGCGGGTTTAAACGCGGGCTAGGAAAAAAATAACCAGCCCTTCCTCGCTCCTGCCAAGTAGGGCAGTGACAGGCACCCGGAGACCGCCACTGGCCACTGGGACTTTGTTCTCCGTCGCAGAGGCCTGGTCACCAGCACGGCATGGAAAGGGGCCAGCCCACACTGGAAACCGCCAGCCTGCTGCCCTCCCCATGCTTAAACTGTCAGCAGCTGCGAGGAGGTCCTGGGGAGGCCGGGCTCCGAGAAAAGCCTCCTTGGTCCAGGCCTCAGGGGCGGCGCTCTGAACATGCGTGGCCTCTAAGGCCAGAGCTCCCGGGGTGAGGCCGTCGTGGCCCTGGGAGCGCGCTCAGCTGGGTTCCCGCGCTGGCTCCAGGCCTCTGCCAGGCCCCTCCACAGCCTCTGAGACTCCGACCTCTGAGGGAAGGGCCAGCTCCTGGGCGAGGGCCCCGTTGCTGTGAGGGTGGGGAGCGTGGCCTCATTCCTTCCCGAGGGCATCATTGCTCCTGCGTCGGACGTGTGCAGAGCATCGCTCCCGGCCAGGGCCTGTGCTGCAGGGTACTTGTGCTGATGGGCACCACACTGCCGGGCCCACAGCTGGAGGGCATCGGGGAGGTGGACACAGGCACCTCAACTGCCCAGAAGGCTGGGGCACTGGGGACCACTCCTCAGAGGAGCCCCTCTGTAGCCTGAGGAAGAAGGGCTGGGAGGATGACACAGGACTGGAGGGGGGCCAGCCAGGTGGCATGGTGGTTGGGGCAGCAGGATCTCATGTGGCCGACTGTGGGATTCGAGTTCCGAACCTAGCAGCTTAGAAAACATGCCAGGGACATGTGCATGCATGTCCAAAATCCCGAGCAGAGAGTGTAGGAGAAAGGATTGCAGCACGGTGGTCCCCCTGCGGGTGCTTTCTCACTCTCTCCCCTCCTCTCTGTCTCTGTCCGCTGACACATGCACCCTATGACAAAAATTAAAATAAAAATATATAAAAGGACAGGAAGTGTATTTCAGGCAGAGGGAACGGCACCAGCAAAATCCTAGGGCTGAGATGAGCTGAGTGGACTTAGGAACTGCAGAAAGTACAGGGCAGAAGGAAGAGGGAGTGGGGAGAGGGGTCGGGGCTGGATCACAAAGGGTCTTACAGGCCCTGCAGAGGAGGCTGAAGTCTTCAAGACAGCCACTCACGGATCTGGAGCAGGAACGAAACCCCTGTGGATGCAAGCCCGGGGCTTTCCCTCTTCCGGCCTGTCAAAAGAGGCAGCCGAGCAGGCGTAAGCAGAGCAGTCCAGGTTTTGAATGCCGCCTCCAACGGCTGGCACGGCCCTGCCCCTCCGCGCCTGCCTCTCCTCCAGACAGCCCCTGGCAGCCGCCTGCTGATAACGAGGCAGAGCACGCCAGGCCTGCCCTCTCCTCTGTGCCCTGAGGACAGCCGCTCCCCAGGAGGGGCGGCGCCCAGAGGCCTGGCTGCTCCCCAGCCGCAGCCCCAGGTGAGTGCCTGCAAGGCCCGAAGAGTCAAGACTCTGGAATGACGGATCCCTGGCCCTGCTCCTCACGCGCCAGCCCACGCTGGGCCGCACATTTTCTGGCCCTGGGTCTCTCGCCTACGTTCGCCTACGTCCACCTGCGAGCTGCGAGGCCAGACTAGGGACAGGAGCCCGGATCCTTCGGCGAAGAGCGTTGCCCGGCGTGGTCCAGGAGGCAGCGCGGCGGGGTGGGGAGCAGGGTGGATGTCATCAATCAGCTGGCTCTGAGAGCTCAAAGGCCACAGTTTGGCCGAACTTGGAATAAACAATAAGCAAAGCATCTAAAAAAGGAAAGCGAGTGACTGATTGCAGTGGGCGTGGGGGCGGGGCCCGGCTCCCTGAGGTCTGGAAACCAACTGGGGGTGGGGCGTGATGGAGGGGCAGACCCCGCAGGGACGACAGCCCTCCACCCATGAGACCACGTGTGATCCTCCCGACAATGGACAGTGACGGAGGAGACGCCTACAACTCCCCGCCAGACTCAGCAAGGTTGGAGCAGCTGCCCCAGGCCACACAGCCAGGAAGTAACAGAGCCGGCATTGAACCCACACCTGCCTGGCTCCCAAGGCAAGGAGGAGACGCTATGGCCGCTTGAGGCACGGTGCAGAGGTCAGCCCTGAAGGGGGCCTGGCATATAGCAAGCCAGTGAGCAGCCTTTCCTGCCCTGGCACGTAGGGCTCTGAGGCCCTTCAAGAACTGTGGGGCCAGCAGGGGGCGTGGTGGTTAAGGCACTGGACTCCCACATGGCCGACCATGGTTTGAGTCCTGGACCTCGAGGTTTGCTTTCTCACTTTGTCTCTCTCATCTCTCTCTAGTGAGTGCAGATGCTCTATAGCAAATGTAACAACAACAATAGGCAAAATTAAATAAATACGTTTTTCAAGAAAGGGACTCTGGAGCGCCTCTTCCACCCTGCACCCTTCCCTGAAATGCCTCTCTCTCTCTTTCTCTCTCTCTCTCTCTCTCTCTCTCTGCGCCCTCACTCTCAGCTTCCTCCAGATGCTTGCAGCACCCCTGGGGTGGGGATGTGCATGAAGGCACCCGCGTGGACTCGGCCCCCACCCAGGAAATAGGAGGGTGGGCGCTGGGAAAGGCAGACTCTGGACTCAACAAGAACCTCCACCCCACAGGGGTGGGCTCTCAGCACTGATGGGCCTTGGCCATGAGGCCTCCCCACAGCCTGCCGCCCAATGCACTGACGGGGACGTCAGGCCCAGCGTCCTGGTGAGCGGACTCAGCAGGACCCAAAGCCCGCACTCTCAGCCACCACGCACAATGCCCCTCTGGCCAGCCGATGCAGATGCAGCCGGGGCTGCCTGCCTCCGTCACAGGAGCGGAGCGGGGTTATGCGGTCCTACTGTCCCGCCGACACTTTCGGGAGCACAGAGGCCTCGCCTCCCAAGGAGGACAGTGACGGCCACCTGTGGGGTCTCCACCCTGAGCTGGGCTCGGACTTCTCAGACTCTCCTTTCACCCCTCATCACACCCCAAGGAGGAAACAGGTTCAGAGAGGGCAGCGACTTGCCCAAGGTCACAGAGTTTGGAGTTGTGGACCTGAGATTTGAACTCAGGGCTGTCCGGTCCCTTGGAGTTCTAACCGAAGAGCCCATCTGTAATCACCAGAGCCTTGCAGGGATCTGGCCCTCAGTGTCCCTGTCTGCCGAGTGGGAGGTGGGATGTGCAGATGCCAAACACACTGATCCTGGGAACAGAGCCTTCGGGACGCACCCGCCCTGACGACCTGCCCTACCCCAGAGACCGGGAACCCCACCCGGCGCCCTCCTGCCCTCGCGGCCGGCCCTGAACTGGAGGAAGAGGAGTGGAAAGTTACCAAGCGGACCAGCCTGGGGGACCGGGGCAGGTGTGTGCCCACCCATCTCATAAACCCATCATGCCGGGGGCGCAGGAAGGAGCACACGTGCCCAGGGCTGTAACGTGACACAAACAATACATAATGTCGGGATGTAAACGAAACACGCGTTTTATTAGCGGTGGGCATCCTGCCCAGCGCAAGGCCACGGAGACGCCCCGCCCCGCCCACTTCACAGGCTTACTCATCACGGAACTTCCCCAGCGCCGACGGGGGCGTCCTGGGCACTAGGAAGCAGCAGGGTGAAGGAGAAACAGGGGTGAGGGTGGGCTGGGCCTGCTGCCGGGAACGGCGTCTCGAACCCTGCTCAGAAATACTTGCCACAGAGTGGGTGAGCCAAGGCGGGAGGGCGGGGAGGAAAGACATATGGGTTGACCAGGAGGGTCAGTGCTTGGGGACTCCGTGTTGCCACTATGAAATAGGGCTACAACTCGCCCCCGTGCAGAATGGGCAGGGGAACTGGGTAAGTAAACTCCCGAAGGTTAGCAGATGGTGACAAGACAGTGTCCCCCAGAGACCCAAGGGTCAAGAGGCACCTTGGAGCAGTTCATCCAGGTTCACTGGACATCCCAGGGCTTCTGCAGTGTCCACGCCCAGTCCCGGCTGGGTCAAGCCCCAGGGCCCCTCCAGTGCCAGGCCTTCCTCCCCGAGCACGTTCTAGACGGCCCCCACAGTTGGGAAGTTCTTCCTCTGAGAGTTCATCTCCCCCTAGATGATGTCCACACCCAGTCTGCCCCTTGGTGTCCTTCCCCGTCGCCTGCAGGGGGTCCCAGGCTCCTGCAGCCCGGGTATGTTGCTGGGATTCTTTGCTCCCTGGGGGTGACATGGCCCTTGCTTTGCTGTCCAGAGCGCCCTCAGGATACCAGCTCTCTTCCGATCTGCCTTGGCAAGGGAGTTGGGAATCCACACCAGATCTTGGTAGTATCAGCAGGGGCCCCCGCTGTCCCTCGGGCCACCTGGATGGTCCCCTATCCTGACACACTTAGAGGTGGGATGTGAGACAACCAACCAAAGAACTAGGGAAGCGACTAGCACTCGATCTGCTGGGAGTTCTGACCACTTCTGGACACCTGCTAAGTACTCGGGAGACTTCCGGCGCACGTGGGAGACCCTCCTGTGTGGCCCCCACCGCCCGAGTCTCCTCCCCACACCGCCATTCATTCCCCTTCCCGAGAATGGTGCTGGACTGCCCGAGCTGTGCGCCCTTGGGAACGCTGCTTCCCCCTCTGTGCCTAGGTCCTCTCCAGAGGCAGGCGGTACCCAAAGCGGCTGTCCCCCAGGGCGTGGCTGAGGGCTGAGTGTGACACGGGCACAGACGGGCCGTGGGACGCAGACGGCGCTTCTTCTGCTTTCCTGTCTGCCCAGGAGACCAGCCGGGCTCGTCCACCAGAGGAGTCCAGAAGCACAGCAGGGCACCGACGAGCACTCCCTGCCCGCCAGACCCTCTGCACCCCAGGAGGTGACATCACTGCCCCCTTCTGCAGAGGAGGAGACCAAGGCTGAGACAGGGCAGTTTGCTGGTCTGGCTGGTAAGGAGCCGGGCCAAGACTCAGACCCAGAAACAGGCCCCCAGCCCACATGGCTGCTGCTCTCACGACAATGACAGCGGGCGCCGGGCACAGAAGACTGGCTGGGTGACACAGGGCAGCTGTCGGCAGACTGCAATGGCTGCCATGGGGGTGGAGGGTGGCACACTTCAGGGCCCGAGTCCTGGTCGGGTGGGAGGGGGTGAGCTCAAGTGCACCCCGTCTCCTCTAGGGGAGATTCCCAGAGGCTGCCCCACCTCTTCATTCCAGCCCCCAGGCCTGGGGTGAGGGGCTGCGGGCGGGGACAGGCTTTCCTCCTTGGTGGCTCTGACAGAAGCAGCTCATCCTCAGGAGGCAAACCTGGGAGAAGGGCAGAGGCCGCTCAGGATGGGGAGGCTGGGGGCGGACCAACGAGAGGACCCCGCCCTAAGAGGCCCAGGGAGCAGTGCCCCCACGACGGAGCCGGGCAGGCCTCTCCTCTCCTGGCCACCTGACCAGAGCAGGTCCCGTCACCCCCTGAGCCTCAGTGTCCTCACCTGTGACACAGGAGACACCCCTGGAAGGCCCGCTATTCCTTTGAGCTTTTTCTCTAGGGCGTGTGCGCGTTCCAGAAAGAGACAGACAGGGAGAGGGAAAGTGAGAAATCTCCCCGGGGGCGACGGCCACGCCACAACCCCTTGTCCTCCATTCCCCTTGAGGGATTTTGGGCACGTGCACACCCAGCATGTTCATCAATGTGCTGGGTCTGGGACTCGACCGGGCGGTCAGCCCTGTTATATCCACCTGCCGTAACTACCACACCGCAGTTGGCCCAGAAGGCTTGTTTGAAATGGGATAAAGCAGATAAAAGGCCTGGCATGGGGCGAACATGCCGAAGCTCTGACCACTGAGCTCACGGCCCAGGTGCCCACGGGCTGTGACCCGGCATCCTCTCTTCCCTGTGTGCTGTGAGCTCTAGCCACAAGCCCACCAGGCTTCTGGGCTTCTATTTTAAACCCTCAGAGCACACGGCTCGGTACAGAAAGTCTTTGGTTCAAAAGGGGCAGTGCCGGCTCTTCTTGTCCGCAGGGAAGATTAAACGGCCTGTTCCCGATCAGCCCTTGCAGTCGGGCCCAGGGAGAATGCTCCACCCCTGCGGGCTATCTCGGCACATTATCCCAGTGGGGACAGAACCCCGTCGGGGCACAGGGCAGCTGAGAACCTAAGGCTCCCAACTGCCGGCCTGCGGGAACCCGCCTGCGGGAGTCACCACCTCCTACCCTCCCCACCCGCTCTGCCACCGCACGCCATGCCCACTGGCATCTGGACCCCCAGGCCTCTGCAGCTCCTGCTCAGCTCCAGCCCCCACACCCCCTGCAGATCTTTGCACATCGGCCCCTCTGAACAGCCTTTCTCATTCCCTTCTCCCTGCACGGTTCTTCTTTCTGGTCTCAGCTAGAGAGAGCATGTCCTCCAGGAAGCCTTCCCTGCATCCTCCTCTGGGCTCTCACAACCCCTGAGCTCTTCCTTAGCCACCTACTATAATTAATCACTGTGCCATTGCTGGGTTCTCCCGAGAGAAAGTGCCGCCCTACAGCCTGCTGTGTCCCCGGCCCACATGGAGCCTGACCTGGAGGTCTGGTGAACAGATGAAACCGGCAAAACGCAACCCGCCAGCAGAGTCTTCGCTTCCAAAGTCGGGTTCCGGCAAAGAGCCACGGGACCCTGGGAACTGCTGTCAGTGCACATGCGAGGGGAGACTCCGAAGACCCCCCATAACACTTGCGCTCACCAGGGGCAGCGTTTTCAAGGCCGTGAGTGCAGGGCACGTGTAGGGCAGCCCGCACAGGGACCCCAGGGCAGGCCAGGCCTCGCTTTGCATGGCGAGAGCACCTGACATGACAGGACCGTCCTGGGCCCAGCGTCGACACTCACGCCCTCATCCGCTGCATTCTCACGACCGCCAGCCACCGTGTTTCATGGACAGGAGACTGAGGCGCAGGGAGGACACACCACCAGGAGGGGCTGAGCTGAGATTTGAACCCAGGCAGCCTGGCTCTAGCATCCACATTCTAGAACCTTCCACCACCCCCATGGCTGAGGCAGTGGCCTTCCAATTCTCAGTCACCCTGGCTGTGTCTCACAGAGAGAAAGACCTTTTACACTGTGACACACACACCCTACACACACCCATGCACGAGTTTATGAAGCAGAAATCATCTTCCTACATGAGTGTACTCCCAGACTGTACTTTTAATTCTACGTCATTAAAGATTTATTCTTATTGTTGCCAGAGGGTACGTGTGTTTGCCAGGGAGAGATGAGGGGTGAGGGAGAAGGGAGGGAGAAGGGAGGGAGAACCCCCCCAGGGTGTGACTGCACTGCCATCCCTTCTCCTCCATTTCTCCATCCCTGGAAACACACACACACACACTCTCTCTCTCTCACACACACACACACACACACACACACACACTCAGTGTGTTTCCCAAGCCACAGGGCCAGGACCCAAATCACAGTCAGCTGCAAGGGGTCCTGTTCCCTGATCATGAGGCCATGGGGCCAGCCCTGATGGTGGCCCATGTAGACCAGCCAGCTGCTCTGCTGGCCAGGCCTCTCTCAGGGCCTGGGTACCACCCCTCCTCTCAGAGACACGGGAACGTGACCTCGTGCCCCCGTGGAACTGACTAAGTGTCCCCCCCCCCCCCCCGTAGAGCACATGGGCCCACCAGCTCCACGGGGGCAGCTCGTCCTGTCCACAGTGGCAGCAGTGCCCAGCACAGAACAGGTGCCCCACAGAGGGACAAACGAATGGGGGCACACCCAGGGAAATGCAGGGCAGGGCATACCCCAGCCTGGGCACGTGGCAGAGATCAGGGTGGCCTCGGGGTGACCGAGTGACACAAGACCCAAAGTCAGGCAGAAGAGGAAGGCATTGGCTGAATTTCCTTTAGATATTGCCTCCTCCAGGAAGCCTTCGCTTACTCCCATGCTGGGGTGTAGGGAGAGAAAGGAGCAGAGCCGGCAGCGGGAAGATGGTAAGAACGGAGGAAGGCCTAGTTCCTGCTAGCTGCAGACCCATGGGCAGCTTCTCCACCATCCCTGCACACTGGACAGACCCTGTCCCCTCTCTCCATCTGCACCTCAGCCCCTGGCAGGCCGTCACCAAGGAGCCATGGCCACCCTGGCTGCCGACCACGTGCTGATGGCAGGGCTGCTGCGGGGACCACCGCCACGCTACGAGGCTCAGGACCAGGTGGGAGGGAGGCAGACGCGGCAGGGAGGCCACCTGGCTCCACACTGTGGGTGCAGGAGGGAGAGCGGTATGAAGAAAACGGGCAGCAGCACCCAGGGCCATCGTGTGGCCACCGTCCAGGCTGGAAGGAGGGTGACAAAGGTAGTCTCCTCCCGAGGGCTGAGAAAGTCTAGGTCCAGGAAGACAGCAGTGCCCGGGGCCCAGGAGCACCCACAGCGCACACAGAAGCCGGGAGCAGCAGACTGACCGGGCAGGTCCAGCACCCACTGGCCCTTACCCAGGCTGGTGCGCAGGTGTCTGCAGGGGGATCTGGCGTCCAGGGTGGGCGGGGTCTTCCCCGTTCTGGACGCGGCATTTGCAGGCGCCCCCTGGGTTAGAAAGACTGTGCCCCCTTATGCCTACATGCCTTATCTCCTCGCACCTCCGCATGCCCTGCAGAAGGGGGACACAGAGCCCCTCTAAAGTGGTGTGACCTGGGTCTGGCACAGACGGCGTGGGAAGGCCCCTGGCCCAATTTCAGCATGCGGCCCTCCTCCAGAGCCCCGGGGACACCTGGTTACCGAGCTACCACGGAGCCGGGCAACTGGCTTGGTCGGATGTGGCCCCACTTAATGATTAACCGCAACCTGCAGCCTGAACCCCTTCTCCACCCAGAACTGCGGCGGGCCCAGGCACAGGGGCAGGACCCCTTCTCCACCCAGAACTGCGGTGGGCCCAGGCACAGGGGCAGGGACAGAAGTGCACTGGGGGGAGATGAAGTCCCTCCCCCCCCCTCCCCGGAATGCTGTCCTCCCCTGCCCTCACCTGTTGACACTACAGGTCCCTAACCAAACCCCTGCTCAAGGGGGGTTGAGCAGAGAGGACCAGGTGGCCTTAGGAATCGGGTGTCTCTAAGCCCAGTTTTGCAGCCGCCCAGCCGCAGCCGATGGCTTAACCTCTCTGCCTTGGTCTCCCCATCTGTAAAGTGGGGAGGAGCAGCAGCTCACTTGGCAGGACTGAGCTGCCCCCAGAAGCACAGGCAGCACACGCAGCAGAAGTTTGGGGGACGCGAACCCCACGCCCTCAGCCCTTGGTCGAAGGGCACTGATCTAACCACACGGGTGCACTCTGCAGAGTGCTGCGGAGCTTCCCGGAGAGGACCTCCCACCCGCTGGCATTTCCTTATTGTACGGCGTCTGAGTGCCGTGTGTGGTGGGGCACCCATAAATGTGACCAAACCACGGCTGGAAGGACACTGCATGTCAGGAGAGAACGCAGACTTTGGAACTAAATAAGCCTGGATTTGAATCCTGGTTCTGCCAACTCGATGGGCGGTGTGGGCTAGGGCAGCCATTTCACCTCTCTGAGCCTTGGGTCACCTCCAGAAAGGGGAGTGATAATCCTGACCTCCCGGGCTGCCGGGAGAATGGAATTCATTCATTCACTCAACACGAACTTACTGAGCGTCCCTACGTCCCAGCCAGCAGCCAGGTGCTGGAAACACAGTGTGAACCAGACAGGGACACCTTCCTGGGGAGACGGGCAATACACACTAACCACACACACAGCACGCACGTGGGCACCGTGCTGAGGAGGAACACAGCAAAGGGGTGAGGAAGCTGGGGACGGGGCAGGTGGCAGGACCACAGGGAGGCGGAGACCGGAAGGAAGCCAGGGGTGCCAGGCGAGGTCTGGGAGGAGCACGTTCCAGGCAGAGGGCTCAGCAGTGCAGGTGCTCATGGAGCGGAGCTAGGCATGCAGACGAAGCCGCGTGCGCAGGAAGTCTGGCACGGCGTCCAGGTGCTCGGCAAATGCCAGCTCTCTATTTCAAGTCCCGCAGAACGAACCCCACGCATGTGTCCTTTTCCTGAGAACGAAGGCACAGGATTCCACAGGGCAGGACTGAGCCAAGAGTTCTTTCAGTACAAGATTCAGGCAGCACTTCCGCTCCGCCACCGGGTTTTGAGCCCCTGCCAGGCACCAGGCTCTGGGATGGGCAACCAGGGATGTAAGTGCTCAAGACATGGGCTCTGTCCTTAGGGAACCCCTAAAAGGAGTCAGATGACAACCACACACTGTGGTCAGATGAAAAAGCAGACACTTAAGGTATCCAGGTAGCAGAGCAAAGGATGGGACTGTGGGCTGTCAGGGAAGGCTTCCTGGAGGAGGTGACAACTGAACTGGATTTCGAAAGAGAATTAGCCAAGAAAGGTGTGGGGAACATCACATGCTAAATGCAGAGGTATAAAAAACAGCGCAGAAATTCTGGCTCTGTCACCTTCCCCAAATTCAATGCAAGCGTTGCCCCAGAGCAGTGTCTGAGTTCCCCACACATGGCCACCCAGGTCACCCACACAGGTCACCCACCTCAGCCCCAGGGTCCCCGCCCAGGCGCTCAGTCCACAGTGCAAGGACTAAGTAGCATGGAGACCAAACTGATCTCCAGCTGCATTTAGCCTCCTCGGCATGTGCCGCCATTGCCCTGGTGTCAGGAGGGGACAAAGGTGTTCTCCCCTTCATCCACCCCAAAGCTGACCCCAGAACAGCATAAACATCTCTAAGAAATTTAGCACAGGGGTCCACACTGCGGCGCCCAGCCCGGCATCCCTGGGGCTAGAACTTCTGCTCCCTATTTGCGAGCACCCCGGAGTGTGTCCCACATGTCCACAGGAGGCGGAGGCCACCCTCCACAGACAGACCTCCAGTCCTCCCTCTGCCACTGCCTAGCTGGGGACTGTGCTGGCAACGCCCCTGGGGACCTGGACGTTTGAATGTGGCTGCCCTGAAACCGCCCAGAGCTTCTAAAGGAGGGGTTGGTTCCCGGCCAGCCAGCCTGGGGCATCCAACCGCAGCACCCAGCACCGTCCACGCAAACTGCCCACTGGGGGAGAAACAGTTCTCTGCTAATTGCTGTAATGCCCAGGAGGGAGGGCTGTGGAGTGCTGGAGCAGAGACGAGACTGTCCCTCTCCTAGAACCTCACACTCCGCTAGCCTCACAGCTGACTTCCCTACCCGAGACAGACAGACAGACAGACACACACACACACACACACACACACCCCTTGCCTTTTGCCCAAAGGATGCTACAAACTGCACGGTCTTATGCCAAAACACTTCCTGCAGAGACAGGGGCAGCAGGGTGGGTGGGCAGGCAGCCCCAGCCCCAGCTGCTCCTACTCCTCACTGTGCGACCTTGAGTGAGTCATTCCCCCTCTCCATTCCTCAGTTGTAAAAGCGGGGTACCCGCATTCATCGCGAAGCTTCTCTGCAGACCGCTGAGGTATGCACAGCGCAGGGCACCGAGGGGGCTCGCCGGCGCTGACCTGCCCCCACAAACCAGGTATTTTCCACCGAGGCCTCCTTGCCTCCCCACGCCCTTCTCACTTCCCCTTGGTTCCCCTTACAATGGACCCAGAAATTCTGGGGTGGTTTTAACTAGGGGGCGATGCGCTCTGCAGGAGCTACTCTGAACCGGCTAAAGAGCCCCCATTTGAGCGGACACCAGAGGGGGGCGCAGCCGGGGTGCGCGTGGAAACGTGGCCAAGGCAAAGCAGCATGTGCCAATGGACGTTTGGAAATTGGGGTACCCCTGTGAGCACCCCCACTCTCAGCAGCTGCATTCTCAGAACAACCGGCGGCTTCTAGCTGTCTGATGCCTGGGTGATCCCCGCCCCAGTCAGCCCCCCAACCCCACCCGGGTCGCCCCAGCTCTCTCTTCAGCGCCCTCGGGCTGGAACAAAGGCGAGGGGGCGCGCGGCATCGCCCCAGCGGCCCTTTCGCGCTTCTGGCTTAAGCTAGGAGAACCAGGACAGGGGTCCCCAAGGTAACCAGGACGCGGTGCCCGCCCTCCCGGAGCGCAAAGCCCAGTCGCTAGGCTCCCTCGGAGCCGGGGTCCGGGAGGGACCGGAGACGTAGCCGGCTGCGCGCCGAGGGCTCCACGGGGCGTGGGGTGGCGCTCCGGGATTCACCCAGCGAGTGGCCTGCAGGAGAAGCCCGGCGCCCGCCTCGGGGGCAGGGCTCCCCGGCGTACCTGGCAGCGTCCTGTGCACCGTGTTGCCCATCGCTGCGGCGGGCGCGGCGTTGGCGGCGGGACGCTCGCGGGCGCGGAGGCTAGTTCCGCGGCGGGCCGGGGACCAGGGCCGGGGTCGGGCTCCGGGGCATCGCCGCTGCACGGGCGAGCGCGGGCAGCAGCTGGGGCAGGCGCCGCGAGGGAGGCGGTGGCCGCTCGGCGGGAGGAGGGGGCGGAGCCACCGGCCGGGCCCGCCGGCTCCGCCCCCGCCCGCCCCCGCCTCCAACCGTGCAGGGGCGGGGCGCGGCCGCCGCATCTTTTGAAAGTTTGCACCGGCGGCGGGAGGAGCACGGCCCAGCCTCCAGCCCTCGCCACTCCCGCGCCCGGGCTGGGAAGGCGCGCGGGCAGCTGGGTGGCCTCGGGGTGCCCGGCCCTCGGCATGTCGGCCTTCCACTCATCTGGTCTCGCTCTTTGAGAAGGCCTACTGTGTGCCAGGTCCTATCCAGACGCTGGCCACCGTGGGCCAACCGCCAGCCCTGGCAGAGCCCGTTGCCAGGTGCTGGGATAGGAGCGGGCTTGAAGATCATCCAGCCAGGGTGCCTGGGCGAGGGTGCCACCCACTAACCCACGTGCCTGCAAGTACTAGAAGTCCAGCTCAAAAACCAGGAGAGAGCCCACAGTCATCCCTCACTCACTGGCTCAGTGAACACTTCTGAAGAACATTCCAGGTGCCAGGCACTGGGCTGGCCCTGTAGACGCCACCAGGCCCCCAGTGTTGGAGCCGGAGTGGTGGGGACAGAAATAACCAGCAATGAAGATCACGTGCTATAGTGATCAGCCAGGAGGGAAACAGAATTAGGGACAGTGATGGGATGGCATTGTTGGGGGGTTTGCGAAACTGGGGGGCATGTAAACTCTATCCAGTGAAAGAGAGGGAATGGCCGTGGTCAGAGCAGGGGAGGGTGCTCCCGCTGGCTCCAGCCGCCTTCTCCTTCACTCGCTTGCCCTGCAGGAGTTTTCTTTTTGTTTCCTTTTGTTTTTCATAGAGGTTTTCTGCCTTAGGGCATGTGGGCTTGCTAGAGAGAGACAGACAGACAGTGAGTGGGAAAGTGAGAAATCACCCCCCAGGGGGGATGGCCATGCCACAATCCCCTCTCCTTCATTCTCCTCCTGGGATCTTGGGCACGCACGCGCATGAACCTGGCATGATTTTCTTTTGTCTCTTCTTTCCTTTCCTTTTCTTTCTTTTCTTTTATTGAGAGATTTTTGCTATAGGGTGCTGTGCTTGCCGGAGAGACAGAGGTAAACCAAGAAATCACCTCCGGCCCCCACCCCCACCCGGGGATGACCATACCACAGTCCCTTCTCCATTCTCCTCTCTGATTTTGGGCCTGGCATGATTTTCAAGCCACTGGATCCGGGACTCGAGGCAAGGTCGGTTATGTGGGAGTCCAGCTACGGAACCACTACTCCATCTGCTGGTCCCCTCACAGGTGTTTTCTGAGTCCCTCCCTGAGCACTGAGGAGGGCAGGAAGGGGAGAGGGAGAGGGGCGACAGCCCACGAGTCCATGCACCCCCCACCATCCAACTTACGGACTGGACACTGAGGCCCAGGTATAACCTGCCTGAGAAGACCCAATTCCAAACCAGTTAGTGTTTTTTAAACTGTCTTCTGTGCCCTTGTATCCCTCAAGACGTTGTAAAATCTGTGCTACCCCCTCCGTGTCACAGAGTTCTCGAGCATTCAGTGGAAGAGAGGCGCCACGCCTCCCAGCTGGGCTGGAGCCACACGGGTTGAGGGGGGGATGTCCGGAGAAAGCCTTCCTGCGGGGTTTCTCCAACACCACCTGCCTGCGGTGTGTGCCCCGACCCAGAGGCGCATTCTGCCGTCTGCTAAGGTCCCCCTCTGGGACACCTGTGGTCCCTGCCTGCCCTGACTTCTCGGAGAGCTGGACCTAAAGTTGCCTTGTATTCCAGTTACTAATTTCTCATCTGACTCAACTTGAACCCCAAAGTTCTGTGGGGGAAGGCGTGCTAGCTCCACCCCTCTTCGACCCAGGTGCATTCAGGATGTGTAGCATCTGCGTTGTTCCGGAAGGAGTCAGGGTTCTGCTCAAAGTGGTGCAGAGCAAACGGGACTTTGTGATTGCGAGGGAGCGGGTGTCACAAACGGGCCTCTTAAAGGTCACCAGAGCACCCCACAGTGGCCGTGCTGTGCAGATGACAAATGAAGCCCCGCCGTGTCGGGGACGGCCCCTGGGGTGGACAGTGCCCCCGGTCGGGGGGGATTGGGTGCAAAGGGCAGTATTTCCGCGTGGGGTCCCCGTGAATGAGGCACGCTCTGGGGAAACCTGCCTTGCCCCATGGCGGGTCCACTGGTGCCAAAGCCATGTGGAAAAGAATCTGACTCAGAGAATTTCTTGAAATTTGAAAGTGGGCAAAAGCAATCTTTCCCGATATAGGTTTTCTATAAAAATGATTTGAAAGCTGTGTGTCTAAGTCACTAGAGTAACGACCTAAACCGCCCGGGAGACACCGTTTCCTTCTCACGTTTGAAGTTTCTGCCATGCAGCTGTGTCCTGCGTCTTCTTGCAGGGGCATGGGGACCCTTAACCTCTTCTTAGACTGCCTTTATCTGCGCTTCGCGATAACTGCTCGCCCGCTGCACTTTGTCCTGTCCCTCGGCTGCACCCTCGAGGCAGCCATGTTCCTGTAAGCTTTCTGTCCTCACCACTGCCCGATGGGACGCTCCTGGGGCAGGACACGCCGTATTCACCCCGGAATCCCAGTGCCAGCACAGACTGCATACACGGGTGCTCACTACCTGTCCAGCTGTCGAGAGGCATTGCTCTGAGCTAGGAGAAAGGGGAGAGAGCAGAGAGGAAGGAGGCGGGGAGGGAGGAAAGAGGGAAAGGAGGAGAAAGAGTTGTAAAGGAACAAGCTTTATTTAAAAGCATCTTTGGGTTCTGGTATGGCCCGTAGTGATATGCATGGAAAGACTTATACAAATTAGGGATGCATTAACAGAAGTATGGTCTTTAGAACAAAGGAGGGGCTTGCTGCTCCAGTGCATGCTGATTAGACCATCCCTGAAGTCGCCCTGGCCGTGGACATGATGTACCAGAGAGAAGGCAAAGGTGCCCCACAAACGCAGAGTGGATGGCATTGGGAGAGCTGTCTGGGGTGACAGAGACTCCGACTGCATGTAGGAGGTGTGTGAACAGAAACTGTGGGTTTCCCTGGGAGGGTGACTGGCCAGGGACTTCCTATACCACATGTCTATTAAAGGACGGGGGGACATCAAAAGTTCATAGAACAATGAAATCCAAGTGTGAGTCTATTTCGGTGCCAAAATCTGCACCCGCTCCCACTAGCTCCCAAGCAGGGCCAGCTGGGACCGTGTGGAGCCGGGACCTAGGCACTGTGACTGATGACAGGGGAAGGGAAACGACTGTGGCCCAAGCTCCGCCACTTGGGAGGTTCTGTTATCGCAGGCACGCGCCCTGGATCCTCCCTCCCCAGATATCCCGGTCCTGCCACATCAAAGGAGACAGGTCCCGTCAGAGCGCCCCCACTGTCCAGACAGGACCTGGAGTCTCCGAGAGCTGAAGTCACCTGCCTAAGGCTCTTCAGCTGCCAAGCGGATTTGGGGATAGAACCCAGGGAAGTCTAGCTCCAAACCTCCTTCTCTAAACAGAGGAGACAGCTCTGCCCAGAGGCCAGGGCAGGAGGACGCTGCAGCTGGAGAATCAGCCCTGCACACCTACCCGGCTCCACGAGGCCTGCGGGACAGGGCAGGGGGCTGGGTGGGCAGTCTTGGGCCTGGGCAGTCTCCTCCGGTCACTGCTGCTTCTGGACTGAACTTACACACACAGACACACATGCACATGCATGCACACGCACACACACTCACTCTCCAACCACAGCCGGAATTCACAGATGGTGCCAACCTCCCCTGGCACCTGCACCTGCACCTGGGTTGCAGGGGCCCCTGGGTGGGGCTGCCTCTTCTGATTGTGTGAGTCTGCAGAGCCTCCCAAGGCAGTGGGTGGGGGAGGGCCTGGCCCGCACGGGGCCTGTCCTGGCAGGCCCTGCCCAGTGAGACAGTAGTCAGGTGCACATGGTAAAAGCATGACCCTGAGCTGGGGGAGGGGGGGTGTCATGCCTGCCGCAGACCCCAGGTGAAATGACCCTTTCCTTTGGGGTGCTTGCCCACCACCTGAGATCCGAGACTCCAGGCCAGAGTGGAACCCAGAGCTCGGCTTGAAGATTGCTACAGGAAGGCCCTGCTTACCTGCAGAGCCTGCCACAAAACCCTTGGCGTCCAAACCCTTAAAAGCGTTCTTTTCCAGATGCCGGTTCAAGTGCCACCCTCAGAGCAGGCACCTGGCCGTGCCCTTGGAGCGACCCTCATCACACTCTCACAGCATGGCCACTAACGCAATTCCCATTTTGCAGGAGAGAAAACTGAAGCTCAGAGAGAGGGAGGGCTGTGAGCTTGCACC
This sequence comes from Tupaia tana, assembly GCA_026018925.1. NCBI lineage: Eukaryota > Metazoa > Chordata > Mammalia > Scandentia > Tupaiidae > Tupaia > Tupaia tana. The sequence continues at coordinate 57,696,544 of JAKSZU010000014.1, read as the reverse complement.
GCACAGCCAGGAGGAGGCTGACGTCAGAGGGGCTCAGCTCTCCCCACAGCGGGGGAGCAGGCTCAGAGTGAGTAAGCTGCTTGCTTGAGGTGGCACAGCAGTGAGCAGGCAGGTGTCTGAAAGCCATGCTCATGCCACGCTGCCCTCAAAGGTCTAATCGCTTTTATATGGTACAGAGCGGCAGCACGGTCCCTGGCGGCCAGGGGCAAGGGGAGAGAGGCTCATTCTGCAGCGTTCCCTATCCTGCGTGCCTGCAGACACATCGTGGTCCTGGAGCTGGCTTCAGAGGGAGCTCATCCGAGGTGCCCAGGAAGGCTGAGTGGCCAGGGCTTCTCTCTGAGTTTGCCCAAAGACACGTCAACAGCATTCAGATGGGCACGCCCAGGCAGGAAAGGCCAGTGGCTGACATCCGATGGAGGCAGTTCCGCCAGAGGCTGGAGTCCCAGGTGTCCTGGACTGGCCTTTCTCACGACACAAGGACAGAGCTTGGATGCTCTGAAGTAACCTGCTGTGAGCAGGGGACCCAAGCCCAAGGCAGGGCTGGATCGCAACCACTTTATGGTCCCAATAAGCTGCAGTCACTGCGCAATGACAATAAGTCCCACATGGTGACAGCTCACATCGCTGGACTGCCAGGTATGTCCCAAGCCCTCGCAGTCACCCTAGCAGGTAGCACTGTCAATGTGCCCACTTACTGGTGGGGAAATTGAAGCCCAGAGAGTGAAGTGGTGGCTGGGGTCACACGGGCAGGAATAACGTGACTGGACACATTGGGCTGCGGCATGTTCAATCCGCGCAGCAACCTTACGGGCGGGAGAGGGAGGTAAGGGTCCAGGAGGTGCTTCTCAGCCTTCGTATTTGTCCCCTGGTGAGATCCTCACCTCTTCCCACAGAGTAGGGGCTCTTACTATCTCCATTCTGCGGTGCATGCTGGGAGGCTCAGAGAGGGGCTGCAGCCGGTCCAAGGCCACACAGCCAAGAGCATCGGGAACAGGACTGGAACCTGGCCCCCCTTGATCCAAGTCGTGCTCCCCTCCTGGTGGCCCCTCAAGTGGCTGGGATCTCATAAGGGGCCCGGCCCATCCTAGCTGCAAGTTGAGGGTGGGCCTGTGCTGAGTCACCTCAGAGCCCTGCCCAGCCCTGGGGACCACGCTGTTCCCTGCTGACTTCCTGGGGCTGGGGAGAGCCCACCTGGAGAGCACGCACTTTTAAAGAAAAACTGGAATCATGGCTGGAGGTGGGGCGCCCAAACTCAGGCTCAGTTCCGCTTGACCACTTCCTAATTGGGTAGCCTTGGACAGGGTAGCACCCCATGCCTCAGTTTCCACATTTGCAAACAGAGCTAGGAGGCGGAGCACGGGAGAAGCAGGTACGTGAGCTAAAGGGCCTGGTGCACAGCGAGCCGTCCCCCACGTGTGAGCAGCGGAAGGGCTCCTCCTTCTCCCTGGGCCCCCTGCCCCCGGACTCACCCCTGCAAACTCACGAGCTGCTTGCAGCCCTTCTCTGCTTAAAACCCGTTTCATTGCAGGGGGCTGCCGGCTGGGCGTGAGTCCTGGGGCGGCCATCCCAGCCCCGAGGCCATGCTGCCCCCTTTGTGAGGGGAGAGAGCATCTGTGACCAGGGCAGTGCCCACGCCTGCGCATGGGCACACCAGGACTGCATGCCCTCGCTACCTTCTGCAGGCTGAGCGCCTGCACCCTCTAGCTTTGCTGAGCGACTCATGCTGTGTCTCTGTCTCTGTGCACGTAACGTCTCTGAACAGCGGCTGCCCGTCTGTTAAACAGGATGTCAGCCATACCTACCTCAGGTGAGAATACCTCACTTTTAACAGTGCTGCAACTCCCGGGTGTCATCTCTCTGCGACGGGTAGGAGCTGAGGCGTGGCAGGTGCTCGGCCCCGCAGGTGCTCCGTAACTGCTTATTCTCTCATGGAGAATGGGTGGGTCATGAACGAGTGGCTGGACGCAGGATGGCTGCTAAATGCAGCCCAGTAAGGGGCGTTGCTTAGGGAGCCGGGCTCTGAGTTCATTGTGTGGCTCCCCTGCTCCCCAGCTGTGTGACCTTGAGCAGGTCACTCAACCTCTCTGTGCCTCACTTCCCTCATGTGTAAAGTGAGCTAATAATAGCGCTGGCCTTACAGGATTGCTTCAAAGATTAAATGAGATGACACATACGAAGCGCTTGGAACAGCGCCGGGCACCTAGGTGCTCAGTCAGTCCCTGCCGTTACTCGGGAATTAGTGTTCTTGGGGCCGTACCCAGAGGAAAGGAGCAGAGTTGTGGCACGGGGTGGGCCAGTGAGGGGCAGGTGCCACTCGTGGCCGGGGCTGGCTCAGGGCTCACCTGGAAACACTCAGAACACTATAAATCATTATTAAGAGGCCCGAAAGGGGCTCCGATGAATTAAAGTCACAATGCGGTAAAGCCACCTTGGCATCCCAACCAGACTGGCCAGCACACGAGCCTGTGTGAGTTCCAAGAGCTGGCGCGGGTGTGGAGCCGCGGGCCTCTCCCACTCTGCTGTCGGGGTGTGGGGCGCTGCCAGCCTTTCAGAGACCAGCCTGCCGACCCCACCACAGTGGAACGTGCTTCCACCCCACGACCTGCGAGTCCCCTCCCGTGACCCAGCACCCCCAGCAGAAATGCTCACGGATGTGAGCGTGAGACTGGCAGGCAGGTCTCTGAGCAGCTGTGTTCAAAACACCCCAAACCGAGAACACCCCACGGCAGGTGAACAACGGAACAAGCCGATAGACCAAGAGGAACCCAGGCGGCCGGGTACTGCAGCGCCGAGGAGGGCAAGACGCCGCTAGCCGGGTACCACGGTGAGCACCCCGCCGTGCTCGGAAGGAAGCCAGCTGCGAGAGAATGTGCACGCCACGTGACCCCGACTGCCTGCGCCCAAACGCGGGCCTCGTAGCTGAGAAAACGTAGAAACGGCCAGATGACTGTCACAGACCAGGACGGCCGGCGCCTTTGAGTAGGGGGGAGGGGTAGTGATTAGGAGAGGCCCCGGGGGCTTCCCGGAACTAGAAATGTTCTAGTTCTTTCCCTGGGATAATTCCTGTGTTTTTTTATTTTTTTTTAAATAAATTGTTATTATTACTTTAAAATTTCTAATAAATGTGTTTATTTCCTCAGAGAGAAATAAACGGCCATCCTCAACCCATATCATCGTGCCACGATCCCCCCACGCACGGCACCCCGACATATTCAGATTGACCTGGGACCCAAACTCGGGGCCTTCCCGCACGGCTCTTGTGTCTCCCAGCAGCACCTTACTGCCTGCGCCGCCACGGCCGGGCCTGCATGGATTGTCAAGCTGCAGTTTGGTTTGCACGTGAGGTTAGCCACACACATGGGTCCCCTCTCTGTAATAGTCACAACATGGTTAAAAGGATAAACTCTCCCAGGGACCGAGAGGAGGGCAATGTGAGAGTCCGGGTGCCGAGGGAACATTTTCAGACAGGAAAGCAAGATAGCCTCGCAGACACGGGACCGGCCGATGGCATAATGGTTATAGCGCTGGACTCCCACATTGTCAACTGCGGTTCGAGTCCCAGACCTGACGGCTTATAATTCCCGCCAGGCACATGTGCGTGCATGCCCAAGATCCTGAGAGGAGAATGGAAAAGAAGCGATTGCAGCATGGCCATCCCCTCAGAGGAGTGATTTCTCACTTTCTGTCTCTCTGTCTTTCTGCTTTCTGGTGAATATACATGCCCTATAGCAAAAATCTCTCCCCCCCAAAAAAAAAGACCCACAGACAGATGGCGCGTTCTTCCATCCAGACCCGTGCCGTCCCCATCTGACTCAGACATGGACTTCAGAAGACAGGGCAGGCCACGAACACGCAGTGCCTCGCTGCGGGCCGCATAGGAAACTCCTCTGGTCTTCTGCCTGCCCCCGCTGCAGTGGGGGAGGCTTCCTCCGCACTCGTGTGACGGGCAGTCTGCGGGCTGAGCCAGCAGGTCCCCGACAGGCTCCGGTGAGGTTGGAGCGGAAGCACGGGTTCGGCGAACAGCATGCTGGTGGCACCCTTCACACCTCCTTACATTCGTGACGGGAACGTGGAGGTGCCGGCTGAAATGTGTGTGTTGTGTGCAGTTTTCAAACTTCTTTTAGGGACTGTGTGGACCCCAGCGTGGAAGGCTCTTCTCAGTAAGAAGTACTAAGGAGCAGGACTCAGGTACCTCTTGAGTAGACTCTGGTGACCAAAGACAGGCGAGAAGGGCAGTGGGAGCTGTGGCTGGCATAGAGGCCTGCAGGCCAGCTGTCTGCGAAGGACCTGGGGGAGGACGAGGGCAGGAGCCAGCTGGGGAGCCCTGGAGTATCACCCAGAAAGCCTGGGGGGGCAGGAAGAGCCTCTGGGAGAGGGCGGCAGGGCCCCACACATCAGCAGGAAGGGAGAGGCAGGCCCGGAGCCTCTGGAGGAGCAGGTGGCTGAGCAGGTGGGCAGCAGAAAGCAAAGAGAAAGGGCACCCGGCCCCTATTGTGTATGGCCACTGCTCTTGAAAAGACGCACAAAGCAGACCCCTCCTCTGGCAGCTGCCTCGCTAGGGCCTTGTGCCTACCCACCTGCACCCCGCTGCTCCCGCTGTAGCCAGGGTCTCCCAGCAACACAGGCCTTGTCCTCACCAGGTGGGGGATGGGAGGGAGGAAGACTGCGACCTTGCCCCCTGGCCTGTGGCTGCAGACCTCTTGGGAGACTGCACACAGCAAGCCACTGACTCTGTCTTCAGAAAATTGTCAGTGCAAAAGATAGTGGTTCTGTTGTTTTTTTAAATGCAGAGGTCGGTCAGTTGTCATGGTAGTTAAGGCCACCAGATCCCAAATGTCAGACTGTGTGGTTTGAATTCTGAACCCAGCAGCTTGAAAAACACGCCAGGCACATGTGTGCTCCAAATCCGGAGAGGATAGTGGGGGAGAAGGGATTGCAATGTGGCCACCCCCCCCCCCGGGGTGCTTTCTCTCTTTCTCTTTCTCCCTCTCTGTCTCTCTCTGGGAGCGTGTGACCCCTATAGCGAACAATAATAACTTCAAAATCCGAAGAGCACCAGAGCGGCCCAAGCCCGGAGTGCGGGTGTGCACCCCAGGAGCCTGGTGCAGCCGGGGCTGGGCGTCCGGGTCTTCTTGCTGCCTCTCGTCAGACTCTCCACAAGGCAACAGCGGGGGCTGCAGACAGCCGGTAAGGTGTGCGCCCCAGCTCTGGCGTGTCACCTGTCACACGGGTGGCCTCACCCTCACCCTTCAACTCTCTGGGCCTCATTCCTCCTCTGCTAAACGGGGCTGGGAATGGGACCACCTGGAAACACTCACATTGTGAGTCCCCCACCCCATCCCTCCTCCAGGGGAGCTGGAGAGGTGGGTGTGTCCACTGGAGGAAAGTGGGCCACCCACTGCTGTCCTCCCTCACTCAGAGGGGAGCTGTGGCCCCTGTCCTCTGGAAGGTCCATTTCAGTGGGTGACAGGCCAGGAGCCAGATTATAACAGCAGAGTGACACGCAGACAGGGCAGATAGGTCAGCATGACTGGGAGGGGACGCTCTGGCCACATGGGTGGAGAGGTCCTCTCTGAGAAAGGGACCTGAGAGGGAGTAGGAAGGGGCCAGGTGGACATCTGAGGAAGAGTGTCCCAGGCAGGGACTGCAAGGGAGAGCTGGGACGTGGTTGTGCAAACCAAGGCCACCAGGCGCTGTGAGATTCAGCTGGGTCTTTTTTTTCCTTCTTTTTGAGAGAGAGATTTTTGTTACAGGGCACGTGTGCTCGCTGGAGAGACACAGAGAGACAGAAAAACAGAAAGCGAGAAATCACCTCCCGAAGGAGATGGCCACGCCACAAACCCTTCTCCTCCGGTCTCCTCTCAGGATTTTGGGCATACGCCAGTGTGTTTTAAGCTGCCAGGTCTGGGACCCAAACCACGATCAACTACATGGGAGTCCAGTGACATAACCATTACACCAGCTGCTGGTCCCTCAGCTAGGTCTTCCTAAGGTCCGCCATGTGGGAGTCTAGCCCCTGAACCACCGCACCACCTGCTGGCCCCTCTAACCCCAAAGTCTTGACGCTGAAGAGGCCCCAGCTGAAGCCTGCAGCCCCGCACTCCTCACCCTAATGAAAGGCTGAAGTGCTCCCCCTCCCTGGCCACCGTAGGGGCTGGGGGAAGTAGCTCCCAAGGTCCAGCCCAGCCTCCTGGTGAGAGCCTGTGCAGCACCCCCACATTCCTGTCTGGGCCCCAGGGGAGGAACCATGTGGACTCCTCTGACCATTGTGGCTGCTCTGGCCCCCTGTCCCCTCTGTCAGCAAGGGGAGTTCCTCTCGCTGAGGGCTCGGCTTGGCCAGCTCAGGCCCAGCCTGTCTGGCCTCAGGGCCCCAGGCGAGGCCTGGACCAGGGCTGTGAAGTGGCCCCCAGTGAATGAGCCGTAAATGAGTGACAGAGGGGGGGAGTGACGAAGGGGACGCCTGGCAGACGAGAGCATGCAGAGTCTACAGGCAGGGCCCAAGGTGCAGAGAAGCTCGGAGGCAGCCGAATGCTCAACTGGGCCCCTGGCCTGGCCTCTGGGCCTGGGTGCCATCTGTGAAATGGGGCGAGCAGGGAGGGCCTCTCTCTCCCCCTGTCCCCACAGGCCCGGGGATACCCTGGCACGAGCAGGTCTGCCCAGTGCAGAGGGCGCCTCCCCACAGCCAGCCTGTGGGGGGCGTTACTGTCCCTGCCTTCCAGGCAGAGCTGCCGGCCCAGCTTCCTCTCACAAGGTACCCAGGGGACGCAGCCAGATTGGGGCGGGATCCAGACCCCAGGGCCCTGCCTGCCTCGCAGAGGGCCGGGTTCCAGGCTTGCACTGCGTGTGAGGGTTTACCGAGGGCTGCAGAGCCCACGAGGCCAGGCCCCTGTGGCACGGAGCCTGCCTCAGACCAGGCTGTCTGGCCAGATCTCCACGAGTCTGCTCCGCCCCCCAGGCTGGGGGTGGGGGGCGGGGACCGCAGGGGGCGATATTTCAGGACCCATCACATGAAAACAGACCGAGGATCCCCCTATTTTTAGCAACCAAGCTGCGTGGACCATTTCTCCCCCACCAGGAGCAAAAGCTCCAATAAACATCCGTTCACACCAGCCCGATAATTCCTTAAATAAAGCAGCGACATTTTGGCAACCCCTGTGCTTGAAATACATGCTCTCTGGATCTTTAACATCACACACAGGCTGTGCTATTTTAACCCGAGCGCCTCAGCTGTTGACTCTCATCTGAGTCGCTGTTTGGGGTGTCAGGACAAGGCGGGCAGCCTGGCAGCCTCAGGGAGTGCGAGGGTCGTGTGCTCGAACCTGGTGGTCTGCCTGAGGGACCTGAGCTCCTCTGGCCCCAAGGAGAGGACAGCAATCCCAGTAGATGTGCCAGCCGCGGAGCTGGGCTTCCTGGACCCGTTCTGCTCGCCAGACCAGGGTCCCACTTCACGGCATGCCCCGGGCTGAATCCCTCCGGCAAGGTCCCCTCATGTGGTAGATAAACACCCCCTCTCCCAGATCTCTCTTTTATTTTTAAAGTTTTTGCCAGAGGGCATGTGTGCTGGCCAGAGAAAGAGACAGACAGTGAGGAGGAAAGTGAGAAACTACCCCCAGGGTGAACGGACACACCACAATCCCCTCTCCTCCATTCTCCTCCTGGGATTTTGGGCACACACACACACACACACACACACACACACACACACACACCTGCTGTGAGTTTCAAGCCCCGGGTCCAGGACTTGGACCTCAGTCGACCATGTGGGAGTCCAGTGCCGTAATCACCATGCCGTCTGCTGGTCCCTCCCAGATGGCTTAAGTGGTTTCATCATTATTCAGGTCTCAGGTCAAGTGTCACCTCCCCAGAGAAGCCGCAAGCATTGCCCATACTCACTAGACAGACCCAAGCTTCCTGTCCCTCGTCCCTGGGGCCTGGGCTCTCCACGCTCTGCTTCATTCTCTTCAAAGCCTCTCTGACACCACCTGGACGCGTTACTGTCTGTCCTTCCTTCCACAGGAGGTCAGCAGCACCATGGCCGCACCTTGTCCTGTGCTGTCTTCAGAGCCAGGGGTGGGGGCATGGCAGGTGTCAGGGGTATCTCTTAACTGAATGACTGAAGGGTCCTCGCAGCGACTTTCAGCAAAGCTATGCCATTTCTGCTGTTAGAGAGGTGAAGAGATGGAGGCTCAGAGAGGGAAGTGATTTGTCCAAGCTCACACAGCCTATATTGCGAGGGTCCTTTCTGGCCCCACAAGCCCTAGAGTGGGGCTGGGGCTGGGAATACGGCACTGAGCCCAGACTCTCCTTCCCTCCTCAGTGAGCAAACCTTGACTGGGGAGGGCAGGGAAAGCTGGATCCAGTTCTAACGAGCTGGCGTGGGCCACCATGCCGCAAGGACAGGCCTTTGATCACAGCCCACAGGTGACAGGACGGGACTCCACCCACGAAGCCGATTGTGTCACTGGGGCCAGCGGCTCTGCGGAGCAGCCCCCAGGCTTGTTGTCGCATGGTCGGGTTATTACACAGCATCACTGCGGCCACAGAGGGCCTCGGGGTGGGAGTGGGCTGGGAGGAGCCACTTCAACATTTCCAAACTGACTCCCAGTCTTCCGCCAGCTCAAGGAAGGTGGCTCCAGCTCTCCGGGCCCGGGCTGAGCATGCACACAGGGAGCGCTTCCCTGGCATTGTCCCTCCACGCCCCGTGGCCACACAGGCAGGAGCTGCTGCCACAGGCAGACCTCGGAGCCGCCCCGGTGAGGGTGAGGCGTTCTGGTCTGTGTGCGAACACGAGGAAGCATGCAGTTACCCTTGGCTTACAAGGAGGCGCCACCCCTCAGCCCAGTGGGCCTGAGTCCCGAGCAGTGTGTGTTTGAAACGCGGAGTCCTGGGCCCTGCCCTGAAAAACCCTAGATCTGGGCCAGCCTGTGCCTGGTGTTGAAGCAGGCGGTTCCCACATGGCCAACTGCATGGTACGAGCTCCGGACCCAGCGGCTTGCGACACACGCTGGACACATGTGTGCACGTCCAAAATCCTGAAAGGAGGAAGAGATGGAGAGGAAGGGCTTGCAGTGTGACCACGCCCCATGGGGGACGCTTTCTCACTTTCCCTCTGTCTCTGGCAAGTGCATATGCCCTCTATCACACTAAAAAAGAAAAAAACGAAAAGGAGAGAGAAGGAGAGGAGAGAGGAGAGGAGGGGAGAGAAGAGGAGGGGAAGAGGAGAGAAGAAAAGAGAGAAGAGAAGAGAAGAGAAAAGAGAAGGGAAGGGAAGGGAAGGGGAGGGAAGGGAAGGGAAGGGAAGGAAAGGGAAAAAGAAGAGAAGAAACCCTGATTCTGTAGGTCTGGGTGAGGCCCCGGAGTCTGCGTCTTCCAGTCCCACCCCCTGACTCTGCCGTAGGGACATTGCGAGGTGCTGCTCTGAGCCCTGGCGTCCAGGTTTGTCTTAGCCACCGGGACAGTCCCAGGGGAGTCTCTGTACCTTGTGAAATGCCCAGTCAGTGCCCTCTGCCTATAGGTGGACGGCAACGTGACAGCAAATACGCCTGTCCTAGAGCACCTTGCATACGGCACAGGCCCACACCAGCTGGCCTACCTTTTATTTCCTCTCAAGTCAACACTCACCCACGCCGGTCCCCACCTCTTGGAGTTCTGCTTGCTGTAGGCTGCCGGCTGGCGCCCAGTGCCCTGGCATCTCTGGGTGCCAGCATGTGCATCTCTAGCAGAGGGAGGGGTTTCCCACGAGGACAGCTTCATGAGGAGGTGCAGCTCTGCTGGGGCTCTCTGGGCACTGCCATGAGCTGCCAGTGGCAGGTCGGGGTGCAGGGCTGCACGGCAGCTCCTGGCCCTCAGCCGCTGGTCTAGCAACGGCTTACAGGAAACCAAAGGGCCTCGGCTCCCTCCAGTGCTCCTTTTCACAGCCTTCGTAATGTTTCTACAGCTTCTCAAACATCAGGTATTTGAACCAGGTTCTGGAGAGGTGAGTGGGAGCCCGGCTATGACAGCCTGAGGCCCGGGGTTTGGCGTCTACTCTGAGGGTAATTGGGAGCCACAGAGGGATTCTGAGCGAGCAGCAGGTGAGTTGGAGGACAGAGTGTAGAGACACAGGCCACGATGAAGAGGCAGCTGACAGGTTTGCTCCCAGCCGGCAGTGTTCCCGGCCTGCCTGCTGGTGCACTCGGGACAGCCCTGCCTCCAGAGCGGCGGCCGGCTGCCCAGCAGTGGCAGGCGAGCACAGGCTGGGGAGCGAGGGCGGCCGCCGTCCATGCTCTCCCGGAGAGCTCAGGCTTGTTTCGGTGACGGCAGGCGGAAGACCTGCCCATAGAATGCTGCTCTAGTCCCTTTTTAAAAAAGGTTTTTGCCATGGGGCATGTGCACTCACTTGCTGGAGAGAGAGAGACAGAGAAAGACAATGCCAGGGAAGTGAGAAATCACCCCGAGGGGATGGCCATGCCATAATCCCTTCTCCTCCATCCTCCTGGGATTTTGGTCACACACACACACACACACACACACACGCACGCATGCACACGCCCGGTGTGAGTTTCAAGCCACTGATTCTGGGACTTGAACCACTGTGAGCCATGTGGGGGTCCAGTGCCTTCACCACCACGCTCATCTGCTGGTCCCGCTATTCTCATGAGTCAATGACATCGGACAATTTGCTTCTCTGCTTCCAGCTCAATCCCTGCTCTCTGACGTAGATTTCAAAATAACACCTGCCTCTCAGGCTGGCTGGGAGAGGCTAGGGAGGAAACGCAGACGTGGCCATTCCTAGATGTGGGGAGGTGGCCTGTAAGTCAGGAGAGACGGTTCTGCGGGGCACTGTGGGAAAGAATGAGAGGGGTCTGACTTTGCAAACGCTCTCAATGCGCAGGAGGCAGATGGAGTGGAGGGAGGTTTGAGAGGGAGGGTGCTTTTTCTTGAGGTCACACCGTGTGGTCGCCGCCCCAGCGCCCTCTGCCTTCCCAGGTGCCCTGATGGAGGCAGCACTTGGAGATCAAGTGTGATCTTAGGGACGGCCCGATGCACACCAAAGCTGTCCCCGGCAACAGCCTCGTCTCTGCAGCCATGAGTCTCTCCACAGCGATCTGTCCGTGCCCCACTTCTGCTGAGAACACTGAGGTTGCCCCTACCTTCGAGGATCACCCCAGCCTCTCCCTGTCGCTCTCCACTCCCGGTTCTGTGCATGGGATCTTTCCCTACAGGCGCCTCTCGGTCCATCCCGTTCGCTGCTCCTGGAGCACTTCCCATCCCTCCCCGCCCCCAGGGAGCACCCCTCGGACCTCAGGGAGGCCTTGCCTTTCCTGTCCCCTCCCTGCCCTGCAGCACTTGTCCAAGCTTCTGGACACCCCACACACACTTCTCTTCATGGGCACTTTTCATGGGCACAAGCGAGCACATGCTGGGGGCTTTTCAGTGTTTTCCCAGTCTGCGAGCTCTCGCAGGCAGTGGTCACGACGACCACCTACATGTCAGAGTGTCTGTGTCCTCCCCCAGATTCCCAGCAGAAACTTCACCCCGTGACGGTGTTACGAGGTAGGGCCTCTGGGAGGTGATTAGGCCACGAGGGAGGGGCCCTCGGGAATGGGGTTAGTGCCCTGCTGAAAGAGGCCCCTCCACCTGAGGACAAGCCAGCGGGTTCCGCTGTGAGGACAAAAATCCTCACCAGACACCGAATCCACAAAGGCCTTAGGCTCCGCGGCCTCCTGCAGCCCCTTCTTCTCCCTTTCTCCATCCTGCTGGGACTCGGCATGTGAAAGCACCTGATGTGTTTTTCAGATCACCGGGACTGGGCTTCAAACCGTGGTAGGCCATCGGGAGCCACCCAGCACTGCGAGACATGGATTTCTGTGGTTCATGGTATTTTGTCAGAGCAGCCCGACAGTAAAGCTCTGGCTTCTCACGGTGGTACCCTTAGCTCCCAGCATGCATAGTAGGTGCTCAACAAACGAGCACAGAAACCGAGAGCCGAGGCCCGTGACAAACGAGAACAGCAACCGAGAGCCGAGGCCCGTGATCACATGGGAAGGAGGATTGTCCACGTGCTCAGAGCTGAGCCGGGCAGGGTGAGGCGGGGTGGGGAAAGACCAGCGTGGCTCTCTCAGCGAGCCGTTTCCAGAAAGGACTCCAAAGAGAGGGGATCACTCCCCTCTGAGTCAGGCAAGCCCAGGCCCACTTCCTCAGCCCACGCACAACTTGCTACGTGGCCTGGGTGCATCCCTTGGCCTGGCCAGGCCGTAGGTCCCTCACTGGGAAGTAGCATCCCTGACTGTGTCCTGGAGGCAGAGGGACCCTAGGCCCCACAGCACGTGGTCCCCATACGTTCCCTGCTGGACCCACGGGCCCGGCCTTCGGTCGTCAGGACACGTTGCTCAGCGCCTCTCTCTCCCATGGCGTTAGTTAGCAGCCTTTCCAGACCACATCCACGCCATATTTCCAAAAGCTGTGTGCTTGGGAGCAGAAAAGGAAGGGGAGACGACTAGACTTAGTGGGAAATGATGTTTGAGTGAGGAAATTCTTGTTCAGGGCCCAGTGCCACTAACTGTGAGGAAGGCATGAAGGGATGGCCTGGGGACGAGGCCAGCTCATGGGGCCCGAGGCCTGCTAGGGCGGCCATGCTCCCAGACTGCACTGCCAGCCCGCCCCGGACCTGCGCTGCGGGCCAGGAGGTGAGAAGAGCACTCTGGCCCAGCACTCTGGCCCGAGGAGGTCCCTGGGGGATCAGGGAGAGTAGAGACCCGGGGGCTGTGTGTGTGGAGTAAGGGACTTGGCGTTGTACCCCCGAAGTGCAAACCTCTCCCACCTGAAAGAAGCTGCTGGAAAGGCAGTGGGGGGTGGGGGGACCCACACAGTAAGAAAACAGCCAGGGCTTGTTTTTCCGCAGCTTGGGCGAGACCGTGAGTCAGCGGGCGGATCAGGAGCGGGGGTTCCAGCTGGAGACGCTCAAAGCAGCCCCGGCTCTCTGAGGAAGACTCCCGGGGCTGCCTGGGAGCTGGGACACGCCCCTCTGTGTTCCTCCCACGCCCCAGCATGCTCAGCTCTGCAGGGAGCACAGCTGCCTCCAATGACATGCCACCCCACACAGGGTGACAATCGCTTGGCACACAGCATCTCATTTAACTCTCACCACCCCCCCGGGAAGGCGGAGAGTGTCCTTCCCCTCTCGTAGATGAGGGCACTGAGACTCAAAGAGATGAGGACACTTGCTCAGAGCAGCACAGGAAGTCAGGGGCAGGGCCTCTGGGGCTGTGCCTGACAGTAGGGAGACATCGCAGAGGTGCCTGTTTTGAATGCAGCTGCCCCACTTTTAGAAACGGAGCTGAGGCCTATCATCAGCAAAGGGCGTCGGAAACCCAGCAGCATGGACGTCCCGGGCAGCAGCCTTCCTGGTGGTGAAAACCTAGAAGCTGCACCTCGATCACGGCCGCTTTCTTAAACCAGCTCCTGCCGGGGAATACTACACAGCCACTAAAAGTAACCACGAGTTCGGCCTCCTGAGTCTCACGTGGCAGAGCCAGGATCCAAAGTCTCTGGCCTCTAGTCCTGCCCCAGCTGCTCACCACGTCTGACCTTGGGAGACTGGTTAACGCTGCTTCCTCCTTTTAAAACAAAGGAAGTGGCTGAGTTCGTGGACAGAAGCCCTTCAGCCAGTGTCAGCATGAGGGAAACGAACAACCTGTTAACGGCGCGGCTGGACCTGAGGGTTTAAGCAGCTTCGGTGGTTGTTTCTGCGCCTGTGCGCTCCCCTTATGCCCCTTGTAACACACACACTAAGCTGCCTGAAGTTGTCCCAGAGCTCACGGACACTCTATTCACTTTTTAAAATAGTACTTTGTATTTAATTTTGGAAATTTTCTATTGCTGTGTCTTCGAGTGCACGAGTATTTTCTTCTTTTTATTTAAAAAATTTTAATTGCCACATCAGCGTTGTATATAATTATGGCATACACCATGATATTTCATCTTAGATATATACATCGTAGCATGGCTAATGAAGCCAATTAGCATATGTACCAGCCCATATCGTTAGCATTTTTTAAATGGTGAGAACACTTAAACATGACTCTTTGAGCTCTTTTCAAGCATACAGTACATGATTATTAACTACCGTCACCGTGAGGCACACCGTGTCCCTCCTGTCTCACTGAACTCTGTGTCCTTTCACTAATGTCTCCCACTACCCCCACCCACAGCCTCTGGTAACTACCAGAGCGAAAGAGAGATCACACCAAGGAGGATGGCCATGTTGTAACCTCTTGTAATCCTCCATTCTCCTCTCAGGATTTTGAGCAGGTACACACACACACAGACACACGCACACACACGCACCTGGCATGTTTTTCAAACTGCTAGATCCAGGACTTGAACCACAGAGTCAGCCATGTGGGATCCAGTGCCTTAACCACCATGCTACCTGCTGGTTTAGCTTTTAAGATTTCACATATAAGTGAGATTCTGTGGTATTTGTCTTTCAGTGTCTGCCTTATTCCACTTAACAGGATGTCCTCCAGGGTCACACATACCGCCACAGACAACAGGTTTTCCTTCTTTTTAATGCCGACTAGACGCACCGCGTTTTCTTCATGCACTCGTCCACGCATGGACACAGGCTGATTTCATATCGGAGCTGCCGCGAACGGTGCTGTGATGAACATGTGAGCGTGTCTCTTCCACATACTGAGTTCCTATCCTTCGGATGCAAATCTAGTAGTAGGATTGTTGGATCATATGGCAGTTCTATTTTTTGAGGAACCGCCATACTGTTTTCCATAACGGCTGCACTAATTTTACATCCCCACAGCCAGTGTGCAGATCCTTGCCAGCACTTGTCATCTTTCCGATGACAGCCATTTCACAAGCGTGAGGTGATATCTTCTTGTGGTTTCCATTTTCATTTTCCTATGATTGGTGGTATGAGCGTTTTGTCGTATACCTGTTAGCCCTGGGTATGTGTTTTCTTTTGAAAAATGTTCATGCAAGTCCTTCGTCATTTTTTTAAGAGAGAGATTTTGCTATAGGGCATGTGTGCTTGCCAGAGAGACAGAAAATGAGAAATTACCCCCCAGAGGGGATGACCATGCCACAATCCCTTCTCCTCCACCCTCCTCTCAGGATTTCGGGCATGCATGCTCAAGCACCTGACATGAGTTTTAAGCCACCTGGTCTGGGTCTCAAACCATGGTTGACTATGTGGGAGTCCAACAACATAACCATTACACCATCTATTGATCCCTTCCTTTGCCCATATTTAAAATTAGGTTATTTGTTTTCTTACTGTTGAGTTGAATCCCTCGTATGTTTTGGATATTAACCTCTTATCAGATACATGGTTCACAAATATTTTCTCCCACTCGATAGGGTGTCTCCTCACTCTATTTGTTTTCTTTGCTGTGCAGAAGATTTTTAGTTCGTGGTCTAGTTAACCCTTAATCAATATGGATTTGAACTATGCAAGTCTACTTACATACGGATTGTTTCAATAAATACTATGACTGTATTTTCTCTTCCTTATGATTTTCTTAATAACATTTTCTTTCCTCTAGTTTGCTTTATTGTAAGAATGCACTGTGTAATGCATATAATATATGTGTTAACCAACTTTTCATGTGATAGTAAGGCTTCTGGTCAATAGTAGGCTGTTAGTAGTTAATTTTGGGGGGTAGTCAGAAGTTATATGCAAAATTTTTTACTGTGTAGGAGCTCAGCACCCCAATCCTCTGTTGTTTAGGAGTCAACAGTAATTCCACTTGTCTATTTCTGCTTTTCTTTTTGTCTATGCTCTCAGGATCAGAATCAAAATATCATTGTCCAGACAAATATTGTATAGCTTTTCCCGTTTTCTTCTAGGAGTTTTACATTTTGGTTCTTATATTTAGTATATTTTGAGTTGATTTTTATATAGGATGAGAGATAAGGTTCTAATTTCATTCTTCTGCATGTGAATATCCAGTATTCCCAGCATCATTTATTGAAAAAATTGTTCTTGATAAGGAGGTTCCTCAAAGACCTTCAAATAGAGCTACCGTATAATCCAGCAATTCCACTCCTGGGTAATCTACCCAAAGGACAGGAGAGCACTCCGTCATAAAAGCACTTGCACAACTATTTTCATTGCAGCGTTATTCATGATTGCTAAGACATAGAACCAACCCAAATGTCCACAAACAGATGAATGGACTGAAAAATTGTGGCACACATACTTCATGGAATACTATTCAGCCATAAAAACAACAAGGCTCTGGAATTTGATAGAAAGTGGAAGAATATGGAAGATTTGTTGCTGAGTGAAGCAAGTCAGGCTATGAAAGAGAGACGTTGTGTGTCTCCACTTAACATATACTGACTGTCCACGCTCTATGGTAGAGACTGAAAGACTGGAGAACATAAAAGTATTAAAAATTATAATGGACACTAGACACAAAGTGGAAAGAGAGTGTGGGAGAGGAATAGCATAGGAAATATGGGGGGGAATGGAGAGGTAAGACACTTGTGGGACACAGATAAGGTTTATTATCTGTTGACGAGGATGGGTATGGTGGTCTCAACTGGGCTGGACTGAGGTGTATAACATGCTGGGTAATCTCTTCACAATCTAAATACTGTATAGCGATTTAATGTATGAATAATAATTAAAAATATAAATAATTAAAAAGAAAAAATCGTTCTTTCCCCAACATGTGCTCTTGGCACCTTCATCAAAAATATTTTGTAAATGAGGTTTATTTCCGGACTCTTTATTCTTTTCCATTGGTTTTTGTTTGGTTGCTTTTCTTTTTAAAGTTTATTTATTTACTTATTGCATTACAAAGAGAGAGAGAGGGAGAGAGAGAGGCACCCTGGCAGGGTCTTCATGCTGCAATACACCCCCAGCCTCAGCCATGCAGGATCACGGGTGCACACACGCATGCCCAGTGTGTGTATACAGTGAGACCACGGGATGCGGACCTGGGACCATCCCACATGGCTTCAGCATTGTGGAGCCTTGTGCTACCACTGTACCACTCTGGGTGACCACTGTGTTTGTTTTCTTGCCAGAACAATGCTAATTTGATTCGTTCAGATTTGTAGTATATTTTGAAGTCAGGTAGTGTGATACCTCAGGCTTTGTTCTTGCTCAAGATGCTTTGGCTATTTGGGGTCTTTTGTAGTTTCATACAAATTTGAAGATTATTTTTTCTATTACTGTGAAAAATGTCATGGGGATTCTGATAGGAACTGCATTGAATCTGGCAATTACTTAGGGTAGTAGGGACATTTTAACCATATTAATTCTTCTAATCCATGAACATAAATATTTTTCTATTCATTTGTGTCTTTTTTAGTTTATTTCATCAGCATTGTACAGTGCTCATTGTACATGTTTTTTACCTTCTTGTTTAAATTTACTGCTAAGGTTTTTGGGGTTGTTTGTTTTGGTAACTATTGTCAATGGGATTATTTTCTTGATTTCTTTTTTACATAGTCATTATTAGTATATAGAAATGTGATTTGTTGGCTGTGTCGCTGGACTCTCATGTAGTCGAATGCAGTTCAAGTCCTGGACCTGGTGACTTAAACTCAAGCTGGGCGCATGTGCGTGCATGCCCAAGATCCCTAGAGGAGAAAAGAAGAGAAGAGATTGTGGCGTAGCCATCCCCCTTGGGGGGGGGGGGGTGATTTCTCGCTCTCTCTCTCTCTCTCTCTCTCTCTCTCATCTTTCTGGCAAACGCACGCGCCCTATAGCAAAAACCTCTCCAAAAAAAACAAATGTTATTTATTTTTGTATGTTAATTTTGTAGCCTGCAACTTTACTGAATTTGTTTATTAGTTTTATTGGGTTGCTGGAAAGTCATAATGCATTTTTACATAGAAAAAAATATGTCACAACTTTTCCGACAACCGAATAAAAGCTTCTTGTTTCAATTTTGTGGAATCTCTAGGGCTTTCTTTATGTAAGATTATGTCATTGGGAAACAGACAATTAACTTCTTTCTTTCCGATATGGATGCCTTTTATTTCTGCTTCTTGTCTAATTACTCTGGCTAGGACTTCTACTGTTAGGTTAAAAAGAAGTCCTGAGAGTGGGCATCCTTGTTTTGTTCCTAATCTTGAAGAAAAATCTCCCAACTTGTCCCGTTGTGTATGGTATCTGGAAGTTTGTTCTATTATCTTCCATGTCTCTATTTAATTGCTTAAACCCATGGAACATAGTTATAATAATTGTTTTAATGTTTGTATGCCAGTTTTAGTATCTGGATTAGTTCTAGATCAGTTTTCACTGATTGTTTCTCTTTTTATTATAGACATATTTTCCTGCTCCTTTGCATGCCTAGTAATTTTTTGTTATATGACAGACATTGTGGATTTTACTTCATCGGGAACTGGATATTTTATATTCAAATCTAAAAAGCATGTTCTCTCAGCATCAGAGAACCTGCTCTACAGTTCAATTAAATTACCTAGAAAAGTTTAACTCTTTCAAGTATTGCTTTCAGATTTGATAGCTGGACTTGAGCGGAGTTTCATATAGGGCCAATTTTTTTTCTCAAAACTCAGATAAGACCTTCAATAGTATCCTGCCTAACGTGCCGTGAGTCGTGAGGTTTTCCAGTCCAGCTGGTGAGAACAGGCACTTGTTCTGGCCCTGTGTGAGCATCAAGCACTGTTTCGTCTAACTCTTTTAGAGTTGCCCCCACCCCCCGCTCAGATGGTTACCTTGCGTGTGTGCCTTGGTCAATATTCAGCTGAATACCTGAGGGGACCCACCAAGTTTCCCTGGCGCACGCCTCCTCTCTCTCTGTGAACTCTCTTCTGTTCAGTGCTCTGTTCTGTGAACTCTAGCCACTTTGGCCTCCCTGGACAATCAGCTTCATCTCTTCCATCAGCGACCACTGGAAGCTGCCTAGTTTCTCCTGTGCACCCCATGTTCTCCAGGCAGTAGGCCTTCACCTCCTTTGTGTCCTGACACTCAAAGATCACTCCCCTGACAACCAGGGTTTTGTATATTTTGTCTGGCTTTGGGTGTTTCAGGAAGGGGGGCAAGCTGGACCCTGTAACTCCATCATGGTCAGACACGGGACTCCCTGCATCAGCTGTCGTTAGTGATTACAATGAAAGCTTCCATTACCTTATCGTGACCACCGGTGCTGTCACACTAACGTTGGACTCTCTGGGAGAAGGAAGCCCTGGTTTGCAGTGTTTACTGCTGTCCGGGGTGTAAATATCCCCATCGCGGGTGATTCCCAACTACCAGCGTGTCATCAAAGGAGCACAGTCGTGGACACCGGTGTGAGCCGGCTCGAGCACACCAAAACCCGAGAGGACGCTCTTTGTAGCTGCACCCCACTTCTTCCCTTGGAATAAATTCCCATGTGAAGTGGCTGTGTCAGAGCATATGCACAGCCCCAAGGCTTTCGACAGCAACATGAAATTGCCTCCCAGAAAGATGTTATCAACGTCTGCTACAGGCCCAGTGTGGAAGATGCCTGTTCATCTCACCCGCCCCTCCAACGATGGCAATTATCTTCCTTTTAAGCCAGCCCATCTGATACGCAGAACAATCGTTCCTCCTTGCCACTTGCATTTGCATTTGCTTTCGGTATACAATGTGTTTGAAAACCGTATGATCGGGTACATGCTATTTGGTCAATGCGAAGGCTATGCCATGAAGGCCTTGGGGATTACAGGTGTCTAGAAAGCCATTTGGGAACCGTGACATGGGCGCGTGGCCTTGCGATCTCCTTAAGATCAAACAGGCAAGCCCTTCACTTGCCGCCAGCATCAGCTGTTCCCAGGGGCACTGAGCTGGGTTGCTCAAGCCCCTATTGTCCCTGTAACCCCACCCTCCTGCCTTATCTCAGGCAGAAGCTGGAAATGCACGCAGCTTGTTGTGGGAAATGACAGCGTCTAAGACCTGGGCTGGGGCGAGGCTGAGTTGGCAGCATGAAATGCCCGAGGCGGCACAAATCAAGGACCACCCTCGGTCGTGGAAGGCCTGTGTGGTGTCAGCAGCTGTGAGCCTTGGAAAAGTTACGTCACACAATGGGGCCGGGAGGCACGATAGGACAGCCTGTGCAAGACTGTGTGAGAATGAACCGAGCACTTAACAGAGGGCCTGGCACATAGTAGGTGTGCAATAAACGGAAGTCGTGTCAGCAGGTGTCATTGTCACCACGGTGTGCAGCGCGCACTGCGACGGGTCATACAGGAATGTGAGGGGGGACTTCCATTCAAACTTCGGCGTTCCCTCTGGCCTCTCTCTCTGCACCGAGAAGTCACCATGGACCCGTATGTCCAGCCCCAAAGCCATCCTCTGAATGAATGGACCCCCTTTGGGCTTTTTGACCCCAGTGCCTGTATTTGCTCCAACACAGTGACTTTCTCAGAATAGAGCTCAAGTCACCTGTACGCAGTGTCCTCCAGCAGGTCCTTTCTGACCGTGCACGGCCTGGGACGGGACGGCTGACAGAGCTCTTGCCTCCTGCTCCTCTCTCGAGGCCGATTTTTCCTACTGAAGACGACTCTGCGTCTCCCATGCACCACCTCCCTTCCCTCCATCCTCCCACCCATTCATTCACTCAGGCCATCGCTCAACAAGTTGATTACTCAGGTCTGATCTCAGCTCTACAGCACGGAACCCCTGAAATCCCTACTCTCACCAGGACGTGGACCTTCAAGCAAATGGAAAGAGAGAGTGAGGACAGAGACTCTCACCCTGACTTGGTGATCTGGCCCCTGGCCATCTCTGACTCTCTTCCCACTCTCTCCTCCCCTCCAAGGTCCCAGCAGCCCCCTGGACCTGCAGCTCTTCAAACACTGAACGCTGTCCCCGTCAGCATCTGTCCCTGTGCGGTTCCTTCAGCACAGAGGAACTTTCTCCTCTCTGCCCAGCCGGTCCCTGTTCATAATTTAGTCTCCAGGTTAAATGGTGTTTCCTCCAAGGGGCGCCTCCCTGCTCCCCCTACCCAGAGCCTGCCCCTTGGCTAGGCCCCTCCCGAGGCTCAGCACAGATGGGTCTGCTCAGAGCTTTGGCTCAGTTCATCTTTGTCTCGTTTGTGAGAGCGCTCGCAGCCTGAGGACGGGGCTCGCCTGCTGTGTTCCTGCTGTGTTCGGGGTGGTGGGACCAGAGCTCAGCCTGTGCCAGGCAGTGACCACCATCAGGGCAACTTTGGTGCAGGCGGGAGACGATGTTTAGATGAACCTCGACAAGAGAAACGGTTCTGAGCAAGGATTGTTTAGAAACAGGTGTCACTTGGGACCAGCAGTTGACGTAATGGTTATGTCGCTGGACTCCCATGTAGTCGACCGCGGTTCAAGTCCCAGACCCAGTGGTTTAAACTCACGAAAGGCGCATGTGCGTGTGTGCCCAAGATCCCGAGAGGAGAATGGAGGAGAAGGGATTGCAGTTGGCAATCCCCCCGGGGGTATTTCTCGCTTTCTGTCTCTCTCTGTCTTTCTGGTGAGCGCAAGTGCCTGATAGCAAAAACCTCTAAAAAGAAAGAAAGAAAGAAAGAAAGAAAGAAAGAAAGAAAGGAAAGGAAAGAAAGAAAGAAGGAAGGAAGGAAGGAAGGAAGGAAAGAGGAAGAAAGAAAGTTCTCACATTCAATCCTCACTTCTTTCTCCATTCCCTATTTTGAGGTGAGCAGCTCACCCTGGAAGGAGCCTGGATCCTCGAATGACTGTGTGGAACAGAGACGTACCTGCACACACTCCCACCCTCTGCACCCTGCCGACCTATAGCCGGGGATAATGGGAGCCCCACCATCCACTGTCACCCCGTGAAGGGACGTAGCGGTTGTTGCAGTAATATCGCTGATAAAGACAGCGAGCCCTACCACATGCCAGACCCAGGATGGGCCATTTACGAACCTATTCCACTTGAGCGTCTCAACAGCCCTAGGAGAACAGCATCGTAGTTGGTCTGTTTTACAACCAAGAAGGAAATGATTCGGAGGCATGAAGTAACTTGTCCCTAGATCAATGGAGAACTGCATCCCTAAGTCTCATTTCCATTGTTGCTTGTTTTGACTGATCTGTTTTGGTATTATGTCAGCCTTTTCTATAGAAGGACATTAAAGAAACAGCTGCAGGAAGCTGAAATTTTCTCCCGAGCACACACAGTTATTGTTTATTGCATCGTGCAAAGGCCTCTTTAGGGAGAGCCATGAAGTAATTGTGGCTCAGGCCACGCACCGGGGAAACTGCTTCTTTGATCAACTGGTACATTTCATTTTCTAAGGACAATGAACCATAAAATAGGCATGTTTCCTTCTTTGCCTTGGCTGCCAGGAAGCCCGAGGCAACACTGGGGTCCAACCCTCGTGGTGGTGCAGGATCATTGGCGCCTCTGCTCTGCAGACAAGCCTTGCCTCAGTTTCCCATGACCAGCCCTCTCTCATTTCCCACTGGGCCTGACTTCGGGCTTGAGTCTACTTATGAAGCATTTTGCATCCCCAAATGCATCTGTGAAAGGACCTCAAACTCTCCTTGGATTCCAGCACAGGGCAAAGAAAGACATGACCTACTGCCGTCTGGCATGGGGGTTAGGATTCAAGCCCAGGGCTGAATGCACAGGGCGAGGCCTGTCCACTCTGCTGGGGGCTGGGCCAGAGCTGTGCTGAGTAGGCGCTGGCAGGCCCTCGAGGAGCAGGGTCCTGGTGGGGGGCTCAGGATCAGGAGCAGGCCTGTGCTCTCCCAGACACTGGGCTTCTGCTAGGGCGTCCCCTCCAGTTAAGCCAGAGGTTCACAGCCGGCCACCGCGGAGCCCATGTACCTTGCAGAGGGGGCTCATGGGATCCGCCAATTTTTTAAAAAGTGACTAAGTTGCTGTCCCTTGCAAACATGCATTCTCATTTTAAGATGTTTGTTCTTATTTTCTCATTAGAAATTTTGTCATTAATCAGGCAACTCGGCCCCAGCCCCACGTGAGAAGCTCCGGGACCCTCTCCCGCTGGGTCGCATGCCTGGCCCCTCACTCACCTGTGACCTCCGTCTGCTCCATTGGCATCTGAGGCTGAGCCCTGCTGACAGGGACACTGACAATGCCAGGGTCAGACAGCCTCTCCTGCCATCTTGGGGGTGCCCCATGACCTGGAGTCCTGATCCTCCTGGGTACCCAAATGTTTTTTTTACTTGTAAATTGCAGCCCCATCTATGAGAGCTCAATGCCCTCAGAGCCCCCTCCTCACCCGCCCCACCCACCCTGTTCACCTAGGTCTCTCCCCTGCTCACTCGAGCCGGCTCCTTCCCCGGGAGGGCCACCAGGACCCCAGACAGCCCTTGCTCACACTTGCCGGCCACAGCTCCATCATTATTCACCCCGAGGTCCTGCCTCATACCCAGAGACCCGCACAGACCCAGCGCACTGGCCGAACGAATGAATGACTTAGGGAAAGAGCCAGAGCAGGAATGAATGGACTGAAGTTGCCCAGTTCCCAAGGCCCATGTCTCTGAGACCCCGCTTTGAATGCAGGACTCAGAATCCTTCAGAATCCTGCACTCTCTAGTGCCCTAGCACAGAAAGTTCCAGCTCAGTGCCTGGGCCACCTCTCCTTCCTTTTTAAATTAAAAAAAAAAAAAAAAAAAAGCCGAAGGGCCCATGTGCCCACCGGGGAGATAATGTGGGGTGGGGTGCTGGCGGGAGACACCCTCCAGTAGGGCATGGTCACACTCCCTTCCCTCTATTTCTCCTTCCATCACACACACGCACCTGTCATGTTTTTCAAGCCGCTGGGGCCAGCATTCAAACTTCATTGGCCACGCGGACCCAGCACCCGATGTACTGCCCTGTGACACTGCTGCCCCCACCACCTTCTGTCTGTCTGCCCGCCTCTCCAGTGCCAGGCTTCGCCAGCTGAGCCACCGCCGTCCCGATTGCCTTCGCCCAGCGCGGGGTGGGGTGGGGGAGACAGGGGCTGCACAGCACTGGGTGGGGTATGAGCAGCCCTGCCACCCTGGCTCCCTTTGGAGACCAGAGCAGCCCGACGGGAGCTGTTCTCCCCTCCCCTGCCTCCTCATGCCCGAGCCTCTCCTAAGGCCACTCAGGAGCCGGAAGCCTGCCGGAGACGTTGCATCTGCTTCTGGGGAAGACTGCGAAGGCACGTGAGAGTGTGCGCTGTGGGCGTTCGGCGGGCTGGGGCCTCGCAGCTTAATAACAGGGAGAGCGCTGGGATGAAGGCGTGAGGGGAGGAGAGAGGCAGGCGACAGAGACACTCAGGGACGGAGAAACAGAGCACACAGACAGGGATGGGGAGACACAGAAGGAGAGAAAGTTGGAAACAGAGGAGAGAGAGGGAGAGGTCTTGGGAGCCTGTGGCCATTGTCACAGTCTTCTTTCAGCAATTTTTTTTTAAGACTTTTTTTTTTTTTTAGAGGTGTTTGCTATAGGGCACGTGCGCTCGCCAGACAGACAGAGACAGAGAGATAGAAAGTGAGAAATCACCCCCCGGGGGAATGGTCACGCCGCAATCCCTTCTCCTCCATTCTCTCGGGATCTTGGGCACGCACGCACACGTGCCCGACATGAGTTTAAGCCACCGGGTCCGGGATGCGAACTGTGGTCGACTGCATGGGAGTCCAGCGACATAGCCATTACGCTAACTGCTGGTCCCTCTTTCAGCATTTTTGAACAGAGCCCAGACAGGGATTCTGGAGGTTTACCCTGGATGTCTGTGGCTGAGGCCCACAGACATGCTGCGGTTATTTCAGGGAGCAGGGTGAATCTTGGAAACCCCTTCCGGCCAGGGGTCGCAAGGTGTCTGGGCCAGGGCTTCCTGTCGACCTGTCTCCATCTTCTGGTGGAAGGCAGTGCTGGGTTCCTTCCAAAATCCATCCTCGGGTTGCCTGGGCTAGGAGAAGACCCTCCCTGGTGGGCAGGGCAGCCTGGCCTGCCGAGAAGGCCCTGGGCCCGGGCAAGGGTACCTAGCAAGAGGGACACAGGAGGGGTGCGGGAGGAGGGCAGGAGGTGGAGAGTGGGGCAGCCGTAGCCACAGCAGCTGGGGAGAACGTCCAGCACCAAGCACCAGGCTAGTGCCAGACCAGAGCACAGACCAGGCCCGAGCTGTACAGCCCATGAGGAAGGTGAGCGGTCCTCCCATCATGGCCCCTGCCGCAGCTCCCCCAGGAGCCTGGGGTGGCCCCCACGTGCTCTCAGGCTGGCCTCTGGTAAGTCGGGCAACCAGAGATAGTCACTTCGCTAGTTTTTTCACAGGAAATCTATTTCAGGCCCGGGATGGAGCACTTTCTGATCTGCCCTCTTGGACAGAGCCGCTCCCATGTGCTCCCACGGACACACGGCCCTCACTGCAAGGCCCGCTTCCTGGGGAGGGCCGGGCAGCCCAAAACGGAGCCTGATGCAAGGCTCGACTTCTCTGTTCCTGTAATCAAAGCAACATATGTGGTGAAAATGTGACTCACTGCGCTTCAGAGTGAGACACGGGGCTCCCTCTGTGCCCGCCTCCCAGGGCTCTCCTCGGAGCAGCCGCGGCAGACAGAGAGGCTTGGTGGTGACATCCTCCCGGGGACACTGCCTGCACGAGCAGCTCAGGCAGGCCCTTCCCCTCCCTAGGCAGGTCCCACTAACACTCAGCCTTCTCTCCGCCTGAGTCTTCAAACAGCTCTATTGGAGTATTAGGTATCTAGCATAAAACCCACCCATTGGAAGCGTTCAGTTCAAAGGTGCTCGGTATATTTAGAGTGTAAACATCGCCATAATCAATTTTAGGACATTTTCCACACCTCGAAAAGAAACCTGCCTTTCTTGGCTCTCAGTCCCAGTCGCCCACACCCCCAGCCCTAGGCAACGACCGACCGGCTCTCTGCCCTAGACTCGTCCAGTCCAGGCACAGATCAGCGGAGCCCTCAGCGCGGTGTGCGCGAGGTGACCGAGCCGCAGCGGTGTCACTGCTCTGTGACTCCGTACGGCTGGGCACTAGTCCTCATGCAGACAGACCAGTTCGGTGGTGGACCTTCAGCTGACGGGCATTTGGGCTGTTTCCATTGTTTGGCTCTCACGTAGTTTTCCTGTGGACGTATATTTTTATTCCTCTTGGGTGTGTACCTAGGAGTGGCGCTGCTGGGTCACATGAGATCTCTTTGTTTAGATGTCCCCAGAGCCGCCACACTTCTCCGTAGCAGTGGCCCCCTTTTACACCCCCGCCAGCAGGGCTGAGAATTCCACGGTGACTGCTCCACGTCCTCCACACCACCCGTCACTGCCCCTCTTTCTGATTACCGCCTCTCCAGTGGGCACGAAGTGCTAGCTCAGTTTTCGGTGATGATTAGCAGCCTTTTCTCCACTGACTGTATCTCGAAGGTTTCTCAGCGCCCCGACTACGTCCACACCGACCGAGTTCTGCCGCAAGATCGTACCCTAGTTCATTGCTCCCCTACTGATGGACACGTGGGTTATTTCTTATCTTGGGCTACAGACTTGTCTCCAGGGCAGAGGAGGCGTCCTGAGGGTGCTCTGCCCCTAACTCTGGGAGGGGGTTGGGGAAGACCTCCTAGCTGGGGCGCCCCCGTGGCCTGGGGAGGGCTCCCTGTCCAGGCTCTGTCCCTGATACGCCGTGTGACCTTGGGGCAGGTCACAGAACTTCTCTGGGCCTCCTTTCCCCGCCCGTAAGAAGCAAGGCTGGAACTAAGCTCCTCGGCACCCGCTTTCCGGCTCCTCCCCCCATTAATCACCTGGGCCCTCCCAGCAGCTGCACAGGAAACCCGTTTCCCTGCCACGCCGTCACGAATCCTCTGCTGCTTCCACAACCTTCTTCTCTCCAGAAATCCTGAGACAGGAGCCCAGCTGCGTTCCTGGTCTGACTGAGGCTCAGAGAGGGTGAGCCACCAGCGCGTGGACTCCCAGCAGGGGCCAGGCTTGGCCCTGGTTCCGCAGCCAGCCCAGGGTGACCCCGGGCAGCCATAACCTCAGCGTCCCCCTCCGTGTAGACGGGCCCCTCCAGCCCGCTCTCCACACTTCCCCACCCACTCGCAGCTTCGGCTGGGACTGCTGCCCAGGCCACCCCAACCCCCACCCCCTCTTCTGTGTTGGCTGATGGCAGGCCCCGTGGGCTCTGAGTGGGGGACGAGGGCGCGCCAGTGGTGGCCCTCGGCAGTGGCTGCTGTAACACAGGCCGGGGTTCCTGGCACCACCTCCCCACGCACCCTGCAGGCCCAGGGAGATCACTGTCCTCCAGGGTCGCAGGCTCCTCTCGGTCCCCCTTGCTTCCCGCTGGGGCCCTCACTGACCAGGCTATGAAGGGGATTAAATGAGAACCACGACCCATCCCCGAATCCAGAGCACCCTCCCACCTGACACCTTCCTCTCCGGGGGGCCCAGAGGAAGACGCCCCTATTGTTCTTGGCCCTTCCTTTGCCCAGGAAGGATCTGGCTGTGGAAAGTTCCAGAACCAGAGGCTCACGCCAGCCTTGGCCAATTTAGCATTGGAAATAAACCGTCTGAGAGGCTCTGACTTGATTCCAGAGAAGATACTGCTCCGGGCCTGGGTAGGCTGCCCACCCGGTGTGGCCCCACCTGCTGCGGGCCCCTGGGATCTGCCACTCGTAAATGACACCCACATACTGCACCCATGTTAACACCGCTTACGTTCTAGAAGATGTTCCACAAAATATACCTCTCCGTGCCACGCACTCCTGGTGGCCCCCGTCCCCACAGCCATGGCTATGCACACCCACCCTCGCCTCCTCCCAGGGACACACCAGAGCCATGGACTGGGGAAAGACTTGATGCCTGGAAAATGGAGCTCAGGGGCCACATGTGGGGTGCGTGTGTGTGTGTGTGTGTGCAGGCACATGTGTCTGCCATGTATGTCTGCCATATATGTGCATAGTGAGTGTGTGTGAGGTCTGGTGGCCTGCCATACCTGAGCAAGGACAAAACCTCCATTCAAACATGGTGCAAGTCGATTTCCAAACATCGTGAGTGCTGTAGCCGGGCGCCCCTAAGCCATGTGCTGTAAAGGTCCAAAGTGAAAAAGGAACCCCCCCCCCCCCCCCCGCGGTGTGCCAGGGCAGGCCTGTAACAGGAGGGGGGCTCACGGCCAGAAGAACCAAACCTGTGGTTAAAGGGTCAGAACTTTCACTCCTGCCCCACACCCACACCCACACCCAGCCCTGGGGAGGGTGGGGGTTAATGGCCCACGACTTAATCACGCCTAGGCAACGAAGCCCCCACATGACCCAGGGACCGTGTGCAAAGAGCTCTGGACAGCTAGACAGCGGCGGGTCCTGCAGGGCAGAGCATCTGAGAGGGGAGGGCAACTCCACGCTCCTCCCCATACCTCGCCCTCTGTGAGTCCTTTGCCACCGCCTTCATGGTAACCTGGTCCAGGTCTCCCCTGAGTTCTATCAGCCTCTCTAGCAAATTGATAGGCCAGGAACGGGGTCATGGGGACCCTGATGCCAGCAGACTGGCCAGACATAGAGGTGACAACCTACCACTAGTGTGACTTACATTAGAAGTAGTGGCAGTCATGTGGGACAGAGCCCTCAATCTGTGGATCTGTCTCTGTCCTCAGGTAGTGTCAGAACCAAATTGAATCGAGGACACCGGACTGGCGGCCACTGGAGAAGCTGCCAGGGAATTGCTGGGCATGGGGAAAACCCACCCAGCCGGGGCCACAGCAGCCTTCTGTGTCGATCGCACAGTGAGAAGACAGTAGGGGAAACTGGCTTTTCCCATATCCCTACCCCATGGCCACACGGGCAGAGGGGAACAGGGCTTTGAACGGAGGCCTGAGCCTCTGAAGAGGAACGTGTTCTCGGTGCCTGTGCTGCCTGACCTTGGGTCCCAGCCTGTCCACAGCAGGGGACAGGCTTGCACTTGGCCATGCTGAAAATGATGAAAGTGAGGAGCTGGGCACACCACAGGGAGGGGACAGGACAAGCCGGGGCTGGGGGCACGGGGTCACGATCCACCACAAGTCTTTGAACCGACATTGAAAAGAAAACCTCATGTCTAAAGAGGAGGAAAACATCCCAGAGAAACAACAGCTGTCTTGCTTTTACTTCTTCTGTAGTTGTTAATGATCTCCAAACACAAGCCAGTGCAGGGGTGCTGCCAGGCGTGGGGTTCCCGACCCTAGCGTGTCCTGTCGCTCTGCTGCTCCTGGGCTCACCCTCAAAGGACCCGCTACCGCTGGTTCTGCCGCATCACTGCCACTGTCATCTCATCTGGGCATTGCCTAGGCCGCATCTCCCCCTTCCTGGGAACCTGACTATCACCGACTCAGGCCCAGACCTCTCCCGTCCAGGAAGCCTGCCTGGACCCCGGGCTCAGTTAACCACCTCCTGAGCTCCCAAAATGAGCAGCTTGTTCATTTCCCTTGGGCTAGCTGTGGACATGGTGGGGCACGCCAGAGACCAGGCCAATTCTGTTCCTTTCTGACGGCCCTGGCCCAGCTTGTGTACAGCACACTGAGAAGAACTCAGGTCAGGGCTGCGGGTCAGAACCAGGCTGAAGCGTATGGGACTTCGCTGCAGGAATCAAATCTAAGTGATTGGCCTAACCGGAAATTCAAGATGAAGTGGTTCAAGGTAGTTTCCTTTTTTCTTTTCTTTTTTTTGGAGAGGTTTTTTTTCTTTGTAATAGGGCACGTGCGCTCACCAGACAGACAGAGAGAGAGAGACAGAAAGCGAGAAATCACCCCCAGGGGGGATGGCCACGCTGCAATCCCTTCTCCTCCATTCTCCTCTTGGGATCTTGGACACGCATGCACACGCGCCTGGCGTGAGTTTTTTAAGCCACCGGGTCCAGGACGCGAATCGCGGTCGACTACATGGGAGTCCGGCGACACAGCCATTACGCTAACTGCTGGTCTCTCAAAGTAGTTTTCAATCCAAGAATGCCAGAAATGGAGGAGTCTTTGGGGATTGAGGCATCTACGCCCTCATTTACAGGTGGGAAACTGAGGCCCGGAGGCAGCAGATGGCAGAGTTGGCACTAGACCCAGAGCTTATTCCTCCAAGTCCAGGACCTTTCTTCTTCTTTCTTTCTTTCTTTTTTTTAGACCATGTTTCCAGGATCTGCTGGTCCTGGGAAGATCGTGAGGCAGCTCAGGGGAGGAAAGAAAAGCTCAGAGAGACAAAGTGACTTACTTCCCATCACAGCTGTGAGGTAGCAGAGCTGGCACTGAAAGCCAGGTCTGCTGGGCTCAGTGTTCTTTGCCTCAGAACCCTCCGTGGGCCGTGACACGGTGTCCATGTCCCGGGGTAGGCAGCCGGCCTAGACGAGGGTTATTCCCAAGTCTGCTCGGTCTGCGCTTCCTGTCTAGTGCAAGCTTTGTCCAGGTTTGGCTAACGGAGTGCCCCGGTGCCACCTGTCAGCTCCTGTCTCTGGAACCTGGGCTTGGGCAACTTAAGAAGCCTCCTGGGTGTGCGCGAGGCAGACAGTATTTGTCTGCTGTCCAAGCCAGCATGATTTAGGGCAGGGAATTTTTTTTTCCTTCTTTTTACTTTAAAAGGATAAAGAGCTCTCTTACAGATAGTCCAATAGAACATCGGAGCAGAAAGCATGAGCAGGCAAGTCACAAATGAGACACATGGGTGAGAAAGGCAGAGCGGCCGGCTCCATGCACTGAGAACTTTGCAAACGCAAATGAACGCCTCAGTTAGATGTCATTTCAAACCCATCACGTCAATCAACTCCAGGGCTTGCAAACTTGAGATTTGTAAACTCAGAGTCTGTATATAAGCAGGCAGATCTTGCAAATGGGAGAAAGAACAGAGTGAGGTTCACAGAAAGGAAGCAGCTTCTAGAGGGAGCAAACCCCAGTCAGAGGTCACTGTCCTGCAGGAATGGGCCCAGGCCGCCAGATTGATGGCCTATCACCCACCGTCAGAAGTCAGATTTTCATGGACCAACAGATGGGGTAATGGTTACATCACTGGACTCCCACATAGTTGAACACGGTTCCAGTTCCAAACCAAGAGGCTTAAACCTCACACCGGACGCATGTGCGTGCGTGCCCAAAATCCTGAGAGGAGACTGAAGGGGAAGGGATTGTTGCATGGCCATCCATCCCCCTGAGGGGTGATTTCTCACTCTCCGTCTCTCCAGAGAGTTCATACATCCTATAGCAAAAAATCTCTCTTTAAAAAAATTAGATATTCATGAGAATATAATTTTTTAGTGTTGGCAACTGCTTCAAAATTAGACCCAGTAAGTTTCACTCTTGGAAATAATTGGCTGAATGCAAATGATGCATACGTAAGAATTGTATGGCAGCACTGTCACAGTGAACATCTAGAAGCAACAGCATCAAGCAATAGACCATTGCTTAAATAAAACACGATATATCCCCACGATGGGACACGAAGACGCGTCTGGAAAGGCTGAAGTGTCCCATCAGGTTAGTGTCCATGCTGTATGTCTTTGTGATAGATAAGAAAGAAAAGTTATAATTTCAGGCAACAAAATCTATCTTGACCTGTTCAAATCGGACTAGGCCCCATGCACCAAAAAAAAAAAAAAAAAAACAAAAACAAACAAAAAAAAAAAAAAACAAACCAAAAACAAAAAAACCACACAGTTACAAAGTGAAACCATTCAGGCTGTGTGATATAAGGGAGAAAGAACCTCGAGAGAAACCCCAGTGGTGACATGGATGCACCAGTTGTACTCTGCAGACCGAGTGTGGAGAACCAATGACCGCAAAGATGACTTCTGTTGGGACATTCAACAGTGATAAGATCCTGGGACTTAGTGTCCCTTCGAGGAAAAGGGAAATAGCCTAAATGAATCCATTTGGTCAGAGAGCAAAAACAAGAACACCTCTTAACGTGATGGAAAGATCCCGGAGGGCTGTGGACGTCCTGACGCGGCAGGTCAGGAAGTTTAGTGGCAGAAAACTGCTCCAAGATATGAATAGGCACAGAATCCTACCCCGGGCCTGCACACTCAACACGTGAGAGGAAAATCCCAACTCTTTGTTTAGGCGAGTGAAAGCATAGCCCCAGGAGCAAGCAAGGAATAGCAAGGATATTATAAAATTAGTGTAAGACTAAATTCATAGAGAATAGAGACGATGTAAATCCTCGTGTGGTGTTTGTAGCATGGAGACCGTGCGAGCATGCTAGTCCTTGGCATCACTTTTTAATTGTCTCCTTTTTAAGGTATTAAAGCACTCATGAGAATTTGATTTAATAAATAGGTGAAGAGTGCATTTGGTTAAGTTTGCAATCAAGGCTTAAATGTTTGGGACTATCTACTTTATTAAATCACATGTTTTTTAAAAAACTTAATTGATTTTTTTTTTGAAGAGGTTTTTGCTATAGAGCATGTGCGCTCGCCAGATAGACAGAGAGAGACAGAGAGACAGAAAGTGAGAAATCACCCCCCAATAGCCACGCCGCAATCCCTTCTCTTCCATTCTCCTCTCAGGATCTTGGGCACGCATGCACATGCAGCCGGTGTGAGTTTAAGCCACTGGGTCCGGGACTCAAACTGCGGTCGACTACATGGGAGTCCAGCGACATAGCCATTACGCTAACTGCTGGTCCCAACGTTACTGTATTATTTTTTTTAAGTTTTCTATAGGGCATGTGTACTCACCAGACAGAGAGAAAGAGGGACAGTGAGAAAGCAAGCTACTAGGTCCAAGACTCTAACACAGTCAGCCATGTGGCAGTCCCGCACCTTAACTACCGCATCACTTGCTGGCCCCCAAATAATGTTTTTAAAGCTCAGGAGCATAATTATTACCATATTATGAGAAAGAGAAACGATTAGAAATGAAAAATTAGATATTTGGCAACATACACATTGTAACGATTGTTCCTTGAGATGTACATTCCTTTAGAATTAAATTAATTGTCAATAGTTGGAAAACTTGTTTAAAAAAAAAAAAGGCCAATAGCTGAAAAAGACACACAAAGTAATTTCACTCGTGCTGGGAAGGAAGAGGGAGCTGGCGCTCGCGTACCTCCTGGTGAGAGTGGACCCGCAGCGTCCTTCCTGGCCGGTGGTCTGACCAGGGCTGTCAGAATCCAGGACCACGCCCTCCGAGCCCGAGCACTGCCAGTGCCCGCGAAGACCACGGCGTGAGTTCGGTTCTCGGGACTTGTAATAGCTACGTTCTCCAAAGTCTCTGAACTCTGGATCGGCCCCCATGGAAACATCGCTGCTAGAGAGACATCCGTAGAGGTGGGGTCCTCCGAGCCTCTGGTCACGTGTTTTTCGACTCCTTGGTACCGAACCTTATCGTAGGCGCGTTTGAGTTTAAAGCACGTTACTTAATAGAGATCGTGGGTTCATTAACACTGACGCCGTGGCCAGCAGCGCTGCCTGGACGAAGCTTTCGCCGCACACATTTTTCTCCACACCTCACAGCCCTCTCGCACTGGGGGACGTTAGAAAGAGGTTCAGTATTACACACTTGGGGGGGGGCAAAAGTCACAAAACCGCCTTAAAACAGCACGAAAAGGAAACAACACTGAGCACGAGACTGCCCACAGTCGCACGTGTACTGTGACAGGGTGACGCATTCTCACAGGGCAGGCAGTCCCCTCGTCTGACTGAGCTGAAGCGTGCGTGGGGAAACACACCGTTGCGCTGTGCAGAGAGGGACTGCGCAGGCGCAGGCGCAGGCGCAGGCGCAGGCGCAGGCGCAGGCGCAGGCGCAGGCGCAGGCGCAGGCGCAGGCGCAGGCGCAGGCGCAGGCGCAGGCGCAGGCGCAGGCGCAGGCGCAGGCGCAGGCGCAGGCGCAGGCGCAGGCGCAGGCCGAGACCCAGGCGCAGGCCGAGACCCAGGCGCAGGCCGAGACCCAGGCGCAGGCCGAGACGCAGACGCAGACGCCCCAGCAGTGCTTTCTGGGTTATGGATACATTTCAGCAAGCGGATGAATTGCCACGTACCCGTGAATAATGACGACGAGAGTACTCAAAAGGACGCCATACTGTGACAACAAAGCAAGAGGCCTCAGGTGCCACCCGATGCTACTGCCAGGGGTCTGGTGGGGCCAGGGCTTGTGGTCTTAGCGATGCTGACCTTTCAGCCATGTTATTCCTCGTTATGGGGGGAGGCGGCCTGAAATTGTACGATGTTTGGAGGCATCTCCACCCTCTACCCATGAAACACAGGAGCACCCCGCCCCTCAAATTGTGACCCAAACTCTCCAGAAGCTGCCAGATTAGAACCCCTGGGCTGTGTGGACTAAGGCAGTCCTGTGACAGAGTGCTTTAGAAAGGAGGAGGCATAAGACGACTTGGGAAGATTCCCGTGACATTTATGAGCAGGAAAGAAAAAAAAAGAGAAAAGACAGGTGGCAAAATTGGATGTATAACAAATCATTTCTTTTTTAAAATAAATTTTTCCAGAGGGTGCATGTGCTCGCCAGTGAGACACACACAGAGAGAGAGAGAGAGAGAGAGAGAGAGAGAGAGAAAGCACCACCCTCCCCATTAGGAATGGTTACCCCACAATCCCCTCTCCTCCTTTCTTCACCTTGTCGGGATTTGGGGCACGCACACACAGGCACCCTGTATGATTTTCAAGCCACCAGGACTGGGACTCGAATCCCAAGTTAGCCATATAAGATCTGATTCCCCTACCTGCCAGCCCATGGGCCAGCCAGACATTCTTATAACTGCGTTTGCACGTACACTCAGGTAGAGGAAAGCGTGACTGAGAAAAGGTGACAGTGTTTCTGTCCCCCTCCTGGACAGGCATGGCTGAGGCCTGCATACCAGCCCCTCAGAGTCCACCAGAGGCGCAGGCTTGAGCACCAGGACCACCTCCTGCCTGGACTCAGAGCCCCACAGAGAGGGCTCTGGCCTCTGGGTCAGGCCTGGCCCCTGCTGTCACTCCCAGTGGCCGTCAAGCAGCCCCTTGGCCTGGCCCATGGGACATCTCTGGCCTTGGCTCGCCGCTGCATACCCTTGGCCAGTGTGTCTTCCTGGCCCCCACTTGCCTGGGACCCTAGCCCTCTGCCTAGCTGGGGCCAGTGCTCTTCTCTAGGGTGAGGACCCTGGTCCCTGCTGCCAGCCCCTAGCTGGGTCACCCTCAATTCGTGGAAGCCCTGGCACTGTGCCGAGCTCCCTTGGCCTCCCCGCTGAGCTCTGTGCACAGCCTGGACGCCCTGTGCATCTCAGAGCTTCCCCGCACAGCAGAACCCCTCTGGGGCTCAGGTAAGAGTCAGGCCAGGTGCACTGGGCGTGGGGTGAGGGGGTGGCAGCACAGCTGAGCTCACCGCCCTAAAGCCAATACCCTCCAGCTGCCCCCCTCAGACAGAGCAGGCTCCAGATCCTGCCTCGGGCACTCAGGGCCTGCGTGGCTCCAGGCAGAGGCTGCGCGTGCCAAGCCTCACGCTACACGCCTGAGAAGCGGGCTCCTCCGCGCTGCGTGAAGGGAGGCTGAGCTGGAGCATTCAAGCACCCCAGGGAGTGCCCACACAGTGGGTCCTCCCTCCAGGGAGGCTGCCGGGTTTCCCTGTGGGGTGATGGAATGTTCTGGAACCAGATATGGGGGCTGGTTAATGCCACTGAGCTGCGCTTCGCAATGGCTGAAAGGGCAGTGTCTGGGTACGGCGGGGGCTCCACCCCAGCAGCTGTCCCCTCGCAGAGGCCCCTAGCTCGGGCCTACCCAGGTTTACCCTGCGACGCCGTCGGCTCCTCTCCAGCTCCAGATCCTCGCTAGGAAACGGCCCTGACCTTGAAGCTGACTAAGACATCTTGTTTTTTCCTCTTCTAGGAAGGCCCAGCCCCCCAGATTCCTTCCACAGGGCAGGCCAGGTCAGGGGAGGGGCCCGAGGGGCCAGGGCTGACCGCCCCCTCCACCCCCACCCTTCAAGCCCTATAACTATGGTTAACAGGCTGAGCAGGCAGGACCCCACCCAGCCCAGAAGTTTGGAGGGAATCCTCTGTCTCTTTGTCTCTCTGGAGTGGTGGCTGTCAGCAGCCATCCTGGGTCTGTAGCTAAGCTCAGGCTGGTGAACACCCCCACTTCCAAGCCCCCTCTGTTAAGCCCCTCGTGGCAACTTGCCTAAACCCAATTCACCATCGTCTCCCCACCCGAATGCTCTTTCTTTTCCTCGGACTCCAGAATCCGGGATCAGCACCTCTGTCCATCTGGTCGCCCAAGCCAGAACCCCAGAGCTCATGGACCCTTTCTGACCTCACTCCAGGGATGCAGGACCCCAAGTTCTCTTTGCAGACTCCCAGGGCCTGCCCAGATGACCCAAGGCCACCGTCCTGGGGTGGGCTGTACCGCTGATGTGCGTGCAGACGCCCTCATGCCGAGGGGTGGACGAGGCGGGACAGGGCAGTGCTTCGAACTTGGAAGCACAGTCTAAGACCACCGTGTGGGGCAGGTTTGGGGTGCAGAGAGAAGGGGCTGAGCCCCAAGCAGTAGCCCTGAAGATGGGCTGGGCCTGGTCCCAGCACCAGAGGACCACTCGCTTCCTCCAGCCCCAGCTGCCCACATTCCCGAGCGCGAGGCAGGGCCTGGTCTCCATCTCCACCCTCTGCAGAGCAGCTGTGTCAGTCCCTAAGTGCTTGATCCTGTTTCCAGGGCACCCAGCGCCCCACTCATCTCTGCCGTGGCGGGGAGCCAGGCTTCCGACCAGCCAGGCCTCGGGCATAGCTCCTGCCACCTGGGAGGTCTCCTGCTGAGACAGAATGGATGGCCGTGGATCCAGCCAGCTGGGGCCGACGCAAGGCCCGCAAGACATGGCTCACACTCGGCCTCCCCGACTAGAGGTGGGGGGCCGTGCCGAGCCTAAGGCCCGCTCTGCCTTCCCAGCCCCTTCTCCTCTCCGAGCTGGAACCTGCCTTCTCCCTCCCGGGTCTCCATGCAGCCAGACTGAACCCTGAACGCACACGACTAACTCCCGCCACATGCGGGGCTCCTGCTGCTCTCTGGGTACCGCCAGCCTCCTGAGCAGCCCCAGCTGACATCTCCCCCTCTCCCAGCCACTCCCCGCCTCTCACACTGCACCCCAGCAAACAGGTTTTCCCTCCTGGATAAGCTGGCCTGTGCATTTGTGTCCTTGCACATGCCACTCCTCCACCTGGAAGCCCTCCGACTGCTTTTATTGCCGGGCAAATTCGCCCTCATGCATGTCCGTCGACACCTGTGAGGTGAACCTTCACAGCACCCCAGACGTAATAATAACCAAGAGGCAGCTCCATTAAAAGAGGTGGTATTGGACTGGCGACTGGCTGGTGGTGCAGTGTTTGGGGCAGCTGGATCCCACAGGGTCAACTCTGCAGCTCAAGTCCTGGATTGGTGACTAGGAAAACATGCCAGGCACGTGTGTGCATGTCCAAAATTCTGAGAGGAGAAGGGATCAAGACATGGCCATCTACCCAGGGGGAAGTGGTCCCTCTCTGCCCCTCACCAGTGAGTACATGCACCCTATAGCAAATTTAAAAGAAAAAGAAAGAAGAAAAAGAGAAGAAATAAAGAAAAAGAACAAAGAAAGAGAAAGAAAGATAAAGAAGAAAAAGATAAAGACGAAGGAAGGAAGGAAGGAAGGAAGGAAGGAAGGAAGGAAGGGGAAAGAAAAAGGAAAGGAAAGAAAGAGAGAGAGAGAGAGAGAGAGAGAGAGAGAGAGAGAGAGAGAGAGAGAGAAAGGAAGGAAGGGAGGAAGGAAGGGAAAGAAAAAGAGTCCGGATTCAACTGTTACCACAGAGAAGCAGCTCGGCCCTCGGAGGGCGCCCCTGCTGACCTCCCAGCTGAGGCTGCAGACCCCTGAGTGCTGACTGCATACACTGTGGCCGTGCGCCCCCCGCAAGGCACGAGACCCTCAGACTCTGCCTCTTCATCTGCATGCTGGGGCCAATGATACTGACCTCACGAAGTGACGAGATTCTTATTAGCACGACGTGCACAGGGACTGCCCGTGAGAACAGTTGTCAGGCTGTCCTTAAGATTGTCTGCCTCAGGAGAAAAAGTTCCAGCAGATGGCATAATGGTTACATTGCCATAGTCGATAGCAGTTCGAGTCCCAGAACCGGTGGCTTAAAACTCACACTAGGTGCATGTGCATATGTGCCCGAAATCCCGAGAGGAGAATAGAGGAGAAGGGACTGGGGGGGTGACTTCTCACTTTCTCTCTCTCTGGAGAGCACACATGCCCTATAGCAAAAAATCTCTCTTTAAAAAAAAAAAAAAAAAGATTGTCTGCCTCCAGAGGGGCGCAGGCAGCTGTCTCCAGCTGGGAGAGGAAGACCTACTCCAGGGTCGGAAAGGAACAATTAGGAAGCACCACACAGTGGCAAAATAAACAGGTCCCAGCAACACGACAGGCTAACTGATTGTTGCAAAACAACGTCTGTATAGTCGGAAGAACACCTAGAAGGAGACATTCCACAATGTTGTGGTTATCTCTGGGCAATGCACGTTTTTAATGATTTTATTTGTACTGGTTTATTTATGTGCCTATCTATATTTTCCACGTATTTCCCTGTATGAGTGCCGAGGGAGGAATAATGCCCCTGGAAAGACACGCCGGAGTCCTAACCCGTGGTGCCTGGGAGCATGCTCTTAATTGGAAACGGGTCTTCTCAGATGCCGTGGAGTTCAGATGAAGTCATACGGGGATAGGGTGGGCCCTAACCCAACAGGGCCCGTGTCCTTGTAGAGTAGACGCAGCGACACAGGGAGAGCGTCAGGTGACTCTAGGCAGAGATTGGAGGGATACACGATGCTCCAAGGAATGCCACGGACTGCCAGAAACGCCCGACGTCTAGAGAGTCCGGGCGGGTACCTTCCCAGGCCCCTCCACGACACCTCACGTCTACGCTTCCAGAACCTTGAGAAGTAAGAGAAAGCGTTCTGGTTGTCTGAAGCCACCCAGCCTTCGTACCTGTTACAGCCACGGGGAATTAGGGCAAGTGAGTCTTACTTGTGTAACTGGGGGGTAGAGACAGCAGGTGGCATAGTGGTGAACGCGCTGGACTCCCACATGGTCTATCACAGTTCGAGTCCTGGGCCTAGTGGCTTGAAACTCAAGACAGACACATGTGCACGTGTGCCCAAAATCTTGAGAGGAGAATGGAGGAGAAGGAATTGCGGTGTGGCCATCCCCTCTGGGGAGTGATTTCTCGCTTTCTCTCTCTCTGTCTCTCTCTGGGTGTCTGGTGAGTGCACATATCCCATAGCAAAAATCTCTCAAAAAATAAGAGAGAGAGAGAGAGAGAGAGAGAGAGAGAGAGAGAGAGAGAAGGGGGAAGGAGGGAGAGGGAAGCACACGGGGCTTAGAGACCCCCCAGTGCCTGGCTAGGTGGAGCAGCTGCCAGCTCAACTCCCTGCAGAGCTTACGTGTCTGCTCGGGGCTCGGCCCAAAAGTGGAGGGAGTGTTTGTTGAATGAACAAATATGTCTGCCTGCTGGTGACGCGCTCTCTGTCCTCTCTCCCCCATCTCTCACTCAGACCGCAGCTCCCGACTCACGAAGTAGCTCCCTAGTGAGGGCCGCACACCCAGTCCAGCCCCAACGGCAGGCACGACCCCCAGCCCTGTAGCTGGCACAGAGGGAGGGGGCAGGGAGCCAAAGGGGCTCCAGATCAAAAGCTCCTCCCAGGGCCCACCAGGCCCTCGGCCTCACACTGGCTTCTCATCCTCAGTGGCCAACGATGCCGCGTCCCTGGACGGTCTTCATGCTCGTCAGCACAGGTCAGACGAGGCCACTGCCCACTTAAAGCTCTTCCATCTCTGGACCATGTTCAAGGCCACTGTCTATTCCAAGCTGTATAGGGTTACCCTCCGCCTGGCCCAGCACCCAGCACCTCTTGCTGCCCACTCCTCCTGCCCTCCTCTGCCCTGGTGCCTGCAGGCCCTCTCCACCCCTGACACCCCCAGCCCAAGCCTCCACACTGCTCAGGCCTCTCAGTGCCTGGAGGTGTCGTTGAGGGGGCTGTAAGGGCACGGCCCTGTGAGGCGCTCCGTCCAGGAAGAGGGAGCAGGGCCTGGGCCAGGGCCTTTCTGGGCTCTTTCCAGGCCTCTCCCCCCGGGCGGCTTGGGGACTCCTCTGCGGGGAAGCAGCAGCAGATGTCCTCTGATCCTCCAGTGACCCACCAGCCTTGAAGAATGGCCGGAAGACGCGCAGGGACCTGTTAATGCGCTCTGGATGTCTCTTCTCGACCATAGAGGACTGGGAGGGCAGGGCTTTGGGGCCCTCTTCTTCACATCCCATGGCCCTCCTCCTCCTTCCCAAATGCCTCCTTCCTTTTCCTCGTCCAACACCCCGAGGCCAACACGGCCCAGCCGGAGAGGACGCCCTCTGTCTCTGGCTCGGGTTTGTTGTAAACAGCTCTCTCCTGATCCGTCTCATTTCTGGGCAGGGTTTTCAGGACCCCTGGTTTGGTTGGGGATCTCCGGCTCCCAGGCACGCCTGATCGCAGTAACTGAAATTAGGGGGCAGCCGGGGAACTTCGTGGAACCTGAGAGCGAAGATGCAGAAGCGGAGGGAAGGAGGAGGAAGGGCACCAGACGCAGAGGCGGCCACCCTGGCCCTCACGCCCACCCTGGCCCTCAGCTCCCACCTGCTCGCTCCGCCCTCGGGAGATCGGCTTCTCTGTTTGCACATCGGAGTCCCCAGATGGCTGCTCCAAGAACGTCAGCCCTTGTCCCCAAAGATTACAGGCCCCCTGGGCCCAGCCAACCAACCCGGCCCCCTTATACATGGGAGCAAGAATTCCCATCACTTCCTGATGACAAACTCCCGGGGCCCCAGGTGCCCGCTGGCCACTGGTCTAAGGTCCTTACAGGGTTTCTCATTTGACCTCTAACCCTCCAAGGCAAACTTTCTGTTATGCCCACTTAGGAGGGGAGTAGAGACAGAAAGAGAGGCTCAGAACGATTCAGTGACCTCCTAGGGTCACCCAGCTCCGAAACAGGGACCTCGGGATTTGAACGCAGAGCCTGTCTGGAAACCAAAAGCCCTGGAATTGGTTCTCCCTGGATCAGATGTCCCTCCCTGGCCCAAGCAGCAGCGAACACAGGGATGGGGTGGGGTGTCACGTAACTGCAGGGCTGTGGGGAGAAGGGACGGGGTACCTCGAGAACGTGAGCAGGGCAGGCAGTTTGGTCTGTTCTGTGCCCTGGTGTGCCCGGTGCCTGACACATGGCCGGCACACAGTAGGTGCTCAGTAAAGGTGGGCCCAGTGACCAGGGAAGGGTCGGTGTCACTGTATGTGGGCAGCACACAGCATGTAGCCCTCTGAAAACAGGAAACGGCCATATCACCCCAGCCCTGACCCTTTCCTCCAGGGCCCTCTGTGTCACCACTGTAATGTGAAAGCGCCTCTGGGGAGGCCACACGGTCCTGGTAGTGTCAAAGCAGCAGGTCCTGTGTTCTTTGGATGCCAGAGTTGGAAACTAAGGCCAGGCCCGAATTTTTTTTTTTTTTTTTTTTTTTTTTTTTTTTTTTGCTATGGAGCACGTGTACTCACTGGCAGGAGAGAGGGAAAGTGAGAAAGAGCTCTCCCAGAGAAGACGGCCAGGCCACAGTCCCTTCTCCATTCTTCTCCTGAGATTCTGAGCACGCACACACATGCGCCCCAAGTGCTTTTCAGGCTACCAGATCCAGGACGCGAACTGCAGAGTCGGCCATGCAGACCCCAGCTGCTTTAACCACCACATAAAACCCTCTTTTCCTCTTTTCCAAGGCATCTCATGGGAGCAGGAGGGTGAACCGTACACTTAAAAATAACACCCCGGTCAGTGCTGTCGCCTGGTCTCACTTGTGCATTTGAACGGCATGTACGTCCCTGCCGAGTACAAAGCAAAACAGTCTGAGTCTCCCTAGCTCCTGGGGGCTCCCTCCAAGGGCTTCCACCTGAGCCCCTCAGCTCTCACCCACCCGCTCACCTCGCTTGTTGAAAATCTGTGCACCTCGGTGTCCTCTGCCTCGGCGCCTCTGGTGGGGTTCTGTTCCCGCACTCGGGCTGTCTGGCCCCAGCCCCTTTCTTTCAGGTGGTGGTTTAAAATGTAAATGCACGTCTTCACACAGGTTCTAGGTGGAATATTAAACTTGAAAACAATTGCTGTAGATTGCATTAATTATTTCCACTTCATTTTGCCAGCGTGGAGGTTGGGACCTCCGAAGAGGATATGTAAATGAATGAAAATTAGACAGCGTCTCGTCAGAGAACGGGCTGCTTCCGCACCAGGTAGGCGGCTCGTGTGCGCTCAGAGGTGAAGTTCTCAGAGCCCCCGGTTTCTCAGCTGCCTGACGCACCGCGTATCTCTCAGGACTGTCCGGAGCGTGTTCTTGGACAAGGCTGTTCTTTGTTTTTGCGTGAAGGGAATACATTGTTGTAAAGAACTAAATTTATTATTACCCAAAAACGTTCCTCGCGCGTGTTTCTTCTTAACCGTTTGCACCAAGCAAACATGGTAAACATCTGTGTGCCCAGCTTCCCCTCCCGCCTTGGCCACTGATGAGCAGCCTTGCCTGGGTGCCTCATTTCTGTGTCTCCAGACCCTTCGCCAGTGCCCCCTGCCTGGTGCCACACCGTTCATGTCGTTTAGATTCTAGTTGGGTGGCCTGAGGGCAACTCTGGGTGACAGGTGGGGGACGTAGCCCCAGTGGGGCAGGAGCCAATGTCTGCTCACGACAGGGAGATTGATCAAAGTCACAGGACAGAAAGCGCTGAGGCGGGATTCGAACTCCTCTCTGACTGCCTCTCAGGTCTGCGCTCCTGACCACTTGGTGTGCAGTCAGTGGGGCTGATGGGGGAGGGACAGTGCAGGGGAGAGAGCAGAGTTTGGCATACAGTGTCTTTGGTGTGCCCAGTTAGAAGAGAAAGTTTAGGAAATCCACTTGTGGGCGGCGGCGGCAGGACCAGAGTGGCCCGGGGTCCCGGGAGAGGGGAGGGTCAGCCACAGTGAGGGCTGAGGGCAGGAAGAACAGGACAAAGGGCCCTCTGGCCACGCTGGGGACTGGGCTGAAAGCCTGTACCCTTGGGCCCAGCTCGGCCTGTTCCTGTG
Source organism: Tupaia tana (assembly GCA_026018925.1). Lineage (NCBI taxonomy): Eukaryota > Metazoa > Chordata > Mammalia > Scandentia > Tupaiidae > Tupaia > Tupaia tana. The sequence goes on along the minus strand of JAKSZU010000014.1, from coordinate 57,653,627 downwards.
TGACACTGCAGAGGTCACTGCAGCTTTCCCGGCAATGTCTCCATGGCAGAGGGGTCATGGACAGTGAGAGACTGTGCTGAAAGTGCCCGGCGGGCGTCCGACACCAAGGAGAGCCCAGCGCACCTCCGCCCTCACTCTCCCTCCCCTCTGTGGCCTTTTTCTCCCTCTCCACCTCCTTCTTGGAAACATCTTTGGAGACTTTGCAGAGACTGTCCCCTTTCCAGGGCAGACCCAACACCCTAGGGAGGTGGACTCCGGGTCCGCCTGTAGAGGGCGCTGCCGGAGCCTCCCAGTGCTCTGCCTTCCACACAGGCTGCCTTCCCGCAGGGCCAGAAAAAGCAGGGCTCCCAAACCCCCACAGACTCAACCTAGCAACAGGCAGGGTTCCCATGGCAACCCCTGGCTTATTTTTAGCGTGCTTTAACATTAACATGATGTGAGGGGATCGGAGACTTATATTACTCCTTTTAAACAGCACCAAAAATAAAATAAAATAAAACAAAATAAGAAAAGAAAGAACAATTTTGTAAGGAGGCATCGCCACGGGGGGCGGGGAGGGACAGGACACCCAGCGCCCTGGTCTTTGCAGGGACCCAGTTGCAGGAAAGGTCAGTAGCAGGTCCCTTTCTCCAGTGTTGAGGGCGACCCCACCCTCCTGGGCTGCAGGACACTCAGAGGGTGGGCTGCCAGGAGGAAGGCTGTGCACAGGGTCAGCCCCCCCGGGCAGGCAGGGCCCAGCCCTACCCCTCTCATCTTCGTGGCCAGGGCTGGGGAGATGGACACAGGACAGCCGGTCACTGTGAAGGACAAGAAGGTAAAGGAAAGAGAGAGAAGCCGGGAAGAAGGTGTGCAGAGGATGGGGGGCGGGGAGGGGAGGGAGGGACGGACCATCACACCGAAGAACCACGTGCCCTGGGATGCCAGCGAGGCCACCCAGACCCTGGGGGACTCTGGAAGCCTGGGCGTTGGCTCCCACACAGGGGACACAGCAGAAGGTGTCCAGAAGAAGGTGGGGCATGGTGGGCAGAGCGTCAGAGGGAGGCCCTGGAGAGGATGTGAGGGCTGGCGGCAAATCTGCGAGCTCAGCCCTGCCCTGTGCCCGGCCCAAGCCAGGCATCAGGGCCACTAGGGCCACCAAGTATGGGGTCCAGTCCCACCTGGAGGAGCTCACAGTTGAGGGCGGATGGTGTGGAAATGGGCAGTCGTGACTCGAGTCGAAGCTGCTGTATGGGACGAGGGATGCTGAGGGTGCCTCTGCTGGTCCTCAGAGGGTGAAGTGGCCTGTCTGGGCTTTCAGCTGTATAGCCTGGGCTTTTTTCTGTCCAGTGGGGACTCCTAATTCCTCTGGTCATAGGTGGTGCTCCCTTGGCCAGAGGCCTGGCCACGTGAAACACTCCATCCCTGGCCAGCTCCTGATTGGGCCAAGGAATGAGCACATGACCCAAGCATAACCAATCAGAGCCCTTCCCTGGGACTGAACTACAGATGCAGAAGTCTGCTCTCCTTCCAGGGCCTGCTGAGCAGGCACTCCTGGGAGCCTTGTCGGCCACCTGGGGGGGCTCAGTGGCAGAAAGAGAAAAGGCCCACGGGCACGGAGGAGCAGAGACAGGCAGGACGTTGGTGAACTGGCAGCCATTGTTTCTTCCAGTGTCGGGCCCTTTGGCAGGGGCCTCGTCAGTTTCCCCTTATGCCAGTTTAAGTTGGCTTCTGCCCCTGACAATCGAAACGACCTGGCTAATTCAGATGGTTGCCATGATTTTGTTAACTTAAGGAACAAAGGCATCTCCTGACAGGAGAAAGGGAAGACGATGCTTCTTGCAGGCTAGCTACAGAGCAGGCACCAAGCGAGGTGATTTGCATCTCTCTCAGAGCTCATTCTCATAGCCATCTTGGAAATGAAGTGCTAGTAGCACCTGTGAGGAGCCCGGGGCACAGAGAGACAGTGTAACCTGCCTATGGGCACAGGGCAGCGACTGCCAGAGCCGAGGACAGCCAGGCGTGCCCGACCCCTGCGCAGCTACACTGCCTCTCCTGACCCTGGAGTGGCCCAGGGCAAGTTGTCCAGACACAGCCCAAGAGTCCCAAATTATATACGTTGGACAAGCTACACGGGGGGCACCTGGGAAGACTCCTGGGCTCAAGGTCCCGGATCGCCCAGATTAGCAGCCAGTCTCACCAGGCTCCTTCTGACCCTACCTGAGGACCCCAGCCCCCACCCATGCCCTGTGAATGCGGGTGGCACCCTCCTGCTAAGGGTGTCACTTGGCTCCACAAGATGACTCGGTCCAATGCTACTTAGTAAATCATCTGGGGACACAGTGTCCAGAAGCTGGGCCACCAACAAGAGCACAGACTGCAGCTGGAGACACATCCTGGGATGCGTTTTGCACTGAAAGACAGGAAGATGGCAGGAGGGAACGGAGAGAAGAAACGGAGCAAGGAGTTTCCGCAAAGGCTGACCCGGAGCCGGAGGGCTGCAACCTGGCAGTGCGCTGGCCAAAGTGGCTTCCAGGAGTGGACCAACAATTGTATTGTGTCTGAATTTCTGCAAAACAAAAACCCTCCCGAGCCCTCCCTGCAAATGTCTAGGAAGCGTATCTCACTCTCAAATGCTCAGGCTCACCCCAGTAAGTCACAGCTCAGACAGAGCGGGCTTCTCCTTTTGCTACGGGTTAAACTGAACCTCTCTCTAATAAATCCTCCCCTCCCTGACAACACCCGCCCTCCGCCTGCTAGGAGCCAGGGACAGCTCCTTGTTCAGGCAGCTTTTCATTCTACGTTTTAAGTTTTTGAAGACAGGGTTTTGCTGTGTTGCGATTCTCCTGCCTCAGCTTCCCGATAGATGGGGCTGCAGGTACACACCACTGCCCAGCTCACCCTCTCTTCCTTACAACAGGTAAGAGAAGGAAACGGACTGTCTTAATATTTTCAAAACATCTCCTTGAGGGGACCAGCAGTTAGCGTAATGGCTATGTCGCTGGACTCCCACGTAGTCGACCGCGGTTCGAGTCCCGGACCCGGCGGCTTAAACTCACGCCGGGCGCGTGTGCGTGCGTGCCCAAGATCCCGAGAGGAGAATGGAGGAGAAGGGATTGCGGCGTGGCCATCCCCCCTGGGGGGTGATTTCCTGCTTTCTATCTCTCTGTCTCTCTCTGTCTGTCTGGCGAGCGCACGCGCCCTATAGCAAAAACCTCTCCAAAAAAAGAAAAAAAAAAAAAAAAAAACATCTCCTTGAAATGTTCGTCTCCATTTTACAGATGGGGCAGCTAGGGAGACTCAGAGTCATCAGCTGGGACTCTGGGAGGTCTGCTCAGATTCTTAGCTACTGTGCTCTGTTGCCTCCCTGGACGTGACAGGTCAAAGTTGTCAACACCAAAGGCCATATATGGCTAAGGTGGTGACCCTGTCCCCATCCTCTCCCTCACCAAACTCTCGGACAGAACCTCAGCATCCCCTTGCTGCCAGGCACTGGGCCCCAGTGAGAGAAGAGCTGACTGAGTCATTCACTTCTTTGCCTTTAAAGGAAATGCCCAGGAAACAACCCTTCCGCTCGGCATGGAGCACCGACGGTGGGACTTCAGGCATTCACGAGGGGGATGTCTTCAGGCCTGGGTGCCTCTGAGAAGTCGCCCCCAGCACTGCACAAGATGACAGCAACCCTTGAATGAACACAGTTAGCCGTTCTCCCCAAGAGGAGGAGAATGGGCCCGGCCTCTTGGCTGGCTCCTGCTGTTTTGACAGAGGTGGGATGAGAGCGGGGTGGGGCAGGAGAGAAAGCAGATCTCTGAGCCGGGGTGAGTGCTTCCAGCAGGCCGTGGGCTGCAGTGCACCTGCCTGGAATCGTTCCCTTAGCAGAGAGCTTCTCAGCCAAACCAGGGGGACTTTTCCATCTGGACAGTGTCAGGCTCTTGTCTAATTCAGGCTCAGTGTAAACGAGTTGGCGGAGGGCGGGGAAGCACTGGATGGGGGCTGGTCTCAATCCCACTCAACCTGGACCATGAACTGCACCTCCTGGTTCTGGGCCCAAGTCACCTGTAAGTGAGCTGGGTAGACCAGATGTTCTGAAGGTCTTGCCAGTCCTCACCATCAGTATGCCCATGGCATGAAGGCAACCTCGTATGTGTATGTCTGAGTTGGAGGGGGCTGTCCAGCATATCCTTCACCCCAGGAACCAGGAAATCTGAGGCCTCAAAGAAGCCTGACTGTGAAGGTTTCATTGGCCACCTAAAGGAAAACTGCCAATCATCAGACAACGATATTAGGTGTCAGGGAGTACTAGATCCAAATGCCCACCCCAACACCAAGATGCCATGTGACTTTGGACCACCCAGCTCTGAGTGTCAGTTTGCAGCCCCCCCCCCCAAACAGTGTGCCCTTTGATAGGCAAGGTGACATTCTGATTTGTGACCCCTAGGCCATTAGTCTCCATGGCTCCTTATCCCATAAAAAACAATTAAAAATTATACTTCTTAGTGCATTGGTATAAAAATAGTTATAGCCAAAATAGGTAGTATAAATTTCTTTCTCATTATTTTTCAAGAAATAAGAACAGTTTTGTGGGCTGTTACAAGTTTTGTGAGACCTAGACACTGCACCAACAGTACCTAATGAGCAAGTCAGCCCTGGGGCCCTTGAGACTAACACTCAGTTGAGAGAGTTCACCTCCACGACTGAATCAACTCCAACAGACTTGGGGAACCTTCTCCTTCTATTTTGGGGAAATTCTACTTGTTTCAGCATTTCCACAGCAGGGTGGGGCTTGGAGATAGAATTTCTGGGAGTGTGGATGGGCTGGATTAAGTCAGGGGAGCAAGACTCCTGGTTTCCAGTGTAATCAAATCTGGGAAGTGGAGCAGTTCAGTTCCCTAGAGCCAAGGATTGGACTCAAGCACGTGTGGAGGTGAACGCAGGACCTGGGGCTCTGCCTGTGTTGGGGCTAACGCCAGTTCACATTTGCTGAAAACCTTCCACACCAAGTGAGTCCTGTGCCCAGCCTTGTTTGTGAGGGCAGGATTAATATACCATTTCCAGAAGGGGAAAGTGAGGCACTCCTAATTCTATCTTCTTGGCTTCTCCTGTGGTTTGACAGACCACTGACTAGCCCCTGAGCCTTTATACATGCCATTCCCTGTCAGGAATCCCCTTTCCCACTCCTACCATCGCTGCCTCTTCCCCTTCTTCAAATCAGATCAAGCCCCACCTTCTTCAGGAAGCCTACCTGACTTCGGTGGCCCTTTATGACCATCCTCTTCTTCAAACTCATTGAAGAATTGTCACATGGACCTTTACTTAACCCAGCTAACGTTTACCATGCACCCACCCTTGGCCTGGATAAGTGTCAGCTCAGGGGCCACAAAGGTGGCTTGATTATAAGCTGCACTGCAAAGATCTCCTGTCCTGTCCTGTTTGGGAGGACATTCACAGATCGTGACTGTGTGAGAAATCCAGTCTTTAGTGGTGGGAGACCTCAATGCCATGAAGGATAAGAGGAGAGTAAGGCTCAACACCTTTCGAGCGATGGACATTCAAGCTGGGTATGGAAGGGCTGATTCATCAGTTTTCAACTGGCCTGGAGACAGAAAAGCCAAGAGAGCTGCTCAGGCCAAGGCCTAGGGTCAGATATGGCTCGGCATGGAGGTCATGCTGTCCTTCATTCTGTTCCTTTGATGTACCAAGGTTAAGCCTGCCTCGGTGCCTTTGAATGTGCTGTGCCCTCACCTATAGGGTACCCCTCCTTCAGAGCTTCCCACAGCTGGACTCTTCTCATCACCCAGCTTGCATCTTCTCCCCAGCAGCCTTCCTGACCACTCACCACGGCTCCTTCCCTGTGACCAGCCCTTTGTTTCATTCCTTCTTCACATGCCCCTGTCCCTGAAATTATTTTTATTGATTTTCAAGTTTCTATTCTGTCCTCCCACTAGAATGCAAACTTCACTGGAATAGGGATATCATCTGTTCACTACTAGGTCACCTGGAACCGTGACTGGCACTTCATAGATGCCCAGTACATCAATGTCAAAGAAGGGAGGGAGGGAGGGTGGTAGGGAGGGAAGGGGACAGACAGGAAAGGAGGGAACAGCAGCTAAAGGCAGTGTGTCAGGTGGGATCTCAAAGGAAACTGACAGTATAATCAAGCTGGGTAATTTGAGGAGTCATTTGTAAAAGGGTGGACAGAGTGTAGGGAAATCAGCACGGCGTAGTATCACCCCAGAGCTGGCCACTGGGGAAACCAGTTTTGACCCTGGGCTGAAGGGGTAAGGAGGCAGGGCCTGGGCGACACCAGCCTGTGGCAGTTCTACATATGTAGGGACAGCTGTGGGAATGGCACCCTGACCCCGGCCAGGCTCCTGCTGGCTGGCCACAGCTAGAAGCCATTGGGCAGAGAGCTGCTGAAGGGTCCCTGTAGGTGGGCTCCCCAGGACCCAGATCAGGGAGCAGAGGGCAGAAGATGAATCTAGAGCAACGAAGGGAGAGAATGGAAGCTGAGGAGGCCCAGCTGCAGAGACCACAGGGCCCTCTGGAGGACCGATTCCTCCTGTTTAGCTAGAACCCAGTTTGAGGTTGCACCGGGAGTGGGGACATCTCCCTCCCTGCCATCAGGGCTGTTCCTTGGTAGGAAATGGCTGTGTGAGTGGGTCCTCACTCCCTCCAGCACCATTAAGATGTCAGTGAGTGTCATCTGAAAATAGCAACGCCGCCTGGGCCTGCCATGGAAACACCAGTGCAGGAGAACGCATTCCCCTGCGCTGTGCGGGCAGTTGGCAGGCGGAAGCGGCTGTCATCGGAACACTTGCCAGCCACCAAGAGAGCTGGCGTCTTCTGAGCGTGCCCACATGCCAGGCGCCAGGTCGGCTCGTCATAGAGCTGATCTCACCATTTCATTCTCACATGCACACTCCAGGGTGGCCTCTTCTCCCCATTCTGCAGAAGGAAAGAAGATGGCCAGGAGGTAGGCACCTGTTCAGGACCACACCTGGTAGGTGATGGGGGTGATCTCCGCATCTGGCGCTAGAAGCAGGTTCACCCTGAAGCAGGGGGTCCTCACCGGATGAATGCCTGAGAACAACACCTTAGGAGCCGTCCCCCACACAGCCAGGAGAGCCGCAGGGTTAGAGTAGCTGCCGGTTCCCAACCCTCACTGAGCTTTTCAACACACTTTCTGCATAACCTTCACAGGGGGCCAGCACATGCGTAGCAGTTGTGTTGTAGACTCGCACATGGCTGACCACGGTTTGAGTCTCGGACCCAGTGGCTTAAAACTCACACTGGGCACACGTGCGTGTATGCCCAAAATTCCAGGAGGAGAATGGAAGAGAAGAGATTGTGGTGTGGCCATCCCCCCTGAAGGGTGATTTCTTACTTTTCCTCTCACTATCTCTGTCTCTCTCTGGTGAGTGCACATACCCTAAGGCAAAAATAACCTTCGCAGTGACATCGGAAAGTAGGTATGACTCGCGCCTCCACTTTATCAGGTGTGAAACTGAGGTTCAGAAAGATGAAATGACTTGCCCCAAACCACACAGTAATGAAGAGAACAAGAGTTAAAGCCAGAGCTCCTTGCACCCGCCAGTCAGGCCTGGTGCCAAGTGTGTTAGCACACACTTGATCAAAGTCTAGACCCTTCCCTTGAGGTGTCCCTAGTGGAGGGAGATGACTCTGACAGGGATCTGGTGGCTTTCTTCTTGGAAAAGTAGCGTTGGCTACCCCTTACACAAACTTCCAAAATGCAAAGCCAGGTGCTGTGTTTACGGAGAGATGGCATGTCCCAGCCCAGGCCTGCTGGCCCTGTCCCACTGTACTGGCCGGACCTCTCCGACTGCCTCACCTTCCCCTTCGCCAGGGAGGGCAAGCCTTAGGTGAAGGTGCTGAAGAGAGGGACCCAGACTTGCTGGCACCTCCTGAGGACAGCAGGTGGAGGAGGCCAACGCATCTTCCTTCCCAGCAGTTACCAGGGGGATCACGAGTCCCCAGCCTCACGCGTTGGAGTACTAACCCCAGTACCTCAGAACGTGGCCTTCGGTAGAGACAGGGCCTTCACAGAGGCCATCAGTTAACAGACACTCTTCAGGGCGGCTATAATCCACTGCGACATGTGTCCTCACACACAGCAAGGATCTGGGTGCGGACACACAGCAGGGACACTGTCATATGAAGATGAAGGCAGATCTGTGTGGCTTGTCTACAAGGCAGGGAACCACCAGAAGCTAGGAGAGAGGTCTGGAGTGGACGCTCCCTCCTGCCCTCACAGGCACCAACCCAGCTGACCCCGGCATCCAGAGCCATGAGCCATGTCTGCTGCCTGGGTCACCTGGTCTGTAGGACGTTGCCACCTCAGCCCTAGCAAACATGTGCTTCTCTGAAGGCGCCTGGAAGCAGCAGCTGCCTTTTCTGTGAGGGGCAGGCCTCCTTGGCCAGTGGTCTGGTGTTCCCACCCTGTTTCCAGTGCTCCCTGGCAGACCAGGTGGGAAGGGGCGGAGCCAGAGAGAACAAGGGTTCAAGGCCAGATCAAGGATTCAAAGGTGTCCGCCTCTGACCGGTGACACCTTCCCTCAGTCCACCCACCAGCCTCTGAGAGGTACTTCGGTGAGCACCCCATTGTATGGGGGGAGTCAGGAAGAGAGGTCTTCAGCTTGAGTGTGGCAGGGCCGAGACTCCGCCTGAATTCCCTTCTCTTCTGGGTTCGAACACAGAACAGCCACGCTCTCCTGCTTTCTAGGAGGGACACAAGTGACACTGAGGCAGAGCTGCTCTCTCTGCCTGGGCAGTCCTTGTAGCCGAGGTATCACGTCCCCTGGGAAGTCTCCCAGAGATAGGTGTTGCCTGGGAAAGCCACCAGCTGTCACCTGTGTCACAGGGCCTGCGGAGTCAGGCCAGCCACCTGCCTCTTCCCTGGATGAGTGCTTCTGCAAAGCACCTGGGCCACAGATGAGATGTGCCCTGTCCCTGCAGCTGGGAAGCCCCAGACAAGTGCTGTGCCTTCAGCCTGCCCTGCACCCTCCCCCCCCCAGCTCTACTTTTGTCATTGCTCCTCACCAGGAGCCCCCACCCAGCCCCAGGGACAGTCAGCCACGGAGTCTGGTGTCCCTAGAGCTGGGCTCAAATCCTGTTTCTGCCTCTGCTAGCAGGGTGACCTGGCTAAGCCATTGCCCATGCTGAGTCCTTATTGACCACGTTGGAGGGCTGTGGCGGGGAACACCTGGAATAGTGCACGTGATGCACTTAGCAGAGTGCCTGGGGCAATGGCATGCAGTAACAGTCATCGTCATCACTGTTATTTATGCTTACTACCACCCAGCTGACAGACAGGGAGGGAAGCGGGAGATCGCAGACTTGGCTTCAAATCCTGGCTCAGCCTCACTAGCTGTGTGACTCTGGACAAGTCATTTCACCATTGTGATGCTCGCTGTCCCCATCTGTGCCATGGGGATTAAAGTCCTCACCTTAAAGAGTTGTCAGAACAGAAAAAGGACATGTGGATGCTGCTCCTGGCTGCAGCGCCCAGAGGACCCCCTGGCTGCTGCGGCGGGTAAAACAGCAGTGCACGCGAAGGCCCCAGCACCCGGCAGGGGCTCAGGCAGTGGGGGCTGGACAAAGAAGCCCGTGTTTGCCTAAGGCCTCACACACGTGTGTGTGTCATCTACGTGCCGCCCCCTCAGCCCGGTCGGCTCATTGGCCCAGAGTACATTGCGTGCTTCTGCTCGGTGACAAATGAGGAGAGTGATTGGCTTATCTTTCGGGGGTGACTGGGCTCTCCCAGGCCCTGTCTTGCAGGGACAGCACCTACCTGCCAGAGGGAGCCCCAGAACCAGCCTCGAAGTGCCTTTCGGCGTTGTTCTAGCTGGGCCCACACAGCTCTCGGTGCAGTCAGCTTGTTTATTTGGTTTAGAACCTGCCGGGACATCACCTGCTGGTTCTGCCCCCGTGCAGGAGTGGAGGGGGTATGGGGGGAGATTTGCCATCAGCCTGTCTCGGTTCCCACCCCTGTTTGATGGGATATGGGGGATGGGAGTGAGACACTGAGGGCCCTGAGAGGCAGGTGTCACTCAGAGAAGCAGCCGTGTGAAGTGCATGCCCCGGGGTGCGCCTATGCTGGCCGAAGCCCTGAGTGGTCCAGTGTAGCTGGCCGCTGGCCCTGGGGGGTTAAGCTCATGCCCAGGTTCACCCAGGAGTGGGTCTACGCAGCCAGCACGTCCCAGCGGCCTTCGAAGCTGCTCTTGGAGCCCCCCGCTTGATTTGAGCCCATCCGTTTTCCTTCCAGTTCCTTGGACCCAGTGCTGACCTGAAGTCCGCCCCACCCCATGTGGCAGAAGGTCACCTCCCTCAGAGCCAGGGCTGCCCACCTTGCCCTCCTGCCCGCTGCCTGGGACATCAAAGCTCTGTACCCAGCTCAGGCAGACGGGCAGACTCCTCTATCCCAACGGCAAAGGAGAGTGAAAGCAGCTAGTAGAGCTTGGCACACAGTAGGCACTCAGCGAGGTCTGGCCCCTGCCAGCCTCTATGCCTTCCTCCCCCACCTTTCTCTCCTGGGCGCCTTGGCTTCGGCCTCACCGGCCTCTGCCCCTTTCCTGAGGGACAGCAAGCCGGTTCCTGCCCCAGGACCTCGGCATTGCCCTTTCCTCTCCCGGTACACACTGCCCTCGGTCTTCATCCTCATGGTCTCCTTGTTGTCATTTAGGGTTCAGGCAGTGGCCCCAGCCCCAGAGGCCGTCCATCACAACACCTGGGGCATTTTCTTCATAGCATTTATCATTTTCTGAAATCACATTATTAATACGTATAGTCTCTTTCTTCCCCCTAAATGTTTAGCTCCGAAAGTCAACTTCTATGTCCCCGTACTAGGAATCATGCCTGCTGCATAGGAGGTGAACTCCAAGCATTAGCTGGGTGTGTAAATGAACAGCTGGGGGATTCTGAGTGTGCGTTAGCTGGGTGTGTAAATGAACAGCTGGGGGATTCTGAGTGTGCGTTAGCTGGGTGTGTAAATAAAGCTGGGGGAACGTTAGCTGAGCTGGGGGATTCGAGTGTGCGTTAGCTGGGTGTGTAAATGCTGGGGGATTCCGAGTGTGCGTTAGCTGGGTGTGTAAATGAACAGCTGGGGGATAGCTGGGTGTGTAAATGAGCTGGGGGGATTCTGAGTGTGCGTTAGCTGGGTGTGTAAATGAACAGCTGAGGGATTCCGAGTGTGCGTTAGCTGGGTGTGTAAATGAACAGCTGGGGGATTCCGAGTGTGCATTAGCTGGGTGTGTAAATGAACAGATTGAGTGGGTTATTCCTGAGTGTGCATTAGCTGGGTGTGTAAATGAACAGCTGGGGGATTCCGAGTGTATGTTAGCTGGGTGTGTGAACAGCTGGGGGATTCATTAGCTGGGTGTGTAAATGAACAGCTGGGGGATTCCGAGTGTGCGTTAGTGAACAGCTGGGGGATTCCGAGTGTGCATTAGCTGGGTGTGTAAATGAACAGCTGGGGGTTAGCTGGGTGTGTAAATGAACAGCTGGGGGGGGGATTCCTGAGTGTGTGTTAGCTGGGTGTGTAAATGAACAGCTGGGGGATTCTGGGTGTGAGTGTGCAATTAGCTGGGTGTGTAAATGAACAGCTGGGGGATTCCGAGTGTGCATTAGCTGGGTGTGTAAATGAACAGCTGGGGGATTCCGAGTGTGCGTTAGCTGGGTGTGTAAATGAACAGCTGGGGGATTCTGAGTGTGCATTAGCTGGGTGTGTAAATGAACAGCTGGGGGATTCCGAGTGTATGTTAGCTGGGTGTGTAAATGAACAGCTGGGGGATTCCGAGTGTGCGTTAGCTGGGTGTGTAAATGAACAGCTGGGGGATTCCGAGTGTGCGTTAGCTGGGTGTGTAAATGAACAGCTGAGGGATTCTGAGTGTGCGTTAGCTGGGTGTGTAAATGAACAGCTGGGGGATTCCGAGTGTGTGTTAGCTGGGTGTGTAAATGAACAGCTGGGGGATTCTGAGTGTGCGTTAGCTGGGTGTGTAAATGAACAGCTGAGGGATTCTGAGTGTGCAGGTCAAGTCTGAAGGCTACAGCCTTGCTAGCAAGACACTTCTTTGAAATCTTACAGTTTCTTAGTCTCATATGAATTTGGCATCATCATGCATTATACCCAGGTTTGTTTCAATTCTTAGAAATGAGTTTTTGCCTCTTAAAAAGAGAAAAGTAATGCTGTGAGAAAATGCATTTCACCTCCTCTACATCCTTGTGAACCCTGGGTCGTGTGGGAAGATCACGGCTCTAGCCCGAGGACTCGCCAAGGGCACAGACTGTGCAGGTGAGGCCGTGAGGAAAGGGGCCTTCCTGCCCACTGCCCGGGGCCGTGGCCTGGACCAGCTGTCAGCAGGACCCAGTAAAATGGAAAAGGCGATACTCGAAAACGGTGGCAGAGCCAGCTCCGGGGCACAGCACCAATGCATTGCTCAGGAGAGGCAGGCTCCCACACGGAGAGCGTGTGTGGATCCCTGGTCTGGTCAGCCTGAAACACACTGGACGTGTGCACCCGAGTGCCCGAGACCCAACGGGCTGGAGGCCTGGACGAAGGGGTTACAACGCTGCTGGACCCTTTGAAGGGCTCTCTCTTCTCTCTCTCTCTCTCCCTCTCTCTCTCTCTCTCTCTCTCTCCCCCCCCCCTCACTGTTATGAGTTCATGCTTTATCACAAATAAACAAAAAACCTGGCAGATTGCAAAAAACAGCACCGATTCCACTCCTCCCCATATTTCATTTCCTTCTCAATGTGACTTTCCACTCTCCTTATCAAAACGTGGATTTTATTCCTCATCTGTTGAATCTGGGTGGCCTCTTGACCTGTTTTGGCCAGTAAAATGGAACACTGAATAAGGGCGAGCAGATTCTAAGCCCAGACTGTAAGAGGCCCTGCATAATCCCACTGTGTCTCATCTCTCAGAGACATGAGAGACTCCACTATGAGAATGAGCCCAAGCCAATCTGACTGAGGAAGAGAGGCCACATAAAGCAGAGGTGATTTGTCCCAGCTAAGGCCACCAAGATCAGCCAGCCCCTAGCTGACCGACCAATCAACCTGGAACTGCAGGTAACAATCAGCTACCATCAGTTGAGCTGGGACCAGATGAGCAGAACTGCCCACCCAACCAGCTGACGGGTGAGATTGTTATGTAGCATTGTTGTGGCAATAGATAACTGATACAAAAACATGATAGGGACCAGCAGTTAGCGTAATGGCTATGTCGCTGGACTCCCACGTAGTCGACCGCGGTTCGCGTCTCGGACCCGGTGGCTTACAACTCACGCCGGGCGCGTGTGCGTGCGTGCCCAAGATCCCGAGAGGAGAATGGAGGAGAAGGGGTTGCGGCGTGACCATCCCCCCTGGGGGGTGATTTCTCGCTTTCTGTCTCTATGTCTCTGTCTGTCTGTCTGGCGAGCGCACGCGCCCTATAGCGAAAAACCTCTCCAAAAAAAAAAAAAAAAAACATGATGGTTGCACTCCCTGGAAGCTGCCTTGAGAAACACACATGTATCAGCAAAAGAGTTCAGGACAGGATGTTCACTGCACCATCATAATAACAAAGCACTACAAGCAAACCTAAATACTCAGCAGTAGGGAAATTTACTTAACCTTACAATGGCATTCTAAGCAATGAAAAGGACAAGGCACATCTACGTGCTGTGACATGGCAAGATCTCTAAGAGCATCTGATGATGGAAGGAGCAACCTGAAGAACTATTTGTATGGTATTGTGTCACGTATGTAAGAACATACACATGAAAACAGATACCAGAAGGGCCAGATGGCTCACTCACACAGGAGAGTTCTCGGTTCCCATCCAGAAACCTCCCTGAATACGCTGGGGTCAAGGTGCCCATGATCTGAGACAGGAATTATGGTGAAGGACGTGAAGGTCCTCCTGGGGTGCTTATCTTTCTACATTCTCTCTCTTTGTCTCTCTCTCTTTCTGTCTCTCAGACAAAAGAAAAAAAATAAACTTAAAAATATACTGATTATTTTCTTTTTAAAAAATTTGCTATAGAGCTTTGGAGAGAGATAAAGAGCGAGAGAAAGTGAGAAAGTACCCCCTCAGGGGGGATGGCCATGCCACAATCCCTTCTCCTCCATTCTCTTCTTGGGATTTTGGACACACATGCCTGGCGTGTTTCTCAAGTCACTGGGTCCAGGACTTGAAGCAGTCAGTCATGTGGGATCCAGTCACTTCAACCACCATGCCACCGGCTGGCCCAATACTGAGTATTTTCTATGGGGACATATCTTCATATGCAAAGAAGGGTCTCTGAGGAGAAATGAGGAGATCAGAAAGGGACCCCTAAGTGCAGCCAACGGGGCCTTGAGTCTCACACCAACTGTTCTCGTAGTCTCGTAAGACTAATGTACTTCTTTATATTGGATATTGGTCGTGTAATGAACTACCAAATCTTAGACACTAGGTTAGTGGAGGTAGGGATTATGGCACATGGTCCTCTAATCTCCTCTCAAATCTGCAAGGGTTCCTGGGAAGGTGAAGGACTTCTCAAATTCCATTTTCAAAATCTCGTAAAAGATGCAAGCCCGTGAAAATACACGTAACCTCATTCATCACCACAGAAATGCAAACTGAAATCAAATAAGAGACCACGACCTACCACCCAAGTGGCTACAATGAACAAGGTTGCCACAGTGATGGTGGGTATGGAGCGACTAGCACACCCAGTACTGATGAGGTCGTACAAGGCCAGCTGAGACACAGTGGCAATGCTCCTGGACTCACGGAGGAGAGGGCCTGGGTCCATGTCCCGGGACCTCCCTGAGCTCCCAGGTTTAAGTGAGCTCACATCTAGGCTGGCTGGAGCAGAAGACGACTATTGGAGGAGCCTGTTGAGGGTGCCTCTCTCTCTCTGAAGAAATTTCAACTTTGTGTTTTATTTTTGTTTTTTTTTGTTTTGTTTTGTTTTGAATGGTACAACCACTTTCAGAAAGTTCTGGAAATTTCTTATAAAACTAAATATACACTTACCATCATGTCCTAACACCCCCGCTCCCCAGTATTTACTCAGGAGAAATGAAAACATGCGTTCACCCGAACACTGGAAACAGCCTAGATGTCTATTAATAAATGAATAACCTAATGGTGTCATAAACAAAGGAGTAGGCCACCGATGCAGTCTAACACAGAGGGGTCTCGGGACCACCACCGGCACGGAAACAGTCTGGCAGAGTCCACCCCGCGGGAAATTTAAGAAGCGGTGAAACCAACACTTAGCGGCAAAGGCCAGAGAGTGGGTAGCTGGGCTGGGGTAGTGACAGTTGCCTAGAGGACACGACTAGAAATACTCCAGATCGTGAGGGGACGGCAGTTTTATGGGTTTGCGAGTGGTTTTACCCGCACCGTAAAGTCCACTGCGCGCAGATTATAGCTTAGCAAAGCCGAGAGCGTGGAGACTGAACTCCCTGCTGGTCTGGGCTCCCGCTGCTGCCGCCTCCCTGATGGTGCAAAACAGCTGCAACTGCTCCCCTCTCCGTACTCGGGCTCCCGGGCCAGTCTCCCATGACAGTAATTAGTCACTCAGGGACTCGGAAGTGGAGCCAAAAACCTCAGCAGTCACACCACACACCGAGACATCTCTGGCCCCGAGTCGGCTCCGCTGCTCCCCTCCACCACGGCCACTCGCAGGGGCCAAGCAGCCCGTGGGCAGCACAGTGAGAACCGCCTGGCCCACCCGCGCCAGCCATTCTGGTCATGGCATCCAGGAGATCATCGTCACCCTGGTGGCTCACAGGGATCGGGGCCTTCCGGTGTGCGCCCATGTCTGGCCCATGCTAGGCCCTTTCCACGTTCCGTCTTTGTCTCCCCACCACACCTCCATGGTGAGAAACCCGACTCCAGATAGGACTGGGAGAAGTGGCAGGAACCCAGCAGCCTGACAGCCTCCCAGCTCACCCCTCTCTCATGGAGGCCTCCATTAGAGAAGCGCCCCCACCTCCTGCCCAGCTCATGCCAACTGTGCCCAAGCTCCCTCTCTTCAAACCCTTCCTGTCCTGCCCCGCTCCCCGGGTGTGGCAGGCTGGCTGGGCCAGGGAGGCTCCCGGGGCTAGGGGGCTGCCTGCCACCCTCCTAAGGCTGTATTGTTCCCCCACACAAACGGCCCTCTGCAGGGAGGCCTCGAGCACAAAGACAGAGGCAAGGCTATGGGGGTTTCTGGCACAGCACCCCAGTAAGGTGAGTGTTGGGAGGAGGGTGTCTGAGGGCCTGCCCCTCTCAGAGGTCCCGGGTGTGGGGTCTGGGAGTGAGCATGGCAGGACATGGTCTGAAAGACTTGAGCTTCCTGTCAAGGGAGGTGGCCATGGGGCTGTAGCCTCCAGAGCTTGCTGCAGCTGGTCTACCCGATCTCTAGCCCATACTTCTAGCACAGCCTCTAGGCCCTGCACGCTCCGAGCCAAACTTCCTGCTCTCTGAGACAGAACGAGCCATCGAGGCCGCCCTACGTGACAGGTAGCCGTGACTAGCACCAGTTGGGCTGCTGGGAGGTTGTGGTGTGTTCATACTCGGAACAGCTCCCAG
Source organism: Tupaia tana (assembly GCA_026018925.1). Classification (NCBI taxonomy): domain Eukaryota; kingdom Metazoa; phylum Chordata; class Mammalia; order Scandentia; family Tupaiidae; genus Tupaia; species Tupaia tana. Next base: position 57,637,087 of record JAKSZU010000014.1, on the reverse strand, counting down.
AACACAGCACATACTCAGGGACATGTGGTGTCCCCATCCTGGGCGAAGGTGGGCAGCCCTCCCCATGGCCTGCAAGCTCATCCAGGGCTTCATTCTCGTCAGCAGCCCCATGCATCCCCAGGCCCGAAGAGGGGCTGCACTTGGGGACAGGACAGTGAAGCTCGGCCACCCCCAGAGCTGCACGGTTCAGCCTGGATCGTTTTCATGTGTCGACTTCACCCTGGCTTGACGCTATCCCGTCAAACTCAAACTCTGAGGGATAAGAAGAGCAGGGTGCGACCCTGAGAACATACTCCAACCCCAGATCATTGCTATTTCCAGACACGCCCAGGACAGGCTGATAAATGCTGGTGGTTTATCACAGGAAGGCCCAGCTCAGCTCGGGGCACGTGGCGTGCCTGCATATGAAACCCGCTGCTTTACTGTGACCCAAGCCGAGACCCAGAGAGAGACCATTTATCTACTCGGCTGGAGGAGAGTTTGAGAAAGAAGTCAGAGATGGAGGTCAGTATGCATCTGGAGGAGAGGAAGAGCTCGGGCTGTCGCTAACTCCCAGAGTGACTTCACTCCCTGCGCTTGGAGAGCAAGTGTCACAAGTTCCTCGGTGAACAGAACCCATGTGCCGTGAGGAGACTGAACTCCCTCTGGGGAGACAGCCCTGACTCCAGGTAGCAGTGGTGGCTAAGAACATTCTCAGCCCCCTGGGGTTACCAAAGGGAAGCCCAGCCTGTCGGAGGGAGCTAACTGGGAAGAAGAACCCACACTAGAAGAAGACCTCCTCCCCAAAGAGACCACAGGCCCACCCCTCTCACCACCTCTGCCCTGGTCGGGACGCCATTGCAGACAGCCTCGCAGCTCCTCTCCTTCAGATCTCCACACAACTGTCACATGTTCAGTGGGACCTTTCTGGAACATCCTAGCTGGACTACCCCAGTCACCCCTCAGCCCCACCACACTGTCGTTCCTCCGCTTTGTTTCCCTCATAGTATTTAACACCACCTGAGGTATCTGTGTCTTTATTTACTTACTTGTCACTGGCCCTGTTTTTTGTTTTTTGTTTTTAGTTTTCGCTATAGGGCGCGTGCGCTCGCCAGACAGACAGAGAGAGACATAGAGACAGAAAGCAAGAAATCACCCCCCAGGGGGGATGGTCACGCCGCAATCCCTTCTCCTCCATTCTCCTCTCGGGATCTTGGGCATGCATGCACACATGCCCGGCGTGAGTTCTAAGCCACCGGGTCCGGGACGCGAACCGCGGTCGACTACATGGGAGTCCAGCGACATAGCCATTACGCTAACTGCTGGTTCCCACTGGCCCTGTTTTGAATTAACTTCTGTGTCTCTAAGTGCATAGTCTAACGTGCAGCATTCTGTAGACACCTAGGAAATACCTCCTCAGTGGATAACCACAGACAGCTAATGCCTCGTGACTGCTTAACAGGTGTCAAGTAAGCTTTGTCTATCTAATTTTATTTAACACCCTAATAACATTAGGAAATAGGTACTGTTTGTGGGCTCAGAGAGGAGTGGTTTGCTCATGGCCACACCACCACTGGAATCAGAATTCAAAGCAGGTGCACAAGCCCTCCAGCAATTAACAAATAAATACATCGTTTAAATTTAATTTTAAAAAATCCTTTAGCAGCTTGTCTCATTCCAAAGCTTGGATCTTCTCCTCCTAACCTGCTGCCTCTAATACCCAGTTCTAGGAGACATGAAGCGATACACTCAGATTATACCACGCATTTGGCAAAGGGAGAGTCAGGGGTCTGACTTAACTCTTTATTCTCAGCATAAAGCCTGACATAGGTGGGTGCTCAGTAAGGACTTGCTGCCTGGCTAGGGGAATGAATGAATGGGTGAGTGAGTAAGTGAATGAATGGTTTGACTGAAAGAGAGTAATCTCTGGCTGGATTCAAGGCCAGGCCATTGTCACTTGAGTATCCGGGCTATGAATCACTGCTTCAAAAGCCCATGTGATGTGGGGGATCTGTAAATATTCAGATTTCTGGACTCCTCCCAACAACCCCTGAATCAGAAGACCTGAGGCCCAGAAAACTGCATTTTTTTTTTTAGGTTATTGTCATAGAGTACATGTACTCAACGGAGAGAGACAGAGAGAGGAAAAGTGAGATAGATGACTACACTACAATCCCTCCTCCTCTTGAGACTTTGGGCGTACATGCACACGAGCCCAGCATGATTTCCAAGCCACCGGGTCAGGGGCTCAAACTGCAATTGGTCACATGAGAGTGCGGTGCCTAACTACCATGCGCATTGTTAGCACAATTGCCAGAACATCCTAAAGTTCACCAACGTGGGAGGCCCATGGCTCTGAGCTCAGCTCAAATACCCCAATTGCCCTGAGGCCCTCTCACTCGGAGCCCCGGCCCAAGTCTCCTCAGCAGCCCAGCCTGCTATGTAAATAGACGCCAGAGGCCGGCTGGAGGCGGGCCAGCGTGAAGGGAGCGGGAGCGAGGTTACTGAGGGTGAGGAAGATGGCTTATTAGGCGAGGAGAAGGATCCCCCGGGGACAGGGTCCATATGAAGGAAAGCAGGTGGCCCACATTAATCTTGAGGGACAGCCGGCACCCTGGGCGAGAGGCTTTCTACACCCTGGTGCCCAGCATTACGGGCCTCATGGGGGCAGGGATTGCACACGAGATGCTCGAACTCTGCCAGGGAGACATTCATAATGGACGACTTCAGCTGCCAGCCCGTCATGATTTTGCAGCGAGATTCATCAACCCTGAGTCCAGAAGGCCTTTTGAGAACATCTAATCCATTCATGTCTAAGCTTTTACAGTCTTTTTTTAAAAAAAACTATAGATTCCTTTGTTCAAATGAACTCTCCTACATAATCCAGCATATAAGTCAAATGGAAACACAGACCAGCCCACGCCGCCCCGAGACGTGCCCCCGGAACCCCAAGGTCCCAAGGAACCCAGCGTGAGAACCACTGATAGGAGCTGTGGTCCTCATTTTGCACAAGAAGAAACCAACCAGGGCTCCCCAGACAAGGGACTTGCCCCAGGGCACACGGCAAACTGGCAGCAGACGGAGTAGTACGACGCTAGCAAAATGGTCTCGCCCAGAGAGGGCCCTGGCAGACGGCGAAGCAAGACGGTGCAAAGAGCCGATGCACACCGAGGGCTTTTCCTCGCGGGACAGCACGCTCTCATTTCGTCCTTGCTACAGACCATACTGACGCCCATTTTGGGAGCAAGGAAGTGAGGCACAGAGAGGCTGAACAATGTAACCAGAGTCACACAGCTGTCAGACATGGCGATGGAATTTAAGCCCAGACTATGGGGCTCCAGAACATTCTCCCTTCACTTCCCTCCAGCCTGCCGCCCCCAAGGGCACAGACGTTTCAGCAAAGTCAGCGGGAGCTCCTCTTGCCTCCTTACATCATTTTCCCCAGAAAAGCCAGACGGCCGGTTTTCAAACACAGCTCTTACTGGGCCCGTCCCCTGCTCTAACACCCACCGCGGCTGCCCATCACCCACGAGGTCCCCTCGGCCTACGTCGATGCACTGCCTGCTCCTTTCCGGACCACAGCCCGCCTGCGTCCCCCTCGCTCACAGCATGCGCTCAGGCTTTGCCGATGGGCGCTCCGCTCACAGAATCTCTCTCACACCCCAATTTCAGTGTACTTTAATTTAAAAAGCGTCCACCTGCACTTCTGTGCTAACGCATTGCATACGTTTAAAATATATTCAAATCACCAAAGAAAAGACAAATCTCTTTTTAAAAAAAGGAAGTTTAATGATTTCTTCCTGCACCCCAGGGTTACCGCACACACTCCTCGGATTGCCGCAGTCACATGTGAGGCTGCTGGTTTGTACCACTCCTAGGCTTGGGACACCCATCTGGAGCCACCTGCTCCCCAGCCTAGAACTGTCACCCTCCCTTCTGTCCAGGTTGCGGCCCCACTTCTCCCAGAAGGCGGCTGCTCCAGGACACCCGTAGTGTCTC